>WOXC01012492.1:622673-1870046 GCA_011680675.1 Gymnobelideus leadbeateri | reverse complement strand
ATTGTGATGCAGTACAATTGTGCCATAAGAAATGACAAGGGAGGTGGTTTCAGAAAAACTTGGCAAGACCTATATGAACTGATGCAAAGTAAAGTGAGAACCAAGAAATTGTTGTGCACAGTAACAGCAATGTTGTAATGATGATCAACTGTGAAAGACTTGGCTACTCTGATCAATACAATGATCCAAGACAATTCCAAAGGACTCATGAAGAAAAAAATGCTATCCATCTCCAGAGAAAGGATTATTGAATTCTGAGTACAAACTGAAGTATAATTTCTTCACTTCATTTTTTTTTGCATTCAGCTAATATGGAATGTTTTTTAAATTTTATTTATTTTTAGTTTTCAACATTCATTTCCACAAGATTTTGAGTTACAAATTTTCCCCATCTCTCCCCTACCCCCCCACCCCAAGATGGCAAGCATACTGAATACCCCTTCCCCCAATCTGCCTTCTCTTATATCCCCCCCTTGCTTTCTTGTAGGGCAAGATGGATTTCTATATCCCAGTTCCTGTATATCTCATTTTCTAGTTGCACATAAAAACAATTTTAAACATTTGTTTTTAAAACTTTGAGTTCCAGATTCTCTCCATTCTCCCTTCCTCACCCACCCCGACCGGGAAGACAAGCAATTCAATAAGGTTATACATGCATAGTTATGCAGAACATTTCCATAGTAATTATATTGTAAAAGACTAACTATATTTCCTTCCATCTTATCCTGTCCCCCATTTGTTCCATTTTCTCCTTTGACCCTGTCCCTTTTAAAAAATGTTTGCTTCTAATTACCCTCTCTCCCAATCTGCCCTCCCTTCCATCATCCAGGGGCAGGGGCTGGACCACACTCTTCTCTCACTCAGTTCCAACAGAGTCCTCCCACTGACCTTTTACTTTCTCTTTTGTGTTTATGGGTTGAGAAGTCTGGAAACCACCATAGCTGCCAGTGATTCATTCAGTCTTCTGAAGTCTGCTCCTGCCATTCTGTTCTATGGGTCTGGGCCAGAGCAACCCATGCAGGACTGCCCTCCACTCCTGGTCTGGTATAAGAGACCCTTCATGTCAGCCTGCCAGACTGCCTTCAGCAGGAGATTTGTTTTTCTGTCACTTTGTGGGTTCTGTAGCACTAAAATTTTAGAGTCATTTTTTACAGGTGTTGGAGTTGGTTGGAGTGGGAGCTCAAGCAAGTTCCCACTTTTACTTGACCATCTTGGTTCTGCCCCTAATATGGAATGTTTTGCATTATTTTACATACATAATTGATATATTGTTTGCCTTCTCAGTGGGTGGGAGAAGGGAGAAAATCTGGGACTCAATTTTTAGAGAAAAAAGTATGCTAAAAATAATTATTTATTATTTTTTAATAATGGTGCTTGGGAAGTGAAAACTAGCTGACCATTGTAAGTAAAGTCCCCAAATGAGGGGAACCACCTCACTAGTCAAACAAAAACAGATGGGGCTGAAATTAGCTGACCCCTGCTCTAGCTGAAGGACATAGTCCCATCTAGCCAAGCCAATGGCTGAAGGTACTAAAAGTGTTTAGTATACAGTGCCTGGCACCTAGTCAATGATTAGTTGAGAGACTTGCTTGACAATCCCAGTAGATGTCAAGCCCTAAGGGGAGGCAAGCCTGGTTGGGCCACTGGTCCAGCTGAGATACTATGTCTTACCAGAAGCCAGCCCAAATAAGCAGGGGAGCAATTTGTCCATGACTGAAACCACACCCCAAGGCAGATGAGAACTTCATGAGGACTCTCGGTATTAAGAACATCAGTGTAGTTCTAAGACTGTGAGTTACACTGGTGACACACGGTCTCTAAATATGGCCACATTACCATTGTGCTACGTGTCTGCTTTCTTACCACAGACTTTGTGCATTAGACCAGTTTTGTTTGGCCTCAGAGACAAAACCTGAGAAGAATCTACAAAGAGAAGAATTGAGGCTTAATGTCAGGAAAACCTTCCTAATAATTACTGCTACCCCATGATGAAATGGTGTTCCTTGAGAGGCAGTAGGTTTCTTCAACTAAGGGGTCTGTGTTGATGAGGATTGATGAGGATTCCACCCCATTATGGGTTGGATGAGATGGGAGGTGAGGTGAGGTGAGGTCCCTCCCTACTCTCAAATACTGAAATATTGTGTCTCCTCCCTGAATTTATATTCCAGGGGGGAGGACTCCAAATGTTGAAAACACAAAAAGTGAGAGTTTGGAGATAACTGTTGAAAATTGGAGAAATCAACTTGATTCTACTTTGTTATTGATTCATTCTAGGTCACTGCTGACATTTTTGTAACTGCCTAAGTCATGTTTCATTTGTCTTAAAGTTTGGAAATTCCTCTTTCCTGTAAATCATTCACCGTTTCCAAGTTAAGTTCAGAAGGACAGTTCTCCCATTAATCACTCACTGTACTATTCTTGCCTCAAGGAAATCTGTTCTCCTTGAAGGATACAGGTAGACAGCAGGAAGTTTGATCTGTTTTCCAAGGCAGTCTGGTCCACTATAGCTAAACTGTCCTGGCAAGTGGACTCAAACAATGAACATTTCTTAGTGATGGGATGGAAGGAGAAATTGTTGCTAGCCCCTCATTCCCAATTTCCAACCAATCATATGCCTATGATGCTATGAGCTTTGTAACCAATTATACTGTTTTTCCCATCTGTGATGCTTCCTTCTATTCTGGAGTCTTCTCTTTTTGTCCATAAAAGAGAGCTGTCCCCCTCATTCAGGGTCTTAGCTTTTGGGGGGTGGGGTTTGTTTATTTACAAATTCATACTTTGTCAGTAAATTGATCATGCTTGGAAACTTTGGGCCTCAGTTTATGTTGAATGGACTTCTAATGGTGAACCTCCAGGTTCAAGCCACCAAGGGAGATTATGGAGACTATTCCTAAGAAAACCTCCCCAAGGAGAGTGGTAACCTGCTGGCAGCATGGCAGTGCCCTGGGAAGCAGGGGATTTAATCTGAAGTACTCCCTCCAAAGTACTTGGGAAACCATGAAATCCATGACTTCCCCTGAAATCCACATTTCATCCCTCCCAAGAGACATGTTGGATCAGGAGGGGGCGGAGAGAGAATACTTAGAATAACCATTGTCTCTCCCTTTACACTCTGATTCAGTTCTCTATTTGTATCTCTTCACCTGCTATTTTGTTATCACTTTTAGAAGTGCACTCCAGGGGCGGCTAGGTGGCACAGTGAGTAGAGCGCCGGCCCTGGAGTCAGAAGGACCTGAGTTCAGATCCGGCCTCCCACACTTAACCCACACAAAAACCTAGCCATGTGACCTTGGGCAAGTTACTTAACCCCAACTGCCCTAAAAGGGGCGGCTAGGTGGCGCATTGAGTAAGAGTGCTGGCCTCAGAGTTGGGATGACCCGAGATCGAATGTGGCCTCAGAAAAATGAGCACCCACACACAAATAATGACTAGCCGTGTAACCTTGAGCAAGTTACTTAACCCCAATTGCTTAAAAAAAAAAAAAAAAAGAAGTGCACTCCTCCTGGAGATGCCTGCCACAGACTCTGGAGAGGTCTCTGCTTCTAACCTTTGGCAGCCCTGACAGACACTGTGCCCTAAGATCAAGAAATTTCCTAGGATTCTAAGACTCGGATAGCTCTAAGCCTCTCCCCTACCAGAGGATAGAGTAATTTGGAGATGGGAGTGGGGAGGAATAGAGCAGAGGAAGGTAGGGTTTGGGGGAGGGAAATCAGGGCAGGAATGGGGCCAGGTGGAGACTGAGGACCCCTGGGGGTGAGGCGGAGAGAGCTTGCCCTCTCCTGCCTCAAACTAGTCATGCGGCTAACTAAGGCTGAGAATGACCTGACAGACCAGGTCTACGGGCACCTGTGCCTAGAAGGCTCAGGCCTCTGTTGCTATGTCCGAAGTGCCCAGCATTCCCCCATTTTCCCTATCACTCAGGGCGGGAAGATGGGAGGAGCTAAGGTAGGTGTGGCCAGGTAACGGCCAATGCCAGTCTGGGTTAGGACTCCCTTCTCCCACACCTCTAAGAAAATAATTTCCAGATTCTATTTGACTGCACACCCCTATGGAAAAAAACATTTTTGAGCATGCAATTTGTAGCAATACTTATATTCCTTATAAATCATATGCATGGGTTTTTTTGTTGTTGTTGTTGCTTGGTTGTGTCCAACTCTTCATGACTTCATTTGGGGTTTTCTTGGCAGAGATATTGGAGTGGTTTGCCATTTCCTTCTCCAGCTCGTTTTACAGATGAGGAAACTGAGACAAACAGGACTAAGTGTCTTGACCAGGATCACAGAGCCAGTAAGTATCTGAAGCTGGATTTGAACTCAGGTCTAACTAACTTTAGACCTGGGACTCTATCCACTGTGCCATCTAGCTGCATGTACTACTGCACTAATAATTATGTACATTATAAAACTTATATAAAAGTTGAAATGAAAATTCATGAACCCACAATAATAGGGAACCATTAAAATTTGAGTAGGGGGATTACATGGACAGACCTACATGCTTTAGGAAAATCACTTTGGCAGTGGTTTGGAGGACGGAATGCCTATAGGCACAATCACCAATTAGAAGGTTATTGCAATAGTCCAGGTGATGGAGCTTGAACTCAACTGGAGGGTCCCTGCTAATCATGAAAAGGAAACAGGTGATAAGAGGTGT
Source organism: Gymnobelideus leadbeateri (assembly GCA_011680675.1). Taxonomy (NCBI): domain Eukaryota; kingdom Metazoa; phylum Chordata; class Mammalia; order Diprotodontia; family Petauridae; genus Gymnobelideus; species Gymnobelideus leadbeateri. Next base: position 1,865,393 of record WOXC01012492.1, on the reverse strand, counting down.
TATGGACATAAAAAGGCCAAGATCTGGCAGCCAGTCTTACATGTGGGGTGAAAGGGAGCAAGGAGGCAAGGGCGACTCAGGTTTTGAGAAGCTAGTTCTCCACAGGGGTATGGAAGTCTGGAAGGCAGGAGAGTTTGGGGTCTAGGAGGGAAAGATGATGTAATGGCATCTCTGACATAGAGATCTATCAAGCTTGCTCATCCTTTGTGATTCACTCGGCCCCACCCAAGACAAAAGGAAGGGAGGTGGGGCTCTAACTCACAGGTCAGTTCCCCCTAGTACTGAGCCCACACTCCTAGGGAAGCTGGCTGTAACCATAAGATGATGGGGGAAGAGGGACAGGATTTTCCCAATGCCCCTACACATGTTGCTGAGGGCACTCAGCTAATAATGAGGTTGTAACTGCCTCTGAGGGTCATTCCCAGTTCAGAATGTGGTGGACAGACAAACCACTCCCTGGCTAACCTTCCCAACTCACCTGAAGGCACAATGCAGTCAGGACCTGTTCACCAGCTGGTAAAGCAAGACCCAAACAAACCACTTCCTGACCACACCACTACCAGGCATGTCTCAATTTACAGCAGCATTAGCATGTCTGGCAGTTGAGGACTGTATTGACACAAAACATTGACCTCGAATCTTCTAATTAACTGCTTTCATTTGTGGACCTCACTGTTACTTGGTCTGGGTTCGAACTCCAATGGTTAACACCTCTCCTACTCTACCTGTATCTGACTCTGAACCTCTACCCACCAAAGAACGTGCCCCCCTTCCCAGCCTCAGTTATCCACTACATCACCCTCATGTCCCCTCCAAAGCCCTCGCCTCCCCAGTGTCCCACTCCAGATTTATCCACCCTTTCCATTGTGCCCTCTGGAACACCTGATCCATAATTAACAAATTTCCTCTCACTTCTTCTCTTACTCTTCAATATTTTGAAAGTCACTGATAACTGGCTCCCTCCTAATGGTACTGAATCCCTGGACTCCCTCTCCAGTAATGGTTGCATTTCATTCATCCCCCACCCCGCCAAATCTCCCCCAAGGATTCATTACCGCTCTCACACCCTCCTTCTAACATCTCTCATAACCTCTCCACCTTAGATGTCCATTCAATCCAAACATGCCACCCAGTCCAGATTCTACTACTATTAACTGCTGCCCCCTGAATCCTTTTCTTTTTCATAGTGATTTTGGTGCCTTACTCAGAGAAAGACTTCTCTGCCGTAAATCCTTCCTCATCACAGGGAACTTCAGCATGCCCAGTGATTACTCTACCTTCCCACTTCCTCAATATATTCAGCTTGAATGACCAATCCACATCAGCTATAGCCAAGGATACGTGTACCCTTGATCTTCCCATCACCCACGTGTTCCCCTTCTCCGTTCCCTTGATCCCATCCCTGCCTATCTTCTCCAACGGATTGTCTCCACTCTCTTTGATTTTCATTCTCTTCCTACCTACTGGCTCCTCCCCTGCTGCATCCAAACATGCCCAAGTCTTCCTAGATGTTGCCATACCTGCCAACTGTCACCCTGTTTCCCTACTGTTGTTTTCCCATTCTCAGCTGAACACCTTGAAAAAGCTGTCTACGATCCCTGCTTTCACTTCCTCTCTCTCTTCTAAACCTTCTTCGAGCTGGCTTCTGCCCACAACTAGAATTGCTTTCTCGAGAATTACCAATGATCTGTTAAGAATAGCTAATAATAGCATTTATGTCTTGGTTTTAAGATTTGCATAGTACTTTACATACACTATCTTGTTTCATCCTGTGGTGTAGGTACTATTATCCCCACTTCACAGATGAGAAAACTGAGGTTGAGAGAGGTTTTAAGAGACTTGCCCAAGGTCATGCAGCTAGTGTCTGAGACAGAGTCTGAATCCAGGTCTTTCTCACTCTAACGAGCTATCTATCCATTGTGCCACCTCACCGACTGCCAACTCAAATGGCCTCTTCCCTATCCTTAGCCTTAATCTTCCGGCAGATTTCACACTCTGGACTGTCTTCTCCTGGGATACGATCTCTTCTTTGGATTTTCATGAGCCGACACTGCGGATTCTGCTCCTTCTCAGTGTTTTGTTTTGGGTTTGGCGGCTGGTTCTTCATTCATGCCATGACCACTGTGAATATCCCCCAAGGTTCTCTTCATTCTACGTTCTCTTTTCTTTGTTCTCGCCCAGTGATCTTATCAGGGTTCAGTTATTATTGATAAGCAGGGGACTCCCAGATCTACAGATTCAAGTCCTAGTCTCTCTCCTGAACTCTACTCTCCTATCACCAACGCCCGTTGAACATTTCAGACTGGACGGCTGCTGTTCAGTCGCTTTCAGACATGTCTGACTCTCCATGACCCCATTTGGGGTTTTCTTAGTATACTAAAGAGGTTTGTCATTTCCTTCTCCAGCTCATTTGACAGATGAGGAAACTGAGGCAAACAGGGTTAAAGTGACTTACCCAGGGTCACACAGCTAGTAAGTGTCTGAGGCCAGATTTGAATTCAGGAAGATGAGTCTTCTTGACCACACCCAGCACCCTATCCGCTTTGCCACCTATCAACATGTCCAAAACAGAACTCATTATCTTTTCCCCCAATTCCTCCCCTCTTCCCAATTTCCCTATTATTGTTAAGCACTATCTTCCTTAAGGTCCTCCAGGTTTACAACACTGTTCCATCCTCATCTCTGTCACATGCTTATCCAATTAGCTGCCAAATCTTCTTTCTTTCTTTACATCATCCCAATCTGATCCCTTTTTCTCCACTCACACAACCCCCACTCTAGGCCAGGCCCTTATCCCTTCTCACCTAGACCACTGCAGCTGCCTAACCCATCTCCCTGTCTCATCTCTCCTCACTTCAGTCCATCCCCCACTCACCTGCCAAAGTGATTTTCCTAAAGCACAGATCTAACCCTGTTTCTCCCCCAGATGGCCCCCCAATAAGCTCCAGTGGCTCCTTATTATTGTAAACTGTATTCGATCCCAAATCAAATACAAAGGCTTTTAGTATTTTTAAAGCTCTTCACAACCTTTTCCCTGCCTACCTTTCCAGCCTTCTTACATCCTATTCACCTGCATCTACCCTCTGAGCCAGCCACACTGGCCTAATCACAATTTCTTGTACATGGACGCTCCATCTCTCATCTCTGTGCTTTGGAGCTAGCTGTTCCTCACTCCTGGCCCACTCTCCCTCCCCCTTCTAGAATCTCTAGCTTCCTTTAAGGCTCCATCTCTATCTCCTCTGGGAAGCATTTCCCAGGTCCCACTAGCCACCTTCCACCTGTTCTGCATCTTTCTTGTATGCAATGTGCTTGCTTTCCCATTTAAAAGATAATCTCCTTGAGGGCAGGGACTGCTCTTGCCATTTCTTTGTATCGTTATTGTTTAGCACAGTATGATAGCACATAATAAGCATTTAATAAATGCTTATGGATTGATTGTATAGCAAAAAGAGGGATAAATTAGGGGAGTGCAAGAGGATGAGGGTAGGTGTGGTTGTGTTGGAGACAAGTCTCATACCATCACAGCAAAGGTGTGATATAACTCATCTTTCCATCATCCAAATATAATCCTTAGGGTAAAGACTTGGTCCCCCAAGGTTCCCAGTCCATGCTTTGGAGAGAATTGTTCTAGGGAATCCTTCAGAATTGAACCAAATATCTTCTTTGTATCCTATATCCTCTTTGTAAAACAAGGAGCTTTGGATTAGACTATCATTTATATTTATAAATTGCTTTGTGAAAAGGAAAATGACAAATGTTGGAGAGACTGTCAACAAACAAGCACATTAATGCATGGGTGGTGGAGATGTAAATTAATCCAGCCATTGTGGAAAGTAATTCACACTATGACCCCAAAGTTATTAAACTGTGCATACACTTCGACCTTGTCTTAACACTACTAGATCAATACCCCGAAGAGTTTAAAGAAATAGGAAGAAGTCCCATTTATACAAAAAAAGTATAGTGGTTATTTTTATGGTGATAAAGAACTAGGTGAGGAGGTATTCATCAACTAAAGAATAGCTGAATGCAATTGAATACTATTATACTGTAAGAAATTATGAAAGGGGAGGCTTCAGAGAAATCAGAAAAGACTTGTATAAACTGATGCTGAGTGATGTGAGCAGAAAAAGAACCATTTGTACAATAATAGCATTGTAAAGATGAACAACTTGGAAACACTTAAGAACTTGGACCAACACAATGACCAACCTTGATTCCAGAGAATGAATGATGAAATATATTACCCACCTCCTAACAGAGAGGGGACAGACTTGGGATAGATTGAGACATATTTTTTGGATGTGGCCAACTTGGAATTTGTTTTAACTATTCATAATTGTTACAGGAGTTTTCTTTTTCTTTCTTCTCCCTCCCCCTATCCTCCATCAATTTGGGAGGGAGGGAGTAGAAGGAAGAAAATATTTAGTTGAAAAAATTCAAATGCTTAATGGTTACACAATACCCTTTCATCCATTTCTCATTCAGTCCTAATAACAACCTTAGGATAAAGGCTGGACAAGAGTCGTACCTACTTTATAAATGAGACTGAGGTCCACAGAAGGGAGGGGATTTACCCAAGATCACACATATCAAGGCAGTAAAAGAGCAAAGACTAGAACCCAGGCTTCCTGATTACTGCTCCAATGCTCTTACTATTCCCTTTCTTCAACCTCAGTTTCCCCATCAACAATTCAGCCAACCCCAGCCACCATCACAAATCTGTTGTCAAGATTAGTCATCGTTCAGTCATTTTTCATCCGTGTTTGACTCTCTGGGATCCCATTTGGGGTTTTCTTGGCAAAGATACTGGGGTGGTTTGCCATTTCCTTCTCCAGCTCATTTTACAGATGAGGAAACTGGGGCAAACAGGGTGAAGTGACTTGCCCAGGGTCACACAGTAAGTATCTGAGGACAAATTTGAGTCTTGACAAAGATGAGTCTTCCTGACTCCAGGCCTGGCACTATGGTGCCACCTAGCTGCCCTACTTTTGCTTCTACACAGGGAAATTTGGATCTTCAGGAGAAACACGGTTTCCAATAGCAGGATAAAAGAGGGTGGCCTGAAGTCACTGCTCAGGGTGTCAAAGCAGATAGAGTGCTAGACCTAACGTCAAGAAATCCAGCCTCAGACATTGGCTGTGTGACCAAGGGCAAGTCACTTCAGCTCTGTTTGCCTTGTTTCCTTCACTGTACAATAGAAATGATGATAGCTCTTACCTTGTAGGGGTGTTCTGAGGATTAAAAAACATTTGTAAAAAGTGGATAAAAATTGATAAAAAGCACCAATCCTGGAGTCAGGAGGACCTGAGTTCAAATCCCGCCTCAAACACTTCCTAGCTGTGTGACCCTGGGCAAGTCACTTAATCCTGTTAGCCTCAATAATAATAATAATAATAATACATAAGACAGTACCTAGGAGGCTCTGTATAACTGCTTATTCCTGTTCCCCAGCCCTATCTTTAAAAGCCAGCAGATGGCAATTGGAGCTAGCTCACTCCCAACTGTGCATGTACAGAAGGTACCTGGCTATCCCAAAGTCTCTCCCTCATCTTAAAGACTATCTCTATCTTCAATCTTCTCTTCCTCCCTCAATGTGAACAGAAAAAAACAAAACCAAAAAATAAAAAACCCCAAAGAACTTAATCAAACATACCGATTAAAGTGAGTGAAAATTAAATTATAACATGTGGTTTGGCTCTTTTAGGAGGCTGAGCACAAGCTTCTGCCCCTGCTGCTGGCAAAGTTTGGGGTTTCCACTTGCCCCAGAAAGGTAGTGTGCTGAATTTGGTTTTCACCAGACCTGAGTTTGAATCCTGGTTCTGCCACAGACTACCTGTGCAAGCTTGGGCAAGACATTCTTAACTTCTCTGGGACTCAGTTTCCTTATCTGTAAAATGAAGGAGTTGGACTCCATGACCTAGAAGGTTCCCATGTGCTTTGTTTCTCTTCTACGGTCTCCCTCTTTGCTCTGTACAAGCAGAGACAGATGCACTGAAAGCTCTTTGTAGAAAAGTTCTAAGAAGCATCTTGGAATTCAGTTACAGGGGGAAGACATCCTATACCACATTCCAGCTCATCCCACCTCCTGGCTGACAACCAGGAGAAACCTGTGATCCAGAAAATTCCTCCAACAACCCTAGGGGCAGGTACTGAGAGGGAAAAAACCATTACCTTTTTTTTCCATTTCTTTTTAAAGGTCCTACCAGGGAACTAAACCTAGTCTTTTATGGTGGACCTGACCTTATTCTGGGCAGCTAGGTGGCAAAGTTAATAGAGCACTGGGTTTGGAATCAAGAAAGCTCATCTTCCTAAGTTCAAATCTGGGCTCAGACACTTACTTAGTTGTGTGACCTTGGACAAGTTAAGTCACTGCACCATTTGCCTCAGTTTCCTCATTTGTAAAACGAGATAGAGAAGGAAATGGCAAACTTCTCCAGTATCTTTGCCAAGAAAGTTCCCCGAAAATGGGGTCACAAAGAGTTGAACAATGAACAACAAGAAATGATTTTATTCTACATTTCTCTCTTTGGTGCCTAAAGATCTACAAAAATACAGGGGAGAAAAACAGGCAAAGGCTGAAACAGAATAGTTTTTCAAAGATTATATTCACAATAAATGAATTTCTATATAACATGTGAAGGTTGGCAAAGCACTTTACATGGTTTTTCAAGGCTGGGGTTATTTACATTCATAAGGGTGCAATTCTAATCCAGGCCTCTCGAATACATGTTCAGTGAGGTTTCTATTTCATCTCTTTTTACAGCTCATGCTGAGGATGTGTCCCCATGAGGGAGATAACAGGAAAAGACAGGGTCCTGCCCTGGAGGAGCTCGTGGTCTTTCTACAGAGATAAGACTCACTAACCTATTCAGTCGACCATCCACGTCCCTTTGTTCCCTGGAAGTAGAGCTATGGTTGGTTGGTAAGTCAGTTGGGGCCAGTTTGGAAGACCCTGAATGTCAGTCAAAGGAGTCCCGGACTGCTTCCAACGAACCAAGAGGAGCACTATCTCATCGGGGCAGGGGTGTGATAAGAGCTGGACTTAGGGAGGATTCAGGCAGTCTTTACAAGAGGTATGGAGGGGAAAATACTAGAAAGAGTAGTCTGGTTAAGGGGCTAATACAATTGTTCAAGTGAGTAAGTGGGGTGGGGAGTTGTTCAGTGATGTCCAACTCTTTATGACTCCATTTGGGGTTTTGTTGGCAAAGATTTTGGAGTGGTTTGTCATTTCCTTCTCTGGTTCATTTTACAGATGAGGAAACTGAGGCAAACAAGATACAATGACTTGCTCAGGGTCACACAGCTAGGAAGTATCTGAAGCCAGATTTGAACTCAGGTCCTCCTGACTCCAGGCATAGCGTTCTATCCAGTGCCACTTAGCTGAACAATCCTACGATTAATAATGAAGAAGATCTGATGGGACTTAATCTTTTACATTTACCTCCTAGTTCCCAAAGTATTCTCATATACCTAATCTCACAACAACTCTTTAAGAAGGCCCAGAAAAGGCCCACGTTCAGAGCTGGCATGTATCGAGTCCCTAACCCACCCCCAGCTCCAGGGTCCCCATTTTAAAGGAAACAAAGGCCCAGAGAAACAACTTGCCCAAGATCAGGCATTGTCAACTAAAGAGCCAGGAGAGTCCAGCAGCCCTGACTCCTGGCACAGAGCTTTTCCTCTGCACCTCTCAGACTATATTATGCTGCTTTCAATCAGCAGGGACAGCAAGTCCATAACACATCCAGTCTTTGTGACTGAAAAGTCAGAAGGGAGCCAGGTCGAGAGGAGAGCACGCTGGAGACTGGCTGCCACCACAATGCTGGGTGACCTGTGTCCAATCTCTCTCCGGGTCAGTTTGCTTCTGTCAAATGAGGTTGTGACACTATGCCTTGACAAAAGAGGTCTTCCTTTTCCTGGAATGGACTCCCCTCTTCACCTCTCTGCCCATTAGAATCCCTAGCTTCCTTCAGGTACCATGTTCTAGACAAGATATCTCCTAATCACCCCAGTGGTTAATGCTCTCTCCCTCTATCCCTTCCACATGATTAAAGCTTAAAACCATAAGATTAAAATTTTCAGTTATTATATATATTATTATATTATATATATTCCCTCTATAGAGGGAAGGTCTCTACCAAAGTCCCACGCCAATGCTTCATGTGGTATGCAGGTAACTGGGTTCCATGACAGAGGAGCACCAACTCCAATGGGTCCCATCAATCAAAATGGAAACAGTTCAAAATACAGGCCCGATGATGGGTTCTGCCATTCGTCAGAAGCAGTCTGCCTACTTTCAGAGAGGATTCATCATCCAGGTGGCCACAGCAGAAGGAATCTATCCAAGCATCTCATGAAGAATCTTTACTAAGCAAAATATGGATTGTGATTTGCCTCCAAGAGGGAATATCCACCCCCAACAAAACCATAAAGATCTGAAAGAAGTGACTACTGCTAGCCAGGGCCTAGGGGATTGGGAACAGTAATTAAGCCAATGCCCTAGATATGGCTCTATACCACCATGACCTCAAAACTGAAAAAGTCCTTGGACCCTAAACTCTAACAAACTCATAGGAAAGAATCATCTCTGATTTTTCCTAGGGTGTGGCTACCACACTGGCTCTGTTTTCCTACACACCAAATAAGTGGTTATATTCATTGTATTATATGGTCCACCCAGCAGCACTGGTGAAATGGTATTAGCTCCATTTTACAGATGAGAAGACTGAGGCTCAGAAAATTTCACTGCAACACAGGCACATGGTAGTACTAGAAGCAGGAGTCACAGGTCTTTCCTTATTCCAAATCTGGCATCCTTTCCATTCTTTCCATTCCAATACTGCCTTTTCTACCCCTAGGGAATCATCAAGATCAGACTTGCTAAGTAACCCCAGACAAGTCACTTCCTCTTCCTGGACCTATTTATGTTTTTTTGAAAACTAAGGTTTTTTATCAATTCTACATTCTTATATCCTGTGATTCCTCCAATTCTGTGGTTTTACATGAATTCTTATTAAAATCCAAGATCTCCATGGGAGGAACCTTGTCAAAGATAGCCAAGGGTGACACCTAAGGGCCACGAGGGGAAATTTCCTCCCAGCAATCCAGCCTTGTTGACTGACCTGGAGCCAACACCCTGACACACAGAAGTAACCAGTCTCTCAAATCCCCCTCACCATGAACCACTCTCTATACATCCACGTATCTATATACACATGCATGTGTACACAATTATATGTATATACACATATATTTACACACATATATATGAGGAGATTGCTGTTAAGGGACCGGGGCATGACCAGTTGCCAAGCTGCCATGTATAAGCTCCTCAGTCATTGCTGTACCATAACCAAACTGCTAACGAGATCCATACTCCCCTCTCATGCCAAGTTGAAATAAGCAGAGAATTTAAAGCTTCAGAAGAGTCTTTGGAGGTTGAATCCAGCTCCCTTGAGCAATGCATGAAAACTCACAGTATCCAAGAGGCCACCTAGTCTTGATTCCCAGTGACAAGTTCATTATCTCCCATTATCTAGTTCTAATTGTTAGTAAGTTCTTTTCTTTTATTTTTGGTCTTTATTAATTTGTTTACTTTAGTTTACAAGATTCATTTCCATAATTCTTTGAGTTTCAAATTTTCTCTTCCTCCCCCGCCCCCTCCCGCCCACGGCATGCAATCAAGTATAGGATCTGCAAATACTTTCACGTTAGGCATTAGTCAGGTTATAAAGAAGGATAGTATCAGATGGAATGAACAATGGGAAAGAGGAAACAGAACCAAACAAGAAACAGAAAAGGCGCAGGCAGTTTGCTTCAATCTGGATTCAAACTCTGTTCTTTCTCTGGATGTAGACATCTCTCTCCATCATGAGACTTTTGGGGTTGACTTAGAACCCTGGATTGCTGGGAAGAGCCCAGTCTATCAGGGTTAGTTGTCATACATACGTTGTGTCTGTAATTGTGTACAATGTTCTCCTGGTTCTGCTCTTCTCACTCAGCATCAGTTTGTATAAGTCTCTCCAGGTTATTATGAAGTCTGTCTGCTCCTCATTTCTTATAGCACAGTAGTATTTCATTTCATTCATATACTTGTTCAGCTATTCCCCAATTGATTGCACTCCCTTAATTTCCAATTCTTTGCCACCACAAAAAAAGCTGCTATAAATATTTTTGTACATATGGGTCTTCCTCCCACTTCTATGATCTCTTTGGGATATAACCCTAGAAATAGTATTGCTGGGTGATAGGGTATGAAATTATTTATAGCCCTTTGGGCATAATTCCAGATTGCTCAAATCAGTTCACAACTCCACCAGCAATGCATCAGTGTTCCAATTTGTCCACATCCTCTCCAGCATTTGTCATTTTCCTGTTTTGTCATCTTAGCCAATGACTATTGAGATGTGGTACCTCAGAGTAGTTTTGATTTACATTTCTCTAATCAATAGTGATTTAGAGCATTTTTTCATGTTTATAAATATCTTTAATTTCTTCCTCTGAAAACTGTTCATATCCTTTGACCATTTATCAATTGGGTAATGACTTGTATTCTTATAGATTTGACTCAATTCTCTATTTTAGAAATGAGTCCTTTAAGTGACATAGGTTGTAAAAATTCTTTCCCAATTTTCCACTTCCCTCCTAATCCTGGGTACATTGGCTTTGTATGTACAGAAACTTTTTAATTTCATGGACTCAAAATTATCCATTTTGCATTTTATAATGCTCTAATTCTTGTTTGGCCATAAAGTCTTTCCCTCTCCACAAATCTGACAGGTAAACTATTCCTTGCTTTCCCAGATTGCTTACAGTATCTGCCTTTATACCTAGATCATGCACCTATTTAGACTTGATTTTGGTATATGGTATTAGATGATGATCTTGCCCAGTTTCTGCCATACTATATTCCAGTTTTCCCAGCAGTTTTTGTCAAATAGTGAGTTCTTATCCCAAAAGCTGGGGTCTTTGGGTTTATCAAACATTAGATTACTATAATCATTGACTGCTGAATCTCGTGTACCCAATCTGTTCCATTGATCCACTACTCTATTCCTCAGCCAATACCAAGCAGTTTTGAGGACTGCTGCTGTATAATAAGATTAAAATCTGGTATAGCTAGTCCACCATCCCTAGCATTTCTTTTCACTAATTCCCTTGATATTCTGGACCTTTTGTTCTTCCAAATGAATTTTGTTACTATTTTTTCTAGCTCTTTAAAGTAGTTTTTTGGTAAATTGATTGGTATGGCACTAAATATATAATTTAATTTAGGTAAAATTGTCATTTTTATTATATTAGCTCAACCCAGCCACAAGCAGTTGATGTCTTTCCAATTAGTTAGATCTGACTTTATTTGTGTGATAAGTGTTTTGTATTTGTGTTCACATAGGTCTTGGGTTTATTTTGACAGGTAGATCCCCAAATACTTTATAGAGTGTCTACAGTAACTTTAAATGGCATTTCTCTTTCTATCTCTTGCTGTTGAATTTCATTAGTGATATATAGGAATGCCAAGGATTTATGTGGCTTAGTAAGTTTTTTCTAGAGTTGAATTGCCTCCCTGTAACTTGCAGCTATTGATGAGTATTAGTTTTTCTGCCTGATTATACGCAGACTTAATACTGGAGTTAAGGACCCTGGACTTGCATTCAGCAGACTTGACTTTGAATCTTGGCTCTTGTCACTCCCTCACCTGGAGCCTGAGAATACCCCCTTACAACTTGGCTACCTTACAAGATAAAATGAAATAATTTATGAAAAAACACTTGTTATTTAAGCAAGCTATGATAGAACAAGTCTACTCACTCTCCCATGTTCCAGCTCTTCAGATTATTTGAAGATAGTGATCCTCACACACTAAAGTTTTCTCCTCCAGGCTCAACATCCCAACTTCCTTCAATTAATTACCACAGAACAGTTTCAAGATTACAACTCCAAACCGATTTCCTGCAAATCGGTGGCATGGTTGAGATTTCCCCATTTCCCTCCTCACCTTTGCCTCCTCCTAGACTCTGGTTTCCTCGGATACTAAATCCAAAAACTACCTCTTAAAGGGAGTCTTCTCTTAAGGCCACCTTTCACTAATTCTGGATTTAACTTCTATGTACCGATCTATGTATATGTGGTCTCCCGCATTATCATGAGTTCCTTGAAAGCAGTTTTTGACCTTTTTTTTGGTATCCCTAGTGTTGGACAGAGTGCCATAATGCCACCTACCAGATAGTGCATTATGATATTCTAGTAAACACTTATGTTTGATGTAGCATTACCAGTCAAGAAGTCCCAACAAGGTCACTGATCAGTAATTGATATGAGTAATTGATAATTCTTAGCCCATTTTTTACTTAATGAAATGCCTCTGGAAAGGACTGGCTATTATATGTTGGGGTCTTAAGTCATTTGGGTCCCTTCACATTGTCAAGGCCAATAACTGCACCTGTCACGCCAGGACACCAAGCATTTCCTCAGGCCAGTCTTTCTTCACTAACTTGACTCCTGACATCTGATAACTGGCCTCTGGCAGCCTCTTCCCCATTCCTGCTTTGCCTGTGTTGAGAAATAAGTCCAAAGGGGCCAGAGCATTTAGGAACAAAATTTATTCCAATTTGAAACAGAGAATTTATTTCAGGAGAAAGATATGAAAATCAATTTCCATCAGGTATTTCTGGAATAAGGAGTCAGGGCCTGACATCAGAGCAAATTCCTGCTATCTCGCCTAGCTGGAAGCCACAAGCACCCACGTGACTAGTTGGCTGGCACTGGGGCCATCCCTTCTGCCCCGCCCCTCTACCCTCCCCCCAACCCCAACACTCACAACAATACATGCATTTCAAATGACAAGGTTTAAAAAACAGCATCTTATATAGTATCTTTTTAAATAGGTTAATGTTTAAATTGTCTTAAATCAGGATTGTAGAATATACAAGTATTACCAAATAATTTCCACCACATTGGCACTTTTAAAGAATCTCGTGCACTACTATGAGGGGGCATTGGCACAACTATACTTCTTTAGAAAAAAGAGGGGGTGCTGGAGTAGATTTTATCTTTGTTGGGAACTTGGAACACCTGGATTCAGCAATGACAGAATAAAATGGTCAGCACACTCCAGAAGCATTTGAGAAAAATGCAGTTTATCAAGTGATTAAAAAAAAAAAACATACATACAAGCATACACTCACACATACACACACACACACATACATACACACGTACGTACATACAGGAGGGGTGCCTGGGAGGGGCAATATGGCAGAGTGGTGCCCCACCCAGCTAAAAGCAAAGCCAACATTGTTGAGAGGCAAAAAGTCAAAAGGTTTGGCTTGGGCAAGAGGAGAAACAAAAGAGAAGCTGGCAGAGATGGACAATCTGGAGCCTTGGGCACTGGACTTTTATGGAATGATGTGGAAAAAGAGATTGGCCTCACAGTGGGTCGCCTTCTTTCCTGCCTCTCTCCCTGATCAGGTTTGCATGCTAGCTACTGGTGGCCAGCTAAACTGTATGTCTTCAGTAGGGCAAAAGGGATACTGGGAAGGAATCAAGCAAACAGCAGAAGTTAGGGTTTGGGAGCTGGTCATCTGTTCCCACTAGAGGACTGTTTTTCACATTCCCACTCCTCCCCTCATGCACACTCTCTACCTTCTCTTGCCTGGAAAGGAACAGGTGTCTGGTTTTGAGTTTGGCACTTTCTGAAGAGTGGGCATATTGGAAAATTCACAACTCAATCAAGGGGGCTGCACCAGTGGGGTAAGAATGTTTACCAACTCGACAGACTTGGGTCTCTAGAATATGCTTAGAGAATCCTCAGAGACATATCATCTAGACCAGAACTAAACACTTACCCCTTTCTTCTCTTGGGTAGGAGGGCCCCCACAAAATTTTCTATCATTTCTCTAGATGGCAAATAGTGTTGAAATAACACACAGCATTCCCTACCAAAAAAAAAAAAACAAAAAATTCATGCAATTCCAGCAAGAATCATCAAATCTCTACTGCATCAAAGGGCCCCTCTCTGGAGCCACTCAGGAACCTGAGGGGTTAGGGCAACCTGTCCTATTTGCTATCCTTCTACTTTTGGGGTCCTGAGTTTCCTGGTGTAGGTCCACCGCCAGCAATGGACCCCATGCCAGCCACTGGTACAAAAGGGTGCAAAAAGGAATGGGGCTTAGCACCATCTGCTCCCTAAGGAAGCTATTTGGACTCACCCCAAGAAGTTGGGTTTGTTTGGTGTATGGTTTAGGTTTCTGGTAAAAATCCTCTTTTTTGATTTCATGCTACAAAAAGACCTTTTTTGGCATAGACACAAGAGGAAAACTGGTTCCAAGCAGCTAGTCACCCCTAGAGGGCTATAACTAGACAATGTGGAATGTAGTTGTTGTCCCAGATGCCGGCCTTCTCGTCCTCAGGTACAAGCCCACCTAGCCAAATGGCTGAGTGCTTCTGGGCAGGCTCAGCGCTTTCTGAGCTACAACACTGATGGCCCTTGCCTCGAATACACCAAAAGGCAGGAAGGAGGGCTGAAGGGATGAAGAGGGGTGGAGGTGGGAGGGGGGAACACAACAGCCAAAAGAAATGAAACAAACCACGCAACAGACTACTTGAAGTGTAAGCTCCAGACTTAGTGTTATGGATCAAAGGCATCTCCGGCGGTTCATTTCCCATTACGTTTTGTGCAAAAAAACACTGAAGTAGTGTTCAGTCTACAATAAAACGATAAAGCCAATCTCCCCTTCCTTCCCCCTTGGGGAAAAAAAGAGAAGAGAGAAAGAAACCCAAACTGGGATGCCTTCTTTCAAACAGTCTGCTTTGGGGGAAGGGGTTCTTCATGCTCCATCCACCAGGGTCCGTCCTAAGTGCTACTGAAGCAGGGCTGGGGAAGGGCAGGGCACCATCCTGCTGGCAGCAAGGGGCCGGACTTCCTGCTGCTTCCTGTGGAGATGTCCCTCAGCTATTGGGTGCTGCTGTCTTCCTCCGTGGAAACCTAGGGAGGCATTGGCATTTGGCACCTCTATTGGCCTCAGCTTCAAAAGGACCCAAGTGAAACACTCGCTTCCTTTGGCACCTGGAATTCAGGCTGATTTGCAAGCCCTGGATGTCCATTATGGTTCTAAGGCACCCGACCTTCTTGACTAAACAGCCTGATTCTGACTTTGGCAATGCCTGTAGACCCACCTCTCCTGGAAAAAAAAAAGTGCCTGTGCTGCCCCCCCCAAACTCCCGACCCCGAGGCACGGGCAGCTCTGGACAGCAATCTGTGCAAGTGCTTGGACAAGGAGTCACCAACGGCCACTGAGCTGCCACATCAGACTCTCAAGTACAGGTCTGAGAAGCTTCTGAAGAGCTCCTCTTTCCTTCCTTCCTCTTTCCCTTGAGATCACTTAAAAGGAACGCTCCTCCTGTGTGTCCCCCTCGATAGGCCAGACCAAGCCCCTGGTCTGACACAGGCCCTTCAGAGGGACCTCAGGCCTGGGCAGAGCGGGAGCTATTTGCAGAGCTGCATGTGAACAATCTGACTTCTCTGCCATGGGCAGCAGCATGCTAAAAAGCCAGAAGCAGAGGTGGGAGCTCAGGAACCCCAAGGAAAACCTCCAAATCAACCACAAGACTTTGGTGTTAGATGTGTGTGCTCAATCACTCAGTACACTGGAACATCTTCACCACACCAAAAAAAGGGAGGCTTGGGGAGAGGGGCTGCTACCCACTTACAAATGAGGAGGGCACAGCTTGGGAGATCCTTTTCCATCAACAGAGCATAACAAGTATTTCCCCCCACCCCCCACCCACCTACCCAAAAAAGATACAGTCAGGCACTTCCCAAGGATTGGCAGCTGTTGCTTGGCCAAGCTCCCACCTTTCGGAGCCCACTGAACGAAAATACAGCCTGTAGCAAACTATATATAGAACATCAATAACTTAAAAAAAGAAAAATCACAGTCTCCATATCTTTTATAATCAAGAAGAGAGGAAAAAAAACTTTAAAAAACCCAGACTATATTATATGATGCATTGAAGGAGGCAGGGGGATGGCTTGTTGGGGTCTGTTGGTCATTGGATGCGTGGAGGCTTTTGCTTCCATTTTTGGGAGGAACACCACTCCCCAATCCCAATATCATCATCACAGTGGGCTGTGGAGCCTGGACCAAGCAGGGAAGAGGGAAGCAAGCAGGTCTGGCGATCTTGATAGAGGCCCCCTGGAGCTAAGGGGGGTGGGGGGGATATTGGCTCCCTCCACCCCCCAATAAGTTCAGTGAGTCCATAAAACTTGGCCAAGAGGTGGGAACTTGTAACCGAAAATAGGGTAGAGTTTTTTTGCTTAGTTTTTGTTTTGTTGTTGTTTTTTTAAAAAAAGCGAGCGACAAAAAATTGAGCCCACGAGAAGGCCGCCTTTGCTGTTGGCAAAAGGTGAAGAGGTGCACAAGGTGTGGAGAAGAGTGAAGTGTATCCCCTGATAACTGTGAAATAAAAGCCATTTGTTAAAAATATGAAAAAAAATCAACTACTCCTGTGGACAGAGACATGAGATCCAAGGTAACACTGAGCAAAATTCGCCACTCCACAGATCAGACAATTGGCAATCATTACATCATTAAAAAGTAAAGATATTTTTCCTGTAATTTTTTTTCAAAAAAAAAAAAAACAAAAACTTTTTTTTGGTCTTTTCTTCACGCTGAGGCCTCTTAGGGAGAGAGCAGGGTCAGACCAAGTTATACTCTTTCAGATTGAGCTGTAGGATGGTGTCTTTGACAGCAGCAAAGACAAAGCGGATGTTCTCCGTGTCTGTGGCACATGTAAAGTGAGAGTAGATGATTTTGTCGCTGTCTGGGTTTAAATCCACAAACATCTTGAGGATAAATTCCCTGGCCGCCTGGGCATCCCTCTGTGGTCCTGAAGCAAAGACAAAGCGAGTCAGTTACATTCAGGGACTACATTCAATCGTGTCTCTCTGGATGAGAGTATAGGCCCTGCTCCACAAGGACCCAGGAGAAGAAGGCATCAAGCCCCTCTGGCCTGTCAATGTATTAATAATTCAGTTTCATTCAATTCAAAAGTTATTAAGATACATATAAGCTAAATACTGTTCTAGGCACAGAACATGTGGGGGGCTAGTCCTGGTTGTGCCACTAAAATGGGATTAAGTCATATAACCATCTTGAAAATGAGGGAGTGGGATTTGGTATCTCTAACATTCTAATTTCTTTGTTCTAGGGTAGGGCTTCTTAACTCTGTGTGTGTCTGTCTGTCTGTCTGGATATCTAGTTGTATGCTCATTTTCCCATGACAAAACCTTCCATGCTATTCTTGTGGAAAATGTGTTATGGATTAGATAACTAAACAATTAGAAAGATTTGGAACTGGTGGAATGTCCAGAACCAAAGAATAGTAATGGTTTATATTTGATGCCAACTTGGAAGATCTCTAGTAGAGGACCCAGGGATCTGGGCTGCGCCTGTGCTACTGAACATTTTTATCAATGAATTAGATAAAGGCCTAGATGGCATGCACTGGCAGAAATGAGAAGAGACAGCTAACATAGGATCCCCAAAACTCTTGATGGGCTAGAACACAGGAAAAAAATCATCAGGAAGAAGTTTCATAGGGATAAATGTTAAGCTTCACCCTCAGATTCCAAAGATCAACTTAACAAGTATAAGAGGGGGAAGGTGTGGCTAAGTAGTTTGTATGAAATTGTTAAGTCAGTAATATAATACAGAAGCCAAGAAAGCGAATGAGATTTTTAGCTCACACTGAGAAACAACAGAGTATCTCTGAGGACTACTACAGTGGTAGTGTCACTCACTGTCCTCTGCTCTGACTAAATGACATCTTAATTCCTGTGTTTAGAAGAACACTGATCAGCAGGTCCAGCGGAGGACAGAGAGGTGGCAAAGCCCATATCATAGGAGAAACTGCAGAAGGTTAGCCTGGAGAAGAGAGGGCTTAGGCCACTTGGGACTATTTTCATGCATGTGAAGGGCTACCACTTGCATCATAAACTACACTTTCTCTTCTAGGTCCCAGAAAGCAGGAGTAAGTCGACATTTGCAGTCAGGATCAAGCCTCCCAGTAACTGCAGCATCCCCAAGAGGAAGTGATCCCTTATTAGAGGCCTTCAGCAAAGTCTGGCTGGGCCCTGCTGAGTGCCTGCGAGGGAGCTATTATTGTTCAGGTATAAATTAGACTAGTGGTCTCCAAAATCCCCAGCAGCTCTCATTTTCTGTGATTCAAAGTCAGACTCCACTGAACAAAACACAGAAGGCCTCACTTCTCCAGCCAGAAGCTGAAGCACCGCTAATCCTGCTACATGTCTGGCCACATTTGTCAGACAGATTAGAAAGCACCTTTCCCTCCAGTCACCAGGGGAAAGAGACTCCAAGGGAACAAGAAGCTCCCTGGCAGATCAAATCCTCTAGAAGCAACACCGTGACAAGGTTTGGCCCAGAGGTAGGAATAGAGAAAGTGGTTTAAGAAAGGACAAAGGGCCAGCTAGAGCCAAGTAAAATTTTCTATTAAAAAAAGGGGACAAAAGGGAAATAGTGAAAAGTCAAGGTAAAACGGATCTTCCTCCCCAGAGCGCAAGCTTAGCACTAGCTTGTGGGACACAGGCCCAATCTCCAAAAAGAGTGTGTTGTCGGGGGCGGCTAGGTGGCGCAGTGAATAGAGCGCCGGCCCTGGAATCAGAAGGACCTGAGTTCGGAGCCGGCCTCCGACACTTAATCCGCACAAACAAAAACCTAGCCGTGTAACCTTGGGCAAGTTACTTAACCCCAGTTGCCCTAAAGGGGCGGCTAGGTGGCGCAGTGAGTAAGAGCACCGGCCTCGGAGTTTGGATGACCCCGAGATCAGATCCGGCCTCAGAAAATGAGCACCCACGCATAAATCAAATGACTAGCCGTGTAACCTTGAGCAAGTTACTTAACCCCAATTGCTTTAAAAAAAAAAAAAAGAGTGTGTTGTCACTGAAGCCAAGCACTGTTTCTAAAGCTTTCTGTCTGTGTATGCCTAGTATCGGGCCCAGTGCTTGGGAGAAAGCAGGTCTACTTTTCAAAATTTGTTCGACTTGAAAGGTGGCTGGCCATTACAGACAGAAAAGGTTGATCACAAGGTTACAAAACCTGTTTTCTTGGTAAAAAAAAAAAAATAATAATATCAAGCCTGTTCATCATTATAATGGCCAAAATAAGCCCTGGAGAAAAACTGAAAACCTGCCCCTCCTCTCCCCACTCTGTAGGGGCTCCCAGAGTCCTAAAAGTACAGGTACTACTGGGGCTCTCTAGAAGGGCTCCCTTGTTCAGTTGGAAAGTGAGGTGAAGAATGCACACAGAAATGAAGGTGATGTAAAACCAAGTGATAGCAATAAAAATTATCTACCTTAAAAGAGCAATAAAAGATTAAGCACCATCACCTATCATTAACAAAAATGGTCCTACTCAGAGAAAAATGCTGAGAAATGTCCAACCACCTCTCTCCTTCCCCCGTATCTCAAAAAAATCAGAGAGCCAGCATTCCCTCCCTCAGAGGGAAGTTAA
The DNA here is from genome assembly GCA_011680675.1 of Gymnobelideus leadbeateri. Taxonomy (NCBI): domain Eukaryota; kingdom Metazoa; phylum Chordata; class Mammalia; order Diprotodontia; family Petauridae; genus Gymnobelideus; species Gymnobelideus leadbeateri. The sequence goes on along the minus strand of WOXC01012492.1, from coordinate 1,845,864 downwards.
GTGATTAAGCAATTTATGATTTAAAAAAAAAATGTTTCAAAAGGGAAACATTAGGTATTGTTGTTATTCTAATGATCTAACCCCATGCTACATTAAGCCTATAAACCCTTCATGCTGCTTTTACACTGCATCAAGGCAATTTGCCTGGAAGAGAAGCAAACCAAGACATCTGTCTAGAACCAAGTCAATTCTTCTCAGCAGACCTGGATCTCACATTGCTGAGCAGATGTACACAGGATGAGGCAGCAATGATCCAAAGCCAGCTCCTGACATTGTAATTAGCGCTCCCTCTTTGCTTCTTTTCTCTCCCTTTTCCAAATGTGCATGGGCTAGCTCCCTATTCAGTTACCAGATTCTCTGATAAGAGAAAGATTAAGAACGTGAAGGGCTCTCCTTTTTACTAATTCTTAGTGCTGGTATTAAAAAAAAAAAAAAGGTTGGTTGATGGAGAAATTCAAAAGCAATAGCCTTTGAATACTCTTTGTGTTCTAGGATCAGCATAACCACGTTCCAGATGAGAGGACTGAAGATCCTCAGACACTCTTCCTCTCTTGGATGCTCCCAGAGAGCTGCACATTGATGGCACCCTCTCACCCACAATGAATCAAAGCTGCTTTCTCTCTCGTGGAAGCAAGCAGACTACTGAGTGACAGGAATTCACTCGAACACCAAGCCTGGCACTCCCTGACTGGCACAATGCCCAATGGCCTTGTATCTGGCTGAGAGCAGCCAGCAGAGGGAGCCCTCCTGCCCACTGGCCCCACCCCCACCTATCTGCCCCAAAATGGGCAGAGCTAACTCGATGACCAGCATGGCCAGCCGGCCATCCTCTACACTTCTGTTTCAAGCTGCCTGAGGTCAAATCAACGTGTTTCTACCACATCTTCCATTTAACAATCAGCTGCTGCCAGATGGCATCTCTGTTTCCCAAGAGGGTTCTGGAAGGGGCTCAGCTAGAGCACTGTATGCTCCAGAAAGCACCACTTTTACTTATGATCCAAGGGAAGGTCAGTCTCAGTGAGAAGGTTTTTCTAATTTCTAATCACTACATGTAATTTCTAATTACACAGTAAGCCCAGTGAGCCCTTCCCCCTTTAAAAGCTTCTACTTCCTGAAGAATCTTACCATCAAACTCCGGGAAATAGTCCACCAGGTGGGAGTACAAGATCTTGTCTTCCAGCAGGTCCTTCTTGTTGAGGAAGAGGATCACAGAGGAGTTCTGGAACCAGGGGTAAGTGATGATGGTCCGGAAGAGGGCTTTACTCTCCTCCATTCGGTTCTTGCCAGGAAAAGGAAGAACACACTTTGTTACAGAACCCTTCTTCTTGAGGCTTTTCTGTGTCTTCCTAGCACCTGGCACAGTGTCTGCCATGTAGCAGATACTTCATAAATGCCTGGTGACTGACTGAGTTTGGAAACACTTAATAAAGACACAAAAGCCAATCACTCGGTCACTTGCACAGACATTCTACCACAAAGATCTCTCTCTGCGATCCTTAGGAATTCCTAGGGACAAGTCCACAGAAGAGCAAGCATCCAACCAAAGAACCACCCTTTCCATCAGCACACTCTTTCCTGTCCATGTCCCCAACTACCGCCACAACTCAGAGGAACCAGAGCTCTAAAATGTGCCTACAGGAATTAAAACCCATAGCCATTGGTCACCAAGAGACAGCGGTATCAGAAACAGGGATCAGTTAAAGGGAAAGTAGGTGAGGCAGGGTGAGGGTCAATCAGAGCAAGTTAAGCAGACTGAAAGCTCCCTTCCCCCAAGGGCAAGAAAAGCTACAAACCCACCCACAAGAACACGGTAACACTGCTCTCGGAAAGATTTCATAATATTCTATAAACCCTGCATTCTCACATGGACAAATTACTTTGTCCTACAGCATCTTTTTCTAAGTGTCTGAACCCAAATGGAAAAATTAATTAGCAGAGTAAGGCTCATGTCTCAAAATTTACCACCCCCAGAATGTGGCAAGACAGAAAGGTTTTAGAGCAGTGTTTCTTAACCTTTTCTTTCACAGATACCTTGAAACCTATGAAGCCCCTCTCAGAATAATGTTTTTAAATACATAAATAAAATGTATAGATTATATGGAAAAACAATTATATCAAAATCTAGTTATCAAAATATTAAAAAAAATTTACAGACTCTTGTGTTAAGAACCCTGGTTTGGCTGAGAGAGCACAAATCTGGTTTCAGGAGAAATGAGTTTTAATCTGCTGCTTATTAAGCCACGTGTTTTGGAGTACTTTTACCTTTCAGTCTCAAGTTTTCCAGGTTTTTTTACATGTCTGGAAAACACTACATTCATTTGTTCTCAACCACAAGGCTGATGTAAGGAAAATAGTTTGTAAGGTATAAAGGCAGAGGCTGGACATAATGGCATTTAAGGGCTCTTTCAATTCTATTATCCTTTGTAAATATAAATTATTATGCAGGGTCAAAGTTCTCTGTCTTGCCCTTCCCCCCACCCCTCTTCCCTTATTCCAAAGGCTCACTTACCTCATTGTCAGACTCCACTAGAACTTGGTCATATTCACTAAGAGCAACTAAAAACATGATGGACGTCACATTTTCAAAGCAGTGTATCCACTTCCTTCGCTCTGATCTCTGTCCACCAACATCTACCATTCTGAGAAGGAAAAATACACACCAGAGAGTGGTCAGTAACTTCAGGGAAGGTCTGTCCCGAGGTCTTCCCACTGTGAATCCATGAACAATGGGGCATCCTCTTACCAACAGTTCAGATCAGTAATTGGCATGCTATCTCCCAAAGAAGGGGGTACATGTTCCCTGAATATTGGTCCTCCAGAGCTCAGAGCTATTAAAGCACAGGCTAGACAACCATTTGCCCAGGACCCTGGAGAGGGAATTCATGCTTCAGGAAGAGGTGGGATGAGATGCCTTCTTAAAAGTACTTTAAATTCTAGAATTCTGATTTAGTGAACTCAGAATAAGTGCCCAGTCAATTAAATCAACCACCCAAGTTAATCCATTTTAAAGGCTGAATGGGTTCCTTCCCCAAAATATGGAGCTCAACACTGCTAGGCTAATTTAAATGAAGGGGACCAGTTTAATAACACTATCCCTCTATACAGCCCCAGTGAAGACCCTTGTAATGGCACCCAAGAACTGGGCTACGGCAATAGCAGACCCGGTCCTCTACCACACACCTTTCTAGAATCCCAAGTGAGCCTACCATTACTTACTCACAGTCTGTAACATGGTTAATAATGGAAGCACCAAGTTCATGTTACAGCCTCTATAACAGCTTAAAATTTGCCCCTAGCTAGTTAGCCTATGTCATAGTGATGTATTGGATCCGTGTACCCAAAAAGAAAACGTTTTTTAAAGTAATCTCGACAAATTTCATTAAGCTTCCCTACATTAAAGTTCCCTACTGGGCCCTATGCTCCAAACCTGTGAGTAGAAATATATTATGAGCTACATGGTGATGGATGTCTACTATGCCAGCAGCTAAGCCCTCTGGAGGGATATGTGGCCAGGTTGAGAAAACCAGCCATGAAGAAGCATCATTCACAGAACAGGTAGTGCAAAAGAAGGCCTGCAATGAGCAAGTAAGGAGAGGTCATTTTAAAGGAGCTGATCTGTGGGTCAACTGAAATTTAAGTTAAAGAAGGGCATACTCTACAACAGGTCTCTTGATCCATTCTCTAAAACTGGTGGCACTGCAGATCAGATCAGAGAAGTGCCTCTAGGAGACAAGTAAACTGAATCAGAACTCCCCAGCTGACATTTCTATGTGCAATAGGATATACTGTGGTGGGGGGTAGGAGGATGCAGCAGAAGAAGGGGTGTATGATGGGCACTGATGTTAATGACCAAGGTCCAGTCTGGTTTTCCACTTTAAAGTCTCGCTAATCTTGCTTAGGCTGGGATGCTCACAGACCTGCAGTTCTAAGTCTAGGGGGTAGTCCCTCCACTAAGCTCTGGAAGAACCCTGTAAATGGTTCAACCCAAACACAGTCAACCCACCCAGCAGGTGGGATCTAGGTACCTGAAGATGATATTCTCCAGATCGAAAGGGTATTCTATGATCCCAGTTGTGGGGACTCGAACCCGCAACACATCCTGTTGGGTGGGTAAGTACCCAGTGGTGGCAATACGGTCAACATCAGTTAGGTAGCTAAAAAAAAAAAAACAAAAGGAAGGAGGATCCTTTAGGTCAGCAACATAAAGAAACAGGGAAAGGGGAGAGTAGAGTGTTATCCTTCTATAACTTTTAATGCTCCTTTAAGCTCAAGATATGCCATCAGAAATGGGAGCATGTTTTGTTAAGAGCACCCAGGCTCAAAAACTGTCATTACCTTAAACACTTTTTCCTGTATCTCATTCCTCATACCCCATCACTAAGATCTACCATTCTATCTCTGTAATATTTTCTGCTCACTCCCTTCTTTCTATTCCCACAGCTATTACCCCATACAGACCCTCATAACCACCCAAACTAGACTACTGCAGCAGCTTCTTGACCCACCTACTAGCCACCATCTCCACTTCCTCCAAATCATCCTTCATATATTGACAAATCACTCTTCCTTAAAGAATTGTTCTAGTTCTGACACTCCTCTGCTCAAAGTCTTCACTAGCTCCCTAATTCTTAAAGGAGAAAGTCCAAATTCCCAAGTCCAGTATTCTGAGTCATCCACAATCTGGTCACTCCCTACCTTTGTTTTTCTCTTACCCTCCTTGCTACCATGTACTCTACATCCCACCCAAACTGAACTCTGCTGTCCCTGTTATGCAATTTCATGCTTTCCTCTCCTCACACCCATTCCACGTTCTCAAGATCCTGCAGCCCCCTTGTCCATCTCCACCTAATGAAAACCTGGCTTTAAAGGACCTGGCTCAGATGCTGCCTCCTCAACAAAAAGAGTCTTTTCTTCCCTGCCAGCAATGATCCTTCTCCCTTGAAAGCTTACACAGTGCTTTGTTTCATCTCTCTACTAGGTTATAAACTCTATGCTCCCTAAATATTTTTAACTAAATGAGGAAAAGAGGAAGAATGAATATACACACTTCATACCCTCTCCCTCCTATAAGAGACTTTGCTGAGGACAGATACTACCAATTGGTTATTGGAGAACTGGCAAGAAGAAGGTATCAGTGGCTCTATGAAGTACTGGGCTTTAGGGCCATACAGGGTGAGAAAAAAAGAGAAAAAAAAACACCCTGTGAGGCAGCTAGATGGCACAGTGAATAGAGTACCAGCCCTGGAGTCAGGAGGACCTGAGTTCAAATCCAGCCTCAGACACTTAATAGTAAAGTGGCCCTGGGCAAGTCACTTAACCCCAATTGCCCTGCCCCTCCAAAACAAACAAACAAACAAACAGCTTGATTACTAGTGGGGCTCAGGTCTTTCAAGCACAAGAGCAGGGGCTGGTCTTTTGCATCACTGCCTTAGAAATATGGCTTCAAATAAGTCAGTCATCTTATTTTCCCAAATCAAGAAAAACTCTTAGCCCCTTAGATAATACAATTTACCAAGTAGATTAATACAGAAACATGCAATGATTTGAGGGGTGGTCAAAGTGACCCAATAGCCTTTTTTGCTCTCCAACCTAGCTTCTCTGATGTTTTCACTTGGCTACCAATGGACAAGAGCCACTTGGAATCACTTCCGAAGGAAATGGTGCCATGTGTCTGTCCTACAGTCAAAGCTACCCACTGTCTCCTAAATGAAGGCAGCTGCACACTCAGCAGGAAGCTGGGAGAAGGGACTGAGGGGAACGCTAGGAATCTTGAGATACCTACCTGACCAGTCCCAGGAAGAAGTCTGTCTGTTTGTATTTAAGAATACATAAGCACTGACAGATATTGTCATATTAATAACCACCAACTTACACAGGCACCCTCAGTTTGGGGCATTTTGTTTCAGAAAGTGACAGAGTAACAATAAACCCCCAGACTGCAACTTTTCTATCCCTTTGGGAGTCTTATAGGAATTTACCGATTCTGGTCGGAGCCAAGACATGACTAGGGGCTCTCCTAATGTGGCAAAAGCCTGTTCTAACAGAATTAAAGTAGGACAATTACTTGAATTTTCAGAAAAATCCAGCCAAGCACAGAGAATCTATGGGCAGCTCAGACACAGTCTCATCTGTCACAGTTCCTGTTTTCCTACTAAGTGTCAGACAGATTCCATACTTACTATTTGGCTGAGTCGGAGAGCTGATATTCTCGCCTCCTGTCATAACACTCCTGGATTCCAGGGTCATTCCACAAAGTCTTAATTGCACTTACATATTGATGCTCAAATGTTGTGACCTTTTCAACATCCACCTCTCGAATCAGCAGTGCATTGGCCTAAAGCAACAGAGAAAAAGACAGGGTTAACTGGCTCCAGGTTTGGTCAATCTGTGCCCTTTTCTCACCCAGGTATTAAATCACGTGGTCAGTTCATCAGGCAAGCTATGAACATGACTAGCTTTGGTGACACAAAGAAGCAATTTTAAAACTGAGGATTTCCAAAATCACTTAATTTTGACTTGAATATTCATCAGCTAGAAGAGAAGGCTTATTACTACATAGTCTTAGGTACAATTACATCAATAAGGTTTTCTCAAAAGCAGACTACAATGCCTCCAGTGAGATGAATCTATCCTGGAATTAGCACAGCCAGTAGGAAAGGGCATTTTTACCCAAGTTTTGCTTTGTTTTGTTTTTTGCTGCACATATGGGCAGGTTTTATTCTCACACACATGCACACTTTTCAAAAAACCCAAAGGGAATTCTGAATGAAATTTCTACCATAATTCAACAAGGTGGAACCAGATGGCATTTTTACTAGGGAGAACATTCAATTCCCTTTCTTAGACCTGTTCAGTTCTAATCTGATCAATGTGATTTCTCAAAAAAAAAAAAAAATCTCTCAGTTGAAAGGGATTTAAGGGTCATCTAGTCCAACCCCTACGAGAAACCTGGTGGCAGGAGCCACAGGAGGTCATCACCAAGACCAAGCTCCCCCCTCATTTCAGAATCCCTATTGTAAGGCTCCTAACTGAGTCTCTGTTTGGAAACTTTCAGTGACAGGAACGCAGTATCTTACAAGGTTGCCTGTTCCACTGTAAGCTAGCAATAGAATGTAAGTTCTGTTTGGGCAATGACTGTTTTCCACTTTGTCTTTGTATTCCTAGAACTCAGTTCTCTACTTATATAGCAGACAGTTAATAAATACTCACTGAATGAACAGGTAGAAAATAGCTAGAAAATTATTTCTGATAATGAGCCAAAATCTTTTTTTCCTTTAGCTTCTACTCAACAATTCTAGTTCCACCTTCTGGTCCCTCTTTCACATAATCCTAAATTTAAAGGCACAAATACTGAGCACGTGCACACACACACACACACACACACACACACACACACACACACACACACATATATACACTCAACATCGAGTATGTGAAAGACACTGTGCTAGGGGGCCACCAAGGCAAAGACAAATATAAAACGTTTCCTGCCATCAAAGAACTTATACTCTACTAAGGAGGTAGAACGGTTACAGACATAAGCAAAAATAAAGTATTTGAGCAGGGAAGGAACAGTGACAATTGGAGGAGGATATAGATAAGTCAAGGAAGGCTTTACAGAGGTTGTGGCTCCTGAATTAAGTCTTGAAGGAAGTTAAGGCTAAGAGGAAGGAGTAGAAAAGGAGTACAACCTAGGCATCTGGGACATCCTGTGAAAAGGTATTATGAGGTGGATTAGAATGGTTCAGTATTAGGAATGGTTCAATATCAGGAAAACTATAAGCATAATTGGTCATATCAACAACAAAAACAATAAAAATCATAGGATTACATTGATACAGAAAAGGCTTTTGACAAAATACAATATACATTCCTATTAAGGAATAAATGAATCTTTTCTTAACACGAAGATTGAGCATTATCTATAATGGGGATAAACTAGAAGCCTTTCAATATGATCAGGCGTGAAGCAAGGATGTCCATTATCATCATTATTATTCAATATTGTATTAGAAATGCTAACTATAGCAGTAAGAAAATTGAAAGAATAAGAATAGGCACTGAGAAACAAAACTAATGGTCTTTGCAGACAGATGGCATACTTAAAGAACCCTAGAGAATCAGCCAAAAAACTACAGATACAATCAACTTTAATAAAGTTGCAGGATATAAAATAAAATTTTAAATAATTTAAGTCATTAACACACACACACACACACACACACACCAATAAAATTCAGCAAGAAGAGATATAGAAAATTCATTTGAAGTAACTACAGAGCATAAAATATTTAGGATTCTATCTGCCAAGACACATCCAGGAACTTCATTAACACAATTACAAAACACTTTTCACACAAATAAAGACAGATTTAAACAATTAGAGAAATATTAATTGTTCATGGGTAGGTCAAGCCAACATAATAAAAATGGTAATTCTACCTAAATTTTACTTATTCAGTGCCATATCAACTAAACTACCTATAAACTAACTATAGAGTTAGAAAAAAATAACAAAATTCATCATCTTCATCTAGAAGAACAAAAGATCAAGAATATCAAGGAAACCAATGAAAAAATGTAAAGGAAAGCAACCTAGCAGTACCAGATTTCAAACTAATATTACAAAACAGTGATCATCAAAACAATCTGATACTGGCTAAGAAATACAGTGGTCAAGCAGTGGAACAGATTAAGTACACAAAGGTAAATGATTACTGCAATCTAGTGTTTAATAAACCAAGATTCAAGCTTTGGGGACAAGAACCCACTCCTCAACAAAAACTACTAGGAAAACTGGAAAGCAGTCAGGCATAGACCAACATCTCACACCATATACCAAGATAAGCTCAAACTGAGTACGTTATTTAGACATAAAGGATAATAACATAAGCAAATTAGGGGAACATAGAAACACTTATCTTGTTAGATCTATAGATAATACATAAGCAAATTAGGGGAACATAGAAACACTTATCTTGTTAGATCTATGGATAAGGGAAGAATTTATGACCAAACAAGAGAACGACAGGAGGTAAAATAAAAAATTCTGATTACATGAAATTAAAAAGGGTTTGCACAAACAAAACCAATGCAGCCAAAATCAGAAGGAAAGCAAGAAATGGGGAGGTGGGAATTTTTTTTCTTTTTCTTTTTTTTTTTTTAAAGCAATTGGGGTTAAGTAACTTGCTCAAGGTTACACGGCTAGTCATTATTTATGCGTGGGTGCTCATTTTCTGAGGCCGGATCTGATCTCGGGTCATCCCAACTCTGAGGCCGGCGCTCTTACTCACTGTGCCACCTAGCTGCCCCTTCAGGGTAATTGGGGTTAAGTAACTTGCCCAAGGTTACACGGCTAGGTTTTTGTTTGTATGGATTAAGTGTCGGAGGCCGGATCTGAACTCAGGTCCTTCTGATTCCAGGGCCGGCGCTCTATTCACTGCGCCACCTAGCCGCCCCCGAGGTGGGAATTTTTACAGCAAGTTTCTCTGATAAAGGTCTCATTTCTCAAATATATAGGGAACTGAGCCAAATTTATAAAAATAAAGGCCAATTTGATAAATAGTCAAAGGATATGAACAGGCAGTTTTCAGATAAAATAATCAAAGCTATCTATATTCAAATGAAAATATGCTCTAAATCACTAATAATTAGAGAAATATAAATTAAAACAACTCACCTCAAACCTATCAGATTGGCTGATATGACAGAAAAGGAAAATGACAAATATAAGAGGGGATATAGAAAAACAGGGAAACTTAATACACTGCTGGTAGAGTTGTGAACTGATCCAACCATTCTGGACTTCAATTTGGAACTGTGCCCAAAGAGCTATAAAACTGTGCATATTCTTTGTCCCAGAGATCAAAGAAAAAGGGAAAGGACGTACAAAATACATACAAAAATATTGATAGCAGCTCTTTTTGTGGTGGCAAAGAACTGGAAATTAAGAGGATGTCCAAAATTTGGAGAATGGCCGAACAAGTTGTGGTATATGACACTGACAGAAGATTATTGTGCTGTAAGAAATGATGAACAGAATGGTCTCAGAAAAACCTAGGAAGACTTATAGTGAAGTGAGGAGAAACAGGAGAACCTAGTACACAGTTAACAACAATACTGTAACAATGATTAACTGTGAAAAACTTAGCTACTCTCATCAAGATAATGGTCCAACACAATTCCAAAGGACCTATGATGAAAAACACTATCTCCATAGAGGAAACTGATTAACTCTGTAGACTTAAGCATATTTTTTCACTTTCTTTAACTTTCTTGTTTTTAAAACAACATGTCTAATAAAGAAATATGTTTTGCATGATTTCACATGTATAATGGAGATCATATTGCTTGCCTTCTCAATAGGTAGGGGGGAAAGCTAGAAGGAGGTAGAGAATTTGGAACTTAGATTTAAAAAAAAAAGGATTTTAAAAATAAATAAAAACAAAGAAAAAGAAAAGGAACCATGATGAAAGATACAATGCCTACTTCAGCTAGCAGGCCAGTAGACCAGTCTGGCTGGAATACAGAATATATGAAGGAACATAGTATGTCTAAATAGTGCTTTAAATGTGAGGGTGAAGTGTTTGTATTTTATCCTAGAAGCAACAGAGAGCCTCTGAAGATTTCTGTTACTCTGGGGAGTAACATGAGCAGACTTGTGCCTTTGGAAAGGCAAGGATGTGGTAGATGGATTATAGAGAAGAGCAACTAGAAAAGGGACCATCCATTAGGGGGTTACTGGAATAACAAGACAGAAATGATGATGGTGTGCAGCTAGGTGGCACAGTAAATAGAGCACCGGCCCCGGAGTCAGGAGGACCTGAGTTCAGATTCGGCCTCAGACATTTAACACAGAAACTAATAAGGTGACCTTGGGCAAGTCGCTTAACCCCAACTGCCCTCCAAAAAGCAAAAAAAAAAAAATGGTCATGGCCCCAAACTAGGGTAGAAGTCATGTGAAGGTAAAATAAGGCAATGGATCTGAGAGATGAACTGGCAGAAGTTAAGGATAACTTGATATTCTGAAGGATATATTTGTAGGCAGCAGGAAAGGGACAGAAAATAGGAAAAGATAGAAGATGAGAGATAAAGATGCATTGACTTAAAGAAGCAAAAGAGGCAGGAGGGTCATGGAATTAAGGGCATGAGTAGAAGGCTTGGCCTTAGAAAGGAAAAGGGTCATCCATACCTTAGAGAGTCAAGAAAAAGAAGGAAAGACTATGGCTGATGTAGTTAGGTAGCTAAAAAACAAAAGCATAGAAAAATCCTTTAGGTCAGCAATATAAAGAAAGATGGAAAGGAGAGAATAGGGAGTTATCTTTCCATGACCTTTGAGCTCCTTCAGGCCCTATATGTGCCATCAGAAATGGAACCATGGATGTAGATAGGGGCAGTATCTATTTAAGTACCTAATGCCAGAACTATGCTAGGTGCTGGACAAAATGAAAATAATCTCTTACTCTCAAGGAGTTTATATTCCACTGGAACTTACAGCAAATGGCTTCTATTAGTAAAAAAAAAAAATGAAGTTGAAAGGGAGAGGAAAGTTGAGTAAAGAACCTGTTGAGATAAAGATGATTCTTAGAGAGAGAGAGAGAGAGAGAGAGAGAGAGAGAGAGAGAGAAGGAAGGGTTATATTGGAAAATTAAGGTAATGTAAAAACAAACTCTATTGGTAAAAATTTTTAAAGCAAAAGCAATCTTTTGAGGGTGCAGGTGAGATTAGATAACAAATTTTTAGTGGACCCACTTGGCAAACTATAACACCTTCAACAGTAGTTCTCCACAGTTCTAAGTATGAGTTTACAAGATATATGGTGGAGATAACCCAGGAGTTTGGCATAATTGAACTGGCAATAGAATAAAGGACATGAGATTCACAGACAGAAGGCAGGTTATAGCTGAACTGATCAACTATACGTTGACTGTAAAGACCAATGTAGGAGTGACCTCCTAGGAAAAGGGGTAGAAGGGAGAAATTAGAGGACATGGTGAAGGACATGTTTAAGAGCAGTAAAAAAGGAGAAAAACAGGAAATGTTACAATCTAAGAAGGAAATTTATAGTGAGTTACAGGTGATGGTGAGATTGAAGGTATGACCATAAAATAAAGATACAGATCACGGAAGCTGAAGAATCTGATGAACTGCAAGACTAGGATGTTTGAGGAGACATCACTGTGCATGCTGAAGGCTCCAAATACAAGGATAGGGGTTAGAGTAAAGAGGAAGACTGTGAGTCAGGTTCTAAAATCCTTAATTACCCGGGAAGCTAGTAGATAACTGCAACAGGGATCTGGGAAATGAGACTTCTACAGCAACACTAAGAGTAAAGCGGCAGAAAGAGGATCTGGAAGAGGCTAAGAAGTGTGCCCGCCCCATGTGTCAGGCCTCTAGAGTGGGTGGCACTGTCTTTGGGAAGGCGTCCCGTTTCCTTTAATACTAGTACATGGGAAGAGGAAAGAGGAAAAAGTCTAGGACAGAGTGTTAACAACAGACCTGATTTTCCAGGAGGTACAATGGAAGGGATGGGCACAGGAGAGTCGGGCTGATGGTAGGCAAAGGGAGTTCTCAATTTAGTGGAAAGACTTCGAGTCATTAAGAATGAGGATAAGGAGGCAAAGGTTTGTGAGCTGTAGGATAAGGGAAGTACCAATTCAATAAGCATTTATTAAGCAGCTATGTAACAAGTACTGCAGATACTAAGACAAAAATGATTCAGGCCTTGAATTCAATGAGCTAACTGTAACGATCCTCTCCAGGGCATCCTACAACCTCACATCTGTGTTTCATCCCTTTTTCCCCTGTCCAGCTACTTTCTGATACCCCAGAAGGGCTCCAGCCTGAGGGAGGCTGAATGATTAACAGGTCCATCCTGTTAAACCTTTCCCTACCTCAGGGATTCTGAACTCCCAGCTATTAACCTTCCAGCCCTCCATCCTCCACTAACCCCACCCCCTGGAATCCAATCTCTCCCCCTATTCTCACTCCTGATTTATGAGACGGCCACTGAGCTCCCTGGAACGCCTGCTCCAAAGGAAATTCATTTGCTTTCATCTTAAACCTTTCTTTCTCACTCTTCCCATCTTCTTTCAGTCACTGAGATCTTGCTCCCTCCTGATGGCAGTTTTACTGACCACTCTTTCCAACAGCGGGTGCATTTTCACTCATACTGACCTATTCATTGGTCAAAGTGAAGAAATTTAAATATTCTTTTCTCCCCACTACCAAAGCACTTCCAGGTTCCCTACCACTAATTCCTATGTTAACCCCTCTTTCTTTGAGGCTCATTCAAGCCATTCCTAATCACCCAATCAAGACTCTGGTAGTTCTTATCTACCAATATTCAGGATACTCCTTCCTTCCTCAATGAGTTCGGCCCCTGGCTCACAATCTTTGTCTTTTCTCCAACTCCTGCCCTCACATACAAGTGGACTTCAACATACACTCCCTCAAACACTATAACCAACCAGTTCCTCAACTTACTCATTTCCTGTGACCCTCTCCTCCATCCCACTTCAACCATGTTCATAAACTCTTAAATTTCCTTATCTGATCACAAACTGTTGACATTCCACCTCTCTCCCTCAGTTTTGCAAACTCTGATCCTATTCTTTTTGTCCTCCTCATGACCTCCAATCCTTCTACCCCTTAGTTCTTTTCTAGTCCACACCCCTCTACTCTCCACCCTTCCCCATCCTGACCCCTCAAGGAATTGATTCAACTCTACAATGTCTACTTGGCTGAAAACCTTGCCTCCTATTAAACTAAACAAATTGAGGTCACTAACCCAGAGCTGCCTCTTCTCTTTTCCTCCTCATGTCACATCATTTGGATATCTTCCCCCAGTATCTCTTCTTTTATCCTTGTCTCACACAAAAAGGTAGCCCTTCTTGCCAAGGCAAACCTCTCTATGTATAAATGACCCCATACCATCTTCTCCAGCAAAAAGTCCACCCTCTTTAATGTCTCCCTGTCGACTGGCTTTTTCCTTATGGCCTATAAACATGCCAAAAGGTCTCCATCCTCAAAAAACCTACACTTAATTCCATTACCACTAGCTATCATCCTATATCTGTCCTCCCTTTGTAGCAAAACTCCTTGAAAAAGCTGCCTCTGGTCTGTGCCACCATTTCCTTTCCTCTCACTCTCTCTTAACTCTCTACAATCTGGCTTCTGACTTCATCATTCCACTGAAACTTCATTCTCCAAAGCTACCGATGATCTCTTCATTGTCAAATCCAATGGCCCTATCTCAGTCTTCTTTCTTCCTGAATCCTCTGCAGCCTTCACCACCACCAAGCATTCTCTTCTTGGTTCTCTCTTCTCTCTACATTTTTATGACATCGCTCTTTTCTGGTTCTTCCACCTGTCTCACCGCTTCCTCTCAGAATCCTTTGCTGGATCTTCATGCAGCATGCTAATTGTAGGTGACCCCCGAGATTATGTATGTCCTGGGCCTTTTTCTCTTCTCCCTCTATATCAATTGACTTTGTGATATCATCAGCTCCCTTGGATTGGATTCAACTATCATCTTTATAATAAAAGATTCCCAAATCTATTTGTTCGGTTATAACGTTATCCCCAACTTCCAGTCTTGTATTTCCAACTGCCTACTAGATATTTCCAGCTGGATTTCCTGCAAACACTTCAAAGTCAACACATCCAAAGCTTAATTCATTATCTTTCCCCCAAACCCTCCCCTTTTGCCTAACTTCCCTAACGTCAAGGACACCACTATCCTCCCAAGCATCTTGGCTCACAGCCTTAGGTATCATCCCCAACTCTTGAATCTCTCTCACCCCCCCCACATCCAATCAGTTGCCAAGTCCCATTGATTTTACCTTTATAGCATCTCTGACATTACCACCACTCTGGTGAGGGCTCCTACCACCTCAATACCTCGACTATAGTAAAAGTCTTCCAATTGGTCTCCCTAACTCAAGTTTCTCCCTACTCTAATCCATCTTCCACTGAGCTATCAAACTGATCCCCCGAAAGTGTAGGTCAGCTCATGCCACACCCCAACTCTAGTGATTCCTATTATCTCTAGGATTAAATACAAAATCCCCTATTTGATTTTCCTAAAGTCCTTCCCTACCTTTCCTGTCTTCTGAACTCCCCTCTACTCACTCCTTGACCTAGTAATGTTGGCATCTTTGTTGTTCTTTGAACACAACAATCTACCTCCTGACTCTAAGTCTTTTCCCTGGCTATCCTCCATGCCTAGAATTCTCTCCTTCCTCTTTTCCACTCCCTGGCTTCTTTCAGATACCAGCTAAAATATCTCCTTGCATAAAAAGCCTTTTCCAATCTCCCTTTAACTCTACTGCCTTGCCTCTGAAATTATCTCCATTTTAACCTGTCTATATTGTGTGTAAATAGTTGTTTGCATATTATATCCAACATTAGGCCATAAATTTCCTGAAGACAGAGCTATCTTTTACCTTTGTTAATATCCCCAACACTTTTAGCCAGTGCCGGGTAACACTGATGCTTAATAAATGCTATGTAAGATGGGAAGAACTTGTGCAAAGATCTAAGCAGAGAAAGATGCAATTTTGTCATTCGGGTTTACTACAGACCACCTAGACAGAAACAGTGTGGGAAGCAGATCACAAGGTCACAAGCCAAAAGAACACAGAATAAGAGCTTGAAGGAGGTTTAGAAGTTATTGAGTCAAATCCCTTATTTTACTTAAGAGGAAACTGAGAGGTTAAGTTTCCAGGGTCACAGAGCTAGTAAGTGACAGAGGTTAAGATATGAACACAGGTTTTTCTAACTCCAGTTTATCTTTCTCATTGCTGTCCACTGAAAGAAAAGTATGCAGAACAGAAAAACTGTTTTGGGAAATAGCAGGGAAGGAAAAATGGCATCTGAGAATGGTAATTAGATCTCTAGATCATAGCTTAAAATACAGAAATGATAGACTCTTGGTCAACAAGGGCTAGTAAGAATTTATTGGCTTCAGATAGCAGATGAAGATGCATGCCTCCCAGTACCTGACAAATAACTGATGGACGAGTGTATAGAATGAGACATATATTTTCAGCCACAACCAATATGTTGATTTGTTTCACTTGACTATATTTATGTTACAGGTGAGGGCTTTTTGGGGAAGTATGGAGAGAGTTGTGGGTAATGAAAAAAATACAAACAAATAAGGAAGAAGAGGGAGAAGTAGTCAATGAAAACTTTTTAAATACAGAGATGACAAAAAAAAGGACTCTGAGAGGGGAACAAAGATGAACAGGGCAGATGTGCTATTACAGATTTAATATAAATTTTTTAAAACTATACATAAGTTTAATTTCATATATGATCTACTTTTTCATTCTTTTTATGCTCTCGTGTGCTGTTGTTTATCAAATTTATAATAAAAACACTTTAATGTATTTGAATGGTGTCTTAAAAATCTAATCAAAAGGATTTAGAGAGGGAGAAAATTTCCTAAGTTTTATATACCAAGCTATATACCATAGAGTTCCTACAATGAAAGAATAAAAGTTAATATATCTAGGAATTCACAGTTAATATAAATCCAAGAAAGAAGTCAGGAGTTAAACCCATGACCTCAACTGCCTAGACAAAGACTTCAAAGCTTAGTCAACAAGCCTAATGCAAAGAGGTAAATTCAATCTATAGCTATCACTGAGATTTATTTGGTGGGAAGAAACCCATGAATGGACTATGCTTCTGAAGAGGCATATCTCATTTAAAACAAACAGAATCACTCTTTTTAAAAAGTGGGGTAAGTAGAAGGGTGGAGAAGTACTGTATATTAAGAAGGTATGCTAATGAAAGAAAATTCATGAGTGAGAAGAACACAGAGTGAAAAGCACTTTGTTGATGATCAAAGGAGATAGAAACAGAAGAAATTATGCTATAGACCACCTAGATAGAAAGAGGAAATAAATAAGGAATGTGAGAAACAGATCACAAGCCTGGCAGAGAGATAATATAGCAGTGGAGGAGACTTCAATTATCTGGACACTGCTAGATCTTTCTTCTTTCTCAAAGTAAAGCAGCTAGCTCTTTTTGTGGTGACAAAGAAAAAGAAACAGAGGACAGCCATCAATTGGGTAGTGACTGAACAAGTCACAGGTAATGGATTCCTATTGTGCTATAAGAAATGATAAGCAGGATGGTTTCATAAAATTCTGTGAAGGCTTATAGGAAGTGATCAGAACCAGGAGAGCATTATACACAGCAATACTGTAAAGATGATCAACTATGAAAGACTTAACGACTGATCAAGATAATGATCCAAGACAATTCCAAAGTACCCATGAAGAAAAATGTTATCTACCTGCAGAAAGAAATGATGACCTCAGAGTGCAGATTGAAGCATACTTTTTTTAGGCTTTCTTTCTTTTTCTTGTTTCTTGTGTTTTCCTTTGCAACAAGCTAATATGGAAATATGTTTTGCATGACTTCACATGTATAATCAACATCATACTGCTTGCCTTCTCAGTGGGCATGGGAGGTCATGGAAGGGAAAGGCGATAATTTGGAACTCAAAATTTTTAAAATGAATGCTAAATTTTTTTCTATGTAATAGGGAAATATTTAATAATATATGTACATAAAAATATACATATTTTAAATAAGGCAGCTAGGAATTTCTTGAATTATCTTAACGAAAATTCATCCTTAAAAAGGGAGAGGAACTCTCAAGGGGAAATCCTATTCTGATTCTCACTAACAGGAAGGAACTGGTTGCTAGGTTGGAAATTATGGGAAATGACCATTTCCCTTCTAGAGTTTGTGACAGAGAAGACGAAAGCTGGGCATAGTCTGGTGAGCCCTAGATTCAGGGAAAGCAGATTCTAGGAGTGCAAATAAAGGATAGAATCTCAGGATTAAAATTCTACAGAGGAAGTCAGCCCAGAAGGGATAGGAAGCATTCAAGAATAAAATTCTAAAAACACAAAGAGAAATATTCTAAAGAAGAAATGTGGGATTTCTCTAAAGAGACTGTTGTGGATGTACCAGAAATTCACTAAGATTAAAACAGAATTCTCCTAAAGTTCAAAAAGATATGTAAAAGAGATAAAAGCAAAAACAGGTAAAGAGAAGATGAAAATAAGAGCATGATACTTTCATGGTGCCAGTAATGCTAAAGCTCAAAATAAGTTTAACTAAAGCTAAGAACAGGAAGGAATTGTTCTATAGCTACATTGAAGAAAAAGGCAAATACAGAGGAAAAACTAGGGCTTCTGCTTGGCGTGGCTACAACAAGGATAAGTGATCATCAAAAGAAGGAAGAGCTGCTCACTTTCTTGTTTTTCCCTCTTCTACTGAGAAGGACCTAGAAATAATATTTCAAGAAATTATTAAGGAAAATCACCCTGATGTCAGATCCAGAGGGTAAAACAGAAATGCAAAAATCCTCTGATTGCCTCCTGAAAGAGATCCCAAAACAAAAAACTCATAGGAATATGATAGCCAAAATCCAGAGCTCCTCGGTCAAAGAGCCAGAAAGAAACAATTCAAATATTATGGAGCCACAATTATGATCACACGAGATTGAGCAGCTTCCACGTTAAAGGCTCAAGCAGAGAGGGCTTGGAATATGATATTCTGGAGGGCAAACAAGCTAGGATTACAACCAAGTAGCACTTACCCAGTAAAACTGAGTGTAATATTTCAGGGGGGAAAATGGATAGCTAATGAAATAGAGGACATTCAAGCATTCTTGATAAAAAGAATAGAGCTGAATAACTCAAAAGTGAAGCATAAACAGGAAAAAGGAATCTATGGGACTCAATAAAATTAAACTGTTAATGTTCCTATATGGGAAGATAATACATGTAATTCTTAAGAACTTTATCAGTATTAGGACAATAAAAAAGAGTTTACATAGAGAACATGGGTGTGAGTCAATTATGATCTCCAAAAAAATTAAGGGGTGAAAAAGAGGGAAATACTGGGAAAAGAGGGAAGGGAGAGGCAGAATGGGGAAACTTTTCTCACATGAAAGAGGTGCTTAAGAAAGAACTTACAGGGTAAAGGAAGCAGGCAATGCTTGAACCTCCTTCTCACTGGAATTGGTTCAAAGAAGGAAGAACACACACACAGACACACACACACACACACACACTCAGTCTTGTAAAGAAATATAACTTACCTAATAGGGAAATAGGAGGGGAAGGGGAAGGGTGGGGGGGATCATAAAAGGGAAGACAGATTAAGGTAGGCAGTGGTTAGAAGCAAAATAGACTTTTGAGGCGGAGAGAGAGAGTGAAAGAAACAGAAGAAAATGGGATAGAGAAAACAGAGTTAGTAATCATAACTGTGAATGTGAATGGAATAAGTTCACTCATAAAACAGAAACAGACAGCAGAATGAATGAGAAATCAGAAACCAAAAATCCATTATTTATAAGAAACACACTTTGAATAGGAAGACATACACACAAGGGCCAGAGCAGAATCTAATTAGTGCTTCAGCTAAACTAAAATAAAGCACGGATAACAATCATAATCTTGGACAAAACAAAAGCAAAAAGAGACCTAATTAAAAGAGATAATCAGGGAAACTACATTATGCTAAAAGGTACCAGACAATGAATATCAAAAAATTTTACAAGTTTCTCTAATAAAGTCCTTATTTCTTAAATATATACTGAATACAGAACTGAGTCAAATTTATTAAAATAAGACTCATTCCCCAATTGATAAATGGTCAAAAGCTATAAAGAGGCAGTTTTCAGAAGAAATCAAAGCTATCCATAGTCATATAAAAATGCTTAACTGCATTTGGATGAGAGAAATGCAAATTAAAAATAACTCTGAGGTACCACCTCACACCTATCAGAAATGACAAATGCTGGAGGAAATGAGGGGAAAATAGGTATACTAATGAACTGCTGGTGGAAGAGTGAACTGGTCCAGTCATTCTGGAGAACAATCTGGAACTATGTCCAAAAGACTAGAAAATTGTGCATATATACCCTTTAGCCTAACAAGACCACTACTAGGTCTGTACCCCAAAAAGGTTAAAGAAAAAGAAAAAGAACCAATATGTACAAAAATATTTATACCAGCTCTTTTGTGGTGTCAAAGAATCAGAAATTGAGGGAACACTCATCCATTGAAGAATGGCTGAACAAGCTGTGGCCTACGATTATAATGGTTTAATACTGTACTGTAAGAAATGACAAGGGGTGGTGATTTTTGAAAAATATGGCAAGAACTAAATGAACTGATGCAAAGTGAAGTGAAAGGAACCAAGAGATCATTGTACACAGTAACAGGAATACTGCTAGGTCAACTATGAAAGATTTGGGGGGATAAACAATGCCATGATGGCAGAGAAAAGATAGGGACTCTCCTGAGCTC
This sequence comes from Gymnobelideus leadbeateri, assembly GCA_011680675.1. Classification (NCBI taxonomy): domain Eukaryota; kingdom Metazoa; phylum Chordata; class Mammalia; order Diprotodontia; family Petauridae; genus Gymnobelideus; species Gymnobelideus leadbeateri. The sequence continues at coordinate 1,825,522 of WOXC01012492.1, read as the reverse complement.
TCCCAAATTCCACTCCAACCAACTTTAAATAACACCTTAACTAAATGGGCAGCAGTAGCTTCCAGAGCTCAGAGATGGTAAAGGGGTCACACAACAAGTCAGAAGGATATTACAAGGGTCCCTTTGATGGCACTGAGTGCAGGACTTTGTTGCATTGCCCAAAAGCAGATCTAGGTTAAGGTCCTGGGTCACAGTTCCAGGGTAGAAAAGAGTGCCTGTAGTTACTCGCAGACCAGAGTACAAGTAGAAAAAGTAGTAAACATACCTCTCCTTAGATCATACTACCTTAATTGACAATTAAGAAGGTTCAAGAGATATAGTTTCTGGATAATTTAATCATTCTTATTCATAGAGCCAAGATATTATTAATAAAAGGATGGTCATTTGGCTGTCTCTCTCAGACCAAAGATGATCATGACAGCAGTCTCAGAGCTTATATTTTTTTTGGAAGAGGAATGGCAATCAACTCCGACTGGCTAACACAACAGAAGACATGCTATATTAAAATAAGGGCCTAAGAGTGACATCATGTCATCCCTGGCCAAAGAAACTATCTCTATACTCAGACCACCCCCAGCCATGGGCTACAAAATAATGTGTTTCCACCCACGCTTGATTAAATGGAATTCACTAGAGACTAGAGATACCTTGTAGGTTTGGGTCAGATAGAGGAAAAGTTTAATTATACCTTCAGAGACTAAGGTCTTTAAAATAGAAAAGAACAGGAGAACTAGATCTCTCAGACTCTCTCAGAATTATTAGTCACTAATAATCACTTTTCCCAAAACTTACAAACTTCGCAGAACTAGCTCTGAAAGCAGCTATACAAAAAAAACTGAAGCTTGAGCCTAGAGCAGAGCCCAACTTTAACATCAAGTTAAAAGTCAAGAAATAAGATGGGAAAATGAGCAAATAATAAAAGAAGAACTGGATCACAAAAATTTACTGTGGTGACAGGAAAGATCAAAACACAAAAGCAGAAAACAACAAAGTCAAAACTGCTACATCCACAGTCTCAAAGCAAAATGTGAATTTGATCTCAGGCCCAAAGAAGAATTCCTGGAAGAGCTCAGAATAAATTTTAAAAATCAAGACAGAGAGGTAAAGGAAAAATTGGGAAAAGAATGAGAGTAATAAAAAAAAAAAATTATGAAAAAGTCAACAACTTGGTAAAGGAGGTACAAAAAAATACTAAGAAAATAACACTTTAAAAACACAGCAAGTCAAAAAAACCCAAAACAGTAAGTAAAAGGGGCACAAAAATCCCTTGAAGAGAAAAATTCCTTAAAAAGAAGAAATGGCCACATGGAAAAAGATATACAAAAATTCACTGATAAGAACTCCTTTAAAAAGATTGGCTAAATGGAAAAGGAAGTACAAAAGCTCACTGAAGAAAATAATGCCTTAAAAATTAGAATTGGACTGGAAATGAATGATTCCATGGGACATCAAGAAACAATCAAACAAAATCAAAAGAATGAAAAAAACAAGAAAATGTCAACTATCTCACTGGAAAAAACAACTCACCTGGAAATCAAGGAGAGAGAATTTAAGAAATATCAGACTGCCTGAAAACCATGATAAAAAAAAAGAGAGAGAAAGAACCTAGACATCATATTTCAAGTAATTATCAAAGAAAACTACCCTAATATCCCAGATACATAAGGTAAAACCGAAATTGAAAGAATACACCAATCACCTAAAAGAGATCCCAAAATGAAAGCTTCCAGGAATATTACAGCCAAATTCTAACATTCCCAGGTGAAGGAGAAAATACTGCAAGAAGCCAGAAAGAAACAATCCATAAATCGTGGAGCCACTAGGTGGCATAGCAGACTGAGGACTAGGGCTAGAGTTAGGAAGATTTATCTTCCTGAATTCAAATGTGGCCTCAGATATCTACTAGCTGTGTGACCCTGGGGAAGTCCTTTAACCCTGTTTGCCCAAGTTGCTCATCTATAAAAATAAGCTGGAAAGGGAAATGGCAAACAACTGCAGTATCTTTGCCAAGAAAACCCCAAATGGGATCATGAAGAATTGGACACAACAACACAACTAAACATCAACAACACAGTCAGGATTACAAGAGATTTAGAAGCTTCTACATTAAAGGACAGGAGGGCTGGGAATATGATATTCCAGGGGGCAAAGGATATAACCAAGGGGGCATTATAACCAAGAATTAGGTAACCGGTAAAACTAAGTATAATCTTTCAGGAGGGAAAATGGACTTTCAATGAAATAAAGGACTTTCAAGCACTTCTTATGAAAAGACCAGAACTGAATAGAAAATCTGACATTCAAACAGGAGACTCAAGAGAAGCATAAAAAGGTAAACAGGAAAGAAAAATCATAAAGGATTCAATAAGGTTAAACTGTTTACGATCTTACGAGGGAAGATGATACTTTTAACTCCCAAGAACTTTCTCGTTATTAGGGCAGTTAGAAGGAGTACACATAGACTGAGGGCATGAGTTTGAGTTGGCTATGGTAGGATGATATGTTAAAAAAATAAAATTAAGGGGTAAGAAGGAGGGATGCATTGAGATAAGGGGAAAGAGAGATGCAGAATGAGATAAATTATCCCATATATAAAGGAGGAACAAAAGTGCTTTTGCAATGGAGGGGAAGATGAGGGATGGCTGATAGCACTTGAATCTTATTCTCATCAGAATTGGCTCAAAGAGGGAATAACGTATACAGTTGGTTGGATATGGAAATCTATCTTACCTTAGATGAAAGTGGGAGGGGGGAAGGAATAGGGGGTGGGAGGGCAGTGTGCTCTGATTACAGAAAGGGAGGGCAAATTGAGGGAGGGCAAAGTCAGAAGCAAAACACTTTTGAGGATAGACAGGATGAAAGGAAAGAGATAAGATAACGGGAGGGGGAGAAGGAGAGAATAGGGATAAAGAGAAATATAATCATAATTGTGAAAAAAATTTTACAGCAAGTTTCTCTGATAAACGTCTCATTTCTCAAAGACAGAGAACTGAGCCAAATTTATTTTAAAATTTTAATTTATTTTCCTAAAAATTTAATTTATTTTAAAGGATATGAACAGGCAGTTTTCAGATGAAGTAATCAAAGCTGTCTATATTCATATGAAAACATGGTCTAAATCACTATTTATTAGAGAAATAAAAATTAAAACAACTCTGAAGTACTGAGTGAAAAGGAAAATAACAAATGTTGGAGGGGATGAGTGAAAACTGAGACACTAAAGCATTCTTGGTGGAGTTGTGAACTGACTCAATCATTTTGGAGAGCAATTTTTAACTATGCCCAAAGGGTTCTAAAACTGTACACTCACTTTTATCCAATAATATCACTATAATATCTACATTCCAAAGAGATTAAAAAAAAATGAAAAGGATCTATATGTACAACAATATTTAAAGTAAACTTTTTGTGGTGGCAAAGAATTCGAAATTGAAGAAAACTGAAGCCCATAAATTAGGGAAGAGCTGAACAAGCTGCAGTGTATCTGATCAAATCATATTGTACTATAAAGAGGAGCAGGATGTTCTCAGAAAAACCTGGAAGGACTTACACGAACGCATGCAAAGTGAAAAGAGCAGAACGAGAACATACAGCAATACTATACAATGATCAGTCATTAATGATTTAGCAATTCTCAGCCATACAATGATCCAAGGCAATTTGGAAGGTCTTATGATGAAAAAAATGCTATCCATCTCCAGGGAAAGAACTGGTGGAATCTGAATATAGATTGAAGCATAATCTTTTCTTGCTTTATTCTTCTTGAGGGTTTTGTGTTTTCTTTCACACATGACTAATATGGAAATATATTTAGCATGACTGCACATGAATTACCTATATAAAATTGTATGCCTTCTTAATGGGGGGCAGGGGAGGGAGGGAGAGAATTTAGAAATAAAAATCTTTTTTTTTCTTTTTGGAGGGCAACTGGGGTTAAGTAACTTGCCCAAGGTCACATGGCTAGGTTTTTGTTTGTGTGTGCGTTAAGTGTCTGAGGCCGGATCTGAATTCAGGTCCTTATGACTCCAGGGCTGGCACTTTACTCACTGCGCCACCTAGACGCCCTGGAAATAAAATTCTAAAAAATGAACGTTAAAAATAGTTTTTACATGTAATTGGGGAAAAAATATATTAAATAAACATTAAAAAAAAAAACTTGGCTACTCTGATCAATACAATGATTTAAGACAATTCTAAAAGACTCAAAATTTAAAAATGTTATCCACTTCCAGAGAGAACTGACAAACTGAGTATAAACTGAAGTATCATTTATTTTTCTTGCTTTAAAAAAATATGTAGCTAATACGGAAATATATTTTACATGATTTAATATGTATAATAAATATCATATTTGGTTGCCTTCTCTCAGTCGGTGTGGGAGGGTGTCAAAGGGAGGGAGCAAATTTGGAACTCAAAATTTAAAAAGAAAAAAAAATGCTAAAAATAAATAAAAAATACAATTTGGGGTGGGGGGGATGTGGAACCAATGCTACCAAACCAAATTTCCATTTTCAACAGGGATACTTAAATTAGAACATGAAGGAAATGCTGCCTATATAATTTAATTAATTTTTAGCAGAGCATTTAATAAAGTATCCTATGCTATTTTTACAGATAATCTAGAAAGATGTAGACTAAACCAACATTTCCAAAGTAGAGGGTGGGCTTCCCTAGAGGGCCATGGCATCACCCCAAGGAAATGTATAATGAACTGATCAGAAAATAGGAAGATAAACTGGAGGCCACCCTGAACACAAAAGCCAATCAAGGGATTTGTCTCTCACACAAGCCACATCTAAACATCCCTCAATATTCCCCCACTCCCTCTCTTGCTCTTTTGCAGCACAAGCTCCCAATCTACTTCCTTCTGAGCTAGGTATCTGACCCTTGGGACAAGTATAACCTAAACTAACCACTCCCTACAAGTATACCACTGAGAAAATTCTACCTAGACTTTCTGACCCAGGTCATCTTTCGGGAAAGACAGAGGAAGAAAATGAAGAGCTTTCTTCACCTCCCTCTACTTCATTTTGGGTGAGGGAGAGTGAGACATATGATCAGGCTTGGTTCACAGATATATATTATCTTTCCCTCTAGACCAACCCACCTTACAGACTTCCCTATTACTGTGGAAAGTATACCATATTTCTGGTTACCCAAGACTTTCATAACCACAATGTTATTTTTCATTCTTCACTCTCCCTCAGGAGTGTGCTGGAAAATGTTTAACAATCAGCTCAGTTTTTAAAAATTTTAATATGGATTATTAATATTTTTTCTATATTGATGAAGTCTACACAATCAACAAAATAATAAATCAGGTCTTGATTTGTAGTGTTTGCTCATTCTGGTGTATAAATGCTCCCACTGAAAATTTAACAATCTAGAGCTGGCTCCAGCAAAATGCCTTCACCCTAAATCCACATCCAATCCTTCACCAATGGCAGCTCTATCTCCGTGTCTTATAACCCAATTCAGGCCCTCATCACCTGTCCCCCAGCCTCTTAAAACAGCCTCCTGACCAGTTTCCATGACTCAAGCCTCTTCCCTTTCTGATCTACACTTCCTAGAGGTGCCCAAGTGACTTTCCAAAGACTAAGTCAGGCTGAGGCAGCCCCTATTGGCAGCATGATCATGGATGATGACCTCTGTAAGGTCTGCCAAGCTCTGCACATGTTATCTTAATTGCTCCTCACAACAACCCTATGTGAGGGATACGCTATATTATTATCCTCAATACATAGATGAGGAAACTGAGGCCGAGAGAAGTTAACGGACTTGCCCAGAGCCACACAGCTAAGAAACGTCTGTGGCTGGATTCAAAGTCAGGTCTTCCTGATTCCCAATCCAACATGACAACAACAAGAACAAATCACACTTCCATAGTACTTAATATATGCCAGGCACTGTGCTAAGAGCTTTACCATTATTATCTCACTAGATACTCACAACAATTCTGGGAGGAAGATGCTATTATTACAATCTCTATTTTACAAATGAGGAAACTGAGGCAGGCAGAGGTTAACAGACTTGCCCAGGGTCACATACCTAGTAAGTGCCTGAAGCCACATTTGAACTCAGATCTTCCTAACTGCAAGCTCAGCTGCCCCACCTACCTGCTTTTCCCAAAAATCCTGTGACTCTATCACCTCTAGCATCAAATACTGTTTCATTTTTATCTCATCCTCTTTTAAATTTCCACTTTTAAGTTTTAGAATGTGTATGATTATTGGTACAAGAGCACACAAACCTAACTTATAACCAGATCAAATACATAAGATATTAGACTAGATGGTTGCTGAAGTCCCTTCCAATTTAGATTCTGTAATTCGAAACCCGGTTTCCACATTAACCATCTTATCTTTTTCATGTTAAGGATCCTCATCTCCTTTGACCATTTCTTATGGCAAATATGGTTTTCAGGACACACACACACACACACACCCCACCCCCCTCCCCACCCCCAAACACCCCAACTTGGTCACCATCCTTCAGGTGTACTCCAACTTGGTCAAATCCCTCCCTAAAATGTGGTGCCCAGAACTGTCACTTGCCTTCCTCCTGGACTCTAGGTTATTTTTAATGCAGCCCAAGATGGAATTAGTTTTTTGACACTATTGGTTCATTGGGGGTTTTAATCAAATTGACAATGCCAAGCCACAGCAGGGCTGAGAGCACAAAGCATGTGTGCTATGAGACAGGATACCAAACAGCCTCAGGACACGGCTAATAGTGATGAGTCTCAAATGAGTTCAGGAATCTAACATGATCTCTTTGGAACTTGCTCAAAGGCCAGCCTAAACCTGTGCCCTTTACTGCGCTGGGAGAGGCTTGTTCTTCATGAACCATGGGTAGCTGTACAAATGTCAACCTATGCCGTACCATTGTCCTTCCTCAATAGTCCAGACTGGATAAACAAATCTTCAAAAGGTATAGAGTATTCCTAGGTAAACCTGGCAAAATGAACAGAAGTTTTAGGCAGTAAACTCACTTCACCAAGACTAAGGTGGATGCAGGTGACGTAATGAAAACAATAACAATGCCTGTTCCCCTAGTACAAAGCTGAACTGAATTTGAGAAAAGCTCTATGTTCTATTTAAAATCCCTAGTCCAATGCCTGAACACAGCTGCAAAGAGGGAGGGGGGAGTCAATGTTTTTGTTTAGGATTACAATTTTGGTCTGCATTGGAGGTTCAGGAAGGACCAAAAGTTATGACATATCTGAAATCTAGCTTATTGGCATTCTCAAATCTTAAAGCAAATTAGATAATTTAAACCATATTTGTACAAAAAAATTCATTCCTCCTCCGCCAAGCTTTAGCCCAGAGCAAATTTTTGTGGTTGAGTTATAAGCCCTTGAAAACAGATCAATAAAAGCAGCAAGAGCACACCCTCAGATACAGCTGTACAAGTGGGTGTCGCTATGAGCCTAAAGGCAGCTTCCTGCATCTGCCTGAGAAGAGCTGTGGGTTCCAGTTAGACACCAAAGAAATCCTGCTTCTAACTCAGAGAACTCTACATATCCAATGGCTCATCATGTTGGAAGAGAAAGTTACAACAGAGCCAGAAACCAGGACTGTAAGCTGGTTTCATTCAGAGCCAGCTAAACAGTTCGCTCCCTAACATTCCCCACCCCCCATAAATTAATCCAATAAGCAACAGCCAAGAGAGGGAGGGCCAGCTGTGATTTTCAGCAGGTCTTCCAGCATCCCACAAGCATTTGGCCTCCAACCCTCAGTCTTTTGTCCACATTTCCAGGCCTAGAGGTTTGCCTAACAATGGAAATGACATTCCTCTAGCCCTGCTTATGCCATTATGTCTGCTCTATGGGCCTGAGCTCACACTGGGACTTTCAACCTGCATGTGGCATGTGTCACTACCAGCACTATAACCCATACTTAAGAGTGGCTATTCATTCTCACAGAGAGGAAATCAAAGCACCCAGAAAAGCTAACTACCAGGAAACCAGGACACTGAAGAATCTCGAAACGTTCCCTTCACAATTACACTTCCCAAAACGTAAGGATAAAGAAGGAACTCCACAACGGAGTTACTAGAGGAGAGGACTGCCTGGTCCCTGCTCACCTTGTTCTGCTCGTACTTGTAAAGAATCTTCAGGGTCTCCATAGCCCTGATCATGGACTGCATGGCAGTGAAGATGTTCTGGTAGACCAGCTTGGTGAAGCCCCTCTTGTCTTCTTCAGAGTAGCCCGAACCATGGATTATCCTCATTTGTTTAATAAATGTACTCTTTCCACTTTCTCCAGTGCCTACAAAAAGGGGGAGGGGGTATTAGATAAGAGCATATAAACAGTTTATGAAGATGCTGTATTGAGAAAAAATATGCCATCTGCCTGCGCTATTAAATAACTTGGGTGAGGTTCCCAACTGACCTCTATGGGTTTCTCTTTCTAATCTAAGAAACAGCAAGAAGTCCTTTCAAGAAAGAATGTGCTGTTTATACCAATGGCCAAGGTAGTTCTGGGTATTCAAACCTCCAAAAAAAAAACCTTTCTTCCTCTCCCCCCACAACCAATCAAGCACAACCCTATTAATACAATTCAGTAAAGTACCATATGCTGAATTCCCAGTGAAGGCAATACCAAAATCTCAATCCCTACTGTGCGAGTGTTTACTTAAGGGACTACTTCTTACGAAATGACAATCACCCTGAAAAAGGCCATGACTGGTGACTGGGATTTAAACTCCAGTTTATTCTTGTTTGTCTAAGGATAAACATCATAGTTTCTAACTTGTCTGTGCCCTTTGCCAGCCCCAATTCTGTCTGGACTTTTATTTCTCTGTTCAGCAGAAACCAGAGAAGAAACTGAGTGACACAGTTAAGAAGTCAAAGTACAAAGTAAGCCATCTGATCTTAGTACCACTGGGGAAATGTTAGGGGATATGGAGGTAAGGGAGGGGGAAGAGAAGAAAGTGAATTCATCAAGAATCAAGTGTGGGGATTATCTGGAGATGTACCTTACCTACACTCCCTGATGCCTAGGACCAGAGATATCAAAAGGTTTCTTAACCACCAAACTAGTCATAGAAATCAGCAATATAGATGGACAACAGATTCTATCTAACAACAAATTCCATATATGTTCTGAAGTTATAAGCCTTGGTGACATCTGTTTAAACAAAGCATGTTCATGCTACTAACAGCGGCTGAAGATTTGGCCCCATATATGCCCTCTCAAATAGCAATTGCCCTACTATATATCACTCTCCCTTTAGAATCACAAAATATTAGCGTGGGAAGGGTCTTTGTAGCCACTTGGTCCAACACTTACTTTAAAGAGTAAAAAAATAAAGAAAGATCAGAGAAGAAAGGCTTTGCCAAGGGGGGTCAGGCCAAGGTCTTGTGACGCTCCTCATCAGATGCTCTCCCCACTTCCCTGCATTCAGCATAACAGGATTGCTGAGTTGAAAAGGGCCTATTCTAGTGAAACTTGTGCCTGAGCAGGAATTGCCCCTATGACATCATCCAGGAAGTACTCTTCAGCCTGTGCTTGAAGACCCCTTGGTGAGGGAGTTGGAAAACCCATCCCATTTTTTAATAACTCCAAATGGAAGGAAATTTATCCTAACATCAAGCCTAAATTTCCTGTCTACAACTTCCACCCACTGCTGCTCCTTCTTCTGCTGTCTGAGGTTGAGCATATCAAGTCTGATCCCTCTTCCACATGAGGACCTTTCACTTGGAGATAGCCATCATGTTCTTCCCCTTTAGTCTCCTCTTCTTCAGATAAATATCCCCATTTCCTCCAACTAATCCTCATACGGCTTGATTTTGAGGTGCTTCACTATAGTGGCTCTCCTACTCTGGACAATACCCAGCTTGTCAATCAGTATCTTTCCTAAAATGCAGCACACTTAAATGAACTCCAGATGTACTTTGATAAGGCCAGTGGAACTATCACTTCTTTGTCCTTGGATATTATGCTTCTCTAAATGTAGCCTAAAAATAAAATTAACATTCCTGACAGTCATAACAGAGTTGACTCAAATGTTTTTATCACCAGATCAGACTCATACATTGCTTTAAAATTTGCAAAGCAATTTATATACATTATTAATAGTATTTGAACTTCACTACAAACTCTTTGAGGTGGGTACTCCAAGTGCTTTTTGGATCCTTTTAAAGACAAGCAAACCAAGGCTAAGGGAATTTAAATTACTCACCCAAGACACAAAAAGAAGTGTCAGAAGTAGGATTTGAACACAAATCTTCCCATTTTCCTTCCTAAACATATTTTGTAATAACTTTATATAAGCACACATTGTCTCCTCCTCCCTCAAAAGAATGAGTTTCCTAAAGACAAAAATTGCTTCATTTCTGTTTCTTTATCCATAGCACTTGGCACAGCACCCTATACATAGGTTAGTGTTTAATAACTCCAAACTATGGGGCAGCTAGATGGCACAGTGAATAAAGCATCAGCCCTCAATTCAGGAGGACCTGAGTTCAAATCCCACCTCAGACACTTACTAGCTGAGTGACCCTGGGCAAGACATTTAACCCAAACTGCCTGAAAAATGCACCAAAACTTACTAAACTTGTGTGCACCCTTTGACCCAGTGATACCACTACCCCAAAAAGACAAGGAAAAGGATATATGTACAAAAATGTTTATAACAACTTCATTTGTGGTGGCAAAAAAAAAAATGAAACTAAGGAGTTAACCAACTTGGGGAAAAACTGAATAACGTATGGTACATGAATGTAGGAGAATACTATTGTCCAATAAAAATGGAAAGAGAGGGATGGTTTCAGAGAAATCTGGAAAGGCTTATAGGAACTGATGCAAAATAAAGTGAAAAGAACAATAAAAAGAATTTCTATAACAAGAACACTATAAAGACAAACAACTTGGAAACATAGTAACTGATCAATGAATGCAACGACCAACAATAATTCCAGAAGATGAATGGTAAAGCATATTATCCACCTCCTAAAAGAGAGGCAAAGGACTTGGAGTACAGAGTAAGCCTAAACAAAAATAAATATTATATTTCTGGACATGGCTAGTGTAAAAATTTATTTTGCTTGACAAAGTTTTTGTCTAAAAAATGATGGGGGCACTGGGTTAAATACAGGTGTTTCTTTTCTTTCTTTTTTTCTCTCTCAGGAGAGAGAACTGACTTTTTGTTCACTGAAGAAAATAAAATTTAAATTTAAAAAAAATTACAAATGGTTGGCACTTAATAAATGCTCATTGATTCCTGATTCCAAAGCTAGTATCCAATCCACACTGCTTCTATAAATATTAAACGTATAGACCAATAAACTTCCTCTGATCTTTTGCAAACTTGTATCAGTCTAACCATGTGTCTTCCATCTTGCATGCTTACAATTTCTCAAACCCAGTATAAGATCTCACATTTATTCCTTTTGAGTTTTATTTTCTTAAGATTCAGTCCAATTTTCTAATTGTCAAAGTCTTTCTGGATCCTGAGTGTCACTGAGTATTTTAGTTATCCCTTCCAACTTTGGGTCATTTGCAAATCTGATGTGCATATCATTTCTGCTTTTATTCAAGTCATTGATAAAAATGTCCTGGAGCATTCAACTAGAGAACTTCTTGCAAGATGATATCAAATGGGGCATCTAGGTGACACAGTGAAGTTCAGATCCGGCCTCAGACATGTAACACGCTTACTAGCTATGTGACCTTGGGTAAGTCACTTAACCCCAATTCCCTTGCCTTCCCCCCTCCAAAGAAAACAAAACAAAACAAAACAAAACCAAGATGATATCAAACCACTGACTATTCTCTGGATCCTGCCACTCAACTTATATCACAGCCCAACTAATTATATTGCTGCCTTAGCTCATATCTCTCGATCCTTTTCACTAAAACAACATGAAAGTCTCTGGGAAATGTCTTGCTAAAATATAGACATATAGACATTTCCCTGATCTACCAGTTTAGCAACTTAGTAAACTTAGTTAAAAAGGAAATAAAATTGGTCTGCTCTTGATCAAGCTATGTTGGCTCTTGAGGTTACCAATTTCTCTTCCAGATGTTCACTAATTAGCTCTTTAATCCAATACCAAGAGCAAAAGATTTAACAATGAAATATATCTCCCTCCTCTGAAGAAATCAATCAAAAAGTATTTATTAAATATGTATTATATGCCAAATAATATTGTGCTAATTGATAAGGATATAAATACCTAGAATTTTGTCAAGGATCAAGGGCAAAATCACAAAGCTACAACTTGCAAGGTTTAGATTCTTTATCATAGCTGGGTGGTACAGTGGACAAAAAGCTAGGCCTAGAGTCACTGAGTTCAAATCCAGCCTTAGACACTGAGCAATTCACTTAACCTCTGTCTACCTCAGTTTTTATAAAATGGAAAGAATAAGAATGATAGAATTTCCTTCACAGTGTTGTTGTGAGGATCAGATGGGATAATATTTGTAAAGTGCTTAAAACATCTGGCATACAGTAGGTGATGCATAAATGCTTATTCCCTTCTCTTCCTCATTTTCCTTTTCAGAAAAAGAACATTTTTCTTTCTCTAGTCCTGCAGTACCTCTCCCATTCTCCATGATCTTCCAAAGATCAGGGCCTACAATCCAACCTCAAATCTTCCATAACCTAAACAAAAGCCCAAGCCACCAACAAAAACAAAATTTATATCAAGTTAGAATATAATTACATATATTTAGGAACAAAAAAAATGAATAAAAGATATCCACGCAGGTTACTGCCTTTAAAATTTCTCTTTGGGTGTTCAAAATATTTTTCCCTTGTTAAAATCAATCAAGAAACATTTTTTAAGCTCCTACTATGCCAGGTTCTATGCTAAGCACTATGGATACAAAAAAGGTAAAAAACACTCCACTCTCTGCTCTCAAGGAGCTTTACAATTCACTGGGGGAGAACAAAGCAAGCTATATTCAGGATAAATAGGAGATGATTAACATAGAGGTTGGGTTGCATATACTGGGAATATGTAGTATTATTATTATTATGCTAGACTAACTGAGGAAATGAACTTAACTCTCTCTTTTCTCTCTCTTCCCTTAAACACTTAATGATGTATTATCATAAGCAAATCACTCAGGAATTTCTCAATCTCGATTTCCTCATCTATGGAAACAGGAATATTAATACTACTCTCACTGAGTAATCAATAAATATTTATGGACTGATCTCATATTTTCTAATTCTAAGTAATATTACCGTTATTTGCGTTGGTTTCACTCTTCCCCCCACAACTTCTCTTTAAGCCTTACCTCAATGGCTGAGTACTCTATACATAGCAGATACTTTATCAAGCTTATTAAATGAATGAAAATTACAGACCTACACTGAAAGGAAACAATTCATGAGTGAGTACAAGCATATAAGGCAGAAGTTAAGGGGAAAGAACAACTTTGTAACATAACTGTTAGTAAAAATGGACTAAAAATAAATCAGCCAGAATCTATTGGGAAGGCCAAGACTGTAGGTTTGTCGCTGCACTTTGGATGCAGTGACAGATCTTTAACTCCCAGCAGACCTGACATGCACCTATGTTACTATCCCACCAATTTAGCTTCCATGAAATCATACTTTATCCTCAAATCTGGAAATATTCTTTCTTGTTTGATCTCACATTATTATGTACTCGTCTTTTTTTTGGAGGGGAGAAGGCAGGGCAATTGGGGTTAATCAACTTGCCCAATGTCACACAGCTAGTAAGTGTTAAGTGTCTGAGGCCGCATTTGAACTCAGGTTCTACTGACTCCAGGGTCAGTGCTCTATTCACTGTGCCACCTAGCCACCCCTGTACTCTTCTTACATACGGAACACATTCTATATCTGATTACAATTACATGAGAACATGTTTCTTCTCACCCAGTTGACTGTGAGCTCCATGAGGACAAGAAATTGGTCTTACCTTTGTATCCCTCCAGTGCTGAGTACAGTATGTTGTATACTACAGATAGAGATGTTTCATAAACGAATGACAAGAATTTATATTGGTCACAAGAGTTCTGGGTGGTGGGGTATGACTGAATTACACTGAATATCTTACTGTGGGGGGCGGGGGAGGGGGAGACATAGTACAATAGAAAAAACATTGAATCTGGAGTCAAAGGACCTAGGTTCAAATCCCAAATCTATCAGCTGTGTGACCTTGGGCAAGTATGTCACTCCATCTCAGGTTCCTCATTTGCAAAACTCTAAATCTATGATTGTGAGACTAGTCAGCTTTGGTGAAGGCTCATCTTTTTTCCTATCAAATAAACAAACAAGATGCAACAAAGAAAAGGTTCAATTGAGGAAAGACTGACATATGGTGCAGCCAAATGTGAAAGGATCAGTCATATAAATAAAATATTTCCAAAGAAAAAAGTAGGAATAGATTGAGAGATAGATGGCAAGATTCTCAATTCAATTGTATTTAAATGGAATCTGTGTCCAATGGTAAAGATGAAAATGAGGACTCCAGTAACAGAAAAAAAGAGTGAACGTAGGAGCAGCATCGAGAACATAGACAGACCCTAAACAGGGCTGAGCGTAGACAACATAAACATTTAAAAGCATCAACAACAACAGACATGGAGGTGGGGGGAGAGAAGAGAGGTGGAAAACAATCTGATCTATCCAGAAGACTCGATCTGGATGAAAAAAGTAAGTATTTCGTTTTGGCTATAAATTCACTGTACATTAAGTCACAAAAATCAAGGCTGCTACACTTCCAATTATCCAGATGCCTCCTAGATGATGAATATTAGCTCACATGAAGCACCCATGATGCACCAGGCACTGAATTTAACAAAGACCTGAATCTACTCTTCTGATATAGCATAAAGAAATCTGTGCCTTTATATTAATATATATAAACACAACAGGCGAGACTACTCTACAGTGGACCTTACAAATTGTGCCAAATCTAAAGAAAGTGACAAATGAAAGCATGGAGAGAGGCAAGATGGTCATGTGGAACAAGTGCTGCATAATGACTCACACAGAAAGCCTGGCTTCTTAGACACTTACTAGTTATAAGCAAGCTGTAAACTACTTTGGACAAATCATTTCCCTTCCCTCAGTTTCCTCATCTGTAACAGAAATAGTAAGTCCTTTCCGGATTCCCTCACAGGATTGTGGTGAAGATTAAATAGAATGGAGAGGAGAGTTTAAAGTGCTATAAAAACATAAGTATTGTACTACAAGATTTTTGTACAGCAAGATTGTTTCCAATAAGCAAGGCCAAATCCTCTTTTAAAAAAAGGAATACTGAAAAGAACTAACAGCTTAGAAAAAGCATGCAGCCAAACTCTCACTAGGTAGTAAATAACTACTCGTACTTATGAAATGTTCAAAAGTTTACAAAGTCCTGGCTTCAAGAATCCATCTCAACAGCTTTGAGATTCAAATGAGAAATCAGGAAAAACTGCTATTTACAAGAAACTGGATGATGCTGTGAGGCCAAACAAGATACCATGATCCCAAATATACTCAATATATACAACAACAATACGAGTACCTTGCATTCTGTGGCATTTTCACATCTATGACCTCACGTGACTCCTATAACAGCTCCATAAAAAGGGCAGATAGTATTATTCCCAGTTAATAGCTGAGGGGAAAGGGGTCAGAGATATTTGCCCCTCATCACAAGGAGCCAAGATCAGAACCTGGAGCTTGTTTGCTTTTCACTCAACCATTTTTTAAACTAATTTCACGAAATCACAAAGATTCACTGCTGTCACATTACATGAGACAGATGACCTTACTTTTACAAAGCATTTTAGTAATCACAAATAGCTAGGTAGCACAGTAGGATAGAGGGCTGTTTTGTGAACTTTAAAATGATATAAATGTTAGCTATTACTATCATGAAACATAATGAAGATAGTTAATCCATACAACTATCTTCTGTCATTTTATTGAAAGAGCTGGGACTGATGATCATCTTCAGTTGTCACACAAACTAAACAAAACTTAGATATACAATCATGAGTCCTGAGGATCCCCACCTTTCACCTCCTGACAGAGAGGTTATGGACTGCTACACAGAATGAGGTATATGTTTTCTGGACACAGCCAATGTGGAAATTTGTTTTGCTTGAGTTGCTCCCCTCTTCCCCCAAAGGTGAGGGGATAGGGGGTAAGAAAGAAAAAAATAAATGCTAAATTTTGAGGGGTTTTAATCTTTAAACAAAAAAGAAACATATCATAAATCAGAGGATGAATGAGCTGAGGGACTTCAGAGACCATCGAATCTAACCCTTCATTTTTGAAAGAAACAAATGCTCAGAATTAGAAAGTGATTTGATCAAAGTTCCAAAGCAAATTAGTGGGACTAGAACCCTGCCCTCATTATTCACAAACCAGGGCTCTGCCAATTACACCATGCTATATCTAGTTTTATGTTTCCATATTCTTGACTAGTAAAACAATGCTTTTTCACAGAGAAATTAAGGTGATTGGGGAGGAGAACCTATGGGGCCACAGGAATATCCCAAGAGACATAATTAAAGTAGAACAAATCTTTTTTTTTTTTTTTTCAGAAGAATGCATAAGGCTAAAACCACCTAAAAGCATATAACTTCACAAAAGGACACTCTAAAGATCCTGGGGATAAAGCAGTAACCGCACTAAAAATGGAAATGAAACCAAAGAAATATATAATACCTCAACTAAAGCTTGTGAACAGTAACAACAACAAAAAGCCAAGCAACAGGTAAGGTTTGGAAACCTAGTAATGAATCAGAGGAGGGGGACAAAAGTAACTGAAATAATGAACAAATACCTAAAAGCTTCAGAAGTTCAACACTCAGGGCTCCAACAATCTGGATCCAAACTTGACTCATTCTGCTTTCCTTCTTACACGCTACTTTCAGAAAAAAATGGAAAATACTTTTCCCTAAAATTTATGTTTTCCCATCTTGCTTGCCCAGATCCCTATGCCTGGAATAACTGCCCCAATTCCTCCATATCTTTGCCTACTGACATCCTATCCATTCTTCAAGGACCAGCTAAAATGTCAGCCAGAAAGTTTTCTGGTGACTGCCAGTCCCAAAGCCAGATCAGGAGCCCCTATTCCTCTTTATTCATATTTCTTATATAATTCTGTTTTATTTTGTACCATAGTTATTTACACAAATGTTCTACCATTCCATTAAACTGATCTTAGTAAAAGTATAAATCCTGTTTTATTTATCTTTATATCCCCTAGCACAAACTCTTACAGAGTAAGTCTAGCATTGAATGAATGAAACAAATGTACATTTACAGCAAAGATATAGTTAAACCATAAAGAGCTCAATGTTATTTGAAAATCCAAACTATTAAATACAACTAAATAAGCAGCCTTGGCAAAAATTAATTTAGCAAATGTTTGTAGGTCAGATGATTCACCCGAGGCCTACTATGTGCTAAATTGAGAGGTGGGAGGAACTTCCTTTCCAAAAGAAAAGATTCACCCTAAGTTCCCAAAGATTTCACTAGCTAGCCAAAAAAAATGCCTATGTAATTAATCATTATACAAACTAAAATATATGAACTACGACAAAAAGGAACAATTGGCAGTTGGGGACAATGTATTTGGAATCAAACCCTTGGAAATGGAAATCAGAACCCATCAATTCTTGGTCCAATGTTCCTAGGCAAGTCTTTTTTCATCTCTTTGAGCCTCATGTCCTTATCTGTCAAATGAGAATAGCTATTACATATCTTACAAAGGTGCTCTGAGAATCCAATTATATATGTATACAAAGCACTTTATTATACATAAAATGCTTTGTTGATATGGCATTATTATGGTTAAAGTATTGTGAAAGAAAGGTTGGGAAATGCTTCTGATAAATAGCAAAGCCATTTCAGTATATATGGCAGTAAAAGCCTCCTCTGAAGCACATTCCTAGTCACCCCAGCTCAAATTCCCACCCCAAAGCCTCAAACACATCTCTCTCACAATAAAGCAGATCACCAGCACTAGACTATACATAGAGTACCCAGCAAAGCAGATATCCAAAAGACAACATACTTACCTTCAAGAAATTAATGGCCATATTCCCCAATTGATAAGTGGTCAAAGGATATTAACAGGCAGTTTTTTTATGAAGAAATCAAAACTATATAAATGTGTGTATATGTATGTATGCATATATGTATATGTATATATAGATAGATATCATATATATAATCATATGAAAAAATCCTCTAAATCACTACTGATTAGAGAAATACAAATTAAAACTTTGAGATAACATCTTACACCTACCAGACTGGCTAAAATGACAGAAGGGGAAAGTAACAAAATGTTGGAGATGTAGAAAAATTGGGACACTAATTCACAATGGGTGGAACTGTGAACTGATTCAACCATTGTGGAAAGCAATCTGGAATTACACCCAAAGAGTTATGAAACTGTGTATACCCTTTAACCCAGCAATACCACTATTATGTCTGTTTCCTAAGGTGATTGTGGAAAAAGGAAAAAGAACTTATATATTATAAAATGTTTGTAGCAGCTCTCTTCATGATGACAAAGAACTGGAAATTGAGGAAATTGATGCCCATCTACTGGAGAATGTGGTATATAATTGTGATGAAATACTATTGTGCTACAAGAAATGATTAGCTAGCTGACATTAGTAAAACATGGAAAGACTTGTATGAAATAATGAAGAGTGAAATGAACAGAACCAAGAGAAGGCTGTACACTAATAGCAATATTGTTCTAAAAACAACTTTCAAGTCATTTCAAGAATTATGAATACTCAAATCAACAAGAAAGGACCTATGAAGAAAGATGCCATCCACATCCAGAGAAAGAATTGATAAACAGAAGTAGGTATAGTATGGTCTTATGTATGTACATACACACACATTTGTGTCTAATGGTAGCCTTCTCTAGGGCAGAGTGGAGAGGAAGGAAAAAAAGTGCAGAGCAGAGAACAAAAGAAAACTTAGAATGAAACTCAGAAACACAGGGCAGCTTTGAAAACAATATGTCATATTTAATACATAGTTTAGAAAAAAAGTGTGAAATGGAAATCCATAATTTTATAATGAATCCTCTTTTTTTGCTATGCTGTGTATATGGAAATGTTCCCTTTTTCTGTCTTTTTGTATTTCAGTTCAAAATTAATTTTAAAAAGATTTTTAAAAAAAAAATTAATGGCCATAGCTGAAGATAGTATTACTATGTTGTGTTAGCATAAATAATAGCTCACATTCATATAGCCCTTTAGTTTCCAAACTCTGTAAGGTGGGTATATTATTATTCCTGTTTTGCAGATAAGTAAACCAAGGTCGTAAAGGTTAAGTGGCCAGTCAATAAGGTCAATTCAATGTACCCAAACATAAGTCTTGAAACTATTTAAAGTATGGTGTGCCTGACTACAATTAAACTATACATTCATTCAAATACTATTATGAAAGTACTATGAAATATTGAAATTGAAAAAATATTGAATTAAGCACCCTGTGCTCAGTGTTAAGGAAGATATAAAAGAATACAACAGACCCTAGTCCTCATGGAACTCACAGTTCAACAGGCACACCAAATCATCATTCAGAAGAAGACAAAAAAAAATAAGCCTAAGCAACAAAACACTGAGAATTAATCTTTCTAGATCAACACAAATCTTCCAACTGAATTAGTAATGGTAGTTGATAAAAAGAATACAATTACATAGTAAATGAAAAATAATCAGAAGAAACAGAATATTACATGTAATTGGGGAAAAATAAAATACTAAACAAAAAAAAATTTTTAAATCAATAAAAAGGGACAGAAATATGTAAGAGCTGAGACAGATATACTGTTCAACCCCTCATGTACTAATATAAATAAGTAAATGCTGGAGGAAATACAATTTTGAGGACTACAGAAGGATCAACTCTGAAGACAGCCAAAACATGAGGCTAAAAAAGAAAGGAAAAAAAGACCTTATTATTGCCAAAAGGAATGTCATGAAGAAAAATCAAAAACTGACCCAAATGTGTATTTTCTAATTTCTAAAATATCTTTAGGAGACTCATTTTTATTTATATTGAGAGTACACCTTATGAGAAGAGAAGAGGTAGGTTTTCACAAATGATGTTCTACAACAAAATATATCTTTACACATACAATTGATTAAAGGATGCTAAGAATAAAAGACTTCACCGTATTTATTCTGTACTTACCTATAAAAAAGCATTTGATTCCATGGAGCAACGTGTCATCTTAATGGTATCCCTACCAAATTGTTTTCATTTTTAAACATATATATATAACAGTATACATCTAAAACCAGGAGCAAATTTTTATGTAATGGAGAAAAGTTGGAGACCTTTCTAATAAGAGCAGGGCTAACTCAAAGATGTCCACCATCATCACCACTATTTAAGACAGCACTAGAAATGTTACCTATAGTAATAAGACAAGAAAAAAATTAAGATAATAAAGACAAGAAAAGAGGAAACACTGGTTTTTTGCAGATTATTTGATGGTCTATCTAGAGAACCCTCTAGAATCATCTATAAAGTTATCTGAAAACAAATTAGTGATGTTGCAGTATATAAAATAAAAACATAAATCATCAGCATTCCTACATATTAACAACAAAACACAGAAGAGACAGAATGATAAATCCAATTTATAATAATTACAGAATGCATAAAATACTTAAGAATCCATCTACCAAGAAACACCCAGGAACTATGTGAATCCAACCACAAAATACACTCTATAAAAAGAAAGGCAAACCAAAATAATCTGAGAAATATTCACTCCCTGTGTGGGAGTCATGTCACTCTAATAAAAATGATAATACTACCAAAAATGAATTTGCTTATTTATTGTCATGCCAATTAAGCTACCAAGGGTATTACGGAGCTCAGAAAAACAAAAACAAAAATTTATTGGGAGGAACAAAAGGTCAAGAATCTCAAGGAAACAGTAGGATAAAGTGGGGAGGGAAAGGGGGTCTTGGTACAACCAGATCTCAAACTATACTACAAAGCAATAATCATGAAAACAACTTAGTACCAGTTAAAAAATAAGAAGGTTGAGCAGAGGAATAAAGTACACAACATACAAAAGCCAACAAACACAGTTTCATAGTGTTTGACAAACCCAAACACCCCATTCAACTGGGATAAGGACTTATTATTCAATAAAAACTGCTGGGAAAAACATAAGCTCCAAATGGATGGCTTACTTTATTTCTTAAATAATAACCATAAGTAAATGCAGGCGCAAAGAAAAAATTACCTTTCAGATGTATGAACAGGGAAGAACTGATATCCACCCAAAGGACAGAGAGGATCACAGATGATAAAGTGGACAATTTTAATTATATAATATTTAAAAGTTTTTGCACAAACAAAACCAATGCAGTTATAATTAGAAGAGAACAAATTACCAGCCAAATGACAAAGTAGAACGAAGCAGTAGAGCCAAGATCTCTCCCACAGCTATAGCTCAGAGATCTAGAAAATGCACCAGATCAAGCACCAACTGGAAAATCCAAGGAAAAAAATCAGCGACTCATTTTTCCCAGTCCAGGTTAGCATAGGGAGGTCTGCAGACACTGGGGACTGGCCAAGCTCTCGGCCTTTCCAGACTGAAAAGAGGGTCTGCCCAAGACTGCATCAGGGCCTGAACAGGTCCTAGACTCCCAGAGAGGATCTAAACTTGTGTGTTGGTAGTAGAAACAGATGTCAAACAGTAGCTCTCTGTTGAACAATCATAAGTGCTAGGTCACAGATCCACTGCAGTCTGAGGAGAGGACTTATGCCTATACATGAGGAGAAATAATACAGCTACTTATTTGAAAGTGTGACTATATAAAACAGAACTAAGTATTGACAAAAACTCATTTAGCAAACATTTGTTGAATAAATGGTCCAGGGCCAGGAGTGATTTAGAGGGCCCCAGGCCTTACATAAAGCAAAGAACAAGCAGCAACTCTGGGCTGATGATCCTGGGAGGTGATTGGAGTCTCATAAGAGTCCTTAGGCTGGTCTGAAGCCTAACCAGGGCCAGAAGCTCAGACCAAAGTGGAACTGGCAGTTCTGTCACTATGAGCCCAGAGAGCTTTCCAGCTCTACCTGAGTCCAGCAACAGTCTACTGGAGTTCCACACAAGGACAAGCCCACAGTTATGTTACTCACATCCAAACCTCAGTTAAGAACTTACAGAGTTCAGACCAAGAGGTTAGCATTCAAACAGATTTACCTATGAGCACAGAAAACTTTTAGCACTCCACCCTGAGCTATCTCTGAGATTCTAAAATAACAAACACTCCAACCCCCAAAAACCAGCAGCAGTAGCTAAGAGAACACAAAATGGGACCAAGCAAAATCCAGACATTCACTTCAGAACTGAGCAGAGCCTGACCCTAACAAGAAGTCCAAATTCAGAAATTTAAAGCTGGAAAAATAAGAAAACAGAAAAAAGAATTTCCCCCAATAATGAGCTATTATGGTGAGAGGGATGCCTCAAGACACATATTCACGAAAAAAGAATGACTCCAAAACATTTGCCAGCAAAGATTCAAAGAAAAAAACCACAACACAGAAACAAGTTCAACCAGAATTCCTGAAAGAGAGAGTTTAAAAAGAAAGCTAAAAATGGTTTAATAAATGAAATGAAAGTACTATAAAAATCACCTAGAAAAGAAATTAGTAAAAGGGGGAGGGGGAAGGGGACTAGAGAAGAAATGAAAGCTTTAGGAAAATTGGAAAGGGCATAACATCTTAGCAAATGAAGTACAAAACCTGAGGGCGGAGCCAAGATGGCGGAGTAGAAACAGCTCATCCAAGCCACTCTGCCCCCACATTCCCCCCAAACGATGTAAAAGGGGACTCTGAACAACTTCTGGAGCCCCAGCACCCACAGAACGACACAGAGAAGCTAAACTCCCGCTGAGGACAGCCCAGCAGCCCTGCAGGAAGGACCAGCGCAGTGGTCTGGGACCTGGCAGCGAGCGCAGGAGCCAAGCCGAGCCGAGCCAAGCCAAGCCCGGGTCCGCATGAGCCGAGGTTTTAGCCCCAGAGCGGCAGGGCCAGCAGCCGGCTGGAGGAACCCCAGAACACCAGGAGCTGTGGCGACTCCAGAATTATCAACATAGACTTGCCTGGGACAAAGTAAGAGGTTAGTGTCCTATGGACTTTGGGACTGGTATTAGGGAATGTGTCGGCTCCCTCCCCTGGGGGCTAGAAGCCGCTGAGGAGACATGCCATTTTGTAGTTTTCAGAGGCAGCTCCCGCTCCCAGCCTGCAAATTTGTAGGGAGATCCAGCGATCAGTCTTGGGGGGTAATCGCTCTTGCTTTAACCTCCCAGTGGAGTGGAAGTAAATACCAGAGTGATTCTGGCCTGAAAGCTTGATCCAGGTGGACGAAAATTCCTCTATCTGGCCTTAAAGCCATAGTGTGGCAACAAGTTCAAAAGTCAAGTAATTAAGTGGCAACATGCCAAGGCAAAGGAAACAGAAAAATGCAACCCTAGACTCCTATTTTGGGGGCACAGAGCAGGAAAAGGACTGTGAGGTCAGAAGTCCTGCTCCAAAAGCCCCAGGGGAAACCATGAGCGGGTTGTAGGCCACAGAGGACCTTAAGAAGGACTTTAAAAATCAAATAAGAGAAGTGGAGGAAATATTGGAAAGAGAAATGAGAAGGATGCAGGAAAAGTATGAAACGAGGGTCAACAGCCTGACTGAGGAAAACAACACCTTAAAAAATAGACTAACTCAAATGGCAAAGGAGGCCCAAAAGGGCAATGAGGAGAAGAATGCCTTAAAAAGTCGAATTTGCCAGATGGAAAAAGAATCTCAAGTTCACTGAGGAGATTCATTCCTTCAGAGTTAGACTGGAGCAAATGGAAGCTAATGACTTTATGAGAAATCAAGATGCTGTTAAGCAGATCCAAACAAATGAAAGATTAGAAGGCAATGTGAAATATCTCATGGGAAAAAACCACTGACCTGGAAAATAGATCCAGGAGAGACAATTTAAAAATTATTGGACTACCTGAAAGCCATGATCAAAGAAAGAACCTAGAAATCACCCTTCAAAAATTCTCAAGGAAAACTGCCCTGATGTTTTAGATCCAGAGGGCAAAATAGAGGTTGAAAGAATCCACCAATCACCTCCTGAAAAAGATCCAAAAAAGAAAACTCCCAGAAATATTATAGCCAGGTTCCAGAATCCCCAGATCAAGGAGAAAATACCACAAGCAGCCAGGAAGAAACAATTTCAATATTGTGGAAACACAATCAGAATAGCCCAGGACCTGGCAGCTTCTACACTGAGGGATCAAGGGCATGGAATATGATATTCCAGAGGGCAAAAGAACTGGGAATGAACCCAAGGGTCACCTACACAGCAAAACTGAGTATTTTGTTTCAGGGGAAAATATGGTCATTCAGTGGAATAGAGGACTTTCAAGCATTCTTGAGGAAAAAACAAGAATTGAATAGAAAATTTGACACCCAGACACAAGAAGGAAGAGATGCCTGAGAAGGTAACCAGGGAAAAGAAATCAAAGGAACTTATCAAAGTTGAACTATTTACATTCCTATATGGAAAAGCAATAACTGTGACTGATGATATCTTTCTCACCATGAAAATAATGGAAGAAGGGGGTGTGGTCATATGAATACATATGTGAATGTGTGTGTATATGGTTACAGTTATATGGATAGAGGGCATAGGTTGAATTTGTTGGGAAGGAGAATACTCAAGGGATGAAATTATGAGGTGAGAGAGGAAAGTGGCAAGAGGAGATGGGGAGAGACATGGTAGGGTAAACTATCCCATGTAAAAACAAGGGGAAGTGGTTGCAAAGGAGGGGGAGAATAAGGAAGGCTAAAAGGCAAAACCACATTCACATTGAATTTGGTTCAGTGAGAAAATGACATACATACTAAATGGGATATCTCAACCTGCAGCAGGATAGGGGGAAGGGGGATGAGAGGAGGGATGATGGATGGGAGGGTATCCTTGGGGTGAGGGGAGGTTGGAAGTACCCACTATAGAAGAGGGACAGGATCATGTAGGGAATGGACCAGGTGGGGGGTGGGATGAGTGGGAGGAATTATAAGCAGCCTTGTACAATATATCTACTATGATAATGTTTTGCATAGCTAGACATGTACAACATATACTGAATTATCTCCCAAGAAGGAATGGGTGACAAGGGAGGAAGGAAATGGATCTGAAATTCGAGGTCTTAACATTAAATGTTTCAAATATATATAAATACTAATATTAATACTCTTTTGCTTGTAATAGGGAGATAAGATGTGCAGGCATTGGGACACAAAGATTCACCTTCCTCTAATGGAAAAGTCGATGGGGGTATGGGAAAAGGTATGAGAGAGAGCAGATTGGAGGAATCGATATCTTGTGGGACTACTATTCTGGGAGGTTGGGTAGGGGAATAATGGGGGGAAAATGATTGTAACTCAAAATCTGGCGGAAATGAATGATGTAAAACAGAAGTTAATAAAGCATTTGTTTAAAAAAATAAAAATAAAAATAAAAAAAAAGTACAAAACCTTACCCAAGCAACAGATTCCTTGAAAATTAGAATAGAATAGAAATAAATTTTTAAAACAGAAGTATAAGTTATCACATATGAAAACAAGTGACCTGGAAAACAGATCAAGGAAAGATAACTTAAGAATTACCAGCCTACTTGAACCAGAAGAAAAAAACAAACCAGACATCATATTTCAAAAAAGTAAAATCATAAAACTGTCCAAATCATTTAGAACCAGAGAGAAAAGTGAAAATAGAAAGAACCCACTGGTGACTCTCCTGAAAGAAATCCCCAAAACTATGGCAAAAGTCTAGTGTTTTCAGGTCAAATAAAAAATGAAAAGAAAAAAAAAGAAATAGAGGCCTCTAAACATTCCTGATGAAAGATCAGAATTGCATAGAAACTCAGAAATATAAAAACAGTTGTTCCAGTAGTGAAACATAAAAAAGTAAATATGAATAAGCAATCATATGAACTATACAAGAATGAACTGCTTATATTCTAATATGGGGAGATAATTATCATCATCTGACATTACAGAGGAATTCTAGTAAGAGAATCCGGGAATATTTCTTTTTGTTTTAATGACCTCAAAGGGAGTGGGAAAGGAATACACTTGGTGGAAGAAACAGAAAGGAAGGTTGGAAGAGGTTACTACCCATAATTTGGGTGTACAAGTAGAATACTATAGAGGATGTTCCAAATGTCTTAGTGAAGTTTTAAAGCTTTAATATCTTCAAAACTGAACTAAGACTTTTGGAAAACTTTTACAAATAAGGAAAACTGGAGGAAGGAAAGCTGAAGGGGGCATGGTTTGGAAGGAGGAAGACACTTGAAACTTGAGTGCACACACATATACATACATACACACGCACACACACAATTAGGTAGAGAAATACATTTCACTCAACAGAGAAACAGGAGGTAAAGAAGACAAGGGAGGGGGCGGCTAGGTGGCACAGTGAGTAGAGCGTTGGCCCTGGAGTCAGAAGACCTGAGTTCAGATCCGGCCTCAGACACTTAACGCACACAAACAAAAACCTAGCCGTGTGACCTTGGGCAAGTTACTTAACCCCAATTGCTCTCCAAAAAGAAAAAAAGAAAAAGAAAAAAAAAGAAGAAGAGAAGGGAAAGGGGAATTAGAAAGATGGCAGATTAAGGAAGAGATTTGTCCTAAAAACAAACTCTAACACTGAAGAAGGGTTTAAAAGGAAAGAAAGGATAAGAATCTGTGATTGGACTTTGGGTAAGGGAAAGAAAAGAGAAGAGAGGGAACAAAAGCAAATTAGGGCCAAACCTAACACACTGATACTGAACTCATTCCTCTCTCATCACCACATTATCCTTTATAGAGAGAGGATGGGAAGCTCTTACCAATGTTCAATAACCAACCAGATTCCAGAGGACTCATGATGAAACATGTTACCTAGCTCCTGACAGAGAGATGATGAAATCAGCATACAGATTAAGACATGCACACGTATATATACACATATGTCTGCATAAGGATACATTTAAGTATCTATAAATACATGGGGTAGGGTGTTTGAATGATAACCAATACAGGAATTTATTTTACTTGACTATGCATAGTTGTTACAATGGTTTTGTTTTTCTTTCTTTTTCAAAGGGAGGAAAGGGAATAGAGAGAGAGGAGACAGATTTTCACTAACTGAAAAAAATAACATCAAGATTGTTTTTAAGAGGGAATAGGCTTAACAATTAAAGATTAGAAGAGAAATGGGCAACTGAAGGGAAAAAATCTTTGCCA
Source organism: Gymnobelideus leadbeateri (assembly GCA_011680675.1). Taxonomy (NCBI): domain Eukaryota; kingdom Metazoa; phylum Chordata; class Mammalia; order Diprotodontia; family Petauridae; genus Gymnobelideus; species Gymnobelideus leadbeateri. Next base: position 1,798,264 of record WOXC01012492.1, on the reverse strand, counting down.
AGTCTCTCTGATAAGAGTCTCAAAATGTATAAGGAACTAATTCAAAAGTATGAGAGTTACTATCCAATTGATAAAAGCTCAAATGGTATGTACAGGCAGTTTTCAATGGAAAAAAAAATCTAACTACTAACGCCATATAAAAATACTCCATATCAATAATAATTGTAGAAATGCAAACTGAAGTAACTCTGAGGTTCCACATCACACCCATCAAATTGGCAAAACTGACAGAAAATAACAAATATTGGAGGGGCTTTAAGAAAACAAGCAGATTAATGCACAGCTAATGCAGTTGTGAATTGGTCCAGCTATTCTGGAAAGCAATTTGGAATTATCTTTTGGAACCCAAAAAATTACTAAATTGTGCGTTCACTTGACAAGGGATACCACTGCTAGGCCTATACCCCACAAAGAATTTAAAAAATAAGGCAAAGGACCCATATGTACAAAAATATTGATAGCAGCTCTTTTTGTAGCAGCAAAGAATAGGAAATGAAGGGAGTACCCATCAAATACGGAAGAACTGAACAAATAATAGTATATGAATGTTATGAACATCACTGTGCCATAAGAAATGGCAAGAGATGGTCTCAGAGACACCTGAAAAGACTCGTATGAACAGGTGCAAAATGAAGTGAGTAAAACTAGGAAAACAATTTATACAACAACATTGTAACAACAATTTTGAAAGACTTCAGAATTCTGAGCAAATGCAATGATCAACCATGGATCCCAGAAGATCAATGAGGAAAAATGCTATCCACCTCTGGACAGAACAGTAATGGACTCAAGATATGGCATGAAACATTATTTTTACATAGCCAATGTGGAAATTTGTTTTACTTGACTATACAGATTTCATGCGAAGGTTGGCTGTTTTGTTTAGTTTTTGTTAATAAAATGGAAAGAAATAATACAAAGGCTTGTTAATTAAAGACATCTAACATCCCCTTCTCCCACTTACTTTCTGATCCAGTGACACTAGCCTCCTTGCTGCTCCTCAAATAAGATACCTTGTCTCCCAATCTAGGTATTTTCACTGTCCTCCATACCTAGAATGCTTTCCCTTCTCATCTCAATTCTTAGCTTCCCTGGCTTCCTTCAAATCAAAATTCCTTCCTTCAGTCCTAAAACTAGAATCCCACCTTTTACAGGAAGCTTTTCTTGATCCGCCTTAATTTAGTGTTCTCCTGTTGATTATTTCTGATTTATTCTAAATACAGCTAACTATATATACTTACTTTTATGTTTGTCTTACACATTCATCTGTGAACTCCTTGAAAGCAGGGACTCCCTTTCTATCTCTAAGGGTTAACAAACTGCCTTGTTAAATGTTTGACTGAATGAAAAAAAATTTAATTTAAAAAGAAATGTTTTAAGTGACACAAGTAACTGAAGAAAATCAACTTTACAGCAAGGTTCTCTGATAAAGCTCTTATATCCAAGATTCATCAGGAACTGATTAGCATTTATAAGAATAAGTCATTAGGAATGGTCAAATGATATGAAGGGGCAGTTTTCAAAAGAAGATACCTAAGTTATTATTAACAACAATATGAAAAATGTTCATCACAGATAATTAGAGGAATTCAAATAAAAGTTTGAGGTCCCACCTCAGCCATCAGATTGGTGAAATAATTTTTTTTAAAGGAAAATTGCAATTGTTGGAGGGGCTATGGGGAAATATGCACACTAATGTACCAACGGTGAACTGGTACAGTCATTCTGGAAAGCTATTTTTTGGAACTCTATCCCCAAAGTCACTAAAATGTAAATAGTCTTTGAATTCATTGATAGCCTACTAGACTTATAACCCAAAAGGATCAAGATATTTGTAGCAAAAAAAAACCCTGGAAACTAAGGGAGTGTCCATATCCTGGACAAAACAAACTGTAGTAAGTATAACATATGAATATAAAATTGATATATTGATAAAATATTATTTAGCCATAAGGAATTCTGAATGGTATCTGAAAAAATTGAGATGTATATGTTGAGTGAAAGGTTGCAAAATCAAGAAAACATTTTACACATCAGGCCTGCACAAGATGCAGTCCACCAAAGGATTTAGGACAGCCTGCAAAAAAAGTAGGGCTGCCACTGAGCAAGCTCTCCTGTTTGTCACATGACTCACAGCAACCAACCATTGTCAGCTTGTTTCTGATCTAACCTGTCTGTGGTGGGAAGTTTACAAGTTGTGAAAGTCTGTTATGCACTAATAACACTATAGAGAAAAACAACTTTAAGACTTGACAACTCTGATCAATGCAATTCCAGCCACAATTCCTGGGGGCCCACAATAAAGCTCAACTCCAACCTCCTGACAGAGAGGAGACAGACTCAATATCTAGAATGAGGCATACAATTTTGGACAAAGTCAATGAAGGAATTTGCTTTGCTTAACTATGAATTACTGTTATGAGTTTTCTTTTTTGTTATTCAATGGGGTGGAAGGGCCAAGTGCTAGTTAATTTTGAAAATAATAATTTATTTTTAAAAATCATATAATACTCCTTGAAATATTTAAGGGACATTTTGTTAATAGCAAATAATTCTAACAACCTACATTTATATAGTGCTTTATGGTTTTCGAAGTGCTTTCCTAGGAAGATAATAAAAATATTAATAGCTAGCATTTATATAGCTCTTTAAAGTTGGCAAAGCACTTTACATGTTATCTCAATTGATCCTCACAACAATCCAATGAGGTAGTAGCTTAATAACTACTAATCATCCCCATTTTATAGATGAGGAAACTGAGGCAGAGAGAGACTGTCTTCCCCAAGGCCTCATGGATAGTTAAGGGCTTGGAGCAGGATCTGAACTCAAGTCTTTCAAGTCCAAAACTCTAAAACAGGGGTAGGAAACCAGTTGCCTGGAGTGGACTCTAGGTCCTTGGGTGTGGCCTTTTTTCCTGAAGACAAGTTTTTAGAACAAATCCTTTTATTTGAGAGGATTTGTTCTGTGAAGTTAGGATTTTTAAACATTTTTTCCTATAAAGAATGACTTTCTAGGAAAGGCTGGGGAGGAGCCTACTGTAGTGGGAAATAGAAGTGTAGTATAAACAAAAAGCATCAATAAAACTTTGTTTAAAAATAAGGATTCTATCATTGAAATAGCTCTAATCAATGAGCCTGAGGTCACCTCATCCACATCCTCTGGTCTCTAGGCAAAAGAATAGACTTCATCTGAGATGGACAGCTTTAAAAATTAAATAATTTTCTCCAAGGGAAAAAATCCAAAATAGGATCACAGATAGAAGGAAGAGTCATAAGAAGTTGTTTGTCTAGGCCAGGGGTAGGGAACCTGCAACCTAAAGGCCACATGTGGCTTTCTAGGTCCTTGAGTGAGGAGGCCTTTTGCCTGAGTCCAAGTTTCACAGAACAAACCCTTTAATTAAGGGGATTTGTTCTTCGAAGTTTGGAGTCAATCAAAAGGCCACACTTGAGGACCTAGAGAACCTCTTATACCCTCAAGGCAGCAGTTTCCTCATCCCTGTGGACCAATCCTGTCATTTTACAGATGAGGTGACTAACTGAAGTCCAGAGAAAGGAAGTGACTGCCCAAGGTCACACAGGCAGAAGTGGCCACACTGAGAATTCAACCCCAGCTCTTTGACTCCAAATGCACTGCTTTTTACCAGTGTTATCTCACAGCCTCATCAGTCCCACTCCCCTCATTTTACAACAGGAAAACTGAGGCCCCAAATTTAGACCAAGCGTCCCAAGGTTAGTATAGCAGACCCCTCGATGTGAGCTCAGGCATCAGACCCCTTCCTCCTCTTCAATCCAAGAGCTAACACTCTACCAGTCCCCTACAAAGGTCAAGCCCTCAGGGAGTCCAGAGTTACTGTATGGCTTTCATACATACTCGTACATGTATGTTCATGTGTTCATACATGTGTGCTGATAAAAGCTGGGCAACTATTTAGGCTTGAGAACATTTTGTTCGGATTCTCCTAACCTCCAAAGTCTATTAACATGGAAAGTTCCCAAGTGGATGGATGCTAAAACAAATCCCAAGCATTCCTCTTCCCATTTAAAAGTGTCATTTCCCTTAAATTCCTACTCTCCAGGAAGCTTTTCCTTTTTATAGAATCTAGTCCAACCCACACCTAATATGAATAACCTCTACCCTCTCTGACCAAACATCTAGCCTCCACTCTTCCTTGCTTCCTCCTAAAGAAGGAATTTCTTCGGCTGGCTCTGAATATTAGAAAATGTGTTCTAATGTCAACTGAGATATCTCCCTACAGCTTATACATATACAGGTCCTACTTCTTCTTTCACATGTAAACCCCTCTAACATTTGAAGACTGAAATCATATTCCCAAATTATCTTTTCCAGGATAATCCCCAGATCTTTCAGTCTTTATGTGGCATGGTCCTGAGGCCGCTCACCAGATGCATCTGCCACCCGCCACAGTTAGCATCTACCCCTCACTTCATTATATATGTTGGTGTGTTTTATTTGTACTTTCTATAAATTCTATAAGCCCTGTATGTTACTGTATTAAATCTAAGTTCCTTTTTGAAATGAGTAACTTTTATATAGTACTTTCTACTTAAAGGACTTTCGAATTATCTCATTTGATGTTAGGCAGCCTAATATAGAGGGAAGAAAACTAGAATGCAAATCAAGACACCTGTGCTGTAGTGCTGGCTGAACCACTAACTACACAGTTAGAATAAGTCATCTCTTTTTTTTTCTTCTGGAGGGCAATTGGGGTTAAGTAACTTGCCCAAGGTCACATGGCTAGGTTGGTTTTTTTTTTTCTTTTGGTGTGTTAAGTGTTTAGGCCGAATCTGAACTCAGGTCCTCCTGACTCCAGGGCCAGCGCACTACTCACTGAGCCACCTAGCCGCCCAAGTCATCTCTTTAAAAATGAGAAAACTGACTGAATTGGTCCAACTATGGTGGAAAGTAATTTGGGATGAAGCTAAAATGATCCTACCCTTGGAAATGGAGCCCTTGCTACTAGGCATATACCCCCAAAGAGGCAATCAATGACAAGAAGAAAGGCCTATGTACTCCCAAATAATCACTCAAGCACTTTTTCATGGCAGCAAAGAATAGGAAACAAAGTCATTTCAGGAATGGTTGGGCAAACTGTGGTACATCACCCCACTATTAGAATTAAATATGAAGAACTCAGAGAAGTACAGGAAGATTAGAAATGCTGCAAAATGAAATAAGCAAAAGCAAGAAAACAACATACAAAACTATAACAATGTAAATAAAAACAACAAAACCCTGAAACTACATGCTGTGCAATTACAGTGACCAAGGATGGACCCCAAGAAGAGTTGATAAGGTGTATCTTCTTTGCAGAGATGGTGGCCTGTAGTATGGAATACTGCATACAACCATCAGACTCAGGTGATAAGTTGGTTGGTTTCACTCTTCTCACTCCCTCCATATACATTCTTCTTGATTCTTTTTATAAGGAATAGCTCACTGGGGAGGAGGGGGATATATTTAGAAATGGGGATATAAAAACCTTTTTAATGAGTAAGTTGTACTAGATGGTCTCTAAGTACCTTTTAAGTATGACATTTAAAAAGTCTAAGATTCCTTTTCTAAATATTCAAAAATGCTCCTCACAATCCTGTTATGCAGGTAGTACAATTATTGCTATTCCGATTTCAGAGAAGACAAAAAGCACTTGTCAAAGATTAAACATCTAGAAAGTAGCCAAGCAAGGATTTGAACCAAGCTATTCTGACTATAAAACCATGGCTCTCTCCACTACACAAACTACCCTCATTGGTGTACTGCCCCTCCTTACAAGAATAACTGCACTGATAGCTGGGATCCATCTCACTTGAACCAGTCAAGTAATAACTGCTCAGGACAGTGCCATATATTCTCTGTGCACTCACTCATTAAATATTTAAGGAAGAGGAGATTCTACTAATGAAATCCAACAGCTGGGACAAGCAAAAGTCTAATCTGTTTCCTATATTCTTCCTCTTAAAAGTTAACTTCTATCAGTGAAAACACACAGAAATTCTGGAGAAAGTGAAGAGTTCTCAGAATCTCTACCACTGAGTCAAAAGTGAAGAGAGCTAACCAGGACAAATTAAGTCACAGCCTGGAGCCCCTGGTAAACACCTTCCTAGTCAGTTACAAGAGAAAATGGGAGGAGCAGGAAGTGTGGTGGCAGAGGAAAGTCTAAAGGACACTGAACTCTACTGGCTGTTTTACTAGCCTAGTACAGCTCCATGGGGCAGGGGTGTTGTGTTCATTCCTGTGTCCCTTACTAAGACTAATACTGGGTCATGAAAATAGTGAACAACAAATAATTAGTGAATTAAATAAAAATGTTTTGATTCCCATTTGTTACATATCCCCCTTCTTAGAACACCATTCATTGGGTCCACTACACAGTTCAGATCCTTAAAGATACAAAGATAAGAAATAAGACTAACAATCTCGAAACTGGCAGGGGCTTCAAAGGTCATCTGGTCTAATCCCAACCTGAAGTAGGAATCCCTTCTTCAGAATCCAGAAACTTCCCTACTTGAACTTCTCCAGTGATGGGGAGCTCACCACCACACAATGTGGCCCCCTGCACTGCTGTTCAGCTCCAGCTGTTTGTTGGGAAGTTCTTTCTTATAACTCCTTTCCCCCAAATTCAGAGCCTACTAAATTCAAGGTTGAGAGGAAACAAGGATAACCAAAAGCAGAGGTGAAACTCTATGGGGATTTGCTTAAGAGGGCTAGCTATAGAAAGGCCAAAACACTGAACATTTGAGAGGAAGTAACAGAAGATAAGGCTTGAAAAACAGGTTGAGACCAGACTGGAAGACCTTGAGCATCAAGTCTAAGAGTTTGGACTTCCTCTTGTAAGCAACAGGAAGTCCTTCAAAGATGGCTAAGCAGGGAAGGATGTGATGAGGAGGGCTAATCTTTAACTAGACAATTCTGGTCAGAATTAATATGATCTAACCAAATAGGTAGAATGTTCTCAATGGTATCAGCTCTTACCAAGCAAAGCCCAGAAGTCTAACACTTCTAAGAAATGGAATGTTTCAACACCACGACCATCAAAGAAGGGCCAAAAGCTAGAGCTGTTTTCCAGGCTAACAGAACACATAATATTCAGATGTTACATGTACACTCTTCCATAAGGCTGCTGCCTTTTGGGAATCTTCTGCATGCTCTCATTTGGGATTATTCTCCTTAGCATTTCTAAGAAAACAAAAATCTTTGTAGTAATCTCCCAGTCACCAAGCAATTTCCAGTCACCCTCTAAGCAGGTTCAGGGAAGATAAAGCCTGTCTAACAAGAGTCTTAGTGATAAAACTGATAAGTTATAAGAAAGAACCAAGTTAGGAATTCCTTGCCCTACAGGTGAAGTGAAAGTCAAGGGTAAAGGACCAATGATAAGGAATGTACTTCTGACCTCTATAAACCTTATCACCTAGGGCAGTGTCAGAGTCTGCCAAGGCATGGGAGTTTCAGGTCTCTCCTCCCTATATTTCTAATGAATTCAAAATCTCACTAAGTTCTATACTGCCCTACAATCTCCTTTTTAACACTTGTTACAGTTTCTGTTATTGTCTCAAAATACCCCATTCTTAGGATTTGTCCTAGTTTAATAATCTTAAGAGTTTATGACAGTGGGGATATTTGTTGGTGGTGGTCAGTCCTATCAGTTGTATCCAACTCTATGTAACCTTATTTGGGGTTTTCTTGGCAAAGATGATCCAGTGGTTTGCCATTTCCTTCTCCAGCCCATTTTACCAACAAGGGAACTGTAGACAAGGTGAAGTGACTTACCTAGGGTCACACACCTGGTAAATGTCTGAGACCAAATCTGAATCCAGATCTTCCTGACTCCAGGCCTGGCACTCTACTGTGTCACCTACCTGCCCAGTATACCAATCGATAATACTATCAGATGCCATTTCAAGAGAGGGAGGCCAAAAACTTTAAACAAGTCAACCAAAGTATCATAATATTGACTATAACATTCAATTTGGCAGTGGGTTATAACAGAAAAATCTTTGGCCTGAGTATCAAGAAACCTAGGTTCCAAAACTGACTTTACAGCTGTTGTGTTAACCTTTTAATTGGTTTTCTTGTCTCCAGTCTCTATTCATTTATAATCCATCTTCTACATGGGTACTAAAGAAATCTTCTTAAAACACAAGTCTAATTGAGGGAGATATCATGTGCACAGCATTGGTATTGAATTCATATCTTGCCTCTGACATTTACTACCTGTATGGCCTTGAACAAATAGATAAAGAGAGAGGGAGAGGGACAGAGAGAGAGAGAGAGACAGAGAGACAGAGAGAGAATTGAATTAGATGACATATAAGGTCCCTTTTAGTATCAGGTCTATGAATCTGTGATCCTGTCACTCTTGGGCTCCAAAATCTTCATTGTGTCTGGGATAAAATACAACAGCAAGTCTAGCTCTAATCTACCTTTTTAAAAAAAATGTAGTGATGTTTATATTCTGACACATTCATTTCCAAAGGTCTTACATATGGCTAGTATACTTCTCCATCAACGCCCAATGAGCCTCCCCTTACTATAACAAAGATTTTTAAAAGATGTAAAGCAGATTAGCAAAACTACCTAACAGACTGTGTCTGATGGCATATGCAATCTTCCCTACTCATAATCCCCCACCTCTGCAATGAGGAAGTACATTTTCATAATTCTTCTCTGAGGCCAAATAACAATAAATCACAGTTTTCAGTTTTGCTCCACTGTTTTCCTATTTATACTGTAGCCATGGTGCATGCTGTTTTCTTGTTTCTAAATACTTCACCCAGTTCATATAAGTCTTCCTATGCTTTTCTGAATTCTTCATATACATAATTTCTTACCATACCCAATCTACATTCCTATATCTCCACTTCTAGGTGATGCAGTGGGTCAAGTGCTGGGGTAGGAGTCAGAAAGACCTAAGTTCAAATGTGAGCTCAGATGCTTATCAGCCATGTGACTCTAGGCAACTCATTTAACCTGTTTGCCTCAGTTTCCTTATGTGCATAATAAGGATTATAATAGCATTTACCTGAGATAATATTTGTTAAGTACTTAGCATATTGCCTGACATACCTACACTCCAGACAAACTCCACTAGCCATTCTCCAAACTTAGCCCATTGTCTCCCTACCTTGCTTAGCACAGCCTCCTCCCTCAACTTAGAATATTTAGTTTTCTTCATCACTCAGCTCAGACCTTCCACAGTAAGTCATTCCTGAAATTGCCAGGCAAGCTACTTAGCATTTATTTATCTATGTAATATTTTTAAGCTCCTTAAAAACAGACATATATACAGACCCACCCACCCCACCCCCTCTCCTCAGATACTGCCACTACCCTGGCAAAGGCCCTCATCACCTCATACACTACTTCAATAGGTGCCAGTGGGTCTGCCTGACACAATCTTCCAATTACAATCTATCTTCTACTCAGAAGCAGTTAGGTAGCATAGTGGATGGAGTGCTGGGCCTGGAGTTATGAAGGCCTGAATTGGAATCCTGCCACAGACACTAATCAGTCATTGCACAACCCAGGCTAAGTCATCTAACCTCTGCCTCAGGTTCCCCAACTATATATGGGGATAATAATAGCACCCATCTCCCAGGGTTGTTGTGAGGATCAAATGAGCTAATATTTGTAAAGAGTTCAGCACGTAGTAGGAGCTTAATAAGCGATAGTTTCCTTCTCCTTCTTCCCCCTTCCTACTCTGTTGCCAGTGATCTTCCTAAAGCTCAAGAAGGGTCGGTCCTCCCTAGTCAATAACCTCAAACCCCCAAGGGGTCCCATACCTAAAATCCTCTCCCTCCTCATCTCCACTGACTGGTTTCCCTGGTTTCTTTCAAATCCCAGTAAACTCCTACCTTCTATAGGAGGACTTTCCCAATCTCCCTTAATTCTAGTTGGTTATTTCAAATGTATTCTGTATACAGCTTGGCTAGTACATACTTGTTTGCATATTGTCTCTCCCATCAGGCTGTGAGCTCCTTAAGAGCGGGAATCATTTTTCACCTTTGTATCCAAAGCATTAAGGCACACTGTTTGGCACATAGTAGGTGATTAATAAATGCTTACTGACTACATAAACCTTAACTATTATTACCAATAATATTACCAAAAAGTGAGGGAGCTGTACTGGTGTTTGAAGGTTTGCTTCTAACCCTGACAATAAATTCTATGTTCTGAGGTCCTTTCAATTCTAAGTCTGATTCAGTCAAAAGCACTGTAAACAGCTCCCCAAACTACTATTATAATGAACAGTCACTATGCTGGCACACAGTGTGAGAACTGGTGAATGGGGTTTATTTTAATCTATTGTGTGTATTGTATTTAGTAATAATAACCCTTCACATTTATAAAATGCCTCATACAGATTATCTCATTTAATAATCACACTTGTGGATATTTTACAGGTGAGGAAATTGAGGTTCTCTAAGAGATTAGATGATCTGCCTAGGGACACATGGCTAATGAACAGCAGAGAAAGGACTAAAGCCTCCTCCTGTCTTCCTCCACTTTAGTCAATAAACTCCAGTGACATCTATTACTTCCATGATCAAACATAAAACCCTCTGTTCAGCTCAACCCTTCGGAACCTGCCCGCTGCCACCTTTCCAGGCTTCTTCCACCTTACCCTTCCCTATATCCTATGATCCAGTGGCTCTAGCCTTCTGGCTTTTCCTTACACAGGACCCTAAAGCTCCAGACTCCAGACATTTTCCCTGGCTGTTCCCCAAACCTGGAATGCTCCCTATCCTATTTTTGCCCCTTGGTTTCTGGGGCAGCTTTCAAGTCTCAAGTCAAAATCACACTTCATGCAAGATGTCTTCCCAGGGCCCAATGATGCCAGTGCCTTTCTTTAAGACCACTTTCAATTTATGTTGTATAAATCCCATTTGTAAACAGATGGAGGTTGGTCATTATGGACAGCTTAAGAGACTAAGTACTGAAAGACCATCCAACTGGAGAGGTCATTCATAAAGAAGGAAAAAGACCCCCAATTCAGGAAGTGAATGCTTATAAACAAAATGTCATTGTTTACAAACATATTCCAAAAAGGCACTAACATTAAAGCTAGCAGTTTGGGGATTTCTGTGGAAGGTGCTGCACCCAGGTGTCAAAAGCTCAAAGTCATCCGGCCTCTTCTTTCCCCCTCAGGCCTCAGAGCACGTCAGTTGCCAAGTCTACCTTCATAATACTTAGAACTTCATGCATCTATCCCTTTCTCTCTATTCACATAGTTACCTATCTAGTTCAAACCCTTATCACTTCCCACCTAGAGTATTATAACAGTCTCCCCACTGATTTCTCGGACTCAAATATTTCCCAATCCAACCCAGTCTCGGTAATATTCCTAAAGTCCAGGTCCAACTATGTCATTACAGAATCACAAAACTTGAAAACTGGAAGAGAAGCTTAGTTGCCATCTTGTCCAATCCAGACACAGGGGTTGGATCACAAAGAAGGCCTCACTATAACATACCCCCACATAAGTGCTCATTTAGCCTCTGTTCAAGAAACTCCAATGGGTCCTCTTTTTGCCTCTAAGATCAAATACAAATTTGGCCTTTGTAAGGTCTTTCACCGCCTGGTTCCAGTTTAGCTTTTGAGGCTTAATATATATCATCATCCTTTGAACACTCTATATTCTAGTCAAATTGGCTTTGTTGCTCTTCCCCATATTCCCATCTATATACCTTTCTGAAATCTATACCCTATTCATTATCACCTCTTAGAACCCCCAAATTCCTTTAACGTTCAGGTTAGGGACCACCTTCTACAGGAAATCTACCCTGATTCAACCCAGTGGCTAGGGCTCCCTCCCAAAAAAGTTACTTTAAATATATTTTGTATTTAATTTTCTCTCTGTTTTTCCTGGCCCCAAATAGAATGTGAACTGTTTGACAATAGAAAGTTTCCTCCATATCCCATTCCTTCCCCAAGTTTTGTATCCTCAGCAGCTAGCATATTACCTGGAATAAAGTAGGAGTTTAATAAATACTTAACTGAACTGAACTTTCTACCTAAATTGAACTGAATTTCTGTCACCCCAACAAAGCCAAACCTCCCTGATTTTTATACACATCTAATGCATTTAAAATTCAATTCAAAACAAACCTTTCTGTATAAAGTATAGACGATATCAGAAGAACACTGTGAAGGCCCCACCACCAAGAGAACTTCGTTATTTCACTGTGCACTGCTCCAAATTCTCAGCACTAGAAACAGTGATTAAAAGTAATTAAAAGTCTTTTCAGTGCTGCTGATGATTCTGGTCTCTTACCGGGAATAGCTACACCACAAAAATCAGAAAATGAAACCTTCTGTGGTTAAATATCTAGTGGCACACACTTCCTCACGTGTTCACCACAAAAACCACCCCAAAACAAGAAAAGCAAACGCAAAGAACAGGCCCAGAGTTCCAAAGTGCTTGGATAATTCACGGAAATTAATTTCAGGGCTGGGTCACTGGATTCTGAGTTTTGAATAAAAATCCAAAGAAACATTTTAAATGCCCTGCTATAATACACATATTGACTCTGGTAAATACTGATTACTCTAGCTCTAAGTTTCCAAGGCTAAGGGTCAGAACTATATTTTAAATGACAATGGAAAGAAAAAAAGGAGTCATTTCAGCTAATTAGCCTATGAGCCATAGAATAGATCCAAGAAAAAACACTATTTATGGAGTGTTTTGCTAATAAGTTTAAGGGTATGTTTTCCTACTTCAACTACCAAGGGGAAAATGATCAAGGAAAGAACAGTAAGCCTAAAATTGAAGACAGCCTGTCAGAAAGTAGCTTACATATGCTTCTGTAGCACTTACTGTGACTACACTGACAGAAAACCACTTGAGTAGAACACTCAGAAGGAGGAAAAAGAGGATGGCTTCTTTTGCAGAAGGTTGTAGCCCCACTATGTTCCAAAAAAATCACTATGATACACACCCTTCCTAATGGGCCAGCCACACCCCAAGCTGAATTTTATGCTTTTTAAGTATTCAGGAGGAACCCAGAAAGTAGTGCAAGAAACCTTGAAGAAGACTAACAACAATATTTCATTTAATGATCAAAGAGTTACTTGAACCCAGCACACTGATACTAGTAGACACCTAGAGACAGAATTCCTTACCTACTGAATACCAATGATAAATTCATAATGATCAGTTATATAAAAAATATAATCAAGTTATAAAATAGTGAATCAGTAATGATGACAATGAGGGGGGTTTTAATCTTTCATTGGCCATTTCAGGCAGCAGGTTACAGGGGTATGTGTTGTAAAAGTACTGGACAGAGGGGGGCTAGACAGAGCAGTGAACAGAGCACCAGCTCTGGAGTCAGGAGGACCTGAGTTCAAATTCAGCCTCAGACACTTAACACTTTCTAGCCATGTGACCTTGGGCAAGTCATTTAACCCCAATTGCCCTGCCCTCCTCCTTCCAAAAAACAAAAAAAGTACTGGACAAAGACTCAGAATACTGAATTAAAGTGCTAGTTCTGACAATAATTATTACCCTATGAGTCCCTACCTATAAGCTTTAGATTTCTCATTGAAAAAATTGAAATAGCATTTATATTACCAAGGCAGCTAAATGGTGCAGTGAATAGAGTACTGTCACTGGAATCAAGAAGACTCCTCTTCCAGATTTTCCAGATTCAGTTTTCCCCAAAGTTCAAATCTGGCCTCAGGCACTTACAAGCCGTGTGACCCAGGGCAAGTCACTTAACTCTGCCTTGGTTGCAAGTCACTTAACTCTGCCTTGGTTGCTCATCTATAATATGAGCTGGTAAAGGAAATGGCAAACCATCCCAGGATCTCTGCCAAGAAAACTCCAAATGGGATCATAAACACTTGAATACAACTGAAAAATGACAGAAGTGAATTTGTATTACCTGTCTCACAGAGCTGATGAAAACAACACTTTGAAAACTATAAAGCAAGTACTACCTATGTACACATGGACCCTCAAACCATAAACACCTACACAGGAAAGAATTAAAGCTCGCTTATACACAAGTATCATGGCATGATGGAGAGAGAGGCAGCCTTGAATCCAGGAAGAGCTAGGTTCAAATCTTGCTTCTGACCCAGACTGACCCTGGACATCACTTAATTTCTTTTAAGTTACAGAGAAGGATCTAATTTGCACTGATAAAGGAAGTTTCCTCACCTGGGAACTCCCCATACCAACAAAATCACAGACCCAGTCTTTATCTCCCCTATGGCACTTTACATATATTATCTCATTTGAACATCTACTCCACAAGGTGTCCTTAGGCATCTAGTAACACAGTGGATATCGATGGGACAAGAGTCAGAAAGACTTAAGATCAAATCCAACCTCAGCCACTAACTAATTGTATGACCTTAGGCAAGTCCCTTAAACCTCTCTCTGCACTGGTGTCCTGGATAATAATAGCACCCAGGCTGCTGTGAGGGTCAAATGAGATATTTGTGAAGTGCTTAGCACAGTGCCCACACATAGTAAGCACCATCTAAATATTTGATAATACAAGTCCTCCCATTCCATTGAAGAGGAAAGTGAGGCCCAAAGAATCGAAGAAACCCTAAATCACACAATTAGTGGTGGTACTAAGGATCTTCTGCTTCTAAATCCAATGTTCTGTGGTTCACTCACTTTTCCCCAACCCAGGGAAGAGAAAGTCTATGGCTTTAAGTTGCATTAATCTATTCAACTTTGTTCTCAAAACAGATTACCATAAATTCTACAAGTAACCTAATGCATTTCTATAATCCTTTTCCTCAAGAATAGACTTGAAAACGTACAGCAAAACAACTTCCATTAACCACTAATGCAACCACCTAGAGGGCAAAAAGTAGCAGCTCTGCCATCCAGATCCCCCACTCAGCTTGGGAGGGGAAATGAAGAAACCATACTACAGCAAATGAGGGAGCAATTAAGATAGCAATGATATTAAGGCATCAGGACTGAAACCCCAATTCCTAAGATGCTGCCATTGGCTTTTTTAATGGGACTTAAATGCCTCACTGTTTACCTGGGAGGAGGTAAAATTCCAAGTAAACTGAAGTGTTGGCCCCCACTCCCAGAAAGTGGTACCGTTGGCTACACTCGACTCCAAAGTCTCTACTTACTGAAGCCCTCTAGCTTTTCTATGAGGCTCTTCTTCGATTCAAATGGGGACCAATCTTATTAGCCAACCACCAAGGCTACAGAAATGAGTGGCTGACCTGCATCCTTGAACCTGACTTCCATTTTAAGCCAAAAGTACATGCAAGAGACACTGGTAAATTCACACAAAACCACACACCCCACACTTCCTCAGTCTCACGGGAACTCTACTTTGGTGCTGATAGCCAGTATTATTCTGGTAGCAGAAATTCAAAGCATCTCCTGGCTCAGAAACTACCTCCTCTCAGTGACCAACAACATAACAAAACCTTTGGTCAGCCCCGGCAAACACTGCAAGCTATTATAAGTTTCCTTCCAGGTCAGATGCCCCTAAGAAATATGTAGTCTCAGAAGTACTCTCCAACAGCCAAGTTTGCTCGTCTCCTCCTAACCAGAGCCGGTACCGAGTCTGCTGTTGGGGGACGGGGGAGGGGAGGGCTGGAAACCTGGGGAAGGTGCTCGCCCGAGGCTCCCGTCTAGCACCAGGGACAGGGGAGGCACTCCTCCTCCTCCTAGGTACAAGGAGGGGGCTGGATTGCAGGACTTGTAAAGTTCCTTCGAACACAGTCTCCGATTTCAAGGCCGTGGCTCACCCACCCACAGAGGCCAAACTGGCCCCTGCGCGCCTCCCAAGCCGCATCCGGGGCGCTGAGAAGCCAAGCCAGGCAGCCCGGGGCTCCAGCCGCGGCCACAGGGTCAGAGGGTCCGGAGGGTGGGAAGCTCTGGACGCGGTCCGGTCCGGCCTGCCCATTGGACTAGCCGCCAGAGATTCCCAGATTTGGAGAAGGGGGTGGGGTGGGGGGCGCTGCTGGGCTCATGACCTCCGCGCATCTTGGAGGAGGGGGTTAAGTCCTTCAAGCGGCCCTTATTTTCACTGACAACAAGTCATGGGCAGGTGGCAAAACCTAGGTACCTGCAACAGGTGTGCCTGGGGAGGGGAAGAGGCTGGGGGGTGATGTGGGGCATCGGAAGGGACTCCGGCCCGAGGGCTCCCACCAGGACCCTCGGGGAGCTCGCGCGGAAAGGGCCTGGGGGACCTGGGGCAGCCGGGCCGGACCCCCGGGGCCAAGGCGGAGCCGAGGCCCCGGCCGAGCTCGGCCTCAGGCGCGGGTTTCCTCTCCCAGCAGCGCGTGATCGATGGCTTCAGGGGGTGAGCAGAAGCCCGGCCGGGCACGGGTGAGGAAACTGAGGCAGGGAGGGGCCGGGCGGGGCTCACCGAGGAGGAGCAGCTTGAGCTCCCGCCGGGCGTCCCGCTTGTCCCGCCGCAGCTGCTTCTCGATCTCGGCGTTGATCCGCTTGGATTCCTTCACCTCGTCGCTGAGGCAACACGCCATCATGGACTCCAGAGTCATCGTCCCGAGGCCCGCGGGGCCGCCCCCGCCGCCGGCGGTGCCCCCCGCCTCACCGAGCCGGAGCCCGGGGCCTGGGCCTGAGCCGGGGCCTGGCCTGGCCGGGCCCCGCCGCCGTCGCCGCCGCCGCCGCCGCGGCTGCCTCAGCCCGAGCCCGGGAGGGGGGACCCTGCGCCCGCCTCAGCCGGGAGCCTCACGGCCTCCGCCGCCGCCGCTCAGGCCGAGCGCCGCCGCTGCCGCTGCCGCCGCCGCCTCAGGCCAGCCGAAGTCCCCTCCCTCCCCCCCACCCCGGGCGCCGTCCCCTCACCGGCCACCGTCCTCCTCCCCCCTCCCTCAGGCCAACTGCCGCCGCCGCCGAGACCGAGCGACCAGGGCCGGACAACCTAACCCCGCGGCGCTGAAAACAACCTCGTCGCGAACGGGCAGGCGCTGTGGCCAATGGGAAGCCGGCGGAGCCCCCACAGCAGCCGGGCGGGGGGCGGGACTTCGGCGGGAGGTGACCAGTGGGGCGGGGCGCCGGCGGCCGCGGCGACGATAGTGGCCGCGGTAGCGGCTGCGGCAGCGGCAGCAGCGCGCGGGAGGGGAAGGGAGAGGAGCGGCGAGGAGAGGGGAGGGGAGCAGAAGGGAGGGGCGGGCAGCGGAGGGAGGCAGGCGGGCGGGCGCGTTAGGTTGAGCCTCAGGAAGGAGGGGAAGGGGCAGCGCGCAGGCCAGAGCTCCCGGGGCGTGGCCTCTCGGGATTGTGGGAATGTGGAGGACTCTCGCGCCGCTGCCGCCGCCGCCTTCGCGGCCCGGGGGGGTGGGGTGGAGGGGGAACTTGTGGGGAGGGCTGCGGGAAGTGCGTGCCCACCCGCGCTCCGCAAGGAGGAACGCGCGCCGCCGACTTCCGCCCGCTACGCATGCGGGGGAGTAGCGGAGACGGGGTGCCCCCCGCAGCGACCCGCGCTACCTGTTTTACAGATGGGGAGACTGAGGTTGGGTCTCGGAGGGCCTGTAGTGGGCACGGCCCGCCCCTGGTTGGCCGTGTGACCTCGGACAGGGCTCTCCCCCAGCGTGAGCTGCCATATGGGGGAGGAAAGGGGGTCAGAGGCCCTGCATTTGATCCCCTGCTGTGACACCTTGGAAAAATCACTTCCCTTTCCCGGCCTCCGTGCAATGCGAGAGCTTTTAATTTTGTCGGTTTTTTTTTTTTAATCGATTCTCAGACTTGTCCGTAAAATGGAAGAATAATACCGGGCAAACTCCCTGCGAAGTTGCCGTAAGCTGGGGTCAAGAAAGCCAGCCCTTGCGCACAGACGTTCCTTAGGCCGCCGCTCTCCCCCAGGCACCGGGGGGTGCAAAAACAAAAGCCCGTGATCAGGGGTGGGGCGGGCAGGGCTTGCATTCTACTGGAGAAGCTGAGGACCCTTGACTTTTACCTAGCGCTGGAGGTTTGAAAGGCATTGGAGTTAAAGCCTTGAATCCTTAGACATTTGCCGGCTCGTGTGACCCTGGGAAAGTCCCTGGAGTTCTCTGGGCCTCTTATGTGAAAAATAGGGGTCATGGGAGTGTATACCTCCAAGGGTTGTTCGCTGAGATACGATGAGATGATAGATAATGAGATAATAGACCTTTGCAAACCTCGAGCACCTCGAATGTTGGGTATTATTAGCTCCTTCCGTGCAATGTCAGAGCCATAAGAAAGGGAACTTTGTTTTCCCTGAGTCTGGCACACAGTAGTTGCTTTATAAATGCTTGTGGAATCTAAAAAGAGAGAAGGGGAATGAGATTATCCCTGGTGGGCTTGTGAACCCCGATTCTGGGATGTAGGACTTCCCACCTTTGAACAATTCTGATTCTTGACTGCTATGTAATTAAAATCAATCTCCTAGGAAAGAAGAGACACAATGCAGCCCCTCCTTTCTTTGCAGAGTTGGGGGACTATGGCTATGGAGCTTGGGATGTATTCTGAGACTTAGTCGATGTGATGATTAGTTTTGCTGAACTATTTTTCTCTCTCATCCCCTGTTAGGAGGGAATGACTGAGGAGGAATCTAAAGAAAGACCTCCAAATTTTTTTTTTTTAAAGAAAGAAAGACCTCCAGGAAACTATTCTGTGAATAATTAAGTAAGCCTCTCAATCCTGAACTCTAGGACAATGTTTCTTTCACTCCAGCCATTTTCTTCCCTGTGAAGTTTGAGTAAGGAGTGACCTGGTCAGACCTGCACTCTAGGAAAATCATTTTGGCAGTCCTTTTGGAGGGTGGATTAAAGCAGGCAGGGAATTGAGGCAGGAAGAAGAATGAGAAAGTTATTGCAGTACTCTGGGTGGGAGGTAAGGGGTACCTGAGTTACAGGCTGAAGCTGTGTCAGTAGTGATTAAAACAAAAAATTTCTGATCATGTAGCACACCCTCCAGGGCTACTTCCCCACTCCTACTCTCCTGGGCAGACTAGTTCCCTAGGGGACAGCTCACTATTTCTCCCCTCAGGGTTGTAAAGGTAACCCTGAGGTGCTGAGACTTGGAGTGCTGTCAGGAGATTTCCCAGGACCATTCCCCACTGATTATCTACCAGACTTAATTAGTTTTCACAAAGGTTATTTACTCAGCTGGTATGACAAGGATGGCTGTTACAGAAAGATCCCTCCCAAATGGGTCTGTAGTCCTCCCTTACACACCAAGCCTCTGGGGAAAATGAGCTCAAACTTAGAGTGTGGCTGTGGCCAAAAAATAATCTCTCAGCCCCTGATTACCAAATCTTGTGGGAGTCTTCAGGAAGCTTCCCTTAAATGTAGTTCTCTGCAGAGCTTCAAGGGTCACTGCTGTTATACTCCTGGGGGACCTTTCTTCAGATGTCTCTCAGCCCCAGTGCAGATGGTGTCAGCTGCTGAAGTTCTAAGAATAAGTCAATGGGAACACCAGCTCTTACAGTCTAATAAAGTTCACAAGGTCATCAGCTCATCAACGAGCTGCTAGAGGAAGAGGAAGAATAGGCAGAGGAGAGATGGAATGGTAAATAAATATATATATACATATATATAAGTATATATATGTATATATATATATATGTATATATGAGATCTGATAATTACTTTTAAAAATCCTTAAACCTAGAGATGGAATACTTAAGAGGTAAAATCCAAAACCATCTATCCCAGTGTGTAGCAGAGGTAGAGTAGAAAGGTAGGCCATGAGAACTGAGTAGATTGAAGAACTAGGAAGTTAAGGTATCTGGGGAGACAGTGAATATGTTGAAATCTAATAAAAAGGCAGAAGTTGGGGCGGAGAAGCACTGAACTCATCAAGAAAGGAACAAGACAGATCAAAGAAAGAAGGACCAGTATTTACAAACATGATTTTTGTTTTGTTCCAGCAAATAATTGGAAACTGAGGAGATACCAATCAATTGGGGAACAAGTTTCGATATATGAATGTCCTGGAATGCTATTCTGATATAAAAAATGAAGAGAAATGTTTCAGAGAAACCTGGGAAGACCTGTATGAACTGATGCAAAGTAAAGTGAGGAGAACCAGTAGAACATTCTACCGGATAACAGCAATATTGTAAGGATAACCAACTGTGAAAGACTTGGAAACTCTGATCAACACAGTGACTAAACTGGGATTCCAAAGATCTCATGATGGAACATTCTGCCTTCCTCCTGAGACAGAGGTGATATACTGAGAGTGCAGATTAAAGCATATGTTATTCTCTTTAACTCTTTCTGTGGACATGGCAGTGCAGGAATTTGTTTTTCATGTCTATACAAAGGAGAAAGGGAGGATATCCTGAGAGTTGGTAGATAATGGCTACTGGAATCTGAATTGAGTAATAAATTTGGATATTGTCATTGTTAAGATATGTCTAACTCTAAATGTCCCTTAGAGTCCAACTCTAAGCCAAAAGTCCATGGGGTTTTCTTGGCAAAGATACTGGAGAAGTTTGCTGTTTCCTTCTCCAGTATGTCCTTGTTTTACAGGAGGAATTGAGGCAAATAGAAATTAAGTGACTTGCCCTGAGTCAAACAGCTAGTAAATGTCTGAATGCCAGATTTGAACTCATCTTCCTGGCTCCAAGCCCAGTGTTTTATCCACTGTACCAGCCCAAATTTGAATATAGTGAATCTCAAAGAAGAGGTTATTACTCCTTAGTTGGAGGCATGTGTACCCCAAAAACTGTGTGCAACAGAAATCCTTACCCAAATAATATTCAAAGGTTTCTCAAGGTAGGAAGCAGAAAAGAATGGTTTAATATAATCTCGAGAAAGGGCCACCCTCCAGACAAAAGGTCAGGGAGGAGAAGCAATTTACAAAAGGAAATGGAGAAATTATAAAGCTCCCACCCCGCTCCTGACCCTTTTCATCCACTGGCTGGAAGTTAGGTGTACAATCTAAGCTCAGAAATCTACCTAAAATACCAGAACTAGGAAACAGTAGATCACCCAACATACATTTGAGAAAGCTCTTCTGTCCTTATTTGGCATATCTTGTGCTGAGGTAGCACTGGGGAGAGTCTCCATTGCTCTAAATCCCAGATTCCTGCAAGGTCAGGTGACTTCTAAACTTAGGCCTAGTAGATGCTGAAGCCACTCTAGATTTTTCAGAATGGGGAAACTTCACTGTAAATTATCCCTCACAGAGTATAAGAGAAGGTACAGCCAGTGATGGAAAGGCTGGCCAGGTATGCAGTGTCATCCAGAAAGAACCAAAGAGGAAGAGGTCTAAAATGAAAGAAAATTTGTCATAAAGACCTGAGTTCAAATTCAGCCTCAGACATGAACTAGCTAGCTATATCACTGTGGGCAAGTCACTTAACCCTGTTTGCCTCAGTTTCCTCATCTATAAAATGAGTTGGAGAAGGAAATGGTAAATCACTCCAGAATCTTCACCAAGAAAACCCCAAATGGGGGTCAACAAACACTTAATATGTGCATTATCATTCATTCATATTTGAAAATGAAAGTGGTATGAAAACAAAAGATAACAACACTTTGTTTAAAAAAATTCAATGATTCTAAGGTATCAAGGATAGGTTGTCAAATCCCTGATTAAAAAAAAAACCCAGGGGCGGCTAGGTGGCGCAGTGAGTAGAGCGTCGGCCCTGGAGTCAGAAGGACCTGAGTTCGGATCCAGCCTCAGACAGGCCTCAGACACTTAACGCACACACAAACAAAAACCTAGCCGTGTGACCTTGGGCAAGTTACTTAACCCCAATTGCCCTCCAAAAAGGCAAAAAAAAAAAAAAAACCCAGATTTACTTCTCCCTGCCTATCTTTCCTTACCAAGCCAGATTTAAGATCATTCAATCAGCAAGCATTTATTAAACCACTGTTCTCTCTGCCAGGCATTGTACTAGTTCTTGGGAATACAAAGACAAAAGGAAGGAAGCCAGCTAACCCCTTCCCTCAGGGAGGTTATGTTCCATCAGGAAATACACTCTTCATGTAGTCAAATAAGTAAATTAAAAAATAGGGTGTCCCACAGTCTAAAAATGGTTTTTAGCTTTGATTTAACTTGGAATACTGTACAAAACAAATATGAAATAATACCAGGATAAAGCAGTAGCAAATGGAGGAGATTTTGCTCACTGTGAGAACCTCAAAAATAACCTTCCCTGGAGAATCCACACCATCCCACCCCAGGTTTTGATGGGATGAGGGTGGTGATTTGCCTCTCTTATTTACCTGAAAATTTTTTTTATATTTTTAATCAGCAAAAATCTACCTTTGCACCCTAAATCCCATTCCCCCCCTGAATAACAAACAGGTATAGTCAAGCAAAACAAAATGTTCTATTAGCTATATAAAAATAATTGTACATCTCATTCTGCACTGAGTCCTTCACTTTTCTGTCAGGAAGTAGTGGAGTACTTCATAATTAGTCCTCTGGAATCATGGTTGGTCACTATACTGATCAGAATCCCTAATTCTTTTATTTATTTTCTTTATCATAACTTTGTCATTGTGTTAATTATTCTTAATTTATCCTACTTGTAATTCTCCCTTCTCCCTTCTTTCCTTCACCTCCTATTTACCTGCTGAATGAAATGTATTTCTGTACCTAACTCTATGTGTGTATGTGCATTCCATCCTTGATCAGTTCATTCAGATGAGAGTGATGTTCAAATGTCATCTACTCCCTCCCACCCCCTTCTCCTTGATTCTTTAGATGTCTAGCTGTACACCCTTATTATGTGAGATAATTTTCCCTAATCTTCCTTTTCCTTCCCCCATAATGTAATCCTCTTTCCCTCTCTTTCCATCCTTCTCTTAAGATCATCAAGACATAACAGAACTCCCAGGTCTTGCCTAAGTGGATTCCCTATATGAACTGGGATGATAGAGATCAGAGGGCACATATGTATCCTCTCCCTTTAGAATGTAAACAGTTTATCTTTATTTGGTCCTTTATCATTATTTGTTCGTGTTTACTTTTTTTGTGTTTCTCTTAACTCCAGTGTTTTAACTTCAAATTTTCCCTTCACCTCTAGTCTTTTCACCAGGAATGCTTGGAGGTCCTCTATTTCATTTTAAAGATCTACTTTTCCCCTTGTGGCATTGTACTTAGCTGGGTAAGTTATTCTTGGATATAAGCCCATGTCCTTTGCCTTGTGGGATATCATCTTCTGTGCTCTCCACCCCTTTATAATAGTGGCTGCTAAAACATGTGTGATCATGACACATGATTAGTAGCTCCTTAGTGCTGGAATCTTCTTTCTGATTGCTTGCAATATTTTTTCTTTGACCTAGAAACTCTGATTTAGTCTATCCTGTTTCTAGGAGATTTCATTTTAGGGTTTCTTTGAGGAGGTGACTGGTTTATTCTTTCTGTTTCTATTTTGCTTTCTGGTTTTCTTAGAGATCAAGGCAGCTTTCTTTTAGGATTTCTTGAAATATAAGGTTTAGGCTCTTTTTTTAGTCATGGAATTCAGGTAGTTCATTGATTCTGAAATTCTTGCTCCTCAATCTATTTCCCATATGAACTGTTTCTGCTGTAAGATTTCCTCTACTTTTTCAACATTTTTACTTTGTTTTAATATTTCTTGTTGTCTCATAGAGTCATTGGCTTCTATTTGGTCCATTCTTATTTTCAGGTAATTTGTGGCTTGGCCAAGGTTTTATATCTCTTGTGCCAACCTGTTAATTCACTTTCCAATTCTTTCTTCTATAGCTTTCATTTCTTTTCCAATTTTTTTTCCTCAAGCTTTCCAATATTTTCTCATTACATTTATAAAAATATTTTTAAATTCTTGGTTCATCTCCTCTAGCAGTTCTGCTAGAACCCCTATCATCAAGCTGGGAAGTTCTGCTTGAATTTGTGCTTAAGCTTCTTTTTCTTTGAGATTTTGTTTGTAAATATTTTTAAGTGATTCTCTTATTCTGGGTATGTCTCTTTCACATCCCTGTCACCTTAATAGCCCTTCATGGTGGAATTCCTTTCTTTTTTCGTTTGCTCATTCTTTCAGCCTGCTTCTTTTTTTTGTTTGTTTTGTTTGGGGTTTTTTTGCTTTTTGGAGGGGGGAAGGCAGGGCAATTGGGGTTAAGTGACTTGCCCTAGGTCACATGGCTAGTTTTGTATTAAGTGTCTGAGGCCTCATTTGAACTCAGGTCCTCCTGATTCCAGGGCCAGTGCTCCATTCACTGTGCCACCTAGCCATTCCTCTACCTGCTTCTTGACTTGGACTTGATATTAGGCCTGGGTTCTGTGCACTTCCAGAGAGAAGTTGTGAGCTGGTTGTATTGCTGCTTTCTTGGGGTATTGAGTGTTGGGTTATTAAAGGATCTGAGGAACACCTTAGTCTGGGGGCCTGAAAGGTTTTAATGCTTCCAAAGTGGTCTGATTCAGGGCAAAGTCTAACTGCTATTCCTCCTGATCTGAGTTCTGCATGTTCCTGACCTTTGTTTGGGTCTAAGCAGTAACAAGTGGCTCTATCAGCCCCTATCAGCAAGCTGGGAAGTTCTGCTGGTTCACAGTGACAGGATTGCAGGTTCTCTTTTGGTCTAGGATTTCTGCCCTGGTTATTCTTCTGCATGCTTCAGATTGGGCTAGAAACTGGAACTGAACCCCTGTTCATCTCCTGGGATCTAAGGCACAAAGCAGCTACTTGGTTCCTAATTTATTTCTCGTTTGAAAAACCGCCCAGGACCCATGGACACTCCCTATCCCAGAATTCTACCCCTAGGCACAGTGTGAAGCATAAGTCCCCTCCTCAGTCTGGTCTGGATCTGTGACCCAGAACTGGGTAGTAAGAGGCCAAGCCTCCAATTGGCACCTGTTCTGCACCCTTCATGCCCCAGTATGGTTCTGGACCTCCTCTTGCTCCAGTTCACAGCTCCCCAGACACTGGAGAACTCTTCCCAACCCAGGGTACCTGGCCTGACCCCATCCCCAGAATCTATAGATCTTTTATACTCCCTATGCTGAGCTGGCTGGGAAAAGAACTCCCTAGGACTTTGTCTTGGATTTCCCCATCAGGATTCAGTCTGGTGTGTTTTCTAGGCCTACTGGCAGGACATTTAAGGGTGAGTTGGCTCAACCTCCCCTTGCTACTCAGCCATCTTGACTCCAATCCTTCTAACCAAATCATTTTAGATCTTGTAGTCCAATCTTTTTCTGAAGACCTCAAGAGAGAGGGAACCCAGCACCTCCAAAGGCAACCGGATGGACACTCAGACAGCTGTCATTGAGAAAGCGTTTCCTGCCAAACAGTTCCATCTGCCTTTCTGCAATTCTTGCCCATGTAGTATGTCTGTCTGCCCTTTGAGGCCAAGCAAAACAAGTCTTCTGTGGGATTGCCCTTCCAATACGTGAATGCAATGATTACATCTCTTCTAAATCTTGTCTCCTTCAGGCTCAACAGCTTTAGTTCTTGTAACCAACTTTCACAAAGCAGGGCTGGGACTGGCCTGTGAAAAAAATCTAATCCAGAGATTCCTAACCCTCAACTCTGGGAGCTTAAAAAAAAGTAATTGGATAACTATGTGTATCTCAATATAATTGGTTTCCTATGTAATCCTATGTATTTTGTTTTATGCATTTAAAACCTTATTCTGGGAAGGGGTCCCTAGTTTTCACCAGACTGCCCAGGGGATACAGGACACACACAAAAATGTTAAAAACCTTTGGCCTAATCTAATCTCCTCCCTCATTTTATTTTATTTTCCCCTTATTTTACTGGTGAGGAAACAGGTTTTAGAATTAAAAGACTCCAGCTCCAAATCTCGTTAGAAAGCCACCAGCAAGGGGCAGCTAGGTGGCGCAGTGAATAGAACACTGGCCCTAGAGTCAGGAGGACCTGAGTTCAAACTTGGCCTCAGACACTCATACTAGCTGTGTGACCTTGGGCAAGTCACTTAACCCCAATTGCCCTCCAAAAAGCAAAAAAAAAAAAAAGTCACCATCAGAACTAGCTACTCTCATGATTGAGGAATGGGGGCTCATGTGTTCCCCACATCCTATCCCCTCCCATCCCACAGTGCTTAGTGGAGTCTTGTGTCAGAGGAGCACCTGCCTCTCCCTGCTGAGTTTCCATCTTCCCTGAGCAGTCAGTCACCTTTGGACTAGCCCATATGCAGTGTGGCCTGCTATCTTTAGATAAAATGGGGGTTATGGAAGAGCAAAGTCTAAGGTTTATTAGTGAGGGGGAGGGGGAGGGAAGATGAGCAATGGGAGGATTTCTGCAATAGCTGCTAGCCCCAGTTAGCTTCAAGGAAGGGTAAAGAGCTCTGACATCTGGCTTTCATGCCTATGAGCGCTTGCTCTAGAAATGTGACTTGGGTGTGTACACAAGGTGCAAACAGAGAATGAAAGTTGTCCCAGTCAACAAGACCCAGGTTTGAGTTCTACCACTGACACATACTGCCTGTGTGACTGGGAGACTCACCCCACAAGTGCTAAATGGGGTATCTCCCAAAGAGGGTGCTAGGCCAGTGAAGAGTTAAGTGACAAGGTCAGCTATTATTAACCTGGGATCCCTTGGAGGACCATGGATAGATTTTTAGGGGATCTGTGATATTGGATGGGAAAAAAGGACACCTTTACTTCAATGGAATGTGTTTCCTTTATAGTCCTATGTATTTTATTTTGTGGATTTAAAAACATTATGAGAAGAGGTCTATAGCTTTTTATCAGTCTGCCAAAGGAGACCATAGGCTGCCTGCCCAAGGGGGTCCAGAGGCTCCTCCAGACTGACTGCTCATGGAGGGCTAGAGGCCACTCAGACTGCCAAAAGGGTTCATGACACAAGAAAGGTTAAGAAACCCTGGACTAGATGATCTCATGTGCTCCTGGCCCTGGCTTTCCCTGCTCCATTGAAGCGCCAAGTTTCAGTCTTTACCCCCATCCCTAGCATTTCTCTCCAAACTCTCCCAGCTGGGCTTCCTTGGCCAGAAACAAAATGTGTCTAATTAGCCACCCCTCAGACCCCTTTGCCAAAAGCAGAGTACTGGGCAAGCCCTTGTTCCTGCCTTCTCTGGAATGAACTCAAGCTCCCTGCCCAGCACCCTTTAGGTGTTGGCCCTTTAGCTCTTCCCATACCCCAGGCCTGTGTGTCCCCCTGTTCCCCCAAATCCCCTTACTCAAGCATGGAGCCATCCTCAGCTAGGATTATTCATCCTGTTCCAGAGCTGGGCAGCAGAGAGTAAGTTTTAGAACAGAATTGCCAGGCTTCCCCAAGTCTCCCCAAATTGGGCCAGATAGAGGACTGAAGGCAAGGGCTTAAGAGAGGAGTGAAGGAGGAGGGCACCAGGGCAGAGGGCTCAGATGTGTCATCCCGTATGGGTCTTCTTTCTCTAATGCTCCCTACCTTCCCACCCCTCCCTCACCTGAAGCAGAGACTTCATGCCTGAGCCCAAGTGAGAACAACAGACAAAAAGGGACTTTGGGAGACCAGCAGTGCCACTTCCTAGCTGTGGGAGCTCCTGCAACATCCCTCTCTTCTCTGAGCCTTATTTTCTTCCTTTAAAAAAGGCATAACTAGTGTGGAAATGTGTTTAATATACATTCATACATATATAGCCTATATCAGATTGCATGCCATCTTGGGAAGGGGGGAAAATTTAGAACTCAAAATCTTATAAAAGCGAATGTTGAAAACTAAAAATTAATTTTGTAAAGGCAGTTGGTAACACCATACTGGTGACCTCAAGCAGCTGTGAGAATCATAAAAGATCACGTGATCACAAATGTGGCAGACCTGGAAATGACCTTAGGACAGATCTTTTCTTGAGAGAAAGGAGGGAGATGAGGAGAGAGGCTTGGGAAACCTGTTCTAAGTTTCTTGATGCCTTGTACATACCCAAAGCACGGCCATACCACACATACACACACTTCACAGGACTCTGTACCCTTAGTTAACTTCTGAACAACCATGTCCCAACAGGATCTAGCTACTCAAGAGGGAGTACTAGAGCCCAGTGACCTAGGGTTAGTCCCAGGGATGGTCCCTTCTTAGGGGGAAATGGGGGATGATCCAAATGTCCTAAGTTATTGCCAACTACTTCAGTCTGGTGTCAGGAAGGCAATGGGCTTAGGGAGGACCCTAAGAGCCCTGGCATTGAAAGGGCCACCAGAACCCAGAAAATTAGAACTGATAGGGAGCTTAAAACCCAGCATGTCAGAGCTGGGAGGGCCCTCAGAACCCAGGATGTCAGAGCTGGGAGGGCCCTCAGAACACAGGATGACAGAGCTGGGAGGGCCCTCAGAACACAGGATGGCAGAGCTGGGAGGGCCCTCGGAACACGGGATGGCAGAGCTGGGAGGGCCCTCAGAACACGGGATGTCTGAGCTGGGAGGGCCCTTAGAACACAGGATGGCAGAAGTGGGAGGGCCCTTAGGACATGGAATATCAGGGCTAGGAGAGACCTCAGAGCATAGAACTTTATATATCAGAACTGGGAGGGACCTGAGAACCTAAAACATAGAAAAATACTTAAGGTCTCAAAGGCACTTTAGAGCCTAGAATATGCTTTATTTGAACATCCAGTGCCATGATGACCATGCCTATTTCCCCAGACAATCCAAGTTTCGATGAAACCCAGTTTAATTAATGAACACCTTTGATTTTTTTTTTTAAATGAAGGTGTTGGACTAGACGGGCTTCTAAGGTTTCCTCCAGCTCTAGATCTATGATGCAATGTGTGATTGTTAGTGTGCTCTTTCTCAGGCCACTAGGTGGCGCATTAGATAGAGCGCTGGCCCTGGAGTCAGGGAGAGCTGAGTTCAAATCCACTCAGACATTTACTAGCTGTGTGACCCTGAACAAGTCACTTTAACCCTGTTTGCCTAAGTTTCCTCATCTGTAAAATGAGCTGGAGAAGGAAATGGCAAGCTGCTCCCTTCTCTTTACCCAGAAAACCGCACATGGGGTCACGAAGTCAGAATTTTGCCTTCCTGTGAGGGGAAGTGAACACAGAAAGGTGTGTTTGGGGTGGGGGAGAGGGTTAGGATAGAGGCAGGGAATACTAGAATTTAGTGTTGAGGCATGATGGGCGGTTGATCATGGGAGGGGGTGCCTCCCCATCCTCTCTGCTCAAGCCAAGAAGTCTTCCAGGAGGAGGCAGGGCTGCCAGTTGTATCTGAGCAGTGAAAAAGGAAGAGGTCCAAAACGTCGGGAGTACAGTTGCCCCAGCCCCCAGCCCCAAAGAGGCTCATCCCATCCCCTGGGGCCTTGGGAAGGGAACCTGGAGGGCAGGAGTAAGAGGCAGCTGCCCAGAATGGACAGAAGGGCAGGAAGGACTTGTAAACACCAGCCCTGGCCTTTGTTCTTGGGAAGACTCTGCCTCCCAGTGGACACACTCTATACCACTGCCTCTGGACACAAGTCCCTGTCCCAGAACTGGGGGGCACTGGAAACCCTTTGGTTGGTGGGGCAGGAGGCTGGATTTTTGTGCAGACTAGAGGGGCATGTGTGTATGTGTTTGTTCACATGTGAGGGGGTATATAGGTATGTTATTGTCTGTGTGTTGTGCCTGCTTACCTGTAGTTATATGGTCATGCATATGAGTACCTGTCCCTGTGTGTTTCTGGATACATGGGTATCTCTACATTTGTTTGTGGTGCCTACACATGTATGTCTGTGTGTAAACTTGGGGCATCATACAAATATACGAGTCCATCTGAGTCCATATGCTGTGTTTGCAAGGTCACCACATGTGTACTTCAGGTGTCTTACCTACAGGTAAGAAAACCCTGCCTCAAGTAGGGACTGAACAATGGTGATAAGCAGGTCCTTCTGTTATTAAGACTGCTTGGAGGCTTGTAGCAAACCAGAGCCTGAAGAGACCTCAATACAGAAAAAGTAGTCAGAGCAAGAAGACACCTTCATAATCATCATAGCTGGTGTTCACATAGCATTTTAAAGTCTGTAAAGCTCTTTATAATATCTGATTGCACAATGGCCCCATCACAACCCCCTGAAACAGTCGGGTCCTTTCATTTATTCCCATATTACAGATGAGGCTGAAGGTCCCCTTATACTAGGAGACCTCAGCATATGTATTGATGTTCCCTTAAATAATATACACAACTCCTATGACCTACTTCCTCTTCACCTCAGTTACAAACAGGGACGGTCATACCCTTGACACTCTCACCCATAAGTATTCATTTGTAAAATCAAGAACTCTGAAATTCTTTTATCTAATTCAAGCTCCTCTCCCCTTTTGGGGACTACTTCTTCACAATAATGCTAGCAGGCTGAGTCCCCAAAGGGCAGCTAACTACTCAGGGTCTTAGGGTTTTTCTAATATGGTTGCTTATGAGCCCCCACTGGTATGCTTCCCATTGATTATCAGGCCAAATTTTAATAGCTTTTATAAAGAGTATTGACTAAACAGATACTTGTTTAACATGGAGAGTTATTACAGAAACAGAAATTGGGGCACATTCTCTCCTTGAACATACAGGATCCCTGGGGAGAGTGAGCCCAATACAATGGAATGGTATTTTTATAGGAAATTATAGAAAATCCCTGTAGCAAAAGAGTAACTCATAGCCTGGAGATCTTTTTCTCCCTTTGTGGAGTCCTAATAAAGATTCCCTTAGGTATATCTCTCTGCTAGGCTCTAAGGGTAGGTGCTATTGTAAAGCCCTGAAACTGTCTTTCCTAATTCTAGCATTCTAGTGTGTCTCTCAATGCAGCTCATGCAGATGTCAACCAGTCGTTGTGCTCTGAAAACGTTGCTATTGACATCAATGGGAACACTGGATCTTTCAACCTTTCCAAATTTTTAAGATCAATTCCATCTCTGGTATTATACTGCCTTTTCTCAGGAGATCTTCTGTTGCTTTCAGCATGCCTCTCCCTGTTCCCAGTTAAATTTCTTATCTCCTACTAGTCTCAGTTCTCTATTGATCCACTGGTCCAAGAAAGTGTCATCCAGAAACTGTCTCACAGTCAATATATAATTGTAGGGTGCCCCATCTTGTTTAAATTAAAAAATAAAAATGTATTATTCAAAGTCCACAAGACTAGACAAGTAAAAAAAATTTTAAATAAACACTCAAATTATAATTTTTTTGTAAATTTGTTGCATTTATACTTCTGAAGTTATTAAAGCTTAAAACTGAACTAACACTTTGGGGACACCCTGTTTTTGATCCTAGAGTAAATTAGGGAGCCGTTGGTATTTACTGAGTAGGAGAGTGATGTCGTCAGATTTATGCTAAAGAAAAATGACTTTGGCCTCTGAAGGGAGGAAAGGGGAAAGACTTGAGACAGGGAGACTATATAATTAAGAAACTATTGGAATGGTCCAGGCAGGTTCTCCACCCCTGGTCCAGAATCTAAGTAATATGGGTCTGACCAGGGGCAGTAGATGTATAGGTAGACAGAAGGAGACAGGATGTGAGAGATTTGGAGATAGAATCGATAGTATTTGGTGACTAATGTGGATGTGGGGTGAGAGAGAGTGAGGAAGGGAAGATGTCATTGGGGTCATAAAAATCTGAGGTGACCAGAAGCATAGTGTTGCCCCTGACCATAAGATCATTTAATAATATTTATGATCCATCCTGTGTGAATTATTCTGTCGCTCCCAAATTTAAAGGGGGTGAGGGTGGGCAGAGGTAGGGCTATTTTTCACTAGTCACTGCCCTCAAGCACAGAACCAACTTCTAAGGGCCTCTTGTGTCAGCCACAAAGTTATCTGGGGTCAAGGGTTGCAAGAGGAATTTTCCCAATGGCACCAGCTGGGCTACTGCTTTGGGTAGTAGCTAGGTTTTAGGTTATAACTGCCCTAAGGGACCAATACCCAACTCAGAAGTAATGAGATTAGACTTGGGGGGGAGGGGAGAGGGAGATAGGTGTGGTTGCCAGGGAAGCTGGCCCCTCTATTGGCTAGCCCCACCAGAGTAACACATGACTTGTCTTCCTACCCCCCAGTTGGTTGATCTCATAAGTCTTGGTTTCAGATCACGAAACCATTCTATCCCACTCTCCAAATTCCAAACCTTTTCTATTCTCCTTAAACATCCTATGTCACCTTCTCCCACTATCTTCCCCTTTGAAGACCTTGCTTTCTATTTTAGTTGTAATAGGGTGTAGTTGGCTTTTGACCAATTGATTTCTTTACTGTACTCCTGACCCCCCCAGTTAAAAAAAAAAAAAAAAGAAAGCAAAAGCCAGAAAGTCAAGGACAAATTGAAAAGGTAATTAGGGGCTAATAGATTAAGGAAGTCAAATCAGCAAGTAATTATTAAGTATTTATTCTGTGCAGGCCCAGTGCTAAGCACTGGGGTTACAAAGGCAAAAAAATATTCTCTGGCCTCAAAGAGCTAACAGCCTTGGGTTTCCTTGTTGTTCAGATCTTTCATTCATGTCTGACTATTACTGACCTCATTTGGGGTTTTCATGGCAAAGACACTGGAATGGTTTGCCATTTCCTTCTCCAGTAGTTCCATTTTGTCAGGCAATCTGAGGTTAATGGTTTGCCCAGGGTCACACAGTTTGAGAAGTGTCTGAGGGTGAATTTGAACTCAGGTCTTCCTGACTTCCTGTGTTTCCTTAGATGAGTGAAAATGTTTCTCTTATAGAATTGAAAGGAAAGCTTGGAATTGGCTGGCTGAAAATTATCCAAACCCCCAGGGGGTCTTCAAATGGTTGTCTGTATCCACCTAACAGACTCGATAGATTCAGGGTGCAAATTGAGACATCTACTTTTGGACATGGCCAGTGTGGGAATATATTGAGTTTAGCTAGGCATGTTTGTTACAAGGGTTTTGTTTTTCCTCTCTTTATCCCCCAGTGGAGAAATGGAAGGCATGGGAGATCTAGAAAATAATTTTTGTTCATTAAAAAAAATTAATTTACATTTTTTCAAAATTAGGCAAACGTAGGTACAGAGTATTGTATACAATGTGTGATCATATTGTTGGTAAGTTTTGCTTACCTGTATTTCCTCTTTTTAAAGGGTAGGTCCAAGTGGAGATAAATAAATCTGAAAATTGGCAATAAATCTGAAAATGTCTTTACTGTGATGAAACCCTCCAAAGGGCAATCAACAATAAAACTTCTTTAAAATGTAAAAAAGAAAGAAATACATGAATGTATGAAGGAAGGAAGGAATGTAAGAGGGGAGGAATGAATTATGAATAGCTAAGCCAGCCAGCCCAGTCTGCAATCAGGTTCTTTCAGTTCAAGAGTCAGAGTCCCGAGTCAGAGCAGTTCTTTGTCTCTAATAGAGGGCAGCACGGGTGGAGGAGGGGGTTTCCCTCTCCTCTCCCCTCTCCCCTCATAAGCATGGTGTCTAGTCTAGCATCCAACACTTGGACACTTAGTCAGTTCAGGAGAGTTCCAAGCACAGCTGAGAAGCATCCAGCAGGGAGTAAAGATGAACTCTCCAGTCAGATGTGGACAGTCAGTCGATCAAGGAAGGAGGCTGATTAAAGGAGTGTGAAGGATGATCCCTGACAACAGAGAAGAGAGCAGACCATGCATTTGAGGGACAGTAACTCCTAGAAGATGAGACCTGGTGTTTGAGAAAGTGCAGACCCAGTAAGCCCAGATGAGCAGAGCCCAGCAGAGATGCCAGCTGAGGGGGATGCATCCTGAGGATCCACAGGGAGGCCAGGACAGTGGGGCCTGGCAGGGCCAGAGCACTGAGATGGCTTAGCTAAATGTGTTCCCTATGTGTGTCACTCATCTTGTACCCATTCTTCCCATCACATTCATTCACTCATTTGTTTATTTATTTGGGAGGCAATCAGGGTTAAGTGACCTACCCAGGGTCACACAGGTAATGTCTGAGCACAAATTTGAACTCAGATCCTCCAGGGCTGGTGCTTTATCCACTGTGCCACCTAGCTGCCCCTTCTCACAAATTTTAAGGATTAAAAGGAACTCATCTTCCCCAATCCCAATTCATCCTTCTTCCAAAGTCCTTATTTTTGTCAAGGACACCACCATCACCCAAATTAGCAACCCCAGCATCATTCTCCTAGTCTCCCTTGGCTCTTCCCTCTGATTGGCTTCTCCCAGAAACTCCATTCCTACCATCTCTTCATTTCTTATCAGGCTGCACTACAGGCTTGTCCATCACGCCCTTGAATTGGCCAGCCCTCATTTTTCTTCAGATTCCTTTTATGTGTTGTCTTCCCCCCATTAGAATGGAAGATTCTTAAGGGCAGCAAGTGATTGCCTTTCTTTTTTGGCCTATTACCACCTGCCAAAGGAAGGTGGGTGGGAGAGGGGAGAGATCTGATGCAGGAAGACTATTTGCAACAATCCAGTCCAGAGGTGTCTGGGTTCTGACTGAGGATGGTAGCTGTATGAATAGGAAAGGAAGCTTTGGAGAGGTGTAGTTGAGGTAGAAACGATGAGATTTGTCAATTAATTCCTATAGCAGGTTAGTCAGTCAACAAGCAATTGTTAAGTGCTAACAATGCCAGGCATTTCTCTCAGTGCTGAGAATACAAATACAGTCACTTTTAAGCAAGTGACTTAGTAAGTAAGTCCAGGGTTATAGGCTGGTAAATGCCTGAGTCTGGATTTGAACTCAGGTCTTCCCAACTTCAAGTCCAGCACTCATCTATGGGTTGTGTCAGTCTCCTCCAGCTAGAGTTTAAGTTCCAAAAGGGCAGGGTTTGGAATGACACATAGTAAGTACTAACTAAATGTTGGTGAATTTGCCTTGGTTCAGTGACTTGCCTTTGACCTCACCGCTAGTAAGACTAAGGGAAGATTCAAACTCAGTTCTTCCTGACTTTTTCTTTCTTTGCCTTTTCCATGATGTTCTGCTTCTTTCTTTCTTTCTTTCTTTTTTTCTTTCTTTCTTTCTTTCTTTCTTTCTTTTCTTGGACTGGGGAAGGCAGGGCAATTGGGGTTAAGTGACTTGCCCAAGGTCACATGGATAGTTTTGTGTTTAAGTGTCTGAGTTCAAATTTGAACTCAGGTTCTCCTGATTTCAGGGCTGGTGCTCTATTCACTGTGACACCTAGCTGCCCCAATGCTCTGCCTCTTAACTGAGAAGGCAGAATTTCTGAGCTGGCAGGAATCTTAGAACATGGGAGATCAGATCTGGGAGGGACTTGAGAAGTCACCTAATCCGGCTTCTTGAGTTCAATTCCATTCATCAAGGATTTACTGTATACTTCCTATCTGGTCCATGGCCTGGGAGTCAGGGAGATGGAGTTTTAAGACCCAATACCTCACTTGGAGGCTTCCTGACCACACAGCCCTGATCAAGCCATGTCATCACCTCTGAGTGTGGGAAGGGAAGGAAAGGGAAGGCAAGGGAAGGGAAGGGAAGGCAAGCGAAGGGAAGAAAAGGGAAGGGAAGGGAAGGCAAGGCAAGGGAAGGCGGAGGTGGAGGCAGATGGGAGGCAGGGGAGGTGAGGGTAAAGGGAAGGGGATGTGAGAGAGAAGGGAAGGGGAGGGGAGGTGTTGTGGGGTGCATAGATAAGGATGGATGAACTTATACAAAGCAATTTTAGGGGGGAGACAGAATTTTAACAACATGGAAGATCAGGAAAGGACTCCTTGTAAGAAGCAGCCCCCAGTTCTAAAGGGCAGAGGGGGGACACAAGTGCACTCAATACATGGAGAACACTGTGCAAAGATCCAAGGAAGGAAATAAGATGCTGTGTCTGGGGAGCTGTTAAGCTTGCTGGCCAGTTCAACTGGAAAAGAGAGCACCATGGCAAAGGAATAGGGAATACCGCCAGAATAAAAATAAAGCCTACAAAATGAGCTCTCATTCTGTAGATGGCAATAGAAAGGATTACCCAAAATCCTAACCATCTCTTCACTTCCCTAGTCTTCCTCCTCTCCCTTTCCCTACCTTCTCACAATCTCCATCACTTTTGTTATTACACTGGAAACCCTGACCCTAGTTCTTAATCCCTATCCTCTCCAGACCTTACCCCCTTGACCCTTTAAGGTCATACCTTGGATGAGACCCATTGAGACTGGCTCCTTCACAGGCCACAGAGCCTGTGCACCCTGGTCACCTGGGAAACTCCAGATTTCTTCCAATCATGGGCGTTTCTTTTGGTGGAACCAATCAGCCTCTCATTTAGTCATCATTCCAGCCCTTTGTGGGTCTATTATGGATATCTAGGGCCTCCCTTCTTTCAAAGTAGCTGCTATGGAATGAGACATCTATTTTTGGACATTGCCAATGAAGGAATGTGTTTTGTTTAACTATGTATTTTAGTTATAAGGGTTTCCCCATACACCCAATGGTGAAGTAGAGGGAAGGTAGGAGGGAACATAATTTTTTGTTAACCGAAAATAATTTAATTTAATTTGAAACAACAAAAATAAAGTAACTGTCAACTAGAATCATAAGTATCTATGAAATTTAATGCTAAAGTATGATTCAGTCCTAGACCAAGCTCTGAACTTATATGAGGCTAAGAAACCAGAACTTTTATATTACCATGGCCCAACAAAGCTGGGAGGTTC
This sequence comes from Gymnobelideus leadbeateri, assembly GCA_011680675.1. Classification (NCBI taxonomy): domain Eukaryota; kingdom Metazoa; phylum Chordata; class Mammalia; order Diprotodontia; family Petauridae; genus Gymnobelideus; species Gymnobelideus leadbeateri. The sequence goes on along the minus strand of WOXC01012492.1, from coordinate 1,761,875 downwards.
TTTGGAGGCTCCCTAGGTGTGGAAGTGAATAGAGTGCTGGCCCTGAAGTCAGGAGAACCTCAGCTCAAATCTGACCTTAGATACTTGCTAGTTGTGTGACCCTGGGCAAGTCACTTCAACTCTGTTTGCCCTAGTTTCCTCATCTGTTAAATGATCTAAAGAAGGAAATGGTGCACCATTCCAGTGTCTTTGTCAAGAAAACCCCAAATGGGGTCATGAAGAGTTGGACATGTCTAATCAACAAAACAGCAACAATGATCTAGCCCATTTTTTTGTTCCTGTGTTTTTTAAATCATTTTTACTGATTTTTGTTTTTCCATAATTGTCACTTTTGAATATATCTCCTCCTCTGGCATCCTTCCTAACAAAGAATTTTTAAAAGAGGGGAGAAAAGGGAGTTCAGGAAAACTAATACCATTCATACCTGACAGCATATCCAATATTCTGTACCCATCACCCCCTGCCTCTGAAAAGAAGAGAGCTTTTCTCCCAGGCTCCTGGTTTTAAAGGACCCATTGGTGCCCAGAGAGAGTTCAGGATCCCATAGTGAGCCAAGAGGCCTCCTGACTCCCAGCCCAGGGCACTCTCTCCACGGCTCAGCCTCTGCCAGAGGGGATTAAGCCTTCCATCTGAGAGATTTGGCCCCGAGAAGGTTGGCAATCCTCTCCAGGAAGGAGGGAGTAGGGGAGCCCCGGCAGCTGCAGGCAAGGATGGGGGGGATCTGAGAAGAGGAAGCAGCTGCTTCCCAGCCTGCATCAGGAAGAGCTTCTTCCCCAGCTCTCCCAGGAGAAGGCCAGGCTAATCACTGAGATATTCCAATCTCTACATCTAATTACTCAGCAGAGCAGTAAATGATGGGGGATGGGGGGGGGGAGATTTAAAGGGCCTTAAATATCACAACAATGTGTAATTTAGTAAAGCTGGGCTCCCACCCTGCCACACACCCTCCCAGCTCGGTGCCTTATGGTCTCCCAGGTCCCTGGGCCACACACCACGTGTAGAGCCAACAGCACCAGGGCCCCAGAGGAGAAAAGAGAAACGAAAACAAATAAGGTTGGGGTTACATGATCCGCCACCTGGTGCTAGGGAAGGAGCCAGGGCTCAGAGGCAGGAGAAACAGTTTGGAAGCTTGTGTGAGGGTGTACCCCTGACCTGTCCATCTCTGATTCATAAGAATTCATGAGAATAAAGTACTGGTTCATTCTAGTAAAATTGGGGCTGAGTGAAGTGGTTCATGCCAAGGATATGACAGTTCAATTCAATTCAATGACTCGAACTGAATTTATTAACTCATAACATCGAGATCCTCCCTGCCCTCAAGCAGACTTTTAGGGGCACAGAACAGTCCCCCAAATAATAAGGGTCTGAAGATATCATGATGGTGGGAAAAGAGAGATGACAGCCAAGTTGGCTGGGGGATTTTGAGGAAGGAGAGAGGAGATCACTTTCAGTTTGGGAGAATCAGATGGCATTTGAGTGGAGTCTAGGTACAAAGAAGGGACGACCTTGGAATGCATGCCCGATGCCAGGGTGTAACAGTCAGAAATCGGAGGCCAGCTGCTTTCTGATCTGGTCTGGCTAGCCATGCCTACTGACCACCAGCTGTGTGAACTTAGGCAGGTCACTTACCTAATCTGGGCCCTGTAAAATAAAGGGAGTTGGCCTAGATGTCCAGAGTCCTCTGCAGTTCTAAAGCATCAGGCCTTCTCATCACTAAGGTCCCCTCCCATTCAAAAATCACAGGATTTTGATGATCTTCTGATTCCATCTCTGAGTCCCAGGCTCCCCGTATGTTAAACTGGGAATAGCAAGGTCTACTGTTGTGAGGTTCGAGTGGGCTGGCAATTGGACATCTAGAACCGTGAAGAGCTCTGAGTTATGGGAGCCATCTCTGGGTCAGGCCAGCTCCAGCATGACTCCCAGCCTGAAGGTAGCTTATCATAGTTGATAGAGTATTGGACCTCAGAGGCAGGAAGATCTGAGTCCAAATTCTGCCTCAGGCCATTAAGCCTCTCTTCCCCATCGATAAAATGGGGTTAATAATAATAACACTACTTCACTAGGTTGCTGTCTCCCCAGTTTGAATATAAGTTTCTTGAGGAAAGGAAAAAATTCATTTTTGATTTTGTGTACCTAGGACTTAGCACAAGGTTTGGCCTATGTTGGGGGTGGGGAGGGGTTGTTCAGTCTTTTGTTGTTGTCATACAGTCATTTTTAGTCCTGTCTTATTTTTTGTGACCCCTTTTAGGATTTTCTTGACAAAGATATTGAAGAAGTGGTTTGCCTTTTCCTTTTCCTTTTCATATTACAGATGAGGAAACAGGCAAAGACTAGCTCAGGGTCACACAGCTAGTAAGTATCTGAGGCTAGATTTGAACTCAGGAAGATGAGTCTTCCTGACTCCAGGCCCGCTTCTCTATGCAGTTTGATAACCTACCTGCTCTTGGCAAGTGACAAACACTAAACATTTGTTTATTGATTGATTGAAAACTTGTGGAAAGTTATATAACGAGCATCATATTGCTTGTCTACTTAATGGGTGGGGGAGGGAGACAACTTGGAACTCAGAATTTAAAAATAAATGTTAAGGGGGCAGCTGGTTGGCACAGTGGATAGTCAGGAGGACCTGAGTTCAAATACAGCCTCAGACACTTACTAGCTGTGTGACCCTGGGCAAGTCACTTAACCCAAATTGCCTCCAAAAAAAAAAAAGTTAAGTATTATAAAATAATTTGCAGTGTTCTTAAACTGAACACAGAAAAAAAAAACCCTTCTCAATGTAAGGAGAATTACAAATTTTCACAGACAAAGGTGAAGATCCCACCCCCTTCCCTATGGAATAGCCCCTGTTTAAGTTCTGATGACTAGGTCTGGAGAGAAAGAGGGACCAGTGGGAAAAGAGCTTCCCTGATGAAAGGGCTGGGGCCTGGGATGGACTTGACTGGGCTGATGAGAGAGGGCTAGAGGGAAATTGTCTCCCTAAAGGAAAGTGGTCTCCAAGAACCACACAGTTAGAAAAAATCTTCAGGGGCATCTGAATCAATTGCAAGTAGAGCAGGAATTTCCTCTACAATATCCAGAAAGTGCTCATCTGGTGGTTGTTGGTTGGTTGGCTGGCTGTTGTCCTTCATTCTTTTTCTTTTCTTTTTTGGAGGGCAATTGGGGCTAAGTGACTTGCCCAAAGTCACACTGCTAGTAAATGTGTCAAGTGTCTGAGGCCGTATTTGAACTCAGGTCCTCCTGACTCCAGAGCCCATGCTCTATTCACTATGCCACCTAGCCACCCCGATGTTGTCCTCCATTTTTGAAGAGGACCAAAATGACACCACGAGGCTAGAGTCAAGTTTCACTGTGTCTGACTGTGACTGATCAGACCAATCCAAGCTCAGAATGCTCTACCACAGGTCGGACACAAATAGTGCATGTGAACATTTGGGGTGGATTCTCCAATTTTGTGCATCCTGCATTTCCTTTGAGCCATCTCAATTCTGCTTTGCTCACAGAGCACAGCACTCATTGTCTCTGATGTGGGCATGCCATGCTGAGCAGTCCTGTGCTAGGGTCTCCCATGTCACACAATCAATTCCAGAGTTCTTGAGAGAGACCTTGAGAGTGTCCTTGAATTGCTTCTTCTGACCACCTTCTGAAGGCCTGCCCTGTGTGAGTTCTCCATAAAACAGTCTTTTTGGAAAGTGTACATTTTGCATTCGAACAACATGGCCAGCCCATAGGAATTGCGCTCTCTGAAGCAGAGTTTGAATGCTTGGCAGTTTAGTTTGAGTAAGGACCTCAGGGTCTGGTACCTTATCCTGCCAGGTGATCTTCAGAATCTTCCTAAGACAATTCAAATGGAAGTGATTCAGTTTCCTGGCATGGCACTGGTAGATTGTCCAGGTTTCACAGGCATACACAATGAGATCAGCACCATGGCTCTGTAGACCTTCAGTTTGGTAGTCAGCCTAACCCATCTTCTCTCCCACACTTTCCTTCAGAGCCTCCCAAACACTGAGCTAGCTCTGGCAATGTGTGTGTGTCAACCCCATCTTCTATATGTAAATCCCTGGAAAGTATACAAGGTAATTGCCAAGGTGAGCAAACTTATCTGCAACATTCAGAATGTCTCCACGTGGAAGAGCTAGTGCTTATCCAGTCTCCATTTGAATACTTCCATGAGGAGGAGCTCACTACCAGAAGAGATAGCCATTTCTCCTTTGATAAGGTTCTGATGGCTAGAAAGGTTTTTTTGTTTCTTTTTCCCTTTCAAAAGATAGAAATCTGCCCCTTTGCAACTCTACACGTTGTTCTGAATTCTCTTTCTCTGAGGCCAAGCAGAATTTGTCTATTCCCTCTATCCCCAAGGATAGCCTTCAAATACGTGAAGACAGCTATCCTGTTCTTCCCCCAAAATCTTTACTTTTCCAAGCTAAACAACACCCTTATCTCTCTCCATAGACACTAAATCTTTATTTGGACTGGTTTCTAGTCCCTTCTTCATCTTAATTTCCCTCTTCATTATGCCTTAGGGCTTGTTAATGTCCATTCTGAAATACAACAAAAATCATTCATTTCCTGTCATTAATATTCAGTACTATTTAGTCCCTTAGAGATAGCCAGCTGTGCCTCTAATCCCTGCCCCACAGCCTGTCCACACTTTGCAGATGAAATTACCTTTTTCTGCCAATGGGTACCAGGCAGGCTGATAGGACCCTCAACTACCCCAGGGCACTGAAGGACAGCACAAGGACATCACGATACTCATGATGTCTCACCCTCCTAGGGTCACCCTACCAATTTGGCCAAAGATCCCTCCACCCTTTTCCTTGAACATACAAATGGTCCTTTAGAGACCTTGTGATGACAGGGTGGGACCAGAGGCCATGCAACAATAACCTGGCTGGAAGAACTGGAGATGAGCAAATTTGGGGGAATTGATACTGTTGTCTTCTCAGATCAAAGAAGAGGGATTAATGTGAATTCTCAGATTCTCTTTCTGCAGATAACACCCAGTTTTAAAATCTCAAAGTCATCTCCATGTCAAGTCAATTTCAAAGTCCTGTCAATAATATCTCCACTGAATCCCTTGCGACTACCAACATAATTCAACAATTGTTTATTAAGCACAGTATCTAGGACACAGTAGGGGCTATTGACTGACTGACCCAACATGTGCTGAGCACTTGTGAAAGGTACCAGAGATTCCAAGACAAAAATGAAAACATTGCCTACCCTCAAGGAACTTATTCTCTAATAAAGAGTTTTCATTCTATGGGAACTTACACTTGATAGCTTCTATTTTCTTAGGAAATTATGGCACAAGAACCTTTGTTGAGAAGGAGCGGGGAGGAGGTAGTATAAGAAACTTATGATTAAGAAATTATGATGATCAGAAAGGAAAATCTCAGAGTTCAGAATCACAGAGGTTGCATAGTTAGGAGTAACAGTAACATCTGTATGCTTTTCTCCATTCAATTCAATAAACACTTATTAAGAGCTTACTATGTACCAAACACTGTGCTAAACATTCAGAAAGCCAGCCCCTTAGAGAAAAGGTTTAGAACTATATGACAGTCAATTTGGGAAGAATAAAGGGATTGCCATACAACAGTGAGGGCCCACTTGAGACCAGAGACCATAAAGCTTTTTAAAAATTATTTTTATTTATTTCATTAAATATTTCCCAATTACATGTAAAAAAATTTAACTCATTAAAAAAAATTCCATTCCAAATTCTCTACTTCTCTCTCATCCCTCTCTCCTCTTTGAGAAGACAAGCAATTTGATATTGATTATACATGTGAAGCATTTCCATATTAGCTAAGTTGCAAAAACAAAAAGCAAAATAAAGATTTAAAAAATATATGCTGCAGTTTGCACTCACAGTTCATTAGTTCTGTCTTTAGAGGTGGATAGCATTTTATGTCATGGGTCCTTTGGAATTGTCTTGGATCATTGTACTGATCAGAGTAGCTAAGTCATTCATAGTTGATCATCATACAATATTACTATTATCGTGTGCAATATTCTCCTGGTTGTATCTACTTTATTTTGCATCTGTTAATATAAGTCTTCCCAGGTTTTTCTGAAATCACCTTCCCTTGTCATTTCTTATAGCACAATAGTACTCCATCACAACCATACACCACAATTTGATCAGCTATACCCCAGTTGATGGGCATCCCCTTGATTTCCAATTTGTTGCCACCACAAAAAGAGCTGCTACAAACATTTTGGGACAAATAGGTCCTTTCCCCTTTTCTTTGATCTCTTTGGGATACAAACCTAGTAATGGTATTCCTAGGTTAAAGGTTATGCCCAGTTTTATAGCCCTTTGGACATAGGAAAACATGAGGTTTTAGTCATCCTCACTAGCACAGGTGCATGACTTTTTTCTATTGGTACTCAGCAGAATTCAAATATGAGCAAAGAAGGAAGATTGCAGAGGTAAACCAAGGATGAAGTTTGACAAGATAGGAAGATAAACAGGGCAAGGTTATGATGGGAGGAAAATGAGGCCCGAACATGGTTTAAGGGGCTGGGAAAGGAGGGTGGGCTTGGGGGTCATGGTGAAGAGGGAGGGACAGAGATGGAAGGAGTGAAGTTTATGATCAGAAAGGGAAATCTCAGAGTTCAGAATCACAGAAGTTATATAGTTATGAGTAACAATAACATCTGTATCCTTTTCTCCATTCAATTCAATAAACACTTATTAAGAGCTTACTATGTACCAAACACTGTGCTAAGCATTCACAAAGTCACCCCCTTAGTCCAAATCCTCATTGCCTTTTTTCTTTCTTTCTTTCTTTTTTAAAAATTCAATCATATTTTGTTTTTAGTACCAAGTTTTCTCCTTCTCCTTTTCCCCCTCCCCATTGAGAAGTTAAGAAAAATAGAACCCATTACAAATATGTATTGCAATGCAAAACAAATTCCTCATTAGCTACATGTAGAAAGAAAGGAAGGAAGGAAGGAAGGAAGGAAGGAAGGAAGGAAGGAAGGAAGGAAGGAAGGAAGAAAAAAAGAAAAGAAAGAAAGAAAAGAAAGAAAGAAAAGGAAGGAAATAAAGAAGGAAGGGAAGGAAGAAAGGAAGGAAGAAAGAAAAAGAAATAGAAGAAAATATGCCTCAATCTGCACTCTGGATCCATCATTTCTCTATCTGAAAGTAAATAGCACATTCCGTGATGTGTCCTTTGGAACTGTGGTTGGTCAGTGAAGTCACTTCTTTCCTAGACCATTACCAGAGCCTCTGAGATGATCTCCTAGTCTCCAAGCTCTGACCTCTCCAACCTCCATAGCACTTGCCAAAGTATCTTCCTAAGGCAGAGGATTGACTATGTTATTTCCCAGCTCCAAACCCATCAGTGGTTATTGCCCCTGATGAAATACAAAGTCTGCAGCCAGACATTCAATGCCTGTCAGTCTTCTTTCCAGCCTTATTTCATATTCCTATTGCTCAAAGTAGAAAATAGAAAACACTCTTTGGCATTCAAATCCCTTCACAACTTGGCCTCCTCCTACCTGTCTTTTCTTCCTATACCTCACTTCCTGATATATACTCTTCAGTTCAGTGACACTGGCCTCCTGCCTCTTCCACAAACCACACCCTCCATCTCACAGCTCTGGGCATTTTCTCTGACTGTCTGGCATTCCCCATGCCTGGAAGGCTCTCCCTCGGGTACAACTACTGACCCTACTGGCTTCCTTTAAGTCCCAACTTAAATCCTACCTTCTACAGGAAGCCTTCCCCAATCCCTCAATTCTAGTTCCTTCCCTCCCTTAATTATTTCCTATTTATTCTGTCTATAGCTTGCTTTGTGTATATGTTTGCAAATATATTTATTAGATTATAAGGTCCTTGAGGGTAGGGACTATCTTTTTGTGTCTATAAATATTCAATTGAAAATAAAACTCTCCTTCATACACACACATCATATTTTCTAGTCAAACTAGTTATTTTCTGATCTCAATATATCTTGTCTCCAAACTCTCTACATTCACCCAGGACCATCTCCCATGCCTGGAAAATATTTCCTCTGCATTTCTACTTTGCAGGATCTTATCTTCTCCTGTAAGGCTTTACTCAGAGGCTACCTCTTTTATGAAGCCTACCTGGATTTTCCTCAGTTAGAAGGATTCCCTCCCTCCCTAAATTTCCCTGTCCTGTTCTCTCTCTCTGAATAATAGAGGCATTGGAGTTTCACTTAACATAGAGATTATTTTTCAATCCATGAACTTATTTTTAGATATATTTTGATAGCTACATTGCAATAGAATTGGTTTCCTTTGTAATCTCATGTATTCTATTTTACACACATTTAATTTAAAATTTAATTTAATTTAATTTAATTTAAAATTTAATTTAAAAAATGCTATTCTAAGCAAAAGTCCACAGGCTCCTGCCCAATGGGTCCAGGACACAAAAGGAGAGGAACAAGCACTTGTTATGTCCTAGTATGGGCCAGGCACCATTCTAAATGCTTTATAAATATCTCATCTCATGTTATTATCCCCATTTTACAGTTGAGGAAAGTCAGGGAAACAGAGGTTAAGAGACTTGCCCAGAGTCACACAGATAATAAATGTCAGAGGTAGGATTTAAGCTCAGGTCTTCTTGACTCCAAGCCCAACTCTCTAAGCATTACAAAACCTAACAGCTCTCAACAAAATACATTAAGGACCCTTACCTTAATGGAATGTAAGCTCCTTGAAGTCAGTGCTGGATGGTTTATTTTATATTTATACATATATATATTTATAATTTATATATATTTATTTTATAGAAAGCTCAAAAGAAAGATCTTTCTAACTTGAAGAGCTGTCCAGCCCTGGGATGTACTGGGGGGGGCGGGGGGGGGGGAGTTTGCCTTTTTTGGAGCTGTGAGCAGAGCCTGGCAGAATCACTGTGGAGGGTGAAGTCTCTTATGGTTCTCAGGTTCTAGGTTTCCATGGTTCTATTGCTGCTCCCAGGGAAGGCTGAGCAGCTCAAACAGTAATGGATAGAAAATCCTTTATTTCTGGGAAGTGTTATATGGTGATAAGTTAAAATCACACACACACCAAAAAAACAAAAAAAAAACAAAAAACCCCACCAAACAAACCAAGGACTTCTGGTTTTAATGTTAGAACACTAGATTTGAATCCTGGCTCTGACACTAGCATACTGGATGGTGAACAAGTCATTTCCCATCACCACCCATAAAATGAGGGGACTGGACTAGATGATCAGTTTTCTAGTGCTATGACAGCAGTTCAGAATCTGGCCTAAACTGTATGACCCTGGACAAATCACTTAACCTCCTTTGAGTCTTCCTCCTCCTACCTCCATGGTGCATCAGATAGAGCTGATTTTTGGAGTTACATTGTCTGTCTATGTGACCCTAGGCAAGTCACTCAACCTTTTTCTTCATCTCAGTTTTCCACTCTGTAATATAGGGATAACAGACAATGATAGCACCTACCTTCCAGGATTGTCCTGAGAATTAAATGAGAATATCTGTAAAACACTTATACACAGAGCAGTGACTGGCACATAGTAGGCACTGAATAAATGTTTGGGCAGCCAGGTGGTACAAGGAGGTCGCCAGGCCTAGAGTTAGGAAAACTTCTCTTCCTGAGTTCAAATCCAGGCTCAAACTAGCTGTGTGACCCTGGGCAAGTCACTTCACCCTGTTTGCCTCAGTTTCCTCAACTGTAAAATGAGTTGGAGAAGAAAATGATAAACCACTCCAGTATCTTTGCCAAGAAACTCCAAATGGGGTCAGGAAGAGTCTGAAATGACTGAAAACGGCAGAACAGCAACAACAAATGTTTAGTTCCTCCCTTCCTAAGCCAATTTACAAACCCTGAAGTGATAGATAAGTTACTGTTCTGGGTCTCACAGCTAGTGCTTCCTGACTCCAGGCCCAGAGCTCCATCCACTAGGCCACCTGGCTGCCCCGGTACATAAGTAGCTGTGATTATTTAACCTCCTCGTGCCCCAGGCAGTGTCTGAAATCATAACTGCTTAGATTGAGGGACAGATTCAATGGGATCCAATCAAACAAAGTGGAACAGATTGGTGAGCACTCCCCACCACCCAGGCATTTTATAAACCCTTAGAGGGAACAGAAATGGGAGCTTCTGCCATTATTTCACCAGCCTGGATCTGTACTTGTCAGAGTCCATCTGACTCTCAAACCTCTGGCCCCCATCATGGGATCACTTGGGTACTTCTAATAGAGGCTGCCTCAAGGTTTCCTGAGGGTCAGAGGGAGGTAAGGTTGGGGCTGGGCTAAACTAGCCTGGTGTCCTTGACTGACCTCAGAGAAGAGGCTGATAGGTGTGGTTGACTGCCTGTCAGCCTGCCCAGTCACCACCTCCAAGCTGGGTTGAGCTGGTCTCCTGGAATGGAACAGAGAACAATGAGTTCAGCCCTCTATCTGCTACGCCCCCCCCCACTTCTAATCACTCCCCCAGGGCCTAAAGCTGCTTTATTCAGCCCAGCAGACTGAAGAAAACTCAGAGATACCCTTGGCCTGAGCATCTGTTGTGTGGGGAGGTGGGCTAGCATTAGAGAGGGATTGGAGCCACACAGTCCTTGACAAATGGTGCTTGCTGAATGGGAGGGTATCCTAAGGAAGGCAGACACCTGCCCTTGGACAACTGGCCTTGAGGCCAGAGAGGCTGGGCAATTCCCCCTTCACCAGATAAATAGAGCTAGGATTCAGTCTTGGGAGAGTATCAGGGCTAGATGTCTAGAGAGGAGCTCAAATTCCATCAGAGGGACTTCAAATCCCCCCAAACCTCACCCATACAGCAGAAATCCAATGGGGCAGCAAAGGCCATTAGGGGCTCTCCATAGAGCTATAAAAACACACTCCCTCACTGGCATCAACATCTTCCTCTGGGACTATTTACAAATAGTTACAGCAGCTTCCGTTTCCTTATCACATTCAGTTTTAAGGTTGACAAAGAATCTTCCTCATATGGACTTGGGAGTTACAGCTACTCTTTCTTTTAGACTGGGTCCTCCTTATCCTGTCCAGACTGAGAGTGCATCCCATCCCAATACTGACCAGTCCAGCAGCTTTAACCTACTCTGTTCCCTACTTAGGCAGGTTCTTCCCACCACAATGACATTCTAGTTTTGAGGTTTCCCACACACACTCAAGCTCTGATATTCTTTGCTGTTTCTTCCCCCCAGGCCTGACATTCTACTATGTTCATTATCTCCAAGGAGATTATATTTGTAAAATGGGTTTAGCACAGTGCCTCAATCATTAGTGGGCACTATACAAATACTTCTTCTTGGCCCTTCCATTTCTAAAGTCCTTCCCAGCTCTGATACTGGATGTTCTAAGGTTCATCTAAACTCTGACATTCTATGTTCTAAGATCCATCCTGCCACTCCTGATATTTGATGTTCTAAGGTCCCTGCCAAGTCTGCATCTTGCTATAAAGTTCCCCTTCTAGCTCTGACCTTCTGAGTCTGTCTACAAAGAACACAGGACCTTAAGGTTGCCTACCCCGACTTCGACTAGCAGTTGCATGATCCCAGAGTCTGCCTAGCCTCCCTCACCTCCTTGAGTCTTAAAGGTGAGGTGGAGTCCAGATTCCCTCAGATATCAACTACAGCTTTGTTATTTCTATATCTTCCCTGCTCCCCTTGGGAGCTATTTTTATTTCCAACTTCAGTTAACCCTTGGGGGTAATAAACAGCATGCATCACCCATCCTTTGTACAAAATAGTTCTGCCTTAGATTTCTCCCTAGCTCAGGTGTCAAGAGTGGACAAGGTGTTTAGATGGAAAATAGAGTTAGATGTAAGGAGTAGTGTGAAATGAGTCTGGAGAGGGAGTTTGGGGCTACTTGGTAGAAAGTGCCCTGAATGCTGGGTTGAGATCCTTGAGCAGCCTCTGGAAGGTAGACTAAATTTTCCGAAAATGAAACTAGTGACTAGTACAGAAAGGAGAGAGGAGAGAGAGGTGAGGGGCAGGCCACTTAAGAAACTAGTACAGAAGTCCAGGGGGGGATTTTGCTTGGGCTGGGTTGGCAGGCCATAGGAATGGGAGTAGAAGAAAAACTTGGGTAAATGGTTCTGTAGCATTAAGCAAATGATTGGATTTAAACCAATAGGAGTAAGGAAGGAGATTGAGGATTCTGACATGCTCCTAAAGTTTAGAGCTTGGGATGGGGGTGGGAAGGGAACCTTAACCACACATCTACTTCTCTTTCATTCTTTTATTGGTGCTAACTGAAGCTCATGGTGAAGTAGTCCTGGGGTTCCTCAAACCAGAAGCATGGTGATTTCCTGGTTGACTGAGAATGAACCCAGGATAGTAGAATGGATCAATACACTTGATCTAGCTCCTCAAACCATAGAGGATTAAAGAGTTTAGTGAGGGAAAGTTCTAGAATGCCCTTCTTGTCTCTATACTCAATAGTCAGTCAGTGAACATTTATTAAGGGCCTACTATATGCAAGGTACTGTGTTAAGTACTCCTCAAGGGAGCACAGACAGATGTTCATAGAGCAACAAAATTCACAAATTTTATTGAGCTCCTACTGCATGCAGAGTCCTGTGACTGGTGATGAAGGAGGTATAAAATTCCATCCCTTATGGCATTTATAATCTGGGTTGTGTCAGGTCTGGAGTTTAAACTCCAAAGATTAGATTAGAGAGTTTGTATGATTTATGACACAGAGCCCTTGCCAGTCTACACACACTAGGTAGTTTCTACATTCTTGGGGAACATCTCACAAGCATTTTTTTTTCACTTATGCTGACTCTCCCTGGGCCCTATAGAAAAGGTAAAAAGAGGTACTCAGCCGAAGTGAGTAGAACCAGGAGAATATTGTACACAGTAACAGCTACACTATGCGATGACTGACCTTGATAGACTTATCTATTCTCAGCAATGCAAGGATCTAAGACAACTAGGAAAAACACAGGATGGAAAATGCTATCCACCTCCAGAGAAAGAACTTTGGAATCTGAATGCAGAAGGAAGGATAACATTTGTTCTCCTTTTCTTTTGTTTTGTTTTGTTTCTTCTTTCTCATGGTTCCTCCTATTAGTTCTAATTCTTCTTTACAACCTGACTAATTCGAAAATATGTTTAATATGAATGTATAAGTAGTCTATAGCGGAGTGCATGACGTCCATCTTGCGGAGAGGGGAGGAGAAGAGGGAAGAAAATTTAAAACTCAAAATCTTATGGAAGTGAATGTTGAAAACTAAAAATAAATTAATTTATTACAACCAAAAAAATAAAGGTAAATTTAAAGAGTCTGAAAAAAAAGGGCACTCAGCTCCCATGTAAGTATTCAGGCTAACAATACACAAAGTAAAGGGGCAGACTTTATTTCCTCTAAAGACAAAATGCAAACCACAAAGCCCTGCAGGTATATATACTCTTAGACACTCTCTTTGTAAGTTGGCCTTGCTTAAATGTCTTTCTTTGCTAGAGGAAAAGATTCAATGAGGGAGGAGGAAGCATGAGGGAAAATGACTTCAGTCTAAGAACAAAAAACAACAATAAAACTTATTTTTTAAAAAACCCTCCTACCTGAGTTTATAAACAGTCAAAACAACTCTCCTTCCCTCTCTGGTGAGCCCTGCTCCCTCAGGGACCAGTTTATTACTCCAAACTCATAACACTATGTCTGAGGCTCTCCTTAAAAGGGAAAAATCTGAGAGCCATGTACCCTCAGACTCCAATGAAGCCCGCCACCTCTAGGATTTCCTTCTAGACTTAGGTGCAGTGGGACATAGGGGGAGTTATGGAAGTACCTTGGGTACGAGCCCAGCCTCTGATATAGACCGAGGGCAAGCAGATTAACCCCCAGGGAACCCTCTAAGACTATAAACATTGAGGAAGTGCCAACCTGCATTGGCAGAGGGAGTTTCTTATGCCCATGAAATTTGAGAGCAGGGACTGTTTCCTACCTTTCTTTGTATCCCTATCACTTGGCACATAGTAGGTATTTAATAAATACTCATTGACTCACCGACAGACTGGAAGGCAGGGCCTGGCTTTGCCCTCCCACACTGAGGCTGCCCATCTCTGGCTTGATACAGGAAATTAGCTTATTGAGGAGCTCCAGGGAGTGGGAATCTAAGAGTTCTTATTTCTGTCCTATTTCTAATCCCGGGATCATGGGGTTCCTTCCTCCTGTGATTTGCTCTTTCAGGAGATCGTGCTCCAGATTTGGAGTTAGGAGGCAAGTACTTAGAAGCCTGGTCAAGTTACTTAATTTCTCTCAGCCAAAGTTACCTCATCTGTAAAATGGGGTTAAAGAGTACTGTAACTATAAAGATAAAATGAGATTATATGTGTGTGTGTATATATATATACAGAGAGAGAGACAGAGACAGAGAGAAAGAGTTGCAAACCTTAAGGGACTGTAAAAATATAAGTTATTTGCCCATTAGGAACCCTTCACTCTGTTGCTGCTGCTGGGACCAAGAAGCTAGAGACAGGGAAAGAACTGTGTAGAGAAGCAGATTCCCTACTCCACCCTTCCAGGTCTCCTCTTTTTTTTTTTTTGTCTTTTTGGAGCCGGGAAGGCAGAGCAATTGGGTTTAAGTGACTTGCCCAAGGTCATACAGCTAGTAAGTGTTAAGTATCTGAGGCTGTATTTGAACTCAGGTCCTCCTAATTCCAGGGCCTGTCCTCTATTCACTGTGCCACCTAGCTGCCCCTCCCCACCTCTTTTCCCCCATTTTATGCCACTGCTAGAATAACCTTTTTTATTAAATAAAATCAAATGAGCACCTTAGCACAGAGCCTAGTAAGCAGTAGGTGCTTTAAAAATGTCTGTTTCACTCCCATCCCTCTCCTTGTGTATATATCTGGTCATGTCATTCCTCTGCTCAAAAATCTTTGGTGGCCCCCCCACCTTTTTTAACAGGCAATCTGGGTTAAGTGACTTACCCAGGGTCACACAGCTAATAAGTGTCTGTGGCTACATTTGAACTCAGATCCTCTTGACTCCAGGGCTGATGCTCTATGCACTATGCCTACTTAGCTGCCCTAGCTCCTATTTGCCCAAGGAGTAAAATACAAATCTCTTTGCCTGCCATTCAAGGCCCTTCATGATCTGGCCAGGGGTTGTTTAGGTTACTACTCTCCATGCACGTGGCCAAAATGGACCAACATGAGGTCCTACTATTTTTTTGCTTTCCCCATTTCTGTCCTGTTGCTCATGGTACCCTCTTAGCAACAGACTTCTTCCATTAGGCTACAGAGAACACTATTTTGTAACTTTCAAAGGCAGGAAGTTCATAGACTGGATAGATTTCAGGAGGTCTGTGAACTTGGATGGGAAAGAAATTACATCTTTATTATCACTGACCTCTAACTGAAATTTAACATTTCCTTCAATTATTTAGAGACTTTCTTTTGAAAAGAGGTCCATAGGCTTTACTAGGCTGCCAAAAGGGTCTAGGACCCAGAAAAAAGAGTTGAAAGGCCTGCTCCAAGGGATTTCTCATAAACTACTCTATGAGCTCTATGTCAGATTCTCCCACTAAACCAAGGGGTTTTAACTTGGGAGTCCGTAAATTTGGTGTTTGTTTTTTTTAACAGTACGTTAACTATTTCATTATAATTGGTTTCTTTGTAATCCTACATATCTTGTTTTATGCATTTTAAAATATCATTCTGAGAAGGGGTCCATAGGTTTCACCAGATTGCCAAAGCAATCCAAGACACAAAAAAGGTTAACTAGCTGTCTAGTTAGGTCCAGAAGGGCAGGGGCTCTGTCTTACTTAAACTGCATGTCTGCACACAGTAAGACATTTAATGTATGTTTATGTAAACCACAGAAAAAGCCTCTCTTTGCTGCCTAGAGTTTGCAGAAACCAGACATAGGAAGAAAAGAAAGAGATGGAGAGTTGAGGAGCTCCCTGATCTGGTGCCTGCACCACAATTCCCTGGATGGCCAGCAGACCCAGAGGAAGGAGAACAGGGAATCTGCTTGGAGTTAAGATCTCTTAGCTCAGGGAGGGAGGGAGGCTGGGACAGGAGCCTCCAACTGGAGGTCAAGGTTGAAAGAAGTTTAGAAAGGGGTGAACAGGGAAAGCCCTTGGTCCTTGGGAAGCTGAGGCAGGTCATGGGGCATCCCTCTACTGTCATACTCCCTAAGTCAGGGCTCAGGGAGCCTCTCTAGGTGGTATGGCATATTTGCTAATTTCTGATTAAAGGGTCTGCTCTGAGCCAGTCCACCACCCATCTATTGCCAGCCAGCCACAGGGGTGTCAGGGGGATCTTGCCAGGAAGCCAATTTAATTTGTAACTGTGGGCCCAGGCACATAGAAAAAAATAATCTGATAAAGGCTAGAGAGGAAAGTCTTGGTCTTCTCCAGTGTAGGCCAATCCTCTTGTCTCTTAAATCTATTACTAGGGACCTAGGGAAGGACAGCTTCTGAGAATGAGCCCCAAACTTAAATTTTTTGGAGGAGAAACCAGACATGATGTCTGGAGTAGGGGGCAAGGTAGGTGTCCCAGATCTGTCCCTGTCTAGACCTGTTTACTTTATGCAAATCTCAGGACAGGCAGTGTGGTCTAATAGAGAAAAGGCTGGACCCACCAGCAGAAGAACGTAGGTCTAAATCTCTCTGATGCTCACTTCGTGACCACAAGCAAAGCACTTTCCTATTCTGGACCTCATTTACCTCTTCTATAAAATGGGAATGAAGCTTGTAGTACCTATTTCTCACATAGTTGCTTGTGAAGATCAAAGGAGATAATAAATATGATTTCAGTGTCTAAATATGAGTTATTATTATCCTTTCCCTCCCCTGGGACCCTGTCTGTGAAATGAGGGGGTTGGACTCTGCCTTCCAGCTCCGTCGTTCTGCATTCTCAGGGCTTTATCATCTCTAACCTGGTATTTCTAAGTTCCCTTCCAGTCCTAACATTCCATAATCTAAGCCCTCCTCCAGCTCTAAGACCCTGTTCTTTTTAACAACACTGGGAGATAAAAACTGCAGCACAGGGAAGTGTTTCAAGCTTTTTTTCTCTTACAGGAAGAGGGGGCTGGCACCAAGTTGAGATGAGATAAGGGAGGGTGAAGGGATGGGGTGTAATGTAGGGAGCTGCCTGATCTAGGAACCGGGGGTTGGGGGGAATGTGCATGAGAGAGAGTTTCAGATTGAGAGTCTGGAGACCAAGCTCCGTTCCCCCATTGCTAACTTTGATATTGTGACCCTGGATGAGTCCTTTCCCCTCTTTAAAGCTCTATTTGTGGTCTGTGAAAATGTGATACTAGAAAATGTGCAGGTCTGATTTTCTATGGTCCTAGGAACCAAGGCACTGGAGTGACTGAATTCTACCCCAGTCAGGAGATGGAGGGAAGGAAGAGAGAAAAAAGGGAAAGGGAGAAACAGGGATGGGGGGAAAGGATGGAGAGGAAGAAAGGAGGGAGAGAAGGGGGAGGGAAAGGGGTGAGGGTGAGAATGGGAGAAGAGACAGGAGAAAGGGAGAGGAGGAAGGAGGAAGAGAGGAGGGAAAAAAAAGAAGGGGAGAGAAGGGGAGAGGAGAGGGGGAGAGAAGGACAAGAGGAGAGGGAGAGGAGAGGGAGGGGGAGATGGATAGAAAGAAAGAGGGAGAGAAGAAGGAGAAAGGGAGACGACAAGGAGAGAGGGAGAGAAGGACAAGAGGAGAGGGAGAGGAGAGGGAGGGGGAGATGGATAGAAAGAAAGAGGGAGAGAAGGAGAAAGGGAGAGGACAAGGAGAGAGGGAGGGGAGAGAGGGAGAGAAGGAGAGAGAAGGGAGAGGAGGGGAGGGGGAGGGGAAGCCGGCTCCGAATGAGGTCAGGGAAGGGGAGGGAAGGGGGCGGGGAGAACGCCGCGAGTGTCGGCAGGAGTGTGGGGGCGGGGTGAGAACTAGGCCTGGGCGTCCGAGGCCGCGGGGGGCGCGTTGGGGAGGAGAGAGCCTGGCATCCCGGGGTTAGGAAGGAGGAGGAGGCGGAGGAGGCAGGGGCTGCTGGACGACCGGGGGCCGGGGCCGGAGCCGGAGCCGGAGCCGAGGCCGGGGCCGGGCGCGGGGCGGCGGGACCGCGGATCCTGGCGGCGGGGGCGCGCCCGGAGCCGCGCACGCGCACGCGCCCCCCTCCCCCGCGCGCGCCCCAGTGCAGGCCGCGGGCTCGGCGGCAGCAGGTGGTGCTGCTGGTGCTCGGCTGAGGCCGGAGCCGGACCGACGGAGCCGAGGCCGGAGCTGCTGCTGCCGCTGCTGCCGCAGCCCCCCCCCTTCCGCGCCCCCGCCCCCAGCCGCCGGCGGCCGCCATTAGACAATAGGAGCGGCAGCCCGGGAGGGCCGCGGGAGGCAGGAAGCGGCGGCCGGGCCGGCAGCGGCCCAGAGCGGGAGCGGGCCCGGCGGCGGAGGGCGGGCGGCCCGGAGGAGGCGGCCCGAGCGGCGGCGGGAGGCCGGGGCGCGCTGCGGCGGCGCTGAGCGGCGGCGCCGGGGCGGGGACAAAGGCGGCGGCGGCCGGGGCCGAGGAGTCGGGCCGGAGCCGCGGCGGGCACCGAGCGAGGCGGCCGGGCCGGGCCCGCGGCGGGGAGGAGGCGGCGGTGGGGGCGTCGTCGTTGGCGCGGCGGCCTCTGCCTTCCCTCGGCCCGCAGCCCTCCCCCCTCCCCACTCCCCACGAGTGACATGATGTTTCCACAAAGCAGGCACTCGGTAAGGGGGCGGGGGGAGCGGTGCGGCGGGGGGGGGGGGCTGGGGTGGGGCCGCCCCCTCGGGGCCCCGCTGCTTCCCCGGCTGCACCCCTGCAGCGCCCCCACCCTCTTCACCCTGCCCCGATCATAGTGTCTCGAACCCCCTCATGACGATTCCCCGATCCCTTCCAGACCCCCCTGTAGGGACCCGAGGGGGGGGCAGAGGGATGAGGGAGGAAGGTCTGCGATCGGAAAAGGCTGGATCTGTTCATTTTAAAACAATGGTGGGGTGGTCGTGGCGAGGTGGCCCCGCAGCGGTACCCCCCCCAATGTGCATGGCCTTGTGGGGGGAGCAGGAAATGGGGGGGCGGGAGCTGAGCGGTGTATGTAAACATCGGCCCTGTGGGGCAGAGCTGGGCAGGCTGGGCCCAGGAAGTGCCTGGAGGAGGAGGAGGTGATGGGGATGATGGTGCTGGTGGGAGCCGGGAGCGCTGCGGGGCCCGCTGCAGGCTGGAGGGGGTCTGGGCTGGCCCGGGGCTGCCGCTGCACCCCCCCACCTCCAGCGGCCTGAAAGCAAAATGGAAGATGGGGGAAGTGTCATCCCCCCAGCCAATCCCATCCTTAACTCCGGGAGAGGGGTCCTGCCCGGAAGGCCAAAATTCCTGAAGTCTTGATTCTAGCCTCCCCCTCCCCCAAATGGCCAAAGGGATTCAGGCCGGGGCTGGGCCGGTAGGAGGGGGAGGTGTGTGCCCTAACCTTCCCTGTCCCTCTCCAAGGGCTCCTCACACCTGCCCCAGCAGCTAAAGTTCACAACCTCAGATTCCTGTGACCGCATCAAGGATGAATTTCAGCTCCTACAAGCACAGTACCACAGGTGAGCGGGCTTTGGGAGCCCAGAATGCCGGGGGACCCTGCTCTGCTGCTCCTGCTTACCTAAGCAGAGCCCTGAAAGAAGAGGCCAGCACCGGGTGTATGTCTGTGTGTATGTGTGACCTTGGCCAAGTCCCTGCTCTGAGCTTGGGTTTCCCCATTTCTGGGGCTGCAGATTAGGTGACCGCCAGAAGCCTTTCCATATTCTATGATTTGAATTGATTGACAGGGAACCCAGATTTTTGACTTGGCTCTAAATGTATCTGCTTTATGACCTGGATGAATTGCTTCTTCCTCCCTGGCCCTCAGTTGCCTTATTTAATAGATTGAGAACCAGCAGACCTTGGAAGGCACCTCATCTGACCCCATCCTCATTTTTACAGACATGAAGCCTGGGGTTAAATGACTTGCCTACAGTTGTATAGAGTAGCAAAGCAGGAATTTGAGCCTCAGTCTTCTGTCTCCCTCTTCCCAGCACCTCCCCTTGTAAGGTCCCTTCCATTGTGTAGAGCATTATATAAATATGAAATGTTGCTATTCTTAGAGTGAGCTGCCTGGGTATGGCTCTCCTGTCTGACCCAAACCTTCCTTGCTTTCCAGGGCTGGTGGGAGTGAATGCCCCCTGAGCCAGCCCATTATTTTCTGCCCTTCTGCCACCCCTATCACCCCTATCACTCTCCAGGACCAGGCCCATGCCTTGGCTCCTGTTCTTCTTGGGCCCGTTTCTCAGTACCAGTTGGGACCTCCCCTCCCTTTCTGCTCCCAGGCCTGGCCTTGTCTTCTGTCTCATCTTTTTTCCAGCAGCTTGGCCATGCACCTAGGGACATAGAGGCCTTGTTTGTAGGGAAGGGAAGGTGGAGACAGTAGGCTTTGGGATGTCCTAGGCAGGAAGTGGGATGAGTCCCTGAGATGGAAGAATAGGGCTGGGGTAGGGTATGAAGTCAGCTTCCCTTTTCCAGGAGGCCTGGAGTTCAAGGTCTGTGTCCTTGGACCAACTCCTCCCCTCTCTGTGCCTTATGTTCTCCATCTTTTAGACAGAGATGGGATAATAATCTTTATACTCCCTCCTTTTTGGGTTGAGAAAGGCTTTTGAGACCTTAAAGCATTAGAGAAATGAAATTATTATGATTAATCATACCTCCCCTTCCCCCCACCCCCAGTTTATGACAAATTGGGTCGGGCCAGAGCTGAAGATGGCTCCCTGCTGGCTTCTAGAATCACCTGGTTTATTGAATTTAAATAGATCAACCCATAGAAGGCTCCCCACTCCCCCTTTGGTTACCAGGAAATTGATGAGGGGTTGTTATTTTCCAGAAGGGTAATAGAATCTCTTTCCTTCTGTTAAAAAATATTGGGGGGGAGCTAAGATGTGGCTTTCCAAGCAGCAGTGGCCCACTGCCTGCTCTCTTCCTCCTCTCCTTTTCTCCCTCCCTCCTCTCCTTTTCTCCCTCCCTCCTCTCCTTTTCTCCCTCCCAGTCCAGGCCCGGAATTATGGCCCTCTAGAGCCTGGGAGGGGCCCCCAGAGGCAGCCAGGCTTGTTTATTACACCGGATAACATGGAAATGAGGCTTTTTTGATTTCTAAATAAAGAAATGGGAGGGCCTGGGCTGGGGAGTGAGGGTCCCTTGGGGCAGGGGGAGGTGCCCCTGTAGGAGGGGCTGCTGCTTCCCTCCCACCTACTTGAGCATCAGGTGCTTTTGAGCTCAGGAACCCATCTCTGATGCCAGGAAAACCTTCAGAGGCTAGGCCTGCTGTTGTTCCCCTGCTGAAGATCCAATAAGATCCTTGGCTCAGGCTCCACTGGCTTGTGGGGGGAGTTTCTCCTTCCTTCCCTCAATTACCCCCCCACCCCTGCATTTCTGAATTCATTCTAAGTTTCCTCAGACTCCTTGAAGTGCTTTGTAAACCAGCAAGACACTTTATAAACGGGAGGCCTGCTTTGCAAACCATTGTAGATCAGGAGTGCTTTGTAAATGGCACCCACCACCAGGCCTCCTCCTGTTTTTCTCTTTCCAAAGCTTGAAACTGGAGTGTGACAAGCTGGCCAGTGAGAAGTCGGAGATGCAGCGTCATTACGTCATGGTATGTCCCAGGCTCCCCTGCCCCCTGCAGAGCTAGTGTCATTCCCCTGGCCCCCCTTCAGGTGAGGTCAGGACCAGGGCGACATTCGAGGCCCACACTCGTGGCTGCGGCAGTGGTGGGAACATATGTTTCTGATTTTCAGTCAGAGCTTCCAGGGGAGGATTTCAGAGGCCCAGGCCCAGCACAACAAAAGGAACTTTTGGGGATTCAGGCCCTACCTGGGGAGCCTCCCATGTCTTCTTCCAGAAAGGCACAGGGGCTTAGGATCAGCTTTGGTGAGGGGGTAGCTGAGAAGTTTTTAGAAGTCACTGATGAAGGAGTTGAAGTAAATGGCTGTAGCCAAACCCCAGGCCTTCACTCCCTGGCCTCTGTCCCAGGCAAGCCGGCTGGCTTGGCGCAGCAGGGTAGGGCCCTGGGCCCAAGTGCCAAACCACGGCGTGGCAGGCTGGGCCCGGCTTTGGGGCAGGCCTGCCAGCTCACCCCAGGCCCTGCTGCCTGGGAGGCTGGGCTGTCTGCCTGCCTACCACGGAGATGGGGTGGGGTGAGCTCACCGGCACTTGGATATGAATAATTCAGGCCTGGCTTTCTGTGCATACTCTCCCTCCCCCACCCCCTGCCCTTGCCAGTTGCTTAACCCCTTGGTGCCAGATAGCTGGTAAGGAATGCCCTATGTAGGGGGAAAGAGCCCTAGCCTGTACACAGGAGACTGGGATTCATGTCCCAGGTATGCCCCTGTCTATCTCACTGTGTTACCTTGGACAAATCTCATCTTCTCTCTGATACTCAACATCCCTTGCTGTAAAATGAGGCCAGGTCCGTTTCCAGCCAGCTGTGTGTGACCTCTGGTCTCACTGGGCCCCTCTCTCTGGGAGGCAAGGATTGGACCAGCTTGGTCCCCAGGTCCCTTGGGGTTCTTTTGGTCTGTGATTCTTGGACAGAACTCATGGGGCTGGGTGAGGGCCAGCACTGAACTGTTGCCTGCTTCTTTCTTCATCTCTGTTACACAGTATTATGAGATGTCCTATGGCCTCAACATTGAAATGCACAAACAGGTAAGATCTGGTTTGCAACTCTCCTCCAGTCCCTCCCTCCTTCCTTTCCCCTCCCACCTGCCTCCCTCCAGGTAGGAACCACTCACTCACCTTGGCAGCCACCCCAGCCCTACTCTAGTTACCGCCTCCACCCTGTTCCTGGGGCCCCCTGGGGTTTGTTCTCTGGCCACCCCTGGAGAGGTTTTTCTCAATAGGAAGGGGGAGGGAGATGAGGGGCGTCTCTCCAGGGACAGTGGCCAAGTGGCCTCAGAACCAGACTCTCCTACAAAGCACCCCTTGTCTGAACACACCTGGTGGTGGGGGTGGGGGCTCTCCCTACTTCTGACGTGGGCCAGTAAAAAGGGGTGCCCAGCCCTTGGGGTTAGTCCATTAGGCTAATCTGGAACAAAACTGGGGAGGGCACACTAGATTCCTTCCCCCTTTTTCTCTGTTAACTGCTGTTGCTTGGAGCCACAGCTTCCTTGGGGCCAGACTAGTCCCCAGTTCTGGGGCTTAAGAGGCCCTTTCTCTCTTCAGGCCTGTTTCTCCAGTGATAAAATGAGTCTATACTAGAAGGCTGCTGCCAAGGTCCCTCCTAGCTCTGATAGTCAGTAGTATATGATCCATTTCCTGCTTCCCCCTTCCCCTTGAGCATTGTTTTCTATGGTTTCTTTTTTATTTCCTGTGGTTCTCCACCTCCCAATAAAAGAATTGGGCAATCTGTTTACTTCCGTTTTTCCCCCCTCTTAGCCCCAATATTCCATGTTCTAAATTCCCAGTTGTTGTAAATGTGACTCTTCTCCCACCTTGTTTACAGATAAGGAAAAAGGTCTGTTAAGGAAATTAGACTTAAGGGAATCCTAGACTTGAGGTCAGGAGCCTTGTGTTTGAGTCTCAGCTCTAACTAACCATTTGTCTAAGGACTAGCCCTCATCTGGTTGGACACATGATCTCTAAACACCCAGGTAGTTTTGGTGGGCAGAGTCTCTTTCTGTGGCCTCGCACCTCCTGGGTGAGTGGGCTCTTTGGTCAGCCTTCTTGTCCATTTCAGGCAGCAAAGTTCTCTTGCCCTGGCTTTATTCTGTTGTTTCAGGGATTTCTGATGTCTTCGTGTGTGGGTCTTTACTCTCCAGCTAGATGGCCTTGGAGAGTTGCTATATATTACCCACATGGTGAGCAAACATAACAAGGCATCAGCTTGTAACTTGGGCCCATCCGGAAAGACCTAGGTTTGAATCTTGCCTCTGACTCTGCTTCTAAGAGCTGCCTGACCATTGGACAATTCACTCTACCTCTCTGAGCCTCAGTTTACTCATTGATGCAGTGGGCATAGTGATGGCCCCTGTAGATTGCCAACGTGTCCCTCTGTCCTCACCTTCCAGAGATGACATTTGGTTGTCAAGGCCACCCCTATACCACAGAAAGACCTTGGAAGAAGGAAGGGCCTTTGGGAAGATTTCCTCTCCTTTATTAAATGAATATCTGAATTTACTTCCTGCCCCCCAAAAGGGTATTTCCCAAAGGCTCTCTTACCTGCTCTGGTCTGAGCCATGCCCCAGCACCTCCCTTCTGAAATTGCCTTCTGTTTACACTTCATCTCTATCTTGTAGAGAAGTAATTATTTGCAAGTAGTCTGGGCAGGGATTGTGCTGATGCCTTTTCTTGTCTTCCTAGCCCTTAGCACAGGGCAGTGCCCCGAACACAAAGATTACTTAGTAAATGTTCTGAGGACCTCGATCCTTACTATAGTGAAGGGACTCGGACATGAGCCACTCCTTGGGCCCCTCTGAGCCAGCCTTGATGGGGTTAGTTTGGAGAAGACATCCCCCTCCTCTCCAGCAGGGATCTCCCTAAGGCGGACTGAATTCCCTTCGTAGCCGCTCTTGGCTATTTGAAGGACCTTTCTGGGGCAGAGGGATCAGACTTAGTCAACTTTGCATGATGTGGAGTGATGGGAGGAGGTTTTATGGATCACAAATGATCTTCGGGCCAAGATTGTGATATTAGGTAGACAGAGGATGGATTCCTTAGAGAACCTGTACCTATCATTCCCTTCAGCTCTTAAGAGTCCATAAACTCCCATCCTTGAGACCCAGAAGAACATTTCTAAGTTGGAAGGCACCTCAGCTGTAGTCCAGCCTATAATGGAAAGGAATCCCTCTCCCACACACCCAGCAAGTGGTCATGGCTTGCTTAAAGACCTCTAGATCAGGGAAAGCTTCCTTCTGCCAGGAGAGCCCATTCCGTGTCTGAGCACATCTTGTGAGGAAGCCCAGCCTGGCATCTTTCACGTATCGCTCCCAGTTCTGCCATCTGAGGCCAAACAGAGCGGAGCTAATCCTCCTATGGGAGAGCATCCTGAGTCCTGCAACACAATTAGCTGTCAGGTCCCTCCTTAAGCCCCCTCTTCTCTAGGCAACACACCCCTCCCAAGGGGGCAGGGCTCCAGACCCTTCTCTGGGTGCTCTCCAGGAAGAAGCAAAGTCAGGGTGCATGATCACTGGTTTTCAAGTACCTGGAGAGCTTCATGGGGCAAAGGGAAAAGTCTGGGGTCTCTGGGCCCAGAGAGCAGCACTAGGAGCAGCTCCAGGTCTGGAAAGGCCCATCTGGGGAGCAGGGTATTCCTAGAGCTGTCAGGAAGGCTGGAGAGGGGCGCACAGTGACCTCAGAGATTTGCCTTTGAGATGCAGTCATTTCATGGTCACTGCCCCTCTGAGAAAGCCCCACCCTTGTCCCTTGCCCCTCTTTAAGAAAAGCCTGAATTGGTTGGTTTGGTTTTTTCCCAGACTTGAAGCCTCTTTTTCTAACACCCCCCCCCCTACTTCTTAGACTGAACCCCTCCCTTGCCTTGACTTCCTCCAAGGCCAGATTCTTCTCTCCTTCATCAAAGACTTTCTGTGTTTCAGGCTGAAATCGTCAAGAGGCTCAATGGAATTTGTGCTCAAGTCTTGCCCTACCTTTCACAAGAGGTAAGGGGGAGCCCCAGTGCCCCAGGATTTCTGGAGTTGGGCCAGCAGGGGGCAGCCAAATTGCATATCCCAGCATCCTGATCCTCCCTGGGGGAAAGCTGTAGGGAAAGTCATTCCTTCCCCCCAGTCCACTTCTGGGGCTGCTGTCCCCTGCGGAGGGTCCCATCCTCCTGGTGCTAGCACAGTGCTCCATGCTGGCCCAGCTGCTGGGACCAAGGCTGAACCTGGAATGGAGCTAGGAAACGCAGGTGGGCGAATCTGAGCACATCTGAGCACCAGCCTTTGGGAGTCTTTGCCTCCACCTCTGCCCGGGGGGAGTGCTTCTCATCCTTCTTTTGCATTTTTGTTTCCTGTCTTTGGAGATGGTCACTAGCTACATATCCCAGTGGGAGGGACCGTCTGACCTAAGCCAAGAAGAGCTGCATTTGGGTCCTACCTCCGGCGGTCACTAGCTGTGTAACCCTGGGCAGGGCGCTTTCCACCTCTGCCTCAGTGTCCTCCTCTGTAAAAGAGGATGGGAACAGCCCCTCCCCCCACGATTGTTGTGAAGGTCAGATGAGAGTGTGTGTCAGATGCTAGGCTGTGCCTCAGTGTCCTCCCAGATGAAGATGGTCATGTTGGTGCTCCCTGCCTTGCAGGGCTGCTGTGAGGAAAGAGCTTCTATAGGAAGAACTGTTGGGTTTTTAATTTTCAGTACTAGCTGTGGGACTCTGCAGTCACTTCCTCGTCTATAAAATGGGGGTAAATAATGGCCTTCCTCCTAAGATGTGTTTTGTAGTTCTTAAGCACTATGGAAATGACAGGTCCTGCTAGTCTTACTAGGGAAATAGAAGACAGGTCCAGGCCTGGCTGCTCTTCTGAATGGTATCTGGACTGTCCGGCCTAGGAGGAAGCTCAGCTAAAGGCCCCATGAGCATTATTCTGGTTACAGGTGTCTCCCCCTCTCCCTCCCTTAGTGGTATTGGCCTTCAAGGCTACTGGCAGGGACCTTCCCCAGACATCTGGGCATCTGACCCACCCAGAACGTAGATGACGAAGAGACATTTGGGAGAGGGAGCAATTGATCTTGCAAGCAGAATGGCTCAAGGAACCCCACACAGTTCTAAGCTTGTGGGTCAGTGAGAGCTTTGTTTTCTCAGCCCCACCAGCAGTGGATAATTTGTGATCTTCTGCTGAGGGAACCAATCAACAAACGTTGAGGCTTTTATGTCTTCTGTGTGCCAAAAGCTGTTGGAAGCACTGGAATCACATTTTCAAATACAAATTTGAAAGAGATTGCTTCCTGCCATGGGGACTAAGGCTAGACTTGGAATCCAGAAGGTGTGGGTTCAGATTTTGCCTCCCACACTTGTAGCCTTGTCACCCTGAACAAAGTTCTGCATCCCATTCAATCTCCATCTTCTCATCTGTAAAATGGGAGGCAAGTCTTGCCTCACAGGGTTTTTAGGAAGTGTTACACACTTTAAAGGGATGTATATAAATGCCAGCTAATGACTGAGAAGCATCAGATGCTAGAGAGGTTTATTTTTCCGTTTCCACTTTGTAAAACCACTGCAGTGTGGGGCATGATAATTAGGGACTCTGTTCTAAAAAGTATTTCCTTAAAAGGCTGTCATGGGAACCCGAAGCTAGTCCCTGAACAGTAGAGCCACCCTTGGGTCCTTCTGGTTCTCTTGTATTTCTACTGGGCAACTTGCCAGCTGTGGGGCCTGAGATCACTACTCCCCTCCCCAGTACTTAGAGTAGGCATGAGATGAAAACTTTGAGTTTGGATTAGAATCCTAGCTCTTACTAGCTGTGTGACCTTGGGTAAGTCACATGCTCCTTCTGAGCCTGCATTTTCTCATTTGTATAATAGAAGTGTTTCCACCCTGACAAGGTTATGAGGAGAGCATTTAGTAAACCTGAAGGCACCAATCATCAAAACATGAACTCTGGAACAAGAGAGAATCAGTGGGAGGTGGGGAGGAAGAGTCCCAGTGCTGTCCAAAGAAGTGTTTAAGGGAGGTGCAGATTGGGGGAGGGTGGGAAGGCGTTGGAGAAACCTCCTTACTGCCCTGGGAGCTGTCTAGTGACCTCTTGGGCTCCTTTCCCTCTGGAATTCTGATATCCTGTGCTCCAAGCTCTCCCATGACTGGGCCTTGGCGCATGTTAACACCTCTTTCTCTAACCCAATCCCCTTCTTTCTCTCCCTAGCACCAACAGCAGGTCTTGGGGGCCATTGAGCGAGCCAAGCAGGTGACTGCTCCAGAGCTGAACTCCATCATCCGGGTATGTGTCAGCAAGCATGAACATGGGGGCAGGGTACCCCTTCCCCTCAGTGAGTACACCCAAAAGAAGAGTTGTGGAGGTGGTTCTAGAAAACTCTACCATGCCTTTGATCTGGAGCCACCATATCTTTCTGAGGTGGGCCTGGGGAGAAGTGGGCATAGGGAGGCTTTGAGTCCCAGCTGCACCCCAGTGTGAACAAGCTCCCTGCTTTTGTCTGTGTCTCAGTTTCCCTGTTTACAAAACTTGGGGATTGATCCCCATGGTCTGTAAGGGCCCTTCTGGGCCTGACACACTAGGAACAAGAGTCAGTCTTTTGTCCTATGACACATGAAGCAGCTTTTGGGTAGAAAGATGGTAGATGGGATTGAGCACTGGGCATGGAGACTGGAAGAACTGAGTCCAGCTTCTCTGGGCTGAAGCTTCCTCATCTGCAAAATGGGGATAATAGTCATAGCTCCTTTGGGGGGGCTGTTTGTGTTAATTGAGATAATGGGTGTAAAATCACTTTGTTAACCTTAAAGTGCTATGAAGGTGTTTTCTCCTGACCCCCAGAAAGCCCAAGGCTACCTTAGAGATCTCTAAATGAGTGTGTACAAATCCCTTACCCTCTATGGACCTCAGTTTCCCTATAGACTAAAAGCTGGGGAAGTATTTCAGCTTCTGAAGATTCCAGCTTTGGGACCAGAGCCCTGAGTTTGAGTCCCAACTCTGCTTCTGCTCCTGGAGCCATGCACAAGGCCTCTGTTGCCCATCTGTAAAGGAAGCTGTTAAGGCCAAGTCCTCTCCTTTTCAGAGCTGTCGTGAGGAAAATGCTTTACTGTTAGCAGACCAGCAGTTAGAGCTGGGACCTTGTGCCCTGCCCCCAGGCCAGATCTTGTAGCAAATCACAGTGACCTTGCTCCTTTGATTCATTCAGTGGGTGTTGAGGCCCACACGCCCAGTACTTTGGAAAAGGGAAGAAAGAAGGCAAAAAGATTCCAGTGTTTCTGCCTGGGTGGTTCTGGAAGGGGATCTGTGATTTGTCCTCTTCCAGTCTAGCAGAGGGGCTGAAACAGACCCAGAATTAACACCAGAGATGGCCCCTAAGTGCACGTCAGTGGAACCAGAAGAAAAAGATCTCTTCTTGGGGATAGGGTTTAGGAAGGGGGCGTCTGGGGGTCTGGTAGGAGGGGGACGATTTAGTGGCTAGGAATGGGGGAAGGTCACTCCAGGCTGGAACTGGCTTAGGGCAGATAGGTGTCCTGCGGGCTGCAGGGAAGGGAAGGCATGATAGGTAGGGACACGTGGCTGCCTGGGCAGGGTTGGCATGTTTAACCAGTGAAGGAATTGCCCACCCTCCCATCTTTCCAGAAGCTGATGTTTCAGGTACCCATAGACTGAGTCATAAGAACCTTCTGGCACAAGGCACAGACTACCAGGGCGGGGAGGGCTCTTGGAGTAGATAATCTTGAAATGTTCCAGATGGAAGGGGCCTTAAGAGACTCTCAGGTTCAATGCCTTCATTTTACAACTGGAGAAATTGAGAGCCAGGATAGAGAAGGCATCACCCCAAAGTCACACGGGAAGTCTGGCAGAGTCAAGGTCAGCACCCATCCCTCCAGAGCAGCCTGTCTCCTGTCCAGCTCCTTACTGTCACCCCCACCCCCACTACCTCTTACGATGTATTTCTAGGTGGTGGTTTGCAGGGATTTTGATTTTTTTCCTGTTTTCCTGCTGTCCTTATCTCCTTCCTTCCTTTCCTGCAGCAGCAGCTCCAGGCTCACCAGCTGTCCCAGCTCCAGGCCCTGGCCTTGCCCTTGACTCCTCTGCCAGTGGGCCTGCAGCCTCCGTCTCTGCCAGCTGTCAGCGCAGGCACTGGCCTCCTCTCCCTTTCTGCCCTGGGCTCTCAGGCCCACCTCTCTAAGGAGGATAAGAATGGGCATGATGGGGATGCCCACCAGGATGACGATGGTGACAAGTCAGATTAGAGGCACAGCACTGGGGGTGGGAGAAAAGGCTTGGTATTTATGGTGGCTGCTGGCACCCTGGCACCTCAGTGCCAGCTGGCCCATCTAAGACGTCGCCCCCAGCCCCATAGCTTTGACTGTTCCCCTGCCCCCTGCCAGCCCCTTCCCCCTTCCCCTAAATCCCTTGGGGTGTGAATGGGACCAGACTGGGTCGGAAGGGAATAAAAGAATGAACCCATCTTAGCTCCAAGCGCCTCCCCCCTTCCCTGTGCACATATGTAACCGACCCCCCCTACCCCTTTCCCTTCCCTCCCACCCCCACCCCCCCCCCGTTCGGCCTGTTTGCTGCGCACCCAGCACAGCAGTTCCCCAGTCCCCTCCTGGTACTGCATGCAATCACGGATGCCAGCCGGCCCCGGGTTCCTGCCCTCCATTCCCCCTCCCCATGTAGAGGCTCAACCCTGCCCCCCTCCTCCTTTCCTCCCACCTGCCATTTGCTTGCCTGACTCCTCCCAGGCTCTGCTCCATCACCCACCTAACCTGGGACCTGAGCCCCTTCCCTTTGGGCCAGGCACCGGGAAAGAGCTCAGCAGCAGGCATTTGGGGGAGGTGAGGCCAGATGGAGAGGACCAGAGGGACCTGCTTCCTCCCCCACCCCATACCCACAAATAAAGATGAGGGTACCGCATTTGTCTGGTTTTCTTTCAGTCTGCTAGCCTGTCTTTTAAAAGAAGAAACAAAAAAAAAGGAAAATTCACCAAAAAAAAAAAGGCCCCCTTTCCCTTCCCCCCAATTTCGTGTTTGTATATAGTCCTTTAGACAAACTTGTCGGCTTCTGGTGTTCATTAATCTAATACAAAGGAGGAATGGAGACACTGTACTAAGCTTGTACTAGCTGTGCCTTTCAAATAAAGATGTGAGACGGTTGGTTTAAAGTGCTCCTGCTGTCATCCATGGGGTCTGCTGTTCAATAAAGCTTGCCTTGTGTCTTCACGGGAGCCTGAGGGGCCTCAGGTGGGATTTCCAAGCTAAGCCCCCTTTCCTGTGCAGCCTTTGATGCAATCTGTGCTCATACCCCTCTGGACAGGGAACTCACTCTTGTGGTTAGAAGACTCCAGTGGTTCTTTGGCAGCTCACGCACCCATCTAGAAATTCTCTTTCTCATCTTCCTAATGAGCTGGTTTGGCCTATTCTCCCTATGTGCTATTCTGCCTGGTAGGCCTGCGGCTCAGCACACACTTGGGAGACTTCTCCAAGCAGTAAAAGAGGCCTTGCTGCTAGTGGTGTGCACTCTAGCTTCTTGCCTTGAGTCTGTCCTTACCCCTCCTAGGATCTTGGAAAAGTCTTGTCATCTCTCTGGGCCTCAATGTTCTCTATGAAATGGGAAGGCAGGATTGGACTAGGTGACGTCCCAAACACCTTCCGTCCTGATTCTATGTTCTAAGGATTCCTTCATAGCTTTTGATGTATTCCAACTGTGATCTCTGAGGCTGTACAGAGGCCAGGATTATGTGTAGTCACTCAGAAATAGATCCCGGAAAGAAGGCCTTTTCTTGGACGGGGCAATCAGGTCTCCTTTGCCTGCCTCTATCAGGAGCTGCTAGGCTCTCCCTTCACATGTTTTGGAAGTTTCCAGGTACCCCACCTCCAACTTCTTCACTCTCTTGGGTCTCCCCTGTGGTATGACCCTTTTGCAAGCAGGTTCTCTCCTTCCTGACCCTGACTTCCTCTGACCTGACCCTACAGGAAGCCTTCCCTGTCGGCTGACATGAGGTTGATTCATCCTGGAGATCAGTTCCAGCAGGTGTTCCCGTCTGGCATTGGCACTCAGCTCTGCATCCTAAGTTCCTTTATCAGCCAGGGGCTGCATTTTCCAGACCAGAAAAAGCCAGATCCACCCAGGAGGGTGGGAGGGGATAAGGGACTGGGAAAAGGAGGATGGTTAGGGTCCGTGATGACCCAGGAAGGACAGGAGATTCATGGGAGGCTGCAAAGTAGATGATGAACCCATCAGCATTTTTGGACAAAAGACAGTTTGGTATGATAAAGAGTCCTTGACTAGAGATGGAGAGACCTTGGAATTAGCTTTTCCACTGGCTTACTATTTGATCTTGGAAAAAACCTTTCTCCTCAGTGGACATATTTCTGAAAAGTGAAGGTATTGGCCTACATTTTCTCAATGTTCTCTGCCAGCTCTGATGTGTTCTGAGGGTTCCCCCAGCTCTGACATTCTGGGTTCTAAGGGCCCTCTCACCTCTGACATTCTCTGTTCTAAGGTTCCTCTCAGCTCTGACATTCTGGGTTCTAATGACCCAGGTATGACACTGTCCTAAGGGCCCCACCAGCTCTGACCTTTTGTGTTCTAAGGGCCCTCCCAGCTCTGACACTCTGTTTTAAGGGCCCTCCCAGTTCTGAGAGTCAGTATCTTTGGGCCCTGCACTGCTTGACATCCTGTGTTCTAAGAGCTCTCTTAACTCTGAGAGTCTGTGTTGTAAGACCTGGGGTTGGCAGAGGCCTGGGGCCTGGCTCACCATCCTGGCTGACCCCTCCCGGCTGTGGCTGCGGGAGACTGGTGCTCAGCTCCCAGGCGGAACGTGGCTAATTGAGCCGCTAATCGGCTTCCCTTCCGCAGGGCCTTCCGTTAATGAGTCTGGTGAGGGGAGGGGGGACATCTCCAAGGCAGCTCAGGCCCAGCGGGGCAGCTCCCAGGGGCTCTCAGCCAGGGCTGGGCTGCTTGGAGGGAGGGAAGGGGGAGGAGGAGGGTCAGACAGCGGTGGCTTCACCATCCATCACCCCACTGAGCCCAGGAGGCATCAATAATTCATCTGCACTCAGCAACAGGCCCCGCCTGGGCTGAGTTGGGGGGATGGGAAGGAAGAGAAGAAATCAGAGGGGGGGCAAGCTTAGCCCTGCTACTGTGTCTGCACACAATCTCCCTCTCATATAATTTCCACATCAGTTTTTCTGAGCCCCCATCTCCTTACCAAGCCCCCATTTGTCTAATAAGCCCCTCCAAGTTCCCACCTCACAGCTCCTGTCCCTTTCACTGAACCCCAACTTCCTCTAGGACCCCACTTTTTTTACACACCATCTCCATTCTACTCATTGACCCCATATCCTCCTTCCTGAGCATCTCCCCTCCATTAAGGCCACATCCTGTTAACAAGTGACCCCCCATCTCACCCCAAGGTCCTGTCATCTCACTGAGCTCCCCCCCATAACTTCCACTGAATCCTTGTTCACTCTTTAAACAACCATCCCCCTCACTGAGACTCCCGTTCCTTCTATAAGCTTTCTGTTTCCTCAGTGAGTCTCCATCCTACACAAAGCTTCCGTTTTCAGCCTCCATCCCACCCCAAGCTCCCATTTCCTCAATGAACCTTCATCCCCATCCTCTGAACCAGGAGGTGGGCATGCTCAAGGAGGAGGAACTCCAGTCCAAAGAGGGTGGAGACTAAAACAGAAATCCTCCCTGGGAAGACAGTGGGAATTTAAATCCCCTGAGGGATATGGGCTTTGCCAGGAATTATGGGAAGAAAGAAAAGAGAAGATATAAGACTAAGAGACAGAAAAGAGGTGGGGGAAAGACTAGGACAGAGAGAAAAATATAGATTGATTGTTAGCACTGGGCCTGCCCTTAGAATAGAGTGTCAGAGCTAGGAGGGCCCTTAGAACACAGAGGATGTCAGGGCTGGGAGGGCCCTTAGAACACAGAGTGTCAGGGCTGGGAGGGTCCTTAGAGCACAGGATGTCAGGGCTGGGAGGGCCCTTAGAGCACAGGATGTCAGAGCTGGGAGGGCCCCAGAACCCAGGATGTCAGGGCTGGGAGGGCCCTTAGAACCCAGGATGTCAGAGCTGGGAGGGCCCTTAGAACACGGGATGTCAGAGCTGGGAAGACCCTCAGGACACACAATGTCAGAGTTGGAAAACAATTTTAGGACAATGAATATCAGCACTAAAAGAAACAGAAAGTTGAAAGGAGTCTTAGAACATAGACTATCAGAACAGGAAGGAACCTTAAAGATCATAAATATTGCAACCGTCTCATTTTGCTAATGGAGAAACTGGGTCTCTCAGACGGAGGAAGAGACCAGTTGAACAACACACTGTGGGACAGAGCAGGAACTAGAAGCCCTTCTAAAGCCAGGACCTCCTCTCAGCTATGCCCAGGTTAGTGATATTCCTGAGACAGATTCAAATTCACTTCTCTGAGCCCCCACTAATGTATCTATTTATGCCAGACCAAGCCAGATGACACAAATTCAAAGCAAGGACATTTCATTAAAGCAGAATGATAGTGTAACAACTGAGAATTGAATCAAGTATTCAATATTCTTGGAAGTCATTCTCAAATGGGAATTCCAGTGGACTCCCAATTTAACCCCTCTTTTTCCTCAGTGCCTTGGAAGGACACATTGGGTCAATCATGTTAATTTGCTGTAATAACAGCTTTGGGAACACTGGCAGAAACTACAGAGCATTTTGGAGTTCACTGTTGACTTCTTTTGAATCAATAACTACAACTGGATATTGACTGGCTTCTTCAGTCACCAAAACTTAGGAGGTTTGTGTGTTTTTCACACACCAAAACTGTGTGACCTCTCTGGGCACCCAAACCTAGGGATCATTGACCTCTCTGGGGTCACTTCTGCCAGTTGTACTAACTTCGGTATTGTTTGGAAATGGCTACCATTTTCCCTTATCTGTCTCATCTCCCTTGGGCCACCCTGAATTGAGAGTCTCTTGTAGGCTTTTTGTGGTAGCAAAGAACAGGAAAATCAAGTAAAGGTGCCTATTACTGGGGGACCCGTTAGAAAAAATATAGCACATAGATGGAATATTATTGTCCCATAAGAAATGGCAAATAAAATTCAGAGAACCAGAGGATCACTTAATATAAACTAATTCTGAGCTAAATAAGGAGAATCAGGAAAACAATATATACAATGACTATAATGGAAAGGGCAGTAATACAAAACAGAATGATATGTAATTATGATGACCAGCCTTGGCCCCAGAAAAGAGCTGTGAAAATGCATCTCTCCTTCGTCACAGAGGTGGGATTCTAGCATGTAGTGAGGCTGGTGGGTTTGCACAGTTCTGCCTCACTTAAATCCAATTCACTTGAACGTCATGACATCACTTTCCTGATGTCCCAGTCCTTTTTGAAAATGAAAGATGAACAACTATCCAATAATAACTAGGTGACTCAGTAGATAAAGCACTAGACTTGGAGTCAGGCAGATTCATCTTCCTGAGATCAAATCTGGTCTCAGATACTTACTAGCTATGTGACCCTCAGTAAGTCACTTAACCTTGTTTACCTCAGTTTCCTCATCTGTAAGATGAACTGGAAAAGAAAATGACAAACGACTCCAGAATTCTTGCTTAAGAAAACTCCAAATGGGGTCAAGGAGAGTTGTACAAGACTGAAATGACTTAACAACAACAATAAAGTATATATTACATATTTATTTGTGTCCTCCAATAGATTGTGAACTCCTTGAAGTCAAGACCTAGCTTTCATTTGTATCTATCCCCCAGTGCCTTATAGTCTTGCACAGAGTAGAAGCTTAATAAATGCTTCTTGAATTAAGATGAACTCTCTTAAGTTGACATTGTCTGGATATATTTTAAGTTCAAGGCCATTGGGCCAAACCCCTTCATTTTATAAATGGGAAACTGAGTCCAATAGCAGTGTAATGATTTGCCCAAGATTGAGCATTGTAAATAGAGTCTGAGGCAGGATTTGATCTTGGGTCTTGGGTCTTTCTGAGTACAAACTCAGATCCATCCACCAGGCCACCTTGATAAATCTTCCTCTCATTCCTAGAGGATTGTAAGTCAGCTGGTCATTGACTGGATAGACCCAGCACTTACGAAGTGATGTCAGATCATTTACATGGCTTTGGCTTCCTTAAGCCCCCTTGTTTTCCTCCATCTCAATCTGGAGCTCACGGACTGCTCAGGCTCAAGCTCTTCTGGGCCACACTGATTGGGAGAGCCTGAGTAAGCCTCCATGACTAATTATAATAATAGAAACAATTACAATAATAACGGTATTTGTATAATGCTTTAAGGTTTGCAAAGCATATTACAGATGGTATCTCATTGGATCTTTACAAACTTCAGTAGGTACAATTATTATCCCCATTTTACAAATGGGGAAACTGAGGCACAGAGGTTGAATGATTTATACAGGGTCGCACAGCTAGGAAGTGTTAAAGACAGGATTTTAACTCAGCTCTTCCTAAAGTCTATTACCTTTAAGAGGGTAATAATGTGCAATTTCCTCTTCTTTCAATTCCTGACATTCAGGGCAGGGAATGATGTCCATCCAAGGGTTAGATCTGATTCGGCTGAGTTGGTGCTGGTGCTCTGGTCTGAGGTCAGAAGCAGGAGGTGAGGGGCTGGAGCTCCTCCCCCTTCAGGTTGTTTTTGGGCTCAGGCAGCTGAATCTCAGTTGTCTGAGCAAATTAAATCTCAAGGATGGGTTCGATGCCCCTTAAGGAAAAAGACAAAAACTAATTTGCATGGTATAGGCCCTTAGGATGTCATTAATACCACAGGAGTTACTTGAACCAAGTAAGTATCTCTGTAAGCATTTACTAAGTACCTACTGTATACCAGGCCCTATGCTAAAAGCTGGAGATACAAAGAAGCCAAAAGACAGTCCCTGTCCTCAAGGAGCTCACAGTCTAACGCAAGAGACAACAAGCAAATGAGTATGTGAGTTATATACAGGATAAATGGGAAATAATCAACACTGGGGAACCTGCCAGATTTCAGAGAGGTAGGGAAAGGCTTCCTGGAGGAGATGGGTCCTCGGACTCCAGTCTTCCCTCTACTGGTGGCCCCAGACAGACTAAAATCTGGGAAAGACTTCATTTAGAAAGGCCAAGGTCATCTGCTGCATCCCAGACCAAAGATAGTTGTCCTGCTGCTGGCCTTCAGATGACTCGGGAGGAGAGTGAACTTTGTACCACTCTGCCTCGTTCAAATCCAATTCACTAACAAATTGTCTCCATCCTGATATCATTGGTTCTCTTGGCAAACAGAGGATGAGCAGCAGCAATCATTCTATGCCACTGTTTCCATTGTTGAGAATGGGTCCTGGTGAAGGAGCCAAGTACTAAGAAATACCTCTCTCCCTTCTCCTTCCTTTTGTGACTAGAGAAGATTGTGGGTTTGTCCTTGCTTCCTGGGTGGGGTGATAGGATGTCACCACAACACCACAACATCAATGTTCTCCATACACTGGATACAGCTCCAAAGGACTTTTTGGTAGTTATGCTCTCCAGAAAAAATGGTATGAAGAGTGGCTAGGTGGCTTAGTGAATAGAGCACTGGCCCTGGAGTCAGGAAGGTCTGAGTTCAAATCTGGCCTCAGACACTTAACACAAAAAATTAGCTGTGTGACCTTGGGCAAGTCACTTAACCCCAATTGCCCTGCCTTCCCTCTCCAAAAAAGAAAAAAAAAGTGGTATGAGTTGGTGCCATTTTCCTTTGAACACTACTCCTATTTACATTTAAGGCCATCTTGGACCAGTAGACTCAACTCCCAACCAGTTCTAAAGTTCTTCCTCAGTCTATATGTCCAAGATCACCAATGTGGTGCTCTCAGGGCCATGGAACATTAGGCCTTGGGAGGCACCAACTGCTTTCTTGTGCCTGGGATTGTTTGAACTATGGCCTCATACAATATTCCATTGATTCCAATTTCTGCTACTCTCTCAAATGTAAGACTTTCTTCTGAGGACATAAGTTTGAATCCTGAAGTTCACACCCCCATTTCTTGGTAGTGTGTCATGATAAATAGAGAGCTGGCCCAGAGTATGGAAAGCCTGCCTGTGCCACAAACTAGCTTAAGTCAGGCACTTAACTTTTCAGTACCCTGGGCAATTTTCTTTTTCTTTCTTTCCTTTTTTTTTTTTTTTTTTTGGCAATCGAGGTTAAGTGACTCGCCCAGGGTCACATAGCCAGTTCCTGACGCCAAATTTGAACTCGGTCCTCCAAACTCCCGGGCAAGTTCTCTATCCACTGCCACCCATGGCCCCACCCTGGGCAATTTTCTAAGATGAAAAAGAGTTGTAGATATGCTTTGATGGAGGGAGTGACTCTACTGTGAGAGTTCCCTACAAAATAAAAAAAATTCAGTAGGACATCGGTAATGTTAATATGTGGTTTTCTAAGTCAATATACAACTTCAGGGATCCTCATTGCTTAAAGTTTTTCCCCACATTTTTATTTGTACTTGACACCAATGCCCTACAGCAAGGAAATCACAGAACTATTTAAGAAAAATGATTTTTTAAAAAAAATTCTTATAAAAATGTTTTATGGATGCCTTTTGTCTTTCTTGTCTACATTGTGTTCATTTCTGGGAAATGAAAATATGCTACCACCCTCCTCCTCCTCCAATCAAGTTGTCAATAAACATTTATCAAGCACCTAGATACAAAGTTCCTGCCCTCAAGGAGTTCACAATCTAATGGGTGGGGGAGAGGGAGACAACATGCAAAAACTCAGTGCAAATCAGATATGGACACAATAAATTCGAGGTGAAGAGCGCGGGCCCTGGAATCAGAAGGACCTGAGTTCGGAGCTGGCCTCCGACACTTAACCCACACAAACAAAAACCTAGCCGTGTAACCTTGGGCAAGTTACTTAACCCCAATTGCCCTAAAGGGGCGGCTAAGTGGCGCAGTGAGTAAGAGCGCCGGCCTCGGAGTTGGGATGACCCGAGATCAGATCCAGCCTCAGAAAATGAGCACCCACGCATAAATAATGACTAGCCGTGTAACCCTGAGCAAGTTACTTAACCCCAATTGCTTTAAAAAAAAAAAAATTAAAAAAAATAAATAAATTCGAGGTGATCTAAGAAGCACTAAGAGTGAGGAAGATTTTTTTAAAGAACTCTTTTAAATCTTTCCTTGTGAAAAAGAAAACCAATTAAGCAAAAATCAAACAAAACAACAGTAACACCTGATCTGAGACATGATAGTGTATGCACCATTTTGTCCTGGTAGACCCCCTCCCTACGGTAAGGAGAGAGGGAAGGGGGTGGTTTCCTTTCTGTTCTCTTGGTCCTTTCCCTGATTTTCCAATGACTTGGTGGATGTTTTCATTCCCATCATCCTTTCAATGGTGCAGATTGTCCTCTTGGTTCTATATAAATGTTAGCTATTATTAGAAATTATTACTTCCCACAGGCCCTCTTCCTTTGTTTCCATGGTCAGTTCCCCAAGGACAAATAGGTCAGAGAGGCCTGATGGGCTCAGTGAAAGGCTGGGACTTTCTGCTCAAAGGTCATCACGTGCCAGTGGCCCAGCCCTCTCTACATCTCACAGTTCACCTGCCTCTCCTTCTATGGGTATTTCTAGGGCTTAGATGCACGCATGGGGCCCAAGGGATGGGCCATCTGCCTTGAGGTTAGTCATTCCTGGCTGGTCATGCCCGCTGAACACATAGCTGGCTAAAGTGAAAGTTCCCCACTTCTTCTAGGCAGCCCAGGGATTTGGCAAATGTCAGACTATGTCAGTGGATTGTTGTCTGTCCAGACTTGAAACCGAGCACTGTCTTCATCATCTCAGGACCTGTCAGTGCCAGCCTGCTTCAAGGCCAAGAAATACTAGTGTGGAGACTAGTAATAAGTCT
Source organism: Gymnobelideus leadbeateri (assembly GCA_011680675.1). Lineage (NCBI taxonomy): Eukaryota > Metazoa > Chordata > Mammalia > Diprotodontia > Petauridae > Gymnobelideus > Gymnobelideus leadbeateri. Next base: position 1,722,413 of record WOXC01012492.1, on the reverse strand, counting down.
CACTACCAGTGAGCAGGTCTTCTTCTGGGGAATGCATAGATTTCCTCTTTCTTCTTTTTATCCACATGTTTTGCTTTTATATCGCCCTTATTACTGACTACACCTTTCTCTACTAAGAAAGATTTTATTTTATTTTATTTTATTTTATTTTTGCTTTTTTGAGGGGGGAAACCAGGGCAATTAGGGTTAAGTGACTTGCCCAAGGTCACATAGCTAGTAAGTATTAAGTGTCTGAGGTAGAATTTGAACTCAGGTCCTCCTGACTTGAGGACCGGTACTCTAAATTTACTGCACCATTTAGCTGCCTCATTAACAAAGATTTTAAAAGGAAAGGGGAAGAAATGAAGTGGTTCAGCAAAGCCAATGGACAAACCAATCATTCCTGACAATATATGCAATGTTCTTCCCCCATTCTCCTCAACTTCTGGGGAGAAATATAATGCCAAGAGTTGTCTTGTAGTCATTGCTTTCTTGCCCTAAACTGTTCCCAGGTGCTCTGTGTCACACAAAGGACCTGCTCAGGCCTGCAAAGACCATTGGCCCACATGTAAGGTATTTCACTAAGGCCTTAAATACCCACTCACATTTCTCATCCCAGTGACCTTCAGGTGATGCCAGAGAATTCAGGCCAGAATATACCCTTTGGCCCTTAAATGTAAACTTGAAAACAAGCATCACTCCCCTTCTTCCTTCCTTCCTTCCTTCCTTCCTTCCTTCCTTCCTTCCTTCCTTCCTTCTTCTTCTTTCTTTCTTTCTTTCTTTCTTTCTTTCTTTCTTTCTTTCTTTCTTTCTTTCTTTCTTTCCTTCTTTCTTCTTCCTTTTCTCTCTCTTGTCTTTCCTCTTTCCTTCTCTCTCTTTTTTCTTCATCCTCTCCTTTTTTCTTTTTTCCTTTCTTCTCTCTCCTTTTTCCTCCTTCCTTCTCTCTCTTTTTTATTCCTTCCTTCTCTCTTCTCCCTCCCTCCCTCCCTTCCTTCCTTCCTTCCTTCTTTCCTTCCTTTCTTCCTTCCTTTCTCTTTGTAGACTTATCACCTAGCACACAGTAATTCCTTATATAGACTTATCACCTAGTACACAGTAATTCCTTATAAATACTTGTTGTGGGGCAACTTAGGTGGCAAAGTGAACAGAGCACAGGCCCTGGAATGAGGAGGACCTAAGTTCAAATACAACCTCAGACACTTGACACACTTACTAGCTGTATGACCTTGGGCAAGTCACTTAACCCCAATTGCCTTCCCTTCCCCCATCCAAAAAAAAAAAAAAACCCCAACAACAAACAAACCACAAATGCTTATTGATTGACTGATACTGCTCCTGGTTCTTCTCATGGCAACCTTGCAGCCAAAGGTGAAATCTATGAGATGCTCAGGAACAAAGAAAGGAAATAAGCATTTATATAGCACCTACTGTGTGCCAGACACCATCCTACAAATATTTATAAATATTATCCCATTTGATCCTCACAACCCTGGGAAGTGGGTGCTATTATTACTCCATTTTACAATCAAGGAAACTGAAGCAGACAGAGCAAAGGAAATAAGCATTTATACAGTACCTCCCATGTGTCAAGCACTGTGCTTAGCTATTTTACAAATATGATTTCATTTGGTAACAGAGTTAACATGTGACTGCCCAAGGTCATACCATTAGTACATGTCTGAGGTCAGACTTGAACCTCCATAATTCTTTCCAAATTCCTAAAAGTAGCCACCAAATTCTAGCAAAGGTTTTTTGAGAATTCTTATGGGTCTGGTGATGAGCCCTTTCTTCTGTCTTTCGGGGTCAGTGTGAATGTCCTCCTCCAAGACGCTCTGTGACCCACACACCTGATGGAGCCCCTCAGAAGAGCCGTGTGTCCACAGAAAGCTTCAGGTTGTAGCTTCCAGCCAATGTCACACTTTCAGTGCTCCCTCCCAATACTCTTCTAGCATCCCTCCTGGGCCCAAAGCTGGAAAGGCTGAGATTTGAACTCAGGTCTTCCTGACTCCCAATTCCAATGTCCTAGCCTCTATCCCATACTGTCTCTCTCCAAATATGATGAGATCATCCAGTTGACAAAGCTTCCCAATAGTTATTATCACCCACCAACTTGTCCTCAAGTCCCTGAAAAATGTCTGGGGGGGCCCATGCATTTCTTGGGGCATACATTCAAGCTGGCAGAATCCTACTGGTCAGATTGAAATTTTCTCCTTAGCTTCCTCTGCCATTAAGGGTTCATTCATTTATTTAATAAGCATCTATTAAGAGCCTGCTGTGCTCCAGGCACTGGGGTAGGGGCTGGGGATACAAAAACTAAAGCCCCTGACTTAGGGACCCTTCATATCTTGGAGGAAATAGTGGGAATATACAGAAAATTAAATTTAACTTAAATTAAAATTGATACAGAGTGAATTCAGGGAGGGTGGCACAGGGCAAGGTACTAGCAACTGGGAAGGAGGGGAGTTGGGTCGGTTTCCTGTAGGGGCTGACACCTGAGCTAAGCCTCGAAGAAAGCCAGGAATTCTGCAAGACCAAGTTGAAGAGGGAGAGTGTTCCAGGCCTGGGGGTCAGTCTTCACAAGGACACAAATGTGGGGCGTGGGTATATATAGCATTCAGGGAATGGCCAGTACACACATAAAGGAGAGCAAAGTAGGCTGGAGCCAGCCTGTGGAGGACTTTGAAAGCCAAACAGAGGAGTTTGTATCTTAACAGCAAGAGGGAGCCATTGGAGTTTCTTGAGCAGAATAGTGACACAGTCAAACTTGTGCTTTAAGAATAGAACTTTATAGGGTGTCTAGGTGGCGCAGTGAGTAGAGTACCGGCCCTGGAGTCAGGAGAACCTGAGTTCAAATCCGGCCTCAGACACTCAACACAAAAACTAGCTGTGTGACCTTGGGCAAGTCACTTAACTCCAATTGCCCTACCTTCTCCCCTGCAAAAAAAAAAAAAAAAGAATAGAACTTTATTATATATTTAAAAGAAATAGCAAGTTGTACATAATGGATTTGCAGTTTCAGGCATGATCATATTTTGTTCTTGTTGTTATATTATGCTATGGAAATGCTTGTTTTATTCCACAAATTAAAAATAAAATAAATATTTTTAAAGTAATATAAAGTTGGAAAGGATTATGGACTGGAAAGGGGAGAATTGGATGGATGCAGGCTCTTGCAATATTCCAGGTGAGAGGTTTTGAAGTCAAGTCACAAAGCAAAAATGCAGGATGTGAGAATGAATGAGCTAAAAGGGGCTCTGTTTTGTGTGGCCTGGATCTCTTTGGCAGTCAGTCTAGCAAAATGTGTGGAATCCTCATAAGAATGTTCAGAAATGCACAGAATAAAATACATAAGATTATAAAGGAACCCAATCATATTGAAATATAGCTATCGAAATATTGGAAAAAGAACCAAGTTCCATGAATGTGACTAATATGGATATATGTTTTATATAATTGCACATATTTAATCTACATCCCATTGTTTACCATCTTGGGGAAAGGCAAGATGAGGGAAGGAGAAAATTTGAAACTCAAAATTTATATGAAAAATGAATCTTAAAAAACAAGTTCATGAACTTTATGGACTAATAATATTTTAATCACATAAAATAAAACATAGGATTGCAGAGGAAGCCAATTCTATTGATAGAGTCATCAAAATACTTTTTAAAAAGTTCATGGATCCTAGGTTAAGAAACCAGGTGCAGAGAAAGAATCAACAAGATATGCCCACTGATTGGTTAGGGAAGAGGGGACACTGCCATCACATCAAGGCTGAGAACTCAGATGACTGAAGGATGATAGCCTCAAGGTTGCCTTCAAGAGAAAAAGAGAAGTGGGAAGATAGGAAGGACTTTAGGGCAGATTGTATAGTACAGTGGTTAGAAGCTTGGCTTTGGAGTTGGAAGATTTGGATTCAAATTCTGCCTTTGACACTTACTACTTATGGGCAAATCACTGACTTTCCCCTGGATATCAGGCTCCTCAGTTATAAATTGAGGGGTTGAAATAAGTAACCTATGAGGTCTTCTAGGGAGCTAATGACCCTATAATCCACTTCAAAGGTTTAATGTTGGAACATACTTAGCAGACGATCTCAGCTGGATCTTGGTCATGGTCTACTGATCCTCTTTATATTTCTTGTTTAAAGATTAGTGATCTATACATAGCTGAATCACCCCAGTTTCTTTGGGTGCCACTACTTGGGGGAGGCTTCTGAGTCATGACCCCAATGAGATCACTGAAAGCTCCTATTTCAGAAAGAGCCAACTTTTGGAGACTTACCCAGAAAGCTCACTGTCATTGGCTTGGGTGGTGTTCACTGTCTCTAGGACAAACCCCCAAATCCCCATTCAGGTAGTGAGAACTGGGTACTCATGGTGAGTCTCTCTTTCAGATGATACTAGGTCCTAGAGAGTCTCCAACTGTAATGGAAATGCAGATTTAAAGATCTTCCCTGCCCCTAGCTTAAGTGCACCTGGAGTCTGTGGTGGGAGGCTTGTTTTTCAGGAAAGCCCACACCTTGATACTTTGTGATTGGGCAGTGGGTCAAGGAGGTTGTTACATTCTCTGAGCCAAGAGAAGGCTATATAAGCCCTGAGGAGAGGCTTTGCTTTGGGGCTCACTTTGAGAAGTGTTGTGTGATTTGACCAGATGAGACTCTGGGAAGCCGTTGTTGAGAGCCCCCCGGCTTTGAAAACCCAGATGTTGATGCTTCCCTCTCTGGTAACTGTGATTTGGTATTGATGTAATGGTTGGACAGTTTGGAAGCCTGTCAGTTTGATCTGTAAGTTCTGTAACTCTGAAGTTCGGGGTGCTGACCTTTACCTCTGAACTAGGTAATACATGTTTGATTAAAGTAAGCTTGTTAACCCATTTTGAGTTGCTTTCCTTTTGAAAAGCAGATCTAAGAACCTGTGTTGGCAGTCACCCTGGGGATATTGGGGTGCTTGCTGCTACACCAACACCAAACCTCTTTGGATCCACTCTTCAAAGCCCTTCCTCTTTGCCTCCAATCTCCTTGTAAACCTCAGGAAAGAAGGCACAAATCCTCACAGTGTCCAGGTATCAAGCCCAGATCACTGCCTCATTTGTCGAGAACTTTGAATCAAATGGAGTTCATCCCAATCCCTGCTGACACACCAAAGAAGTCTATGAGGTTTAGACATGCCAGGGCCATGGTGTCTACCTTGTTACAGACATCTCTGACTCTTCCATAGAAAGTTCCAAGCTCACGCTAACCTAACTCAAGTAATTTCAGTCATTAAATCAATCAATCAACAAGCATTTATTATATTTCAAGTCAAGGAAATAAGCATTTATTAAATACTTCTTTTTTTCTAGTCCCTGTCAATACAAAACAAAAATGAAGCATACCCTGTCCTCAAGGTGCTTCCATCCTATTAGGAGGGACATAAATAGAATCTATACCTATGCACCCAGGGTGACTAAATTGCGCGTGTCCTCTGCCCCAGAAATACCACGAATGAGCTTAAACTCCAAAGAGATCAAAGAAAGAGGAAAGTCATATGTACAAAAATATTTACAGCAACTCTTTTTGTAGTGGCAAAGAACTGAAAATAAGGGAGAATTCATCACCTGGGGCAGGGCTGACCAAGATAGGGTAATTGTAATGGAATATTATGGTGCTCTAAGAAATATGAAAGAGATGGTTTCAGAGAAACTTGGAAAGATTTGTATGAACTGATGCAAGTGAAGTGAACAGAACCAGGAGAACAATTTATACAACAGCAGTAATATTGTAAAGACGCACAACTTTGGAAGACTTAGGAATGCTAACCCACACAATTCCAGAGGACTTATGATGAAACATGGTGCCCATCACCAGACAGAGAGCTTATGAACTCAGTGCAGACCAAGACATATGTTATTAATTCTTTTTAGTTGGGGTGCATGGCTAATATGGGAATTTCTTTTGCTTGACTCTACATGTTTGTAATGGGTTTTGTTTTTCTTGCTTTTTCAATGGGAGAGAGGGGATGGAGCAAATTGAGACCTGAAAACAAAATAAAATTTGGAACAGCTGAACAAATCATGGTACTTGGATCAAATAGAATATTATAGTACAATGAGAAATAATGAAAAAGAATGGCTTGGGAGAATTCATCACAAAAAGAGCTGCTCTAAATATTTTTTGTATGAATGAATCCTTTTCCTCTGATCCTTTTGAAGATCACTGGGTGTGAGGGTATGCATGATTTTGGGGACATAATTCCAAATTGCTTTCCACAATGACTGAGCTCCAAATTGCTTTCCACAATGACTGAGCCAACAACTACTTATTTTGTAGAAGAAAGAACTGAGGTTATGTGACTGATCCAGGATCATACAACTAGAGAGTGTCTGAGGAGAGGTCTGATTCCAGATCTTCCTGACTCAGTCCTCTACCAGGGGTGGGGAACCTGTGAGTCTAGTCATTACTCTGTGATGCCTCCCATTCATCTTAGACCATGGGATATTCATTATTATTTTTTTTAAGCAATTGGAGTTAAGTAACTTGCTCAAGGTTACATGGCTAGTCATTATTTGTGTGTGGGTGCTCATTTTCTGAGGCCGGATTCGATCTTGGGTCATCCCAACTCTGAGGCCGGCGCTCTTACTCACTGCGCCACCTAGCCGCCCCCGATATTCATTATTTCTAAACTCCCAAATTCCTATAACCCATTCATCAAATCCAAACCCTTTTCTGCTTGGGTCAGGCCAACATTATCCAATTGTTCTATGGAGACAGTTCTTTGATTTCCACTCTTGGGAGCAAGCATCCCAAATAGAACTTGTGGCCAGAGGTCTTTTCTCCATCACACTAAAGAGTCTCGAGGAAAGGCATGGAGATGTTCTTTGTTCTCCTCACGCCATAACATGGCGCATCTAGCCTCTGTAAGCATCCCGGTACTGGGCCCTCCAGAGCCTGCATTTTCAAGCAGTACGTGATGCAGACAGCCAGTTCGGTCCCCGGAGGTGTGCTGTAGTTTCCTAGCTTTTGTCTATGCTTGTACCTTGCTGCCTCTCGAATTTCCCCTGTAGCAGCTCCTCCAAGGCACTCCAAGGGAGCTTCTCCTGGTGGGCCAAGACGACCCCCTGAAAAGGATCATAGCTTTCTCTACTGAGTCCCCTTATGGTGAAGTGGGACTGTCATGGCCTTTGGGACTAACTACAGCCACAGTCACTGATTACTGAGAAAGGTGTGGGTGTTAGGTCACAGGAAAGTGAGGATTCTGTTACCATAGAAACCCAAGCAACTGAGCCCTGAGCATAGGAAGAAAAATGGCACAGTCTTAGCCCTCCAGAAGCTTACTTCAACTGGGGAAAATTTGGAATGTACATAGGGTGTGGGCAGCTAGGTGGTACAGTGGTTAGAGTGCCAGACCTAGAGTCAGGAAGATCTGAGTTCAAATCCAGCTCAGATAGGTACTAGCTGAGTGACCCTGGACAGGTCACTTAATCCTATTTACCTCAGTTTCCTCATCTGTAAAATGAGCTGGAAAAGGAAATGGCAAACCACTTCAATATCTTTGCCAAAACCCCTCCAAAAAAGGATAATGAAGAGTCAGATACGACTAAAAATACCTGAACAATAACAAATAACACAGGGGTGGGAGGGTGCTGGCAAAAATTGAACAACCAGCTCTTGGGGTAGCAGGGCAAGGTAGAAAGGTAAGCAAAGACACACTTTTAAGTTTAGTCTGCATCACAGGCATCATGTATTTATTTTTTGGAGGTAAACAGGGTTAAGTGAACATTTTATTTATTTATTGCCTTTTTTTTTTTTGGAGGGCAATTAGGGTTAACTGACTTGCCTAGTCACATGGCTAGTAATTGTGTCAAGTGTCTGAGGCTGGGTTTGAACTCAGGTCCTCCTGACTCCAGGGCTGGTGCTCTATTTACTGCGCCACCTAGACACCCCAAGTGAACATTTTGAATTTATTTTTTGGAGGTAAATAGGGTTTAAGGGACTCGGCCAGGGTCGCCCAGCTGGTATCTGTCTGAAGCAGGATTTGAACTGAGGTCCTCCTGACTCCAGGGCCAATGCTCTATCCACTGTGCTACCTCACTGCCCCATTGTTAACATTTTAAAAAGTAATTTTCTGAAGTCTAGACAATCAACAAAACAAGTCAAGCCCCAATTTATTCCCTTTGTTGAGTTCCAAGGCATAAATTGAGGCCCTAAAAAATTTAACAATAGGCTCTTCTAAGCCTGTACAAGCTGATCCCAGCCTGTCTTTGTGTGTTCAATACATCAGGGTAGGGAGTGCTGGGAGGCAAAGGGAAGACCAGGACAAACTGTTTAAATTAGCCTGGTTTTATTACAGAACAGAAATCCAGCCATACACTCTGTTGGGGTAAATGTAGCCAGGGGGTTCTTACCTTTCTTCGTGCTATGGCCACATGGCACATGGACTCCTCTGGCCCGCCTAGTGAAGTCTGTGCTCCCCTTCGTGCATAATTGAAGGAAATGCTAGCTGAGGCTGGTGAAAATAGAGATTGTTTTCCCCATCCAAGTTCAAGGATTCCCTGAAATCTATCCAGGTACACCTGAGGGGAGGGTTCCACAGACCCCAATCAATCAGCTAACTTTCATTTATTAAGCACCTACTATGTGCCAGGCATGGGGCTAAAGCTTAATCCCAGATTGTGGGGCACACACACTCATATATACACACACACAGAGCTACAAAGAATATATGTACTAATCAGCTCTGGTGGCCACCCATTTAAAAAAAATTGAGTTTTATTGATGTCTTTTTGCCTTTAAACCCACATTTGCTTTCTTCTCTACCATCATGACTTGCAAGAAAGAAAACTGACAAAACAACTATGTCTGACAGTGAATGCCGCATTCCGTGCCCACAGCCTCCCACCTCTCTCCCGGGAAAAGAGAAGTGTGCTGGCTCATTCATTCAAGGACTTTCCCATTCCTCTCAATGTTAGTGCCTTCCCTCAGTTTAGCGTTTGGCCTGTGTATATCTTGTATGAACACTGTTGCTTGTATTCTATCTTCCCTATTAGAGGCAGCTAATGATAAAGTGGCCAGAGGGCTGGGCCTGGAGTCAAGAAGATCTGAGTTCAGATTCAGCACCAGACCTTTACTAGCTCTGTGACCCTGGGAAAATCACTTAACCTCTGCCTTAGTTCTCTCAACTGAAAAAATTGTGGATAATATTAACACCTAACTCCGATGATTATTGCAAGCGTCAAATGAAATAATATTTATAAAAAAAGTTCTTAGCACAATGTCTGGCACATAGTAGGTGCTATGTAAATGTTTATTCTCTCCCCCCTCCCTTCCCCTTCCTCTTCCTCTTCCTCTTCCCCTTTTCCTTTCTTTCCCTCTTCCCCTTGCCCTTCCCCCTCCTCCTCCCCTTTCCCTTCCCCTCCCTCTCCTCCTCCCCTCCCCTTCCCCTTCCTCTTCCTCTTAACTTTCCCCTTTCTCTCCCTCTTCCCCTTCCCCTTCCTCTTCCTCTTACCCTTCTCCTCCCCTCCCCCTCTCCTCTCCCTTGCCCCCTCCCCTTCCCCTTTCCCTCCCTCTCCTCCTCTCCTCCCCCTCTGCCTTCCTCTCTCCCCTCCCCTTCCCCCTATTAAACTGAGCTCCTTGGGAGCAAGGACTGTTTCTTGCCTTTCTCTGCTTAGCAGAGTGCTTGGATTTATGTGCTTAATAAATGCCTGTGGACTGACTGGTTGATGTTCTCCAAGAATAAAACTGGCAAATAAAACTAAACTCTCCGCCCAGTACCCACACTACCTCTGCAGCCCCCGTCTCCTCAGCTGCACAAGAACCTCTGAGGTCCCTTCCGACTCTAAAATCTGCTCTAAGTAGCAGAGCTCAGATTTGAACTGTGGGCCTCCGGATTTAAAGTCCAATGTTCTTTCTATAACCTTCTCCTTCTAATCTGAGGAGGGAGATGAGGAAAGAAGCCAGGAGGGGATGGGTTGTACTTGCTTGCTGGGTACGTGAGTGACCAAGGAGGTCAGTGACAACAAAGAAAGGCTCCCATCCGCCTCTCCCCATACACCAAAATAGTCCTTGTAGCAAAGACCTGGAAATAAAGCAGATACCCATCAGCTGGGGAATGGCGAAACAAACCCTGGTACGGGAATGTTGTGGAATACCACTGGGTTCGTAGAAATGACAAACAATAATAGTGAATATTTAGATAGAGCTTTAAGGTTTGCCGAAGGTTCTACATGCATTATCCCATTTGGACCCTGCCAACAACCCTGTGAGGCAGGTACTAGTATTAACATTCCCATTTTATAGATAATAAAACTGAGGCTGAGACCCAAGGCCACCCAAGCTAGCAAGTCAGACAGGATACAAACTCGAGTGTCCCTGAATCCAGGCCAATGGGCTCCAGCCAGCCAGCTACAGGGATGCATGAAAAGACGTAATCTTAGCAGAGACAAGAACACAGAGTCAAGAGAGTGATAGACCCAGCTTCTACAGCTGTGCAAGCAGAATGAACAACAATCACAAGTGAAGGTGGTGAAGTAGGGGTAGCCTGGGAGGAGAGAGAACTCATTTCCCCCAGAGGTGTTGCTGCTACTGCTGGTGCTGGGGCTGCTGGTGGTAGGGGTTTCATGGTATGGAACTTTGCATGTAATATGATATTGTTCAGTCTCATTAAAATCTTTTAAAATATTTTTTCTTTTTTGAAAAAATTCTTTGTTATATGGGGCATAGGGAGAAATTTAGGTGATATAGAAAGAAAAGATAGCCCTCCTCTCCCACAAAGAAATCAGTAAGAACAAGCACAAAGAGCCAGTATTAGAAAAAGCCAGGAAGTTTGGCTTCCAGCCAGAGCCCTGCTCATGTGCAGTCCACTCCCTTTGTCTGGGCCTCAGTTTCCTTCTGTGTAACCACTTTCTTCCCTTTCCCTCCAATGCTTTGTCCCTTGGAGATGCTCAGAAGAAATAGGTCCAGGTATCGGTGGATGTGCACACACGTTGTAATCTCAACTACTTTAGCTCCTTCTCCAAGTCCCATCCGTGCCTACACTGCCAGCCCCCCCACCATCACTGTGGCACCCAATGGGCCATACTCCTCCATTCCATCCCAGAATGAAGGCTCATCTGTGGCCCCTGAGGCAGTGCCAGTAAAACCACCCAAACTCCCTGACAGTTTCTTTTGTGACCAAAATGAGTGAGGGCTCAGGCTGAGGCCAAAGCTGGGTCTGGAACTGGGCTGTGGGTTCAGTCTAAGGCCAGGGTCAGGAATCAGTCTGGGGTCAGGATCAAGGGCTCAGTCTGTTCTGAACTGAGCTAAGCATTCAGCCCTACTTTCAGCTTTTGGCCTCTTTTCCCCCCAGAGTCCTGCTGACCTGATCTAAACAGCTCAGGCCCTTGAGCTTAGTTTGGGAGCCAGATAAATCCAGGTAATAAATATCTCTCCAATGAAATATTTACACTGGCCACTGGCCCAGGCTGAAGTGTGTGGGAGCCGGGAGAGGATGGGTGGGGTAAAGTCCCCTTCCTGTGTGTCCTCCCCTAACCTCCCCTCCCCACTCTCTGCCCCTCAGCTCAAGCTTCCACCAAGGTCCCCTGAGGGCACCTCCCAACAGAGGGCTGCATATTCTCCTGACCTCCTCCCTTGGGCATCCGGAGCCTGGGAGGGGAAAGAGACATGAGCAGAAGGAGAGTGGGGGAGGAAGTGGACTTGGAATTCCCCAGGCTGCCCAGTCTGCCAGCTCTGGGCTCTGCCTTGGGGAAGATGAAAGAAGGCTCCAAAGGCACCCTTCCCTTGGGGAACTCACTGGCTCTCTGACTGGGAGATTAGCTGTATCTCCAAAGGAAAGGCCAGGTGTGAGCCAGGCATGAAAGGGGAGATTGTGGGACTGACTGTGAGGGCTCCAGAACTGGAGATACATGGGAGAGGCAGAGAAGAGAGTGATGCTGTGGAGAAAGACTAGGGGAGGCAGCCAAGTTCTGGAGTGGGGGCAGCCAATAACAACATAGAATGTCCCTTAGAACATGGAATGTCAGATCTAGAAGGGTCCCTAGAACACAGAATATTAGAGCTGGGAGGGCCCTTAGAACACAGGATGTCAGAGCTGGGAGGGCCCTTAGAAGACAGAATGTCAGAGCTGGGAGGGCCTTTAGAACAAAGAATGTCAGCTGGGAGGGCCCTTAGAGCAAAGAATGTCAGAGCTAGCAGGGTCCTGAGAACACAGAATGTCAGAGCTGGAAGGACGCTTAGAACCCAGGATGTCAGAGCTGGGAGGAACCCTAGAATATGGAATGTCAGAATAAGGAAAGACCTTATAAGAGAGAACATCAGAACCAGGAGGAACATGGGGACTCCGTAGTGGAAACCCCTCATCTTACTAGTAGATCTGACTGAGGTAACATCACTTGAGGAATCATAGCAAATAAATGGATGAATGAATGAATAAACAAACAAATTAATTTTTAAAAAATAACCTGGAACCCAGGTCTTGTGGTTCCTAGCACTGGCCTCTCCCCTCTTCTGCTACCTTGAATTTGATATGCATGGTTCCTGGGGAGGGGCACATTGCCTCTCCTAATTCAGACAGGAAACTCTTGGAAAGCTGAAGTGGGGGCCTGTTCCTCTTGTCTCTCCATTCAGAGTTCTAAGTCAAGGCCTTCTGAGAGGTTGCAGTATAGATCCCTGGACTGGGATGGGGTGGAATTCCTGATTTATCTTCCATTGTTGTGGATAATTGAGAAGTGGTCAGATAATCTCTTTTAACTTAAAACCCTAAGTGAAAGCCAGAGGCAGCCCCCACCTGCACCCCCATCTCTTATGCACCCAGGTTCTGCTCAGCCCAGAATCCAAACTGAAGAGGAAACACAAAGCTCTGTAAATATTTCAGGCAGCAGCTGTACCTGGCTCTCTCTAGGGCTAAATATTTAACACATCACATTCCAATCTCATCTCTTATTCACCATGTTTTTTGCTCTCTGGCTGAGGGCAAGCAGCCCAGACCAGCTCACCCTCTGCCCTACCCAATACCCCTCTCCCCAGGCAGCCCAGGCCCTCTCAGCTCTGACTACAACAGCATTATTTTGCTTGGTGGGGAGCCCCTCAGATATTGTCAGCAACCATGGAAGAAGTGGGAGAGAGCCCTTGCAAGTAATCTTTCTCCTATTCTATAGAAGAAGAAATTAAGGTCAAGTCATTTCTTGGATAGATATCCTTATTCCATCACACCCCCACCCAGAGTAAATCAAAAAAGCCTAGTTGTTTTCACTTAGTAATATTTAGTTTTGAAATTAAGTTCTGCTCACTGGGCCTTTAAGACAAGAAATACTTTTTTTATTTCTTTTAAGACACTTCACTCTGACATTCTGAGTTCCAGGGGCTCACCCAGCTTTGACCTTTTGTGTCCTAAGGGTCCACTCAGCTCTAATATTGTGTCTTGAAGTCCTTTCCTGTCCTGACAGTCTGTGTTCTAAGGGCCTTCCTATCTCTGACATTCTATGTTCTAAGAGCCCTCCCAGCTCTGACATCCTGTGTTCTAAGGACTCTCCCAGCTCTGACATCCTGTGTTCTAAGGGCCCTCCCAGCTCTGACATCCTGTGTTCTAAGGCCCCTCCCAGCTCTGATATTCTGTGTTCTAAGGCTCTTCCCAGCTCTGACACCCTGTGTTCTAAGGGCCCTCCCAGCTCTGGCACCCTGTGTTCTAAGAGCCCTCCCAGCTCTGACATCCTGTGTTCTAAGGGCCCTCCCAGCTCTGACATCCTGTGTTCTAAGGGCCCTCCCAGCTCTGACATCCTGTGTTCTAAGGGCCCTCCCAGCTCTGATACCATATGTTCTAAGGCCTTTCTAGCTCTGCCATTCTGTGTTCTAAGAGCCAGTTCTTTCATTCTACATTTGATGTCCCATAAGGCGTAGGGGTCATACCAGCAGTAATTGTGAAGGAAACTCCAAGAAGGAATGAATGAATGAATTCTGGGAGTGACCTGGTAGTGCTGAAAGTTTCGGGTGAGAGTCCAGCTTTGGAGGACAGAAGGTGTAGAGTCAGAGAGGAGAGAGAATCCCTGTGGGGGTGGGGATGACAGCAGCCATTTTTGCCTCCTAGGATCAGAGAATCACAGATGCTGAGCTGAAAGACACCTCTTAGGTCATTCAGGTCAGCTCTCTCATTTTACAGATGAGGTAACTGACGTTCAGCAACCCCCCCACTTCCCCCCGCCATACTCACACAGGTAGTACTTGGCCGAGTCAGGATTCGAACGCAGGCCCTCTGACAACCTTTCTACCATGCCTCCTTCCCATATCCTCAGTGTCTCCCCATGTTTTTCTCTTTTCCCCTGTTTTTGTGTCTCTGATTTGGCCTGCCCACCCTTTTTTTTCTTTGAGGCTCTCAGAGGGCATTGCCTGCTGGGCCTGGGCACTGCTCTGGGATTATAAATTCCACCCCCTCCTCGAAACCTCTCCCAGGCAGGCACACACTTTCTTCTCTATTGCAAGAGTCACGCCCAGAGAACTGTGTGTGTTGGGGTCAGACAGCTATGGAAAACGCTTGCCAAGCCTTCCATCCAAGGCCTCCCAAGCCCAAGGGCTGTGGAGTCATGAACCACATGTGGTCCTGCCAGGCTTGGGGAAGGCTATCCTGGCTGGGCTTAAAACCAACCTGTCTTGAGGCTGGAAGCTGATGATGGGCTCTGATTACAGCTTCTCCCTCCCTCCCCCTATCCTGAAATATCGTCCTTTGAGTCTGGGAAGCTGCCAGGAACACACAGAGCTCTGGGACTCTGAAATTACAGAACTGGAGTTCGAATCCTGAATCTGCCTATACCTCAAAGAAGCCCATTCTTTCAGTGCTGATAGAGACCTTGGAGGTCTTCCGATCCAGACTTCCTTCTCCTACAAGAATCCTTTCTAACACCCACCAATCATGTTTCCAGCCTCCATTGGAAGACCTCTTGGGAGAAAGAGCACCCTGAGCCAGTCTGGACTTTTGTGGGATAGCCCTGACCCTTGTGGGTTAGCCCTGGCTCTTGTGGGATAGCTCCCTTTGTTAGAAAGGTCTTCCTTCTACTGATCTAGAATCTGCCTTCCTACCATTTCTCCTCACTGCTTCTATTTTCCCTCTGGGAGATGTGGAAGGCTGGCTTCTTCTGCCTTGTGATGCCTTTCAAGGCATCTGCAGATAAAAGTTGTTTTTGTCTACAGTTGCCTCTTCTCCAGGCTAAGCATTCTTAATTCTTTTCGTCTATCCTCCTATGGCCTGGTCATCTGCCTTCCTCTGGAAGCATTCCATCCACATTGGCAATGTCATTTCTAAAACGAAGTCCCAGAATTTTATATAATATGATGAGGGCATGACACATGGTGGTGGGGGGGGGTGTCTATGTAACCCCCCATGTCCTGGACACTATTCTTCTATGCCTTAAGGTCTTTTCCAGTTTGGACATCTCTATTCTAAGGGCCCTCCCAGCCCTGACATTCTGTGTTCTAAGGACCCTCCCAGCTCTGACATCCTGTGTTCTAAGGGCCCTCCCAGCTCTGACATCCTGTGTTCTAAGGGCCCTCCCAGCTCTGACATCCTGTGTTCTAAGGGCCCTCCCAGATCTGACATTCTGGGTTCTAAGGGCCCTCCCAGATCTGACATCCTGGGTTCTAAGGGCCCTCCCAGCTCTGACATCCTATGTTCTAAGGGCCCTCCCAGCTCTGACATCCTGTGTTCTAAGGGCCCTCCCAGCTCTGATCTTCTGGGTTCTAAGGGCTCTTCCAGCTCTGACATCCTCTGTTCTAAGGGCCCTCCCAGATCTGACATTCTGGATTCTAAGGGCCCTCCCAGCTCTGACATCCTGGGTTCTAAGGGTCCTCCTAGCTCTGACATCCTGTGTTCTAAGGGCCCTCCCAGCTCTGACATCCTGTGTTCTAAGGGCCCTCCCAGCTCTGACATCCTGTGTTCTAAGGGCCCTCCCAGATCTGACATTCTGGATTCTAAGGGCCCTCCCAGCTCTGACATCCTGTGTTCTAAGGGCCCTCCCAGCTCTGATCTTCTGGGTTCTAAGGGCTCTTCCAGCTCTGACATCCTCTGTTCTAAGGGCCCTCCCAGATCTGACATTCTGGATTCTAAGGGCCCTCCCAGCTCTGACATCCTGGGTTCTAAGGGTCCTCCTAGCTCTGACATCCTGTGTTCTAAGGGCCCTTCTAGCTCTGACATCCTGTGTTCTAAGGGCCCTCCCAGCTCTGATCTTCTGGGTTCTAAGGGCTCTTCCAGCTCTGACATCCTCTGTTCTAAGGGACATCCCGTCTCTGTGTTAGCTTTTTAAGCTGACATATCACACCTCAGAGTGTAAATCCCCAGATCTTTCCCACATGAATTCTTGCCTAGCTGCTTCTCTGTCAGGCTTTTTTCAGACCCAAGTCTTTCAGACCCACAGCTTTCTGTTTCTCTCTCTTAAATTTCGTCTTATATGATTCAGCAGCCTAGAGCGCTTGCCCACTGGGGCCTTTTCAGCTCATGCCTCTGGGATCCAATGGGTAAGCTATCCCACCCAGGTTCACATGATCCACAAATGTAAGGGGGGGTTGATCCTGCAAGTTCCTGGATCAATCTGATAAGCTTTCCTGGGGTCAAAAGTCAGAGGCTTTAGACCCTCTTTTATGCTAGCATGCCCTTTATACCTTAACCCAAATTACTGATCAAAATTATTTAACATCACAGGACCAAGTGTGGAGCCCTGGGCACTCCACTGGACACCTTCTTCCAAGTTGGCTTGGGTTGGGTCTGGCCATTTGACTGCCTCTGAATCCTCCTGATTGTGTCACCATACAGTTCACATTTCTCCAGCTTTTCCCATAAAGATAGTAGGTGGGAGAAACTTTGCCAAATCCCTTGCTTAAATCCAGGGATGTTGTCCAATACATTCAATAATGTCATTTCATCCTTGGGGATATTCCCTCCATTGACTTGGATCCCAAACCTCCCATACTTGATGGTCTTCATATACTACTTTTTAGGGATGAAGACTTTTCATTAGTGTAGGGAATTCTAGGTGTGGAAACTCCCTCCAGCAAAACAAATGAACAGTTCACCTACAACTTCTAGGGCTAGAGGTGGAAGGGATCTTCGGGCCCCTTCATTTTGGCAAATGATGCTGACTGGGCTCGTCAGTGCCTTGGCCGAGGCCACACACGTGTCTTAGCCAGGATTCAGACTGAGGGCCTGGGATTCCAAGTTTAGGGCTTTCTCCACAGCATCATAATGCCTCCTGTCTGCTACTTGGTCCCATGGGACAAACTGATGAACAGTTGGTAGGATGGCATTGGAGCAGGGGAGAAGAAGGTGAAGGGGAATTGGAATTTCAGTTCAACATAAGGAAAACTTTCCCAACAAATGGGAAATGGAAGAGGTTGCATTTTGAGAGGGTGTGGGCTCCCCCCACCAAGGGCCTTCCAAAACAGAGACCAGAAGACCACTGCTGGGGATTATTGCTTGAGGACAGGCTCCAGGGGTAGGGAACCTGCGGCCTCGAGGCCACCTTGAGGACACAGCTTTCCACCCCTGGGCTAGACTTAGTGATGTCATCTGAGATTTTGATATTCCTCTTTAAAGTATCAGTTCAAACTGACAACCTTCTCCAGGAAGTCTTTGTCCCTGCCCCGCAGTCTGAAAATGTTTTCTTCTTCCTTAGGCTCTTTCATGTAACCTTTGTCTGGTTTTCTCTTCTACCCCCATCCCACTCTACCTTGGATGAAAGGAGATAAGAAATTTGCAGAGCCCGAGAAATGCTGGTTATTATTGCCTTGTATTATAGTCATGTGTGTGTGTGTGTGTGTGTGTGTGTGTGTGTGTGTGTGTGTGTGTGAGTGTGTGTGTGTGTGAGATAAATCCTCACCCTCTCCTCCCTTCTAGATGACTCTAAGCCCCTTGAGAACAGGGACAGAGCCATTCTAGGAAGGTAGTACTCTGGGCAGGACTTCTATGGAAGGCTTTTTGGAGGATAAATATAAAAATCCCAGAATCCTAGAGTTCCAAAGGATTTCAGAGTCAATCAATCTTTCAGTCTGTCTGTCCATCTATCCATCCATCCATCTCTCTCTCTCTCTCGCTCTCTCTCTCTCTCTCTCTCTCTCTCTCTCTCTCATTTATCCGTCTATCCATCCAGCCAGCCATCTATCTATCTATATCTGCCTGTCTATTCATCCGTCTATCTATACATCCAGCTATCTATCCATCCAGCTATCTATCCATCCATCCATCTATCTATCTATCTATCTATCTATCTATCTATCTATCTATCTCTGTCTATCTATCCATCTAGAGCTGCAGTGGATAGATCTAGAAAGTCAGGAAGACCTGTCCTCAGACACTTACTAGTAGCTCTGTGACCCTGGTCAAGTCACTTAACCTCTGTGTGCCTCAGTTTCCTTAGCTATAAAATAAGGATAGTAACAACAGCTTAGAGCATCTACCTCCCAAGGTTGCTGTGAAGAGCAAATAAAATAATATTTGTAAAGTGCTTAGCAGTAGGTGCTTACAGACTCCCATTTCCTTCCTGCCTTCCCAAGGTCAAGCCTAAGTCTGCCTTATTCCTGGTGTTGTGTCTAAGTCTCTTTTCACCTTCATTACCCTTCGCTCCCTGTCCTGCACTCTGGGGCCAAGCTGACCAAGAGAAATGTGTGCTTCTTCCAGCAGACAACCTTTCATCTGTTTGTAGATGGTGATCACGGCCCCACCCAGTGTTCTCCTCTCCAACTTCACGTCTTCACCAGTCTCCCCTTTGTGCTGACATCTCACTGGGCAAGATGAGAGGCAGCCGTGGGTTTTGATCTGTGTGTGCCTGTTTCAGTGAGATCACGAATCCACAGAAATCTTGAAGCCTTCCCAGAACACAGCCCAGTTCACTAGGCTTGGGAATGTATCCCCTCTCTGCCTTTGATTCTTAGAATGCCTAGCAGCTTCTTTCAAAGCTCAGTTCAAACTCAGCTTCTGACATGAGGTCTCTCTTGACTACCCCCTCCTCCCATGCTAGTGTTCCTCTGAATCATCTTGTATTAGTTTAGTGTGTGTGTGTGTGTGTGTGTGTGTGTGTGTGTGTGTGTGTGTAGAGGCAAGTGGGTGGCTAAGCAAATAGAGTGCCAGGCCTGGAGTCAAGAAGACTCTTCTTCCTGAGTTCAGTTCCTGCCTCAGACACTTACTAGCTATGTGACCCTGAACAAGTCACTTAACTTTGTTTGCCTTGGTTGCCTCATCTGTAAAATGAGCTGGAGAAGGAAATGGCAAAACACTCTAATATCTTTACCAGAAAACCCCAAATGGGGTCATGAAGAGACAGCCTATATATATATATATATATATATATACATATATATATATGTAGCTATCTAGCTATGTATATGTATGTGTATACATATATATGTACATGTTGTCTCCTTGCAGGTGGGGACTTTTCACTTTTGTCTCTGTATATTGGACATACAACTCAGTGCCTGGTATATAACAAGCACTTAATAAATGCATTTGACTGACTGATCTCCTTGTCACACCTATCTGGCTTCTCCCCTGTTAGAATCTCCTGCATAGGTTAATCCTGATGTCTGACTCTGGCCATAACCCTGCCTATAACCTTGCCTCACTTAGGTATGTTAGATGACTTCCCATGTTTGGAAGGAAAAAGTCTAAACTCCTGAGCCCTCCACAATCTAACCCTGGTCTTCTTAGCAGCCTTATCTCTCTCTTTCAGAGGATAGGATTGCTTCTCAGAGCTCTTTGTAGCTTACATCATAAGTCAGAATAACAGAAGTTTAAAACACAGAACATCAGAGTCAGGATGTGTGTGTGTGTGTGTGTGTGTGAACATACAGGTATCTCAAAACATGGAATATCAGAGCTGGGAAAGACTTTAGAGCATGAACTGTTAGAGCTAGGAGAGCTATCTTAAAAGACAGAACATAATCCCAGCCTTCCATTCTATGTTAACAAACTAATTCTTTCCCAAAGCCAATGTGCCATCTCCTGCCTTGATGCGGGCCATCTCCCATGTAAGAAATCAGTTTGCTCATTATCTGCCTTTTAGAATCCCTCTTGTTTGCTTAGGTGTCCAAGTCCTGGACCTGGAGTCAGGAAGACAAGTTCAAATTCGAGCCTGATGTGCACTAGCCATATGACCCTGGGCAAGTCACTTAACTGTTTGCCTCAGTTTCCTCAACTGTGGAAATAATGACAAAATCTTATCGGGAATGGTTGTCGTGAGGATCAAATGAGATGACATTCGTACAACTCTGCAAACCTTTAAAGCCTTATCTAAATATTAGTTGTTATTATTTATGACCCTGGCACCTAGAGAACGCTGAAAAAAATGCTAAGTGAATTGAATTATTTAACTGAACCTACAGCATGAGGTGCCAGAACTGGAAACCCTCCCAATAGGCTCATTTTACAGATGGGGAAACTGAGGACCAGAGTAGGGAGATGGGTCTCGATAAAGGTCACACACAACCAGGTAGGGGAGAGACAGAGAAGATTCTTTTCCGATAATATGGTCCTCAGACCAATTTTTAATTGTTTTGTGTATTTTGAGGGGGCGGGAGTCGGGCCAGGTTCGCCCTGGCTGGGTCTGAGGTGGAGGAAGGGCCACGGCCCCCTGCTCCGGGCTGAGCAGCTTCCCCGGACGGCTGTAGCAGCAGCAGCAGCGGCAGGAAAGCCGGGCCCAGTTAGATCAATGTGCGGTAATTATACTGTGCAGCCACTCGGCTCGGGGCGGGGAGGGGGGAGTGGGGGAAAAGAACCCGGGACCCACGTTACTTTGATTGACAGCCCAGGAGGGGCCAGTTCGCATGGCCTTGTGGGGCTTGTAGTCTTTCAGGCTCAGGCCAGCCTGGAGTCCTTGTCGGGGCAAAGCAGGCAACCCCTCTTTCTCCCTCTCCCCTCCCTTCTGGCCCGCTCTGTGCAGATGCAGGCAAGCTGGGAGCCCAGGACTCTTGGGTCCTCGGAAGTTTAGAAAAGCAGGGCATCCCTTAGCTTTCTTCAGCCCACCATGAATGAGGCGCTTCTGCCCCCTGGTCTCAGGCATTCACTCTCACTGCCTGCAGCAGCCCTCAGTTAAGCCGAGGCAGCTTAGAAATATTCCTCCCCCGCCCCTGGCTCCCCTAGGGTCACATCCTTCAACTCTGAAGTCCCACCGGATTGGCCTAGAAAGCCCCAGAATTAGCCTGCCATTGGCTAACCGAATCCTACCTTCCATTGGTCAGCTGCGATTGTTGCGTCACAGACCCATGTGGGAGCACTGACAGCCGATTGGCTGGCGCGATTGGCCAACCGCAGCCCGAGGATGGAATTTCCACAGTAGCCAGGGTTGCAAAGCTCTTTTAAGGTGGTCCCTCAATCCGTCTCCTGGGTTCCTTCTTTCTTCCTTCCCCCTCCCTTTTTTTTCCTCTCTTTAAAACTGAATCCACATAATAAAGTCTGGGTATGGAGCCAGGAAGAGGCCGACAGCCCAATGTACTGGAGGGCTCTAGGGCCAGCGGGGAGCTGCCAGATGGAAGGCCCAGAGAGGATGGGTGAATCTCTCTGGGTCACACGCCTACTTGGAGGCAAGGCCCCTTCCCCTCTCTGGGTTTTACCTCATCTGTCAAATAAAAGGAGTTGCAGGGGCGAGAAAGGGTAAAACGAGCTGAAAGGCTGTCTAGACACACTCAATGTGAGGAAAAACTTCCTAACAATTAAAGCGCAGTGAAACGGGCTGCCTCAAAGGTAGTGAGCTCTCCATCACTGGACATAGGCAGAGTCTGACTGGGTGACCCTTTGTCGGGCACGTTGTAGCTCTAGAGGATTCCTGTTCAGGTAGATTGGACTGGATAACTTCTGTGGTCTCTTTAGTCTCTCAGATTCTGTTGTGATGAAAGTTCAGTTCTCTCTCTCTCTCTCTCTCTCTCTCTCTCTCTCTCTCTTTCTCTCTCCTCTCCCTCCCTCCCTCTCCCTGTCTCTCTCTCTTCCTCTCCCTCTCTCCCTCTCCCTCTTTCCCTCTCTCCCTCTCCCTCTCCTTCTCCCTCTCCCTCTCCCTCTCCCTCCCTCTTCCCCTAGCTTTGACATTTTTGCAAGGTTTCCCCATTCTGGGTTTCTGTTTTTCCGTCTGTAAAACCAGGGGGTTAGGCTTAGGTGATCTCTAAGATCTCTTCCAGCTTTGACTCTCTGTGTTCCATGTTGTACTGTAAGAATTTACCAATTCTTAACAGTTCTCTGTATTATATTCTAAAGCCCCATCCGGCTCTATCATTGTGTTCCATCAGAAGGTCCCTTCAGAATTTGAAGTGCTCTGTCCTATATCCTAAATATTAAACTCTTTTAGGTCAGGAACTAACCTAGCACCTAGGACAGTGCCTTGAAATACCAGGCACTTAATAAAGTCCTCGTTGACAGCACTTATGGTGTGCAGAGAGCACTTTGTCTCTAAAGATACGAAGTTTAGCTAAAATCCTCCCCTCCAAAAGGTTATAGTCTAGACAGAAGTTCTAAGATCCCTTCTAGCCCTGACCTTTCACATTTTATGACTCCCCCTTACTCTGACACACCTTTTTTTAAGTATCTAATTTTTGTTATTTTATACCACCTTCATTTAGAAATACACCCCCCCATATTCCCCATAACAAAGATTTTAAAAGAAAGACAGGGAAAAGCATTTAGCAAAACTAACCTAGTCTGATAGTGTATGTAATGCTTTATTCCTTTTGTCACCCACTTCTGCAAAGAAGGGAGGTGCATATTCTCATCTCTTCTTGGAGACATTCCACTCTAATAACAGCTGACATTTATTTATCATTGTGCTTTAGATTTGCAAAGCACTTATATGTGCATTGTTTCATTTGATCCTCACAATAGTCCTGTGAAGTACCACAGATTTCATCCCCCCCCCCCGACATTTTACACATGAGAAAATGGAGGCTTAAGGGAGGTGAAATTATTTTCCCAACATCATCTAGTTAACAAGTGCCAAAGACAGGGCTGGTTTTCCCCTGACTCCAAATCCAGCATCCTATCCCTAAAGTTCCTTCCAGCTCTGACATTCTGTTTTTGATGTTCTAAGGTTCTCCCCAGCTCAGACATTGTGTCATCAAAGGTCTTTTGATGTTCTAGAGGCCCTTCTGGCACCGTCATTCAGTGAAATACAATTCAACCCACAGAAAACAATTCAATTGTTGGTTGCATTGAAGTGAATTTAATTTGTAGAATCATAACATCTCAAGATGGAAGGGAACCCCAGAAGCCTCCTTGTCCAACCTGTACCTACAATAGCCTCTCCTGGGCAACATTTTGGACAGGTGACCTATTTGGGCTCTGCTCGAAGACTTCCAGTGACCGTACATTTATTAGTTACCTACAGAATTCAAAGGTCTTATGTTTAATGCTGAGGGTACCAAGAACCATTCAAATAATTTAACAAAGATTTATTGATTGTCCATTATATGCCAGCCATTGTATTTCTCCTGGGGAATACAAAGATTAAAAGCAATGTGGTGAGCTTACTTCCTGCAGTGAGGATGCAACATGTAAATAGATAAGGTCATTTGAAGAGGAAGAAAGCAATACAACTGGAGTTACCAGAGAAGGCTTCATGGAGGAGGTGACACCTGAATTGTTAGTAAGTTTAGTTCTCTGTGCTTCTGTTTTCCTATAGCTGCCAGGTCAACAAGTAGTTATTGGGCACCTACTGTGCTAAGCTCTGGGAATACCAAGAAAGGCAAAAACAGTTCCTGTCCTCAAGGCACTCCCAGTCTAATGGGGGAATGTGGGAGGAGCAGAAGAGGATCTTTAAGGGGGGGCTGATCACCAGCCTCTGGTGGGGGCTGATCTCTTCACCAGGTGAATGGTGTAGTCAGATGGTCAGACCAGTACCTTACTTGGGAAGATTATTTTAGCAGTCATAAGGGATGTATGGGGAGGAGAATGAGTAGAGACTGAAAGAAGGGAGACCATTTAGGTGGCTGTTATAGCACTCCAGGCAAGAGATGATAAAAGCATTAACCTGATGGGTGACTGGATGAGCAGAGAGAAGAGTATATAAGTCCAAGGTGTTTGGGAGGTGGATTTGATGTAGATCTTGCTCTAAAGGAGCTTACAATTGAATGAGAAGGGAAGGCAAATAGGTAAATAACTTTGGTGCAAGGGAGCAGTGGGATAAGTGCAAAGTAGTGGCTGGGGTCCTGAGCAGAAGGAGGAGAGCTGATTTCTCAGCTTGGGGTTCCAGAAAGACCTGCCTTGGGCTCTGAAGGAAGGCAAGGAATTTCAGTGGAGGGAAATAGAGGGAGAGGAGTCTATTTAGGGAATAAGGGAGTTCGAGCCAAGGCAGATAGACAAAGACAAGTTAGGAAGAGAATGAGGGATGGAGAGACAGCTTGCCTGGAATTTAGCACAAGAAAGGTGAAATAGTGCTAGATAAAGCTGGAAAAAAAAATTGGACGGTGCTGACCCTGGACCAGCCAGTCGCTTAACCACTCAGTTCCTTCTAGGCAGCCCTCTGAGCCTGTAAATTGCAGAACACTTGCCAATTCTCATTAGCAGAGGGAGTTTTCTTACTAGGAACTCCCTACACTGACAAAGTCATGGGTCCAGACCAAAACCAAAATAAACAAATGAATAGACTGGAGGCAAATTGTATGGTTGAATGTAAGGTAAAGGAGTGTCTTTATTCAGTAGGCAATGGGGAGCCCCTGAAGGTTCTTGAGTATTGCATTAAGAAAATTGTTTTGGCAGCATGTGGAAGACATTTTGGAAGTTGAGAGACTAGAGGCAAGGAGACCAGTTAAGAAGCTGCTGCATACAGTTATTCAATATAGACTTTATAGCTGGAAGGGACCTTAATGACCATGTAGTCCATCCCCCTCCCCCCATCTAGTCTAATACAAATTAACAAGCATTTATTAAGCACCTATTACTGACAAGGTTTTGTACCAAGTTGGATAGAGATGCAAAAGCAAAATGAAAAACTGACTACCTTCAAAGGAACTTATGGTTTGTTGGAAGCCTTGAGAGAGTCAATGGTTTGCTAAAGGTTCCACAATCAGGTAGTCAAGTTATAGTACTGTACTAGATGCAATGGACCAATGTACTGGCAGGTAGGTGGCAAAGTGAATAGAGCACTGGGTTTGAAATCTGAACTCTTCCAGAGTTCAAATCTGGCCTCAGACACTTACTAGCTATATGACCCTGGGCAAGTCACTTAACCCTGTTTATTTCTTAATCTATAAAATGAGCTGGAGAAGAAAATGGCAAATTACTCCATTATCTCTGCCAAGAAAATTCTAAGTGGAGTCAGACATGACTGAGCCACAACTGGCAGAATAGTTTGAAAACCCAGGATCTTTTGTTGTCCTTTTTGCTCCTCCCATACCCCATCCTCTCTAGTTGAGACATAAAGACTGAACCAGGGAGGTGGTAGGAATAGATGAAAGGATTGGACTGGTGTGATGAATAGGACCTGGTCAGTGATTGGCTGCCTGGCATGAGGGAGGATTGTCAGATCTGGAACTGAGCCTGGACGGGGGACATGAGCCATATCTAACAAAGCCACTCTCCTGAGATTTCAAATCCCTTGGTATTTCCAATGGAAACATGAAAGTTGGGAAGGAAGGGCAGGTTTAGGGGATAATGAATTCAATTTTGGACCAGACAGGTTAGTGACTGGTTCAGGGTTGAGCAGAGTAGGAATTAGCATCTTCTGATGCTAAAGTAGGTACCCTTACTGCTATATCATGAACCTCCCACCTAAAAATGCCAAAGCCACTGAGCTCCTTTTTTTTCTTTTCTCCCTTCCTTTCTTCATTTCTTCCTCTGTGAATAGGGCACCCTTAGATCACTCTAGGTTGTTCAGTGGAAAGTCTATTGTGTGTTCTAAGATTCCTGCCAGCTCTGACATTTTTTTGTCCTATGGTTCCTTCCAGTGCTAACATTATGTTTTAACATCTTTCCCAGCCCTGGCATCCTCTGTTCCAAGGGTCTTTCCAGGTCTGACATTTATAGGTTTTTAATAAAGCCTTCTTGATTGAATGATCCTAACTTCTAAGTCCCTTCCCAGTTGACATTCTATGTTGCAAGGTTCCTCCCAACTCTATCATTTTGGGTTCTAAGGTCCCTCCTTTCTCTGACTTTCTGTGTTCTAAGGGCCCTTTAAACTCTGACATTCAGTGTTCTAAAGTTCCTATCTGCCCTGACATTTTGTGTTTGGCTCAGACATTCTGTGACCTCCCTGCTCTGATATTTTTTTCCTAAGGGTCCTCCCTGTTCTGAAATTCAGGTTCCAAGATCCCTCCTAGCTCTGACATTGTGTGTTCTAAGGGGCCTCCCAGATGTGATACTCTATATTCTGTGGGATTCTGTTCTTATTCCAAGACCATATTGCCACTCTTGGGAATGAAGAGTCCACAGTGTATGACAGATCCTTGTAAGAATCAGGGAAGGTTTCCTGGAGGAAGTGAAATTGGGCTCCAGTCTTTTGAAGACTGCAGAGGAAAAAGCATAGCCAAGAAACCAGATCTGTGCCTCAGTCTTCTGGACTGAACCCGTGCTTTCTTCATCCTATTGACACCCAAATAAGCTCCTCCACACCCTCTAGACATGGCGTCCCCTTCCCTGGCCCCCAGCCCCTCTGGAGCGTCTCCCCAGGTAAAGCTGAGAGGAGGCTCCAATCTTCAGGTACCCAGTTTCAGTCTGGCTGTTTGCAGGTGGAGGCTGGCCAGGTCTGAGGTGAGCAGAATTGCCTGGGGTGGGGTAGGCACGGGATAGGAGGACTGGGGAGGCGGGCCACCTTAAGGCCGCGGTGCTAGCGGCGTCTCTGATAGAACTGAGCCCCGAGGCGGCTAGAGTGGGACGAACCGCGGCCACTGGCCCTGCGGCTGCCACCGCTGCCCGAGATCCACACCTCGCTCCTGACCTTCCCCGCCCGCCCGCTGTGCTCTTCTCCTCCCTCTTCTTCCCTCCCCTCCCCTCTCTCCTGCCCAGTTCCTCTGGCACATCTCGGCAGCTGAGCTCACTCACTCTCCAGAGCAGGAGCCCGGGGGCGCTCCCTTATCTCCAGCTCCAGACGGCCTTGGGCTGCCGGGAACTCCTGGGTTCCTGGGCCCTTTGCCTAACCGCCCACCCCCCCAGCTTTCCCCAGCTCCTGCCCACCTCCCTGACACTTTTCTTCTTTCCCCCTCCCTCTCCAACCTCGCTCCACAGGGAGACCTGTACTCCTGGGTCCCTCTGCGGCATCGCCTTTTCATTGTCCCTCCTTAGGT
Source organism: Gymnobelideus leadbeateri (assembly GCA_011680675.1). Taxonomy (NCBI): domain Eukaryota; kingdom Metazoa; phylum Chordata; class Mammalia; order Diprotodontia; family Petauridae; genus Gymnobelideus; species Gymnobelideus leadbeateri. Next base: position 1,695,226 of record WOXC01012492.1, on the reverse strand, counting down.
TTTATCCTCAGTCCTGCTTTCTTTTCCCTCCCTTTCGTCTTCCCTCATTCCTTTGGCTCTCCTCAACATTTAGCGGGGCGGTGGCTGGGGGACTGGGGCTGGGGGTGCCCTTGGGTACAAGGTGGAGCGGGCGGGGACCCGCAGGATGTACTCCCAAGGCAGGCCTCAGGTGAGTGGATTCCCAGGGGGTGAAGGGGTGTGGGGGGCCCAAGGCTAGTCTGGTCCTGAGACCTAGCATCACCTTATTCCCCCCAACCCAAACCACGCTCCGCTGCAGGCCGGACAGCCCTTCAAGTTCTCTGTCTTGGAGATCTGCGACCGCATGAAGGAGGAATTTCAATTCCTGCAGGCTCAGTATCACAGGTGAGGCAGGGCGGGAGAGCTGGGCTGGAGGGCTGCCCCTTTGATCCCACCAAACATTCACCGAGCCCGGGAGCCTAAGTCTCTAAGCGTACGGAGGGGGCATGGTGAGGGCTAGGGCGCAAAGGACCAATGGGGCGGAAAGTGGGAGAGGCCAGGTGAGGGCGGAGTCTCGAGGAGCTAAGAGCCAATAGGCCGGAAGAGACAGAAGGCCATGGTCTAGGAGTGGGAGCGGCCAGGTGAGGGGAGAAGAGATATAGCCCAGGAGGGAGTGAAAGGGCGTAGCCTAAGAGCAGGTGAGGGGAGGGAAGAGCCAATAGGAAGGGAAAGAAGGCGGGACCCCGGAGCTCAAAGGACCAATAGTGAAAGGAGGGGGGGTGGGGCCAGAGTAGGCGTGGCCAGGTGAGGGTAGGGGAGTCTGGAACATCCTAGGAATTGGCTTCAGAGTGGGAGGTATCTTGGTGAAGAAGGAGCTGGGGGGCAGGGCACTTCCTGATGTAGGTGAGGAAGGAACTGAGGCGGTTCCTGATGCTGGATATGCCCTTTCCTTGATCTCCCCAGCCTCAAACTGGAGTGTGAAAAACTGGCCAGTGAGAAGACCGAAATGCAGCGTCATTACGTCATGGTGAGGGAGGGCCACACTGAGCCTCCGCCTGGAAGCTCCAAGCCTATCCTAATTTCTACTAATTGTTTTATCTAAAGACCTGAATTCCAGTCCCGAACCCTGCCACGGGCTTAGGATAAGGCCTTAGGGAAGGTCCTTTCTTCCCTGAGCCTCAGTTTCACTATTTCTAAAACAAGTCAAGGAAGAGGAGTTGGATTTAGTAATCTAGAAATCACAAAATATTCAAGCTGGTAAGGACTTTAGAGATAACCCCCTCCAACCTGCCCATCCCACTCACCCACTACCCATTTTACAGATAAGAAAACAGAATCCTTGGGAAGGAAGGAAAAGACCAGAATCTCAAGTGACTGAAGTAGGACATCCTCTCATTCCAGGTGCAGGGCTCTTTGCTCTACCAGGGATAGGGAACCTTTGGCCTCGAGGCCTTCTAGGTCCTTAGGTTTGGCCTTTTGAATTAGTCCAAGTTTTATAGAATCCCCTTTTGTTGAGGGGAGTTGTTTTGTGAAGTTTGGATTCAGTCAAAGGGATGCACTTGAGGACCTTGAGGGCCTTGTGTGGCCTAGAGGCTGCAGGTTCCCCACCCCTGCACCAAGCTGCCTCCCTTGGCTTTCCTGAGATTATCCTCTATAATAGTAACTGACATTTCTATAGTGATTTAAAGTTTTCAAAATGCTTTGTACAGATGTCCTCATTGAACTCATGAGGTCACACCCCTCTCCCCACCCCAGCTAAAGACCTTAAGCTCTTTGAGAGCTGGATTGTGTCATTCTAGAAGGGAGTCCTGAGTGCCCTGAGTGGAGAATCTCAGGCCATAACTCATAACTTTCTGGGAGGTGTTTGTTCTTTGGATGAATGTGCTCTCCCTAGGCTAATGGAGTAGGGGCTTAGGGTCTGAGGGAGCCTGAAATGGGAAGTTCAGAAGCCAGGAGAGAAAGGGCATACTTCTTTCTCTACCTCTTGGAGGTAGGGGTTTCTCTGATAAAATCTAAGGGGTGAGGGCAGGAATGAGGCTGCTCCAATAATGAGGTCAAGATGGATTAGGCTGGAGTTCCCTAGGCCCCCAGGAACAAACTAGATGGGAGAATTTTGGGGATCAGTGGTGCAAGGAGAGATTTCTCTAGGATAAGTGACATAGGACTAAATTCTTTAAACGCAAGCCTGGTGGGGCCTATAAGTATGTTTCAGGGTAGAGGGATGGGGAGGGCCATGTCAGAAGCTGGGCTGGTTAGTTCTGGCCCAATCTGAGGTCACCAAAGGGAAGGCAGGGAAGGATATCACCTATGCCTAGTGATGGTGACAGCTCTTCCTTGCCTTTCAGTACTATGAGATGTCCTATGGCCTCAACCTGGAGATGCACAAGCAGGTGAGGGGGGAGGGAGCAGACTGTGGATTTCAGGATCCTAGGCATACCCTCAGTTACAAGGAAGAGGTTTAGCCATTGAGTGTTTTGCCCTAGGTCTCTAGGATTGGGGGTGGCGTCAAACGGATTGTTTTTCAAGATATCCAATCTAGGTCGAATTTTGGATTTGTGACCTTGGGCAAGTCCCTTCCCCACCTCTTGGCTTCAGTTTCCCTAGACGTAAAATGAGGGGAGGGGAAGAACCAAAGGCTCAGAGGGTTGACTCTCAGCACTCTAAGAGGTCTCAGGAGAAGACAGGATGTAGAAAGAGGTACGGTGTCTTGGGAGTGAAGAAGCCTGGGGCCAAGTCTGGCCACACATAATGCTTGTGTGGTCCTGAACCAGTTACATAGCCTCTTCCCCATGACACACACTCAGGCAACTTTATAAGACTGTGAATCGTGGAAGGCATCCTCTCACTAAGACCTCCTTACAACAATGAAATCCCTGGTCTGGCTTCTTTTTAAGGGCCCTTAGAGCACAGTACCTTGGAGCTGGATGTCACCTCTAGATCATCTGCCCCAATCCCCTTAATTTACACATGGAAAAATTGGGAGTTGGCTGTTGGCCAGAGGTCACAGTGAGGCTGGCACCGGGCAATCTGAAGGTGCTTTCCTCTACAAGGCACTGAGCCCTGCCCAGCCGCATTCTCTCCTCTCGCCTTTGCTCCCTCTCCCCCACGCCCCCCCACCTCCTGTCCTCCTTCTCGTGGCTGCCTGCTTTGTTCCGGCAGTAATTTGCTGTCACTCTTCAGATCCATCAATCCCGTCATCACGGGGCTGCCTGCCAGAGAAATTAGTTTGGAGCAGAGCCCGATGAAGTGGTGAATCCAACAGCCATATTTCTCCAGCTGGAGAGGCCTCCCTCCCAGTTTGCTCCTTTTATGATCGTGGGAGTGAGACACACACACATGCACTCACACACACATACACACACACATTCATAGACATATTCACAGACAAACAGACAGGTTCAAGGGTACAAACACACACACACATACACAAACACACACATTCATAGACATATTTACAGACAGACAGGTTCAAGGGTACAAACACACACACACACACACGCACACACACACACACACACCCCTGGGTGCCTTCAGCCCTGGCCCTTTTCTGCAAAGAACCAGTTCCTTTCTCCCTCTTCAGTCGGGAATGGCCATCTCCATCTTCCCCCCACCCCTGTGAGGAAGGCTGGGCAGTAGCCACCGGCTCCTCATACAGATGAGGAAGCCTCGGCTCAGGGAGGGAAAGGGCCTCCCCAAGATGGGGAGCAGCCCCAACTCTGCTAAGGAGGGTGGGAAGGACTGCCTTTTCTTCTGACTGCAGCTTCCCTTGTAAGGGATTGTCAGGGGGCCTGGGAGACACTGCCTTTCTGCCCATGCCTCCAGCCTAACCCTGTTCTGTGTCTGTCTCTCTGCCAGGCAGAGATTGTGAAAAGACTCAGCACCATCTGTGCCAAGATCATCCCTTTTGTGAAGCAGGAGGTGAGCGTGGTGGGCTTGGGGCCTCTGGGAAGGGAAGGGCAGGGCGGACCAAAGGATCACAGATCCTAAGAGCTGAAAGGGACCTTTAAGGCCATCTAGTGCAGTGACTTCATCTTTTAGATGAGTAAATTGAGGGTCAGAGAGATGTCACTTGTCCAGGATCACACAACTACTATGTGTTGTGTGGGAGGATTAGAACCCAGATCTTCTTGATGCTAAGTTCAGTGCTCCATCCACCCTTTCTCTCTGTTTTAGAGTGCTGGGGTGCTGGACTGTGGGAGAACAGAGACTGATAAGGGACAGGAACTTTTATTCCCAATGCAATCCATCAATTCAGCAAACATTAATCACCTGCTTGGTTTGCTCTTGGGCTAGGGGATCCTAACACATTCATCTGGTTTGAGGGAGGGGGCACAGGGAGTGGAGTGAATGTTCCTAGATTTCAGGCTGGAAGGGACCCTGGAGACTCCCCATTCCAACCCACTCCTTTTATAGATAAGATTATAACCTCCATGAGAGCAGAGACTGTCTTTTGCCTCTTTTTGTATCTCTAGAGCTTAGCCCAGTACAGGGCACATAATAGGCACTTAATAAATGTTGATCAATTGATCAGGAGACTGAGGACCAGAGAGTGTAGTGATTGGCCCAAGGTCCCCTAGGGACTAAGAGGCAAAGCTGGGATTTGATCCCAGTTCCCATCAATTCAGAGCCAGCTAATTCCATCATCCTGTGATGTCTCTGTTCCATCTCCCCACTGCTACCACCCCCCTACTCCTACCTCAATGTGTTTTCTATCCCAAGCACCAGCAGCAAGTCCTTCAGGCTGTGGAGAGAGCCAAACAAGTGACCACAGCAGAGCTGAACAGCATTATTGGGGTGAGTCAGCATCCATCAGCCTGAAGTTTTGTCCAGAGCTTGGGACCAAGCCAAGGTGTTTGACATTTGGTTAGGTCAGACCTCGGATGCCCCCAGTCCCTCTTTCCTACTTTACCCCCTGACTTTCTGACTTTCCTTCTCCCTCCTGAGCCTCGGTTTGCCCTTCTGTGAAATGGGACCACAAACCTCCTTGGGGGCTAACTGTTGTCCCCCTCCCCAACCTGGACTCTTCTCCAATCTAGCAGCAGCAGTTACAGCACCTGTCACACCACATTCCTTCTGTACCCTTGGCCCCCCACCCTGCAGCAGGGCTGCTAACCTTGTCTGGAGCCCTGGCCACCCAGGCTCAGCTAGCAGCTACGACCACTGCTCTTGATACTTCTACCAAGGAAGAGCCAAGGATCCCAGGCACTGGGGAGTCCCCAGGTAAGGGGCTTATTCCGAGGTCGAGAGGAAAGGAGGGAGGGGCCGAGGAAGGAGAACTGTTTGGTTAAGAAAAGACATGGGGAGGGGGTAGGAAAAGGGCTGTACCAGGAAGGGGGAAAGAAGGTTACACAGAAATACAAGAGAAAAAGGATGTGTTGGGATAAGAAGGAAAGCAAGCTGTCCTCACTCATAAGTCTTTTTCTGTCTCCTCCCTCCCTCTCTGTCTCTCTCTTCTCTCTCTCTCTCTCTCTCTCTCTCTCTCTCTCTCTCTCTCTCTCTCTTTCTCCCTTCCTCCTTCTCTCTCGCTCTGTCTCTTTCTCTCTCTCCTTCTCTCACTCCCTCCTTTCTCTTTCTCTCTCTCTCTCCTTTCTCTGTCTCTGTCTGTCTGTCTCTGTCTCTCTATCTGTGTCTCTGTCTGTCTGTCTTTCTCTCTCCCTTCCTCCCTCTCCTTTCTCTCTCTCTCCCTCTCCCCTCCATCCCTCCCTTCCTCATTCCCTCCATCTCCTTTCCTCTCACTCTCTCCTTCCCTCCTCCCCCTTCTCTGTCTCTCCTTCCTTCTTCTCCCCTGGGCCTGGGGAGCAGCAGGCAGAGGCCACAGCATCCGGGTGAGTGACGGGGCTGGGACTGGGACTCTCTCTTTCCTCTCCCAGAGCTACCCTGAGCTGAGATCACTTGGGGGTTTGCTGTAGTATTTCCATCTCATCTGCATTCATCTGGCCTTTGGGCTTCTCTATTTGGGGCAGCTTTGGCCCATGTGAGGGTGGGGGTGGTCAAGATCCTGGGTCTGGGCTTTGAGCACCAACTCTTTTGCTGGCTTCTCCTCCCTTCCCCACACTCACCCCAGCAGGAGAGATTATTGACCAGCCCCCCTCCCCTTCCCCCTCTCCCTCGACCAAGGAGCAGTCACAGTTGGAGGGAAGTGAGGTCTCTCTGGGGATGGGTTGAAGATAACAGCTCTAAGCTGACAGTCCACTTCCCTCATCTTTAGTCAGGCTGGTCTCAGCTCCAGGACCCATCAGCATCTGTGTGAGGGGTTGGTGAGGGAGGGATGAGGCACCTTCTGCTGAATTCCCATGACCAGCCCTCCCCACTCCCTGCTGTGTTGGTATAACCCAGTGCCTGGACAAAAGCTGGGGTTGTCCTGGTCATGTTCCACCTTTCTGAAAGACCATCTCCAGTTCAAGAGCCATGTTAGAGGAAGGAGCTCACTAAGAGAAGGGAAGCTGGGATAGGGACAGGCCAAGAGAGCAGGCCATCAGAGGAGCTGGGAAGGTGTAGCTGGAGAAGACTAGAAGCCATATTCAAATACTTGAAAGTCTGGCACATGAGAGAGAGATTAGACTTCATCTGGGCTCAAAAGGGCACGAGAAGCAATGGGCTGAAATGGTAGAGAGGCAAATTTGAACTCGATGTAGGGAAACACTTCCCAACAGCTGTTCCCCAATGGGGATGGCCTGCTGAGGGAGGTATGTAAATGGAGGCTGTCAGAGATACCTTGTGGGGAGTGGTTTCCCAGGCTGGGAAAAGAGGTGAGGTTAGGCAATGTCTAAATCTCTTCCCAGATCTGACATTCTGTGTTCTAAGGGCCTTCTTCTGGCATTCTGTGTTCTCTGTCTCAAGGTCCCTTTCAGCTCTGACAGTCTCTGACCAGAGAAGGGGGGATAAACGAGGAGAGAAGATAAGGGGCTGTAGGCTGGGCTGGGGATTTTACATTAGGGATATGCCTCATTATCCCTTCCTGAGGGAACATCTTATAAGATGGGGAGAAGAAAACAGAATTGTGGAGAAGACAGTGTGTGTGTGTGTGTGTGTGTGTGTGTGTGTGTGTTTATAAATAAATTGTGGGGAGAAGCAAGTTCACCTCAGCACCCATCTCCCTTGACCCCTAGAAAGGACATTGGGGCTCCCTTGAGAACCAGGGAGTCTGTGGGAGCTGAGACCCTTACTCAATAGAGAAACCAAGGCCTGTATCTCTTGGTGACAGTGGGGGCAATTTGGAGAACTAAGAGAATGCAGTCTCTCTCTCCAGCTGGGATGTCCTGTATCTAATGGATGGGCTGTGTCCCCTTCTTTTAGCTTCCAGGAACTGGGGACACTTGTTCAGGGACTTGGAGCAGGGGAGGGATGTGGACTCCTCCCCAGGGCCAGCTGAGCCTTCATAGCTGCTTCCAGGATGCCTGATAAACCTTTTATATTTTCCTACAGAGCCCATCTCCTTCACCCCCAGAGAGCCTAGTGGAGGAGGAGTGGCTCATTGGTCATACACACAAGCAGGAAGAGAAAGATCCTCTGGGAAACTATGTGAGTGGGCTTCTGTCTCCTTTCCTCTCTCTAGGCCTCAGTTTCCCCATCTGTAAAAAGAGAGGCCTGGTTATTTGAATGGTTTCTAAAGGTTCCTTTCAGCTCTGACATTCTATGGCCTGTGTTCCTTATTTTTTAATTACTGATATTTTTTGTGGTCCCAACAGTTTCGTTTCTAACTATATTCCTTTCTTCCTTGGAGACCCATTCCATGTAACAAAGAATAAAAAGAAAGAGGAAAAAAAAGAATTTAAAAAATCAATCTATCATCTACTTGGAGGGCTTTCCAAACCCTGACATTTTATCTTCTATGTCCTGAGGCTCTCCCCAGCTCTGATTATTCCAAGTTCTCTATACTGAGGCCCTTGTGGCTCTGACCTCTTATGGTCAAAGGAGGCTACTGGTAATGGGAGCTTGGCTTTCCCTCTGAGGCCTGCTCATGAGGGGGTCTCTCCCCACCAGATCCCATGTAGCTTCCCCCTTTCTCTCTGCCAGGACAGTGATGGTGACAAGAGTGATTATAATCTGGTGGTGGATGAGGTGAGTCTGGCCCCTTGGTGTGGGAGTGAGGGTGTACAGCTGGGACTTCTTCCCCCGCACTGTGGCAGGGGAGTAGGGACGTCAGCATCAAGAGGAAGGCTTTTTTTTTTTTTCTGGGAAGAGGACACTGAGGGTGGGTTGCAAAGTGCCTTGATGGAGAGGGAGATACAAGTCCTGATTTCTTGGGCAAGACCTAGGACAGGGGCTAGAGAGAGAGATGGGAGTCCCCTCCTCCCCTCTTCTCTCCACTATTCTCCAGAAGAACTGAGGAAAATTCAATGACTTCTAACTGTCCCATCCTACCTTATGGTCTCATTAAGAACATAAAACCACAGAACTTGAAAAATCTTTAGAGATTCTCTGATCTAGGGTTTGGTTTTTTTTTAACCAAGGCATCCATGAATTTTTTTTTTAATTGAAAACTGTATTTCAATATAATTAGTTTTTTTCATGATCCTATGAATACGTTTTACTTAATATATTTAAAAACATACTGAGAAAGTCTCTTCAGGCTTCACTAGATGGACTGCCAAGGAACTCCATGACACAGTGATTAAGAATCTCTGATCTAAGGGGCAGCCAAGTAGCTCAGTGGATGGACCACCTGCCTGTAGTTGAGGACTTGAGTTCAAATCTGACCTCAGATATTTATTAGCTGTGCAACCCTGGGCAAGTCACTTAACCCTGATTGCCTGGGGAATGAGGGAAGGATATATGATCTAATCCCACTCTCCCTCTCCTTTTCTATTATATATGGTCTGTAGAGGGAAGGAGAATTGCTCAAGGTCATACAACATAGCTGAGATGGGAACCTAGACCTTCCCAGCTCTGTTCCAGGCTTCCTCCCTTCACACCCTCTGGGATCTAGCCTTCAGTTTTACTACCTTTTCTTTAAGTGGTTCTGAGCAAGTCTCTTTTGTGCCCCCTAAGTTTCCTCCCTTCTGGGGCTGGGGTGGGGAAGCAGGGATAGATGTGCCCAATCAGAGGCTCCCTTCTAATTGAAGAGCAAGAAATCCCCAAACTCTCTGACCTTCTTGTTGCCAGGATCCTGTCTTGGAAGCCCCCAGACTGGTGCCCACACCCAGCCCGAAGCTACTAACCCAACCAGATCTTCCTGACAGCCCAGCCTCTTTGACCTCTTTGTCCTCAAGCCAGACCACACTGACCCCCAAAGGCAAGGATCCCAGCCTGGTAAGGAATCAAAGAACCCATCCCTAGTTAGTCACTGTGACCACCTGATGCTGCCCAGAACACCAGGGACAGGGAGGCTGAGTGATGGAAGATGCCCATAGAGGGGTCAAGAACATTGGATTTGGGGCAGCTAGGTGGCAGAGGGGATAGAGCACCAGCCCTGAAGTCAGGAGGAACTGAGTTCAAATCCAACCTCAGGCACTTACTAGTTGTGTGACCTTGGGCAAGTCACTTAAGCCCAATTACCTAAAAAAAAAAAAAAAAGCTGTATTTGAGTCCAGACCTCCCCTTACTTACAAGTTCTGTGACCCTGAGCACGTGACTTCCTTTCTCTGTGCCTCAGTCTTTTCATCTGTAAAGATGAATAGTTCTTATGCATATATAGGATAAATACACATGTATCATACCTGTGCTACCTTCCTCCAGGTTAGTGATGACAAAGGTACTTTGTAACCTTCAGGGGCCAGAGAAATGGGAGCCGTGATTTTAAATACTCAGCAATACTCCCCCCACCCCCACCTAACATGGGGCTCACTTCAACAATGCATTTTTTAAAATGGCTTTAAAGCCCATACAGCACACAAGGAGTTAATGTGGCCGTTCCTGACACCCAGGCCCTGCGGGCCTTCCTGCCTGGCTGCTGCCTGAACTGCTTCCCTGGGCCCTGGATCGATTGGCCAAGTCAGACTCTGGGATTGAAACATCATTGGGAGGGCTGCCTTTCAGGGCCAATCAATCTGAGTCCCACTAGCTCAGGCAGATGAGGGAGGAGGGGGCCGGTGTGAGACAGAGAGAGATGCTGAGGGGATGGGGGTGCTCCCCCACAAAGCCACAGAGTGGGGGGGCCTGGCTTATAGGAGGGATGCCCCTCCCCCACAGGTAGCTCAAGCCTGTGCCCTGTCCTGTCCATTCATGACCACATTCATATGTGCTTGTGTGTGATAATGTGTAAGATGTTCACAGATGCAAATACACAGTATGCTCATGGGAAATGGTATGCCCACGCCTGCCATACACGTATGCCTTTGTGTATGTCCACACACGCGTTCCTATGTACAAACCAGTGCACTTGTGTAGGTAGGCAAATGCATGTAGATTTGTGGACAGTATGTAACCACCTTATTTAATGCTCATGCAAATCTATGTAATGCGTGTAAACAGTGGCTAACATGAGTGGGCTTTCCCACACACATGGATACCTGGAGGCACACACATGTTCACACATGACCCTCCCATTTCTGCCAAATGCATTAGTTCTAAAATAGTCCCCAGCTACTCCCCAACTTATCTCCCCTCAGCCTAAATCTGACTGCCCCTCCCCCATTCCACTCTCTGCAGAAGCTGTTCTCTGTCAGCATGCCTCCCATGGGCAAGCCCAGCAGCCCCTCCTCCTCCCCAGACGCCTCCACCCCTGGCCCTAGCTCTGCCAGCCACGTCCGTCAGCTTGGCACCAAACCACTGCCTGCCACAGAGAGCCCCGATGAGAAACCTGCCCTCCGATCCACCTCGACCCCAGCTCCTGAACGATGGATGAAGACTGTCTGGTGGAAGCAGGACCTCACTGACAAAGACCGTGCATGGGCTGGGGGAAATAAGGGAGACTGAAAAGGAGGAAACCTGGCTTCTATGATCAGGTCCCTCACTGACTTACTGCATCATCTTGTGCAAATATGTTCCCCTCTCTGAAGCTGTAAAAAGGTGGGGTGGAGGGGGGAGGAAGAGAAAGGGAACTAGAAGATATCTAAGGACCTTTCCAGTTCTGACATCCTGGTTCTAAGGTCCCTCCCAGCTCTGACACTCTGTGTTCTAAGGTCCCTCCCAGCTCTGCCATCCTGTGTTCTAAGGGTCTTCCCAGCTCTGACATCCCAGTTCTAAGGGCCCTCCCAGCTCTGACACTCTGTGTTCTAAGAAGGGTCCTTCCAGCTCTGACATTCTGGGTTCTAAGGCCCTCCTGGCTCTGACATTCTGTGTTCTAAGGCCCTCCCAGCTCTGACATTCTGGTTTCTAAAAAGATCCCTCTAAGTTCTGACATTCTATGTTTCATGGTTCCAAAATTCCAAGCTTATAAGGCTCTAAATTACTAATATTCATTCTAGGAATGGAGAATTATGTGAGTTGCAAAGGCCTGAAGACCCAAATGAGTGCTGTATTTTGTACCAACCTGTGTGTTTGGGAGTGGAGGGTAGGAAGGGGCATGTGCTGATGACATTCAGGTAATAAGCCCTATTGAAATGCCATGTACAACTTTGGGATGTAATTGGGAGTAATGAGAAATGAGGTTGTCCAGGCAGGGTAGCAGGAGAGAGGGGATGGAACATTGAATGTCATGTTCAGAAATGTGGACTTTTGATGTGTTAAGCAACAGGGATGGCTTTGGGAGTTTTGAAGCAGGGAAGAGACGGGAAGAAAGGGTTGCTTGAAGAAGGCTCCATGTAAGAAATGTCAAGGGTAGAGGCTGGAGGAATGGAGGCTAGTTATGGTGCCAGGAGGCCAACTAGAGGTGGGTTGTTAGTAGATGAGGAAGACATTTGGCAGATTTGACTAGACTTACAGAACATGGAATGGAAGGGACCTCAGAGATCTAGTCCAATTCCATCATTTGACAGATTGGGAACCTAATGCCTGGGGAGAGACAAGGCTTACCCCAGACTCCATAGTTTGGGAGCACTTTGGACATAAGGCAGGATGCTGGGGGTCAAAGATGCCTCCCAGGGGGCTGGCTGGGACAGGTAGAAGATGGTAGTGCCATTGACCCAGGGAAATTGGGTTTCATCATTGGATCATAGGGTCGTTTGGAGGAGAGGAAGGTGGTGATTTGCATTTTTGGATATGGTGAGTTTGAAGCAATAGGAGCATACCCAGAAAGATATGAATGCTGGGGACTGGGACCTTCAGGGAGCTATATCGTAATGGGAAGGGGTATCTTCTGTGGGAACAAATTAGTGAGTTGAAGGTAACAGGAATGTAGATGAAGAAGGGTATCTGGAGAAACTTCCTTATCCTCAATTTCTTCCTTCTCTGAAAGGTCCAGTGGACACTTGCTAAACGCTTATGGGGGCCCCAAATTCTCTAGTTCGGAGGATAGAAAGTGCAGAGATAGGGAACCCTGAACCCTCAAGGTTCAGGAGCTGAAACCCTTTCTTAGTGCTGGGGGAGTAGGAGATGTCTGAAGGTCTTGTCCCCTCCCCACAGCCTTGAGGGGTCCCCTGGCCCTGTCTGGCCCCTTCCCTGCATCCTTTGGTGGGACCAAAGGATGGGACCCCACACTCTATGGGGACCTTGCTCTGCCTAGCTCCTACACAAGCCTTCACCTGTCCCCACATATTAGCGGCCCCATGATGTACGGCTGCTCCCCCATGGTGAGTTTGAGCACTGGGGAAGAGGAAAGCACTCTGGATTTTCTTGGAACTGGGCCAGTCTCCATGATCCCATTTGTGAATGGGGCATGTTTGGTCATCAATTATCCTTCAGGACTAGAAGATGCTGAGGCTCTCATAAGCTTTGGTTGAGAGTTCTGTCCAGCTTAGGGGGTGAAGCAAGGAAGATGGAAGGGGTGGGGAGAGGAGCTGAAGGTTTTCTTCTTCCTTACCCCTGGAATCAGGAGATGGAAATTGAATCTCACCCCCACATCCGGGTATCTGCCCTCTCCTCCACCTTGCCTGGCATCCCTGGGGGAAAGCTGTGAGTACCCACTTAGCTGATAAAGATCAGGTGAGGGCAGTGGGCTCCCTGAAGGAGCTGGCTGCATCTGGGAAATGGGTTGGATTCCTTGTGACTTCACATCCAAAAATTTCTCTGAGACCCTCAAAAGTGGTTGTATTCCAGGTTGGAGTGTGTCAGGGGAGGGACATAGGGACAGACTCCTCTCCAGGATCTGTCTGAGAGAGTCCATTTTGAAGCCTTTCTCCAACTTTATGTCTGAAAGAGAAAGACCTGGCTACATCCCAATAACTGTACACGGGTTGGGGGAAGAACTTTGGTCCAGGCTGTTTGTCAAGTTCTCTGAGGTACTCAGAGGCAGCTGAGTGGGGACTGCTCTGCCTGTGATGGGGAGGGTCAGCCTCCACCCCCTGGTTATAGGCCCCTTCCGACCCCTCCAGGGCTTATTCCTTCCAATTGTCTGCTGATGGGCAGATGCAATCAGTGCCCTTCCCATCAGATGCCCTCCTGGGCACAGGCATCCCCAGGCACGCCAGACAGCTGCACACCCTCACCCATGGAGAGGTTGTCTGTGCTGTCACCATCAGCAACTCCACCCAGCACGTCTACACAGGGGGCAAGGGCTGTGTGAAGGTGTGGGATGTGGCCCAGCCAGGCACCAAGACTCCTGTGGCACAGCTTGACTGCTTGGTGAGGGAACAGGCCCTCAGCTGCCCAGCCTTGGCCCTCCTGGAGCCCTTCCCTGGGCAGAGCTGGGTGGGCCTGGGTGAGCAGGGGCCAGCCACCATCCAGATGTGGTGTCAGGGACGGGAGGTGGGGGGAAAGCTCTGGACTGTTCCCTGACTTGGGCTGTGAATTTGACCTCCTCTGGCCTGGGCTGAATGGTCCCCCAGCTCCCTTGCAGGCCTTGGGTTTTGTGGTTCCCCAGGGAGCTGGGCCTAGTGTTGAGCCTGTCCCCAGCTCCTGCTCTGCTCTCCCCCTCCTCCCCCTTGCACCCAGAACCGGGACAACTACATCCGCTCCTGCAAACTGCTGCCAGATGGACGAAGCCTGATTGTGGGTGGGGAAGCCAGCACCCTGTCCATCTGGGACCTGGCAGCCCCCACTCCCCGAATCAAGGCTGAGCTCACATCCTCGGCGCCCGCCTGCTATGCCCTGGCCATCAGCCCTGATGCCAAGGTCTGCTTCTCCTGCTGCAGTGATGGCAACATTGTGGTGTGAGACCTGCAGAACCAGGCCAGGCCATGGTCAGGTGAAGCTTCCCAGGCTATGCATTTGTGGGCTGGGCCCAGGCTGAGAACCAGGCCACGGTCAGGTGAGGGCCAGCTGGAGGAAGCTGGAGGTTGAGGGATGTAGAGAGAGGGGATCTGGATCCATATCATATTCAGATATCTGAGGATGTGGGAAAGGGCAGCTTGGTACTTGGGAGTGGGAGTGGGCTGCATGTGGCATTATGTAGTATGTGGGAATGGAGAGGTTGGAGGACCCAAGGCCAAGGGGATTTGGTAAGCAGGGCCCTAAGACCAGGCAAGCTGTGCCTGTGTGAACTCTGAGTCTTCCTGGACCAGTGTGAGATCCAAGGTAAGAGGAAGAAAGAGGACAGGGGTGACCCAGCATTTTAGCCAGAAGGGATCTCAGCAGCCCGTTAGCACAACCTGTACCAGATGTGGCTACATGAGACCCATGGCCAGAGGGATTGGCAGCATGAAACCCCAGTTCCCAACTGCTCTGGATTCTTTCCATCCACCTCCCAGATGGACGTCTAACTCACCAAGTGCTCCCAAGCTGACCTTTCCATACCACCAGGCCCCCCTGACTCCTCTTTGTCAACTGTGCCATGATCTGTGGCTCTGGCCTCTCTCCTTTCCTCAGGGCTAGGCTGGGGTTTGATCAACCTCCTGACCCTGGTGTGTCTCTCCTGGCCCCTCTGTCCATCTGCTATGTGCTGGGAGGAGCTCTTACTCTTACTGGCCCCTCTGTTCTTCATGGTCTTCTCCCTCCTTCCTGCCCTCTCCTCTTCAGGCAGTTTCAGGGCCACACAGATGGAGCCAGCTGCATAGACATCTCTGACTGTGGACAGGTGGTCTGGACAATACCATGTACTGCTAGGACCTGCTTGAGAGCCACCAGCTCCAACAGCACGACTGGCTCCCAAGTGGCCCTGGACAGGGGCTTCTCAGCAATGGGGTGGAGGTGGGATGGAACCGGGTCGGCCTACCTGGCTCATCCTTGGACCCATCAGGTGTGTGTGAAGCATCAGGGCATGGAAGAATTGGGGCAGAATGATAGAACCCCCAAATGGCAGCCCTGGGCCATCTAGTCTCTCCCACAACTGCATGGGAATTCCCTCTGTGGGCAGTGTGGGGTCATAGGATGAATTGGGGATCTGCAGCACTGAGTTCAGATGCTGGTTCTGCCTCTGACATGACCTTGGCTGGTCACCACCTCTCTGAACCTCAGTTTCCTCATTTATAAAATGTCTTTAGACCAGCTAACCTCTAAGGTTCCTTCCTTCTGGCTCCCGAAATGCCTCCCAAGTGGTCATGTGGACTCTGCTTTGAGACCTTTGGGCATGGTGAACTCAGCCCTTCCACTTTCAGAGAGCTTTAATTGTTGGGACTTTTTTTTTGCTTTGCTTTTGCTTTTTTGGAGGTTGGAGGCAGGGTAATTGGGGTTAAGTGACTTGCCCAAGGTCACACGGCTAGTTTTTGTGTTAAGTGTCTGAGGCCAGATTTGAACTCAGGTCCTCCTGACTCCAGGGCTGGTGCTCTATTCACTATATCACCTAGCCGCCCCTTGGAACGTTTTTTTTTACATGGAATAGAAGTTTGCCTCTCTGAAGCTTGCCTCCATTGCCCCCAGACCTGTCCTCTGGGGCCAAGAAGAGTGAGATGATTGTCTTCCACAAGCTGGCCCTTTGGATTATCAGAGACATGGCCCCACTAAGTCTTCTCTGCGCTAACCATCCCTGGCTCCTTCCCTCCTTCTATGACTGGGTTTAGAGGACTCTGGGTCTCTTTCCAGTCTGTCACTGTCCTAGTTAAAATGCATCAGCCCTCAACCCCCACCCATAGCCCAGATCTGGGCTTCGGCCTCCTTCGGCCTTCCCCTCTACCATCTAAGATTGCCTTAGCTTTTGGGATCACCTCATCACATTATTGGGGTGGGGAGTGGTGGTCAGGATTTAGTGCCTAGACAGGAGTCAGGAATGCTGGTGGAGGTAATTAAGAATCAGTGGGAGGCAGTAGGTCAGGAAGTGCCCCAGGCCCTTCTTTCCCTTTCTGCATGCCCTCCCCACTCATCCTGGTTTGCTGTGCAGCTTTTGGCCAATTGCTTTCCTGCTCTGGGCCTCAACTTCCTCCTTCCTCCTAGCTCTGGATTTTAAAACATTGTGACTGTGTCTGGGACTCACTACCAGCCTTCCTCCCTCAGGCAAGTCCTCTCACTCCCTGCAGTGTCCTCACTTGTAAAATAAAGGGGCTGGACTAGCTGGAACACCTCCCCCCCCCCACCTTGCCCACGTCCCCTGCTTTGCCCATCCTTCACTCTGCCTTCTCCATCCTCTGGCCCTCCAGGGAAGAACAAGCTTCTCAGTGCATCTCCCAGGCGAGGGAGGGAGGGAGGGAGGGAGGCAGGGATGTCAGTTCAGGCCACAGCTCTGTCCCCCACCCCCTAGCAGCAGCCACAGACTCTCCACAGCACAAGAGCGTAGACACTGCCAAGTATCTCAAGGACCATCAGTCCAGAGGAGGGAAAGGTGGCCCAGGGAGACTGTAAGGTCCTAGATCCTGAGCTGGAGGGGACCTTTGAGGCTGTCTGGTCTAACTCCATGATTACATGGATTACATATGATGTGCCTCTCTGAGGCACAGAGAGGTCAAGTGACCTGCCATGGGGCACACAGCTGGTGTTTGAGGCAGGATTTGAACTCAGGACTACCTGATCCCTAGCTGCCCAAGCTCTCCCTTCTAGGTGGTTAAGGAAGCCCCTTCATTCAGCCCAGGGGAATGGGGAAGAGCATCTTTTACAGCCAGGGGTTCAACCTACCCTCCTCCCTCCCTTTTCCTCCCCTTATGGGGGTCAGTCCCAAGAGTCTTCCTCTATCCTCAGCTGTGACATTTCTGGCAATGACAAGTGCATTGTGAGGGGCTCAGGTGATAAAAAGACTGCCATGTACGGGTAGTATAATGAAGCTGCCCCCCATGTCCCTCTTGCCTTGGCGCAGGAGCGTCCCCTCCCCTGGGAGCCCAGGCCCGCTCTCCCACATCTGTCTAGCCATTGGGCATCTCTTCCTCCACCTTCCTGACCTTCCACACCCTAGCTCTCCAACCCCCCACCCACCAGGAGTTGCAGGGCCCAAGCCTCTGACCTTCAAGAATAAATAAACGTCTCTATCATGTTTGTCCATGCCCGGCTGCAGGAAGGCAGCCTTCTCCTCTCCACCTCTCCCCCATCTCCAAGCCACCTACCCGGACCTCCCTTGGAGGCCAGGTCAGGAACACGGGACAAAAGCAGACTGAAGAGGTGGCAGTAGGGGAGGGAGCAAGGGCACCTTGGGCTCTAGGGGAGCTTTGGGGTGAGCCCTCCTCTTCCACCTGGCCTAGACTCCAAGGGGCCCCAGGACCTCTGTACAGCCAGAGCTACCGCCTTCCCCCTGGATCCAAAGCTATGAGTTGACAGGCAGCTTCAGGGGCCTGGTCAGTAGCAATGACAAGCTGGCACTAAGGGAAGGGGGGAGCAAGGCTCAGAGATGTGTGCCTGGGGCACCTCAGACCCACCCTGCCATTTTACCACTAAAGAAGCTCCAAGTGGCGGGAGGTTCAGAGATGGGAGTGAGCCAGCATGGAGAGCACTGGCCTCAGAGGAAGGCTGAGGGAGGCCAGAGAGGATCATCCCAAGGTGGCCAGGGATGGGGGGGAGGGGGGGAGAAGCCCGAGGGGATGTGAGAGCCTGGGGTCTGGCTTCTGTTCAGTGGGTGACCTCGGAAAAGGCCCGTGAGAGCCCCTGAAGAAGACAACAAGCCCCACACGTGCCTCTGGCATTTTATTAAATACAACCTAAAGACGGGGGCCTACAAACCCTCCCGTCAAAAAAACAGAACCCATGAAGTAGAAAAATAAACACCAAAGACCACACAAAATGTCGAGAGTTCCCATTCTGGGGTGGGGGTGGGGGCCTAGCTCTGGGCCCCCAAGCTTCCTCCTTGGCCCCAGGGATTCTTTGGGACATCGCTGACTGACGGGCTGGGGGTGGGGGAGCCAGTGTGGGGCCGCCTCAGTAGATGACTTCGTAAACGGTGGCCTTCTTGTCCCCTGAGCCGGTGACGATGAACTGGTCATCCGTGGAGATGTCACAGCTCAGGACCGATGAGGACTCTTTTGACTGGGAGAGAAAGGGACAAGGCGTTATGGGGAAGCTGGACTGGGCCTGGGCTGGTGGCGGGGGTACAGAAGGGTGGCAAGGAGTGTCCCTTCCAGCCCTGACCTGCCTCCTCTGCTCCGGCCCTGGAACACGGCCTTAGCCTTTGCCCAGACAGCCTCTCACCTGGAAGATGCTGGCTCCATAGGGTGTCCTCCAGGCATTAAGCAGGTTGTCCTTCCCAGTGCTCACAAACCACCTCCCTGGAGAGGAGAGATGGGAAGGAATAGCACAGAACAGCTTTTAGATTCACACCTCATGTAAAGACCTCACTGGAGCCTAACCACAACCCAGGAAGGGAGGTGCTCTTAATACTCCCATTTTGTCATTCAGTCATTTTACAGTCCTGTTCCACTCTCCATGACCCCATTGGTAGTTTTCCTGGAAAAGTTACCAGAGCGGTTTGCATTTCCTTCTCCAGATAATTTTACAGATGAGGAAACTGAGGTAAACACAGTCAAGTGACTTGCTCAGGGTCACACAGAAAGCAAGTGTCTGGGGCATAATTTGAACTCAGGTCCTCCTGATTCCAGGCCAGAGGCTCTACCCACTGAGGAACCTAGCTAACAGTAGGAAAGGCTTTGGACCAGGAGGAAGGGACCAGGAAGGGGCCAGAAAACTGGTATCAAGACCTATCTTTGCTGTCTGTTCTCTGTAACCCCACACAAGGCATTAAACTTGTCAGGTTCTCCACATACAAAATAGAGTCTGAACTCAAACTCTCTGACATACTGTGTTCTAAGGGCCCTCCCAGCTCTGATATCCTGTTTTAAGGGCCCTCTTAGCTCTGACATCCTGTGCTCTAAGGGCCCTCCCAGCTCTGACATCCTGGATTCTAAAGGCCCTCCCAGCTCTGACAACCTGTGTCCTAAGGGCCCTCCCAGCTCTGACATCCTGGGTTCTAAGGGCCCTCCCAGCTCTGACACCCCCTGTTCTAAGGGTCCTCCCAGCTCTGACACCCTCTGTTCTAAGGGCCCTCCCAGCTCTGACACCCTCTGTTCTAAGGGTCCTCCCAGCTCTGACACCCTCTGTTCTAAGGGCCCTCCTAGTTCTGACACTCTCTGTTCTAAGGGCCCTCCTAGTTCTGACATCCTGGGTTCTAAGGATCCTCCCAGTTCTGACATCCTCTGTTCTAAGGGCCCTCTCAGCTCTAACATTCCTGGTCCTAAGGGCCCTCCCAGCTCTGACACTATGTTCTGTATATGCTGTGTTGCATAGCAAGAAAAACACAGATAATCACAGACAAGGCTGCTGCTTCTCTCCAGCAGCTCACCCACTGACGTCATTCATTCACCTAACAAATGTTTGCAGACACAGGGCCGGGCCCTGTGCCAGGTGGGGAAGGGTCAGGGTCAGAACTGCTACTGCCAAGTCAGAAGCTGCCACTGAGAAAGGGAGACTGGGAAGTAGGCAGCCCAGAGGCCCTGCTTGGTGAGGGTCCTGAGGGAGGCAGCTGCCCCCCCAGTCAGGGCCACCTGCCCCATCTCGGGCCGCTCCAGCTCAGAGCCTACCACAGGAGGCGAACTTGAGGGAGAGGACGCAGCTTTCATGCAGGTGCAGCTGGTACTTGTCCGGCTTGCTGACGTGCAGGATTTCCACGGTGCTGCTCTCCATGCCCACGGCCAGCCAGTCGCCCGTGGGGCAGTGGCCCAAGGAGAAGATCTGGAGGGTGGAGGAGAGGGTGTGGGCAGATCCAGGCAGTGAGCACTCCTCAGGGCCCACGGTCCAGCCCCTCCTCCACCCACAAGAGCCAGATCCGGGTTCTACTGCTCCTTCCACCCTCCCAGTTGCATCCTGGAGGGATCTGTGGAGGGGCTGGCCCCCTGCCAGGGGATTATGGAGGCCTGGGTACCTGGGAGCTGAAGTCATGCTGCTGGAGCTGCCGGCCCTCACGCAGGTCCCAGCAGCGCACGGTGTTGTCCAGGCCACCTGTCCACAGCCGGGCCCCGTCATTGGAGATGTCGATGCAGCTGGCCCCATCTGTGTGACCTTGGAACTGCCTGAAGGAAGAGGAGGTGCTTAGGTGGTCTTGGCAGGGCCTCCCTATACCATGGCCCAGTTCTCAGCCTGGGCCCAGCCCACAGGTGCACAGCCTGGGAGGCCTCACCTGACCATGGCCTGGTTCTGCAGGTCCCACACCACAATGTTGCCATCACTGCAGCAGGAGAAGCAGACCTTGGCATCAGGGCTGATGGCCAGGGCATAGCAGGCGGGCGCCGAGGATGTGAGCTCAGCCTTGATTCGGGGAGTGGGGGCTGCCAGGTCCCAGATGGACAGGGTGCTGGCTTCCCCACCCACAATCAGGCTTCGTCCATCTGGCAGCAGTTTGCAGGAGCGGATGTAGTTGTCCCGGTTCTGGGTGCAAGGGGGAGGAGGGGGAGAGCAGAGCAGGAGCTGGGGACAGGCTCAACACTAGGCCCAGCTCCCTGGGGAACCACAAAACCCAAGGCCTGCAAGGGAGCTGGGGGACCATTCAGCCCAGGCCAGAGGAGGTCAAATTCACAGCCCAAGTCAGGGAACAGTCCAGAGCTTTCCCCCCACCTCCCGTCCCTGACACCACATCTGGATGGTGGCTGGCCCCTGCTCACCCAGGCCCACCCAGCTCTGCCCAGGGAAGGGCTCCAGGAGGGCCAAGGCTGGGCAGCTGAGGGCCTGTTCCCTCACCAAGCAGTCAAGCTGTGCCACAGGAGTCTTGGTGCCTGGCTGGGCCACATCCCACACCTTCACACAGCCCTTGCCCCCTGTGTAGACGTGCTGGGTGGAGTTGCTGATGGTGACAGCACAGACAACCTCTCCATGGGTGAGGGTGTGCAGCTGTCTGGCGTGCCTGGGGATGCCTGTGCCCAGGAGGGCATCTGATGGGAAGGGCACTGGTTGCATCTGCCCATCAGCAGACACGTGGAAGGAGTAAGCCCTAGAGGGAGGGAGTGTGCTCGGGTGAGTACATCTGCAGGGAAGCAGTAACCTTCAATCCACCCAACACACATACCGTGGCATACACATGCCAGCATTTCCTTGGTTCAGCTTCAAAGCAGCTCCCAAGCCCTCCCCCAGCCTGGCCTCCTCCAGCCAGGGGACCAAGTTCTGTCTGACTCAACCACCACAGCAACTTTGCAGCCCCTAGGGGATGAGCCCAGACCCTCAGCTTCCTCAGCAAAGGGCAAGGAAGGAGCCTTCCCTGAAATCCCCCCATCTGTCCAGCATTGTCCTTAGGAGGTGCTGCCCCCCCGAGGCCCAGGCACTGGGAGACCAGGTGATCCCCTGTTCCCCTCTACACTCACGGTTTCCCTGAGGAGCTGCTGGGCAGGTTAGCAGAGAGACTTGAGACCCGCATATGTGAGTGAGGATCATAGCTGACCTGGAGAGACAGTAAGGGCCATGGCAGGCAGAATTCCACACCTGAGGTGGCCCACAGTCCTCCCCGCCCCACCCCTCTGTCCTGCCCCCTAGGACAAACATTGCCAGTCTGTCAGAAAGTCCCCTGAAGCCTCAGGGTGGGGATGGGCCAGAGTAGAGACACAGAACATTGGAAGGCACGGGTGGGAGGGCCCACTCACCCCCCAGAGCAACCTTGGGAGGACGTGGACAAGGTGCAGCAGCCACGAGCCCCAGGACTACTTACCAGAGCAGGACGGCCATAGCCCGACGTCCCTCCCATGGCACCAGCCCCATTGAGTTGTGAGGAGGCCAGATGGAGCCCGGTGTAGGCCCCCGTGGTGGCCAGGTCTCCGTTCACCGCTGAGTGCACCATTCCCATTCCGAAGGGGCCTGTGTAGGAGCCAGCCACAGCCAGGGGGCTCCTGAGGCCCAGGGCTGGGACAGGACCCAGAGTTCAATGGTCAAGTTGGTGTAGATAAGTGTACGCAGGCATTTGCAACTGAACCCCCCCCACTCCCCACTGCCTACCCAAGCCACCTTCCCTTCCTTGCCCCCCTCCTGGGCTCCAGAGTTGGATTACCCAAAGAGTCCACTGCGGCCTTGCCCAGACCAGGCCTGAATGGCTGTGTCCCAATGCTGCTGCCGCTGCTACTGCTGCTGCTACTGCTACTGCTGCCGCCGCCACCGCCTCCAGGCCCCAGCCCATCTCCCTGGGACGTGGGGGTGCTAGACTTCAAGCCGGGGGTCCCGGCCTTCTCCACCTGCAGCAGGAGGACCAGCACCCATCTGGCAGGGGGGACCTCAGGGCCCCCAAGGCCTCTGCCCTGGGCTGTCAGCATACTGCCTTCCTCTTGTTTCAGTCACCGATCCCATCATTCCCTGCATTCTGCACTGACTGAGGCAGTCTGCCCAGGTTTTCTCATTTCTTACTGGCTGTTCACTATCCCAATTTGCTCCAGCAGCCTCCAAAAATGCTACAGGTGGGAGATCTGAGGCCCAGCGAGGACTCTGGTGACCCAGTGAAAGCAGAATCGGAGTTGAGATCTTCCAGGACCGGGCCTGGTCTGGATGGTGGCTCTCCTTCCCCAGCCCCAGGTGGGTGTGGAGTCTGCATCTCCATCGCTCCCCTCCCACACATACCGGGGTCAGGTCCTTGCTTCGAGCAGGTGAGGCACTCCGGGATGAGGAGACAGACGGTGGGCTGCCAGGGATGGCCTCCTTCCGAGGCAAGGGAGTCTTGTCCAACCCATTTTCCCTCGAGGAGTAAGAGTGAACACTATGGGGGGACTGAGGATCCTAGAGAGATAGTAGAGAAGCAGGGCCTGGCCCCAAGGCTCCAGCCTAAGTTTCCCTCCCATCCCCAGTGTACAAAGTGAGGCCCTGGGGGTCCTTGGGCAGCTCTGAGCAGGAGTGGGAAGAAGGGCCTGGGGCCCACTGACCTCATCGACCACCAGGTTGTCCTCACTCTTGTCAGCATCACTGCCCTAGAAGACAGGAGGAGGTGGGAGCATCAGGCCACCCAAGCCTCCCCTGCCGCCCCCCCCAGGCCCAGACCCCCTTACATAGTCAGTAAGAAAGTCCTTTTCCTCTGCCCGCCTCTTCTTGCTGCTGCTCAGGTACTCAGAAATGGTCCGGACACGCTCAGCACTCGGGAGGGCCAGGGAGCTCTGAAGGAGACAGAGACAGAGGAGCCCAAGGTGTCTATCGTCAGACCCAGACTCAGACATTTGCTCCTCTTAACAAGGATGGGCATGGCTTGGATCATGGACCACTGAGGCAGGCAGTCAAGAGGAGGAAACTCAGGCAGAGAGGGTAAGTGACTTGTCCAGAGTCACCCAATTACAAAGTGTCTGAGGTGGGATTCGAGCCCTGGTTCTTCTGGCCTCCCATCTGTGGCATGTTATCCCTCTTCCTGCTGACTGAGACCCCCAACAAACACCAAATACCTACCGGGCCTGGATCTCTGTCTGTCAGCAGAACAGCAGGCGGTGAGACCAGAGGAGAGAAGAAAGGGCACAGTGAGGGGGGAGCCAGAGCATTTGCCTCCTCCCTCCCCCCGACACGCCACTGCCTACCTCGGTGTTCCAGCTCCTGCAAGCCTCGATC
Source organism: Gymnobelideus leadbeateri (assembly GCA_011680675.1). Taxonomy (NCBI): domain Eukaryota; kingdom Metazoa; phylum Chordata; class Mammalia; order Diprotodontia; family Petauridae; genus Gymnobelideus; species Gymnobelideus leadbeateri. Next base: position 1,671,454 of record WOXC01012492.1, on the reverse strand, counting down.
ATCCTTGGGGCCAGCCTGGGCAGGAGCTGCCAGGGCCCCTGTTAATGCCAGGAGCCCTGAGGCACTGCCCAAGCTGGCCAGGCCTGAGGGATGTGGGGTCAGCGGGATGGGTGGTGCAGAGTGGGGCAGGTGCTGGGCCTGCAGCTGGTGCTGAGGAAGAAAGGGGGGGAGTTCATGGGGAGAGACAGGACAGAGAGCAACAGACAGACAGAGACAGAACAGAGGGAAGAAGGGAGGGAGGGGGAGAGGAAGACAGACATGTGAGAGACAGAAACAGGACAGGGAGAGAGAGGGGGAAGAGAGACAGAGACAGAGCAGACAGGAGAGAGGAGGGGAGGGAGGGAGAGATGGGAGAGAAAAGAGAGAGAGGAGAGGACACAGAGAGAGAGAGACAGAGGAGAGAGAGGTAGGGAGAGGTACAAACAAGGACTGAGGGAGGAGTGGGAGATGGTGATGGTGCCGAGGGCCCAGGGTAGGAAAGGCTTTCATATGAACAAAAACTGAAGATTATTTTAATTTAACCCCTTCATTTTATATACAGAAGCAGGCCTTGAGATGTTAGGGGTTAGTTCAAGGTCACAAGGCTAGTTAGGAGACATGTAGCTACACCGGGATTTGCTCCTAGTTCCCTCTCCTACCAGTCCTCATCTCTCCCCACCATCAAGGATCTGCCTACCCCAATGGCAGCATTCAGCTCCGCCATGGTCACCTGCTTGGCTCTCTCTACCGCCTGGACCACCTGCTGCTGATGCTGGGGAAAGAGAAGCTGGGTAGAATCATGGAGGTGGGGGACCAAGTCAGAAGACCCCTCTCAAACACTCCAGGGCTGGACAGGACCCCCACCCAGCATCCATCCTCTGAGCAACCTACCTCCTGGGAGAGGAAGGGGATGAGCTGAGCACAGATCACGTTCAGCCGTTTGGCGATCTCTGTCTGGAAAAAGAACCAGAGAGCCAGCTGTCGGGGACACCTACCTGCCTGCCTGTCCACCCCAGGCCCTGGGAGCGGGGCCTGCACAAAGTAGTTAAGACTCAGAGCATCAGAGCTAGGACCCAAGACAATGCCCTCATTTTATAAAGGGGGGAAATGAGATACTGTGAAAGGAATCAATGACCAACGTCTTCTACTGAGTCAAGCAGCCGAGCCAGAAGAGCCCAGTCTTGAGTGTTAGGCTGTTCTCAATTTTTACAACTGATGATCTGTGTTCTAAGGTGCCCCCCTTCCCCATTTCTGAAATCTTGTGTTCTAAGGGCCCTCCCAGCCCTGACATTCTGTCATCTAAGAGCCCTCCCCCCGCCCCCATTAAACATCCTCTGTTCAAAGGGACCTCCCAGCTCTGACTTTCTGGGTTCTAAGGGCCCTCTCAGTTCTGACCTCCTGTGTTTTAAGGACCCTCCCAGCTCTGACATTCTGTGTTTAAGGGCCCTCCCAGCTCTGACACTCTGTGTCTATGTTCTAGAAGGGTCACTTGAATAGCAGATTCTGCCAGGCCAGGGCTCAGGCTGCCCCCTCCTCCCCCCCAGCTGGGAGGCTGGGTGCTGAGTGCTAATTGATGCTCTCAAGGCTTGTCAGGAAGCCCTGGAGAGGTCCCTCTTCCTTCCAGCTGCGGTTTTCCCTGTACCACTTGTGTGCCACAAGCAATCAGGGACCTCAATTGCCAGCAAGCATGGCTGAGGAGGGGGGAGGCGGGGGCAGTAAGGGACGATCAATGCTTCTAGCTGATGAAGGGTGTGAGAATCGGCTCTCACCTCCTCCCTTGCTGCCTAGGCTGGAGGATGAAGGAACAGCTGGAAAGGGATGAAAGCAGGGGGCCTTCAGGCTCCGGGATGTCAGGGCAGGGGGCAGGTATCCAGTAGCCATGGCACCCCTGTGAGCTCCTTAGCTGGCCCCACCAGTACATGGGGACGAATGGGGATGGGCAAGATGAAGGTGGGGGGCTTCCCACATCCCAGCCCTCGTGGGCAGCCCCTCAGCCCAAGGCACACAGCCCTGTGGGTGGTTTCTGGGCAGGCTGAGGCTGTCTCCTGGGGTGGGCTCGGGCAGTGACGGATCCTCCTGCCTGATGCACTGATGGGCAGGGCCCCGGGGGAGGCAGCCTCCAATTCACTCGGGCTCGTTAATGTGCAATTTACGGGCACTTTAACGCTCTCAGCATGAAAAATGATCCTCCTGCTCTAGGCTCCCTCTCGTTCTCCCTCTCCTCTGCTGTGCACTCAATGGTTCCCCCCCCTCCTTCCCTCCAAAGGAGGTCTTGGAGGAGGAGGAGGCAGGCGGTGGGGGAGGGGGGCTGGATTTTCATTCCTTCTTTAAAGGCCAGAAGAAGCAGGGGTGGGGGCAGGGCAGGCAGGAGATAAGTCTAAGGAGCCACGGCCCCAATTGCCCATAAAGCACTGAATGTCAGAGTTGGAAGTCCTTTAGAACTGAGAATGTCAGGGGTAGAAAGGGCCCTGAAGAACCTAGAATGTCAGAGGTGGGAGGGCCCTTAGAACACAGGAGGTCAGAGCTGGGGGGGGCCTTAGAACACAGGAGGTCAGAGCTGGGGGGGGCCTTAGAACACAGGAGGTCAGAGCTGGGAGGGCCCTCAACAGGATGAGAGCTGGGAGGGCCCTCACACAGGAGTCAGGCTGGAGGGCCCTCAGAACACAGGAGGTTAGGGCTGGGAGGGCCCTTAGAACACAGGATGTCAGAGCTGGGAGGGCCCTTAGAACACAGGATGTCAGGGCTGGGAGGGCCCTTAGAACACAGGATGTTAGAGCTGGGAGGGCCCTTAGAACACAGGATGTCAGAGCTGGGAGGGGCCCTAGAACACAGGATGTCAGAGCTGGGAGGGCCCTTAGAACACAGGATGTCAGGGCTGGGAGGGCCCTTAGAACACAGGATGTCAGAGCTGGGAGGGCCCTTAGAACACAGGATGTCAGGGCTGGGAGGGCCCTTAGAACACAGGATGTCAGGGCTGGGAGGGCCCTTAGAACACAGGAGGTCAGAGCTGGGAGGGCCCTGAAGAACCTAGAATGTCAGAGGTGGGAGGGCCCTTAGAACACAGGAGGTCAGAGCTGGGAGGGCCCTTAGAACACAGGAGGTCAGAGCTGGGAGGGCCCTTAGAACACAGGAGGTCAGAGCTGGGAGGGCCCTTAGAACACAGGAGGTCAGAGCTGGGAGGCCCTTAGGACACAGGATGTCAGGGCTGGGAGGGGCCCTTAGAGCACAGGATGTCAGAGCTGGGAGGCCAAGGATATTCCTTGTTCACCCGTCTCTAGAGCACAGATCACCCTCTAAGATGCAAGGGGTACCAGGTAGGAGGGTCAAAAGATCCGAGTTCTAGGTGAGAGATCCTGGGCAACTCCCTTTGCTTCTCTGAGTCCCCTCTCCTTTGTCATCTGAAGGAAGGGGTTGAACCATGACTGTCATCTCCAAGGGCCCTTTTCCCTTTATAGGAGAACTTCACTATTGGCTCCTGAAGCCCACGCTTCAAGCCCACGCTGAAGCGGGGCAGGCAGAAGCACAAGGATCCTGCTGCTCCCCTACCCTGCCTCTGGTCCTCAGGATGGGTCCTTAGTCCTTCTGATGATTGTTCCACTAAAAGCTTCTATACAAATGTTCGGGCAGGACCCAAGCCTGGACACCAGGCACTGGTCACTGGGTCCTGCCATGGGGGAGCTACAGCCAAGCTATGGCTGCTTCCCCGCTCCACCCTCCCTCAGCAGCCATAGCCTGTCAGCCTAGCCTCCTCTTAGGCCCCTGTGGAAGCACAGACAGGGCCCTGGCAGGCAGCCAGCAGCACCTGGGATCGGATCTCCGTAAATACTGCTGCCTGGGAGCCCCTGGGCCAGATGAGACAGGGATGGGCAGGCAGGGGGAGGAAGGGAATGGGTGGGGGGAGATGGTGGCAGCTTTGCTGGAAAGAAAAGCCACAAGAATGCCCAAGAGGGCCCCTACCTGCCTCCCACCCCCTAAGCTGCTGGTGGGTGGGCCACCTCCCACCCCAAGAGCCCTGGAGACTTGCTGAAGGAGGGAATAGGGGACAGGGTCATCAAGGCCACTCACCTGTTTATGCATTTCAATGTTGAGGCCGTAAGACATCTCATAGTACTGCAAAGGAGAGCAGGGAGATGGAGGGAAGACAAAGGCATACTCTAGGCCCCTGGCACTCCCCCATAGCACCTCCCACCCCTGGCCAGAGGGCAGCTCACCATGACATAGTGCCTGTGAATCTCTGTCTTTTCCGATGCCAGCTTCTCACACTCCACCTTCAAGCTAAGGGGCAGATGCAAGTGCTGAGTGAGGGCTCCAGAGGCAGGCCAGGCTCAGAAAGGGGGCTACCAGCCTAAGAAAGCACTCACTTAACACAGGCTCCACACAAGTAGGGCTCACACAAGGCCCAGAGCCCAGGGCCAGGAGGCAAAGGAAGGGGCCTCAGGGAGAACTTCACAAGTAAAAGGAACAGTTTAGCTGAATACCTCCATTTTAAAGACAGAGAAGTCTGGGCCCAGAGAGGGGGAGGCTCTGCTCCAGCCGTCACACAGTGAGTGGCAATTTCAGAATTGGAACTGGCATTCTGTGCAGGGTTCTTTCCACTATACTGAATGAGGCTATACTGGGGAGGAAGGGGTCTTGGCCAAGGTCGCACAGCTGCTATTAAAAATCAGCATTCATACCCAGGTCTTCCTGACTCCAAAACCAGGGGCTGTAGCCAAAGGGTAACCCCAAGGATGCCAGGGCTGCTCAGTCTCCTTGAGCCCCATGCCTGTCTCTTGACCTCTACCAGGATCCTAAGCCAGTTCCTTCTTCTCAAACCCCATACCTGTGGTATTGGCTCTGAAGGAACTGGAATTCTTCCTTGATCCGATCCAATGTCTCTGGGTAGGTGAGTTTTAGAGTCTGGGGGGTGGTGGCTGAAGCATTGGTGGTCACAAGCACAGCTGCCGCTGAGGCCACTGGTGGCGCTTGAAGATGGGTCTATGGTGGTGGTGGACAAAGGCTCAGTCAGCCAGCACCCACCCCTGGCCCCCAAGAGACCAGGAGACTCCCTTTCTCTATCAGTGGGAAAGAGAACACAACTCTTGTGCCTACAGCCAAGTGATGGAAATGAAAGGGTCCCATCATGAAGAGAAGACATCAGAATCTCAGAGAGATGGGACTTGCCCAAAATTACAAAGTTTTTAAGTTGACTGACTCAGAATTTGAACCCAAAGCTCATTTCACTAAATTAAAATCCAAGACTATTCTAGAGACACCAGGTTACCCATAGCCAGTCACTTGGGACCAGAGTCAGGATTTGAAAAAGGGTGCTGCCAGGAAATGTCTGAGCTTCGATTCAGAACCAGGACTTCTAATTCACATTGTCTGAAATAAGAAAAGGTCTTGGGGACCACCTAGCCCAATGCCTCCCTTTTATAAATACTGAGACCCAGAGAGGCAAAGAAGGGATCTGTCTGAAGTCACACAGTGAAATCAGTATAAGAGCTATTAATTATTCTAGGCTGGGGTCCCCTTTCTTCTCTCCCTCATTACTACCTTCAAATCCTGGCAGTCCCAGTGGGATCAAGGCAGCAGGCACCTAAGGCAGGGACAAACCAGGGGCCCCCAGGACGGCCCTGAAAGCAGGACTCACCAAGGGTGGCCTGTTCTGGGGAAACATCTTCAGTCTGAGTGAACAGCCCTCCGTCTTATCCACCAGCCACCTCTCTGGCTACTAGATCCAATCTCTGGCCCTTTGCCCAGGCCCTCGGACAGGCTCCAGCTCGAAACCGCCAAGGCTGCTGCCAACGGGTTCTGAAAGGCAGCCGGCTGCACTGGGCTGGAAGAGGGAAAAGGGAAGGGGGGGAGGTGTCCCCTGCTGTGCTACCCTCAGTGCCTGGGCCTAGGTGCTGTCTGGGGACAGAGCTGGTGATAATCACCCCCCTGGCTGCACTCTGAACTCAGGGTTTTCTTATTCCCCCTCCTGGCCAGGCTCTTCCAGCTCCTGCCAGCAGCCTCTCCACCTGCTGTCCAACTCCAGCCTGGCACAGGCCCAGAGCTGGCCAGCCTGGGGCGAGCAGGCCACTTTGGCCAGCATCCCTCTTCCCCAGCTCAGCACTCCTCTCCCCAGTGCCAGCCCCCCCAGCTCTGGCTCCCTCTCCCTCATCTCCAGCCAGACAATGGGCCCTCCTCCTTTCTGTTTTCTTCCGTTCTCTCCCCCTTTTCCTCTTCTTTCTTTTCCTTTTCACTCCTTCTCATCCTTGCCCATGTCTCCTTCCACCTCTATCTTCACTTCTCCCGATCTGTACTCCTCTCTCCCTTTCCCCTCTTCCCCCACCCTCTTCCTCTCCCTTACTCTTCCCTCATTCCCCCACTCTCTCCTCCTCTCTCCCTTCTATCCCACTCTCCCTTTCCCTCCATTCTCTCCCTCTCCCTTACTCTCCCCTTCTCCACTCTCTACTCCTTCCTATTCCCCAGATCTCCCCTCTTCTTCCTCGTTCTCCCCATCCTCTCCTCCCCACCTCTCCCCTCCTCTCCCTCTTCTCCCTTGCCCCCACTCTCCCCCCCTCCCCAGTGGTCCCCCCCCCCGGCCCCGCCTCCTCCCTCCCAGGGAAGGGAGGGGAGAGCAGGGGAGGGGAGGGAGCAGGCGGTCGTCCCCGCTTGCTCCCCCAGGACTCACCGGGCAGGTTGGGGCACGAGGGGGAAGGAGGGACCGCCGTCGGGGGCGGAGGCTCGGCGGCCCCAGCCCAGCCGGGTCCGGTCCGGCCTGGCCCGCTCAGCTTGGCGCCCGCGGGGGAAGGGAAGGGGGGTAGGCGAAGGCCGAGGCCAGGAGCGCCTGGAACCCCCCGAGCTGGCCTGTGCTGCTCGGCCCCGCCCGGGCCCGGTCCGGCCCCAGCCCCAGCCCCAACCTCGGCTCGGCCTCCCCGCCCCCTCGGCCGCCGCTGTCGCCGCCGCCGCCTCCTCCTCCTCTTCCTCCTCCTCCGGGCCGCCCTCCCCGCTCCGCTCCGTTCGGCTCCGCTCCGCCCCCGCCCGCCCCGCCTCCCCCGCCTCCCCCGCCTCCCCGGGCAGCAGAGGCAGCAGTGGCTCTGCGGGGAAACTGATCAATGAACGCGCGCCAGGTCCACGTGGGCCGGGGCTCGTGCGGGCCAGCGCCGAGCCGGGCCGGCCAATCAGGGCGCCGCGGGGGCCACCGCGCCCCCACGTGGGGTCCCCTCGCTGCCACCGCCGCCCGCGCCCATTGGCCAGCCCCAGAGTTCCGCCCCGGGAATGTGTCAATCATCCCGGAGCCTGCGGAGCGAGCAAGCCGGGCTGGGGCTTTAACCCTTGACTGGATGGTCTGGGATGGAGGTGTTTTGTTCCAGGAAAAGGGAGGCGGGGGTAGGGTGGGAAGCGAAGAGGGTTGTAGGACAATTGTGGGAGGAAGCCGGGGCGTCAGCCTAGGCCTGGCAGGGTTAAAACAGAGATCCAGGATGGGCCCTAAGAGCCGGGAATCTTAGAAACCATCCCATTGTTTTTCTCTCCGGGGAAACTGAGGTCCAGAGCCAGGAAATGGTTTGCCCAAGGTTGCCCAGCTACTGAGCGGCGGAGTCTGAGCTGCAGCTCTGCCTTCTGGCTCTGGGCCCAGAGCTCCCACTTCGCTTAATCCTCCCCCACAGCCCCGTGAGACCCCGAGGGCAGGGATGGTTAATCCGTTTGACAGATAGGGCAATTGAGGCCGAGAGAAGGGAAGTGTCTTGTCGCAGATCTCCCAATGCACTACCTGAGAGTTCCAGGACTTGACTACCCCAAAGGCTGCCCCTCTTCTGAGAAGGATAGAGGAACATCAAAAGCTCAGCTTTTCCTGCATCCCCCATTCATCCTTCTGGGCTTTCCCCAAGAACTCACCCTGAGCTCAATTAGTGACTCATGGGGTGGGGGGGAGGCGGAGAGAAGTGGGATGGGAGGGGGCTGGGAAGGAGCTGAGTTTCCTAACGAATTAGCCCAGAGATGGTCAGTCCCACCAGGGACCTGTTTCCCAGGGCTAAGGCCTGCCCTTCCTCCTTCTCCGGATAATTACTGCTCCCTAGGGACTGGGTTGGGCCAGGATGGATTGGGGGGATGGATTAGGGAGGGGAGAGAGAGGGAGGGAAGGCCTACTCCATGCCTGAGTATCTTTACCACCTGCCCTTGCTCTTGCTGACCCAGCCTGGCATCTCCCCTAGCCAGCCAGCCATTGAATGGGGGGCAGGCTGTAAAAGCTAGTTCCCTGGATCTGGGCGTTCAGGCTGCCAGGATGAGCCAGCCCCTGTACACTCCTACTGCCCTCCACAATCCTCTATCTCTTGGCATGGCTTTTTGCTTTGGACTGTCTCCCAATGTTAACAGACCCAGGCCCCTGCAAAGAACAATAGTCTAGTATTGATCACCTACTGGGTACAGAGATGCTGGGAGAGATACAAAGTTTAAACAGAGTCAGGAGACCTGGGTTCCACATCTTGTTCTCTCAAGCTAATCAAATAAAATAATAGGTATAAAGCACTTCTCAAGCCTTGGCTACGTAAGTGATGTCTCCCTCTCTTAGGGTTACTTAATTATTATGTAATAACTCCCTGTGTGATCTCTGACCAGTACCTTCCCCTTCTGGGGGACCATTCTCTGGAACATGAAGGTGAAAATGAGGCATCACAGCACAGCCAGTGGGACTGGAATCAAATCTCGCCCTTGGCACTTGCTATCTGGCTCACCCTGTCTAGTGCTCCCCACTGGATGGAGCTTATTTTCCTCTTCTGTTAAAGGAAGGGGTTGGACTACTGGTGTCTAATACCTTTCCTAGCTCTGGACCTGTGAGCCTCATCCTTCCCAGGGCTGTTGTAAGGAAATTACTTTGTGAGAGCTGTTGTAGCATTATTATTCTGTAACCAAAGCCCTTCCCCCAGCCCCAGCAAAGGGCCTCAGCTCCCGGCTAGCTGGCCTAGGCTCACAGTTGACTCGTCATAGCCAGAATAAGTCTGAACCAGCAGCCACCAGACCTGGGCTGTAGCAGGCAGAGCTAGGTTAGACACTGGGAGTGATGATCACAACAGCTTTCACTTGTGGGAGCCCGTGAAGGCAGCTTGGTGCCATGTGAAGAGTGCCTGCTCCGGGAGAGGGGAATTGGGTTTGAATCCCACCCCTGCTGGTGCGGTGACAGCCCCTTTCTCTGTGATCTTCAATCTCTCCCTAGCGACTGGCTTCCTTCTTGCTGCCTGCCCCAAGTCATGGCTCCCCCCATCCCCCCTCACTTAACCCAACCATCCTACCTAGCCATCCTCTTCTATCCTTCTCTTCCCTTTCCTAATCAAACAACTTGAGGGGGCCAGCCACAATTGGCGCCCCCACTTCCTTTCCTCTTCGAAACCTGCTACAGTTCTGGATTCTGACCTCCTCATTCATCCGAAGTGAGTTACCAAGGATCCTCTTAATTGCCAGATCCAATGGCCTTTTCTCAGTCCTCATTCTTCTTGACCTCTCTGTAGCCTTTAACACTGTTCATCCCCCTCTTTTCCTTAATACTCTTCTCTCTCTAGGTTTTCATGACACTGTTCTCTACTGGATCTCCTCCCACTCCTTAGTTTTCTTTGCTGGATCTTCATCCAGGTCACACCTACTAACCTTGGATGTCCTTCAGAGGTTGTCCTGGGCTCTCTTCATCTCAACGTGGTGATCTCATCAGTTTCCATAAATTTAACTATCATCTCCATGCTGCTGATGGTCCCCAGATCTATATATCAGCCCTACTTTCTCTCCTGAATCTTTCATCACCAACTAACTAACTGCCTTTTGGATATCTTTTTGTTTTTGGAGGGGGGGAAAGCAGGGCAGTTGGGATTAAGTGACTTGCCCAAGGTCACGCAGCTAGTAAGTGTTAAATGTCTGAGGCCAGATTTGAACTCAGGGCCTGACTCTAGGGCCAACGCTCTATTCACTGTGCCACCTAGCTGCTCCCCTTTTAGATATATTTTAACTGTAGTTATCTCAAGCTCATAGGTCCGAAAGGAGACTCATTATCTTTCCCTACAAAATCTCTTTTCTGAACTGCCCTATTAAGGGCACTACCATCTTCCCAGTCAGCCAGGCTGGAAATCTAGGTGTCCTCCTTGACTTTTCCCTCTAACTCATCTCACATAGTTAATCTGTGTCGAGTCTTGTTTTCACCTTCACCATGTAGTTCCTGTACTTCTCACCCAGCCACCACCCTGGTACAGACCTTCATTGCTTCACACTTGGACCATTGCAATAGGTAGGCTGCTGTGGCCACCCCACTCACCCAGGTTTCTTATTGGCTAATCTTTGGCTCTCATCACTTATAGATGTTTGAAGTGGAAAAAACGGAAGGGAAGAGGGCATATATTAGCTCAAAGATGGGACATGAATTCATGTGAATAGGATCCTTAGGTCCAGATTTGTTCATGTTTCTTCTCTGCTTAAAACTCTCTAGTGCTTTCCTATTGAATAAAGTCCACGTGTTTTTGTATGGCATACAAGGCCTTTCAAATAATCTAACACCATTTGACTTTTTCAGTTTTCCTAATACTCACCTCCAGTCACTCTAAGCTCCAGCCAAACTGGACTACTGTCTGACCCACTCACACATTGCATGTTGTCTCTCTGCTCTGTGCTTCTGTTTATGCTGATCCCTAGATCTAGTATGTCCTCATTCCTTTTCTTCAGGTGCTGAATTCCTACCCAGCCTTTAAACTGTCTCTCAAACACGACATCCTCCAGGAAGCTTTCTCTGATTCCCCTCCCCTGGACCATGAGCCCCAGGTCATAATAGCCATTCCCCTGGGTCTTTGCATAGCCCCTCTTCTATCATGTAATAGAGTATTAAGTAGCCTCAGGCCTTTCCCCACTCCCACCTATCCTCCATTCAGCCACTAAAATGATTTTCCTAAAGCTCAGGTCCTATCATGCCACCCCGTCCTCAATCAACTCCAGTGGCTGCCTTTTGCCTCCAGAAACAAATACAAAATGCTATTGGGCATTTGAAGCCTTTCCCAGCTGGCCCCTTCCTACCTTTCCATTCTTCTTACACCTTACCCACCTCCACATACTCTGTAATATCTTACTGGTTTTCCTATGCACTGATTGTCTCCCTCCTCACCTTCCACTCCCGGCTTCCCAGACCTCCTTCAAGACTCAACTCAATCCTACTTTCAGCAAAAGGCCCCTCCCCACCTGCTACAGGTAGTACCTTCCAAATGAGATCATCTCTCATTGACATTGAATGTATCTTGTATGTAGGTAGCTACTTGCATATAGTATAGTATCCCTCGTTAAAATGTGAGCTCCTTGAAGGCTGGATCTTGGTTTTTACCTCTTTGTACCCCCAGAAATTACTACAATGCCTTACATGTAATAAGTACTTATCTAAAATGCTCATGAACAAACTGAATCAATATCTTTGAGCCTATTATCTTTATCTGGCTAACATCTAACAGCTATGTGCCAGGGACTGTGCTAAATGCTTCATAAATAATTACAAATATTTTACAAAGCATTGCTAAATGCAGTGTCCTTCTCTTAGTCCTTATCTGTTTTGTCCCCTCTGCAAGCTTCTTGAAACTGTTGATCTCTTCCCACTCCCAGATCCTTTTTCTTCCCTTGAGTTCTGTTTCGATTCTGCCCTATCCCAATTTTTCTCCTCCCTATCTGACCAAATCCTCTTCCAGTTCCTTGGAGTTAATCTTGGCTCCCCTCTTTCTCTCCCTTTACCTCATCCACACAGCCACAAAATTTAATCAGTTGCCATTTAATCAATCTTGTTGACTTGCCCTCCATGCCATCCCTTTCACCCATCAATCCTTCTCTCCATTCCCAGGGACTAGGGAGGTAATAGACCCATCGTCCTCTGCCCAGTTCAGGCCACATCCCCATTTTATTCCCATTTTACAGTTGAGGAAACTGAGGTAAATAGAGGTTAAATGACTTGTCCAACATGATACAGCTAACAAGTGTCTGAGGCCAGACTTGAACTCAGGTCTTCCTGAGTGAAGGTGAACAATCTTTCTGCTGAGGCTACCTACTTGCTTACAAACAATGTAAAGTGAAGAAGTTGAACTCAGTAGGGGATGGCCATTGAGATCCCATTTTGGATCTATTAGTCCATTTCTCATTGGATTCTATAGCAGCCCCCTAAGACATCCATTCCCAAGTGATAACCCTTCAAATTTGTGAGCGCATCTAGAGTTTGGGTTCAAAATCAAGCTTCTTTCACTTACTATTTGTGTGACTTTGTTCCAGGGAAAGTCGCTTAACTTTTATGGGCTTCAGTCTCCTCGTCTGTAAAATGAATGGGGATGGCCTCCCCTCCTGCCCCTGAGATTCCACTCTAAATCTATGATCCTTTGATTGTACCAAACCTCCTCATTTCCTTCATGTGACTTTGATATGACATGAACTAGAGGCCATCTTTTTTGCCTCTAGCACACCAATCAATGTCTTTCTTTCTTTCTTTTTTTTTTTTTTGGAGGGGGGAAGGCAGAGAAATTGGGGTTAAGTGACTTGCTCAAGGTCACACAGCTAGTAAGTGTTAAGCGTCTGAAGCCGAATTTGAACTCAGGTCCTCCTGACTCCAGGACCTTTGCTCTATTCACTGTGCCACCTAGCTGCCCCCTAAATGTCCTTTCTAAAGGACATCAAACTCCCAGAACTGAACTCAATACCCTAAATGTGACCTGACCCGGGGAAGAGGACAATGGGCCTATTACCTCCCTAGACCCTGGGCATGGAGAGAAGGGTGATAGATGAAAGAGATGACATGGAGGGTGAATCAACAAGCCTTGACAACTGATTAAATATGGGATATGTGGGGATGGAGTAGAGGGAGAGATTGTTGTTATTGTTATTGTTGTTATTTTTGTCCTTCATTCTGGAAGAGGACCATGGCATCAGGGAGATGATGCCATGACTTGGATTTAAGTGAGGCAGGGTTGTGCAAGGACACCAGCCTCACTTTCTCCTCTAGAGCCATCTGGGTCCAGTAGCCAGACATTCATCAGGATGACTGGAGATGACCAGAGGGAGAGAAAGGGGAGAATTAAGGATGAATCCAAGGAAATGGAGACAGATTGGTCAAAGAGGTAGGAGGAAAACTGAGAGAGAGAAGCATTGGAACAGAATTCAAGGGAAGAAAAAGGATGTGGGAGTGGGAGAAATCAACAATGTCAAGAAGTTAAAGACAGATAAAGACCAAGAGAATGACCCGGCATTTAGCAGTTGAGGACCTTGAAAGAGAGCAGTTTCAATAGAGTGTTGGGGTCTGAAGCTTTGTTGTAAGGGGTAAAGGAGTGAGGGGATGGTAAGGAAGCCTGGTATAATGGGTATTATCCTAGTTGGAATCAGTGGACGTGGATTCAAATCCTGGATTTGCCAGTTCCAACTTAAAGAGTCATACCAAATCTTTATTTTAATTTATTTTTTTAAATTTTATTTTATTCTCAAATGCCAGAACACAAATAGAGAATAGAGAAAAGGAACAAAAACATATCATAAACTTAGGTATTGAAATTTAAACACAAAGTTAGAAAGAAAAAAAGCATGTTGTGTGTATAGCAGAGCATGAGAGGGGATTCAAAATACGTAACAATAAATTTTCATTTCAAGAAAGCCTGTATGATAAATAACACTCGTTGGGTTGAGAATTGTCCATCTTTTCTTTGCTTCCTTGTGACATACCAAATTTTAAAGATGAAAAAGACCTCAAAAGCCATCCAGTTCAATCTTTACCTGAAAAATGACTCTATTCAATGCACTCTTTTTTAAAAAAATAGTATTAGTATTCAATTTTTAAAAATTACATGTAAAGGTAGTTTTCAACATTCCTTTTTTGTAAAATTTTGAGTTCCAATTTTTTCTCCCTCCCTCCCTTCTCTCCCCCCTCCCTGAGACAGGGAGCAATCTGATATAGGTTATATATGTGCATCATGTTAAACATGCAATGTCCTCTTCCATCTTTCCTGTCTTAGAAGAGACAGGATTTCCCTCACTATCAATGCTCCCCACCCACCGAATCTTCAATCTCTCCCTATCTACTGATTCCTTTTCCACTGCCACAAACAAGCCCATTGTCATCCCCATCCCTGAAAAACCTTCACTGGACCCTATGATCCTGAAGCTATTATCCTGCGTCCCTTTCTCTGTTAAATTTCTTGAAAAAGTTGTGCACACTTGGTACTTCTACTTCTCTCATTCTTTTAAACCTCAGAGCTGGCTTCTGACCTCATCATTCTGCTGAAACTGCCTTTCCCAAAGTTATCAACAACTTTTTAATTGCTGAATCTAATGGTCTTTTCTCAGCACTCATCCTTCTTGACCTGTCTTCAGCCTTTGATGCTATGGACCACCCTGTCTCTCTAGATACTGTCTCTTTTCAGCTGGACAGCCAGGTGACTGCAGTGGATAAATCTGCCATGCCTGAGTCAGGAAGACTTGTGTTCAAATCTGGCCTCAGACATTTACTGCTATGTGACCCTGGGCAAATCACCTCATCCCTGTTTGCCTCAGTTTCCTCATCTGTAAAGTGAGGGTAATAATAGCACCTCCCTCCTGGGATTGTTGTGAGGATCAAATGAGATAATAATTATAATGTGTTTAGCATAGTGCCTGGCCCATAGTAGGTGCTTTTATAAATGGTAGTTATGTTTATTATTCTCTTGGGTTTTTGTGATACAACTCTACCTCTCTGATGAATGGCTCCTTCTTTTTGTCCATGTCAAGCCCATTAACTGTAAATGTACTCTAAAGAGACTGTCTTCTTCTCTCCTCCCTCTGTGTTAACCCCCCTTGGTCATCTCATCAACTCCAGGTTCATTATCCTCTGGATTCAGATGACTCCCAAATTATATATCCAGACCTCACCTCTCTCCTGAGCTCCAGTCCTGAATCACCTGCTGCCTAGTAGACATTTTGAACTGGACATACAGAACAAATCGCACACTCAACATGCTCAGATAGAAATCATTCTTTTTCTCCCAAACCCTCCCTATTATTACCAAGAATACCTCCATCCTTCTAGTTACTCAAGTGACTAGAACCATCACCATATCGTCCTTAGCCTTTCAGATTCTCACTCACCCCACACAGCCAGTCCCTTGCCAGATTGCACCTTTTCCAAGTCCACATCTCACCCATCTGTCCCCTTTCTCTACACATACTACCCTATTTCAGTCTATCCTCCTCATTGCATGTGAAAACAATTTTTAATATATTTTTTAGGTTTTGAGTTCCCAGTTCTATCCTTCCCTCCCTTCCTCCCCCCTTCCTTGAGATGGTAAGTGTGTAGTCACCTTCATCATATCTTGACTAGACTATTAGAGCAGCTTCCTCATTTCTCTCCTACAATCTTGCATGTACACAGTTGTTTTCAAGTCGTTTCTACCATTACAGCATGAATTACCTAGGGCAGAACTTTGTTTCCCTCTCCCCACCACTACCTTTTTTTTTTTAATCTTAGCACTTAGAGCAGTGCCTGGCACATAGGAAGTTCTTAAAAGATGCTTTTTGACTGGCCTGCTGGCTGTCCAGCCTCTAGTTTCTCCCTGCTCCAATTCATCCCCCATACAGCTCCCAAAATGATTTTCCCAAAGCTCCGGTCTGACTGTGTTGCCCCTACTCAATAAACACCAGTGGCTTATTATTGCCTCCAAGATCAAATTCTTCTGTTTGTCATTTAAAGCTCTTTGCAACCTGCCCCCATCCTATCTTGCCAGCTTTATTATATATTAGCCCCCTGCATGCGGCCATATCAGCATCCTTGCTGTTCCTTCGTCTTCTATCTCTGTATTTTTCATGTTGTAGATCCACACACCTAGAGGACTCTCCTTCCTTGTCTCCCTCACTTCCACTCCTTGTAATCTCTTGTTTCCTTCAAGACTCCTCTGCATGAGACTTTTCCTTGTGTTTATCACCTCTCTGGAGGCAGGCAACAGGTAGCTAAGATGACTCAGTGGGTAGAACACTGGAAGACGTGAATTCAAATCTGGCTTCAGACATGAGCTATGTGACCATTCAAAAGTCATCTCACCTCTGTCTGCCTCACTGTTCTTACCTATAAAATGAGGATAAAGATAGTACCTAACTCATAGGACTGAGTGAGATAAGATTTGCAAATTACAAAACTCTATAAAATTATTATTCATTGTAGGTCTGTAGATAGGGTTGGCCATTGCTTCGGACAGAGTTTGGAAGTCTCTCAAAGTTGTTTTTCTTTGCCAGGTTGTTGTTTGTTTGTTTTTTTTTGGGGGGGGGGGAGGCAGGGCAAATGGGGGTTAAGTGACTTGCCCAAGGTCACACAGATAGTGTCAAGTGTCTGAGGCCAGATTTGAACTCAGGTCCTCCTGACTCCAGGGCCAGTGCTCTATTCACTGCACCACCTAGCTGCCCCCATGTTGTTTTTGTAAAAATTCTTCTCCCTTTTCTCTGTACCAATTCACACTAGCTAGGATGTTCTGAAATTCTCTCTCTCTCTCTCTCTCTCTCTCTCTCTCTCTCTCTCTCTCTCTCTCTCTTTTTAATGGTACAATAATGTTCCATTATATTCATATACCACAACTTTTTCAGTCAATTAATACATGTTTAGTAAGCATCTACTGTGTGTGAGGCACTGTGCTAAGCTTTGGGGGTGCCAAGAAAGGTAAAAGACAGTCCCTGCCCTTAGGGTACAAAGATTCCTCATCAGTTAAAATTAGGAAATTGAGCTTGGTGAGCTTTAAAATCGATTCCCTTTCGAATGATTATTCCATCACCTCCACGTGCTCATATCCTGTCTCCATTCACTGGGTCAGTCAGCCGACAATTTGTAGGAGTTTAGAAATGAAAGACGGGGAGGATAGGAAGAACTAGCTTGAGGGAATGATGGGGCCAAGTGAAGGTTTCGTGAGTTCTGGGACATGACTTTCTTCCCGTCAAGACAACAGGGGATTATCACTGAGCTACATCTACAAGCAAAAAGCAAAGACACGGTCTGCCCTCAGGGAACTTCCATTCTAGTGGGGGAAGACAACACAGGAAAGGAAAGGAATCTGGAGGAGGGATGGTAGAGCAAGTCTAGGAGTAGCCCTGGGAGAAGAATGAAGACGAGGCTGGTCTGGAGGCTCTGAGAGGAGCCAGCCAATCAGGAGGGGGCAGAGAATACTTCCTTGGTGAGAAGGCCAGGGGATTGAGGTCCCCTATTTGTCTGACGGCTCCTTCTCAGTCTCTTTTGGTGGATTATCATCCCTGTCCTACCCACTAAGTGTGGGCATCTCCTAAGCCACCACCTTGGACCCCCTTTTACCTTGCTACTCTTTCCTTTGGCGAGCTCTTTTTTATCAGTATTCGTAAAGGTTCAGTTACCATCTCCTTTGCGGATGACTCCCATATCTATATATCCATCCCTAACCTCTTTCCTGAACTCCAATCCCACATCTCCAACTACCTGCTGAGCATGCACACTAGATGTCCCATAGTTATAGTAAACTGAATATGTCCACAATGAAACTCATCATCTTCTGCCTCCCAGCCCCTTCACCCCCATCCCCAACCTAGCTCTCCTTCAAACATCCCTCTTTCTGTCAAAAGCTATTGGTTTTGTTGTTTATCCTTCCTTCTGGAAGAGGACCAATGACATCATGGGGTGATGCCTTCTTGACTTGATTATGATCTTGGTTCAAGTGAGGCAGAGTTGCACAAAAGGGTCAGCCTCACCCTCTCTTCCAGAGTCATTGATGTCAGATGGCAGGACAAAAGTCAGGACAATTGGGATGCAGTAGGTGATGTTGGCCTTTCTAAATTAAAGTTTTTCCCACGTTTTAGTTTGTCTGAGGCAACGCCCATTCAATGACTAAGGGCTTGGTAAAGGCATCATCACCTGAGTTCATAACCTCAGTCAACAATGAACCTTCACTCTTCTTTCCTCACAGATAACATCAGCTGCCAGTCAATAGTCAATGACTAAGCATCTACTGTGGGTCAGGCACTGTGCTAAGTAGTAAGTCTTGTTCATCCTAGTGTCTCTACATAACTCATATCTGTTCCTGTCTCCTGACTCTCACAGAGTCAGACAGTCAATAAGCATTATTAAGTGCCAACTGTATGCAAAAGACTAGAGATATAAAAAGGCAAAAACACAGTCCCTGCCTTCAAAGAGCTCACATTCTAATGAGGCAGACAGGGAAACAACATACAAATAATTAAGTTCATACAAGATAGATACAAAATAAATAAAAAGAGGAGACACTAGTAGTTGGGGATGGAAGCAGACCAGGAAAGGACACTTGGAGAAAGTGGGATTTTAGCTGAACCTTGAAGGAGTCCAGGGAGACCAAGAATGAGAGGTGAGGGAACAGAGTATTCCAAGGACAAATCCACAGAGGTGGGAGGTGGAATATTGCATTTAAGGACCTGCAAGTAGGCCAGTGTAGACAGATCCTAGAATGAATGGAGGGAAGAAAGATAGAAGATTAGAAAGGTAGGAAGGGGCCAAGTTATGAAGGACTCTAGAAGCCAAAAAGATTTTGTATTTTATTCTGGAGGTAATAGGGAGTCATTGAACCTTATTGAGTGGTGTGTGTGTGTGTGTGTGTGTGTGTGTGTGTGACATGCTTGAGAGAAATCACCTTGACAGCTGAGTGGTGAATGGATTGGAGTGGGAGAAATTGGAGGCAGAAAGGTTGCTGTTGTTGTGTTTGTCCTTCATTCTTAAAGAGGACCATGACATCAGGGAATGATGCAAGTCCCAGTTAGACAGAAGGGCACTACAGGATTCCCAGGGAGAGGTGATAAGTGCCTGAACTAGGGTAATGGCAGAATGAGTAGAGATAAGGGGACAAGAAATATGGTGGAGGAAGAAATAATAAGACTTGGCAAAGTCTATGTAGGTAGTAAGTGAGAGTGAGAAACTGAGAATGACATCAAAGTTGCTAACCTAGGTGACTAGGAGGAAGGTAGCACCTTTGGCAATAATGGGAAATTCTTTTTTTTTTCTTTTTGGAGGGGGGAGGACAAGGCATTTGGGGTTAATTGACTTGCCCAAGGTCACACGGCTAATTTTGTGTTAAGTGTCTGAAGCCAGATTTGAACTCAGGTCCTCCTGATGCCCTGGATGGTGCTCTATTCACTGCCCCACCTAGCCACCCCAGGGGGGAAATTTCGGTAGGAGGAAGATGGGTTTGGACAAACTGAGTTTGAGAAGCCCGGGGGACATCCAGCTGGAGAGGTATGGCTTAGCTCTGCCTAGAGACTAAGACTGGGTATATAGATTGGGGAAGCATCCACATGGAGGTGATAACTGAACCCACAGGGGCTGGTGCTATCACCAAGTGAACTAGCATAGAAGGAGAAGAGAAGGACAGTCCCCTGAGGGATACCCACAGTCAGGTCTGACATGAGTGAATATCCATCAATGGAAAGAAAAATGATTAATGTTGGAAGCATCACGAGACAACAACAGTTGATGGTGCTAAACTGTTCCAGTCATTATGGAAAGAAATTTGGAATGATGCCCCAAAGTCACTAAACTGTGTCTGCTTTTTGAAGCAGTGATATCCCTTCCCAGCCTCTATCCCAAAGAGGGTAAAGAAAGAGGAAAAGGATCCTTATGCACAAAAATGTTTAGAGTAGTTTTTTTCCTAATAACAAAAAACAGGAACTAATGGGGTGCCCATCAGTTGGGGAACGGCTGAAGAAATCATGTTATATGAATGTAATGGAACAACGGTTTGCCATAAGAAATGACGAAACGAGCTGTTTCAGGGAAACCAAGGAAGACTTGTACTTTTGATACAGAGAATGAGATTAGCAAAACTAGAAGTGCAATTTATATAATCACAACTACATTGAAAGACAACCTTGACAGACTTAAGAACTCTGATCAACATGATTACCAACCCTAATTCCAGAGGACTGGTGAGGAAAAAGCTACCCACCTCCTGACTGGGAGGTGGTGGACTCAGGGTGCTGAATGAGATATATATTCTTTTTTAAATTATTTATTTATTTTTAGTTTTCAACATTCATTTCCACAAGATTTTGAGTTATAATTTTTTCTCCCCATCTTTCCCCTACCCCCACCCCAAAATAGCAAGCCTGCTGAATTCCCCTTCCCCCATCTGTTCTCTCTTATATCCTCCCCCATCAACCCCCTAACTTTCTAGTAGGGCAAGATGGATTTCTATACCCCAGTGCCTGTATATCTTATTTTGCAGTTGCATGTGAAAAACCAAATTTTTTAAACATTTATTTTTAAAACTTTGAGTTCCAGATCTTTTCCCCTCTTCTCTCCTCACCCACCCCCACTGGGAAGATAAGCAATTCAATAGGTTGTACATGTGTAGTTACCCAAATCATTTCCATAGTAGTTATATTGTGAAAGACTAACTATATTTCCCTCCATCCTATCCTGCCCCCCACTTATTTTATTTTCTTCTTTGATCTTATCCCTTTTCAAAAATGTTTGCTTGTAACTACCCTCTCCCCCAATCTGCCCTCCATTCTATCATCCCCTCTCTTATCCCCTGCCCCCGTATTTTCTTGTAGGATAAGATACCCAATTAAGTGTGTATGTTATTCCCTTCTTAAGCCAAATTCAATGAGAATAAAGTTGTCCCATTCCTTTCATCTTCCTGCTCTTCCCCTCCATTGTAACAGTTTTGAGTTATACATTCTTAAATGTGGACAATGTGGGAAGTTATTTTGCTTGAATATACATCATTTGATAACAAGGGTCTTGGGTGGGTGAATAGAAAGGACAGAAGACTGATTGTTAATTGAAAAAAAATTTTATAAATACCCATCAAAGGACACTGGAAAAGGATAACTTCAATGGGAGAAAAACCAAAAGAGAACAGTGTCACAAAAACAGAGAGGAGTGAATATTTAGAAGGAGGGGGTTGGAGAGGGGAGGAAAAAACTAAATTAAATTAAAAAGTGCACAACAGAGAACAAAAGAAAAACTTGAAGGAAACACAGAAAAGCTAGACTGCTTGGAAAACAATGTGCAGGATTTATTACATAGGTTTTCAAGAAATGGAAATTTATTGTTTTATGTTGAATCCTCTTTTATGTTCTGCTGTGTGCATGAAAATGCTTTTTTTCTTTCTCGTTTTATATTTAATTTTAGAATGAATTAAAAAAAATAAAAATAGAAGGAGGCAATCAACAGGGTCAAAGGCTCCAAAGAGTCAAGAAGGATGAGGATTGAGAAAAAGGGCAATAGATTTGGCAAGATTTTGTTTAAGAGGGGCAGCTAGGTGGTGCAGTGAATAGAGCACCTGCCCTGGAGTCAGGAGGATCTGAGTTCAAATCCGACCTCAGACACTTAACACAAAAACTAGTTGTGTGACCCTGGGCAAGTCACTTAACCACAATTGCCCTGTCATTCCCCCTTCAAAAAGCAAGGGAAAAAAAGATGTGGTTTAAGGGATCATTGGTAACTTTGGAGAAAGAAGTTTCAGTTAAAAACATGGCCACCTCATTATATTATTAGGCTTTCATTTATCTCTTGCTTAGAAAATTATGATAGCCTTCTAAATTATCTCATTGTTTTAATTCTGTCACATCCCCACTCCATCATCTCCATGGTGGCCAAAATGATCTTCCTAAGGCAAAATGTCATTCCAGTCCTTCTTGGCTTCCTATGCCTGTAAGGATAATATGTGAACTCCTAAGTTGACTGTTAGGGACAGCCCAAATCTGGCTCTAATCTCTTTTTCTAGTCTTCCCTCACATTATATTCTGTGTTTCTGCCAAAGTGGCCTACTGATGCTCAGCTTGCCATTTCCCACTGTTAGGCCTTTCATAAACCTTCCTCTAAAGGGGACACCCTCTCTCATCATCTCTGCCTCTCAGAATTCTTTTTTTAAGGCTTAACTCATCTGTTACTTCCTTTTTGAGATCTTTCCAGATCTCTCCCTTCCTACTCTTAACACTCACTCCCTCCTCAAATGATTCAACATTTACTTCTCTCTGTTAACTTTCAATTCCTAGAAGGCAGTTTTGGTTTTGTCTCTGTACACCCCTAGGGCCTAGCACAGTGCCTTGTAAATAGAAGTCCCTTAAGAAAGGTTGAACTGAGTTGAAACGAATTGAAGAATGAAAGAGAACTGGGCACCTTTGTAGGCAGCAAGAAGGAATCCAGTAGAAACAGAGAGGATGAAGATGGCAGTGTGGGCAGATAGGACAGAGCTCCCAGAGGACACAGCAGGCATGGGAGGCATCAAAGGCACAGGTCGTGACAAGGAGAAAGGCTATCGTCCCTTCCATCCTCAGAGGCTGCAGTAAAGGGGAAGAGAATAGATAAGGGAGTAGAGGGGCGTTGGGATGAGGCAGCTCTCAATAGATGGTGCTATTTTCTCAGTAAAGTAGGAGGCAAAGTCATCAGCTGAGAGCAGGGGGAAGGGAGGAGAAAGGGCCAGAGGAGAGAGGAGAAGGCTTGGAATAACTGCTACTAATGTGTGATAAAGGGTCCATAAGGAAAGAAAAAAAAGAATTACCATACAGCCATGAAGGCCCAGTGGAGATGAGATAATGGGAATGGACCCAGGCAGCTCTATGGCATGACATCCCCCAGAGATGTTCATCAGCCTGGGAGCGGGGGTGGAGAAAGTGCTTGGTGGAGGTGCCTCAGAGTTGAGGACAGACATGACATGAATGAACAGGGCATGTCTGACTGGCCTTTATGAACAGGGTTTGTGAAAACAACAAAAATAGTGATCGCTCATATATAGCTCATATAAAGCACTTTACAAATAGTATTTATTTGGTCCTCCCAAAGACCCTGGGGGTGGTGGTGCTAGTATTATCATCCTTATTTTACCGATGAGAAAACTGAGGTTGAGAAAGTTTTCAGGGGTGGGGAACTTGTGGTCTCCAGGCCACCCTCTCTAGGTCCTCAAGTGCACCCTTCAACTGAATTCAAATTGGCTGTGCTTGAGGACCTAGAGGGCCACATGTGGCCTCGAGGTCACAGGTTCCCCACCCCTGGTTAGGTGATTTTACTAGGGTCACGAAGCTGATAAGTGTCTGAGGGAGGATTTGAATTCAGGTGTTCCTGATCCTAACTCCAGCACTCCATCTGCTAATGTTGTAGATGTGGTTTTTGTTGTCGTTCAGTTGTCTGACTCTCCATGACCTCGTTTGGGGTTTTCTAGATAAGGATACTGGAGTGGTTTGCCATTGCCTTTTCCAGTTCATTTTACAGAAGAGGAAACTGAGGCAGACAGGGTTAGGTGACTTGCCCAGGGTCACACAGCTAGTAAGTGTCTGAGGCTGGATTTGAATTCCAGAAGATAAGTCTTCTCAGGCACGGTGCTTTATCTCCTATGTCAGATGTGGTTTACCTGACTTTTAAATGCTTGATAGACTTTCATGTTGTTGTTTATCCTTTTTTTTCAAAGAGGAAAAATGATGTCATGAGTGATATTTTGACCTGGGTGTGAATTGGATTTAAGTGAGGCAGAGTTGCACCAAGTTGTTAGCCTCACTCTCTCCTCCAGAGTCATTGAACCCCAATGGCAGGACAAAAGCCCGAGTGAGGGGCAATGGCCGGGGATATGTTGGATAACCATGGTGTCTTTGAGGTCTGACCATGCCCTGAGTGCCCCAGAGCACCACTTCAGCCACCTTCATGGCCTTTGGGACAAATTGTTCTTATTTTCCCATTCTGCTTCATGGAAAGTTTTCACATACTTGGGATAGATACCCCCTAACTCACTCTTGAGGCCCATGGGTTACCCTAAACCTGGTTTAGCCCATCTGCTGAGAGGCTTGTACTGAGGTGTGGCTACTATGTGTGCTACAGCTTCTTGGAGCCACAGGTGGGAGTCAGGTGACAGGTGGACCCCAAAGGTGAATGGGCAGCCCTGAAAAGGGCTCGGCAGCCCTCACACTGGGGGTGCTAGTCCTCTTGAACACCCCACAACTCCCTGATCCCTCTTTCTTGTGGAAAAGATGGAAAGATGTGGTCAAAATGACAGAACGATCATATAGAACCAGACCTGGCTGAATGCCTAGACCCAAAGAATAGTCATCAGTATCAACTTGGGGAGGAGGTCTCCAGTGGAGTGCTGTAGGGATCTACTCTTGGCCCCATGCCACTTAACATGTTTATCTGTGACTTGGCTTAAGAAATGTCTTACTTATCAATTCTCTAACCAACACAAAGCTAGGAGGAAGGGTTACTATCCTGTGTGATAGTCAATTCAATTTAATAAACATTTATTAAGAATCTACTATGGTTAGGCACTAAAGAAAGATGGTCCCTGCCCTCAAGAAGTTTGCAATCTAATGGGAGAAGGGAGGAGCACCAGGGAGTACCCAGAGTCTTCCATAAAAGAAGGCTTTGGGCGAAGTTTATTGCATCAAAAACTGCGTCAGCTTCCATGGTGATGACATTTCAGATGATCAGGAGGCATGGTGTTCTCATGGAATTGAAACCAAGCAGATGGAAAATGGAGAGTTACCTGGAAAGCCACAAGGTCTTGACAGGCTGGACTCTAAGACTGAATCTAAGAAGGTGAAATGAATTTTTCTTCATTTTTTGGCACCTTCATTCTATTTATATTGATGCCTTTTGTCAGTACATCATATCAATTTCTGAATATATCCTCCTACTCAGTGGGTCATCCATCCCTAGTAACAAAGATTTTAAAAAGATGAAGAAAAAGCAGCTTAATAAAACTAACCAATATGTCAACAGAATCTTAAAATATATGCAATGGACTACATTCACAGAAGGGCAGCTAGGTGGCACCATAGTGGATACAGTGCCCGTCCTGGAGTCAGGAAGTCTCATCTTCCTGAGTTCAAATCCAGCTGCAAACACTTACTAGCTGTGTGACCCTGGGCAAGACATTTCACCCTGTTTGCCTCAGTTTTTTCATCTGTAAAATGAGCTGGAGAAGGAAATGGCAAACCACTCCAGTATCTTTGACAAGAAAATTCCCAAATAGGGTCATGAAGAGTCAGAGACAACTGGAAAACAACTGAACATAACAATAACACACCCATAGAGTTGCCCAACTTTGGGAGAATAAAAGGGAGGAAGGTACATTTTCTTTTATTTTTTTCCTTTTAATTTATATATGTTGACTCTACATGACTTTCATTTCCAAGCACATCCCTCTTTATCCATCTCTGAGGCAGCCATCCCTCATAACAAACATTGAGAAAGAAAAAGGCTGTGCTGCAAATGAACTCATCAGCTGAGTGTAACAGTGGGAGGACTCCATGCCCACACTCCTCCACTTCGAAGAAGGGAGGGAAGAGAATTTTCTCATTCCTTCTCTGGGGCTAAGATTGGTCAGGGTAATTACAAGGCATTCAGCTTCATTTTAGGGGTCTCTTCCTATTTAGGAATTTCTATTTGTTTTTCCTATTTTTAATCACTATATTGTGTCTAGTGTTTTCCTGGTTTAGCTTGCTTCATTCTACATCAGTTCATATAAATCTTCCCATGTTGCTCTGCGTTCTTCATAGGATAAGAGATCTAGAACCTCAGAGGCCATCTCTCATTCCACAAATGAGGAAACTGAGAACTAGGGAAGTCCAGTGACTCACCCAAGGTCATACAAATAACAAGCATCATTTCTTGTAACATTTCAATCTCTCTCTTTTTTTTGAGTATCCCAGTTGGTTTAGCTGGGTTCCAATCAATGAGCAGTGTCTATTTTGTTACCAAATCTTTGCTACCACAAACAAAAAGGAAAGGAAGGAAGGAAGGAAGAAGGAAGGGAGGAAAAAAGAAAGAAAGGAAGAAAGGAAGGAAGAGAAAGAGAGAGAAAGGAAGGAAGAAAAAGAAAGAAAGAAGGAAGGAAGGAAAGAAAGAAAAAGAAAGGGAAGGAGGAAAAAAGAAAGAAAGGAAGAAAGAAAGGAAGGAAGGAAGGAAGGAAGGAAGGAAGGAAGGAAGGAAGGAAGGAAGAGAGAAAGAAGGAAAGAAGCAAAGAAGGGAGGGAAAGAAAGAGAGAAAAAGAGGAAGAAAAAAAATATCCTGAGAACATTTTGGCACTGATGAAACCTTTATTTCTCTAAGATAAAATTAAATAGAATATACTCTTTTTCTTTTTTTAATTTAACTTCCCGAGGACAAAATGATTGCTGAAACTTGCCTGCTGTCAGTTTGAAAAAAAGATCTTATGAATACAAACTAACGTCAATAGAAATCCAAGGTGGGATACGCAGCGCCACTGGGAGGCGCCATAGTGTACAAAGCCATGAGACTGGGAGTCCTGAAGCCCTGAGTTCAAATAGGACCTCAGATAGTTCCTAGCTAAGGGACTGTGGGCAAGTTGCATGACCACTCTGAGTCAGTTTTCTCATCTGCAAAATGGGAATAATAACTTACCTCTCAGGGTGGTTGTGAAAATCCATAGGAGATATATTCATAAAGAACTTTGCAAACCTTAAAGCCTTAGAAAAATGCTAACATTTTCTTGGATTTGGAGTCAAAGGAGTCTGAGCTTGAATCCTGGTTCTGCCACTTCTGTCGAGTGTGTTGTTTAACCTGGAAGGGTCCTCTTAGGCCATCTGTCTAAGGTCTAGGCCCAGGATTTGAACCCTGGTCTCATGATTCCCAATCTAGCCCTCTTTCCACAATACCATCCAACCCCTCCAGGCCTCAGTTTTCTTATTTGTAAAGTGAAGGGTTTGATTAGATCCAAGGTGTCAAACTCACAGCCCCTACCCCAAAACTCCGTAGCATGAGTCTAAACTAGACTGAATGTAATTGGGAAGTGCTTCACAAAATTAAGAAAAATACAATGCTGCATAGATGTCAATTTGTGGTTTTCTAAGTCAGTCTGTGGCCTTCAGGGATCCTTTTCAATGCCACTGGACTGGGTTATTTTCTAAGGTCCCTTTCAGATCTAAATTCAGGATCTTAGACTCCTAAGAGATGCGTAGTATATATTGAACAAGGGAGGGGATTGACCCACTGCACCTTGCCCTGACCTGGCCACACCAGGAGTGGTCTGCACACACTGCATCCAAGGGGCAGCATCTATAGGCTAGAGAACCTCCAGAGGAGGGTAACCAGGATGGTGAAGGATCTTGCCTTGTCCTCTGAGGACCATTTGGAGGAAATGGGGATTTTCTTAAAAGTCAGAAGGGAAGGAAGAGAGAGGACTGAGAGGGGTGTGAGAGCTGTGTTTAAATATCTGAAGGAAGAGGGAATGGGATTGTTCCACTTGGCCCTAGCAGGAATACTGGGAGTTGTGGGTAGAGGTTTTGAAGAGACCACTTCAGACCTGGCAGGGGAAAACCTTCTTAAAAACTAACTTAGAACTGTTCATCAGCAGGAGGGGGGTGACATGCTATCTCAGCAGATGGTGGCTTCTTTCATCATTGGAGGGCTCCAAGCAGAGGGTGCTGACTCCTCGTTCAGAAGGTTGTTGAGGGTTTTCTTGGTCAGGTACAACTCTCCTTGAGTCCCCTGGCTAGGTTCTTTGATTCTGTGAGCCCCTGTCCCCTCACTGAATCCCCACCCCTTTACCAGGACCCCTAATTGTCCATTAAGCCACTTTCCCTTTCACTAATGCCAATTTTCCCTCCAATGACTCCTCAATTACTTCACTGTTTATTTCTCACTGAGCCAGGGGTGTGCTCTTTACTGTTTAACAATCAGGTCTCCCCTGCCCCACAAAAGTTACATATAACACCCTTTCAAGTTCAATATACATTGTTAACATTTCTTCACTTGCTTTCTTAAGTCTCAATAATCAACAAAACAATATATGATATAATAATATAATATAGAATGATAATATATAATAATAGAATAAATCAAGCCTTGATTTGTAGTTTGCTGATTTCTAACATGTAAAATTTTGCTCACAATGAAAATTTTACAATTGCCTCTCCAGTTAGGCCTGACCCCAGCACACCCCTTCCCATCCCTTTTGGTATTTTTTATAGTATAAAAGCATTCCATTTCATTCCCATACCATATTGGGTTCAGCATTGCCCGACTATAGGCATTCTTTTAGTTTCCAGCTTTTAAAAAATGCTGCTATAAATATTTTTGTATATATGGGATTTCCCCTCTTTCTTTGATCTCCTTGGGATCATGGGGTCTTTGATATCTTTGGGAGATGGTGTGTTATACTGGAGAACAGCAGATAGACCTGTGAAGGGCAATAATGTGAAATAATTCTAAAAAGATGGGGCAGAGCCAGATTTGGAAAGGGCCTTG
The DNA here is from genome assembly GCA_011680675.1 of Gymnobelideus leadbeateri. Lineage (NCBI taxonomy): Eukaryota > Metazoa > Chordata > Mammalia > Diprotodontia > Petauridae > Gymnobelideus > Gymnobelideus leadbeateri. The sequence goes on along the minus strand of WOXC01012492.1, from coordinate 1,643,316 downwards.
AATGTCAAACAGAGGGGTTTGTGTTTTGTTCTGGGCACAGCCGGCAGTTTCTTAGTCAGGGGAGTGACCTGTGCATGAGAAATATCAATGTGGAAATTACATGGAGGCTGGTTTGGAGAGGGGAGAGGCTAGAAGCAAGGGGACCAATTAGGAGAAAGAGACAGTGATCCAGGTTAGAAGGGATGGGAGCTTGAACTGAAGCAGTAGCTGGGGGAGCAGAGAGAGCGGGAAGGTGCCCAAGGTACTGTGGAGGGAGAGAGGGCAAGACTTGGTAAATGATTGGATATAGGGAGTGGTGAGTTGAGCATGAGGCAGGTTGTTGTAGTTACAAGTGGTTGCTAGGATGTTGAACCCCACAGAAAGAGGGAAGTTAAGAAGAGGACTGGGTTTTAGGGAAAAGATAATGAGCTCTCTTTTAGGCATACTGAGGCCAGCAAGGTGGCACCACAGTGTATAAAGCACTGGGCCTGGAGTCTGGAAGACTCAGTGTCCTAAGTTCAAATCTGGCCTAGCCTGTGTGACCTTGGACAAGTCACTTAACTCTCTGTTGGCCTCAGTTTCCTCATCTGTAAAATGAATTGGAGAAGGAAATTATTACCAACAAGAAAACCCCAAATGGGGTCATGGAGAGACAGACACTTCTGAAAAAACAAACAAAAAACTGAACAACAAGAAGGTCAAGATTCCTCTGGGATGGCCAGGTGTTTATCTAGCCAAAGCTATGATGTAGCTGGTGCTGTAAGGACTCGAAGGCAGAAGATATATACCCCTGGCTCCTCTGCTTGCTTTCAGCTCCACCATCACCACCACCATCATCATCCTCATCCTCTTCATCTTCCTCCTTTCTGCTGCCTTTTGTGCACTGTCTTCTTCCCTTAGATTGCAAGCTCCTTGAGGGCGGGGACCATTTTCCTTTTCCCTATTTGTATCTCTAGTACTCAGCACAGTGCCTGGCCCAAAGTTAGGTGCTGAACAAATGTTCATTGTATCATATATAATGAGTAGGTAGAAAAATACACAGATGTCTATCTAGATGGAGAGGGAGATGAGGAGTCTTCTCTGCATAAGTAGACAGGTGGTAATTTTGTGCAGAGAAGCTGATGGGGTTATCAACTGGGAAAGAGCAGGAGGAGGAGAAGAGAAGGCCAAGGCCAGAAAGGAAAGGCTATCAGGAGGAAGGGGTGGCCAGCAGCAAATGCTGCAAGAGCCTGAGGAAGATGAGGCCTGACAAAAGTGAAGAGATTGTTGGTAGCTTCAAAGAGAGCAATTTCAGCAAAGGGGTGGGGTTGAAAGTCAGATCACAAGAAAGGAACAAAGAGGGGCAGCTAGGTGGAACAGTGAATAGAGCACTCATCCTGGAGTCAGGAGGACCCAGGTTCAAAGTCGGCCTCAGACATTTAACACTTACTAGCTGTATGACCTTGGGAAAGTCACTTAACCCCTCCAAAAAAAGGGGGGGGGTGAGAACAAAGAAAGAAACAAGCATTTATTAAACACCTGGTATATGTCAGGCCAACTGACTAGACACTTGTATCTCATAGGTACTATTGTCACCCCCATCATACCTGGGAGGAAAGAGAGGCTGACAGAGGTTAAGTGACTTGCCCAGGGTCACACAGCTAGTAAGTGTCTGAGGCTGGGTTTACACTGGGTCTTCCTAATTTCAGGCCCAGTGCTCTACCATACTTCCTAGCAGCCTCTTAGAAGGGGTTAAGAAGTGAGTGGAGAGTAAATGGCTTTTTCTAGAAATTTGACTGAGAAAGGAAAGAAAGGAATTGGAGCATAGCTTGAAGGGATGGAATAATCAGGTGGTGAGAAGGGCTAGATTATAGATTACATAGTTAGGGAGAATGATTAAAGAGGCAAACTTCTAGAAGGTGTGTGTATGTAAATATATGTCTCTATATATACACACACACAGACATACATACATTACATACATCTATTTCAGTCCTTTCAGACTGCTCATGACCCCATTTGGGGTCTTTTTGGCAGGGATACTGGAGGAGTTTTCCATTTCCTTCTCCAGATTATTTTACAGATGAGGAAACTGAGGCAAACACAGGGTTAAGCAACTTGTTCAGGGTCAAACAGCTAGGAAGTATCTGAGGCCAGATTTGAACTCAGATCTTCTTGACTCTAGGCCCAACACTTTGCCACTTGGCTGCCTAGGCACATAGTAGGTATTTAATAAATGTTTATTGATTGATTGAGACCTGAGGGTCAGTAGCTAAGAGTCACAAGATCTGGTCGTCCTAGCTGGATGGAGTGAATCTCAAGGGAATGAGGTTACTAAATGTTCTATTGATTGATTGGAAGTGATAATGAGGAACAATGGATATGCGGACCCCTACTTTTGACCCAGTTGGGGAGAGGGAGGCATGAGAGGTCCCCCCCAGCCTGGAGAGGGTGGTCCCCAGTACTGTGTCTTCTGGTGGGAGCCAAGCATGGAAGAAGAGGGAGAGTGTGGGAGGAAGGGGGCTAACCCAAGGGTAGTTTGTTAACAATAGAACAGGGGTTCTGGGGGGCCCAAGGAGGGGAAAGGGCTCAAGTGGACCTAGAAGAGGGGGAAGGGAGCGCTGGGGGAGAGGAGTTATCACATTACCATTGTGGATTAGTAGACAGCCACACCCTCTCCAATAAGCTTAGCCCCAGGCAGATGATTCGATATTAATTTTTAATTAAGTTTATTTTCTCACAATCCAGTGGGAGGGGAGGATCCTGGACCTAGTCTGGGGCAGGGTCCAGATGGCCAGGTTGGAAGTCCTGGTGTTTGGTCCCCAGCAGAGCCATCATCTTCTTAGACCTGTCATCCCGTCACCGACCCCCAGCCTTCTTCCTGAGCCCTCAGCCCTTCCAGCCCCTCACTGAGCTGTCCTCCCACACTGCCCTGCCAGGCCTCTCTTCTGCCCTCATCCCCCTCTACCCCCACACAGAGAGTCCATTCTACTGACCCTCATCTCCTTTGTTGGCCCTGTCCTCCTCCCTGGGTCCCCACCCCTCCCACTGAGCCCCCATCCTCCTCTCACAGTCCTCTCCTTTATAGATTCCCCAATTTCTTCACTATGCCTCCAGACTCCTCCCTGATCCCCAGCCTCTGCTTTGGGGCACTGATTATCTCTGAAGGCTGATTTCTCAGGAGCCCTGGAAGCCACCAGTTGCCCTCAGGCCACAGAAATCCCGGCCTAGGCAGGTCCCAGACTTCCTCTTCCCCAAGTCTGATCCCTCTGGAGCCCTGTGCCTCTGTGGTCAGGTTGGGCTGGAGAGCCAAGGGCGGGAAGAGGAAGGAAAACTTCCCCCAGTGCCCCTTGGGAGCAGCTAAGGCATCAATCATTGGTCCTCCGGAAGCCGCTGACCTCAGGGCTGGCCTGACAGCCACAGAGCCCGGCAGTCTCTGGGAATGGCTGTGGGCCAGCAGTCTGGCCTGGTCTGGGATTCCCACTGGAAACAGGGCCTGGATGGGCAACCTTTCTAAGCCCTTGGCCATCCCGGGAGGAAGCCCCCACCCCAGGCCAAGACAAAGGATACCAGGTCCTGCTAAAGAGAAATACCTAAGGGGAGAAGCCCCCAGGGCCCAGAGATTGGGGAGGGGGGAGACAAGGATCAAGGGAAAAAGACCTCCCCCGCCCCAGCATGGAAAGGCTCAGGCCCTTCTTCTGTCTGCCCCCATGCGGAGGCAGGGAATGAAGATGGGAAGTGTCTCAAGCTCCAGGGAGCAGAGCACAGATGAGGGGGAAAGGCCAGAGATCTCTAGAGCAGGAAGGAGCTTCCAACATCACCAGGTAAAATATTCCCATTTTACAGATGAGGCAACTGACAACACAGAGTTGAGACCCAGCTCCTCCCAGGGAGGGAAAGCATAATTGTCCCTCCATACCCTCCCCCTCTTGCTCCTCTGCTCCCCAAACCCTCAGGGGTGGCACCCCAAAAGGCACCCAGGGTGGGAAGGAGGGAGAGATAGAAAGTCTGTGTCCTGTGGGAATGTGAACTCGTTCTTTGTACTTGGGTCCCTCCCTCTCCTAGTGCCTAGGCCGGGGGCCTGGGCCCTGGCAGACTCATTATTGATTAACTGATTACCCCAAGTTGTAGAGATGGGTCTAAGAGACAGCAGCAGTAACAATTCTCCCTCCCCCTCTAAGGCAGAACAGGCTTTGATTTCCCTGTGGAAAGGCCAGCAAAAGGGTATTGTTTCAAGAGGCAAGTGTGGGATGGCAGATGGGGCACAGGAGCTGCAATAAGGAAGGCAGGTCTGGCTTCAAATCCCCCCCTTAAACACTCACTATTCATTTTTTTTTTTCAATTCAATATACATTAAGAGCCTACAACTAAGGAAGAAGTCTCTGCCCTCAAGGAGTTTACAGTCTAAGGAAGAGGAAAGGAGGTGGGGAGCCCAGGCCGTGGTCCTGATGTTCCCTAGAGTCCAAACTAAGCTGAGCTCCTGACAGAATCGGGTAGAAAGTTCTGGTCCTGGTCCTCTAGAAAGGAAAGCTTTAACCTGTGTGACCTTGGGCAAGTCACTTACCCGGCCCCCCATTCCTCACTTTCCTCATCAATGAAGAGTGGGGTTTGATGGCCTCTGAGGTCCCTTCCAGGCCTCAATCTTGGATCCTTTAGCTTTTACTTCTACAGAGTCCTTTCTGACAACCATCCTGGGAGTGGTTACTCATATGTTATTAGCATGATTAACACTATTATACAATCGTGGAAAGTGGGGCCCTGAGAAGACAGTCACAAAGCCAGGAAAGGGATTCCCTAGGCAGGGGAGACAAAGCCCTGACCTCAGGGAGCTTCCACTTCTGGGGGCAGCCCCCATCTTAGACGGAGAATATGCTATCATGGGGAGGGGGGCAGACAAACAGATAATCCGAGGGGACTGCTGGAGGAGGTGGGCTCTGATGCCAAGGGCAGGATTTCCAATGGCAGGGGTTGGGGTGCCCACTTGGGGCGAGGCAGTATCACATGACTGGGGACTGCCCTGGGCCGGTCTTAAGCAATCCCTCAGGATTTTAAGTACAGGAAGCGGAAAGCTGAGCTAAGGGAAGAGGCAGCTCCTACTTTGGCCCAGCCCTGCCCAGCTGGCCCTGCCCTGCCCAGAGTCCCGAGGACGGGAAATCTGGGCTTTTGCTGCCCCCTCCTGGCTCTGCTGCCATCTAGCATTCTCTGCCTCTAGCAAGGACCACCCCATCAGCTAATGGGCTGGGGGATGGAGAACTCCTAGGAACCCAGGGCTGAGGGACCACAGCCTGGAGCTGGGATCAGTCTCATACATCCAGGGGCCCCTTTCTCTTAGGTGCCTACTTTGTGTTGAGTGCTGTCTAGGTGCTGAAAACTCATAAGTAAAGCAAAAAATTAGAAAAAAAATTCTTTCCCACAAAGAGCTTGTATTCCACAGAGACATATATATAAAAGAATATTCAAAACAGCTGATTTATAGAGCTCTATGCACTTTACAATAATTATTTTTTTCTGTCCTCACAACCACCCTGGGAAGAGGTAGGTGGGATTATCCCTATTTTACAGATAAGGAAACTGAGGCAGACAGAGGTTAAGAAACTTGTTTCAGTGCCATACAGCTAGTACCAGCGGCTGGATTTGAACTCAGATCTTGACTCCAGGTTCCATATACTAACCACTGTGCCACAAATCTGCCTCATTTTACATGTAAAACTTATTAAAGGAGTCAGTAAGATCTGCGTCCAAAAACTGCCTCCAACATGTGCCCAACAGTGGGAGCCTGGTCAGGTCTTCTCAGATGCTCAGGTAACACTAAGACTAAGCCATGGAGAAAGTGCAGACAGATACAGTCATGTCAGACAAGCCACAGGGCCCCTTAGGGACTTAAGGGAGATCATTCATTTGGGGGGCTGGGGAATTTGAGACGTCAAAGAGACCTCAGTAGCAGTCCCCTAGTCCAATCCATATCCAAAAGGAATTCCCACTGTAACCCACCTAGAAAGGAGCCCTGCAGCCAGGGGCAGGTGCTCTACTTTGGGACAGCTCCATGTATCAGGGTTTCCTGACACTGCTTCCATCTGCTTTTTCACACCATCCACATACCTCCTGGTTCTAGGCCAAATAGAGTAAGTCTAATCTCTCTTCCACATGACAAGCTTTCAGTGTTTCCCGTTTTCTCTCCATCCCCAGTTGCTTCAAACTTGCTCTTGGAGCATGGGCTCCAGACCCTTCACTACTCTGGTTGCCTTCCTCTAGACACTCTTCAGTTTATTACTATATTAAACAGAAGTGCCTATAACTGAACATGTTACTCCATAGGTACTGTAAGGCAGAGTACAGAGGGACTATTATCACCTCCTTATTCCTGAAAACTACGCCTTCTCAATGTGGCCCAGGATCAAAAAAGCTTTCTTCTAGCCACCACATCCCAATCCTGACTCATTACATTGGTAATACACTAAAACCTCCTGGAGGTATTTTCAGACCTTTTGTCTAATGTCCTGCCATCCTGTAGTTGGGAAATTGACTTTTTGGACCCAAATGTAAGATATTACATTCACCCTTAATTAATATCATTGGATTAGCTTTGGGCCCCATGCCTTCAAGATCTTTTGATGTTCTGTCATCCAATGGGTTAGCTGCTATCCTTCCCATCTTTCATTATCTGAAAATTTGATGAGCAGGCCATCAACACTTTTAACCATCATTAATAAAGTCATAGAATGGCACAGGGCCAAGGTTGATGCTAAATCATAACAACCAACTTTGACTCTAATTATGTGGTCATCTAGTCCACACCTCCCCATCTTTTCCAGAATTGTACCTGGGACTTGATCAAACTCTCTGCCAAAATCTGGGTAAATCATTTCTATGGAATTCTCTCACTGACGGACTTCAGATACTTTGTCCAAAAAAGGAAATAAGGCTATTTTCACAGAAGCTATATGCGCTGAAGCTTTGGGCTCAGATATTCACTAACCATCCTTTTAATGCCCATTCTAGACTCTTCATAGAACTCAAAGTCTTAAGTCCACTGGCCTACTGTCTGGAGGCTCCATTCTCCCATTTTTGAAAATTGGGACATTTGCACTTCTTGCAATTATACAAATATCACAAGCAGTGGCTGAACAATCCCGTCTTGCCAGTTCTTTTAGTATCTGGGGATGCACCTCACCTGAGCTAGGTGAGCAGGGTTGTGTCAGATGGGTAACAGCAAGGCCAGACACACAAACATACTCAACATCTCAGTCTAAAGGGGTCAATGAGCCATGCCCTGCCCATGGACCAGGAAAGTCCCTCTGATCTTTCTTTCAGGCCCCAATCTCAGCATTGTCAGAGGCAATTTTAAGAGCCTGGGATTTGGAAAGAGGAAGCCTGGGTACTAGTACTGGCCACACTTCCAATTTGCTGAGCGACCTTAGGCAAGTGACTGATGTCTCCCATTCTGAGGTCCCTCCTGGCTGTGGCATGCTAGGATTCTTTGCTGCTGGTCAGTCTCTGTCATTGCTCCCCTTGTCCTTAAGCCACCCCCTGGATACACAAAGCAACCCAGCCCCACCTCCCCTCTCCAGTACAATCAAAGCCATTTTCTAGCTCCAGGGCTCTGGGCACCTGATAAAGGTTAATGTGTGATAACAGAAATGTTACCCTACCAGAAACAACTGTGCCACTTACCAGAGGCCTCCAAGAGATAGTACCAAAGCCTCAGGGACAATTCAGATGGGGAGGCTTCCAGGCTGGATTGAGAGTGGAGGGGATGGGAACCTTTTGATCTTGGCTCCAAATCACAGACCCTCCCTCCACAATTATAGTTCACACTTCCAGGTTTGCAAAGTGTTCTACAAATATTAACCTGTTCTCCCGTAACCCTGGAAGATAGGTGCTACTAAGGTATCCATTTAACAGTTGAGGAAACTGAGGAAGAGAGCCATGAAATACTTTGCCCAGGGACTGGTAAGATGCTGGTAAGCACCTGAGGCCATATTTAAACTCCAGTCTCCTGGACTTGGGGTCTACCTGGCTTCTTTGCTTCCTGCTGTCCCCCCCTCTCCCCTCCCCTTCCTCTTTGGCTACTGACTTCAGGGGAGAAAAGTGATCCAAGGAGTATGGCAGGCATGCTTGATATACCCTTGTAACAGACAGCTCATTTGCTGAAGTGGTAATCGCAGAATCCCGCTGGAAACAGTCTAGAAAAATTATTTGCCTAAGGTCACCCAGCAGAAATGGAACCTAGTTCCTCCAAATCCAAGGTTTTCAGCGGCCCAGTAGACCATCTTTTCTGGGCTTGAGATGATAGATGGTGAAACAAAGTGAATAATGGGTAAGGAAATTCTCCAAGTTGGTGGCCCGAGGATGGAATCTCCAGGATCCCAGCACAGGATTTTCCCATAGCCCCACATACCTATGCCCATCCAGAGGCAGGAAGACCTGGGTTAAAAAAGGGGAACCTCCAGTGCATGAGTGCCCACCCCCATAAAATCACTGGGCACTAAAGCTCATTCAAGCCTTGATTCTTAGCCCCAAGAGGCCCAAGGATGGGGCAGGGGCCAGGAAGTTCACATTGTTCCCTCCTCTATCCCTTCGAAGTGCCCAGACAGGTTCCTCCAGCTCTAGGCTTGGGGCTCAGGGTCAAGGAAGCCTATCTTTCCAAGCAGAAAGAACAGAAAGAATCCTGAAATAATATGTGAGAGAAGGTATGGGAGGAGGGGTGCTTTTCAGCTGAGCAGGTTGGAGAGGATGGATGCCCTGAGCTAGGATTTGGGGAGACTAGGAATTCTTCTTCTGTATCCAAGACAATGACTCATTTGGTGACCTTCCAAAGGTCCCTGCCTCTTCCTGGGCCTCAGTTTCCCATCTATGAAACAAGGAGGTTCGACACTCTTGAGTTTTCTTCCAGCTCAGACATTCTCTCTGTCCTTTTAAATTGGATTAGAATTTTAGGGCAGGCCAGGGGCTGAGCTAGGAGTTCAGGGTAGCAGCTACTCCTCGGGTCCTCTTGGGCTGAACCACAGGAGGGAAGGTTAGAAGTGGACAGAGGGGACTCCAAGGTCAAGGCTTTCTTTCTAGGGCTGCCCTTCCTGGGTTTTGAGAAGGCAGCAATGGGACCTTCTAGCTAAACCCTTCCCCAGTTTCTGGAAAGCTACTGAATTCTAAGTTTTCAGAATAAGGGAAGGACAAGTGGAATGGGACTGCAATGAGACCATAGGGACCCTTTCTTCCTCTTTCCCCAACTTTCCAAGGCCAGCTCAGGACTGAGGAAGAGGAACCAGTGCCCCAGTCCCCCCAGAGTTGTTCTAATTCAATAAAAACTCCAATGTAAGTTACATTACAAAAACACCAAAGAGATAGACCCCACTGAGGACGCTAGCTGGCTAGCCTGGTTCCCACCTCCATTCCAGGCTCTTCCTTTAGCTCCTACAGTCCCAAATGGGAAGTGGGGGCCAAGACCCCCCTAACCACAGTTCCCTAAAGTAGCTTCCCCCTAACTAGTAGGACCAAGTCCAGGGACATGAAGCAAAGAGGACCAGGCTGGCCCAGGCCTGGAAGTACTGGGCCACGGCCAGGGTCGGGGGATGAGTGTCCAGAAGGAGAGGGAGGGGTGGGAAGCAGCTCAGGAGGCTCCCACATAGCTGAAATGATTTCGGTCACCCTCAGGGAGGGTCAGGGTCAGTGCCAGGCTGGGCTTCCGCTCTGTTTCCTCATTTGGGCTGGACTGAGGGGGGCGAACTTTGAAGAAGTCTGAGACATAGCGTACCTAAAAGGTAGAACAGACCAGTGAGGGGAATGAAGGAATGAATGAAAAAGAATTTAAAGTGCCTACTATGTGCAAAGCACTAGGAACCAGAAGAGCAACGAGCACTGGGAGAGAAGGCGAAGAGGCAAGACAAGGGCTGGGATGAGCCCAGGGAGAGCCCCAAGGGGTGGATGTGGTCCCTCACCGTGAGCCCTGCAACCACTGCTCCCTGCAGAAGACCAGTCAGCACGTCACTCCAATGGTGCTTGTAGTCGGCCACTCTAGTATACCCCACGTACAGGGCAAAGGCCACCAAGAAGAACTGGATGGTGGGTCTCAGGAGCCGTGCCCACCTCCAGCAGAGACGGGCTTGTACATACAACTACAGGAGAGATTGAAGGGTTCATGGAGCTGAAGGGGGAAGGCTGTCTCCCATCTCTCCCACTTCACCCTGCCTCCCTTCTCCCATCCCTTCCCACCCTCCTACTGCTGGTCAAATTGGGAGACTCAAGAGTCCTAGGGGGCCCATCAGGGCTCACTTACCGCAAGGAAGACCATGCAGTACATGCCGAAGGAGGAGTGGCCTGAGTAGAAGGACAACCTGGGGCAGGAGCAAAACCATGTCCTGGAGGGTCAACAGAGTCCTTTCCCCCCTCAGGCAGACCCCTCTCACACACCCCTGAAAAGATGCCCCTGATGAGACCTGAGGACGCAGAAGGTCAGAGCTGGGAGGACCCTTAGAACATGCAAAGTCAGATCTGGGAGGGCCCTTAGAACAGTTTCATCCTTCCTGCCTTAGGAGAGTCAGGTCTCAATGGAAGAAATGCATCTCTTGGGCAGCGTGCCCTGTGGGCCCCAGTCTCCTTGGCTTACCTGGACTCAGTGACATTAGCAGGGCTTCCCCGGCACACGGCCTCAGGCTGGACATAGCCAGAGCAGTTGACCCGAGACCAGTCGGGGTCACAGACTGCTAGGAAGTTGGGGCGAAGGCGGCCAATCATGTACTTGGCTAGATCGGTCAATGACTGGCTCACACTTGCCCCAAAGAGGAAGGTGCCCAGGACCTTGTAGAGGGCAGCCACATAATTGTTGAAGTCTGATCTTGAGTAGAGGCGCTCTGTGTAGACTAGGTAGGCCTCCCCAGATGAGACCTGCCAAGTGAAAGCTGGTTAGGGGACACAGACAGGACTCAGCAAGGACCAGGAGGAGGGCAGAAATGACAAAAGGGGTTCATCTTTCTAGGGGACATGATAATTCAGGAAGGTCAGGGGGGTATAGTGGACAGAGCCCCAAACTGGGAGTCGGGAGGACAAGGCTCAGACACTCACTAGCTGCGTGACTGGCTATGTGCTTGATCCCGGCTCTTCCAACCGTGTCTCCCCCACTGGACTGTTGGTTCCTTGAAGGCAGGGCCCGTTTCCCCCCCTCTTTTAATCCCCAGTGCTTAGCAGGTCCCTCCCCACTCCCTCTGGCCAGTTTATTCTTCTTTCTATACCATAAACTGGGTCCCTTTTGCCAGCTGCGCCTAAATATCCCCCCAACTCTAGGTGGTGGGATTCCTGGCTCAGGCAGGGCAGTATCAACTCTCATCAGAGAAAGCCTTCCCCCTCCCCACAGGGCCAGCTTCCCTTTCAGACTGGCTGCTCACAGAGGGCAGGGCTTCCTTACAATAACGATGCTGACAGTGATGGTAACACCAGCCAGGAGGCCGTGGGTGATGGTGTCTGGGCGGTAGGGGTATCGGATGGTATCATCGCTGCAATAGAAGCCCCTCTTGTATGGAGAGTTCACCAGTGTCAGGATGATAAAGGGCAGAGAAGCTTAGAATAAAGAACACAGCACGTCAACACTGGGAGAGCCCTTAGAACACAGAGTGTCAGGATTGGAAGGGTCCTCAGAATACAGAATGGTAGAACAGGGAAGGTCCTTAGAACACAGAATGTCAGGGCTGGGAGGGCCTTAGAACCCAGGATGTCAGAGCTGGGAGGGCCCTTAGAACACAGTGTCAGAGCTGGGAAGGCCCTTAGAACACAGAGTGTCAGAGCTGGAGGGGGAGGTGGGCACCTCCAGTTGTCCTGATCTATATCTGGCCACTAGACCCATGCGTCTCCAAAGGAGAAAGTGAGGCTGGTGACTTTGCACAGCGCTGCCTCACTTAAATCCAATTCACTTGCAGGTCATGACATTTCCTTCCTGATGTATGGTCCTCTTCCAGAACGAAGGACAAAACAACAACCCCACTGGGCACTGGTCAGTTCTAGTCGGGCAAAGCAGCTCCTTCCCTCTTCTCCCTCCTTCCTCTCTCTCTGGCCACACAGGGAATGGTACTCTTACCTGTCAGTAATCTGCCCAAAGGAATAGAAATTTTGATCACTGAAACCTAGTAAGATACCTTGGGGTTTATGGGCTAGATTTCTTTTTTATGAACCATGCCATAAACCCAAATCACTTTGGCTCTTAAAGACTGGCCAACAATAGGTCCCAGCCCAAGACTCACTTGGTCATTCTTTGGATTCCTATGGCTCAGAGTGAGCAGATACAGCAATTGTTTTTGTTTTGGCCAGAAACCCTGAGGGGCTTCCCCTCCCAGATTGATTTTTTTTTGACTAGGTAAAAGAAGCCATTCTCTGACTCATTTCTTACCTATCCTTAATCAACGAATGGGCTTTGCCTCAGACAAACTGAGACTTGGGCAAGCCCTTAGCTTGAAAAGGCCAAGGTCCCCCACTGTATCCTGGGCCATCTACAGTCCTGATCCATATCTTGCCACTGGACCCAGATGGCTCTGAAGGAGAGACTGAGGCTGGTGACTTTGCTCAGCCCTCCCTCACTTACACATCAATGACATTTTCATAACAATAGTAAATCAGGTCTGGGAGGTCCCTACACTGGGGGGTCAGCACTGGGAGGGTCCAGAGAACACAGTGTCAGAACCAGGAAGATCCTTAGGATGCAGAATATCAAGGCTGAGTACTGGGAGTGGGGTCCAACTCTCTCATTTTACAGATTAGACCCAGAGAGGAAAGGAACCTGCCAAAGGCGATCAAGGCGCTGGTAAAAGGGAAGACCAGAGGGCAGGTCTCCTCATTTCTGACCCAGAATTCTTCTTGCCCTCACCCTCCCAGTAGGAGCAGCTCATGCCCAGAAGCACCCTGTCTACCCTTTGCCCTCAACCCAAGAGGTGGCACTTTCCCTGCTGATTTTCAGGCGTAGACCAGGGCAGGGCTTACTGGACCAGCCTCACCCAGACACAGGCCTTGGACTCCCTTTTCTCAGGGGCCATAGGTAAAGAGCTGTTCTCAGACTTCACAGGTTTGAAGTAAGGGAAAAGAGATGTTCTGTGAGGGCTGGGGAATGGATCCACAAAGGGGTTTAAGGTCCGAAATACTCTGCCATGGAGCCTGCAGGGAAGGTGCCCCAGGTCATCCTCCCTCTCTGCACTCCTCTATAAAAATAAAGTTCTACCCTCTTTTTTGGTGAACCAGGTAACCTCAGAGCAGGAAAAAACTTACTGAACCATATAGACTAATGCAAATCTCTCCCCCCCAGTTTTACAGTTTACAGAAAGGAAGCAGTGGGCCCTAGCAGGGCCCCAGGGGAAGAAGATACAGTGTCGGGGGTATTAACTTGATCCAGGAGGCCACGGCTCCCTTCTCATCTCCTCCATTAGGGAGGGATTAGGGATTAGCTCCAGATAGCCCAGGTCTGGTAGATTCCCCTCCCCCAGGCCACCTTAAAGGGCTACCTTTAGTCCAGGCTCCCACAGCTCCAAGTCACCCAGGCTATTGTCTATCAGCCCCAGAGTAAACACTCATCCTTTGTCTGGGCCCTGGGGGGAGGGGATCAGAGGGGGCCTTGAGGCTGTCAGCAGCAGCACCCCCCCCCCCCCCCCCGGGGAAAACCAACCAGTCAGACTGGTTTGGGATAGGCAGGGGCCAGGGTCCCCAGCTCAGATTGCCCCCCCTTCCCCCAACCACTCAGAGCTTGGATTAACCCATACCTGTCCCCTAAACCCCACAATCACGACTGCAATTATGTCTCCCCAGAGGAGCAGTCTGCAGCTAGCAGGACTGGGCTAGGCCAGGAACCCAGGGAGGAGGTTAGGCCAGCTCAGCAGCGCACAGGTGTATGGGGGATATCTGCTTCGGGTTTGTTGGGACTCAGCCAGAAAGGCCAGGGAATCAGGAGTCCTGGGCTTTACTGCCTCTGTGACCTCAGGCTGGTCTCTAAACTCTAGGTTTCCTATCTGTGGAGCAAGATTGCTGTCTATATGACCTCCATTTTAGGGAGGGCATTCTATGTTCTGAAGTCTTCAAAGACTGCCGTTGAGGACCGGTCAGAAAAAGGAATCTTCCAAATTCGGAAGCTGGATGGTTATGGATGGGAGGGAGGACACCAAGAGGTCCAGACCCCGACACTTCATTCATTCACCCCGCACGAAGTGCTGGGTGTGCGCCGTGAGTGGTGAGTGGAACCCGGATCCCAGCCCTCTCGGGTTCAGCTTTAAGGTCTCCCGTGCCTACAGGGACTGGCCAGGTTTGGTCAGGCAGGGCTCTCCCTGATCAGTGCTCCCTCCCTGCTATGATTCATTGCCCCGGGGAGGGAAACAAGAGGAAGGGGGCTGGCACAACGCACCCTGGATGGAAGAGGGGGCCAACTTCCTCCTCTTCTGAAGGAACTCCCCTTTATAGGTGGCAGTTTACTCAGAACTCTAAATTATATATAATAGCTGTAGAGACACAGTGCCAATCGTTTCATTTTGCAGATGGAGATACTGAGACTCAGAGAGAAAGAGGGTTAAGCGCTCAACCCAAAGTCAGGGGGTCAGGCGCAAAGCTGGGGTTATGGTGTAGTTTGCCGCAGGGGTCGTTCCCTCCCTCCCCCTCCACCCCACTCCCAACCAAGGGGTCTTTTCCATAGGGGAGCCCGTCCTCAGAGTCACGGGGCGGGGCGGGGGCTGCTTTAAGCTCCCCAGCTCCAGCCTTTCCAGGTCTGGGCTCCTGGACCACCTCCTTTGGAGCCGATGCCCAAATAGGAAGGCCCTCTCTTCCATTCCCCTTCGATGGCTGGGTCCGGCACAACCGGAGGTGGGCGGAGGAGGGCGACACAGCTGAATGGGAGAGGGTCCGGTGCTAGGAGGAGGGGTTGGCATTGGGACGCCCGGCTTACCGACCACAAGGCACACCACGTCGAGCAGCACGAACACCCTGCTCCTCTCCATGCCCGGCCCGTCCCAGACCGGCCCTGGACGGCTGCCTCCGAGCGCAGCGCAGACCCGCCTCCGCTGCCCGGGGAGGTGGACGCGGACGCGGACGGGCGGGGGCTCCGGGTCCTCAGCCCCGGCCTGAGCGGCGCAGAGGGAGGGAGAGCGGGTGGGAGGCCAGGCAGGCAGGGCCAAGGGGAGGAGAGGGAAAAGGAGCAGGGTCACATGGCGGCGGAGCTGGGCTGGGGCGGGCGCCCGAGAGGCGTGGAGCAGGCAGGGAGGCTGGACTCTGGCCCCGTCCCGCCCCCAGAGGGAGAAGGAGGAGGAAGCAAGGCGAAAAGGGAGGAGCAGGTTCCCTGGGAGCCGGCGGACGGGCTCCTGCAAGTCCGCGCCGTCCAGTTTTCATCTTCTGTCAAATGAAAGGGTTTTTCCAGGCGATCGGCTCCGTCCGGGGCGCATTGTAGGAGCCTTACAAATTCTTATTCCTTCCCTTTCCTCCTTTTTGGAGATGGGGAAACCGACACGGGGCTTTAGTGGCAGAGTCGGGACTGAGGACCCGAGCCTCCTGAGAAAGGCCAAGGCTTTTATGCCGTGGCCTCTTAATTTAGAGCTCATTTTGGCCAGTTTTCCCGGCCAAGTCCCTTCCCCCCTCCAGCCTGTTTTAGCATCCGTAAATTGAGGGGGGCCTCTATTCTCTCACGGCCGAAGCTTCTCCAGGTCTGATGTTTCGACCCCACCCCCAAAGCATCCCCTCTAATGCGATTTCTTTGTCCAAGGAGGCATCCTGGAACAGAGGCAGTTGGGTACCACTCTGGGCCTGGCGTCAGGAAGACCCAGGCTCCAACCCTGCCTCACACTAGCAGTGTGCAGCCTTGCAGCAGGCACTGAACTAGCTTGTTTCAACCGTAAAACTGGGATAACCATAGCATGTATTTGCCTAAGTGCCTTTTCAGTCACTCTTTTCTCCAATCCATTCTGAAAGGCTCAGTTCTGGCACCACTTCCACAGACTTTTCCTCCACCCCCATTCCCAACCAGAAACTGTTCTCTTCTCCAGTTTTCTCGGAGCACGTTGTTTGGACCTTTGTCCTTAGGTCATGCAGAGTACCTGGACTCCCTATTTCTCATTGCGTATACTTTATCATCCTCTGCACACTCCTTGAGGGTAAGGATTTTAAAAAAAATTTCTTATATGGCCAAAATCAAATACAGTACTTACTTTGCATCTAGTAAGTACACAATACTAACTTGTTGAACTGTTCTAAAATTCCACCTAGTTCTGCCCTTTGAGTCTAAGAAAGGGGAGGGTAGGATCATGGATCCCACGAAGTGTATATAGCATAGGGTGGGGGGAGTAGTGGTGTTAAGAATATGGCGAGGATTAATTGGCTAATTAACCCTTCAATTTACAGACCTCAAAGCTTGTTAGGAATCTAGGGTGGAGGTCTCTCACACAAAAGATAGATTCAGTCCAGGAGTCTCCAACAACCAGAGGAAGGAACCCTGGTTAAGTTTTATCTCCATGGATCCCCAGAAGATTGAACTCATACTGCATAGAGGAAAACAGGCTGTTGTGCAACTGAAAAAATGTGTGTAAACCACTCAATTTAAAATGCCCAGATTTGAAATGATGTGGAGCATGCCTAAAAATACCCATATTGCAAGTCAGATTCCATTGGTAGTGACAGAGCCCAAGGAGGTAATGGCCTGAGAGAGTAAATGCTAGGTTCCAATTCTGGCCCTCCCCTTAACTCCTAGCACATTGCCTAGTAACTGCCTGGCAGGACAGACTACTCAAGTACCCTAGAACCCCTGATCCCTGAAAAACCCTGGAACCACTAAACTTCAGAGATGTAAAGACCTACTTCTGGTCAGGACCAGGTCACTGAAATAGACCACAACTGTCCCAGTTGGGTCCCTCCTACCTTTACTGCTCCCAGCAAGCACAAACTATATTAACTGTTAAGAATAACTTGTCTGGGGGCAGCTAGGTGGCGCAGTGAGTAGCGTGTCAGCCCTGGAGTCAGAAGGACCTGAGTTCAGATCCGGCCTCAGACACTTAGTACACCCACAAACAACAACAACAAAAAAAACCTAGCCGTGTGGCCTTGGACAAGTTACTTAACCCCAATTGCCCTCCAAAAGGCAAAAAAAAAAAAAAACCCAACCAAAAAACTTGTCTAATTGACCCTGTTCTCAGCCACATCCATCTCTTCTTGGCCTTTTTCTAATTTTTAATGGACTAACTTGTAAAAAGATTTGGTAGCTACTTATCCTCACAAATGGCAAAGGGTTACTTTAGGGGGCAAACATGTCTTTTGGACCCAGATTACAAACAACATCTGTGATTTTCTCCAAAATGGGGCAGGAACCACACAACTATCCACACACTCACTTCTCTTGAAGATACCGATGACAGAAAAATGTTGGAAAAGACAAGCCCTAGATTCCCAGACTCCAACCACAGAACTCAAGTGTGGAGTTTATAGGCCCTCATTAATGCCTACTTTTATGGAATTGGTCTTTACCTAAGAGGACCTTAGCTCAAACAGCTTAGACTTGGGCTGTCACTGCTTTGATAAGGGAGCAGTTTTCCCCGATTCCCAATATGACAATATGACATCTTTGACTTCAAATCAAATTTAATAAATAACGGCGAGGGCTATTGAAGGCAGTTTTCACTTCACAGTGTGGTCCTTGGGGGAGCATTTGAGTCTGGCCCTCAGGAACAGCTCAAGGGGAAACCAAATGTGCTTCGTGACATATGGACCTGGGGGGGAGCAGGGCACATTAGAAGCCATGGCCCCTGCCTAACCTTCAGGAGCCCACTGATTTGTAAACAACAGAAATATAAATAAATGGGAAAGGAGGTTCAGGGGAAAAGAAGAGAAAAAAAAAAAAGAACAAAGCCCCCCAGCCATTCTGCAGGAAACAAAATCAAGGCTTGGAGGAAACATGGGCATGGACAAGTGCCCTCTCTATATTGTCAGGGGAGGAGGCTGTCTCCTTCCCAAGAGCCTTCAGCGATTCTGAAATCAAGCTGTGGCTGCTGCTTGCTTTATGCAAGCCAAGAGGCTGGACACTCCCACACGGCCCCCACCCTATATAGCTTGGCCAGGGCAAGCTAGAAGAGGGTCCTCTTTCCCTCCATTTCACACAGAGTGGAGAACTAGGTTCTCTGGGCCTGTTGGGCACTCTGGAGCAAAAGAGGCAGTGGGCCTGGGAGGTGAGGTCATTTGACCAGGGCCGGTGGCCACTGTGACACAAGGGTGGTGGGAGGAGCAGGGAGTGAGTGTAAAGTGCTGCTTGACCTGAAGTGGAGGGGAGTTGACAGGAGTCACTAAGGGCCCAAACACAGTCAAGAGGTATATGGCTCCGAGTCCGGCCCCTGCCCCACCCTTGCCCCCCCACATTATTTGGCACCATGAGCAGCAGCTGGCCATCCTGCTGTCCTCTTTCCACATGCCCCTAGGGAGGTCCTTCTCCGAAAGGGAACGTCTTTCCCTTTGCCCAAGCCTTGATGCTGACAGAGTCAGGAGCTGCCATCAGGCTGGGGGAGATTGCTGGTGGAAGGGGCTGGGCCAGGTCCCACTCACCCCCAAAGCTCGCCTTCCCCCCCATTGGGGGGAGTGACTTTGACCTTTTCTGAAGGTCCTGGGGGTCCCTTTTCCGGGCTAGGCTGGCAGTCTCAGCAGACCCCTCCCAGAAGGCTCATCCTTATAGTGGAAGAGTGGTCCAAGAGGCCATCATGTCCGCTGCCAGCAACGGAAGTCCAGGGAGGGCTTGGGAGGTCTAGGTCCTCCTCCTTCCCACCCTCTACAGGCTGCCCTCCAGCACCCACTCTACTCTGCCCTGGGAGTTGCTACCAGGTTTGAAGTTGAGCTGAGGGGGCTTAGGACCCTGCCAAGCACTGTTTCAGGGAACATTCTCTGCCCCAACCCTTCTACGTGGCTGTGTCTGGGAAGGTCAGTCATTGAGGGCCCAGAAGGCCCAGAGCTCCTCATCCCCTTAGTGCCACCTTCCAAAATGGAGGAGCTGACCAAGGCCTGGGAGGAGCAGGATGGAAGTGGGGGTGAGGGGGCTCTGACAGAGGCAATAGCAGGACAGGCCTTGCATGGGCAGAAGGGGGAAGAGAAGTTGTCAGCCAGAGCCCTACAGTCTGAAAACAGTGACGCGTTAACAGAGAGGAGTCTTGGTGCACACACCTGCCCCCAGATTAACAAATCAACAGGTCATCACGTTACAGCTGTCAGAAGAGAAGAGAAAGAGAATTATTTTCATTTTAAAAGGAACCACCCCCACCCACCTGCCAAAAAGAGATGCTGACTCTCCTCCCATTTGCAGGGTCCAGGTACTCAGGCCACAACTGTCTACATGGCAGGAGTAGTCCACCTGACACCCACATACTAGCCAGCCGGCCAGCCCTCCTTCCACTCTAGGAGACCAAGGTGGGCCTCTGAACTATCGAGGGCCCTGCTGGCTTCTTGCCCCACATCTCCCCTTTCCATATACTAGGTAAATGGAGAATGGATTTGACTGTGAGGAGGATGGGGAAGGAGAGAGCCTTTTTTGGGGGGCTTTGGAGTGGGAGATGCTTACTGTGACAAGGGCTCAGGGTGCAGCACGGGGGCTGGGCAGGCAGGGTGGGCAGCCAGGAAAGGATTTACATCCCCGATGCCAAGGAGTCCAAAATCTGTGACCGACAGAGCCACCTGGGCAGGGGCCACAGCTTCCTCCGGGTCTCTGTCCAAATCCACATGGCTGGAGATGAGAGGCAGATCCTCCCCAGGGAGGGCTGCAGGCAAAGCCAAATCCACTGCCAGCCGCCCAGCAGGGGCTAGGTCCAGCTCTGCCTTGTCTACCGCTGGCAGCGGATAGAAGCCTACATTAGCTGGGGTAAGGGACCGCTGAGGCAGAGGGATGCCCGAGGACTCCTCAGCTGGGTCCAAGGAACAGTTGGCCTCTGAGGGTGTGCTGCACTGGCCGGACTCACTCAGACTGCCCAGGCTGCAAGCGGCACTCTCCACACTGAGAGGTTCTGGGGGAAGGGAGAGGGAAAACAGGGATTGGACAAAAGGGAGGCAATTCCACTTGTACACTCCTCTCAGGACCCTCCCTGACACCCTCCCTCCCCTAAGACTTAAGTCCCAATACTGAGGCAGTAATTCCCAGGTCAAACCAGGCTTTAACACTTGAGTGATGGGGAGCTCACTACCTCACAAGGCAGCCCATTCTATTTTCTCTCTCACTGGCACATTTCCAGAGGAGCAGCATTGCAGAGAGGAAAGAGCCCAGGGCTAGAAGTCAGGACACCTAGGTTCTAGTTCCGGCTCTGCCACTGACCAGATCTTGGCCTCGGACAGGAGGCAGCGAATCAAGTTATCGCCTTTTCAAATGTACCCACAGTAATGCCAACTGAGGAGAGGTGAAAGAGAAGAGTGTAAGTGGACAGCATTAGGCAGTGAGGTTTAAAGGGGGTTGGTAGGGAAGGAGGAGACAGTTTTACCAATGAAAGCAGCAGGGAACTGCTCATTGCCTACCCCAGTCCTGGCTTGGCCTGGCCCTCTCCTATAAGGTCTGTCCCACCCCTGGGCTAGGATGCAAGGCCTTGAGGTCAGGTTCAGCCCCATACCACCTCAAGGCACTTTGCCCAATGCTGCTAGTAAGCAGCAGAGCTGAGACCAGAACCCAGGCCTTCTGTCCCCAAGTGCAGGGCTCCTGCCATTCCACTGTGTCTCCATTCCCCCTCAGGAGCTACCTGTGCTCTCCATCGCCAAGTGGTCCTGGGGGAAGGTTGAATCCAGGCAGTCAGTGGCAGAGTGGCCGGGTGGGGAGCTCCGAGAGCGGCCAGAGCCTTCTACCTCCCCACTGTCTAAGTCGTTGTCTACAAAGTCCCTGTGGAACAAAGAGGGTGCTATGAGGGCACAGGCCAGGACCTAATCTGAAGGCAAGCTGGGCAGCCTTTCATCTCTGCCTCCCTCACCCTCTGCCCAGAGAGCCCCTTCCAGGAATGGAACACACTTAATGGATGCCCATGGAAGCTCCAACCCTCCCCTGCTCCTGCTCGGAAAAGGGGTCAGAGCTGGGGAAACTCCAACCAGGAGCCTAGCACCAGTGGTTCCCTGGGGCTTTCATGACGTTACTGATGGTATCGTGAGAAGCTTTTCACGCACGTGGCTCCCGACTGGACGTACTTCTTCCGTCCGAAGCGGGTTTGCTGGGTGAAGTAATCATAACGCTCAGACTTCTTCCACATATAGTAGTATTCCACGCACTCACCCACTGACCGTGTACGCACCTGGGGTGAAACCACAGAATTGAAAGAGCTTGAAGACCTTGCTAGTTCAACCCACACTTGACCAAGCAATCTTGCTACTTGCCCCTCCCCCTGTGGAAGGAAATCAACCCAACCTCTGCTTGAAAACCTTCAGCTGGGAAACTCTCACTATCTCCCTCCCAACAC
Source organism: Gymnobelideus leadbeateri (assembly GCA_011680675.1). Taxonomy (NCBI): domain Eukaryota; kingdom Metazoa; phylum Chordata; class Mammalia; order Diprotodontia; family Petauridae; genus Gymnobelideus; species Gymnobelideus leadbeateri. Next base: position 1,621,963 of record WOXC01012492.1, on the reverse strand, counting down.
TATCTTTGATTTCACTTTGAGACAGCTCTAATTGCTAGGTAATATCTTCTCACATGAAGCCTAAAATGCCTCTGTCATTTCCATTCACTGATGCCAATCCTGCCCTTTTCAGGGGGATAGAGGTTGGGGGTAAGGAGAACCATTCTAATATCTCTTTTACCTGATGGGCCTTCAAATCCTTGGAAGCTCTTGATGTTATACACAGTCCCATCCCATCTTCTCTTCTCTAGGTTAAACATCCTCAGTTCCTTTAATCAGGTTATGTACCATGTGGTTCTCACACTCTTCTGGAAGCACTCTAGCTATTAATGCCAGTGGCAGTTTCTGCCCTATCCCCTTGCCTCAACTCCTTACAGAGTCAGACTTTCTGCTGTCCTTCCTCCTCCTTAGTCTAACTTGAACTTTGTCCCTTGTCTGTTCCCTTAGGTTGGACCTGACAACTTGGACTCTGCCCTTGGCTTCCTATGCATTTACTTGCCCTGTTTCTACATTCACCTTGTGACCTAACTGTGGCATTCACTATGACAATCTGATTTCTATGTCCCACTCTCATCTACCATTAAGTGCTAATGATACTGGCTAAGGACACAGATTTATTCATATTTAAGGTGTGCTAACCTTTCTCCCATCCATTTTGACAGGTCCCTGGCAGGTGCATACAGAAAAGGCTAGTGGTTGTTGGTTCTCAGGGAAAAGCCCTTTGTCTCTCTACTACTGCTAGGGCTATCTAACCTTTGGCTCTGGGACTGGGGACAGGAAGAAGTGAGAGAGGGGGCCTGGAAAAGGAAGGATTTCTACTCTGAGGTGGGGAAAAGGAAGAATAAAGAAATGTCACAGGAGGTGACTCAAGTTCCCAGTTTTTGGGGTCAGGAATGAAGATGATCTTGTGTTTTATTTCGTTCCTTCAAGTACCACAATGAACGAAGGAAGTGGAGGGGTACATTAGGCTAACTACATAATTTCACAACTTCTCAAAGTTCAGTGTCTTTAGCCCTTAAGGGACTAAGAAGAGCAGGTGACCATACATAGCTAACTTTTCACTGAGAGAAAAAAAAAAGCCTGACTTTAGGCACCTGGAGGATTCTTGGGAAATTCTGTGTAAATCAAACTTAACTTAAAATGTCTCAGGAAAAGCAACCTGGAACTCTCCAAAGAGAAGGATAGCCCCAGGGTTCTACTCCTAGCCATCTACCCCAGGAAGCAATGGCAAAGAGAAAGGGCCAAAATATTAACAGCAGCATCTTTTATGGTAACAAGAACTAGAAACAAAGTGGGTACCCAATGACACATGATGGTCAAAACAAATTACAGTACATTAATGGAATGGAATATTATTAGGCTGTGAGAAATGCAGAAAATCAGAAATACAAAGAAATATGGAAACGATGCAAAGTGAGCAGAATAAGGAAAAAATATACAGATGTAAACAGAACAAGAATAATAACAAAACAAACCAAGTTGAATGCTACAAAATTAGGAGAACCAAAGACTTCTAAGGAGTCTTCCTGGCACCGTGCCACTCCCTGCTCCCACTGTATATCACAACCTTTTCAATAATACCATTTTGTATTCAGGTTTTGTTGAACTTTCTTTCTCATTCTTCTAACCTGAACTCTATCAACTTAATAACTCAGTTTCCTTCGTTATCCTTTGTATTTTATGTATTTAAAAGCATTTTTCTGAGAAAGGACCCATAGGTTTTAGTGGACTCACAACAAAGGGTCCAGACACACAGAAGGTAAAATGCCCAGAGCACTGAGAGTTATTCTTTTCCTAGACTGATTTTACATTACACACCTTCACGCACTCTCTACTCCAGTCAATCGGTTCGACCCTGAACTCAACACTTTCCGTGCCACAGGCTGTCTCCCCACATCTCTGCCTTGTGGAACCCTCATTTTCTTCCATGCCTCACTCAGCTCAGGCACCACTCCCACTACTGAGTCTTCCTTGACTCCCTGAGCTTGTCTCCCTCATACCCTTATTCAGGTCATAGTTGTATATGTGCTGCTTTTTTCACTTGACTATATATCCCTTTCAGAGCTGGGCCCATGTTGTTTTTCATCTCTCTGTCCAGCAGAGAGCAGGAGCTTAAGAAATGTTTGTGAAATTCCAAACTAGGGGGTCCATACCTTGTTTGCCTGTATCAGGTGGAAATTTTTCCCATGGACCCTGAAGCCGTGCTCAAAATTCCTACATTCTTCATCACTCCATGCACAAAGTTCATCTATAATAAAAAAAGAGAGTAGGCTGGGGGCTGGGGCTCAAAAGGCTCTGAGCAGGCCAAGTAGCCTCAGGCAGGCCCTCTCACCTCGGATCACTTTCACATTGAACCGCAGCCTCCGAAGTGCCTCTTCCACATTGAAGTTGCATTTCACCAATTCATACAGGGCCTGGAGACAGCAGAGAGGCCATTGGATGAGTCCCCCACATCCCACACCTATAGAACCCCAAGTCACTACCCTCAAAGATAAATCCCTGGAGACATGGCCACAAGGAGCCTGGGAATGGAGTCATGTGATTTCAGGGGCCTGCCCTCTGCCTCCTAACTCACCTTGAGTCGTCAGGGAGAAAATCCTAAGGGTTACAGACTGTAGAGCTGACCTGCTGATATGAATAGCCAGGGCCTAGACTCTGGCCTGGTGCCTTACTTCATTATTAATCTTGACAGAGCTAGAGCTGTATGGCAGGGCCCCAGGCATTATTAAGCACCTCCAGTTAGGTACCAAAAGGAATTACAGAATCAAACACTCAAAAGGACCCCATAAACTAGCTGAAATACCCCTCTCCTGCATCACTCTATACAAAAGGAACCCAAAGTCCAAGGACTGGAAGACAATCTAGTCATACAACAGGATGTAGGTCAGAATAGAATCTAGGCAACCTTTCTTTGACTTGTTATAGAGACAAGAGATGCAAACACTCTGCTCCAGGCACCACTGAAGTCTCTCTTTTGGCCCAGATTCATATCCTTAGTACTCAAAGGTACAAGGTCATCAGCAACGTGCCAGAGGTTCAGGCTCCGTGCACCTTCCAGGCTGGCTCTGTCAGTAGAGTGGTTTGGGGAAAGCCCTGGCTGCGCCGACCTTCCAATAACTCACTATAACTGGCTCATATTTACCGTCTGTCCTAACCTTGCGGGGGGAATTTGCTCTCTGCTTATTTACTCGCAACTAAGTAAGACGGACAAGACTTGACTCTGAAGATCGTAAGCCTCTAGAGATGAGAGGGATCTAGCCCAATTTCTGCATTTAAAAGAGGGGCACTGAAGCCCAGAGAGATCATGAGCACCTTGGGTCACTATGTAGAAGAGCTAGGATTCAAAGCGAGGCTCTCTGCCTCTAAGCACACAATGCCTTCTTCTAACCCAGGCTCTGTGACCTGTCCCAACAGTGTGGGAGTATCTTTCCTCGCACTCAGGCTCACCTGTTCATTGTCCTTCACAGTTACCCCCACAGGGATCTGAGAGCTGGCCATCTCATCCCACTGCCGGTTCACTGCCCGGTACAGAAACTCTTCTACTTCCCCTTCAGGAAGGACATTGGGATCCCACAGCAGCTGGTCTTCTTTCTCATAGACTGAGGAGAGAATAGAGGGAAGGGACACACTGACAAGATGATAGCTCTTGTCCAATCAACCCTAAATAGGACAGGGGGTCCAGGGGTTGAGGACATAACAAGAACTTAAGTCTGCAAGGGCATTATGCTGGAACGTTTCAGATAATTTTCTTTCTACAATCACCAGCATCACTTCTAAGTGTTTCTAGCACTATTTATTTAGCAGAGATCTTTTTGACGCTTCATATTACTAGACTATGCCAAACCTCTACCATGGCTTACTACATATATCTTATCCTGACATTCAAGGCATCATCAGCCTGCTACCTCCCTCCCTTTCCAGACTCATGTGCAGTATATTAGAGGCAACTCAAAAACCATGCCATCTACCAAGCATGACAAACACACCCTGAATTTAACTATCATTTATTAACACGCATTTATTCCTGTTGTTCCATATGCCAGAACACCTTCATATCCTAGAAAAGAGAGATCTGGAAGGGGCTATATACTTTATTCAATAGGAACAGGATAGGAAATATGAGGTAAGGAGGATGGAATGCCATCAGATATTAAGATGTACTTTTATGAAGAGATCCAAAGAATGGGGAAGGAGTTACATGGTGAAAAGGTAGGGAAACCTGGTAAACCAAACCAGAACCCAGTGCCCACATGCTGCTCTCAGTGTCTCCTTTTAAGCTCATCTGCCCAGGCTCTGCCAGGCCCTGCTGGCAGGGGAAGAAGTGAATCACCTCTGTGGAACCCATATCCTGCCAGCCAATTTTTGCTGGCCCCTGTTGATCACCTACAGTCTCATGCTGGCAGGCAGATGGACGACCCTAATCCTCATAGAGAGCAACTTGCTGCTTCCAAAGCCAGAGTTGTCATTATCTCTAGGAAGGTCTGACTGAAATCAACTTGGTAGGAGAAGGACTCTGGGAGATAGTCTACTTTCAGATCTCTGGAACCCTAAAAGGTCACATTCCTTTGTGGCCTTTATACCTGAAATAGCCCAGAAGGGGAGAACAAGTGAGGCTTTCAGAAGTGCAGCTTACAGGGCAACTTCAGACCAAAGCAGAGGAAAAAGACATGACCGAGCTACTGGCCCAGGAAAGGATGCTGAAAGGGAATCTTCTATCTTTCTCTTCTCCTCAGTAATCAGAGATGAAAAGGATCTCAGAAGCCATCTAATTTAATTACCAAGCCTGTTAGTCATCCAACGGATTTTTAAGACTTCTAGTGAAGGGAAACACTAATTCTTGAGCAGGGGTGTTCTAGGTTTGGCTCTCTGTTAGGAATGACATCAAGCTTCTATCTGTCTCTTTGTAACTTCCACCCATAACTCCTAGTTCTTGCCTCTGGAGTTAAGCAAGACAAGTCTATTTGCCTCTTCCACAAAACAACACTTCACATACTTATGAACACCAAGCCAGGTTCTCCCCATTTCAAATCCAGCAATGTGAGTTTTTGCATCTCAGTGTAGGGGGTTAAGGGAGGGCAATTCAGACTTGTTAGTTCCTCAGAGGATGGAGGCTAACTGGCACTTTGGAAAACTTCAGAATCTCAGAGGTGCTAGCACTAATGGAAGAAGAGGACCAAAGCACACTCCCCTGCAGCCCAGGCTGGCTTCAAGCTATAAACGAGAGCACACTGCCACCCCTTGTCTTTCTTTTTGCCTTGAACCTGTGATGGTATCCATGTAAGAAAATTCTCTGTGCCAATGAAGAAAAACAACTGCTCTGCTGCTTAGTCCAAGAGAAAGTATGATCTCTAAGGTCACAGAGTCAGCATTTGCCAGAGACAAAGCCTGAAGCCAGGGCTTCCTGGTTCCTCATTCGGCTTTCCATCTTCTACTCTGTGCTGCCTCTCAATCTATCACTATTGTATTTCATCCTGAGATACACTTCAGTGTTCTGGCCACTGAGGCCTAGTTGTCTACTGTATCACTGTCTGAACTGCAAAATTTGCTAAGCATGCTACTTCATTCAAGTCAACTCATAAAAATGTTTAAACAAAAATCAAGCACAGGCCAACCATGCATCCCTGGGGCTCTCCAGTAAAGACTTTCCAAAATGACACTCTTCTACACTTGATTCCTCTCCACGTACCATAGGGTCCAGCACATGGACCTCTGTGAAGTCCTTCCTTCCACATTCTGTCCCTGGGCTTAGGCACCAGCTGTTCCCCATGCCTGGAATGCTCTCCTTCCTCACTTCTACCCGACAGCTTCCTTTCAAAATAGCTTGAATCTCACCTTCTGTAAGAGCCTGCCCTCATGCCGTCCCTCCTACTGAGATGCCTACCCATTTGCTCTGTGTAGATCATGTATATACAGAGCTGTCTGCATGCTGTCTCACAGCTCCATTAGAGTGTGCACTGCCCGAGGGCAAGGATCATGTTTTTGCCTTTCCTTGCATCCCAGTGCTTAGTAGGATGTATGGCACATAGTAAGCCTTATTAATAAGATTGCTTATTGACTAAAAATACTGCTTCCATCTGCATTCAGAGGCCATCAGTTCATTCTCTGGTGGTGGACACCATTTTTCATCCTTAAGGCCTTCAGAAGTGTCTCAGATCTTCGTATTGAACAGAATAGCTGAGTGTTTCCAAATTATCTTGATGCTACTGCTGTTATTGTATAGAATGTTCTGCTCACTTCACTTTGCAACAGTTTTATATATATATATATATATATATATATATATATATCCAGGTTTTCCCAAAACCATCCTGTTCATCATTTCTTACAGCATAATAGTATTCCATCACAATCATATACCATAACCTGTTCAGCCATTCCAACTGATGGGCACCTCCCCAATTTCCAATTCTTTGCCACCACAAAAAAAAGCTGCTATAAATATTTTTTGTACATGTGTCCCTTTCCGTTTTTCTTTGATCTCTTTGTGATACAGACCTAGCAGTGGTATTGATGGGTTAAAGGGTATTTTTAGCCCTTTGGGCATAATTCCAAATTGCTCTTCAGAAAGGCCAGATCAGTTCACAACTCTGCCAACAATGCATTAGTGTCTCAATGTATAACTTGCTCTGGATGAAACTATGCTAAACACTGCTTCCTTTTCTAGAGGTTCATTAAATATTCCTTTTATTAATTTCAAAATTCTGTTAAGAATTGAAATCTAGGGCGGCTAAGTGGCGCAGTGAATAGAGCGTCGGCCCTGGAGTCAGAGAAGGACCTGAGTTCAGATCCGGCCTCAGACACTTAATGCACACACAAACAAAAACCTAGCCGTGTGACCTTGGGCAAGTTACTTAACCCCAATTGCCCTCCAAAAAGCAAAAAAAAAAAAGATCACAACTGTCAAACCTCCTCCCAAAAACCTCTCCTACAAAATGACCACAGAAAACAACAGAATTCTGAGCAGTCCAGGGCAGCTGAAGGAAGGCAGAAAGAGATTTGAGGACACTGAAGTAGGGCCCGATCAGGAGTACAGCATGGTAGAAACAACACCAGCTGTGGGGTAGCAGCATAAAGTCCAAAGTGAAAGAAATTTAACACATGGTCATAAAGAGATCCCAGAGGACATTTTTACTAGTACAGTACTGCATGCAGGGCCAGGAATTGTTTGGCAGCTTCTTCACCCATTACCTAGTCCCAAGGCCCAATTCCAGGGCAGAGAGGAGCAGTCATAGTTAGTCACAGTGGTGAGGGAGTAGGGGCCCTATCTGGGTAAGGAACAGAGTGTATGCAGATCAGAAGGGCAGTGACCCAACTGCTTCCAGATCACACCACAGTGGAAGCACCAAAAACTTACAGGCCCCTATTGAGCTGAGAAAGCAGAATGACATAAAAGACAAAAGCTTGGGTCAGTAAGTCATTTCCCTCCAAGAGATAAACAGAGCCCAATTATAACATAAAGTCCAAAGTCAAGAAGTAGGCTGAAAAAATGAGCAAACAAAAGAACTTTATGGTTGCTCAAAGCACAAACTCTGAAGACAACAATATGAAAATAGCTACAAGTAAAGCCTTAAGAAAAAATGCCCAACAAAAATTCCTAGGAGAGCTAAAGAAAGCCATAAAAGGGGGGAAAAGATGTAAAAAATCAAATAAGAATGGTAGAAGAAAAATTGGGAAAACTAATGAGAGTGATGCTAGAAAAATTATGAAAACAGAATTAACAGTTTGGTAAAAGAGGCTCAAAAAAAACATTGAAGAAAATAACTCCTTAAAAAGAAGAATCGACCAAATGGTTAGAGGTATAAAACTTCCTAAATATCAAAAATCACAAATTAGAGAAATGCAAATTAAAACAACTCTGAGGTACCACCTCATATTCATCAGAGTGGCTAATACAACAGAAAAGGAAAATAATAAATGTTGGGGATGTGAGAAAATAGGCATATTAATGCACTGCTGATGGAGCTGTGAACTAGTACAAACACATTGGATAACAATTTGAAAACATGCCCAAAAGGTTATAAAACTATGCATACCCCTCGACCTAGCAATACCAATAGTAGGTGTATACCCCAACCAGAACAAAGAAAAAGTAAAGGGACTCATATGTATAAAAATATTTATAGTAGCTCTTTTTGTGACAGCAAAGAATTGGAAACTGAAGAGGATGTCCATCAATTTGGGAATGGCAGAACAAGTTGTGGTGGAAGACTGTGATAGAATACTATTATGCTGCAAGAAATGATGAAGGTTTCAGAAAAACTAGGTTAGACCTATATGAGCTGAAGCAAAGTGAAGTGAGTAAAACTAGAACAATCTACACAGTAAGAACAATATTATAAAGATAAGAAACTGTGTAAGACTTAGTAACTTTGATAAATACAGTGATCTACCACAACTTCAAAAGATTCATGATAAAAAAATGCTATCTACCTCCAGATAGAAAAGAAACTTACTTTTTGAAGAAGCCTATTTTTTTCACCTATATTTATTGTTTTACCTTTTTCCTCTGAAGAACACAGATTATGTAGAAATATGCTTTGCCATAACTTTTTGTATAATGGGTATTAGATTTCCTGCCTTCTCAACTGGTTTGGGAGGAAATGAAAGGAATAAGGAATTTGGAAAACTGAAAATCAAAATAAAATTTAAAAAATTAAAACAAAACAAAACAAAACTCCCAAGTCAGTAGGAGAGTTCCTTGGGCACCCATCCTGCTTAGAATTTTATCCTTCCATACTTCTTCCCTCCTGGTTAGAATTCTCTAAATTTAAGTTCACAGAATCTTTCTCTGAATCCTTTCTCAAACTCTACAATACGGATCAGACTATACCCAACTTTTGTCTTCTGTATCACATATTCTAAGAGCAGTCTTTGTGCTGCAAGGTTCCCATAATTTCTACCTCGGTAACTTTTTTGGTGAGAATCAAGTCCAGGCATTACCATGAAATGGTGGTAATCATACTGTCTGACAATCTTGTAAGGTTTACAGTCACATTCTCCAGAAAGACATAAATAAAATTTCTACTATTATCTGGTCACCAAAGACCTGCCTCTGTGTTTTTCAGCACAGACTCATGAAACCTCCAGGACTTACACCTTTCGCTAGATGGCACCTCTGGATAGACAAGATGCCTTCACTGGAGGGTCAACTGCAGCTTCTTCATAATCTCAAGACTGAGGGTTACATCTATTCCTTAGCTCAAAGTGTTTCATGATCCTTCTGCTCGACACAGGCAGGAATTGCCCCTCTGCAATGTCAGGTCTTTTTGTTCTTTATTTTTACATTGATAACCTGGGAAGTTCCTTTACTTTCTCTTCTATCTTCCAGGAGGAAGACTAGTTTGTACTTTGAGCAGGTAAGTTACTTGGCCATGGCAGAAAGACAAACACCATCTATTCTATTTAGATCGCCTTTCATTTTCAATTATAAAGTTGCTGCTCCCCGTTCTTCTGGCAGGGAGGCACTCAGTATTTTTGGTCATTCTTGAGAGTAGCTCTCCTGGTGAAAAGCCATGGCAAGCTGCTTGTAGAGGGCTTCACCTCCCGATCTGCCAAGCTCTTCCTCACCTAGTAAGCACCTATCATATTGAACTTTCTTTCCTTTACCTTACTAAACTTTAACTTTCCTTCTTGTCAACTTCCTTTTCCATCCTAGTGCCAGAGTGTGATGAATTATAGCACTGGACTTGGAATTAGGAACAACTGGGTTCAAATCCTGCCTCAGACACTTATGACCCTGGGCAGCTCATTTAGCCTGAGGTTCAGTTTCTTCATCTGTAAAATGGGACTTATAACAATGCTTACCTCACAGGGCTGTTGTATCAAGTAATGTATGTAAAGCACTCTGCAAAATTAAAAATGCTTCATATTTTCCCTGTATTATGCATAGCACAAACTATAAATGAACTGAGATGTGCCAGTCTCCACTAATTAACAACAATACTATACCTGTTCATCATCTAATGGATCAAAATGATGATACAGCAGTTCACCTTCATGTAAGTGTTCAACCCGCCAGGACATCCTGACAATGTGCGTTAAAAGACATTCATCCCCAGGGCCTAGGATCTTTATTCCATGCAGCTTAAGAAGAAAGAGATCCCCTGGGGGAAAAGCCTCAGTGGGCACCCCATCTGCCAACACTGTTGTTCTTCTAGGTCTTCAACCTCAGATTTATAGATTCCCACTTTACCTCTCTAAAGACTGTTATCAAAACAGAAGAGCACATTGATTATGCCAGTAATCTGAAAAAAGAACAACACAGACCTCTACAACTTCAGAAACATTAAGTTTGCTAATAGACATAAGAAATGCACCAAACCAAATTCTGATGGAGAAATCCATACAAAAAGTTAACACATCATTTGCCCCACTCACGTCAACAATGGGAGACAGGTCTGCTGACACTGGGGATGGGATCTAGCTGGAGCATGGCACTTCTGGAATACTCCAATATCCAAGGAAAAGGCTATGCAGGAGGGCCAAGGCTCCAACTGGCAGGTCTGTCACTCGCTCTCCAGTTCTGGGTCACAGATCTAGTATGGAGGACTGAGGACCTATGGTTGCAACCAGAGGTTTTGTTCCCAGGTAGGAAGGCACTGAGCTGTCTACTGAGAAATGAGGAAGTTCAGAAGCAAGCTGCAGCAGAGCAGCTCAGACCTAGGAGCTGAGCAGGATCTTATTCCCAGAGTCTAGCCCAGCCTGCAGAGGAATAACCAGAGCAGCAATCCCAGACCAAACAGACTCTAATTCTGTCACTGAAACAACAGAACTTCCAATTGGCTGAGTCCAGTGGCATCCAGACTCAAGTCAAGAACTTGCAGAGCGCTCACTGGGGGTAGCAATCAGACTTTATTCTGTATCTTTCTTCATTCTGGAAGCTTGCAGGTCCCCAGCCTGTCTCTGAACAGCATCGGAAGAACAAGAGGACCAAACTAGGCCTTCCCTCCAGAAATAATACAAAGCCCAGCCCTAACAAACAAACAAGTCTGGGAGAAGGTTGAAAGGAGGAACAAAAGAAAAATAATCCCATCACAAAGAGCTATTGTGGTGTTATGGTAGTTCAAGACATAAACCAGAAGGAAAGAATGCTACTGAAACATCTATGAGCAAAACTTCAGGGAAAAACAAAAGTTTGGCAACAAATTCAACAAGAATTCCTGGAAAAGGTGAATCAGGAGTTAAAAAGAAAGAATTAAAAATATTTTTGTCAATGAAATGAGAGCACTTGAAGAAAAAATGGAAAAGAAATGATAGATAAGGAAGAAAGAATTGGAAAGGAAGTTAACAGCTTAGCATAAGAGATACAAAACCTGGGCCAAGCAACAAACTGCTTGAAAATTAGAATGAGAGGGGCAGCTAGGTGGTGCAGTGAGTGAATAGAGCACCGGCCCTGGAGTCAGAAGGACCTGAGTTCGGTTCCTGCCTCAGACACTTAATGCACACACAAAAAAAACAAAACAACAACAACAAAAAAAACCTAGCCATGTGACCTTGGGCAAGTTACTTAACCCCAATTGCCCTCCAAAAAGCAAAAAAAAAAAAAGAAAATTAGAATGAAACAAACGGAAGTCAAATGACTCCAGGAGACAAAATGGTAAGAAATACTGAAACAGTCAAAAGACTGGGGAAAAAAGAGAAAAAATATAAGGTATCATAGCAAAAACAGAGGAGGAAAAGATCTAAGAATCACTGAATGCCATGACCAAAAAAAGAGCTTAGACATATTATTTTGAGAAATCTTAAAAGAAAACTGCCCAGACATCTTAGAACCAATGGGCAAACCAGGAATAGAAAGAATCCACTGATCACTTCCTGAAATAAATCCCCATATGAAAACTCCCAGGAATGTCACAACCAAAATCTTCTAGGTCAATGAAAAAAAAATTTTGTACAAGCAGCCAGAAAGAAATCAAGTACCTAGGAGTCAGATTCAGGATCACACACAATTTAGCAGTCACCACTAAAAGAAGTAGAGAGCTTGGAAGAAGACATGCCAGAATGCAAAAGATAATGGCTTATAGCCAAGAATAATTTACCTAGAAAAACTGAGCAAACCTAAGAAACTCTCAAGGGGGAAAAAATGAACCTTCTATGAAATAAAGGACTTCCAAACATTCCTGATGAAAAGACCAGAACTAGGCAGCAACTTTCAAGTTGAAATACAGGAGCTGAGAAACATAAAGGTAAAGAGGAATGGACAATGATAAGGAACTAAACAAGTATAAACAGCTCATCAAGGGTTATTAGGAGTCTTATTAGACAAGGCCTGGGAGTAGTTCTATAATATCTTGAATATCTTAAGAATGAAAACAAAGGGGAGAAATTGGGGGGAGGAAGGGAAAGGAAGGTTATCTCACACAATCAGGATTTGAAAGTAAAATCTACAGCTCTGAATGCACAGCAAAAATAACCAGAGCAGAAGATGAAAACCAAAGGGGAGCCAAGTAATTCAGCAGCTCTGAGCCTAAAGACCCTCCCAGCAGGCTAACAGTGACTGAGCCCAAAAGTGATCTACTGAACCCTAAACACACACAATACAAAAGACCCAAACCTGGGTCTGGAACTCATAGAGCTTTGACAAGGAAGGCAGTGAACAGACTTCCTCAGATCATACCGCTTTGGAAGCACTGAAAACTTACAGGCTCCCAGACAAAGCTGTGATGTGGCCAATGTGGAGATTTGTTTTGATTGACTCTAGATGTTTGTAACAAGTTTTTGCTTTAGCTCTCAATTGAGCAGAAGGAGGGTGAGGTAGGAGGATAAGAAAGACTTTTTTGCTGATCAAAAAACAAAATTAAAAAAAGAATCCAAATGTCTTGTGTTATTAATGCCAACAGAACTAACTAAATCCCGTTCTAAATCATCAGCAGAAGAACTTATTGTAAGGGTGGCTAGGTGGAGCAGTGAGTAAGAGCGTTGGCCCCAGAGTTGGGATGACCTGGGATTGGTTCAGGCCTCAGAAAATGAGCATCCACACATAAATAATGACTGGCCATGTAACTTTGAGCAAGTTACTTGACCCCAACCGCTTGGAAAAAAAAAAAGAACTTATTGTTAGGTGAAATCTCTGGGGACTATAGATTTCATTTATTTATTATGATCTCAAGTTGATCCAGGTTAAAATGTTTATCAGCATACATAACAGAAGTTCTGGAAAAACGACAACTATCACTTAGATGTGCCAGTCGAGCACAGTGCCACGTTAAAACAATTCTTCATCAATATATGTTGCTGGGACGTTTGGGATAACAGCAGTGAACAGCACAGGAGTTGTGCGGCCCACAGCAGGAACACCCTGACTTGTTTTCCCCCTTTGTTCCATCTATCCACCCTGAATGAAAAGATCTCCTGCCTGTTAGATGATACCCCTGGCTATCATATGCAAACATGAAGTTATGAATTGGCTGTTCAAAATTATTCCCACACTCTAATCCTTGGGGCAAACAGGTAACGGAGTCTTGCCCCACAGATCACATATGACACCTCAGCTTATACGTCCATCCTGCACAAATGCAATGTTATAACAACATACTGTCTCCCTCTCCCAGTACAATCCTCACTGCAGTAGACACTTCAAATGCCTTAGGATATTTCCGGGTCACCATCTCCTTAAATCCAGTGAGTAGCTCTTAGTCAGTTCCCAGAGTTTGTCCATACCAGAGCTAAAGTGATCCTCTACTCAAGCATTCAGGTGACAGGGTACGAAGGCATAAATAAAATAGTAGGTGAACCTGAGTCCCATCGGCTAGCATGAACTCCAAGAATCTGTCTCAATTTAAAGGTACCCTTGTCCAAGGCTTCCCTCAAAACTATACTTTATACTTCAGACTTAAACTATACTTTAATGGTCCTCTAGGTTTCTGTCATTTGTATTCTTTGGTGATCTTACATAGGGGCAGCTAGGTGGCACAATGAATAGAGCACAGGCCCTGGAGTCAGGAGGACCCAAGTTCAAATCTGGCCTCAGACACTTAACACTTACCAGTTGTGTAACCTTGGGCAAGTCACTTAACCCCAACTGCCCTCCAAAAAGAAAAAAAAAAAAAAGCTTACATTAAAAACCTATACTCGGGGCGGCTAGGTGGCGCAGTGAGTAAGAGCGCCGGCCTCGGAGTTGGGATGACCCGAGATCAGATCCGGCCTCAGAAAATGAGCACCCACGCATAAATAATGACTAGCCGTGGAACCTTGAGCAAGTTACTTAACCCCAATTGCTTTAAAAAAAAAACAACCTATACTCCATACTTGTGGGTGGAGGACACAAGGAGGAAGGGCACTTAGGAGATAAACATGCCACCCACACAAAACAATTTACAGGAAGGAAACTAGCATCTATATAACACCTACTATGTGTTAAGCACTGGGCTAAGCACTTTACAAATATTATCTCATTTCATCCTCACGACATATCTGAGACGTGCGTGCTATGATTTTCCCCATTTCACAAGTTAGGAAACGGAGGCAAACTGGGTTAAATGACTTGCCAGGGTAATAGTTAAGTCTCTGCGAGCAGATCTGAGCTCAGGCCCACCATCTTTCTCTCCTGTGCCACTCTGGATATTAACTTCTTTAAATTTTCCTTTGTAAGCCCAACAGTGTTCTTCAGGATACCTTACCTATGAGATAAACTGAAACCTATAAAGCAAAACAAACACCTCACTGCCGACCACGAGGACCTTCTAAAACATAAAATCCGCAAATATTTGTGGTTCTGTTGTCTTTCAGTCGTGTCCAACTCTCTGGGACCCCATTTGGGGCTCTCTTGGCAGAGATACAGGAGTGTTTGGCCATTTCCTTCTCCAGCTCATCTTATACATGAGGAAACTGAAGCAAACAGGGTTAGGTGACTTGCCCAGGATCACAGCCTGAGTTTTTCCATTGACAGGTTCACTGAATATATATTTGTAACTGTTTACTAGTTTGTGAGCTGAATCTTTTCCTTGTAGCTACTACAAAAGTTTTAAAAGAATTTACACCCAGATAATCAGGTATCCCTTTTTACCACTAGTGACAGTTACCCATTACCCATAGCAAATGGTAAGGGAAATTTCAAGGCCTGAGAGATTTTGTAGCATTCTTATGGCCCATATTATCTTGAGTCTGCACAGGGCAACAGAATAACAAAATGGAATTCTTAAGAACATAGCTAATATCTCTGTTCCCTCTCCTTTCCTGCTCACTAAAAGGGCACAGAAAACCTGGCATAATAGCAAACCTAAGAGACTCTCTCACTGCATGAATACTCCAGTCACTCCCATGCCAAAGAGATCTCCAATTAACAGATGAGATTGTGCTAACCATAGTCAGGAGCTAATAAATATATCTCATTTATCAATAGCTATAAGTAGTTCTAACTACCTGGTAACCTTGGCAGCAACCTCCAACCAGAATTCTAGTACTATATCATGGCCCCATCTACAGAAAAAAGCTTCTTAGCCCCACTGCAAGAGTCTGCCCTATGTCTTGTGAACCCCTAATATTCTGTTTGCTGCCAGAATCATCAAGTCTGAGTGAATGCCAGATCTGAACAAACACCCATCACACACAGGACTGGACTTCTTTGCCCCACTAGAATCAACGGAAAAAGAATCAGTTAGTGTACTATCCTCCTTTCATATCATAAAGGATGATAGGATGCACACAGGATCCATGCAGGCTGCACGTTCAACTAGAAAACACATTAACATTAACTATGTTCTACTGTATTTTTATTTACTTTGTGTAATATTTCCCAAGTGCATTTTAATCAGGTTCAGGCTGTACTAGAACGTGGTAGAAGGCAGCCTACATATCTGACATCTCTGAACTAGGCCCTGTCCTCCAATCTTCTGACTTAGGCATCTCATCCCAGATATCCAACTATATCCAAGGGTTAATTCCTAAACCCCATGGTCTTTTTAGTTTTTCCTGGTCCTACTGATCTCTAAGTATATGACTTGAGCTGTCATCCTGTGGCTGTTCTCCTGCCTCCTACTCTGAGAATCCTTGAGTGTTAATTCTATTCCTGGGGTTAGTGGGGGTTGATATCACTGAGTAACGCTAAGAGGAGAGCTTCCAAGGGCAGAAGGAGGAAGTAAAGAGAGAGGCATTCTTCTGGCATGAATGACTCCCATACTGAAGCAAGTCTCTTATAATCTGTCACTCTGAAGAGGGACTCCCATATGAAAACATTAAAGTAGGCACACCCAACTCCAGTGTTTTTATTTTGGTTCTTCTCCAATTCCCCTGCTATGCTGGTCATGGAATACAATCAAGTTGCTTTACAGTGCTCCCCAAGGTCAATGACAGATTTGTAAGCCTCTATACAACTGCTTAAGATTTGGTGCAGACCTAGAAGGACTGGCTTGTACAAACAAAAAAGGTTCTTTGCTCCAACCTGTGAACTATGGTCCCTGAGTCACAGTAAGTGCTCCACTGGGGACCCTGAGCAGCTGGTGAGCAGCACAGGCAGGACCCACTCTTCCGGACTCGGTTCTTCTTAGATAGATCTCTTCAAGGAACCTCTGATGACATAGACTCCTTGCTTCCGCACCACTCCACTAATTCTATTCACTTTCTAGCAAGTCTACCATAAAGTTCTCCCTCCCCCCCCTTAAACTAGCTCTGGACTCTTAACTTTTCCCTTCTAAATTCTTATTGTACAATACAGCCTGTGCCATACCCACTAAGTGCCTGTATCACCTATGGGTATTCATTTTGTTTTGGGGGTTTTTTTTTGGGAGGGGGGAAGATAGGGAAATTAGGGTAAAGTGACTTGCCCAAGGTCACACAGCTAAGAGGTAGGGGTGTGTGTGTGTGTGTGTGTGTGTGTGTGTGTGTGTTAAGTGTCTGAGGCTGGATTTGAACCCAGGTCTTCCCGACTCCAGGCTTAATGTTCTATCTACTAGCTGCCTCCAAAGGCATTCATTTATTCACTCATTCAAATGTTAAGTACTTACTGTATACAGAGCACTGTTTAGGCATTAGGGAAATCACAAAGATATGATCATGAAATTTACAGAGTATATACTTTAGAAATATTTGTTGAATGAATAGATTTGCTGACTTATGGATGTATCTGTCTATCCTCAGATGAGGCAGACAAGGGAAAATTTCTTCTTCCTTCCTTGGCCTTCCCATTTTATAATCTCACCATGGTTCAAAGGCCTCCAAAACCTTATTGCTTACCTTTTTCACTGTGTCTGTTTAAGTGGAAGACAGGAATAATAGCCTGATACTGAGGTCCAATCATGATCTCCTGAAAAGTCAATATGCCACAAGAATTACCCACAATAACAGGACACAATGGGGCCTTCATAGGGCTCCCAGCATGCAGATGGTCTAGGTATCTATTTCCCAAGCATCCTGTTTACTTTTTCCACAAGTGCATGCAGGTCAATTCCCTTTGAGGGTCCTGCATTTATCTTTGTTGTTTCCTGCCTTGGTTATCTGCCCAGCACTATCCAAATGGCTTGGGTAGAAGAAACTATCCTTTTTCTGAGGATAATCAAACACTTGATGTTCTATCTATCAGTTTCACTACTTCACAGAGGAGGGAGGAAACACTCACAGAAGTAGACTCAATGAAGTAGACTGACTTTCTGAGGTGATATAATCTCTAAGTGGTAGAGCCAGGCTTAAATCCCCTTTCCCTTATGCTAAGCTCCCATGTTTGCCCACAAACCAATTCTCAGAAATGCTGGGGAGGGTCTGCTGACGTGGGCCTGGGGTTCTCTTAGACTCCCATCCCCTTCAAAGTGTCCGTTCTCAAAGAGCCCTCCATGGATCACTCACTTTCTTACACTCGTTGGAGGGCAGAGAGTCTTCTTCTGAATCAGATGAGGAAGAAAAACAAGGTTCTTTGTCTTCATCGGCAAGGAAATGTGCTTTGGGAAGAGGAAAACAGTAACATGTGGGCAATTATGACTTGGCTTGTAGCATTACTCTATTCTATACTATGGATGGGGCCATAAATAATAAAGAATGGTAGCTCACACCTCTGGAAACAAAGGGCTATACATATTTTTCTACACTGTGAATTTGGGAGTGTAAGGATTAATTTCCTCATTTTGTTCATGAGAACTAAGGTTTTGAGATGGAAAATAATTTGCCCAAGAACACAAAGAGACTCAGAAGACCTGAATCTCCATGGCCAATGCTCTTTCCATCATGTCCTAAACCTCTGTCTGTTGGAGGGGGAATGGGGGAAGGGAATGTAGAAGGGGAGAGCAAGGGAGAGAGGGAAAGTGTGTGTGAGAGAGAGGGAGGGAAAGTGACTCAAACACACACACACACACACACACACACACACACACACACACACACACACTGTAAGTAGTAGCTTCACTGGATTCTAATTATGTGATTCTGACCTGGGGAGAAAGGTACATAAGCAACACTCCTTCGAAAGGGCCAAGGTACAGGGGTTCTTCCCAACTACTGCCCCACACCTCACCTCACCCCAAAAAGAGGCTCAAATTGGTGGGCAGAGAGCAGAACTGAAGTTCAACTCCTAGTATGTACATCTGTTTGGGTGAAGCTGTGTTCTACCTTTGACATTTATCAAAACTCTCACTGATACTGGTAGTAAAAAACCTACAGCTGGCTTGGTTGGGGAACAGGTCCGATGCATCGTGGGAAGTAACAGATGGTGTCAGGTCATCAGCTGATGACTGTGTCTCTTCCTCTTCTTCCCCTGAAAGCAAATCCTTCGCTATTTGTTCCTTTTAACAAGAAAGTGAAAAACATTTTTTTTCAAATGAGGTCCAGAATGAAGCAAACATTTTCCCCAGGTACTATAAAGCTTAGGGCCCACCCCCAACCTCCACCCCCAATCTCATTAACCCCCCCAAGGAATTCCCTTGACAGACAGTCCCACAAATGGGCCTCCTGGATAATCTCCTCTGGATCCTTGGATTTCCCCTGGATCCAACTACCTGAGGTCCACAGGTCATGATGTTCTATGAAAATCTCTGTGTTCCTCTTTCCTTAACCAATCTTCCTTCTGGCCTCACTTCTTATCTAACATTCCCCAGGGTCAGGGCAAATTTTATCAGTTAATCAATCTAAACCAGACTTGTGACTGACACTCACCCAAGGTGAGAGTTTATGCTGAAAATATTAGCAAGAAACAGACTTCGTTAATTTTACAAGTTTACATTTTGAATATGATTTACAAGGTTAGTCAAACAAAAAACTGCATTGCCGTGAAGAAAAAGGTCAACCTAGCTTTCACACAGTTTATCATCTTTCCAAGTGATCTGTCTCTGTTTTGCAGTTTCCCTTTACCTTATCCAGGGTCATATCTGGGAGGTTGGGGGCAATGTCATTTCCCTCACTCTCTTGCTCCGAAATTGGATCTGATGCTTCATAGCCATAGAGTGCAAGCAGTTCTTCAAATGGCATGTCGCTGCTCTGAGGGAGAAGATGACAAAACATCACCAAGGGAGCCTGGTGGGCCGAAGACCAATCCCTATGGACTTTGCTCATGAGCTGGGACTTAAGAGGAAAATCCAGGATTAAGAAACCTACTAAGGTGAGTTGGACACATGCAGACAATCAGGTATATTTATCCCAACCCTCCCTTATTCTTCAGGGGACATCTCCTTCAGGAACATTCCCTAAATCATCAATCCTCAGTGATCAGTATGTACTTGGTATAATACACAATTGAGTGCTTTGTTACACTATTTTATTGTCTAGCTGTTTCACAGTATATGCATTCTCTCTCAAATGAGACCAAGATCCTCAAGAATATGGACCTGCACTCAACTCTAGTGGACACTTGGTAGGCCTTCAACAGACATGTTGAATTTTACTTTCTAACTCCTCAAGAGCTTTCTATGTTGGATGTGCCACATCTTGATACAGCTGAGATAAGCACTAAGAGATGTAACAGATTAGAAGTTGGCTACCTTGGGTTTGCACCTCAGCTCTGTTACTTATAAGCAGTATGAACTTAGGCAAAGCACGTAACTGCTCTGGGCCTCAATTTCCTCATGTGTCAGATAGGAATAATAAATCTCCATCCTGCTTACCCCAGGGATGTAGAAAGATATTGGAACACTTCAAAACAGTAAAATGTACAAATACAAGCTGTAACATATGTTACACAAACTAATGTTTTTAATGCACATTGTAACAGGAGATGATGGGGGTGGAATTGACCAAATTTTTCACTCCTGTAACTTCATGTTTTTATATATTTCCATGGGCCTTATTTCCTCCTCAGAAATGATTAGAGGAATAAGGGAGGTGGGGAGAAGAAAGAAGTCAAAACAGTCACGAAACGCTGAATAAAAAAGGTTTCGTTGAACCCAATTTAAAGAAACCTTGGGGCATGGGGAGAAAGGACATATAAAATGTCTTCCTAGCTCAGCCCTATTTGTTCTATTAGCCCAGCAGCCTATCTCGAAAAATGACACCAAGGGATGGTTTGGAGAAGGGCATGGGTTACTGTCCATAAAGTCAATTTCCAAGATTCTAGGACTATGCTCCATGGTCTCTGGAGGGACTGAGTCCTAGTATCCTTTGGAAAGGGGATAGGGTGTCAGCTTCCTGAGCAACCCCCACCCCACCCTCAATGGCTCAGAAGGCTATCTTTTCCAGAAAAGTTGTGGTTAAGATTCTAGGAACACTAAAAGGAAGCAGCTCTGGAGAGGGGTCTGGGATTCCAATCATTCATGGTACTAGCCTATTGCCCCAAGGCATTTTGGTAGGGTGAACTGAGTTTTTAATCTTCAGGTCAGGATAGTAGAAATCTGGTCAATTCCTCAAGGACTCTTTTCAAAAGGGAATATCTTATTTCCCCCTGAAAAGAACCAAGTGAGGATTTCAATTGTTGATAATTTTTCACTCTCATTCCCACGTACTGAAAACAAGCCTCAGAATTCCATATCGGCTTATGTTGACCTCACCCCCAGAGTGAGGAGGTGAGGCTACTAGGATGGATTAGAGGCTGCCCAGATAGGTTTTTCCTAGCCTGTCCTGATCCATCATTATATACCTGAGATGTGTTGAAGCTTTTCTCCAGTTCTTCTAGTGACTTTTCTTTATCCTGTGTTTCACCTTCCTGTTCTTCTTGGATACCGTAGTTTTGGGACAAGATCTCTGACAGGTTGAAACGGTGGTCATCAGAGGCCATGGACACAACTGTAGGGGATACCAGTATGAGTAAGTTTCCCTGACTTGTAGGATAGCTGTTCAATGGAGCAATGTACCTGCCTCACCCATCCCCAACTCCGTATTTTGCCATCCCACCTATCCTTTAAAAGGTCAAGCTCAAATGTAGCCTCCCCTCATGAAGCAGTCTCTCTCTGATCCCTCAATTGGAAGTGATTCCTTCATCATTTGATTTCACAGTAATTTATACTTTTCTCATATATTTGTTCTAATCTGAATAATGTCTGGTATCTGTCCTATTAAACTGAAGTTCCCTAAGTCAAGGGACTGTGTCTTACTTATCTCTGTATGTTCCCCTAGAGCCACATAAGAGGTTCTTAATATATATTCTTTGAATTTAATTCTAGCATATCAACATGAATGACTCCAAGAAAATATACCTAGCTTTTCTAGTATTAGGTACTAAGAAAGACAGGAAAAACTGAAATCATTAAGGCAACTGAGAGTCTTAGAAATATGTTTGAATAACACAGAAACATTATTTTTATAAATAACTTCATTTTGGACAGACTACCTGCCAGCCTCTTCTTTAACCAACACTATCCCCCAGAAAGGCCAATCTAGGCCCCAGTCTTGTCCACACTGCCTTACTTTAGCTCAAGGAATCTTCAAGTTGAGCTCTATAATACCACTTGCTACTGCACAGATTTGCATAAACCACAGATCAAATCAATCATCTGGACCTAACCCACGAAAGAGGTTAGGGTCTTATCCCTTGACATCAGTCTTATAAAGGGCTGTCAACTATACTATAAGGGCTTTTGCCATCATGTTTCCTAATTTGAGCTAAAAACACCTTATAACCAGGCTCCCCTTTTGCCCCCTTGTTTGGTCAAGCAAGTCATGAGGCCAAAGAAAGCTGTTTGCCAGTAAAGAGCAGAGAATCTGGAACAGAACCCAGTATTCTTCTCTGCCCTGTGTTCTCACCGGCATAGGAGGGAGAAGCAAGGGGTGGGTGGGTCCTGCCTGAGCCCTGGGCAGTCTCCACTCACCAGCTTGTCCCAAAACAAACAAACAGCACTTAAGTTAGGGACCCAGCTGCCAGGTGACAAATGGAGGAGGTGACTGGCCTCGGCCTTGGCAGTCAAGTGCCAGGGTGCCCGTGCCCGTGGCTGGAAGCAGAGAAGAAAGCCATGAAAACTTGAGGGCAAATACCTGCTGCTGTCTGCAGGCCGGGCTCCCCGGGGCATAGGCTGTGAGCTGGGTAGGAGACCACCCTCGGGCTCTGCCTCCCCGCCGAGGCCTATGGAAGGAAACAGACACCAATGGATCACATGATGGTCTGCTAGAAATTGTTTTCTACTTCCTCATGCCCCATTCCTGCTCAGAGACTTCTTGACAATCATACTCCACCTCCCTCATTTCCCCTCACCATTTACTTTGAACTCTGGGGAAATTGTTGCCAGACTGTGAAGTCTAAATGAACCAATAGCTTTAGTGACTTGGTCAGGGAAACTTTAGGAATGTGACTGCAATGGTGATTCAGCCACTGAAGGGACAAAAGTCAGAAAGTACATTTTCACAAGTGTACTAGCAGCCTAACTATAGCACAAGGACTTCATAATGCCATGGGATCATATTAGAGGGGAGATGACCTTAATCCTTAACATGCAGACTTTTGGGCCTATCAGAAACTAAACCATCCTAGGCTGGACCTAGGAAGGAACTTGCCTTTTATACCAAGGGCCATACAACAGAAAGGGCAAGAGATGCTAAACTATTTAAAGAAAGGGAAGGCTTTTTGGTACTTAACTCTCTTCTACCATATTTCACCCCATAAAATTTTTTTCCAGTCCAAAAACTGGTTGATAACCTTTCACCAAGTAATCATATCACATGGTATAATTCTCTTCCTTGTGCTGCTTAAAGATAAGCAAAGGGACAGCTAGGTGGCACAGCGAGTAAGAGAGCTGGCCCCAGAGTCGGGTAGGGATTGGTTCCGGCCTCAGAAAATAAGCACTCACACATAAATAATGACTGGCCGTGTAACCTTGAGCAAGTTACTTAACCCCAACTGCTTTAAAAAAAAAAAAAAAAGGTAAGTAAAGCAGCAATGTATTCACCAGTGGCATATGCATATGCATTTACCTCTCACACATTTCGAAGCTGAAAGCCTAGAATTCTCAGCACACATACACTGTCAGCATGTTTACAGAAAGCCCACTTGCATGGTTTGCTTAGAACTCGGCAGTACTAACAGTATTGTCACTCAAACCAGTGAAGAGCTGGTGTAAGTCATGTGATATGGCAAGACTTGCCATCTTTCCCCTGTTAGCTAAACTGTACAGTTCTTCTGTCAACAATACAGTTTAGTAATAAATGATTTTTAAATAACACAGTCACTTTAAAAAAAAAAGCTTCATATAATGGTCTCCTTTTGAGGAAAAATTTGCTATAAAACCTGCAATGATTGATTATGCAGGTGAAATCAGGTATGTAGTCAACTTCCAGTAGGGAGGGAGAGGAAGAAAAGAAGAAAGGCTTTATTAAGCACCTATTATGTGCCAGACACTGTGCTAAGCACTTTATAAATATCGTCTATATTTGATCCTCATGGCAAATCTGCATGGTAGATATTATTCCATTTTACAGAAGAGGAAGCTGAGACATATAGTAGTGAAGTGAGTTGCCATGGATTACACAACTACTGTCCTGAAGATGGATTTTAATTCAGGTTTTCCTGACTCCAGGCTCAATGCTCTCTCTACTGTACCACCTAGACCTCTATAAGCCTCTCATCATGAAAAATAACACTAGTCACATCCACTATCCACTGAGAATGAGAGGGTCTCTTCCTTCTCCTTATATCGGACAAGTTATTTAATCTTCTCCCTAACTTTTCCTATATAGTCTCTGCTGTAAAAGCAGGCCAGCCTCTTTAGTGATCCTGGCTCCACACATGCTAACCTCCTTCCCTCCCCAGTGTCCCCCAATTAGAATTTTTCAGAACCTTGGAACTGATTCCAACAATGTTGTCACTGCTCAAAATTGCCTTGGGAGCTGTTTTTTCATCTTCTGAATATTTTCAATGCTGGCAAATCTTTGTTTTGCAAGCAAAAATGAATTTTAGAAATAATATCATTTGGAACTAAATCTGAACAAAGAAGAAAGAGCTAAGAATGTGTGTATGTTGTACAAAAATAGGGCACAGATTTAAGAGCTGGAGAGATCTCAGAGGTTAAGTGATTTGACCAGGTTCACAGAGCTAGCATCTCAAATGAGATGAATAGGGATCTTCCTCAATCTCAAGTCTAGAACCATACCATCACTCTAAAATACTTCTCTTGGAGACTGGAAGAAAACAAGCCATAAAAGAGTAAAGTCAGATGACCTTCTCAGCCCTACCACTGACTTGCTCTATAGGCAACATAACCAAAGTGCAATATAAATGTTAGGTGAATGTTGTGCAAATTATAAAAGGAAATAGAGTGAAAGCACTTAGGTTTTTGGGAACTCCTCAGGTGGTTATAATAAAGACCTTATGAGCTTCCCATTCCTCATTAAAATAAAATATTTGAAGAATAATTTCAGGATCCTTTAGAATAATCATAGAATCTCTAGTCAGTTTCCCTCCAAGCTCAGCTCAATACTTTCTCCTCCATGAAGCTTTCCCAGAGTCCTCAGCAGCACCCCCCATTACTTTTACATTTACACAATCCTTACATATGTTTGTTTTCACCCACTGAATGTAAGTCTCTTGAGGCCAAGTGTTAGCTCATTTTTGTCTCTGAATTGCCCATGCCTAGCAAACTGAAGGGTCTTAATAATAAATGTCTGCTGATGAACTGATATCTTAGATCAAAGTCACAAGACTGATTTTCCTGGAGCTTCTAGACTGGCTGTGAAAGCAGTTCCAGATGTAATTTAAGTAATGGCAGCTAACTTGTGCCTGGGTACCAGTGGCCCTAAATGCCCAACTCACCTTTAGGGAACAACATTCTTACTTGGTTCAGAATCTATGGGAAATAATCTCTATTTTAAGTACTCTGGGAAGCAATCAACTGCCTTTGTGAACCCAAGGGTCCCCACAGCCTGGAGGTTGGTTTTATGATAACGACAAAAGAAAAATCCAATTTTAGGTAACTCCTGGATCCAAGCCTTCAACAAGCATTTATTTAGCCTTTCGATGTGTCAGGCAAACACCGGGTACTGGTAGAGTTTAGCCAAAGCCTGCTCTCAGGATGTACCTTCTTTGTCTAAGCCATCTCACTTTACCAAGGTTTCCCATGTAGGGTTCCTATACAATCTTGTGCTCTCTATGGTAGCTGCTACAGCTTCTTTCCCCTGAGCAGCCCTGCCTGCTTCAAGGCCTCAGTTCCTCTTCAATCTCTCTTTTTAGGGCTGGGGTCAAGTAGTATCTTTGTAACCTTGATATTGTAACCATGAATATCCTATTAACACCTGGGTGTGGATCAAGAGCAGAAGAAGAGCCAGGTTGTCTGGGATACACACAAAGTGGCATACCTCATGGAAGTAGAGCACATGGTAATGCTGAATTCCTTTATCACTGACCCAATAACATGTAGCCTCCAAGACCCTAAAAAGTCTATGTAGTTGTTTTCAAAGCCTTTCACAACAAGTGGAAAATCAGATCTCATACCATATTATGTTTCCTAATCAGATCTTGTCTCCTCAATCAGAGCAGGGATCACATCTTGTGTTTTTCTTGCATCCCCACATCTCTCCCTGCCTCCCAAGCCTCTATCTAGCACAGCCAACATGAAGAAAGAACCCAAACACTTGTTGACTGAAAAAATTGTGAAGAGGACTGGGCAAGGCAAAGAGGTACAAAATGTTGGCAAAGAGAACAAAGATTCCCCACCCCCCAAGGTTGAACCTTCTCTGATTCAACCATGGTTTAATAACAGGGCAAAGCTGTTGCTCCTGATGGAATTGTCTGCTGATGGTCTCTGATGTAAATCACTTTAATTTTCCCATGAAGCTGACAGTACTGCCCTGCCCAGCTAGTAAAACTGATGAAGACGCTTCCAATAGCAGATGGATTTATGGCCATTTCTAGGACTAGAAAGCCAGAGAATATAGCTTGTCACTGGTGGTCCTCAAAGCCTTGATGCCCTCCTCCTAGTAAAACTAAGCTGTCCCAGAGAATCACTGGCAGAAAGGCACACTAGGCAGAAGGGTCTGGTGGAAACTATCCTTCATGGACTGACTAGGAATCAACCATACTCTTGTGTTATTGGCCATTAGATAAAACAATCATTCACTGTTATGGAGATCACTTTTCAAAATCATCTAAACACCAAATAGATTTTCAGGAAGATTACACACAATCCAAAATGTCTGCTAGGAACTAAGTGACAATATTCCTGATAGATCCTTATTTTGCAAATATCAAGTGGTAACCCCAGACAATTCTTTTTTAAAATAAAATAGTCAAGAGACAGCTAGATGGCGCAGTGAATAAAGCACGGGCCCTGGAGTCAGGAAGACCTGAGTTCAAATCCTGCCTCTGATACTTGACACAACCTACTAGCTGTGTGATCTTGTGCAACTCACTTAACCCCAATTGCCTTGCCTTCCTCCCTCTATTAAAAAAAATAGTCAAGAGATGCTGAGGCTATAGTTCTAATTCCTTCAGGAACTGATTTACACTAAGTGATCTATACTCATTAAGACAAGGCTTAGGCACCTTTTAGCCGCAAGCTTCATCTGCACAATGACTTCAATAGATAGGAAGAGAAAACAGCTCTCAAAATCCTCAAGCACTTTCCTGGCCAGAGAATAAATCTAAACTCTTTAGATGGCCATCTTCAATCTAAATACACCCTATCTCTGTGGCCTTATCTTTCTCCCCTCTCTCTGGTCCCAGTTAGGCTGGAGCACAGTGTACCGCTGTTTGTACCAAGGCATATCCCCAAATTTCTTGTTTCTCTACCTTTTCTCATGTTTTCCTTTTCTTGGGAGGTCTTCCCTGGGCCTCTAAGTCACCGACCAAAATCCTCACCATTTCTTCAAGGCCCAACTCAAATTTAACTTCCTCCTTGAAGTCCTCCCTGAACCTCCCAAGTGAAAATATCTGCCATCTCTGAATCTCCACAGTACTTTGTAATCCTATTAATAAGAAATGCTAATATTTAGCCTTTGCTACATACTGGTTGTGTCAATCTGGGCAAGTTAACCCAACCCTTCTGTATTCTCTAGGTAACTAAGATTTAAAATGGAAGTAAAAGTGCAACTTGTATTAATAGAAGGAGTTCCTTACACCAAAGAAGTCACAGATTTGTTCTCTATCCCTTTAGGATTATGACTTCCTCCATGACATAAACCTTACAGAAAAAAATGGACAAGACATGAACAGAGTGCAATCTGTATCTCTGAAGGGGACTTCCAAATCAATGAGATCACAAATCCATTTGAGTGTTTTCAGGTTTATGAAGCCATTTCAGCATAATGATCCTGGGAGGTAGGAGGTACAATTATCATCACCTCCACCACATAGATGAGGAAACTTAGATTCAAGTTGAAGTTAGCAGTTAAGTGACTTGCCCAGGCCCACACAGCTAGTGTGTGTCTGAGATTACATTTGAACTCGAGTTTTCCTGACTCTAGAACAAGAGTTTTATCCAACGAACCTGCCTTCCTGGACGCCAGAGTCAGGACTAGAACCCAAGTGCCCTTACTCTAAGCCCAAAGTTCTTTTGGCTACATCACACTGCCTTCTCTCAGGTCTTTAAAGAGTGAAGAGTACTGGGTTTTAAGCCTCTTAATATTCAAGACCCTACACAATCTAGTCCAGGCCCGCGTGTCTCATACATACTCTTCCTTCCACGTAATTCCAGTAAAACTGAATTATTCTCAATCCTCTGTCCTGGTCTTCATTCTCCCACCTCTCCTCACTATCTCCTTTTGCTACAGTCGTTCCCTTCCTTCAAAGCCTTACTGAGGTGCCATCTCTCAAATGAAACCTCTCTCAACCCTTAAAGTAATCTTTTCCTCAAAATTTTCACGTTTTACCTGGCTCTGTTACTCATTTCATTCCTGTTTGTGTAAATCACTGTCAATGCCCTTCTCTATTAGATTTGAAGTTTCTTGAGAGCAAAGTACAGCTCTGTAGAAGCTACTTTGTATCCTTAGCAACTGGCATATAGTAGATGCTTAAAGCTTAACGAACGGAAATTTGAATGAATTAATGCAGTGAAGGATCCAGAAGCAGAGCATAGTTTCACCAGAAATTATGCGTGATTGCCTCAGTGGCTCTGAGACAACAAAATGCCCACCCCAAATCAGTTTATTACATTCTCCTCCATTGAAGTTAATGACTTCAATCTGTACCAGACCTTCAATAGACCCCTATCCTCCAGGTTTTGCCAAGAAAGCGACCCAGACCATGAGCAATAACTTAATGTCACTGCAGGGTATAAAGCCCCTGTTATCCTGATAGCTTTAATACAACAGCACGTTAACCACGGAGTCTTTAGGAATATTATTGCTACCTGCACTGCTGATCTCTATCACCACCCAGGGTCCCCAGAAAACCCACTTCTCTGGTGAAAGAGAAACAGTAAGGCAAAGTGGAAAGACCCCTGGACCGGGGTAAGGGGTAAGTAGATTCGGCTTCTAGACTCGGTCCCAGCCTCTGACTCACAGTAGGAACTTTGGCCATCGCTTCCCTCCTCTAAAGGCTTTTCCAGGCTGCCTTTTTTTTAGGGTCTCAGATCCCAAAAGCCCTCTTTCTTTCCTTTCCCCTACTCCCGTATTTGCAGAAAAGCCTTACCTAGGTCCCAGGTGCAAGTGTAAAGGCCTATGCAAAAGTTTCTTAACCACCCCGAGGGTGGAGGAGGAACCCAAGCACCTCCGCTGCAGCAAAGCGCAAAGCTACCAGGTCTAGGAAGCCACCGCGCTCGCGCAACGCGCAGAGAGTAATGCAGCGCCGCAAACGTTTCCTACTCACCCCACCCGGTGCAACTCCTTCGCAAAACCCAGGGAGAGCTCCGCCCAGGCCCGCCGCACCCGGCCAATGGACGGCCTAGCCGAACCCTGGGCGAGCACTCCTTCTGCGGCGCAAACAGCACAGGGAGCGCTCAGCAAAGTTTGCAAACGCGCCGCGACGCTACGATGCGCGGAGCGTCACCTGGAGAGCCGCGGAGCAAGAGCTGGGGAGTGGGGGGGGGCGTCGCTGTGAGGAGGGAGACGAAGATCCTAGCGATTCCCGGTCCCCCAACCCTACCCCCCGCCCCAGTTCCATAGGGACGCTAAGCCTCAGCGCACCAACAGCTAGCTCCGCAAAGTTTGCAAGCACCGGATAGGCGCGCACCGCCCCCTCTTCTCCTCCAGCTCCCCTAGCGCTAGCGCGCGGCCCGCCCCCCTCCCATTCCCAGCCCCAACTCCGCTCCACCCCCCCCACCCGGCCGCCCGCAGCCGCCCCGCTCCTCCGCCCCCCCTCCAGCCCAGCAGAGCCGAGGCCAGCCGCCGCACATGCGCACCCCGACCCGCGGCTCACTATTGCGCCGCCGCGGAGTTCGGCCCGTGGCTCGCTATGTGGCAGCCGGGGGCGGTTGGCGGTTGGGTGGGGGGGAGACGAAAGCTGCGCGCGGCCCCCGGCGGGAGGTGGCCCGGCTCGGGTCCTCGCGCCCCGCTAAAACCCTCCCCACTCCCGTCCCGGCTCCTGTCCCCATCTGTGTCTCGTCAGCTGCGGGCCAGGAGAGGCCATGGCCACCGGGAGGTGGGGGCCTGGGGGGGATACAGCACCGGCAGCGGGCAGTCCTCGGCCAACCCCGGTTCACTCACCTCCGCCATGGCCGTGTATGAGCGGGAGGTGACGGCCGCGCCGGGAGCCCCGGATGTGAAGCCTCCCGCTTATTGGCTGCCGCCGCCTCCATCAGGAGGCAGGGGAAGGCTGCGGGGACTGGAAAGGAGGGGTGGGGGGAGGAGCAAGGGGAGGGGTCGGGAAGGGAAGGAGCGGGGGGAGGGGCCAGAGAAAGGGGCGGGGTCACCAGGAGGTGTATTTGCGAGAAGGGGAGGAGCCATAAAGAGAGGGATCTGGAGGGGAAGTGGAGGTGGGTGGGACTGTCCAGGAAGGGGGAGAAAGGAGGGCTTTGAGACCAAAAAGAGTTGGGGAGAAAGTGATGTGGTCTAGGGACTGAGAGAGAAAAAGAATTCGGGGGGAGGGGGCCCAGAAAGGGGTGGGCGGAGCTAGGAAGAGGGCGTGGCCACAAGGAAAAAGTGGAGGGGGGGCTCTTTAGGGTAAGGTTAGGGTAGAGGGCTATTAGCTTAGGAGGAAGGAAAGACCCCTCAGGGAAGAGAAGCAGTCCTTCCCTGAAAGGCATTGTGTAAAGTCCAGGTTACTACTGTCCCCACCTCACCAAATGACTTTGGACTAGTCCTTTTCTCTTTCTTGGTCTGTTTTCTTTTTTTGTAAATGGAGGGGGTTGAATTCCTGCTCCAAAAACCTATCGCAGGGAGGTGATGGGAAAGGTAGCTTGGTACAATGAAAAGGGCATGGAACTTGGATTCTAAAGGACCCAAAGAGTTCAAATTCCCGCTGTTACTTATTGCTTAGATGAGCCTGGGAAAGTCGCTTAACCTTCACTGACCCTCAGTATCATCAGTAAAATGAAGTTGGACCAAGGTCCCTTCATGTCTAACTCTGTCAGTCCTTTCACTTCCTAACATCCCCTTCCCTTCCCTTCTCAGTCCTTATCCCAAATGTAAATTAACCCAGTGACCTCTTTTCCCATTTTTCTGAGTCCTTTTCGAAAATGTAATTTACTTAACCCATTGGCCTGGGGTTGTGAGTAAACTTTTCACTGGTTGGGACTGGATTCACTAATCTACTTATATGCTTCCTTGAGGGAAAGGATTCCGTGGTATTCCCAAAATACCAAAGGCAATACTTCTTCTTTGTTGGTTTATAATTTTTGAAAATGTTGTGCAAAACATTTTATTTTACACAATCTCATTTGAACCTTACAACTCAAGGAACAACATTACTGGATCACGGGGTATTAAAGGGCAAGGGAGGTTATGAAGGGCTTTGAACACAAAACAGAACATTTTTTATTTGTTCCTGGAGGTGATGGGGAGCCACTAGAGTTTATTGAGAAGGAGAGTGACATGGTCAGATCTGTGTTTTTGGAAAATCACTTTGGCAGCTGTGTGGAAGATGGATTGGATAGGTTGTAGGGAAGACAGTCAGTAGACTGCTGCAGTGGTCCGGGTGTGAGGTGATGAAGGCCTGCACCAGGGTAGTGTTGGTACTGGAGCAGAGAAGGGGGCATGTAGGAGAGAAAGTGCAATGTTAAATCAACAAGCTTTGGCAACAGAGGATATGGGATGGTGAGCGAGAGTGGGGAGTTGACGATGATGCTTGGATTGGGAGCCTAAATGACTAGGAGGATGGTCACAGGGACGTTAGGAAGAGGGGAGGGTTTGGGGGGAATGGTAGAAGTATGATATGAAATATGATGTCAGCAGAAGGGTTAGGGCTAGATAAGAAGATTTTAGGAATTATCAACATAGAGCTGAAAATTGAATCCACAGGAGCTGATGATATCCCTAAGGGAAATAATATTAAAGGAAAAGAGACAGAGACCCAGGAGATGAGCCCTACAGGAGAATATGGTTAGTAGACATGACCTGTATGAAGATCCAGCAAAGAAAACTGAGGAGAGCCAGGAGTCCCAGCTAAATCCCACTTCTACCTGAAGCCTTTCCCTATATTCTTTAATGCCAGCACCTGCCCTCTCTTGATTATCCCCAGTTTATCAGATAGATAGATAGAGTACATAGTTGTTTGCATGTTGTCTCCCCCAGTAGACTGTTAGCTCCTTGAGGGCAGGTATTGATTTTGCCTTTTTTTGTATCCACAGTACTTAGCCCAATATCTGCTATATAATAGGCACTTCATAAATCCTTGTTGAGTAACTGACTTCTGGCATTCAGTCAGCTCCTTGTGGGTGTAATTTTATATAATTGACCCATTTTCCTCAAGAGATCAGATATCCCTAATTTCTAGGAAATATCTCCTTTTTCCCCCTCAAGATTTCCCAATAATCTATATCAGTGAATCAGGAGGCCCAGTTCTGTGATAAAAATAGATTGTCAACAAGTAAGCTTAAAGTGAGCACAAAAGAGGAGATATTAAAAATTAGAGGAAAAATAAACTGGAAACAAAAAATAATAGAAATTATAAATAAAACTATAAGCAGATTTTAAAAATTATAAATTAATATTTAAAAATAAATAAAAATAGGTGAGAAAATCAAATGAACAAAGAGAAATCACAACAAAACCAGAAGAAATAAAAGAATTACTAGAACTTACTGTGCACAGTTACATGTAAACGAAACAGAACACAAAAGAATTAGAGGTATGCCTTTAAAATTTTAAATACCTGAATTAACAGAAGACCAAGTAGAGATCTTAAGTAATATAATCTCAAAGAAAGGAAAGAAAAGAAAGGGAGCAAGGTGTAAAAGAAAAACAACTGGTATAATAGAAGAATTCTATCAAACCCAGTATCAATATGACACAGTTATTCTCAAAAATTGAGAAAGCACCCTATTCTATTCCTTTTATGAGCTAAATATAGTCTTAATACCTAAACCCAGGAAAAATTAAGCACAAAAGAACTGTAGTCCAATTATCATTAATAATACAGATTCAAAATTTTTCAATAAAATATTGTCAGACTTCAGTAATTCATCCAAGAAATCATTCATCATGGCCAAGTTAGATTTACATCAGGGATGAGAAGATAGTTCAACGTTAGGAAAGCAATCATTAAAAACAAAAATATCCAAGACCCCATGATTAAGTCAATGAATGCAGAAAAAAAATATAGACATTAATGCTAAAAACTCTGCAAAGGAGAAACCTAGAGAAACCTTTTAAAAATTATTAAAAGTATCTAAAGCCAAAAACAAGCATCTTATGCAATGGGGACATAAAGGAACATTTTCCAGTAGAGTAAAGCAAGGATGTCTGTTCTCCCTTCCATTATTTGGTATAGTTCTGAAAATACTAGTAATAGCAATAAGACATGAGAAATAAAGGTGTAAAGTAAGTAAAGAGAAGTAACTGTCACTGTTTTCTGATGATATGATGATTTACTTAGAAAATCCTTGGGAATTACCTAAAATACTAATTAAAATAATGGCTTTAGAAAAGTTGCAGACTGAAATATGTCTTCAAAAATCAGCAGCATTTCTAGCAATAGGAAAATCACAAGCTAAGTAACTACAAAGTGTGTGAAATATCGGAGGATCGTTGTATCAAAGCACACAAAATACTTGTATAGATTCTATTACATAATGCTTTTTAAAGAAATAACTTAAATAGCTGGAGGAATATTCAATACTAATGCCTGGACTGGGCCAATATATTAAAAATTACAATATGACCAAAGTAAATTTACAGTTTTATTGCTATGACAATCAAATTATCAAAGATATACTTTATAGAACTCAGTAAAATAATAACAATTCTTTTGGGAACATGAAATATCAAGATATCAATAAAAATTATGAAAAGATATAAGATAAAAATAGGCACTTTCAGATCTCAGACTATACCATAAAACAATAATTATCAAAATAATCTAATAGTAGTTAAAAATAAAGAGGTAAATCAATGGAATAGACCAGACAAAGGAAATTCAGAAACAATGGAACACAATAAACCAATATTCAATAAATTGGAAAACATAAATTACTTAGGAAAAAATTCCCTACTTAGATAAAAACTACTGGGGAAACTGTAATATGCTTAGACTAACACATTACATGATATTCCACCTTCTGTTCTCAATGGCTGTATGAACTTCATACCAAAGATCATATAATAAAATAAAATTAGAAGAGGAGCAAATCACATACCTCATATATATGGATAGAAGATGTATTCTTATCCAAAAAAAGGATAGAGGCAGTTCATAGATAGGATAGAGTGAACTTATCTACAACATTCAAATTTTCTTATCCAAAAGATAATTTATTACATGAAACTTAAAAGCTTCTGCACAAACAAAATTAGTGTACCAAGAATAAGAAAGGAAGTGATAAAATGGAAGGAAAATCTTAATACCAAATTTTTCTGATAAGAGTGTAGTATAAAATATATATGTTTGGTGGTGGTTGTTGTCCTTCCTTTTTGAAGAGGACCAAAATGACTGCACTATGTCAGGGTCAAGGCACAGTGTGTCTAACAGTGGCTGACCAGACAATGAGTTTAAAAATGAGTTTAAAGATAGAGGGCTATATCACAGGTCAGGCACAAATAATTCATATGACTATTTGGAGTGGAGATATTTCTAAATTTGTACATCTGTTTCTTTTGAGCTACTGCCATTTTGCTTTGCTCATAGAGCAATCCCCTTAATAAAAGGATTTGTTCTGTAGAGCTTGGACTCAGTCAAAAGGCTGCACCCAAGAACCTAGAAGGCTACATGTGGCTTTGAGGCTCCAGGTTCCCCACCCCTGGTATAGTGCCTTTTTTGATGCAGGCACACCATGCT
This sequence comes from Gymnobelideus leadbeateri, assembly GCA_011680675.1. Taxonomy (NCBI): domain Eukaryota; kingdom Metazoa; phylum Chordata; class Mammalia; order Diprotodontia; family Petauridae; genus Gymnobelideus; species Gymnobelideus leadbeateri. The sequence continues at coordinate 1,587,348 of WOXC01012492.1, read as the reverse complement.
GGATAGTCCTGCGCCAGTGTCTCCCATGTCTCACAATCAATTCCAAAGTTCTTCAGAGAGACCTTGAGAGTGTCTTTGTACTACTTCTTCTGACTTCTGTGTGAGGACTTGCCTTGTGTGAGTTCTCCATAAAATAGTCTTTTAGGCAAATGTACTTTTGGCATTTGAATAACATGGTCAACCCCATCGGAGCTAGTAGAGTTTGCAGTAGAGTTTGAATGTCTGACAGTTCATCTAGAGAAAGGACCTTAGTATCTGGTACCTTATCTCCCCAGGTGATCTTCAGAATCTTCCTAAGAGAATTCAAGTGGAAGTGATTCAGTTTTCTGGTGTGGTGCTGGTAGACTGCCCTAGGTTTCATAGGCATACAACAAGATCAGCACAACGGCTTTGTAAACCTTCAGTTTGGTAGGCAATCTAATACCTTTTCTCTCCCACACTTTCTTGGGAGCCTCCCAAACACTGAGCTAGCTCTAGCAATGCATGTGTTAACTTCATCTTGTATATGTACATACCTGGAAAGTATACTGCCAAGGTGAGTGAACTTATCCGCAGCATTCAAAATTTCATTTGTTATAACTGATGGTTCCACATATGAATGGATGAACATACATGTGTATATATGTACACATATATGCATATATATGACCAAAAACTATTCACTAGTAGATAAGTGGCCAAAAGATATGCACAAATAGTTCCCAAAAGAATTACAAACTATTAACTATATGAAAGAATACTCCAAGTTGCAAACAATAAGAGAAATACAAATCAAAACAGTCTTGTGGTTTCAACCTTATTTTTTGAAAATTGACAAAAGATAGTTATAGTCTATATTGAAGGATGGTGGGAAGATAGGAATCATTGATGGGACAGTAAATTTGTACATTCATCTTGGAAGGCAATTTGGAATTATGAAAACAAAGTAAAATATCTATAGTTTGGCACACTAAAATATTTACAGTGATACTATTGTGTTAACAAAAGGTTGTATTTTGTGATAACAAAGAATTGAAAACAAAGTAAATGTTCATTGATTGAAGAATGTCTAAACAAATTCAGGTACATAAATGGAATGGAATATTGACATACTGGAAGAAGTGCTGAATGTGATGAATACAGAGAAGCATGAAAAAAATCTACATTAATTGATGCAGGATGAAGTAAGCAGAGTCAAGAAAATAAGACACACAATAACTACAACAACATAAATAGAAAGAACAACCACACACACAAAAAAAAGTCACAAGTGAATGGTGCAAAATTATAAAAAAACAAACATGAATTGAAAGAATAGATGAGAAGACAGACTTATCCACACTCCTTTGCAGAAGCGAGAAGTCTACATGCTGTACATTGCAAATAATTATAGACTTTTTATGTATTAAGTTGAGTATTATTCTGAGTTTTTCTTCTTTTTTTAATCTTTAAAAATACTGTTTGTTATTTGGGATGACTTTCTGGGTAAAGGTAAAGAAAAGGTCCTACCAAATTCCTTCTTTGACACAAATGTGGCCTTCATACTTAAATCAGGGAAAGTCAAAACAAAGAGAGGAAAGGATAAATTAATTTCCCTAATGAATATTAATACAAAAATTTTAAATAAAATATTGGCAAGGAATCTAATTCAATAAAGCAAAAAGATAATGCACTATCACCATTCTGGATTTAAAATGCAGGAATGAATCAATGTTAGAAAAATGTAATTGACCATATTAATAATAAAAATGATAAAAATCATATGATTTTTTCACTAGATGCAGAAAACCTTTTGACAAAAAAAAGCTTTTTGACAACCATTCCTATTTTAAAAATACCAGAAAGGATACTAGAAGCTTTTCCAATGTGATCAGGGGTAAAGCAAGGATATTGCTTTATTATTATTCATTATTATCCAATTGTTATTATCAAATCTTGTACTAGAAATGCTAGCTATAGCATTTTTGCTATAGCAAAAAGACAAAAAGAGGGGTGGCTAGGTGGCGCGGTGAGTAAGAGTGCTGGCCTCAGAGTTGGGATGACCCGGGATCGAAACCGGCCTCAGAAAATGAGCACCCACACATAAATAATGACTGGCCGTGTAACCTTGAGCAAGTTACTTAACCCCAATTGTTTAAAAAAAAAAAAGACAAAAAGAAATTGAAGAAATAAGCATAGATAATGAGGAAACAAAACTATCACTTCTTGCAGATATGTTCACTTAGAGAACTCTAGAGAGTCAACTAAAAAAATCAACACAATTAACTTCAGCTAAGTTGCAAGATATAAAATAAACCCACAGAAATCATTAGCATTTCTGTATATTACCAACAAAATCCAGTAGGAACAGATAGAAAGATTCCATTTTATATAATTGCAGACAGTATAAAATATTTGGGAGTCTACTTGGAAAAACACACAGAAACTATATGAACTCAATTATAAAACACTTCACACAAATAAAGACAAAACTAAATAACCGGAGAAATATTCTTTTTTTTTCCTTTTTGGAGGGGGGGAAAAGGCCATTGGGGTTAATTGACTTGCCCATGGTCACACAGTGAGTAAGTGTTAAGTGTCTAAGACCAGATTTGAACTCGGGTCCTCCTGATTCCAGGGCCTGTGCTCTATTCAGTGTGCCACCTAGCCACCCCAGAAATATTAATACATATAGGTTGGCTGTGCCAATATAATACAAATGACAATATTGCCTACATTAATTGCTTATTCAATGCCATAGCAATCAAACTACAAAAAGATTTCTTTGTAGAGCTATAAAAAAATAATAAAATTAATTTGGAGGAACAAAAGGTCAAGCAGGTCAAGAGGATCAATTAAAAAAAATGTGAAGGAAGAGAACCTAGGAATGCCATATCTTAAACTATACCACAAAACACTGGGTAATAAAAAGGGAGGTTGATCACTGGAATAGATTAGGTACACAATATACAAAGCAAATAATCATAGTAACTAAGTGTTTGATAAATACAAAGATTGTAACTACTGGAGCAAGAATTCACTAGTCAATAAAAATTGTTCATTTATCTCATACCATATACCAAGATAAACTCCAAATGAGTACATGATTTTGACATAAATAATGGCATCCATTTCCCAATTGATAAATGGTCAAAAGATATGAATAGGCAATTTTCAGATTAAGCAATCAAAGCCATCTATTCATATGAAAAAATCACTATTGATTAGAGAATGCAAATTAAAACAACTCTGAGGTACCACCTCACACCTATCAGATTGGCTAATATGACAGAAAAGGAAATGATAAATGTTGGAGAAGATGTGGGAAAACTGAAACACTAATGCATTGGTAGTGGAGTTGTGAACTGATCCAACTATTCTGGAGAACAATTTGGAACTGCCCAGAGGGCAATGAAACTGCATACCCTTTGATCCAGCAATACCACTACTAGATCTGTATCCCAAAGAGATCATTAAAAAAGGGAAAAGGACCTACATATGCAAAGATATTTATAGCAGCTCTTTTTATGGCAAAAAAAATTGAAAATTGAGGAGGTGCCTATCAATTGAAGAATGGCTGAACAAGTTGTGGTATATGAATGTAATGGAATACTATTGTGCTATAAGAAATGATAAGCAGGCAGGTTTCAGAAAAACCTGGAAAGATATGAACTGATGCTGAGTAAAATGAGCAGAACCAGGAAAACATTGTACACAGTAATAGTAACATTGTGTGATAATCAACTATGATTTACTTAGCTTTTCTCAGCAATGCAATGATCCAAGACAATTCCAAAACACCCATGGTGGAAAATCCTATTCACATCTAGAGAAAGAATTGATGGAGTCTGACTGCAGAACAAAAATACTATATTCACTTTTTACTGTTCATCTTTCACAACATGACTAATATGGAAATATGTTCCACATAATTGCACATGTATAACCTATATCATATTGCTTGCTGTCTTAGAGAAGAGGGAAAGGAGAAAGGGAGAAAAATTTGGAACTCAAAATCTTCCCAGAAATGAGTGTTGAAAATTATCTTTACATGTAATTGGAAAAAACAAAATATTCTCATATTAAAAAAAAAGAAAAAAGAAGAAGAATTTGAAAAAACAAAGAATGACATCATAAGCAACCATGGAGCTGTAACCAGTTCAAGTGTTCTGGAAAGCAATTTGGAACTATGTCCAAAAAATTGTTAAACTGTGCATGCCTTTTTTCCAGGTAATAATAGCAACTCTGTCTACACACCAAAGAGATTTTTTTTGAAAGGAAGAAACAGACTCCTATGTACAAAAAATATTTATAGTATCTCTTTTTGTGGTGGCAAGGAATTGGAAACTGATGGGATGTCCATCAATTGGAGAATGTCTAAACAAGTTATAGTATATGAAAGTGATGGAATACTACTGTGCTATAAGATATAATGAAGGGGATGATATAAAAAATATGAAACAACTTATGTGAATTGATGCAAGGTGCATGGAATTAGTAGAAGGATTTATATAATAACAGCAATATTATAAAAATAATTAATTGCAAAAGACTTAGGAATCTTGATCAACACAATAACCAACTATAATTCCAAAGGATTCATGATGAAAGCATACTATCCACCTCTAGATAAAAGGCTGATGGACTCAGTACAGGTTGATGCATATTTTCTTTTCTTCCTTTTTTTGGGAGGGAGGTGTGAATGATTAATGTGGGGATTTATTTTTCATGACTGTGAATATTTGTAATGGATTTTGTTTTTCTCACCTCAGTGGATAGAGGGGGGGAAGGAATGAGAGAGTTCAGAACTGATAATAAAATTGAATTAAAAAAAAAGAAAAATGCTGCAAGAATCTAGAAAGTTTTGAGGAACTACAGTCAGGATCACACAAAATCTGGCAGCATCAAATGAAAACCAAAGGCAATCTTGGAATACAATATTAGAAAAGCAAGAGATATAGGCTTACAACCAAGAATCACTTAGCCTGCAAAACTGAGTATAATTGTATAGGGAAATAAATAGATCTTTAACAGAAGACTTTTAAGCATTTATGATGAAAACACAAGAGCTGAGTTGAAACACTGAATATAAAAAAAAAAGATCCACAAGAAATCTAGAAAGGTAAATTTCTTTGAACAGTTAGTAGAGATTGTGTGATAACATAGTACTAATATTCTAAAGACAAAGCAAATGTTTCTTTAGAGTTTTAATGTCTTCAAAGATTATGGGGGGGGGGTGTCTAAAAACCAAAGAAACAAAACAGCAGAGGTCCTGGTTGAGGGTGGGGGAAACTGGGATTGGTTCTCTTCCAAGGGTTTTTTTTTCCTTGCATATTTGAGTACTTTATTAGCAATATATATACTAGCTTCACAAAACAACTAAATTTTACACGTATGCAAAATTGTGAATGAAATTTCTGGTTAAGAAGAAAATAAAATACAGTGAGTGGTTTTCCTCTCCATATTTAACTGCAAATTCCCTTTTGCCCTTTATTTGACCCTCTCTATTGATGCATATCATTGAACCTTCAAGGCATTCACTGCACTCTGTCTAATAGTATGTCCATTCAATGCTTTGCCAAAACCCGGGTAACTAAGTGAGTTCGCCATCCTCCTAGGAGGTCGGAAGATGGTTCCAAAGGACTTCTTTGAATGCTGAAGACAGGGTGTCTGGGAAGTTCACCTCAAATTCTATGAGCAGATTGCCCCAATGGTCAGGGTTTTTTGGAAAGGGTAGTCCATAGCCTATAATTCTTCTCTTCATTCCAGATTTCACAACTTCATTTATGGACATCGGGAGGGTTCTTCCTTCGATTGTGGGGACATTGATGGAGCAGCCGCACAAGGCCTCCCGCAAACTGATTTGGACAGGACAGAGAATATTTGATCCATCCCTCTTAAATTGTGTGTGCTCTTTATCTTTAAGGACAAAAAGCAATATCTGCTGGAATACTATTGGGCATTTCATCTCCTTCCCTTGGAAAAGTGATTTTTGTTCCTTCTTTCCATCCTCATTTTATTTCAATGGTGAGAATTTTGTCTTCCGTTTTAACACTTCTCCCATCAGGGTTCAGCCTTTTTCAGGAAATCTTCATCCATTTGGTACAACCACTATAGATTTCTTCAAGTGATACTTTAAGTTTATGGATAACTGGGGGGTCTTGCCTGGGTCGGGATGAACCCACTGAGTTCCTCTCCCTGGGACACCCATTCATGCTGAAACCAAAGGCACTAAAAGGATCTCCATCTACTTCCATTTATTCAGCATCTCTACTATTAGCCATTCATCTACCAAAGAAGACTTCAAAAGGACTGGAACCACCGAAAAATGCTGCAAACATGGCATGAGGATCACCATGAAAGGTGTACCTAAAGGTACCTCCTTGTCAGTCTGTCCCACCAGCTCCTCCTTTTAAACCCTCCTCCCCAAACTGATCATAGATTTCTTTCTTTGTAGGATCACTCAGAACTTTAGGCTTCTGCCACCTCTTTAAATTTTTCCTCTGCCTGAGGACATTTGTTCTTGTCCGGATGAAATCTGAGGGCTTGTTTTCTGTCAGCTTTCTTAACTTCTTCATCAGAAGCTCCTTTTTCAATGCCCAAAATGGAATAACAGTCTTTCCCCATGCCGAATGTCTTGAAATGAACTTAGATTTCCCCCTCCTCGGTCAGCCTTCTCGGCTTCCCTCTCCTGAGCACCATGCTGGGCGCCCTCAGCCAGGCCGGCCCTCCGAGGTTCCCCGCAGCCCCAGGGCTGCATGGGGCGGGTCATGTCTCCAGGGCACAGGGCCACCAAAGTGTTCCAAGGGTTTTAAGAGGCAAAAAGGGAAGGGAGGGCAAAAAGAGGAAAGAAGGAATACCAGGATGGAACTTGCTAATTCTTATTATTGGAGTGCTTCACAGAGAGAGCATACAAACATGGAGGAAGGTAATGAAAGAGACCAACTGAACCTCATTCTTATCTGAAAAGGACAAAGGAGGATTGGATATACATGCAAACAGTTTAATATAGAAATTTATCAATATAAACAGGAAAATAAGAGGCGATAGGAGGGAGACTAATAGGAAGAAAAATATCAAGTTGGGAATAGTCACACGAAAAGCAAGGGAGGATTAAAAAGGGGTGGAAGAGGGGAGAAAGAAAATACTAGAATCTAAGAGAGTACCTTAGATCACCTCTTAGACAATAGGGAATGGCTGAACAAAATGTATAAGAATATATTATTGCTCGGTAAGAAATGACAAAAGAGTCAATTTCACAGAATGGTGGGCCACATGAACGGACATAAAATGAAATGAGCAGAGAACCAGAACAATTTAAACAGACAACCACAGTAAAAAGAAAAACCAACTTTGAAAGACTTAAGATCTCTGACCAAAGCACTGACCAGCCACATCTCCAGAGGACCTATGTTGAAGCATGTTACCCACCTCCTGATAGATGAATGATGGACATAAAGGACAGAGGCACACAGTTTTGGACATGACTACTACGTGCTAGTGTTTTGCTTGACTAAGCTTATTTGTAACAAGGGTTTTTTCCTCCTTTCTCTGGCCTTAATGGGGGGTGGGAAAGAGCAAGAGTTAGCAGTAGTGATGCAAAAAAAAAAGAGAGAGAGAGAGAGAAAAGCATTAAAACATTTTTTAAAAATCTACAGAAGAGAACAGAAGGAAGTTCAGAAGGAAACAGACAAGGATAACAGTTTGTGAAGTAATATATAAAATTTATATTTACATGTGCATATATATTCAAAACTCATGTGGAATGGAGATTTACCATTTCATATAGAGTCCTCTTTTTGTGATCTGCTGAGTTTGTGGAAAATGCACCTTTTGGTGTTTCAGTTCAGGATAAAGAATTTTTTTAAGAAAAGAAGGAAAGACATGTTTACAAATAAGACCTGGAAGAATACTGAATCTCTCTGCTTCCTCAAAGTATTCTTGCCCCTTTGCCAAGGCCCATCCTGTTCCTATCTTTATAACATCTTTCCTATGCGTCCCCTTCTCTCCTCTAACCCTTGTGCAGACCTTAATAATTTTACACTTGGGACCTTGCAATAGCCAGGTTGGTCTCCCTGCCAGCACTCCAACCCCTTCTATGGGGAACTATGTAGAATCTGATCTTCCTAAAGTGCAAGTCTTTCCTATTCAATCAACTCTAGTGGCTCCCCATTAGCTCCAGGATCAAATAAAAAGTCCTCTGGCTTTAAAAACCCTTTATAACCTGGCCCTTTCCCACCTTTCCAGTGTTCTGATATTTTACTCCTCCCTTCCCACTCTGCCATCCAATGGTCCTACAGATCCAGTGACGCTGGTCTCTCTGCTGTTCTTCACACAAGACACTACATCCTGATCTGAACGTTTTCCCTGGTTTTCCCCTATGCCTAAAATTCCATCTCTTCCTCTGGCTCTCTGGCTCTTTGGCTCTCTCTGTCTCTTTTTCTTTCTTTCTCTGTCTCTCTCTTTCCCTGTCCCTGTCTCTCTTTTCTCTTTCTCTATCTCTCTTTCTCTTTCTCTGCCTCTCTCATCTTTGACTTCCTTCCAGTTTCAGCTAAACCTCTATCCTTTCCCAGTCCTCCTGAATCTTAGGGTGTCTTAGGGTGTCCTAAGTCTGTCTCTAATTGGTCCTGTCTGATTCTTGTTTATTCATAATTTGCATGTTGTTTCCTCCATTAGGCTATGAGCTTGAGAGCAGAGACTTCTTTTTTCTCCTTTCTTTGTATCACCCCAGCCCTTAGCTCAATGCCTAGCACACAGTAGGCCCTTAACAATTGCTAGCTGACTTGATTTGGTAGGTGAATGCATGGGATACTCTCTCCTGAGGCCAATCAGAATGGGATAACTGAAGGCTAGAGAAGACTGGGGGGTACAAGAGGCTGAGTGTTCTTACAGTTCTCAGTGGCTTGGGCCAGTGACCCACCTTTCCCAGGGGACCTATGGCCAAGCCAGGCTAGACACCATCTTGTCTGACTGACAAGGGAACAGATGAGGGATGAACTGCCATTTCTTGCTGAGCATCCATGAACAGAAGGCATGGGGGTTTTGACCTCAAAGTTTGCTTAGAGGAGGCAAACAGGCTAGGGGATATACATTTATATAATTTATTCCATTAAAGCTATCAGATATGTGCTGCACGGAGCCAAAACATACGTTCTGACTGCCTGATACAAGAATAACAATCCCAGTATATCTGTGTCCTTCAGATTTATGGTCTCCATATGTTTTTAGAAAGGAAGTTTCTTAGTTAAATAAGTTTGTAAATACAAACTGACAAGACAATTAACAAAGTAGTGTCAGTTGGAAATTACAACCCCAGGATATCTGAACTTTTCCCCCATATGGCATATGTCCCCAAAAGAAGCCCCCCACTCTTCTGATTGTAGGCATCCTGTCGCAAACAAGAATACTCATTGTCAATTTTATCTGGTCTTTGAAGTTACTGACACAGGAAAGGGCATTCTTAGAGCAAAGCAAAGCAAAGCAATCTGATTGATTAGTTCAGGCTTTGGCTCTTATTAAGGTCCAAAAATGATATTAAATGATTATCAGGACCAAGGAGAAGGGAGGAGCTGAGGAAGTGATAGTGAGAAAAGAGTCAGGATTGAATCAGAGACTATTGAGGACCAATGGGACAAAGGCAAGCAAGTGTGTTGAAGGGAGACTTCCAGGCAGGGATTCTTAACCTAGCGTTCATGAGCTTGTTTTATTTTATTAAAAATATTTTAATATTAATTAAATTATTAATTTAATTAATTAAAATTAATTTAAAATATTAATAATATTTAATTAACATTTTAATTATTTGATTTAATGATTTAATAATCGCTCTCCTTTGTAATCCCAGGTATTTTATTTTGTGCATTTAATATTATACCAGGAAGGGTTTGGTAGGCTTCATCGATTTGCTAAAGGGGGCCAGGACACAGAAAAGGTTAAGAACTCACTTAAGGATCTGCTGGGGTCCCTATGGCTTCTGCCCTTTAACTGGAGATTAGCTCCCCCACCAGGTGCCCATACCTTGTTAAGCAGACTGAGTTCTTTTTTTTCCCTCACCCCTCCAAAGTCTGGAAGGTATGATGGGGAAAGAAGGTAAAAGATACCTAGTATCCTCTCGGGGCTAGTATACTGTCATCTGTATTTGAAAGCCTGTTCCTTTTAGATGCTAATTTGATTTACTCAAAGCTGCTGTGACTTATGAATTTGGGATTTGAGAATGAAAAGGGAGAATTCAAATTTAAAAAGGACAAAAACCATTTTAAGCTGAGGGGTAGCTGGGATGATGGGGAGGGAAGAGCCAGTGAAAGACACTAAGTTTGCTATATTAAATCATTTTCTATAATGCATATGCTTAAACACAAGTTGATACATGCATACCCATGGTCCTTCCTACCTTGTTTTGAAACTAGCCTTAGAAGAGCCTCTGAGCCTCTGGGAGGCCTTTGCCTGAGAGTCTAGAGGAAGTCAGAGTTTGTGGTTATTGTAGCCTGAAGTCACCTGCCTTATAAAAGCAGGGGAGGTTTTCTGCAGTTGTTGCTTCTGCAAGAGCTAGTGAGAAGAGAGGTCCCTAGAAATATCAAAGCATCTTTGTTTTTCTCAGGATCTTTCCCATTCAACACTGCCCTTAGCTCAGTGGGCTTTAATAATGTCAGAGAATGCTTCTACGTTGTAGGAAATAGTGAATGTGATGAGTACACAGAAGCATGGAAAGGCTTATCTGAATCTGCCAGATATAGTAGTTCTAGCAGAGCCTAGAAAAATAATATATGCAGTGTAAATGGGAACAAACAAATAATTAAAATAGGATGCATTGAAATAATAGTGGTCAAGCTTGACCCCAAGGTAAAGGTATACAAGTGCATCTCCCCTTCTCTCTTTGCAGAGATGGGATACCAGGGATGTGGAACACTGCACATAATATTAAATTTGGTCAAAGTCATAGTTTAGCTAAACTGGGTTTTTTTCTCTCATTTTTATTCTTTGTTATAAGGGATGCTCAATGGGAAGGGGATGAGTGGGGGACTTACTGGAAAATGTCAATGTTAGAAAAAATTAAAGGGGTGGTTGGTGGCACTTGCTAAGTGCTGGAAATACAAATTCAAACAAAAAGAAAGAACATGCCCCTATCTCAAGCAGCTTGCATTCTAATAGAAGACAGCACATAAAAGGAAATTGATCAAGAGGTGGGGGAAGCAGAAGAGGCTGATTGCAGGCTGTGGAAGATCACTTCTCTCTTAGGCATGGTGCCAGCCAGTATCACTGGTACAGGTAGGCAGTCCTACTAGACAATTTCTTGGGCTTCTCACAGCCCCTACCATACATCTTCTAGCTTGGAACTGAATAGAGCACCGGCCCTGGAGTCAGGAGGACCTGAGTTCAAAACTGGCCTCAAACATTTAACACTAAAACTAGCTGTGTGACCTTGGGCAAGTCACTTAACCCCCAATTGCCCTCTGAAAAAGCAAAAAAACAAAAACAAAAAACAAAAAAAAAAAGAAAAAATTAAAGATATCCACAACCCAGAGGTAGTAAGTGACAACATTGTAAAGAAAAATACCTTTGGAAGACCTGTTCTCTAACTCTGATGGATGCAATGTCATACTTCACTTCCAAAGGACCAGTGACCAGGCCTGTTACCTACCTCCCAGATAGAGAGGTGGTAGACCCAAGGAACAATGAGACATACATTTTTTTTTCTTAAAAAATAAACAAACCATTTATTTATTTATTGCTGCATTTGAGTTCCAAGCTATTTCTCTCCCTCCCTCCCAACCCTACTCTATAGAAGGCCATCATTTGATACAGATGTATATGTATGTGTATATGTATGTGTATGTGTATGTGTATGTGTATGTGTATGTGTATGTGTATGTGTATGTGTATGTGTATGTGTATATATGTATGTGAATGTGCATGCATGTTCGCACACATATGCACATGCACACAGTTTCATAACTCTTTGGGCATAATTCCAGACTGCTTTCCAGAATGGTTGGATCAGTTCACGGTTCCACCAATAGTATATTAGTGTTTCAAATCTTCCTCATCCCCTCCAACATTTGTCATTTACCCCTTCTATTATTTTAGCCAATCTGGTAGGTGTGAGATGATATCTCAAAGTTGTTTTATTTGCATTTCTTTAATCAATAACAGGTGCAGCTAGATCAGTACAGTGGATATAGTACTAAGGGTAAAGTCAGGAAGACTCATCTTCCTGAGTTCAAATCTGTTCTCAGACACTTAACACTTAGCAGTGTGACCTTAGGCAAGTCACTTAACCCCAATTGCCCTCCAAAAAGCAAAAATAAAATAAAATTATCCGTTTTATATCTCACAATGCTCTCTATCTCTTGTTTATTCATAAATTCTTTTCTTATCCATAAATCTGATAGGTAATATGTTCCTTGGTGTAATGGCAAGCACAGAAGTAATTCACACCTTGTTTCAGCTATTGAATTAACACCTTGTTTCAGTTCAAGTTTCTTTTGAACCTTGTATCAAGTCTGTTAAGAAACAGAAGTGTGAACCTCACAGTTTGTGAACCCTAGAACTCATGAACTCCTGCAACAGGAAGGGGAAGAGCTAATGACCATATATAAGGAGAGGCCCAGGCTAGAGACAGCCGACCTGAGAAGAGGACTCTTGTGGTAGCAGAGTGAAGAAGCAGAAAACTTGTGGTATCCCTGCTCTATTTGTCTGCTCTGTCTCTGTTGATGTTTGTTTGTGATGCTTTGTACAGAAGCCCTGGGACCTTACTGGAAGCCCTGAAAGGGGATTTTTCTGGTGTATGTTTATAGAATCCTGGAAGAGGGTTTTGGAGGTCCTGGGACTTTACTGATGATTTGTACTGACCTTTTGGACCTTGTTTGTGGATCTGTGTTGATTTCTATGTTGATGATTTGTGTTGAGTTCTCAGACCTTGTTAGTGGGTCTGAATTGATTTCACAGGCAGATAGTGAATTGATGATGGTACTGGCACTGTGAACTTTAATATGGAACTGGAACTAGATGAAGAACTGGACAAGGAGCTGGACAAGGAACTGGGAGCTGCCTGCCTTTGAACCCAGGTGACAGTTGGAGCTGGGACCATGGAAGAGGAAACATGGAAGCTGAGAGCCAGTCATGAGTCAAGCTGAAAGAAGACTTTACTTGGATACTGTGTACTGACTGAGAAGATTATGATTTACTGTGACCTAGGGGTGGATAACTTTGACTTTTGTACTTTGTGATTGAATTAAGGATTTTGTGATTGACTAAATGGATATACTTTGTTTAAAACTATATGACCATTTTGGGGAAAACTATGTGGCCATTTTAGTGATAAGTTGTTGAGTTATGACATGGTGAATGCTGTATTTTGATTTTCTGTGATAAGTTATAACGTTGTGAATGCTGTATTTTGATTTTCTATGAATATTTTGCTCTGAATTGTTATTGAATAGAGAGCTCACTATACTATGTAATCAGCAGTCCTGTAAGCAGCAGGCCTTGGCAAAGCTGCTCATGCATGGCTTTATACTTGGTCTTCTGATTTACTTAAGATAGCTTCCTTTATTTTTTTTAATAAAATGCTTTGTTAACTTCTAGTTTACATCATTCATTTCTGCAAGATTTTGAGTTATAAATTTTCTCCCCGTTTTTCCCCTACCCACCACCCCAAAATAGTAGTCCCACTGGATGTCCCCTCCTCCAATCTGCTCTCTCTCATATATTCTCCTATACCCCCTCCAACTTTCCAGTAGGGCATGGTGGATCTCTATGCCCCAGTGCCTGCATATCTTATTTCCCAGTTACATGTAAAATAATATTGATAATTGTATATATGTATATATATATACACATGTGTGTGTGTGTGTGTGTGTGTATTAAACATTTTATTTTAAAACATTGAATTCCAGATTCATTCCCTCCTCCCTTGTCACCCACCCTTATTGGGAAGACAAGCAATTCAATGTAGGTTGTACATGTGTAGCTATGCAAAACATTTCCATAGTAGATATATTGTGAAAGACTGACAATATTTCCCTCCCACTTGTTCTATTCTCTACTTTGATCCTGTCCCTTTTCAAAAGTGGGTGCTTCCAACTTTCCTCCCCCCCACCTGCCCTCCTTTCCATCATCCCCCCTCTCATCCCTTTCCCCCCTACTCTCCTGTAGGGTGAGATACCCTATTTAGTGTGTATGTCATTCCCTGCATAAGCCAAATTCAATGAGAATAAGGTTGACCCATTCCCTTTTGCCTTCCTGTTCTTCCCCTCCATTTTCCCTTATCTCTTCTATATGACATAGTTTACCCCATTCTGTCTCTTCCCACCTTCTCTCATTATATTCCTCTCTCACCTCTTAATTTCACCTTTTAAGTATCATCCCTTCTCATTAAATTGGTCTTGTGCCCTCTATTTATGTATACCTGTACACATATATACACACATTCACATATGTATTCACATGCCCATATACCCTCCTATATAGACTTATATGTGTGTATGTATATACACATTTCTATTTCCTTCAATTATTCTCATACTGAGAAAAGTTTCATAAGTTACAATTATTGTTTTTCCATGTAGGAATGTAAATAGTTCAACTTTGATAAGTTCCTTATGATTTCTTTTCCTTGTTTACCTTCTTGTGCTTCTCTTGCTTCTTGTATCTGAATGTCAAATTTTCTATTCAGCTCTGGGTTTTTCCTCAAGAATGCTTGAAAGTCCTCTATTCCACTGAATGACCATATTTCCCCCTGAAACATGATACTCAGTTTTGCTGGGTAGGTGATTCTTGGTTTTAATCCCAGCTCCTTTGACCTCCTGAATATCATATTCCAAGCCCTTCTATCCCTCAGTGTTGAAGCTGCCAAATCCTGCTGGCCACTTGCTGCTGGCCTGCCAGACTGTCCTCAGCAGGAGGTTAGCTTCTCTGTGTCATTTTGTGGGTTCTGTAGCTTCAAAGTCTGTTCAGAGTCACCTTTTACATGAATTGGAGGAGGTGGGAGCCAGAGCCCCAGGGAAGTCCTGTTTTTACTCCACCATCTTGACTCTGCCCCCAAGATAGCTTCCTTTATGTCTAGGTCATGTATTCATTCTAACCTTCTCTTAGCAAATGTTATAAGAAATTGGTCTATACCTAGTTTCTGCTAAACTGCTTTCTAGTTTTCCCAATAAATTTTTTTTTAACCAAACAGTGAATACTTATCCTGAGGACTTAAATATTTACATTTATCAAGCACAAGATTCCTATGATCATTTACTATTGTGTATTGTATATCTACTTTATCCCACTGATCCATCATTCTTTTCTTAGTTCCAGACAGTTTTGATAATTACTGCCTTATAATAGAGTTTAGGATCTGGCACTGCTACATGTTCTTCCTTTACATTTTTTCTTTCATTAATTCCTTTGGTATTGTTGACCTTTGGTTTTGATGACTGAATTTTGATATTATTTTTTCTATATCAATGGAATATTTTGGGGGTAATTTGGTTGAAATGGCACTGAATAAGTATATTAATTTAGGTAGAATTATCATTTTAATTATATTGACTCAGCAAACTCATAAACAATATATATTTCTCCAATTAGTCTGGCTTTATTTGTATAAAAAATGCTTTATAAATGTATTCATCTAGTTCCTAGTCTCGTCTTGGCAGGCATACTCACAGATATTTTCTATTATCTATGGTTATTTTAAATGAATTATCTCTTCTTTCACGACTTTGGTGATATATAGAAATACTGATGATTTATGTGGGTTTATTTTATATCCTGTTAATTTGCTAAAATATTATTTCTATTAGCTTTTTAGTTAAATCTCTAGGATTTTCCGAGTATACCATCATATTGTCTACAAAAAGACATAGTTTTATTACTTTATTGCCCATTCTGATTCTTTTAATTTCCTTTTCTTGTCTTATTGCTATTGTATATTGCATTTCTAGTACAACACTGAATAATACTGATGATAATAGGCATCCTTATTTCATTTCTGATTTTTTTTTTAAAGCAATTGGGGTTAAGTAACTTGCTCAAGGTTACACGGCTAGTCATTATTTATGCGTGGGTGCTCATTTTCTGAGGCCGGTTTCAATTCCGAGTCATCCCAACTCCGAGGCCGGCGCTCTTACTCACTGCGCCACCTAGCCGCCCCGTGTTTTTCAATTCTATACCTAATTCATTATTCTATGCGTTCTCTATTTTACTGATGTAAACATTTAGAGATTTAAATTTTTCCACTTACTGCTTTTGCTGATTCCCCTAAATTTTTCTATGTTGTCTCATTATCATTCTCTTCAGTAATTTTTTTTTCGTTTCTATGACTTGTTCTTTATTTTTAAATTTTATTTATTTATTAAATTTTAGTCTAATATATGGTCAATTTTTGTAAAGGTGCCATATATCTCTGAGAAGGTATATTTCTTTCTATTCCCATTTAGTACTTTACAGATGTCTATAACATTTAGCTTATCTAAGATTCTATTAATCTCCTTGACTTCTTTCTTATTTTTTGGTTAGATTTGTTTAGTTCTGAGAGGGGAAGTTTGAAATCTCCCACTATTATAGTTTTACTATCTATTTCCACTTGTAATTCATTTACCTTTTCCTTTAAAAATTTGAATGCTATAGTATTTGATGCATACATGCTTAGTACTGATATTACTTTATTATCTATGGTACTTTTTAACATAATGTCATTTCCTTGATTATCTCTTTTATTTAAATCTATTTTAGCTTTAACTTTGAGATCATAATTACTACCCCTGCTTTTTAAAAAAAAATTGTTTTGTGTCTTTGGAAGGGGGAAGGCAAGACAATTGAGGTTAAGTGACTTGCCCAAGGTCACACAACTAGTAAGTATTAAGTGTCTGAGGCCAGATTTGAACTCAGGTCCTCCTGACTCCAGGGCCAGTGCTCTATTCACTGGGCCACCTAGCCACCCCTATCCATTTCTGTTTTATAGGTGAGTTCATCCCATTCACATGTTATAATCACTGGTTATGTATTTCCCTAAATATTATTTTTCTCACTGTTTATCCTTCTTTTTCTCTCTTTCTTCTTTTACCCTATTCCTCTTCAAAAATCACTTCCTCCCCTATCTTATCCCCTTGCCTCTTAATTCTTAATCCATAAACCCTTCTAAGAGTCCCTAACTTATTCTATCCTCTTGCCTTCCTATTTCTCTGTAAATTAAGACTTTTGTACCCTACTAAATATATATGCTATTCTCTCTTTAATTCAGTTCCAAAAAGACCTACATTTTCAGTCGCAGCCAATTAGGGGAGTTTGCTTTGCTTAACTATTCATATCTGAGATAAGGGTTTTATTTATTTATTTTTTTTCAGTTTCTTTGGAGGGAGGAGAGGAGGGAATTTAGAAATGGGATGATCAAACTTTTAAAACAAAAAAAGGAGAATAAGAAAGGTCATTAAAGCATCTAAAATGCATAGAAGACAATAGAATGAAAGACAGTCAGATACAGGACAACTTTGGAAAGAACATGGTGAATTAGGGACTTAAAAATAAGTTGTTCATAACCCATATTCACAGCTTCATATAGAATCCTTATTTTCTTTTCTAACTTCTTGTATGGAAACGTTAATTTTATTTGGTATTGGTTAAGATCAGAATAAAAAAAGTTCAATAAAAATCCTAAAAGTCATCAATAAATTGTTTGAATACAAAGATCAAAGCAAACAGAAAAGAATGATCAGTGAAAAAAGTTGCAATAAGTCATTTCTTCTCTAAACTACTTCCCTCATTCTACTTCCAAATTCTGTGACAGAAGGTGGTAGGAGAAGGAGCAAGAGAGAAGACAAAGTCTTCAACTGAAGTAGAAAGAATTGTTTGGTTTGAATTGAATGGTTTCGACTTGTGAAGAAGGTCAGAGATAAAATCTGGAGGAGGAGAAATTTGGAAGAAATTGAGGATCAACTGAAAAATAACAATTTGAGCTTGAAGATGGTCATCATAAAATGATAAGATATAGGGTTAGGGGTGCTTGAGACCCCAAAATACCAACATACTGGGTCCTGCCAAATGAATTTGACTCAAGTCTTCTCCCAGCCAAAGAAAAGCAAAGTTTATTAAAAGTTCGCCATATTGGGTAGACTCTTAAGGAGCCTAGGTATCTGTAAGGCTTGCAGTGGAAAATCCTATGAAAGGTTGTGGGAGGAACCTAGGGGGTGGTCTAGAGGAGGAGTTTGGGGAGGGTCTTCAGGAGGAGTCAGATGAGGTCATACTCCAGTAATGAGCTTGGGGAGGGTCTTCAGGAGGAATCAATGAGGTCAGACTCTAGTAATGAGTTTTGGGAGGGTGGGAAGTTGCTGGAGGCTACAGACAAGAGTGGGCTAGGCCAGTTCAAGGGTGTAACAGTTGAGGATCAAGGGTAGGGGCTAGCTGGATAATGGAGGGCCAAACTAGTAACAAATGTTTGGGCAGAGCCACAGTGAAAGGCTTATGGCCTCATGAAAATGCCTCATCAAATGGGAAGATTCAATCAGAATTCAAGGGGGTTCCCAGAGCCCATCAAGCTGAAGAGAAAGAAAGGCTCAGTGTATAATATTTATTCCACTTATGATTCTGAGGTTTCTCCATCATGCATTCAGCTTCAATGGAAGTAACTAGAAGACCCACATGGTAGAATGTTAAGAGCCTTAGAGGTGAAAAGAGAGGTTCTTTAGTCATTTACACCCATATTTGACAATTTGTGACCTCATTTAAACTTTCTTGGTAGAGATACTGGAGTGGTTTGCCATTTCCTTCTCCAGTTCATTTGACAGATGAGGAAACTGAGGCAAACAGGGTTAAGTGACTTACTCAGGGTTACACAGGCAAGAAGTGAGAGTAAAATAGCTAGTAAGTGTCTGAGGTCACATTTGAACTGTTCTTCCTGGCTCCAGGCCCAGGTCCCCTGTGCCACCTAGCTGTCCTTAAGGTGAAAGGACCCGAGTTCTAATTCAAGTCCTATTACTCCTTCTGTGATCTTGGGCAAATCTGTTCGTCTCTGGGCCATAGCTTCCTCATCTGTAAAATGAAAAAGTTGGGCTCAATGGCCTCTAAGACCCTTCACAGATTTAAATCTATGTTCTTAATGATGGAGTCTAGGCTCTGGGAACCCCTTTGAATCTTCCCACTTGATGAGGCATTTGCTTGAGGCCATAAGTCTTTCATTATCCTAGGCCCAAATCTGTTACCCTTAAACTAGCCTAGCCCCCATTGTCTGTCATCTCCAGGTAGCCTTCTGCTATTTCCCACCTTTAATCCCATTCCTGGAGTCTGACCTCATTTCCTCAGATCCTCCTTAGACTCTTCCTCAAGACCCTCCCCAGACCCCTCCTCTAGAGCACCCTTAGATCCCTCCCAGAATCTTTCTATATATAAGATGCATCTGGCCTCAGTGAAGGTGCTAAGACTCAATCTAGCATACACTCTCTCTGTCAGATTGTTCTGACCTGCTTGTCAATACAAGCATCACAAATACTTAGGCTCCTTAAGAGTCTACCTATTATTTTTTTTTTGGAGGGCAATTGGGTTTAAGCAACTTGCCCAAGGTCACACAGCTAGGTTTTTATTTGTGTGTTCGTTAAGTGTCTGAGGCCGGATCCAAACTCAGGTCCTTCTGACTCCGGGGCCGACGCTCGACGCTCTACTCACTGCGCCACCTAGCCGCCCCAAGTCTACCTATTATTACAAATCTTTAATAAGCTTTGCTTTTCTTTGACTGAGAGAAGACTTGAGTCAAATTCATTTGGCAGGACCCGATATGTTGATATTTTGGGGTGTTGGGTGCTTCTAAACCCTAAACCTCCACACTATGATCATAGGGTAGAGAAGGAAGACTCAGTCTGTAGGAATAAGGAATAGGATTAAGGGGTTTTCAAGAGAAAGACTCCAGGAGAAGGCAATGGAGGAGGCAATTCTAAAAGGCAGGTGGTGGTTATTTTACAGAAGAGGAAACTGAGGCAAACAGGGTGCAGTAACTTATCCAGGGTCACATAGCTAGTAAGTGTCTGAGGTCAAATTGGAACTCACATCTTCCTGACTCCAGGCTAGGTGCTCTATCCATTGTGCCCTGCCTCCAACCCCACTCAAGGAAAGCTAGGTAAGATAACGTAAATAAAACAAAGGAGTTAATCAATCAAACAATTGTTAAGTTTACCGTGAGTCAGTCAGCAGGCATTTGCTAAGTGCCACGCCAAGCATTAGAGATAAAAAAAAAAAACAAAACTAAAGTCAGTCTCTGCTCTCAAGGAGCTCACTGTCTAGTGAGGAAGAAAACATGCAAATGATCATGTTCATACAAGACAAAGATGCATAAAGTGGAGTTAATTAATGGAGAGAAAGTACTGTACTTAAGAGAACTTGGGAAAGGTTTCTGTATTTAGTGGGTTTTTAACTGGGACTTGAAGGAAGCTGAGAAGAGAAGGCATTCCAGGCATCTGGGGTGGCAGATGGTGAGTCTTGTGTGGGGAACAGCAGGCAGGTCACTGTCACTGGACTGCAGGTGTGTGTGTGTGTGTGTGTGTGTGTGTGTGTGTGTGTGTGTGTGTGTGTGTGTGTGTGTGTGTTTGGGCCTGACCTCTCAGGTCCCATTAGGTCTGACAGCTAGGAGTCTGTCTCATACTCAGCCTGATATTCTGAGGTTCTCAATCCAGTTTGGTTATGTTGGAGAACATGGACCTGGACACAGCTTCTGAAGAATGGAGGACAAGGACAGACACCCCATCTGGAAGTATAAGCCAGATTTTTTCAGTTCTCTTGGCACTAGGGAAAACTTCAGGTACTTTTTTGTGGGTTTTGTTTTGTTTGTTTTTTTAGGCTTACTCCCAAACCTTTCTTTATGGAGGATGAGACTTCCAGGCCCTATGCCTGTAGCTCCCAACAGTTCACTTTTGGGTTGCCTTTTTCAACATTGGGAAAAATTTAGTTTCTCTGGAGAACTTAAAAAGGAAAATTTGGTGTTTTTTTGCAACAGTTTGGCCTCAGTATCACCCAGAGGACCATGAATCTGGGCCTGCTTTTGGGACTTTAAAAGATAATACTCTCGCAGTTAAGATTATACTGTCACAGAGAAGGAAGATAGATAGCTGCCTACTTAATGGACTTTGTTGAACTTTCTTGGCTCAGGAAAGATTGTAAGATGCTTGAAGCTAGAGCCGCTCAACAAAGGGGATATGGGGACCAATTAAATGACCCCCTTCCTATGGCTTTGGCCCCAGCCCCTCACCCTTCAGTGACTCCTGCTCAGGTCCCAGTCACTGGTCTCAACAAAGCAGCTCCCCCAGCCCCTTCTGCTGCACCCTAACCCTTTTCTCCTTGGTTTCCCTCACCTTTTCCTCTAGCCCAATACCCCTCATTTCCTGCCTCCTACACCATCCATATCTCCTACCCTGCATCTTCCACCATGGCCCCTCTCCCCTCAGGGACCCCTGCTTAGGTGCCAGTCACTGGTCTTGCTGAGGTACCTCCCTCTGTGGCCCTCCTCCTGAGGCAACACCCACTCAGGCCTCAGGCCCAGCCCTGAGGCAGTCATAGAGGTATCTCCTCTTCTAACCCCTTCCCCTCCTCAAGTGCTGGCTGACCTTCTCTCTGGCTAGCTGGATCCCCCCAGTCTTGCGGTCTGATCCAGTACAGCCAGCACCCCCCAGTGACCCTCCTCACAGGAAGGGGGACTTCCAATCTCCCTTCCCAAGACCCTGTTCCCACAGCACCTTCAGGATTTTTCCCCTTAAAGGTGGGACAACTAGAGTGCATGTCCCATTCTCCATTTCAGATCTCAATCAAATTAAAGAAAAATGGGGGAAGTTCTCTGAAAATCCAACAAGTTTACTGAAGGTTTTCAGGACATATCCTAACAATTCAAGCTTTCTTGGGGATGATTTGCATATCCTCTTCTCCACCTGTTGTTCCACTGAGGAGAAGAAGAAAATCTGGGAACAAGCTCCAAAATTTGGGGATCCTTTGGTTACCCCAGAAAATACCCTCCAGGGGGAGCTGTTGTTCCCACTAGTGACCCAGGATAGGATTACCAAACTCAGGAGGATAGGGAAAAGAGAGACCATATGGTACTTTGCCTGTTAGAAGGCCTGAGAACTGCATTTCAAAAGCAGGTAAATTATCAGAAAATTAGGGAAATTACTCAGATCAAGAAAACCCTGCCCTTTTCCTAGATAAATTTGTAGAAGCTATTAAAAGTATACAAATTTAGATATATAGAGTCAGCTCTATAGAAGGGGCAGCAATCCTTAACATGTATTTTATTAGTCAGACTACCCCAGATATTAGGAGGAAACTGCATAAATTGGCAATAGGACCCCAAATATCTCAGGCCCAATTACTGGAGACAGCCTTTGGAGTCTTTAATAACAGAGACCTGGTTGCAACAGAGGAGAAAGAATACAGGGAATGAACCAGATACAGAGAACATGCTCAATTCTTCACTGCTGCCATGGCCAGGAAAAGCCCCTCCATGAGACCCCCTTGGAGGAAACCCAGTCACTTGGGCAGGGGGAAAACCTGCTTTTGATGCCACAAGGAGGATCACTGATCCAAGGAGTGCCACTCCAGGGAGGCCCCTGAGGGTGCTCTGCCCAAAAGGTGTATTTTGGTGGCTGAAAGCTGCATCATTAACTTGGGGTTTACATGCTATGATATGGGATGTGCTATATAAGTGTTAGGTATTCTTCTTCTCAATGAAGTTCATTGTCTCTTCCCTCTGATTGGAGGGCTGAAAGGCAGAACAATAAACTTCTCTCAAAGCTTTCCTTTAGATAAGTCTCAGAACTTTCCAGGTAACTCTGCTTAGTTTTGACTCCCAAGAGTATTATGTTCTGGTGACCCATGTATTATCTTCCCCCATTAGACTGTAAGTTACTTGAGAGCAGGAGCTATCTTTTTTTTTTTTTAAATTTATATCCTCAGTGCTTTGCATAGTGGTTGGCACATAGTATGCACTCTAAAAAATGTTTTTTTGAATTGATATTATATAAATGTAATAATATACATTATATGGAGAGTTGTGTGATAAGTAATAACACAATTGGGTGAATTTTGAACAAATCAGAAGAGTTGTTAGTGGTGCCTTGTCAACTTAGAAGGGGTCACCAGGGGAGTACCCCAGGTATCTGTGTTTCTTCCTAGGATATTTAGCTTTTCATCTGTAACTTGGATAAAGGTGTAAATGACATACTTATAAAATCTGCAGATGATGCAAAGCGAAGATGGATAATTATTTCTGGAGCTAGTGTTGTACCCCAATAAAAGCGAGACAGAAGATCTCCAACATTAAATTTAAAAAGCGGATTTTATTACTGTGGGACTGTCAGGGTACATGCCCAAATCAGACAGTGCTTTGGCACAGACATTGTGCTGGTTTTATAGAGGTTCCATAGCCAGGTTACATAAGCTGAAATTACAGTGATGTAAGCTGAAACTATAGTGATTGGTCAGTATACATTTGAATTTCCCGCCAGCAAGAAACCCTAGGCTGGGACTCCCACCCACAGATCAATCAAGGGAAAGCAAGGGGTGGGGGGAGAGGAAGGTGGAGTTCTCTGCTTTACAAATCAATGAAGGAAAGGGAAGGTTGACTTGTCTGCTTTACAGATCAATGAAGGGAAGGGCAAAGTGGAGTAGTGTCCAACACTAGGACGGGAACAGAGAGCAACAAATTAAAAATATGGAATGAATCTTGTAAGGCCAAATTCAATGAAGGTAAGCATAGAATCTTTTATTTATATAGGGAAGGCGTTCTCTGAAAACCCAGAAAGTAAGGGTCTGAAAAAGTGTTTAACTTGATCCCTCCCACAGTCTTTCTGTATATAAGATCCATCTGGCCTCCATGGAAGTGCTGAGATATGATCTAGTGCAGACTCAGTCTGTGTCAGATTGTTCTGGCCTGCTTGTCAATATAAGCATCACAAATACTTAAGCTCCTTAAGAGTCTACCCATTATGGGGAATCTTTAATAAACTTTGTTTTCTTTGGCTGAGAGAAGACAGGTAAAATTCATTTGGCAGGACCTGATGTGTTGGTATTTTGGGGTCTTGAGCACCCCTAAAGTCCCAAACCTCAACACTCCCCCCCTTCCCCCAGACTCTAGATGCTAAGGTCATAATTCTGTCCTTGTGTGCCCTCATTGGAGTCTGAAGTCTTTTCCTTTGCCTTAAATGTTTACTTTGTCTTTATAAACAGTGTTAACCACAAGTATTTGGGGATTGAAGTTGGGAAGAGATGATTGAAGGGAAAGCAAACCAGAAGAGATAGAGTGCGGTGGCATTAAACTAAAGTATCTTGCCAGAGTGCTTATCTCTGTCTGGGTGCTTGGTGATGACGATAAAAATAAAAATGATAAAAATCTTTTGTTACAACTTTTCAGATCTAAGAGAGAATTTTTATACTGGTAGATACACGTATGTGAGTCGGCTAGGTGGCACAGTGGATAGAGTTCAGGGCCTGGAATCAGGAAGACCTGAGTTCAAATCTGGCCTCAGACACTTACTGGCTGTGTGACCCTGGGCAAGTCACTTTACCCTGTTTGCCTCAGTTTCCTCATCTGTAAAATGAGTTGGAGAAGGCTGATCATTCCAGTATTTCTCTCAAGAAAACCCCAAATGGGGTCATGAAGAGTTGGACATGACTGACAACAACAACGCACCTAGGGAAGGAATCAGCAGTAGAGTTGGGAGTAAACAGGAGTGGTAGACCAACCATACCACACCATGCCACCATATATATATAGTAAGTATGAGCTTATCTGGGAATGCAATTTTTAAAAATTTTATTTATTCCTCTGCACTGGGAGTTTAGATGTTATTCTTCTTCTTCCTGTTTCTTTTAAGCAAGATTTTCTTTTTTTTTTTGCTTTTTTGGAAGGCAATTGAGGTTAAGTGATTTGCCCAAGGTCACATGGCTAATTTTTGTTTTAAGTGTCTGAGGCCAGATTTGAACTCAGGTCCTCCTGACTCCAGGGCCCGATGCTCTATTCACTGTGCCATCTAGCCACACCTTAAGCAAGATTTTCTAGAATTACTGCTATAAGTATTATAGTTTTCCTCATGAAATTTTATTTTTTATATACTTGTTTTGTTTTTTCTCTTTGAGTTATTTCAATTTTCCTTTGATGTTTCAAGCTTGAAGTTGACTTTAACACCATGTTCTTTCTACTTTTCAGAATTTACAACTCATTAAATTTTATGATTTTCATAAACAATTTTTAAAAATTTGAAATACGCTTTTATTGCTTTCCCATGGAAATTTTACTCCTTCGCTTTTTTTATACTTTCCAGACAGAGGGCCATGACTCAAGGGAGGGGCCCAGTTTCAAGGAAAGTGACCCCTGGTAACAGAGAAGAGAACAGACTGAATTCATCACTTTTTTTCTCTCCTTCTGTCTCATCCTCTCCCTCTCTCTTTCTTTCTTCTTTTTCTGCTATGTTATCCTTCTACCTACCACCTCCCTTTCCCCAAATTAAAAAAAAGTACTTAACAAATATGCCTAGTCAGGCAAAATAACATCCCCCCCCCATTTTATTCTGTTTCTTGAATCTATCACGTCTGTGGAGGAGTGAGTCGTAATAATAATAGCTAACATTTATTTAATGCTGTGCTATGCACTTTACAAATATTATCTCATTTGATCCTTATGAGAAAAATTATTAGTTATTAAATTGGGATCCAGGTTTTTCTCCCTTATTTCCTAATTTAGGGCCCAGTCCCTGTAGAAGGTCAGTTAGTCTCTGAAAGGCATGACTGATTAATGAGATTGCCTTGGCCCTTGGGGGAACATACTCTTCAATCCTGGGCAGGACTCTAACCAACTAAGAAACCTTGCTTTTGTTTAGAGTGTAAACAGAATCTAGTCTAGGCCAATTCTTACCCTGAAAGAAATGAGCCCCTGTCCTTGTATCCTTCCATTAGAGTTTAGGGTGACTCAGCTCTTGAAGGAAAACTAACCAGAGTGGTCTGGATGGAAATGGATTCTCCTGTCCAGACTGCTAGTGGTGGTTGAGTCTCATGATCAACCCATGTTCTCAGCTAGAGGAGCCGAAGACTTCTAGCCCAACTTCTCATTAAATGTCCACCAATCAGGATTGATTTTTGCTTGTCTGGGACATTCCCTTTTACAAAAGTATTTAAGGCTTTCATTGTCTCCATTAGGAGTCTTTGGTTACTGAGAGAAACCACTGACCATCAGTTTATTGAATATTGGCTAATGTAATTAATAAGTTGATTATTAATTACCCCAAAACTCTGTCACTTGGGTTTTTCACTTGTAACACTTTCAACAACCCTCAGAGGCAAATGCTACTATCCTCCTTTATAGATGAGAGAACTGAGACAAACAGAGGTTACATAACTTGCCCAGGGACACAAGTGTTGGAGGCTGAATTTGAATTCAAGTCTTCCTATCTCTGGGCCTGACACTCTGTGCACTATGGTACCCCCTGGTTACCCTCTGCTTGATCATCAGTCATATGGAATCATGGTTAGTTATTTCATCGATTGAAGTTCTCAAATCTTTCAAAATTGTGTCTTTACAATGTTGTCACCAAATAAATTGTTCTCCTGGTTTTGCTCATCTCTGCTTCAGTTCATATGACTCTTCCCAGGTTTCTCCAAAACTATTTCTTTTATCATTTTTAAACTATGCAATACTATTCCATTACATTTATATGCTATAATTTTTTCAGTCATTCCTCAAATGATATGGACCCTCTTAGTTTCCAGGATTTTGTCACTATGAAAAAGGCTGACATATATACATATATATATATATATATATATATAATGCAATATATGTATGTTTATATACATTTACTTTTGTGTAGTGTTATACTGTTTATGTATATTTATATATGTGTGTATGTATACATATGACTCCTTTTCCTCTTTCTTTGATCTTTCTGGGGGGATAGGCTTAATAGTGATATTGTTGGGTCAAAGAGTATGGACAGTTTAATGATTTGTGGGGGGCATAATTCCAAATTGCTTTCCAGTATGGCTGGACCAATTCACAGTTCCTCCCATGATGCATTAGTGTGCATGTTTTCCCACAGCTTTTACCAATGATCATTTTGCTTTTTGGGAGTCATTTTGGCCAATATGATGGGTGTGACATGGAAATTCATAGTTACTTAATTTTCAGTTCTCTAGTTTTTAGTGATTTGGGACTTATTTTCCCATGTGGTTGGTATTTCGTATTTCTTCCTTTGAAAATTGCCTTTCTGTATCCTTTCACCATTTATGTATTGGGTAGTGGTTTTATTCTCATAAATCTGAATCAGTTCTTTATATATCTTTGATATGGGACCATTTTATCAGAGCAACTCACCAAATGCATTTTTTTCCCAATTAACTTTTTCCCTTCTAATTTTAACTGCATTGGTTTTATGTAAAAACTTCCTAATTTTATGAAATCAAAATTGTGCATTTTTATCTTCTGTACTCCTCTCTATCCTTTGTTTGGTCATGAACTCTTCCCTTATCCATAGTGGTGAAGCATATTTTCTTCCTTTCTCTTCTAATTTATTTATGACGTGACCTTTCTTAATCTAAGTCATTATTCATTTAGAGATTATATTATATGGTAGGAGATACCTACCAGCTTTCTTCCTAGTTTTCATAAACCTGTACCTGCACCAAATTGTTTTGATGATTACTGCTTTGTAGTATAGGTTGAAATCTGGCACTGATAGGTACCCTTTATTCTCACCTTTTATCATGATTTCCCTTGAGATTTTTTATCTTTTTTTGTCCTGCAGATAGATTTCATAATTCTTTTTTTCTAGTATTAGAAAATAATCCTTTGGAAGTTGGGTAATTTGATTGGTATGACATTGAATTAGTAATATAATTTAGGTCATATTAGGAAAGAAAGAAGGAAATAAGCCTTTATTAAGCAGCCTCTGTTTCAGCCTTTTTAAAAAAATATATTGACTTCGGCTGTCCATCATCAATTACTATTTCTTCACTTACTTAAGTCTATTTTTAGTAGTGTTTTATCATTGTATTCATTTCATTCTTATGTGTCTTAGAAGATAGACTCTCAAAAATATACTTTCTGTAGTATGGGAGAGAAGAGGTATTTGACTACCAAACTGAAGGTCTGCAGAGCTGTTGTACTGACCTCACTGTTATATGCCTGTGAAACCTGGACAGTCTACCAGTGCCATGCCAGGAAACTGAATTACTTCCATTTGAATTGGCTTAGGAAGATTCTGAAGATCTCCTGGCAGGATAAGATACTGGACACCAAGGTCCTTACTCGAACTAAACTGCCAAGCATTCAAACTCTGCTTCAGAGAGCACAACTCCAAGGTGCTGGCCACATTGTTTGAATGCAAACCATAGGCTTGCCAAAAAGACTATTTTATGGAGAACTCACTCAGGGCAGGTGTTCACATGGTGGTCAGAAGTGATACAAGGACACTGTCAAGGTCTCTCTTAAGAATTTTGGAATTGATTGTGTGACATGGGAGACACCATGGCACAGGTCCGCCCAGCATGCTGTACCCACATCAGAGAAGGTGCCGCCCTCTATGAGCAAAGCAGAATTGAAAAAGCTGAAAGGAAATGCAGGATACACAAATTTAGAGAATCCACCCAAAATGTTCACATGGACTATTTGTGCCCGACCTGTGGTAGAACATTCTGAGCTCTTATTGGGCTGATCAGCCATAGTCAGACACATTGAAACTTGACTCCAGCATAGTGATGTCATTTTGGTCCTCTTCCAGAACAAAGGACAACAACCAACCAACATTTTGTAGTTATTACGAATGGGAGTCCTTGATCTCTTCCTGTTGGGTTTGGTTGGTCAATATAAATACTGCTGATGTATGCATATTTACTTCATAACCTTCAACTTCGATAAAGCAATTAAGTTAATTTTTCAGTAGACTTCTTTTTGGGTCCTGACATTCCAAGAACAAATTAGACACACTGAAGAAAGAGAGCTTCAAGGGGTCTGACTCCTCAGGCCAAAGAGAAGGGTTACAGATGGTCTCACATAAGGGGGAGTTCATGAGGATTCTAAGAGCAAGGGAATTATAGTAACCAGGTACCATCTCATTCCTTGGTTATCTGTGCTCTCTGCTCATGTGTCCCACTACCTACATACTTTCAGATTGAGACCACTCAGAGATTTTTTTTTTTGGCAGGAAAAAAATGCACCAAGGTCTTCAGGGGAATGTCTTGAATCAACTGTTTTTGTTATATAACATTAGTAAATACTTTTTATGAAAGTTAACTAAATCCACCTGATAGTGAGCATAGAGTTGGGATGGTAGAGTGATGGATGTCGAGTCAGGAAGACTTGAGTTCAAATGTGACCTGAGGTGCTTACTAGCTGTGTGACTTTGGGCAAATGCTTAAGTGATATCTGCCTCAGTTTCCTCATCTGTAAAATAGGGATAATGATAGCACCTGCCTTCCAGCATCATTGCAGGGAATGTTACATAAATGATGGTTATTATTATTATCATGAGTAGAAGTGCTAAAAACAGTCTTCAGTATTCCTTCTAGAACCCTGAGGCAACTAGGTGGCTCAGTGGTTAGAATATTGGGCCTGAGTTCAGGAACGCCTTAGCTGTGTGACCCTGGGCAAGTCACTTAACCTCCATCTGCCTCAGTTTCCTCAGTGATATAATGCAGATCATAAAAGGAACTACTTCCCAGGGTTATTATGAAGATTGAGATAATATTTTTAAAGTGTTTAACACAGTGCCTGGAGGTAGTAGGTGCTACACAACAACAAATGCTAGTTTCTTTTCTTGCTGAGGGGAGTAAGTAGCACCTTCCCCTACCCCCTTTCCCCAAACAATACGAATACAGTTTGGAGAATTGCCCTCAGAGAGAGTCAAATAAGAGAGGGAGCAGGACAAAAGGAGTTCTAAACTCAAGACTGAATTAAATGTCTAATCACAGAAGCACATGGCTGGCTGATGTCTGAGACTCCAGGTAACTGAAATAGTATATAAGTATGTGCACTTCTGATCTGAGACCCTAGGAGGTACAGGGACTGAGTAGGAACTCATCAAAGACTATGCACTAGCAGAACTGCAGGATGCTGCCCCTAGAGGGTAACTATGGAAGCCAGCTCATGACTGCACAGCCGTTATGTTTGTTCCCTCCATATGTGTTCCTCCTTCTACCACTAATCCTTCTAATACTAATCTGTGGTAGAGTGCACTTCTGTGTACAGGAAGGAACAGACTCACTCAAATGATATGAACCTGGGTTGGTTTTCTGGGGAACCATTTGTGAGCATGAGGCCAGCTGCTGTATATCATCTATTGATTTGGGCCTAACCACATGTTTGGCTCTTATGCCAATGACTGCATTCAAGTCACCAAAGCCCCTGGGAGCACTTAGCCTGGGTTCTCTTCCCAACCTCATTGCCCAATATGATCCACTAATGGGCCCAGGCTGGAAGTAAGGAGACCTGGGTTCTAATACCAGCAGTGAATTTTCTGGTGAAACCTCAAGCAAATTATTTTCTTTCTTTATTTTTTTTGCTTTTTGGAGGGTGATTGGGGTTAAATGACTTGCCCAAGGTCACACGGCTAGTTTTTTTTTTTATGTGTGTTAAGTGTGTGAGGCTGGATTTGAACTCAGGTCCTCCTGACTCTGCAAATTATTTTCATCTCTGACACCCATTTTTCTCCTCTCTAAGGTGGAGATCAAAACCTCTGTTCTGACTCCATTTCCTGGAATGAGCATAAAATGGTAATTAAGTAAAAAACACCATTGTACAAATGATAGTAACTATTATAATGCTTATAATTAATACTATTATTACTACTATGCCTCTTCTCCCCATTTGCTCCTCCTCATTCAAAATAGATTGAAGAGGGAAGACATGCTGGAGTTGTTTGCTTGGAAGGAGAGGTTGGGCAGCCGTCATCTGGGAGTATGAGAGGGGTGATGGTGAAGTATATGAGGCCTTTAGACTTTTTTGGCTACCCTTTTAGGGGTGGCAAGCTCATAAATTCGGGGGGATGCTTCTGCCCTCATGGCGGCCAGTGAGATACAGTAGGGGTCATGGCCCTCATTGCAATCTTTCCGTTCCTTGGGCTTGGCCAAATAGAGGATCCGTTTACTGGCCACAGCATTCTTGGTCTCATCTGAGATCACCCAGGAGCAGGGCTTGTCGTAGGCATAGTTAGTGGCAAGCATCTTGGGCACTGCAAAGGCAGACAAGAAAGGGAATCAGGTTAGGTTTGGGTAGAACTATGGGCTAGACTCAGGGAGGAAGGAGATTTAAGGAAGTAAGAAGATGCCTGAAGGTTCTAGGAATTCCAAGCTGCATCATAGAATCATTGGGTTTAGAGCAAGGAGGCACTTTGGTGCTTGCCTAGCTGCTCTTCTTCCTTCATTCTCAAAGGCAACAATGACATCAGGGAGGTGATGTCATGATTTGCAAATGAATTGGATTTAAGTGAGAGAGGGCTGTGTAAAGTCACTGGCCTCATTTTCTCCTCCAGAGTCATCTGGGTCCAATGGCAAGATATAGATCAAAATGACTGGAGATGGCCCAGGATGTAGTGGGGGATCTTGGCCTTTTCAAGCTAAAGTCTTTAACAGGTCCCAGTTTTACTGAGGCAGCACCCATTCAGTGACTAAGGCTTATTAAAGCTTAATAAGAAATGAGGCAAAGAATGGCTTCTTTTTAAAAAAAAAAAAAGGTCTGGATGAGGAAGACCCATTCATTCTGAGCCAGTCTGGGTCCAAACAATGACCAAATAGGCTTGGTGTGGGACCAGAGTGATTTAAGGGAAAAAAAGCTAAAGCAACAACAAAAGTTTCTGAGATTAAAGTTTTCATTTCCTTTGGGCAGAGCACAGGAGATAGGGGTAATGATACTCTATGTGGAGAGAGAAGAAAAGAAAGGAAAAAAGGGAAGGAAGGAAAAGAGAAAAAGAAAGAGAGAAGAGAGAAGGAAGGAAGGAAAGAAAGAGAGAGAAAAAAAGCCATATAGTTTAGTCCCTGGTAGGCAGAGACTCCTCTATTCACAGAAATTGCTGCTTGTCCTTCATTCTTGAGGAAGACCATGACATCAGGGAAGTGATGTCATAACTTGCAAGTAAATTGGATTTAAGTGAGGCAGGGCTGTGCAAAGTCACCAGTTTCACTTTCTCCTTCAGAGTCATCTGGGTCCAGTGACCAGATAGAGATCAGGATGACTAGAGATGGCCCAGGCTGCAGCTGGGGACCTTGGCTTTTTCAAGCTAAGTCCTTTTCCAGGTCTCAATTTAACTGAGGTATCCCCCATTCAGTGATTAAGGCTTAATAAGAAATGAGGCAAAGAATGGCCTCTCTAATATATATATGGGGGAAGACCCTCAGAGTTTTCTCTATGAGTAGAGAAGGAGTTGCCCACTAGGGACCAAATTTCCAGGGGGGCAACATGGCTTTCTTTCTTCCTTTCTTTCCTTCCTTTCCTTTCTTCCTTCCTTTCCTTTCTTTCTTTCTTTCTTTCTTTCTTTTCTTTCTTTCTTTCTTTCTTTCTTTTCTTTCTTTCTTTCTTTCTTTCTTTTCTTTCTTTCCTTTCCTTCCTTCCTTCCTTCCGTTCTTTCTTTCTTTCTCTCATCCTTCCTTCCTTCCTTCCTTTTTTCTCTCATCCTTTCTTCTTTCTTTTCTTTCCTTTCTTTTTCTTTCTTCTCTTTCCACATAGGATATCACACCCTTACCTGCCAGTGCTTTGCATAAAGAGAATGTATATTTTAATCTCTGAAACATTTTTTTTACTTTTGCTTTTTTCTCTTAAAAACCAGCCTTAACCCCAAATTACTCCCAGACCAAACCCTACTTGGTCATTGTTTGTCCCGATTGGCTTAGAATGAAAGTAAATGACAATTGTTTCTGTTTGCCTAGTTTAATCCCTCCATTTTTCAGATGGGAAAATTGATGAGGGGAGGGGACTGCAGGTTGACCAAGGTCTCAGTTACCTCTTCTGTAAAATAGAGGTGTTAAACCAGATGACCTCCAAAGTCCTTTCCAATTCTAAAGACTAGGTTTTCCAAGGTAATTAATAGCAGAGCCGCAACTCCAACTCAGATTGACTTGAGATCCAAGAAATGGAGGTGAAGGAGAGTATTCCAGGAATGAGGGACAAGCAGTGCAAAGACATGGAGGTAAGAGATGGAGTGTTGTAAGGTATGAGGAACAGGAAGAGGGCAAGTGTGGTTGGACTGCAGAGTATTTACTAAAGAAGAAAGTGTAATGAAATTAGAAAGGTAGGTTAGATACTAATCAGAAGAGTTTATATTTGATCATGGAGGTAATACTATAATCTATTGAGCTGCTGGTAACATGGTCAGACTTGAACTTTATTTACTTTTTTAATTAAAAAAATTTTTTTTTTGCTTTTTGGAGGGGGGGAAGTAGGGCAATTGGGGTTAAAAGTGACTTGCCCGAGGTCACATGGCTAATTTTTGTGTGTTAAGTGTCTGAGGCCAGATTTGAACTCAGGTCCTCCTGACTCCAGGGCTGGTGCTCTATTCATTATGCCACCTAGCCACCCCTTGAACTTTATTTATTTATTTATTTGTTTGTTTGTTTATTTATTTATTTATTGGCTTTTTGGAGGGCAATTGGGGTTAAGTAACTTGCCCAAGGTCACACTGCTAGGTTTTTCTTTGTGTGTGCATTAAGTGTCTGAGGCCAGATCTGAACTCAGGTCCTTCTGACTCCAGGGCCAACGCTCTACTCACTGTGCCCCCTAGCCACCCCTTGAACTTTATTTTTAAAGGCAGAGTGAAGTGACTTGCCCAGAGTCACCCAGCTAGTGTCTGAGGCTGGATTTAAATTCATGAAGTTGAGTTATCCCGATTATAGGCCCAGTGCTCTATCTACTTCACCACATAGCTGCCCCAGACTTGAACTTTAGTAAAATCATATGGGCAACTATGTGAGGGGTGGATTCCAGAGGGGATGGACTTGAGGCAGGGAGACCAATTGGGAGGTGACCACCATGGCTCGGGCTCTAGGTGGTAAGGGCCTGAACTAGCTAGGTGGTCATATGAGTGAAGAGGAGGGATGCATGTGAGAGAGACTTTGTGGAGGGGAGGTAGAAACAACAAGAATTTGGTAACTGATTGGCCATGTGGAATGTGAGTGGGAGTGAGGCATCAAGGATGATACTGAGGCTGGCCATACCCTTGACAGATGTGAGAAAACACTCAACTGCATGGCTGGATCTACCAAAGTTTGCTATCTAATATCCCTTGTGCTCTCCTTGCTGCTAGGCATCCTACTCTTCCCCCATTGACCCTGTTCTTTTCCCCTGTGAGACTGTTCTAAATTTTCTTCTTTCCTCAAACCATTCATAATATTCCCTGCCCCCTCCTTTTCATCAGAGGACCTTGAATCCAAATTTAACAAGAAAATAGAGACCATCTGTCATGAACTTCCTCTTCACTCTCCCCACAAACCCCAACTTCTTTCCAGATTTCCTATAATGGTACAGGGTACCATCATCCTTCCAGTTACTCTGGCTCAAAACTTCATCTGCACTCACACTCACCCCACATATCCAATATCATTCCAAGTCTTGTCTTGCTTTGACCTTTACAGCATGTCTATCTGTCTCATGTATGTCCCCTTATCTCTATTCACATAGTCACCATCCTGGTGGTGAAAGTTCCCTTATCAGATCACAATATATTATCTATTGACTTTCTACCTCTTGAATCTCCCTTCCCTTACCAAATCTTGCTTTCTGTTCATACTAGGACCTCCAATTCCCTAGCCTTTTAGTTCTCTCCCAGGCCATCAGCCCTGCACTAGCCACTCTCTCTTCTTGTCCTCATCTTGACCCCTTAGTGAATCAAATAAACTCTATATCATCCTCTTCTCTTGAGTCTTTGACCACTTATCATATTACCCATTATGACCTGCCAAGCTTCAACCTTGGATGGCTCTCACCATGCACTGTTTTCATTCCTACATATATGCTGCTAAAGCAGACATGGAGAAAATTGTAAAATTATTCTGACTGGGTCCACTACAAATTTCTTGTACATAACTGCTGGGGGGTGTATGTGTACTTCCTCTGGAGACATGAGACCCAGAACATGCTGACTCTGCAGTGAACCATGCTTTGCATAAAGTACATGCTGACCTTGCTGTGATTTATGTTTTGCACAAGCACTGTGGAGGAGAACCAGATGTTCTGTGAGATATGCTCTGTTCCAGGATGAGAGCTCCATGACCTCCTGACTTGTTGCCTTGGATTTAGCTCAGATGTGGCGACATGGCAACTTCTGCCTCAGGAGAAGGGAGGCTGAAGGGTATAAAAGGAGGGAAGCTCAAAGGGTTAGGGATTAGGACATAACTGCAAAAGAAGCTGCTGAATAAAGTCTTGCTACTCTTTGACTCTTCTGGCTTGTGACTCCATTCTTGAGGAATGTGGCTGGCCACATCTGGATGCGCACTGAAGGCCTGAGGCAGATAAGGCCTGGCCGCCCTGACCCTGAAGGTCAGATCACATAATCTCAACTAGGTACTCACTGCTGCTGGGCAATCTTTCTACATTTCCCTAATTAACTCACTTTCTACAGTGGTTATTCCCAGCCTTTTCATCTTTCATAAGATCTCCCATGGCTTCCCTTCCTTGACCCTCTCAAGTCACAACCTTGCCTCATATTTTACTGAAAAAAATTGAGGCTAGGTACTTCATTATTCTTCCATCTTGGAGCTGCAGAGGCCTGCTGGTAACACAACTTCTAGAACAGCAAAATGTCTGGAAGACTGTGGTCCAAGGCCATTTTTGCTGGCTACAAGAGAGGCCTATGAAATCAGAGTGAACATATGGCTCTTTTGAAAATTGAAGGTGTCTATGCACGGGATGAAACTGAATTCTATTTGGGAAAGAGATGTGCTTATGTATACAAAGCCAAAAACAACACAGTAACTCCTGGTGGGAAACCAAACAGAACAAGAGTTATCTGGGGAAAAGTTACTTGGGCCCATGGAAATAGTGGAATTGTTCGAGCCAAGTTCAGAAGCAATCTTCCTGCCAAGGCCATTGGACACAGGATCCAAGTGATGTTCTCTCCCTCAAGGATCTAGAATATGAAAACTGATTAAATAAAATTATACATTTTTGCAAATGTAAAAAAAAAATTGAGGCTATTTGTTAATAGTTTCCTCTTTTCCCCTTCTCCTCATCTTACATCACCCAGACATGTTCTGCTACCATATTGGCCTTGATGCCTGTCTCACACCAAGAAGTAACCCTTTTCCTTGGCAAGGCTAACCCCTCCAAATGCACAAATGATCCTTTTAATGCTGTCTCCTCCAACAGATTGCCCTCTCTATCATCTCCACTATTTCTTTAATCTTCAATTTCTCTCTAATAGCTGCTTGTCTAATGCCTACAAAAATGTCCATTTCTTACCCCTCCTCAAAAAATCCTCCCTTGATCTTTCTATCCTCACTGAAACTGCTCTTTTCAAAGTTACCAATGATCCCTTGGTTGCCAGATCTAATGGCCTTTTCTTAGTCTTCATCGCTAAAAATTATATAGCTCTTACTATGTGCCAGGCACTTTAAAATAATTATTATCTCTTTTGGTCCTCACAAAAACCCTGGGAGGTAGGTGCTATTATTATCCTATATTACAGATGGGGAAACTGAGGCAAGCAGAGATTAAGTAACTTCTGGGGTTGGGGTTTGAACTCTGGTCTTCCTGACTCAGGGCCATTCGGTTTAACTCTTAATGCTCTTCACAACCTGGCTCCCTCCTACCTTTACAATCTTCTTATACCTTCCCACCCCCTCAGTATCCCCTCCCACCTTCCCTCATGCACTGGTCTCCTTATTGTTCCCCTCACAGGACACTCCATCTCCAAGACTCCAGGCATTTTCACTGGCTGTCCCTCATACTTGGAATGATGTCCCTCCTCACCTCTGCCCTCTGATTTCCCTGGTTTCCTTCAAGCCTTAATTTAAAAAATCCCTGGTTCCTAGTTCTATACTCAGAAACAGAGAGGATTCCCACTCTCTACTTCCCCCATTTTCTCCTCCTTTGTGCCAATTTCTGGTGAAGTCCTTCTGTGAAGTAAGAGTCCCCATTATGGTGGTGCCACTGTCCTTTAAGGAAAAAAGAATTTGTTCTAAAATTT
This sequence comes from Gymnobelideus leadbeateri, assembly GCA_011680675.1. NCBI lineage: Eukaryota > Metazoa > Chordata > Mammalia > Diprotodontia > Petauridae > Gymnobelideus > Gymnobelideus leadbeateri. Next base: position 1,550,272 of record WOXC01012492.1, on the reverse strand, counting down.
TTTACCAATCTTTCCCATTTTGGGGGGCTATTTGCTGTTCTCCTTCCAACTTTATCCTTAAATGCTCTCAGAATGATCTGGATTGGTCTCTTGCCATGTTTCCTATAAACTTTTATACTGCTTCTGAGCTTATATTTTAAGCCAGTGTCTCTGATGTCCATAGCTCTCAACTTGGTAAGTCAAATGTTTGTTGGCTTCTTTTAGCATCCCCATTGTTCATCTCTTCAAAAAGAATTTGCAAACCATTCTTCCATTTGGTGGCAATTTTCTTCTGTCTTCTGTTTTCGTTTATAGCAAGAATATGATTCAGTCCCTCCATGATATATTCACTCTATCACTGGATAAAGAGCTCTTATTTAGAGTCCTGACAGCTGTTATGTTTATAGGCAGCCCCCAAAATTGTGTGATTCTTAGCATCTGATGTCTCCTTTTCCCACTATGGCAGAAGTGGATGAGGGATGTACCAGATTGGAAGCTGTTTTGTTTCATGGGTTGCTATAACCAAAGAATTCATCAGCAAGTGGCCAGACTAATGGTAATGGCCTGTTTTGTACAAAAGCAGGCTGGTCTTTGGAAAGTAGGTGGGAACCATAGTCAAAACTTTTTTGGCTGTTAAGGGGGCACCCATCAACTGGGGAAAGACTGATTAAATTATGATGTATGAATATAATGGAACAATATTGTGTCATAAGAGATGAGGAAGGGGATAGGTTCAGAGAAGTCTGAGAAGACTTGTATGAATGGATACAGAGTGAAATGAGCAAGTCCAGGAAAACAATCACAACATTATAAAGACAAACAATTCTAATTGCTGCAATTATCAATCACAATTCCAGGGGACTTAGGATGAAATGTGCTGCCCACCTCTTGATAGAGGAATGATGAACTCAAGGTGCAGACTGAGACATCTGCTTTTGGACATGGACAATGTGGGAATCTGTTTTGCTTGACTGTGTGTATCTGTTTTTTTCTTTTTTTTTTGGAGGGCAATTGGGGTTAAGTAACTTGCCCAAGGTCACACAGCTAGGTTTCTGTTTGTGTGTGCGTTAAGTGTCTGAGGCCGGATCCAAGCTCAGGTCCTTCTGACTCCAGGGATGGCTCTCTACTCACTGCTCCATCTAGCCGACCCCAATCGGTTTCTTTTTCCCCTTTTAAAATTGGGGAAGGTGGCAGGGAAAGAAAATAAATGTTTATTAATTGAAAAACAAAACCATGTAAGAAGGCAGAAGGAAAAACAGACCCTTTCCATGATGGTAGGAATGGTAGGAACCTGTTAAAGCTGGTAGGATGGTAGGAACCTGTTAAAGCTTATGCTTGGCTGGCATGCCCCTTTGGGAATCCAGGTCACTTTTATGGCATGATAAAGCTTTAGAATAGGATTTTCTGGGCCTACTTATAAGAAAAATAGCCATGGTAATAATAACTTCAATTTCTCTATGTTTATGAAATATTGTATAATAATATGCCCTATATTATTAAGCACAGTTAGGTGGCGCCAGAGTGCACAGAGTTCAAGTCTGGAGTCAGGAAGACCTGAGATCAAATGTGGCCTCAGACACCTACTAACTATGTGTCCCTGGGTAAGTCAGTTAACTCTGCATCAGTTTTCTCATCTATAAAATGAGCTGGAAATGGAGATGGCAAACCACTCCAGTATCTTTGCCAGGAAAACCACAAATGGGGTCACAAAGCATCGGACATGATTGAAAATGACTAAACAACAACAAAATACTATTGTGAAGGAAAGAGCCAATTTCTGATTGTGGAGTTTGGGGCTAAGCAGGTCAATATGGAGGGCCGGCATGAGGGAGGCAGGGAAGTCTTCCTGGGGAGTATTTGGTACCCATTAGCAGGTCCTACTAGGAAGGCTGGTGGACGGTGGGGGTGCCAAAGCTTTCTCCATGTCTCCCTCTAAGTCTCAGCTTCTCTCCACTAGCATTAGAGGGGGAAGTGAAATAGGGCTTCTAGTGACTGGAAACATTCCCAATGCAGGCTACCTACTAGCCAGGCTGTAGATCCGGTCAAAGTCTGGGGGACGCTGCTTAGTCTTTTGCGCGATGAGCCATTCAGTAGATGACAGGCTTTTGCCTTTGGGGGCTGCCAGCTCCAGGGTCCGAGGTCTAGCTTGGGCTAGTTGTGCTGCTTTTGACACCTGGATCTAGGGAAGGGAAGGAAGGAGGAGGAAAGCAGATATATGGTGTAGGAAGGAGCCAGCATGCTGCAATCCATCCCTCCCCCTACCCTCTGCTCACCCCAATATACAGCTCTAGAACCATCCATATCAGTCAGGCAATAAACATTATGCATTTACTGTGTGCTGAGCACTGTGCTAAGGGTCTTGGGATACAAAAAAAGGAAAAAGACAGTACCCTACCCTTAAGGAGCTCTCATTCTAATAGGGAAGACAGCATACAAACAACTATGTACAAACCAGAGAGCTATAGGATAAACTGGGAGTAATCTGTCACTAAAATTAAGGAGGACAAGAAAAGACTTTTCCCAGAGGGTGAGTCTTCAGCTAAGACTTGGAGGAAGGAAGGGAGAGAATCTGGAACTCAAAGTTTTAAAAACAAATGTTAAAAACTTGCTACATGCAACCAGGAAATAAGATATACAGGCCATGGGGTATAGAAATCCAGCTTGCCCTACAAGAAAGTAAGGGGGAAGGGGGGAAAGAAAGGATGGGGGAGGATATATGAGAGGGCAGACTGGTATTCAGTATGCTTGCTATCTTGGGGTGGGGGGTAGGGAAGAGATGGGGAGAAAATTTGTAACTTGAAATCTTGTGGAAATGAATGTTGAAAACTAAAAATAAATAAATTCTGGGGAAAAAAAAGACTTGGAGGAAGCTGGGAGGTAAGGGGGAGAGTTTTGCCACTTAACACTGGGTCTCACCTAACTAGGATGGTTTAAGGAGGGGGCATGTCTGCAGGTCCAGAGGTAGATTCAACAACCTCTTAGTGGCCCATTTGATCTTAGGGATCCCAAGTATAAACTTATCCTGGCTTTGACACATCTTCCCTGTGTTACCTTGAATGAATCACTTAAACTCCAGGACCCCACCTATTACTTTTGGATAGCTCTAACCATTGGGATTTTTCTTTTTCTTGACCCCCCCCCCCGCCCCCACCAGCTTAAATCTGTCTCTTTCCAAAACACTTCCCATTGTTCCTGGATCTAGGACGAAGCAGAACAAATCTTTTAAAAACTCCAAAAACCAAAAAGAGGAATATTTTTCACATGCTAGCCCTTCAAATACTTGATGACAGCTATTCCACTGCTCCTAAGTCTTCTGTTTTCCAGGCTAACCTTTCTCAGTTCCTTCATCATTGGACATGATCTAGAGACCCTTTACCAACATCCTGCATAGCTACATTGGAAGCCATCCAGTTTGCTGATGTTCTAGCTAAAATGTTGGGCCAGAATGGGACAGATTATATCAGAGTAAAGGAAGACAGTGACCTTCTAAGTTCCTGGAAGTTAGCCCAAGATTTCTTGAGCTTTCTTGGCTTCCACATCACTGTGTTGATTTATGTTACTCTTGTGCACTGGGTTTTTTGTCAGGAAAGGTAAGTCAAGTCAAGTCAACAAGCATTTAATACGTTCCAGGAACTGTGCTAAGACTGAAGAACACCACCCCCTCAAAAAACCCCCACCCTAAGCCTTTCAATAACTCCTATCTACCCGTGCTTCCCTCTTCCCTAATTGATCAAATGAAGTTAATTGTTTTTTAATTCAAGTGTATTACTTTATATTTATGTCTATTAAATTAAATTTTATTGGATTCAATCTAATATATTCTTACTTGTCCAGAGCTATTTATATCATGAATCCTGTTGCCTGAGGAGAGTTGGATTAGATGATCTCCAAAGTCCCTTTCAACTCTAATAATAATAACAATGATGATAGCTAACAAGTATATAGCTCCTACTATGTGCCAGGTGCTGTGCTAAACGTTTTACAATTATTACCTCATTTGCTCCTCAGAACAACTGGGAAGCAGGTGCTAGTGTTATCCACGTTTTACACTTTTGTAAATTGAGGCAAACCAAGTTTAAGTGACTTGCCCAGGGTCACACAGCTAGTAAGAGCCTAAGCCCAAGTTTGAACTCAGGTCTTCCTGAATCTGGACCCAGCATTCTGTGCCTAGCTCCCTCAGTTTATGCTTTTGGGTATTGCTTTGATTCCATCTGCCTATTTGATAAGCATGTTGTCCATGCTTTTATTCAATCAGTGATGAAAATGTTAACACAGGACCAAAAAGCAGTTCCTGAGGTATAGTATACCTCCTTCTGAGATGCCTTTGAGCCATTAGTACCAGCAATGGCCCTGGACATTGAGTAGTTTGCGGGCATCTCAATGTACTCTCTACATCTCTCCATCTTTTCCCCCACATATATGAGACTTTGAAAAATACTTTTCTAAAATTTATCTATAGTATTCCCATGATCTACAAGTCTAAACTAATCTTGATGGAATCTTCTTGGGTTTGAGGGATGGCAGTTTCCTTTTCTTTTGTTGTTGTTGTTCAGTCATATCCGACTCTTTGTGACTATATTTTGAATTTTCTTGGCAAAGATACTGGAGAGATTTGTCATTGACTTCTCCAGCTCATTTTTAAAAATAAATTTATTTATTTTTTAGTTTTCAACATTCATTTCCACAAGATTTTGAGTTACAAATTTTCTCCCTAGCTCTCCCTTACCCTCTACCCCAAGATAGCAAGCATATTGAATACCCCTTCTCCCAATCTGTTCTCTCTTATGTCTTCCCCCATCCCCCCTTACTTTCTTGTAGGGCAAGATGGATTTCATTACCCCATTGCCTATGTATCTTTGGTTGGACTTAAAATTTTTTTTTTAACATTTGTTTTTAAAACTTTAATTTCCAGATTTTTTCCCTTCTTCCCTCTTCACCCACCCTCACTTCAATACAGGTTGTACATGTATAGTTATGCAAAACATTTCCATAGTAGTTATATTTCCCTCTATCCTACTCCACCCCCCATTTATTCTATTTTCTCCTTTGACCCTGTCCCTTTTCTAAAGTGTTTGCTTCTAACTACCCTCTCCTCCAATCTGCCCTCCCCTCTGTCATCCCCCCTCTTATCCATTTCCCCCCTACTTTCCTGTAGGGTGAAATACCCAATTGAGTGTGTATGTTATTCCCTCCTTAAACCAAATCCAATGAAAGTAAGGTTGACTCATTGCATTTCACTTGCTCTTTCCCTCCATTGTAACAGTTTTCTCTTGCCTCATTTATTTATATTATTTTTTGCTTTTTGGAGGGCAGTTGGGGTTAAGTGACTTGCCCAGGGTATTAAGTATCCAAGGCGGGATTTGAACTCAGGTCCTCCTGACTCCAGGACTAGTGCTCTGTTCACTGTGCCACCTAGCCACTCCCTCTTGCCTCTTTTATGTGAGATAATTTACCCTATTGTATCTCTCCTTTTCTCCTCCCAATATATTCCTCTCTCACCTCTTAATTTTATTTTTTAGATATCATCCCTTCATATTTAACTCATCCTGTGCCCTCTGTTTATACACACACACACACACACACACACACACACACACACACACACTCCCTTCAACTATCCTCATACTAAGAAAAATCTCATGAGTTACAATTATAATTTTTCCATGTAGGAATGTAAATAGTTCATCTTTAATAAGTTCCTTATGATTTCTTTTTCCCATTTACCTTCTCATGCTTCTCTTGCTTCTTGTATCTGAAAGTAAAATTTTCTGTTCAGCTCTGGTCTTTTCATCAAGATTGCTTGAAAGTCCTCTATTTCATTGAATGTCCATATTTTTCACTGAACTATTATACTCAGTTTTTCTGGGTAGGTGATTCTTGGTTTTAATCCTAGCTCCTTTGACCTCCAGAATATCATATTCCAAGCCCTTCCATCCCTTAATGTAGAAGCTGCTGGGTCTTGTGTTATCCTGATTGCATTTCCACAATATTCAAATTGTTTCTTCCTAACTGCTTGCAATATTTTCTCCTTGACCTGGGAACTCTGGAATTTGGCTTTAATATTCCTAGGAGTTTTCTTTTTGGGATCTTTTTCAAGAGGCAATCAGTGAATTCTTCCAATTTCTATTTTTCCCTCTGGTTCTAGAATATCAGGGCATTTTTCCTTGATGATTTCTTGAAAGATGGTGTCTAGGTTGATCGTGGCTTTCAGGTAGTCCAATAATTTTTAAATTATCTCTCCTAGATCTATTTTCCAGGTCAGTGGTTTTTCCAATGAGGTATTTCACATAGTCTTCTATTTTTTCATTTGTTTGGATCTGTTTTATAGTATCTTGATTTCTTATAAAGTCACTAGCTTCCATCTACTCCAATCTAATTTTGAAGGAATTATTCTCTTCAGTGAGTTTTTGAAATTCCTTTCCCCTCTGGCCAATTTTTTTAAGGCATTCTTCTCCTCATTGGCTTTTTGGGCCTCTTTTGCCATTTGAGTTAGTCTTTTTTTTTTTTTAGGTGTTATTTTCTTCAGTCAGGCTGTTGACTCATTTTTCATGATTTTCTTGCATTATTCTCATTTCTCTTCCTAATTTTTCCTCTACTTCTCTTACTTGATTTTCAAAATCCTTCTTGAGTTCCTCCATGGACTGTGACCAATTAATATTTTTCTTAGAGGTTTTTGATGCATGAGTTTTGACTTTGTTGTCTTCTTCTGGTTCTATGTTTTGATAGTCTTTTGTCACCAGCCAGTTACTTGACTTTTGAGCTCTTTGCCATGGTAGAACTCTGTTTCCAGAGTGGGAGAGCTATGTCCCAAATTTATGGGGTTTTGTGCAGCTATTTTCAGAGCTTCTTCTAAACATGTGCTGCAGAACTGTTAGGAGGACTGCCTCTCCACAGCCACCACAAGCTCTGCCATGCCAGCGCTCCTCATGCCAGGACCACCAGCCAAGACTGTGACCCAGATCCAAGCAGGGCAAAGCAAGAGAATCTTGCCTCAGCGCCAGAAAAAAGATTCCTGCAATTGCGCTCTAGTCAGTCCGGCGGTCCCCTCACTGTTTGTGGGCCTGGAGCTCTCGAAGCAGCCGCTCTACTGCCCCGGGGCAGGGGCCGGGCCATGCTCTTCTCTCACCCAGGTCCATCAGAGTTCCCCACTGACCATTTACTTTCTCTTTGGTGCTTATGGGTTGAGAAGTCTAGAAACCACCACAGCTGCCAGTGATTTAGTCTGCTGAGGTCTGCTCTGGGGTCTGTGTCTTGGGTCTCTGTCGGAGTGGCCTTACACTCTGCTCCCAGCCTGGTGCAGTAGACCCTTCCTGTTGGCCTGCCAGACTGCCATCAGTGGGAGATTTGTTTCACTGTCATTTTTGTTTAGAGTTCATTTTTACAGGTATTGGAGGTGGTTGGAGTGGGAGCTCAAGCAAGTTCCTGCTTTTACTCCGACATCTTGCCTTCGCCCCCCTCCAGCTCATTTTACAGATGAGAAAACTGAGGCAAATAGAGTTAAGTGACTTGCCCAGGGTCACCAAGCTAGTAAGTGTCTGAGTCCAAATTTGAATTAAGGGAGATGAATCTTCCTGACTCTAGGCCCAGCACTCTGTGCACTATGGTGCCCCCTAGCTGCTGCTTTTCTAACTGTTCATTAATCACATATATAGGCATATATATGTATATATACATATATAAACACACACACACACATATATATGCACACATTTACACAGGTACACATCTATGCACATTTATGTATGTATATATGCATACATGCTGTGATGGAAATGCAAATTTAAAGATCTTCCCTGCCCCTAGCTTAAGTGCACCTGGAGTCTGTGGTGGGAGGCTTGTTTTTCAGGAAAGCCCACACCTTGATACTTTGTGATTGGGCTATGGGTCAAGGAGGTTGTTACATTCTCTGAGCCAAGAGAAGGCTATATAAGCCCTGAGGAGAGGCTTTGCTTTGGGGCTCACTTTGAGAAGTGTTGTGTGATTTGACCAGATGAGACTCTGGGAAGCCGTTGTTGAGAGCCCCCCGGCTTTGAAAACCCAGATGTTGATGCTTCCCTCTCTGGTAACTGTGATTTGGTATTGATGTATGTAATGTTGGGACAGTTTGGAAGCCTGTCTGTAACTCTGAAGTTCTGTAACTCTGAAGTTTGGGGTGCTGACCTTTTTCCCCTGAACTAGGTAATGTGTGTTTGTTTGATTAAAGTAAGCTTGTTAACCCATTCTGAATTGCTTTCCTTTTGAAAAGCAGATCTAAGAACCTGTGTTGGCAGTCACCCTGGGGATATTGGGGTGCTTGCTGCTACAAAATGGCGACGAGGGATGGGATCTGCTGAGTAAAAGGAAAGTATGGGGGCTGGGATAATTGTATGTTTCCCAGTTGTGGTAGCTGTGACTCTGTGGAGCCATGGAGCAGGAGAGAACGACCTGCATGCTGACTTCACTGAGCTGAGAGCAGGAATGGTGAGCTGCCTGCATGGAGACCTGTGGAGAAGCCAGGAGCTGCTGTCTTCTTCTGGAGGAGAAGGAACCCAGGAGTTTGGAGTTCAGCCAAAGGACAAGATAAGGACTGTGTGGCAAAGCAGGGGCACTGAATGTGTTTCCTTGCTGCATCCCACAGTTTGGGACCCAGGGGGGATGGACTTGTGACTATGGTGGGTGGGGTGAAGTGCCATGGACCCCAAGGACCCCACTTTGGTTGTGTTGCCTAGTTCCCTCTCTGGATTTGGAAGCAGGGGCTGGAGCAGTGTTATGGGAAGGACACCGCCCCCCTCCCAAGAGTACTTTATGTGATAATGCTTTGTATTTTGTGAATTGATGTGAAAATGCAATGTACTTTGTTTAAGACCCAGTGGCCACTTTGGTAACTTTAGATGTACCTTGAAAATGTGACCTAAGAGATGTTTTAGTGCTAATTCAAGTGTAAATTGTATATGCTATGGGCAAGAAAGATCTTGGGGCCGAATGTAATGGAAATGCAAATTTAAAGATCTTCCCTGCCCCTAGCTTAAGTGCACCTGGAGTCTGTGGTGGGAGGCTTGTTTTTCAGGAAAGCCCACACCTTGATACTTTGTGATTGGGCTATGGGTCAAGGAGGTTGTTACATTCTCTGAGCCAAGAGAAGGCTATATAAGCCCTGAGGAGAGGCTTTGCTTTGGGGCTCACTTTGAGAAGTGTTGTGTGATTTGACCAGATGAGACTCTGGGAAGCCGTTGTTGAGAGCCCCCCGGCTTTGAAAACCCAGATGTTGATGCTTCCCTCTCTGGTAACTGTGATTTGGTATTGATGTATGTAATGTTGGGACAGTTTGGAAGCCTGTCTGTAACTCTGAAGTTCTGTAACTCTGAAGTTTGGGGTGCTGACCTTTTTCCCCTGAACTAGGTAATGTGTGTTTGTTTGATTAAAGTAAGCTTGTTAACCCATTCTGAATTGCTTTCCTTTTGAAAAGCAGATCTAAGAACCTGTGTTGGCAGTCACCCTGGGGATATTGGGGTGCTTGCTGCTACACATGCACACAATGCAGCGTGCAAATACACATGTGTGTAGCTATGCATATGCAATGCATACACACATACATACACGCAAATGCACATGTTGTGCATGTGTGCACTTATGCATATATATACATATGTTTATGTGTATACATACACACATATATATGTACACACATTACAAGGCACATATCTATGCATGTGTATGTAAGTGTATATATGCATACATGCACACACATGCACATATGTAAATAAATGTGTGGCTATGTATATGCAATGTACATACACATGTGCACAGCACACATTGTGCATATGTGCATATATGCGCACATTTACACAGGCGCATATCTATGCATGTATGTGTACATGTATATATGCATACATGCACATGCACTTGTGTAAATACTCATTGTGTAGCTACGTATACACATATGTATGCACACAACCACATGCGAATATGCACACATTGTGCATGTGTTCACATATGCACATATATACATGTGTGTATGTATATGCACACACATATATGCACACACATATGCATATATATATACACATAAATATATTTATATGTATATTCTGGATCAGTAGACAATCTTCATGAAGGTTGAGTTCTTGTGAGAGCTTTTGTAGAGAACATTCTTCTTTGAGAAAATACCCATGTGTTCCCTGATTCTCTTTGGCACTGACTCCAGATACATAGTGAAGGACAGATTTTGAAAGTTTCAGGCATGTAGGGGAAGATGCTTCTTCAATGAGCCTCTGATTTCCAGCTTTGTTACCTAAAAACTGGGGGAATTTCCCCTTGGGTGAGTGAGTGTTGGGCCTCTCTTGGTCAAGATAAGATTTCATCTCACTCTATCTAAACAGCTCATTCCTTTTTGGATATTTTCTGATGCTTTCTCATCTGTACAACTTCAGTTTCTATTTGCTATTTGCTTGGAGAAATGACTTTACTTGCTATTCACTGTTTGGGATAGTCTTTCATCTAAGTAGCCTTTTTGTGGGAAGGACTAAGCTGTAGGCATAAGCTTATTGTAGCCCTCCCCCTTTAAGGGTAACTGTTAGGGGAAACAGCTTTTGGGTTTGAACTTATTGTACCCCTAGACCGGCAATATTTATAGAGGACAGTTAGCTATGTCTGGTCTGGTACCTCCTTGGAGACTAAATGAAAGAGAGCCCAGCAGCCTATTGGTACTCTAGGGCTTTGCCTGCCCTTTCATTACTGGCTTTCCTCCTTTCTTCAGGGCCTGGTTCAGAATTCAGATGCTGCCTCCCATGAGTCACATTTTGATAGCCTATGTGGACACACACACCTTCCATGAAAACACACTTTAGAGATACATTTTCAGATTTCACTAAGAGCTGACGCCTAGCTCACTGATATATTCTTTGCAGACTCTGTTCTCTTCCTTTTTAAAGTTTAAATCAAGATGTGAATCATCTTCAGGTCTGTACAGACACCTCTCCTCTCTTCTTCTTCCTCTGAGTCTTATTGAGTGAGCTCTTTCCTGATAGCACTTTCAAACCCATGTCATCACTGCTTGAAGGTGAAGCAGCTGTTTCCTCCCCAGAGGGTCCAGCTCTCTCTTCTGGAAGAATTTCTTATCTATATTTTGGACATATACAGTGGTCTTCTCTTCTTCCTTTCACTTTTGTGACTCAATATCATCTTATTGGCTGTCACAGCAAAGCTGTTCATATATGGTGTTAAACCTGACCTAAGAATTTTGGAGTTTGGGGCTCTCTCTCCCTCTCTCCTCTCTCTCTCTCTCTCTCTCTCTCTCTCTCTCTCTCTCTCTCTCTCTCTCTCTCCTCTCTCTCCTCTCTCTCTCTCTCTCTCACTCCTCTTCCTCCTCTCTCTCTCTCTCTCTCTCTCTCTCTCCCTCTTTCCTCTCTCTCTCTCTCTCTCTCTCTCTCCTCTTGCCTTTCTCTCCTCTTCCCTTTCTTTCCTCTCCTCTCTCCTCTTTATCCTTGTCTCTTTCCCTCTCTCTCTTTTTCCCTTTCTTCCTCTCTCTTTCCATATAGGCATTTGTATATATGTAATCTATACATATATACACAAACATGCATATATATATATATATATACACACTTTTTAAAAAGAAAACTTAATTCTTCTCATAATTTAGAAAGGATAGAGGCATTTCCCTGCCTCCTTTACTTTCTCTTCAGGTAGGGACATTGCCCTACGTTTTGAGCATAGATACCAACCCCTTGGCTTTGTCAGAAATGCAAACATTTCATACTCTACACAGATCTCTGTTCTCTGACTTGCTGGAAGTGAGATCTTCCATCCACCGTTCTTAGGAGCAGCTCCCCTAGAGAACTCCTGAGTCAGTAATCACCTCCCCACCTCAGGACTCACATAGCATGTTATATTCCTCTAATAAACTTATGAAACATTCTGCACAATAATCAGTTCTCTGCATTTGTGTCTTATTTCCCTATTAAGCTGGGAACTCCATGAGGGAAGGGACCATGTCTTACCTAAATTTTGTATCATCTCTCCTAGCCATCAGCAGCCCAGCACATAATGGGTAATTATAAATGTTTATTATTTGTTGACTTAAAGGATGAGACTCTGCCATCATTCAGTATAACTCAAGGAATAGAACCTGGGGGTACTAGCTTACAAGAAAACCCCAAACCTAGAAGCTTCTAATATCATCTAGTATCCTTCCTCTAACCAAGAAGGAAAACAATATTTTGGTCTGATGATTGGGAATGGAAGAAGGTAGCAATCACCCCAGAAAGACCTAGTAAGTAGTGAGGAGACACATACCTCAGAAGGATCAACGACCCAGATGTTGTTCCGAATCTTTGGAAATGCAAGCACCTTCAGACGAGGTGAAGCCTTGGCTTCCAGTGATGCCCGTGAAATGGGCCAGATAGGTGTGGACCTGAGATAAGGAGGGTTGGCCCCCAGAGAACATCACAATAGAGAGCCTTCCTGTTCCTGGTGGTCCTTTCCCACCAGGGGACAAAGCCTGTTCGAGATCTGCCTCCCTTCCTTCCTCCCCAGTGTGGTTGGCTCTCCACTCTCAGCTTGGTTCATGGACCAAGAATTCATCTTGGAGGTGTGTCAGGGGCTATAGGATAGAGCTGGGAGAGGGCATCAGGGCTGAGACCAGTACATGCATCCTCCCACATCCTGGTGGAAATAACTCTCTAAATTTTGGGCCATGATGAAGTGTCACTCCTTTTTTGGTGCCCTGGGTAAGCAGGAGGTGAGAGGTTCTGGATGGCCAGGGACATGTCCCAAAGGTTTTACCAAAAGGGTTCCAAGAAGCACGGGATCTCCAATCTTTCCCTCCCCCTCTGATATGTTGACTGGACCCCTAAGGAAAGCCTTGGACCAGCCATCCTCATTTGATCACAGGCAGGAAGAGGATGAATCTTCAGTGCTTCCCTCTCCAGGCCCTGCCCTGTTGGACTGAGCCTAACAACAACCACAGGCCTTCCTGCCTAAGATTTAGATCCCAGTTAGAATCATAGTCCAGGGTAAGGGAGGAGCAGAGGGTCAGAGCTGGGAGGGCCCTTGGAACATAGAAGGTCAGAGTTGTGAAACCTCTGAGACTCCTCATCTATAAAACAAGAAGGTTGTACTAGACATCCTGCAAGGCACTTTCCAGTTCTACTATTCTATGAGTCTAGTCTCCAGCACTGAGAATGGCAGGGCTTGGAGGGACCTCAGAAGCCACCTAGCCCAAGCCTTTCATTATCCCCTCAGATTTTTTTCCAGCTTCGCCCAGGATTTCAGAGGAGGCCAAGAGAAGAAGTGATGGAGGGCTGAGTGCAGGGTGTCGGGCAGTCTGCCTCTGTCTTCTGCTGTCAGTACTGCCCCCTTGCCAACCCTCTTACCTGCATTCATTGTAGTAGGTTGAATAGAACCGTTTGGGTCTAGAGAGCTCTTCTAGTCTTGGTGTCACAACTACAATTGAATTTTTAAAAAACAGCCCAGGAATTACAACTACATCCATCTTGACAAGTAGGGAGTGACAGTTCCTGAGTGGCCCCTTGCCTTGCACAATAGGTACCTTCCTGAAAAAGCTGTATTCAAGTCAAATACAATTTAAAACATAGGCAGAAAAGGTAGAACCACAGAACTGGGAAGGACCTCTGAACACAGAGTGTAGAATGTCAGAACTTAGACCCTAAAACATAGAAGGTCAGAGCAAGGAGGGACCCTAGAACAGAATGCCAAACCTCAGGTATCCCTTAGAACATATAATATTGGAACCAGATAGGCCCTTAAAACAGACTATCAGGTCCAAGAGGGACTTAAAAACATAGAACACATGATGTCAGAACATGGGCAGACATTAGAACAAACCTAAGTCAGAAGGAATCTTGAACATAGATCCTCAAGGCCAACTGCCTCATTTTATGGGTGGGGAAACAGAGGTACTGAAAGTGGAAGTGGGCATGTAGCCCATGAGTTACAGTATTAAGATATTATGCCCCCTCCCCCCAATCTGTGTACTGGGATACACTTACTTACATAACAGTTGGGTGGTCACCAGGCTTTCCCTGGATCTGCATGGCTGCCCAGTGGGTGGGGGTAGGAAAAGAGAGAGCAAATATATAGATGGAGGGAGAGAGACTTCCCTAGGGATGACAGGGAAGGAAGCTAGGCACAGAATGTAGGCTTGACTTACTAGGAAACGTAACCCCGGCGGTAGTATTCGGTTGTATCTTATCTGTCCAATATACTGAAGGCCTGGAAAGAAACCAAGGCATTTCATGGGTTTATAAGATCTCTAGCTGAAAACAACCTCAGACATCATCTAGCCCATTCCCTATATGAGGAAACTAAGGCCCAGATTTCTCAGTTGCCCTCAGTGACCCCTTCTTCCATCCCAGCAACTTATCCATCTATACCACCCACTCAGGTGGATGAAATGAGGGGCTAACCTCTGCCCTGAGTTTGTCCTCTACTCCAAGCTGAACTCTGAGGTACCCTTTCTATGCTCTCACCAGCAAGGTACCCTCCCCCCTTTCCTTGATTCGCCAGCTTCTCAGCCTCACTTAAGACTCTCAGAAGCAAATAATTCCAAATATATCTTCCATCCCCCCATTTTATAGATGGGGCCACCCAAGTTCAGAAGTGGTAAAGGGACCTGTTCGCACGGTGATGAAGATCAGAGCCTGGGTTCTCTTACTCCAATTCCAGGGCATTCTCTACTAAAGCCGGCTGCTTTTCCTTCCTTTCTGATTTCTAGAACCTTATTCATTCTGTCCCACTCTCCCCTCCTTCTTGTTTCTTTCCTCTATTCCAAGAGGCAAAGGCCTCTTTCACTCTCTATGGCCTCACCTTCACCTGACCTGGTCTAAGGGTTGTGAGGGGATTTGGGATGGGATAAAGGGTCATAGCAGGAGAAAGCCAGGCTGGCATGAGGTTCTGAGTACTGGACCAGAAACCCAGAGGTTTAGGATGGGACAGGAGGCCTTTGGGGGCAGAGACTAGTGAAGACTCTCAGTTCCTATTTCCATTTAGAGTCACTGAGTGTCAGATTTGGAAGGAACCTTAAGAGACAGAACATGGGATGTCAGAGCTAGAGAGGGCCTCTGAGACCATCACATACAATGTCTTCTCTCCCATTTTACAGATAGGGGAAACTATGGAAAGTGACTATAGGCTGGGATCTTTCCATCCTTTCCTCTGTTCCCCAGTGATACTCCTGGTCAAACCCATACCTGTCTATTATAATCTGATGGTTGATCTTAGGCTTGGCCAGCTCATCGATCCGGCATTTCTTATGGCGTCCAGAGCCATGAAGTTGATGACTCTTCTTCCACGACCGAAGCTCAGTGACAATAACGTCTGGCATTTCATTTTCTCGTATACAAGGATGTGAGATGATCTCCCTTGGGAAGAACCAAGTGTTAGGGTTGAGGGTAGGATAAGGCTGTAGAGGGTGTGAAACTAGGCACACAAACCCAGAGTGTGGAGTCATGGAAAGAGCCCCCTGAATTTGGAGTCTGACAACCCAGCACTGCCATTTAGCCACCTGTAACCTTTGGGGACTCAGTTCCCCCTCCCCAATTTTAAGATGAAGGGACTGAACTTGATGGTCTCTGAGGACCCTTTGGAGTCACATAGTCTGTAACTATGTAAAATCTTCAGTTATAGAATCTGTTTTGATATCTTATCCATCTCTGAAATTCTGGGTTCTTCTGTGGACTAAAGTCCCTTTCCAGCTTCTGACCTTCTGTATGCCAAGGTCCCTGCTTTGTACTCTTGATGCCCTGGATGTTTTAATGTTGTTCCAAGGACCTTTGCTGCTCTGAATTCTACAGCCTACAAAATGCCAGACACAGCTTGAGCTGTCCTCACCTACCCCAGGCGTGCTCAGGGAAAGTTCTCTCTTATTGATAGCTCTCAGGCCTCTCTGTATTGTTGTTAAGTCGTTTCTGACTGTCCATGATCCAGTGGACCATACTGTCTATGGGGATTTCTTGGCAAAGGTACTGGAGTGGTTCTCTATTTCCTTCTCCAGTGGATTAAGACAAACAGAAGTTAGGTGACTTGCCTGAGGTTACTAAGCTTGGATTTGAACTAAGGTCTTCCTGCCTTCAGGCCCAGCCCTCTTATCCACTGGGCCACCTAGCTGTGTCCTGTGCGTGTCTGTACCTCTCATTCAAGGGCCTTTGTCTTTCAACTATAACCTTGAGCATATGGCTCCTAATTTCTAATCTCTATCCTCCTCTACCTCCACCTCAATCAATCATATATCAAATATATATGGAAGAACCATGTGCCAGGCAATGCCCCTACTTTTACATAACTTACCTTTGTCTTCTTCCCCCTTCCCCTGCCCCTTTTTTATTTCTACCTTTTCCTCTTTCTTCTTCTTTTCCACCTCCTCTTCCCCTTCTTTTTCTTCTCTACCTTCCCCATTCTTCCTTCACCTCCACTCCCTCCACTTCTACTTCTCTCTCCTTTCTTCTCCCCATCACCCTCTCCCTTTCTTCCCCTTCCTCTTCCTCCAGCTCCTCCTCATCTTTTTCTTCTGCCTTTTCCTCCTCCTCTATCTTTTTTCTCCTCCTTCCTTCTCTACATCTTCCTCCTCTCTCTTTTTCTCTGTCTATCCCTTTTCCCCTTCCTTCTGCTCTTTTCTTCCCCTTCTCTATCTTCTTCTCCCCCTACTTTTTCTGTAGTATGGAATGAATTGAATTTTTCAGCTGGAAAACCAAGACTTGAATCCTGGTTCTCTACTCCTTATTATGTGACTTGGGACAAATCCCTTTCCTTCTCTAGGACCTCAGTTTCCTCATCTGTAAAGTGGGGTAACTGGAGTGGATGATTCCCAAGGTTCCTTCTGGCCCTAAATCCTGAGTTGGGAGTCAGCTCAGAAACATCTTAGCTGTGTGGCATGGTGTGACCGGGGGTATCAAAGCTTGCATCCTGGGTAGAAATCTTCTATTTTCCACTTTTCCCTCAACCCCCCACTTACTGTGACCTTAGACCATTCATTAGCTCCAACATTCAGAGCATATTATCTGCTAGGCCATCTGGCATAGTAAAGCCAGGAAGACAACTTCAAGTGGTATCTCTAAAGCAAACTGGCCATAAGCCCCTTGGGCAACAACTTAACCTCTCAGGTTCTAGGCAATGTTCTAAAATCCTGATTTACACTGGATGAGGAAGCTTCCTTTTGGGGGGGAATTTCCTAATACCCATAAAATAGACCAATCAGTCTGGTCCTTGTCCTAATCTGCAAGTTACTATTGGAGATACACAAAATGAACAACAGTCCCTGTTCTCAAGGAAATGAATAAGGGCAGAATACTGACATCTAGAGTGTCTGGGAGGGCTTCCTGTAGGAGGTGGCACCTGTGCTAAGCCTTGGAAGAAGCTAAGGTCTCCAAGAAGCTGAGGTGATGAAGGAGCACCTTCCAGGACTAGGGGAAAGGCAAGGAGGTGGGAGAAGGAGTGAGAATTTTGGGGAACATGAGTGTATAAGGGAGAGTGTATAAGGTGGAGTGATAGGAAGTAAGTCTGGAGAAGTAGGTCGAAGACAGACTATGCAAGACTTTTATACACCCAATTGGAGAGTCTACATCTTGCCCCTCAGCAACATGGCGTCTAACCTCATCACTTAACTGAAACTACTCTCTCCAAAGGTTACCAGCGATCTCTTAATTTTTGAATCTTGAACTCTGCATCATCTGGCAAAGGGTCCCATAACCTGAGACTTGGAAGGGGCTCATTGGCCAATGAGTCTAAGCTGTACGAAGAGTTCCCCACTATTAACTCTGTTGACCATCTCCTGGAGGTTCTCCTCTCGAGGTTTTCCTAACATTTCTCGTGGTTGTCTTTTGCTGAATCTTCATCCATGTCATACCATTGTGGGTATTTTCCAAGGCTCTCCCCTGGGCCTTCTTTTGTCTCTATACCCTCTCATCAGCTCTCATAGATTCCATTAAAATCCCTATGGAAATGATTCTCAGATCTATATATCTAGTCCTAGGGGCAGTTGGGTGGCACAGTAGATACAGCACTAGCTCTGAAGTCAGGAGGATCTGAGTTCAAATCCAGCCTCAGATAATTACTAGCTGTGTGACCCTGGGCAAATCACTTAATTCTGATTGCTTAAAAAAGAGTCCAACCAAATATATATGCAGCCCTAGTCTCTCTCCTAATTTGTAGTCTCACATAGCTAACTGCTTTCTGGATGATGACTTTTTAAAAATTAAATTTTTTAAAATTTACTTTTAGTTTACAACATTCAATTCCACAGTCCCTTGAGTTTCAAATTTTCTCCCCATCCCTCTCCTCCCCCTCCCCCCTCCCCATGGTGGCATGAAATCAGATATAGGATCTACAAATATCTTCACACTAATCATTAGTCAGGTTGTGAAGAAGGATTATAACTGATGGAATGATCAGATAGATAGATGGATAGATAGACAGACAGACAGACAGATAGACAGACAGACAGACAGACAGATAGATAGATAGATAGCATGTTAGGCGTCACAGTGGATAAACTGCTGGACCTGGAGTCAGGAAGACCTGAATTTAAACCCAGCCTCAAGACATTTACCATCTATCTGAGCCCAGGGAAGTCTCTTCACTTTCACTTGCGTCAGTTTCCTCAGCTGTGAGGTGAGGTTGGAGCATAGCAGGTACTGTATACATGTTAGTCTCTCTAATGAGAAAGACAGCATGGAAACAAATAGGCATATACAAGACACAGAACAGAAGGAAAGAAACCTTAGAGAGAAGATCTAAGTGGTTGGGGGCACCCAGGAGCTGTCCAGGCAAGAGGTGATGAGGGTCTGCTGATGAAGGTGATGGCTATGAGTGGAGAGACAGAGGTGGAATACAAGAGATCTCCCAAAGATCTCCCAAACAACAAGATTTGGCAGCTGACTGGGAATGTGGGATGAGTGAGAATGATGAACCAAGAAGTGCCCTAAGGTTTCAAACCTGGGGAAACCTGGGGTTGGGAGGGGGCAGGGCAGGGGTGTCCTCAACAGTAATAGGGAAGTTTGGAATAGGGAACAGATTCATGAAGAAAACATCGAGTTCTCTTTTGGGCACTTTGAGTTTAAGATGCTTATAGGACATACAGTTTGAAATGTCCAATAGGTAAATTGGTTAGGATTAGAGCCCTTGAGAAAGATCGGGAGGAGAACCCAGGGAGAGAGAGAACAGTGGCACCAAATTTCTGAGTTAAGAAAGAGTATCCAGGAAAAAGTGGTCAACAGTGTCAGAGGCTGCAGAGAGGTCAGGAAAGATGAAGGCTGAGAAAAGACCATCAGATCTGGCAGTTAAGAGGTCATTGGTAACTTTGAAGAGAGCAGTTTCATGATCAAATTATCATTAAAGCAAGTCAAGAAGTTATCAGCTGCTCTGCTTTTAGTGGAAAGAAATTCTAGCAGATGTCTTAATAATAATCACAATCAATTAATATTTATTCACTATGCACTGCTGTAACATGCTTCTCTATCTCATAGAATTCTATCCTTCATGAACTGATTGACTTCCTCTATAGAATTTAAATCCTTATGATCCTGCCTATTCTGTGCCTGAACCCTTTGGAAATGACTCTTCCCAAATCTGGCTTGCATGGAAGTCTGCCTTTTTTTTTTCTGCTCTTTCTCTGTGATAAACTCACATCACTCCAAAGGTTCTGTCATCATCACCCTAATAACCAGTTCCTCCTAATTGGTGAAGATCAGATCCAGGAAAGAAGCTTCCCTTGAAAAAACGAGCATTAAGTCAAATCAAGACATTTGTAGCTGCTCTTGTTTGGACAGAGAGAGACCAACAGCAGATGACAACAACAGTCCTTTATCACTACTCAACTGTGCCCTTGTCCCTGATTTATGAGCCTTTGCTTCTTTCTGCTCAGGTGGTCTATAGTATAATTCAATGCCAAAAACATTTCTGTCTCTCCCTCCATCGGTCTCCATCCAAATTCTCTTCCACAATGTTTCACCACTCTAGACCCTGGATTTTCTCATATTCTCAATAAACATTAATCCCACCTTGCCTTTTACCAGTCTTGCTTCCTTTGAATATGATATATCTTTCTAGAGTCATAGTGCGGTCACGGGGCTCATCCCACCAAGCCTCACTAATACCTGTGAGGTCCAATTTGCCTCCTTGCATTAGGATGTCTAATTAATTTTGTTTCTTGTTTAGTTGTTGTATACTTGTCTGCAGATATCTGAAGCCATGAGTATTATTTCTTTCTATTCTGGATTTCATTTCCTGTGAACCTTTGGGTATCTTCACGATTATTCTTCATTATGCATTGTAGCATAATATTATATATTATTATATCATATCCCTATGATATCTGTCTTGGTGGGTAGACTTAAACATCTCCTTTTTAGTTTGAAACTAGTAAGTGGCAAACCTGGGGTTCAAATACAAGTCATAGGATTAGAGTTATAGCTTTAGAGCTGGAAAAGATCTTAGAGGTTAGCTTGTCCAATCACCCCCATTTCATAGAGACAGAAACAGACTAGAGATGTGAAGTGATTTGTACATGGTCATACAGTAGGTAAATGAATGAGCCAGGATTGAACTTATATCTTCCTGACTTAAAATCTAGTGTTTTCCCCCCATTATACCAAGCTGCCTCCTAATACCCCACTAACGGTGCTTCACCCCCAAATCTGGATGAAAACAGGAAAGCAGAAACATCCTCAAATTCAAGACCAGAGAGAGGGCAATTTGGGTCATCTAATTTTTGGATTTAAAGGCTGAGTTTTTTTGTTCTTTCTTCCTCCCCTCCCCATTCTCATTATTTCTACCCAGGTATTTAAGACAATGTGGATGACAGGTGAAGTCTAGGTCTCCCTCTTCTCCTCCTTTATCCCAGGCTAGAGTCATACATTTATCTTCCTCTCCCCTTTTTCCATCCATACCTTTCTGCGACAGTTATCATATCCACTAAGGGAAGAGTGTCTTCCAAAGGAAGGCCTTGCAGGTGAACATCCTGTACTAAAGACCCATGGCATGGGAAGTTGGATAAATCATGTGTCGATCCTTTCCATCATCTCTCACTGAGTCCTTCTTTGCTTACTATCTTCCTTAAAGTCCCTTCCTTTTCCTTCACTTCTTTCTCTTTTTCTTCCTTCTTTCCCTACCCAACCCCCTTTAGGCACTGGCCACCAGTTCTCAGGCCCCCAGCGGAAGGATGTGGTCACCGTGGTAACAAGGAACACTATCCTGGTTGCCATGGAAACCCTGGTAGCTGCCTTGTCTTCTATGGACAGGAGTAAAAGGTTGGGAACCAGAATGAGCTAGAGAAGGCATAGAATTCTCAAGAGAGATTTTAAAGTAAATAGATTAAAAATTGTTTAGGCTTCAAATATCCCACTCCCCAATTCCTTGCCTCCCTTCCCCTCACTATGAAGCTCATAGAATTTAGTTAGGGGTGGCTAGGTGGGGCAGTGAATAGAGCACTGGTCCTGGAGTCAGGAGGACCTGAGTTAAAATATGGCCTCAGACACTTAATACTTACTAGCTGTGTGACCTTGGGGAAGTTACTTAACCCCAATTGCCCTCCAAAAAGCAAAAAAAAATTAAAAAAAAAAAAGAATTTAGTTGGAAGGGACTTCAGAGATCTTTTAGTCTGACCCTTTCCCTTTTACAGAGATGGAAACCGATGTCCCCAAATTCAGTGTTCTTTCCACTACTCTGAGCGGGCCTCCAAGTAATGCTCTTTATCAGTCCGGAAGGTGGTCACCAACAAGACAGTAATCTATAATAGTCTCTCCCTTACCTTGTGGCTCTTGATAGACTTCTACTTGGAGTATTGCAATTGATTCCTAGTCAAAATCACTGCTTCTAATCTCAGTATTCCCTCAAACAGGGTTTTTTGTGTGCTTGACTTCCCTCTAATAAACCATAATCAATCATCATGGTCTTCCTTCCTCCTCCTATTTCTCTAGGGCTATCCTCCTAATATCCCTGGCAGGGACAGAGGGAGGACTGTTGCAAAGTCACAGAATCTGAGTTGGAAGGAACTTCAGAGGCCAACTAGTCGAGAACATATCTAAACGAATCTCCCCCACTACCCAATTATGCTGGTAAATGTTTAACAGCTAGCTCTCTGCAAAAAGCCGGACACTTTCAGTTTTACCTGGTCATTAGCACTTTCTCTATCACTTTCTTAAGTCTGGTCAATCAACACAACAATGAGTAGAGCCTGGATTTGTAGTGTTTGCTAATTTCAGAAGTGAAAATTTAGCAATTGGCTTTCAAGACCCCATTGGAGTTGGCTCCTCCCCGCACTCCTTGACTCATCTTTCCAGCCTGGAAAGAGCAAGGCAGTGCCATAATCTCACCACAAGATGTCGCCCAGCTCAATGACATGGTAAGGAGGAGGAAGAGAAGGAAAATAGGACTTGGGTATAGGTAGGGGTAGATGAAGAAAGAGGTGGCTCCCAAACCCTTTGAAGCAACTTAGCCACTGGGATCACCGACTCTGGGCAAATCTGGCCAAACCTGCTCCCCTTCCTTCTCCTCTGGTCTTAATTTCCTTATCTCTAAAATGTTGGGGAGTGGGAAGACAGGGTAGACAAGGTGACCTTTAGAGACCCTTTCAACCACAATATTCTAAGCTCCTACAATCCATGGTAGCAGGGATTTGAGAGGGCTTCCTTCCCAGAGCTGGAATTTGGCTCTGAGCAGCCCTCCTCTCCCCAAACCCTAGCATCCCACCATATTGTGACATCGTGGACAGGGGGATGGATTTACAGTCAGAGAAGTTGGGCTCAAATCTTGGCTCAGCCATTTACTACCATGTTTAACTGGACCTTAGGACAACCACTTCCTCATGTCAAGTCAACATACATTTATTAAACATTTATAAAGTGCTTGGTATTCTGCTAAGCCCTGGGGATACAAAGGAAGACAAAAACATCTAATGGGAGGGACAATGTGCAAACAAAATATATACAGGATAAATGGGAGGTAATTAACCAGCTGGGATTCCGTGACCCTGGCTCCAGGAAGGAAATTCTAGCTCCTTTCCCCTTCGCCCTGGCTTTCCTGTCTCTCTCCTCTTCCTCTCTCTCCCTCCTCCCTTTTCCTCTCCTCTCAAATGAGAACTCTAGTCTCTTTCCTTTTAATTCTTCTCCCTTTTCCCCTCCTCCAATATCTCTTCTCCCACTCTCACCTCCAATCCTCTTCTTTGTCTCTCCATTCCTGTCTTCCCTACTTCTCATCTTTCTCTCTTCCTTCTCACTTTCTCTCTCTCTCCCCCCCTCCTTCCCTCCCTCTCTCTCTCTCTCTCTTTCTCTCTCTGTCTCCCCCCCCCCCCGTCTCTCTCTCTCTCTCTCTCTCTCTCTCTCTCTCTCTCTACTACTCATTTCACCTTTTCTCTTCTGTTCTCTTCTCTCTCCTCTTTTATTTTCTGTCCCCTCCCTCTGCCTCTTCCCCCCTCCCAACTTCCTATTCCCTCTTCTGCCTCCACTCTTATCCTCATCTCTCTCCTTCCCCCTTATTTCCACTCCCTTCCATTGTGCTCTGTTCCTCTGTCCTCCTCTCCTCTCCTCTCTTCTCTCCCTCTCCTTTCTCCTCTTTTTCTCCCTTCTTTTTTCCCATTCCTGTCATCTCTCTCCCCTGTCCCATATCTCTTTTCTTTTTTTCTTCTTTCCCCTTATTTCTCCCCTCCCCCTTTTCCTTTCTCACTCCTCTATCCCACTCTTCTTCCTTTTCTCCTCTCCTCTCAACTCCCTTCTCGCCTTTCTTTTCACTCTTCCCATCTCCTCTTCTTTCTCCCTTCCACTTTTCTCCTCCTTCCCATTATCACCCTACCAGTCCTTTCCTATTTCTACCCCTCTCTTCTTTCCTTCTTTTCTTTCTTCTTCTCTTCTTTTCATTCCTTCCCTCTCCAACCATCTCCTTTCCCCGGATCCTCCTCTTCTCCCAGTTTCACATCCTATTTGTTGACTGTTGGAGTACTTTAAAACGTCCAATTTCCCCCTTCCAATTCTTCCTGCACAAACCACCAGAAACATCTTCCCATAGTCCAGTACTAGTCACATCTTTCCCTGCTCTAGTGCCTTACATGACTTCTTCTATGGGTGCCTACTACGTGCCAGGTGCTGTGCTAAAGACTTTTTACAACTGTTATGTCATTTGATCCTCACAACAGCTCTGAGAGAGAAATGCTATTATTATTCCTATTTTACCAGTGAGGAAACAGAATCAAACAGAGGGTAGGTGATTTGCCCAAGGTCACACAGCTTAAGTGTCTGAAATAAAATTTGAACCCAGTCAGTCTTCCTGACTCCAGGCCCAACACTCTATTGGCTGCAGGATCAGTACCTGGAAACAAAAGGTACATAAACAGGAAGACATCCACCTAGGGCTATTTGTTCAGTATTTTCTATATTGATATCTTTTCCTTCTATGTGATGGACCAGCATACACTGTGGGCTAGAAGACGTTCTAACACACCTTCCCCACACTCTCTTCTATCTCATCCTATTGAAATTCAAATGAGCCTTCTAGGAAAAGCTTAGGTGCTACTTCTTCTAGGAAGCCTTGATTCCTCTTTATCCCTCTCTCACCCTCCCCAAAGATCCTCTTTCTCTTTCTCCCTCCCTCTGTCTCTCTGTGTCTCTCTCTCCCTCTCTCTGTCTCTGTCCATCTCTTTCCTTTATACTACCCCAGGTTTTTTCCTGTCTCTCTCCTGGGGAATCCTGTCCATTTTTGCAGTTTTGTGTATTTGGGGTCAAATCTAGCCTTCCACCTAGACTACATACTCCATAGATCTTATACATTCTTATTTCCCTTTCAGGATGGCCCAGTCCAGGGCTAAATACACAGCTGGTGCTTCCTAAGTGTTTATTGAATGGCTACTTAGGTCACCCAGCTAAAGGCCACCCCCCACCCAGATTCTTGGCGTTGAGGACTCACCAAGGGAGAATGGAGATAGGCATGGAGTATTCTGCCTTAGTCACAGGGTCCTCAAATTTCAGAGCTGTAAGGGACCTTGGAAATCACCTAATTCAACCCCCTCATTTTACAGATGAGGATACTGAGGCTTAGGTAGGGGAAGAGATTTGCCCAAGGTTGCAGAGCACATTGGGTTGAAGTGCTGGGCTTAGAGACCCAATATCTTTGCTCCTGTTCTAAGTCTCTGCTCCTTGCAAGCAAGCTACCTCTCAGCATCCCCTGAATCTGGAGCCCAGGCAGGGATCAGTGCCCTTTCAGGAGAGGGGGGCAAGGATCTAGGAAGAGGAGCTAGCACCCCTCCTTTTGCTCCCACCCTTGGACTTAGCCCCTCCTCTCTCAGTCTTGGAGGCAGAGAAACTTTGCTCAGCTGGTATCCATGGAGACAAGTCTGGCTTCTCCTCCAAGTTCAAAGTCTCAAGGGAATGAGGGAGGCTGAGGAGAGGAGGAAGGAATAAAGGAAAAAAGGGAAGACTAGGGAACTTCAGGTCACTCCAGTCTTGCTTGATCTTCCAGGGGCCTCCCTAACTTCCTACCCTTCTAAGGACTGCAGAATACCAGAACTGGAAGGAACCTTAGACATTTCATCTAGTCAGTATCTGAGCAAGAGTTCTCTTTATTGAACCTCACCCATGAGTGGTGATCTGCTCTCTGCCTGAAAACCTTCAGTGAAGGGGAAATCCATTAGACAGGTACAGCTACATAGATGAAATACATGGACTTTCAGTTGGTTAGCATCCCACCTTGCTAGTTTGTGCTCGGGGACCTTTTAAACCCTCTGAGACTCCATTTCCTCATCTATAAAATGGAGGTATTAACACATATTAACTAGTTCATGGGATTGTGGTAAGGACTGAATGAGATGCTAAATGTAAAGTGTCTTATAGACTATTTATTATTATCATAATTACCTCCAAAGAAGAAAGTTTCTTCTTATCACAGAATCACAAAATTTGAAAGCTGGAAGGGACCTTAGGAGCCCCCTATGTGAAGGAAAGCTCCACTGTGTCATAAGTGACAAGTAGCCATCCAGCCTGATTGAAAACCTCCAAAGAAGGGAGCCCATGCCTCCTGAGACAAGCTCTTCTGCTTTTGGACACGTCTAGTTGTTTGGAAGTTCTTCTTGATGTCAAACTTGAACTGGTTTCTTGCTACTTCCCCCAGTGCTCCTGGGTTCTATCCTCTGGGGTCAAACAGAATAAATCTAAACTCTTTTCCACATGACAATCCTTTACATAATTGAATGCGGCTATCCAGTCCTCCACGAGTCCTCTCTTCTGTAGACTAAATGTCCCCTGTTCTTTCTACCAATTGTCATATGGCATGGACTCAAGGTCTTTTAGTTTCCTGGTTGTCCTCCTTTGTATGCTTGCCAAATTACCAGTACCCTTCCTCAGCTGTGGGGTCAAATATTGAACCTAATATTCCAGAATAGAGAGAGACTATAACCTCCTCATTCCTAGAGGTGATCCTCTTAATCTGCACTCCCATTAGCTCTTTTGGCTATCGTATGGTGAACTTGGAGTATTCTAAAAATCCCAGATTTTTTTCATACAAACTGTTAGTTAAGCATGCTTGCCCACTTGTGACATTAATTTCTTGAGCTGGTGTGTAAGACTTGACATTTAACCTTACTGAATTTGTTTTGTTTTGCTTTTTGGAGAGGGGCAATTGGGGCTGACTTGCCCAAGGTCACACGGCTAATAAGTATTAAGTGTCTGAGGTTGGATTTGTACTCAGGTCCTCCTGACATCAAGGCCAGTGCTCTATTCACTGTACCACCTAGTCGCCCCTTAGTTTATTTTCTTAAATAGTATTTTATTTTCCCCCCAATTTACATGTAAGAACAATTTAAAACAACTTTTTTAAAGTTTTGAGTTCTGAATTCTATCTCTCCCTCCCTTCCCTCACTCTACCCTGAGATAGTAAGCAATCTGATATAGGTTATACTTATGCAGTTATGTGAAACATTTCCAAATTAGTCATCTTGTGCAAGAAGACAGGGAGGAAGGAAGGAAGGAAGGAAGGAAGGAAGGAAGGAAGGAAGGAAGGAAGGAAGAGAAAGAAAGACAGAAGGAAATGTGCTTCAGTCTGTATTCAGACATCAGTTCTTTTTCTGGAGGCAAATGGCATTTTTTATCATGAGTACTTTGGGATTGTCCTGGATCATTATGTTGCTGAGAATAGCTAAATCATTCACAGTTCTCCACTGAATAATATTGCTGTCATAGTATTCTCCCAGTTCTACTCACTTCACTTTGTATCAGTTCATGCAAGTCCTTCCAGGTTTTCCTGAAACCATCCTGCTTACCATTTCCTATAGCATTCCATCACAATCATATATCACAATTTGTTGAACCATTCCCCAGGTAATGGAAATCCCTTCGATTTCCAATTCTTTGCCACCACAAAAAAAGCTGCTATAAATATTTTTGTACAAGTAAGTCCTTTTCCCTTTTTAAAAAATCTCTTTGGGATACAGACCTAACAGTGGTTTTGCTAGATCAAAGAGTATGCACAATCCAAGAATTTTAAAAATTCTATCACGAGGTGTGTTAGCTTTCCTGACTAGCTTGGTCAGTCAGCCAGTCAGTCAATAAACATTGCTTAAGTGCCTACTATATTCCAGGCACTGGGCTAAGCGCTGAGGCCCTCTATAAATCTAATGAGCATATATCATCTGGGCCTTTATCCAAATCATTGTTAAAAATGTTAAACAGGTCAAGGCACAGATTCTCAGCCCCACTCCCCAACCCTGGCCACTAACCCCACTAAGTAACTCCTGTCTCTTTGACATGACAGTTTTTATGCTTACTTTCTGGATCAGTCATTCAGCAAGTTCCAAATTCATCAAACTGTACAGTTACCTAGTCCACATCTCTCCACCTTTCCCACGAGACTAGTATGAGATATACGGCAAATGCTCTGCTAACATTAAGGTAAATTGCCTCCTTAGCTTTCCCCTGATCCAATTCACAGAAGGACAGAAGGCTTTTCTGGAATGCCCTGCCTTAATGAATTCATGCTTCCTCTTCCTTTGTGAGCACCGTTCCCTTACTAAATGGCTCACTAGCCATCACTTTAATGATTTCTTCCATAATTAAAGTCGGGGATTACATACTTCAAGTGGAGATTGGGATGACATTAGCCTTTCCCTGGTTTTCTGCAGTATCTCTCTTGTTTGCCACTGCTTTTTAAAGATCAATAACAATGACTCAGCAATCATGCTGCCCATTCTTTCAGTCCTCTGGGATGCAGTTCATGTGAAACAGGTAGCTTAAACTCAGGAGGAGGCAGCTAGGCAGCACAGTAGATAAAGTACTGGCCAAATCCAGCCTCCTACGTGTCCTAGCTGTGTGAACTTGGGCAAGTCACTTAACCACTTTTTGCTTCAGTTTCCCCAATTATAAAATGGGGATAATAACAGCACCTGCTTCCTAGGGCTGTTGTGGGAATGAAATGAGACAATTTGGGGGGAAAAGCTTAGCACCATGCCTGGCACATAGTAAATGCTAGCTCTCAGGGGAATGTCAGCATTCTCCAGCTCTTGCCCTGTTTACCTTGGGTATTCACACCTGCTAAACATCTCAATTCTGCACTTTCCACTCCAAAGGTCATTCTCCCTGGTAAAGAAAACAGTCCCAAGGCAGAAATAGGTAGCTAGGTCTTCTCTTTGATGCCAGTCATCCATTGTCCCATTTACCCCAAGCAGTAATCCTGGTCCCCTTTCCCTCAATATAGCTTTAAAAAGAGGGCCCAGGCACAATGCTTTTACCAACAAAGCCTTCTTTTAGGTAGGGGCAATTCTACTAGCTGTCCTGTTATGGAAATTCATGGAGAGCTTTCCACCTCCTTGGACTGTAGCAAATCAGCACCAGAGACAGCAAATGTGGTACCTGGGGTAAGATGGGGCCATGGGAGACCTTGTACCTCACTACACCGCCAATCTAGTCAACAAGCATTTATCATATTTCTACTATGTGCCAGATTCTCCGCTAGGGGCTGGGATGCAAAGACAAAAATGAAATAGTCCCTGCCCTCAATGATTTTATTATATTCAAGGGGGAACAAAATGTACATACATGAGTATATACAAGATAAGGTCAAAGCAAATTTTTTTAGGACTGGGCAGAGGGCAGTAGCATC
The DNA here is from genome assembly GCA_011680675.1 of Gymnobelideus leadbeateri. Classification (NCBI taxonomy): domain Eukaryota; kingdom Metazoa; phylum Chordata; class Mammalia; order Diprotodontia; family Petauridae; genus Gymnobelideus; species Gymnobelideus leadbeateri. Next base: position 1,521,226 of record WOXC01012492.1, on the reverse strand, counting down.
TAAATAGATGCATAAAGAAATACTTCCTATTTAAGAAAGCATTTGAGTTGAACTTTGAAGGAAACAAGGGATTCTCAGAGGTGGAGAGAGGAGGGAGGGCCTTCCAGGCATCTGGAACAGCCATTGCAAAGGCAGGAGGGAAGGGATGAGAAAGCTGCACTAGTTGAACTTCGGAGCTTGGGAAAGGAAGTAATATATAACAAGATTGGGAAAGAAGTTTGTGAAGGGCTTTAGAAGCCAGAAGGGATTTATATTTGATCTTCAAGGCAAATAAAGTTTATAGGAGGGAAAAAAAGAAGCATTTGTTAAATACTTTCTATGTGACAGATACTGTACTAAACCTTTACCAATATTACCTCATTTGATCCTCATAACAACCCTTCAAGGTAGGTGCTATTATCATCCCCATTTTATAAGTTGAGAAAACAGGTAATGTTTGCCCTTGGGAGACAGGTTCTCCTGGGTCACACAAATAAAGCTCAAGTGAGCTTGCCCAAAGTCATACAACAAGTGTCTGAGTCTGGATTTGAACTCTTCCCTGTATCATGTAGCTGCTTTTAAAGCAGTGAGTCAAACCATCAGAATTGTGCTTGAGGAAATCTCTTTGGCAGTTGAGTGGTAGAATGGTTGGAGTTGGGAAAGACTTGAGCCAGGGAGACTGATTGAAATAGTTTAGGGGGTGGCTAGGTGGTACAGTGAATAGAGCACCAGCCCTGGAGTCAGAAGGACCTGAGTTCAAATCCAGCCTCATTCATTTGACACTTACTAGCCATGTGACCTTGGGCAAGTCATTTAATCCCAATTACCTTGCCTTCCTCCCTTCAAAAAGCAAAAAATAAAAAAATAAAGAAATAGTCTGGTAGGCAATGATGAGAGTGATGGTGGTGTGAATAGAGAGAAAGGAACAAATTCCAAGATGCTGCTTAAGTGGGAAAAACAAGATTTGGCCACTTACTGGATATATGAGGTGAGGGAGAGGGAGAAGTTAAAGATGATGATGGGTTTCCAAAACTGGGTCACTAGCAGGGTGGGACAAACAGATAAGCATTTACATAGGGTCTACTGTGTGCCAAGCATTGTGCTAAGTGCTTTTACCAAAATATCATCTGATCTTCACAGTAACCCTGAGAGGTAGGTGCTGTAATTATTCCAATTTTACAGTTGGAGAAACGGAGGCAGAAAGAGGGTAAGTGATTTGCCCAAAGTCATACAACTAGTAAGTTTTTTGAGGAATTCAAACTCAGGTCTTCATAGCTTTAGGCCCAGTGCTCTATCCAATCCACCAGCTGCATGATGAAAGTAGAGAAATTTGAAAGTGGAGTGATTTAGGGGGAAAGATAATGAGTTCTGTTTTGTACATGTTGACCATGAGATGCTTATGGGATTTTTTTGTTATTGTTCAGTCATTTCAGTTGCTTGTCTTGGCAAAGATACTTGGAGTGGTTTGCCTTTTCATTCCCCAGCTCATTTTACAAATGAGGAACTGGGGCAAACAGGGTTAAATGACTTGCCCAGGGTCACACTGATGGTAAATATCTGAGGCCAGATTTGAACTCAGGTTCTTCTGACTCCAGACTTAATGCTCTACCCACTGCACTACCTAGCTGTTAATGGGATATCTAGGTTGAAATAATACAGTAAGTAGTTGGGGAAGCACATGTAATGTGAATCGGTCCCTTTTGGGGTGAGGGGAGCTCAGGCTCTGGTCTCCAACTTACATATAATATATAAAGTCTCCTGGTACCCATCACGGAGATGTCATTTCAAAAATGATTGACTACAGAGTCAAGGAACAGTCACCCCTCCCTGTCCCCCAGGTGAACTTTTTTCCATTCCATCCTGTCTGCTCCAATCCCTGAGGGAAAACCTCCCCAGGCACAGCATTCCTGTATCCTAGGGACTGTGGACCCAGATTCTTCTTCCACGAAGTCTTGAGCTTTATTTGTGTGACTTAGGAGAACCTGTCTCCCAAGGGCTCTGCCCTGAACACTCTGAACTCACCCAGAGACTGGATCCATCCTTGGGCAGCCTGACCCTCAAAGAAGGGTCAGGTATCTTTCTTTTTTTCCATTTCATTATGCCCCACCCCAGAATTCTAGGGGAAATCTCTTATGCAAAGCTTGGGTGTGGCTCAGTCTTCTTAATAGGGTGTCTTCAATAAGAGAAGGCATCTTTCTCTACATCTTTGGAAAAGTGGGAGGTGGGGAGAGGGACACAGGCATGGAACACTTCATACAAGAGGTTTTTTTTTTTAATGTGTTAATTGATTTTATTTTCAAAATTTTTCTTTTTTTTTTCTTAAAAACTCTGTTATAAGATATAATTCTCTAGGAAGGAAGGGGAAAGAATGCAAGGGGAAATTTAAGTGTCATAAAAACAAAGATACCAATAAAAATATATTTATAAAAAGTGGGGATCTTTCCCAGAAGAGGTATGAAATATACCCAGCTCTATAGTAACTTATTTCCTCAAACACAAAAGAAATGTTTAAAATACAAAAGACTCATAAGCATACATTCACATATACTTGAAGCATCAAACAATAGTGACTCACATCCATTATACCCTCCCCTAAAGGTAAAGTCACTTCGTGTGACTGCTGGACAGATATTTCCTGTTCATCATTAGGTCTGAACAACTGCTAAGATTTGGTTCTTCTGGCCAGACAGGCATATCTGCTTAGCTCCTTCAGGTGGGATGCTTCTGTCAGTGGCTATCTTCCCCCAAAGCAGCATTGTTTCAAAAAGTACCTCCTACTGGGCAGCTGACACAGACTCCAGAGCCCAGGAACTCACACTGTTGGAGTAGCCAGCCAGGCTGAAAATGTACGTTTCCAAGGCTTGCTGGTTGCTGGTCAAAAATATGTGTTCAGGAAAGAAACATAAAGGTAGCAGAAAGCAGCCAGGAACTCAGGCTCCCCTAGGCAAAAACACACCCTTACTGAAAAGGTTGAAAACTATGGCCTGCCATTGCTTCGGGGGACAGGAGACGGTCAGATACAGCCTTGTTAATTACTTCCAGACCCAAAACCCCAAGGAGGAGGCTGAAAGAAGGAGTGGAAAGCAGAGTGTATTGTAGTGGAGCAGAGCACAAGGGTGGGCATTTCCCTTGACCTCAGGATACTGCAAGAACATACCTATAGCAGAATGGTCCAGTCCCCAGGTCTCCCTCCAGTGACAGGACCATTAGGGGTGGCAGTCAAGGGCCAGGGGAGGGAATAGAGGTAGTCAGTCTGTGGATGAGGTTTGGGAATAGTAGATGTCAGAGAGGCGTGGGAGGGCTACGATGGAAGCAGGTGCTCCTCAGATCAAGTGCCCTGGGCAAGACCCTTATTATCCCTTCCTAGTTACAGCTTTGCAGAAAGAAGAACCACATGAGGAGTCCAAGAAATAATTCTCATGCTTTCCACTTCAAATATTTCAGCATCTGCTTGAGCACTCTCTCTGCCAAGAGCAGAGTAGCTAATAATTTCTTGATTTGCCTGAATGATAATTTCATCCTTCAAAAGGTGGAGGAGCCAAAAGGGGAAATTCTATTCTGGATATAGTTTTCCCCAAAAAGTAGAGACTGGTTTCTAGAGGGAAAATTGTGGGAGTAATGATAATGAATTTAACTCCCCTTTTGCTTCATGGTTGTTGGTTTGGAGGGGTTTTTTTTTGTGCCAAAGGGAATGACCACCATCCCAGAGAAAGGGAACAAGTCTGGGCAGAAGGTGGTACAACCCAGGTTGTGGAAGAGCAGCTTTCAAAGGGTGGAAGAAAGGAGACAGGCCATTTAGAACTGGAAGTTCATCTCCAACTGGACCTGTCCAAAACAGGATCCATATTCTCCTTCTTCCCCAAACTAATCCCTCTCCTGAAATTCTCTGCTTCTATTGAGGACAGTTCAAAACCTCAGTGTCACCCTCACTCTCCCTCCCCGATATTTCCATTCCATTGCTAAATCTTTTCATTTCTATCTCCATATCTCTTACCAGAGACCCTGTCTCTCTGCTTACAACTATTCCCCTAAGTCAGGCCATTAACCCTTCCTTGCCTAGAGTGTCAAATTAGTCTCCTAACTGGTCTCTCTACCTCAAGTTTCTCCCCTTCTACTTAACCCTCCAAAAGCCCCCAAAGCAATTTTCCTGAAGGGCAGATCTGACCATGTCACAATCCTACCTCACTCCACTCCTCAATAAACCCCATTGCCTCTAGGATCAAATACAAATCCTCTATTTGTCACTTAAAGCCCTTCTTACAGCCTGGCCCCAACCTCCCTTTCCAGACTTATTATACATTACTCCCCTCCACACAGTCTATGTTCCAGTCATATTGGCCTTCTGGCTATTCCTTACACATGAATCCATTGTCTCCTACCTCTGTGCCTTTGTATTGACTGTCTGACTTGTCCCTTTTTTGCTCTGCCTCTCCTAATCCCAGGCTTTCTTAAGACTCAACAGAAAAGCTGCCTTTTGACCAAACTTTCCTGGTCTCCCCAGCTGCTAATGTCTTTCCCACATGGTTATCTTGTAACCTTTTTATATATACTATACCTATTTACCATCACCACGATCACCAACAAACTATCGTATGTGCTGAATTATTTACATGCTGTCTCCCCATCAGAATGTAAGCTTCTGGAGGACAGCCTCATTAATAACTTCCAGACCCAAAACCCCAATGAGGAGGCTGAAAGGGGAGTGGAACAGAAGGCAATGTGGTGGATTGGAGCAGAGTTGGTCATTTCCCTTGACCCTAGGAAGGAGCCTGCTTTTGTCTTTCTTTGCACCCCCAGCGTAATGTCAGTAACAGAATAAGCACTTAAATGCTTGTTGACTGACTGGTTGACTGACTCAAGAGGGATAGACACTTCTTAAGAAAGAAATTATGAAGATGAGAATAGAAACAAGTCTGATGATGTTGAAAAGAGGGAGTTGCTTGAAAAGATGAACATGCCCAGGAAATTTCACTAAGAAGCTAAGATTGATCAACTAAGAAATTTAGGAAATATAGAAGCAAGGGAAGGTCATGTATGATAGATATAAAAGTATAACATGGGTCCTATATGAATGGTTTCAGGAATATTTAATCTCAGAATGAGCTGAAAAAGAAAAACTAAGAATAACTCCTCCTCCTCCCCCCAATTAGCTATAATGGGGGAAGACTAGTATCAAGGAAGAGATAGAATAAATGAGACAGTAACTGACTGGACCCTTGATTTTCTGGTGCTTTTTCCACTCAGGAGAATGACATATGGACTGAAAAGGACCAACCACAAAAGGCCACTTATAGGGAGTTGAAACCCAAGATAAATAAGGAGATTATAAGGAAACACCTAGATGCCCTTGTTGAATGCAAGACGGGAAATAAACTGCATCCCAGGGCAATAAAAGGATGGGAGGGATGATTTCCAATTCATGGGCAGGCATGATTTGAAAAATCATGTAGAATGAGAAAGGTAATAGAAAACTGGAAAAAGGCAAATATCCTAATTTTTAAAAGGGGAAGAGAATGGAGTCTTCAAGTGATAGGCAGATGAACTTCAGTTTCTGGCAAAATTCTAGACTACGGAGGCGGCTAGGTGTCGAAGTGAATAATAGCGCCTGCCCCGAGTTGGGAAGACTGGGGATTGGTTCTGGCCTCAGAAAATTAGCACCCACACATAAATAACTAGCCGTGTAATTCTAGACTACATTATCAAAGGGATGCCTGGTGGACAATAGAAAAGGAAACAGTGAGCAAAAAGAGCCATCATGGTTTCATCAAGTAAAGGCTATGAATGAATCAATGAATCAATGAAAAGATATTCATTAAAAATACACTATGTAGAAAGCACTTTGCTAAGTATCAGGGATACAAATTGAAAAGTAAGCCAGTCCCCAATCACATTCTAATGAGGGGAGATAGCATGAATGGAATGTTTCAGCTGCAAGATGAATGGAAAGGTCCTGTGTTGAGAGTGCAGCAGCAAAACATTTGTCACACATTTTCTCTAATGTCCTTTCTGCTGATAAAAGGATGTCCATTTCCCATGATGTACCATTTGAGCCAAGGACTTTGGTGTCGAAAACTTCCTGGACCTTCAGTAGCTGTGACTTCAGCAATTGCCAAAGTAATTTCTAGACATCTCAATTGGGAATTGTTTCCTGGGATGATGACTGTGAAGACTGGGCTGGTGGGCTGAGGGTGTTATCACTCTTAGGGTTCTTGGACTTGCCCATTGGTGGGCAATTGGTTAGCAGCGAATGGGAAAGATGAATGCTCTTCCCCATAGCGTAGTCTCCTTAGTCATGGCTACAGGCCTGAACTGAAAGCAAGGGGGCACTGCTCTTCCTAAGGCTTTGGGGCTCAAGGTCCTGAGCTATCTCCATAGGGGAGGTCGTGATGTTGATTTGAGTTACTTGGCATATGCCACTTCCTGTCTCTCCCTCAAGGTGCCCTGTTGCTTCAGCTAAGCTGGCACCTACCACCATGTCACTTGTCTACTGAATAATCTTCAGTAGCTCCCTTACACCTCCAGGGTCAAACACAAAATCCTTCATTTGGTGTTCAAAGCCCCAAAATGCTCTTGTCTCCTGGCTTCCCTTGGCTTCCTTTGAGTCCCACCTAAAATTCCATTTTTTGCTGGAAGCTTTCCCCAACCCCTTTTAACTCTAGTGCCTTCCCTCTGTTGATTATTTCCTATTGTTTCCTCTTACCTTTCCAGTCTTCTTATACCTTTCCATTCCCTTCTGGAGGTATTCTTCAGTCCAGTGACCCTGGCCTCCTGGGTGGTCCTCACACAAGTTGCTTCATCTCCTGACTCCAGCCAGGCATTTTCACAGCTCTCTTTCTCATGTCTGGAATACTTTCTCTCCTCATTTTTACCTCTTGACTTTCATAACTTCCTTCAAGTCCCAGCTTAAATTCCATGTTCTGCAGGAAGTTTTTTCCCAATCTCTCTTAATTCTGGTGCCTCTCTTCTGTTCATTATTTCCTATTTATCCTGTATATCGTTGTATTATCAAACTCTGAAAATAAATTACCAAGGAACCACAGAGGTTATCCACCAACTGTTAACTCTGGAAAAAAAGCAAACAGAGAGTCAAAGGTTATTACACCAACTGTCAACCTTGACCAAAGAGCTACAGAAGTTATTCACCAACTGTTAATTCTAAAAAATAAAACCAAAGAGCTCAGAGAGGTTATAAGCAAAAAACCTTTATTTTGTTGGAAGAGGGAAACTAGACACATGTTTCGGGGTCTTCTCTAGAGGGAGACCCAAGGCAGCAAGGCTAAGCTTTGATACATACAGTTGTGGGTAGATAAAGAACTCAGCAATGAGGGATAGCCACAGCAGTGAAGGGTAACAGCAACAATGAGGCAAATTTGCCTAATGAAAAGGCGTATATTCATAGCAGGGATTCATGACTGAAACATGGTTCCTTCAGGTGCTTGTCCAACTCAGGGACCCCCTAGGGCTGGTTTGAGTGAATTCTGTGATTTAGGTATAGCAGAGTTCATCCAGAGGGTGAGTGCAAAAAAATATTATGCCAAGTTTAGGGAACTTGCTGGCCCTTAGCTCTGGAAAGCAAGGTGTTCCTAATAGTAAGAAAAGAGAGGAGTAAAAAGAATCTTGGGATGGGGATCTGACCAGTCTGCATGTTGTCTCTCCCATTACATTATGTACTCCTTGAGGTTAGGGCTGTCATTTGCTTTTCTTTATATCCCCAGGTCTTAGCTTGGCATAAAGTAGGTGCTTAATAAATGCTTGTTAACTGACTGGCTTATCTGCCTCAGTGATGCCCTATTAACTATTAACATTGATATATTAAACTGTATCCCCACCTTGCACTCTTGTCTCTTTGAATTATTGTTTCTCCCTTGACTCAGGATGATTGTTTAGATAGAGGGAAACTGGTAGAGTAGTTTCTGGTGATCTTGGCACATAAGAAACTGATTATGCTTCCTCTTCATCAGGGATCTCTCTTTTCTCCTTAAGAACATCTGGGCCTCCATGAGAGAGACTGGAGTGGATAGGGCTGGGGCATCCATTGTTGCCACCAGATAACTGAGACCCCATGGGAAAACATAGAGAGCTGTCTACCAGTTTATGTACTGTGAGGGCAAAATGGCTATAGATCAATACAGCAGAAATAAGAATCAAGAGCCAGGAGGAGAATAGATCCTGAGATACCAAGATTGTCAACTGCCATGAATTCCCCTAGTGAACTGAAGTCAGGAGGAGCTCAAGATTCTCTCTCTTCCTTCTGTCCCTATTTCCTTTTGTTTCTAATCCGTGATTGTGAGATGTAGTAGGGATTATTCAGGAGACAAAGGTATGTGTGGTCAGGAGTCCTAAAATTAAACCCAAAAATCTAGGAGGGCAACAGGGCAGAGTTTTAGCAGATGGCTAGAGGTTGATGACCCCATATAGGAATTCTTGACTTGTTTCCTTTCCACTTTATTCCATATGCTATGAATGATGTAAACAAAATGTACTATGTCTCTGAATTTATGGATGCGGTGGGCCATGAACAGAAAACAGGAAATCAAGAAAGATGAACAATTACAGAAAGCAGATGTTATATCTTAATATTTTACTTTATCTTCTAAATTAATTTGCTATTTCTAGACCCAAGCAGTGGTGATTAATCCATATTGCTTAGCATCACATACACAAAAAGTATGAAAGGATGGTAAAAGATACAGGTTGACCACCATTTGATGGTCAACAGGGATGCTGCATCCTCTTGGGAAGTCTACCCCAGACCAATAAGGAATTGATGAGGACACCCTGCTAAGGGCTCAAGTAGAATGCCATCTGGTGGATGACTTACACATTACACTCCTTTGCTGGATAATTAAAACAGTTGCATACTGCTTTTCTATAGACTCACTCCATGATCCAAGGGTCTCAGGTAGGGAAAGGGGCAATGTATCAGGTATCACATATAGTTTACCTTAATTTTTGCAAAGTATTTGAGAAAATCACTCTTGCTATTCTTGTGGAAAAGTTGTAGATATATTTATTAGATGAAAATAGAATTGGCTGGATTTAAGACTGAATGAATGGTCAGTCACACAGGGTTGTCTTTATGGTTTGGTAGTAACTTGTCTAGAGGTAGCTAAGGGATTGCTTCAGGAAACTATACTTGGACTTGTGCTGTTGAACTCCTTTTTATCAATAACTTGGATAAAGGCATAGATGACATGCTTAGGATATGGATAAGGATAAATGTTAAGTCTTACACGTGCATTCAAACATTACCTTCACAAGTACAGGCATGACTAAGCAATATTTTGAAAAAGATCTATAGGTTTTAGTCCATTGCAAGCTCAATATTAGTCAATGGTGTGATATGGAAGGAAGGAAGGAAAGAAGCATTTATTAAATACTTACTACATGCCAGGCACTGTGCTAAGTGCTTTACACATATTATCTCTGAATAATAACCTGCATAGCCAACCCTGGGAGGTAGATGTGATTATTATCCCCTTTTTACAGTTGAGGAAGCTGAGGCAAACAGAAGTTAAATGGCTTGACCAGGGTCACTTAGCTAGTAACTTTCTGAGGCTGGATTTCAGCTCAGGTCTTTCTGACTCTAGGTCCAGCCCCCTATCTACTGAGCCACGAACATGGCCGACAAGAGAGCTAGTATTTTGGTTGCATTAAGAGACATATCACATTCAGGAATCAGTATGAGACAATTCCATTTTACTCTACCCTGGACAGCTCCCAATTGTGACCAATTCTGGGCACCATGTTTTTGGCTCTACATTGATGTGCTGGAGAGCGCCCAGAGAAAGACAAGCAGGGTGGTGAAGAGCACCAAGCCACCAAGGAGGATCAGTTGGAGGAACTTGGAAAGCTTATCCCATTAAAAGAAAGATTCCAAGGAGGCCAATGAGCCACTTTGGGGATCTGAAGGGCTGTCCCATGGAAGAGGGAACGCCCCAGAATGTAGAACTCAGAATAACAAGTGAAAGCCGCAAAGGTGTAAATGTAAGAACTCCTGACCATTGGAGACATTCCAAAGTGGGCCAGGCTCCTGCTGGTGTCTTCAAGCAAAGGCTGGATGCACCTGTTGTAGGGGGAATTCTTGTTCAGGCCTAGGCTGGCCTAAAAGGCCCCTGAGCTCCCTCCATTTGGTTCCTAAATCCATGATTCTGTGGCCCCCAGATCTCTATTACATGGGCTCTGGTCTTGCCATGCATGCCTCTCCCATCTTCACCATTGATTTTTTGAACCCAAGTGTAAGACATGCTATTTGTCCTTGTTAAATTGTCTTTTATTAAATTCAGCCCAGTGTTCTAGTCTGTCAAGCTTTTTTTGGATTCTGACTGTCTTCCAACATGTTGGCTGTCACTCCCACCTTCATGTCATCTCAAATTTGATCAGCACACTGTCTCGAACACTCTCTGTTTTCTCTTCCCTCTCCTCTCTCTGTCTCTCTCCTTTTCTGTCTCTCTCCCTCTTCTCTTTCTCTGCATTTCCCTCTCCTCTGTCTCTCTTGCCTCCCTCTTCTTTTTTCCCCTGTCTTGTTCTTTCTCTCTCTCCTTTTTTTCTTCGTATCTCTCTCTCCCTCTGCTTCTTTCTCTGCTGTTTTTTCCATCTCTCTGTCTTGGTTTTTCTTTGTCTCTGTCTGTTTCTCTGTCTCTCTGTCTCTTTCTGTCTCTCTCTCTCTCTCTCTCTCTCTCTCTCTCTCTGTCTCTGCCTCTGTCTCTACCTCTCTCTGCCTCTTTTTTTTCTTTGTCTGCCTCTGTCTGTCTTTGTCTGTCTCTGTCTTTGTTTCTCTCTCTCTCTCTGCCTCTTTTTTTTCTCTGTCTGACTCTGTCCCTCTTTCTCTGTCTCTGTCTTTGTTTCTCTGTCTCTGCCTCTCTCTGCCTCCGTCTCTCTCTCTGTCATCAGCACCAAAACATGGAGGGCTTGCTCAGGCCTGGCCACATTTAATCCAGTCCTGATTGACAGTAAGGGACAGACACAAGGCCTCAGAGCTGATTTACAGAGACAAGATTTAAATCCAGGTCTTTTTGATTTCAAGGCCAGCCCTGAAGTCACTAAGGCCGCAGCCTACATTTCTACTCAATAAGAGAAAGCCATTTCTCAACCTCCACACAGCCTCCCTGCTGCTTGGCTCTCAGACCAGACAGAGCATGCCTTGCAGGCATTAACCCTTTCACCTCAGTGTGCCAGTCCTGAGGCTCCTGCCGTTCTGATCCATGAGGGCCTCAGGGAACCCTAGCTTCACTTTCCCTTCTGGCCGTCTTTTCGTCTGCTGCCACAAGCAAACCCTCTGCCAAAGCACCTTCCCCTTCCAGTTTTGTAACAAAAACCAAATCAATACTGACATTGATAGTGGACAAAAATGCTTCCCAGGGCTCCTGGCACACTGTAAGCATTTAATGTGTGTTGATTTCACTTGAGCCTTGAGGCAATTTCCAGTAACAGACCCGGTTTGTCATTTTCTAGACCAAAATCTCTCCTCCACGCATGGTCACCTCATGTGTTTCTTGAGAGCAGGAGCAGCCTCAGCTTTTGTATTCCCCGGAGCTTAGCACAGTGTTCGGCACATAGAGAGAGTTAATTAATGTTTGTTTGTTTTCATTCATTTACTGTACTGAGAACAATACCAAGCTGGAAGGGGCTCCCAGAGGAACCTCTCTGGGGCTACACATATCCAGGCAGAGGCCAGATGAGTCTTTGTGAGGTTTGGATTTGAAAAGATTCCTGTACTGGGAGAGAGTCTGAACTGGAAAGCAGCTTCTGCAGACTTCTCACCATCCCCACTCCCCCACCCCTGAACCCCTACTCCTAATCCTGACCCCCCCACTCCTGACCCTACACCCCCCTCAATCAGATGGAGATTCAAATGTGCTTTGAAAACTCTAAAACAGCATGTTTTATATTATAACTATGCTAGTTATAATAATAATGTTGTTGTGGTTTTGGCGTCAGAAAACCTGGGTTTGAATCCTGATTCTGCTATTCAGAATATCTGTGACCCTGGGCAAGTCCCTTCTGAGTCTCAGGAGCAAAACATACAAAACAAGAAGCTAAATAAATGGTCTCTAAGGTCTCCTCCAAATCCTGTGTCTGGGAGGGGGAGGCAGAAACAAAGCACTCTGGAGGAAACTGAGGGGAAGCTGTGGCCAAACTGGCTCAACCTGGAGTCAGGAAGAAAGACCTGAGTTCAAATCCTGCCTCAAATGTTTACTAGTCATCTGTAAAATGGGGAGAATGACTGCCTAACAGAGTTGTTGTGAGGTTGCACCAGATAAATGGGAGTTACTAACTTTCCACAAGGAGATGTGGGAGTGGCCTGAGTGTCTATGGTCAGGGATCCCAAAACCATGTTGAAAGATGGAGAGGCCAACTGGGAAGGGATTTAATAGAAAGCTGAAAAGATGACTCCATATAGGAACATCTAACCTGTTGCCTTTCCACTTATTCGTATTACTTTATTTATTATCTAAGCATTTATTTAGGTCCTACTCTGTGCCAAGTGCTGTGCTAAGCAATGCCTTTTTACAAATATCTCATCTGACCCTCATGAGAGCAACAACAACAATAGCTAGCCTTGCATGGCACCTACTATGTGTCAGGCACTGTACTAAGTATCTTATAAATATTTCATTTGATCCCCACAACAATCTTGGGAAGTAGGTACACTTATTATCCTAATTTTATGGTTGAGGAAACTGAGGCAGATGGAAATTAAGTGACTTGACCAAAGTTACACAACTAGTGAATGTCTAAAGCTATATTTTATCACAGGTCTTCCTAACTCCAGTACAGGTTCTCTATCCATTTGACCACCAACTTGCCCCATGTATTAAAACTTGGTTGAGTGGTTTGACATTAAATTAGCAAGAAGTCTCCAATGAGGGCGTCCCAAGATTCTGTGCTTGGCCATGTGCTATCTTTTTTTTTTTTAAATCAGACATGGATAAAGACATAGCTAGGACACTTTTCAGATTTTTAGATGACACATAGCTGGGAAGAATCACTAAGAGGTAAGAGATTTGACCAGGGTCGCACAACTAGTAAGTGTCTGAGGCTGGATCTCAGCTCCTTCCTACTTACTACTCACCTACTTCCCAGGATTGTCATGAGGATCAAACGATTTGTAAAATGCTTAGCATGTAGCAGGTGCTATGCAATGCTAGCTGTTATTGTAGTTGTTATAGTGAGGACCAAATGAGATATTTGTAAATGCCTCAGGTCTTCCTGACTTCAGACCCTGTGCTCTGCCCACTAGGCCACCTGCTGCTGCTGCTGCTGCTTGTCCTTCGTTCTGGAAGAGGACCACAATGTTGGGAAGGCGATGCTATAGCATGCAAGTGAAATGGATTTAAGTGAGGCAGGGCTGTACAAAGTCACCAGCCTCACTTTCTCCTCTGCAGCCATCTGGGTCCAGTCCTAATGGCAGAGTCAGGATTCAAAACCATCTTGGCCAACTAAAACATCGTAATCAGATGAAATCCAATAGGGATAAATGGAAAGTCTTCCACTTGGGTTCAAGAAATCCATTACAGGGAATGAGTCAACCTTACTCCCATTGGATTTGGCTTAAGGAGGGAATAACATACACACTCAGTTAGTTATCTTACCCTACATGAAAGTATCGAGGAAGGGGATAAGAGGGGAGATGATAGAAGGGAGGGCAAATTGGGAGAGAGGGTAGTCAGAAGCAAACACTTTTGAAAAGGGACAGAGTCAAAGGAAAAAATAGAATAAATGTGGGGTGGGTCTTTCACAACATGACTACTATGGAAATGTTTTGCATAACTACACATGTATAACCTATGTTGAACTGCTTGTCTTCCAAGTGGGGGTGGCTGAGGAGGGAAGAAGGGAGAGAATCTGGAGCTCAAAGTTTTAAAAAACAAATGTTAAAAAATTGTTGTTACATGCAACCGGGAAATAAGATACACAAGCAATGGGGTATAGAAATCCATCTTGCCCTACAAGAAAGTAAGGGGGAAGGAAGGGATAGGGGAGGATATATAAGAGGGCAGACTTGGGGAAGGAGTAATCAGTATGCCTGTTGGTGGGGGTAGGTGAGAGATGGGGAGAAAATTCGGAACTCAAAATCTTGTGGAAATAAATGTTGAAAACAAAAAATCCATCTCATAAGTATAAGACACAACCTTTAAGACTCATTTCAAGATGAAGGAGAGGTGGTTAGAAAGAAGCTTCTCTGAGAAAAGGTCTGGGGAGGTCTGTAGAGTGCAGCCAAAAAGTTCATTTGATCCTGGGCTTCATTAAGAGAAACACAGCCTCCAAGGAACAAAGAAGTAATCATAGTCTGCCCTGGTCAGACTATATTTGGATCATTATGTTCAGTTCAGGGGCACCACAGATAGGAAGGACATTCATAAGCTGGAGATCCCTTTGAAGGAGACAGCCAGGATGGTCAAAGTCCTCCAGATACTGCCATATGAAGATGACTCGAAGGAACTAGAGATATTTGTCCTAGAGAAGAGAAGACTCAGGTGGAAGACAAAAGCTGTCTTCAGGTATCCAAAGTGATGTCCTATGCAAGAAGGTGTAAATGGAGCTGACCAGGGGAGTTTTCTGATCAGTCTGCTGAGCTTATCAGGATGTGAGCTATTGTTTGGTCCTACTAGTTCCTCATACTTGATGCTCTATCTCCCTCTCCTTATCTTTGTTCTTCATGGATGGGATGCTTCCCCTCCCCCAGACCCCCTCTCTTCACCCCAGCTTCTGCCTCTTAGAATCCCTAGCTCCATCTTCCTTTAATACTGTATAGCCTGGAAAGACTTACATGAACTGATGCAAAGTGAAGCAGGCAGAACCAGGAGAACATCAAACACAATAACAGCAACATTGTATGATGAAAAAATATGAATGACAGCTATTCTCAGCAACAATGGTCCAAGGCAATCCCAAAGGACTAATGAAACATACTATCTGCCTCCAGAGAAAGAACTGATATTGTTTGACTATAGACTGAAGCATGCTATTTTTCGCTTTCTGCTTTCATTCTTTTTCTTTTATCTGAGTCTTCTTGTACAAAAAGACTAAGATGGAAATGTTTTACATAATAATTGCACATGTATAACCTACATCTGATTGCTTCCCATCTCAGGGAAGGGGAAGGGGAGGGAGGGATAGAATTTGGAACTCAAAGCTTAAAAAAAAGTTTAAAAATTTTGTTTTAACATGTAGTTGGGGGAGGAAATAAAATATTATACACATATTTTTAAAAACTCAGTTTAGGTGCCACTTCCTGCAAGAAGTCTTTCTTATCCTTCTAGTTGCTGGTGCCTGCCTCCTTAAATCTACCTTTCATCCTACTCTGTATGAATCAGATTATGTACTGATTTATGTATATGTTATATCTCTAATTAGAATGTAAGCTCCTTGTTGCTATTGATTCTGTTCAGTCATGTCTGACTCTTCCTGACTCCGTTAGAGGATTTTCTTGCCAACAATACTGGAGGGATTCACCATTTCTTTCTCCAGCTCTTTTTAAAGATGAGAACACTGAGGCAAACAGGGATAAGTGACTTGCCCAGGGTCACACAATTAGTAAGTGTCTGAGGTCAAATTTGAACTAATGAAGATGAGTCTTCCTGATTTTAAGCCCAGTGCTCTATTCACTTTGCCACCTGGCTGCCAAAACTTTTGGTCATTGCATCCCTAGCACCTAGTACAGTGCTATAATAATTTAATAAGAGCTTCTCAACTGAATGCCTGATTGTGAAACCTTTGACAAATCATTGAAGATGAGTCTTCCTGATTCCAAGCTCAGTGCTCTATACACTGTACCCAGTAGCTGCCCCCAAGCTCCTTGAAGGCAAGGACTATTTATGCTTTTTGTTGCTGTTGTAGTATCTCAGCCCTTAGTAGAATCCCTGGCTCATGACAAGCCCTTAATAAACATTTATTGACTGTGTGCTTGCTTAATTGATCTGATGAGTATATTTCTAAGAAGAATGTGGATATAGGTCTTGGCATTTTATTGAGGGAGCAGAGAAGGGTTCTTTATTGAGTTTCAGTGACCAGCGATATCCCCAAGTTTATTAGTTGTCTAGGACTTGGAAAGACAGAATCTGGTTGAAGGGACTAGTCCATAATAGAGGACCAATAAACTGCTCTTGTTGGTTTTCCTTTTCACCTTTTTCCTGATCAGCCCACAGTAGAATCCACCTATATTCTGAAGTTGGGGGGAGGGTGGTAGAAGGAGGGAAGCTTGTGTATAGTCCCCTCTCTTTCTCCATCCCCATTCCCAACTGAAAATGGCTGCCTTGGGAGAAAATGGAACTTACATGGACTTTCCCACATCTTTCTCAGTAACTTTGAGAAGACTGGGTTTTTTTTTGGCACATTAGGTAGCTTAAAATGCCTTTTGACTATTTGAAAAGCTATGGACTTTTCCAGTGCATGACATATCAGCAACTGAGGCAGTGATAGATTTCCTGAAGCAAAGCATGACCCTTATATGTTTCCTTTCTTGGCTGCAGAGGGGATTCATGGACAAAGTTTCTGAACCCCAAATTCCTGTGAAGAGGAAGGAAGATGTCAATTTCCTAGGCAGCATGATCCTAGAATACCATACTCTGGTAGGGAAGAGAGATATCTTGAGCAGCCCTACCTGTAAGGATTGCCTTGAGATTTATAAGAAGTTTAAGAATCAGAGATTGCACCTTCTAGAGAAGGAGATTTCCTGAGCATTATGAAGAAGAGGATGGATCCCCTATAGACCCTTGTGGATAGGCATCAGAGTCATAATATGTCAAGGGAGGAGGAAGTAATTTACATAATATTCTGTACTAGGAGCCAATAGACTTATCACCTCCTGTTATTATAGTGAATTATTTGGAGAGCAAAGGTCTGATGAGAAGGGAATTGCTCTCCTAGCAGCTCCAAAGTATATTTACTTCCTTGAGAGAATTTAAAAACTGGAGTCACTAATAGTCTTGGAAGGACTATATAGGACTCTGTAGAAGGGCTAGGGATTCACTGGTATGTCAGAGTATGACAACGCATGGCAACTACGAGTTCACTTCCTTCTAAAGGGAACTAGTGGGAGGGTTTTGTGTATTTTTCTATCTGTTCATGGGCTCCTGTGCATCCTTTGCAGCTTCTGTATTTTCTGTGGGATAAAATAAAAGCTGTCCTATACTTTATATGCATTTGTAAATGTGAGTGCTTTTATAGAAGCTGGAAACTTTGTGTTGAAGAAAAAATATTCATACAAATAATGTCCTTTGTGATCTAGGCTAGTCTGCCAGAAACAATACTTTCAAATATATTAATCTATATCCAAGTCACTTCTAGCTTGAAGAGAGAATGAGATGTCCAAACTGTCATGGTCTCTCATGCCTTCTGACATGACTCTGCCCCAGCAATATTTAAGGTAAGATTTATAAGAATATTGAATAATGAAAAGATCAGATTATGTTTCTTTTAAAAAAAAGTTTGTGGTTAACAGGCCAGAAAAGTCATCATGCAATCCCTTCCTGGACCACTGCTTAATAGCCCCTTTCTGTGATCTGTATCTTAACCTTAAATTTCAAGAGAAGGTACAGTCCCTAGGTGGGTGAGTGGGAAGGCAAGGATCCCATCTGGGCAAGATTTAAGTTTGGTTATTACCTTTACTCTATTTCAAAAGAAGTTTTTTGTCTTTGTTCTCCCTACTTTCTTAAGGGAATAGTCTAAAAAAATAGACTGGAAAAATAGTATTTTTCTTTCTCTGGGAGATTTTCTCAAAGTGGAGTTATGAGTTCCCAAGAGAAAATGACTCTTTTGGGACTTAGTCCCCAAGATTGGACCTAATTCTTGTTAGTCTAGAGCTTTGGGGAAGGGGGTGCTAGGCTCTGAGCCATGGATCATAAGAGATTAGACTTGGTCTTTTTGACCCTGGGGACCAGAACCAGGAAAAATGTGTATTTGTAAAAGGGCAAATATAGAAAGAACATCAAGAATTTCTTAATGATGAGAGCTGTCCAACAGTAGTGTGAACTGTTTTAGGAGGTAATGTCTCTCATTAGAGGTCTTTAAGCACAAGTGGGATGATGACTTGTTGTTGGGTATATTGTCCTGGGAATTCCTTTTTAGGTATAGGTTGAATTAGATGGCATCTGAGGTCCCTCCCAAATCTAAAATTCTGTGATTCTGGGGAGCTAGGAGCCAGTGGACCCGGGCCTCCAGATGCCTCCTGGCCTCATTTCTCCCCTTCTGTAAAATGAGAAATGTTGTCCCTCCCAGAGGTATTTGGAAAATGGATGCTAAAGGACTCATGACCAGCTAAACAATGCTATGTGAATGTGCTGGGCTGATTTAAAAATCTGTGTGTATCTCTCCCCCCCACCCCACTCTTTCCCCTCTCCTCTCTCTCTTTCCCTCTCCCTCCCTTCCTCCCTCCCTCCCTCTCTCTCTCTCTCTCTCTCTCTCTTGCCCCCCTTTCTCCCCCTCCCTCTCTCTCCCTTTTTCTTTCCCTTCCTCCCTCTCAGACTGGGGGTGAGTGGTCAGCCCTGGACACCAGGACCTCTCTGATAAGCTCAGTTGCCAAGGAGATTCAAGACAATCAGACTCAAAAGGACATGACCAATCTGACTCCTGCATAGGACACTTGCCCACCCACCTGTCTCCAAGGATCATAGAATTTAGAGCAGGAAGTCACATTAGAAATCACTTAATCCGATTCCCTGTCTGATGGCTGAGGCTGAGACAGAATGAGAAGCAGGATTCAAATCCAGGCCTACCAATTGCATTCTAGTCCTCTTTCCCTAACATTGCAGTGGCTTGGAGTGTTCTAGCCTGGCCTACAGCGCTGAACATCTGAAGCCCTAGGGGTACCATCTGCCTCTGGCTCCTTCATTTCTCTCCCTTTTCTAACATTAGGTACATCATTTCCTCTCTCAAAGCTTCAGTTTGCATTTATAAAATGGAGATGACAGCCTTTGTAGCCCTTACCTCACAGAACTGAACATCAGATGAGAGAAAGCAATGTAAAGCATTTTAAAAACTTCAAAGTCACTAAGTCAGCCAACAACTATGTATTAAGATACTTCTCTGTGCCAGGCACTGTGCTATGCACGGAAGATACAAAGAAAAGCCAAAATTGTGCCTGCTCTCGAGGAGCTCACATTCTAATGTTGACAACAGGCAAATAACTGTGTCCAAACAAGATATGTACAAGATAATGGGAGGTAATCTTTTAGAGGGAAGCCATTAGCAGTAGGGAGGACCTGGAATGACTTCTTGCATAAGAGAATTTGAACTGGGTCTTGCATCCCATGCCAGTGGGGAGAATTCAGATGTGACCTCAGACACTTACTGCCTGGGTGATCCTGGGCAAATCACTTAGCCTCTGTTTGCCTCAGTTTCCTCATGTGAAAAATAGGGATGATAACAGCACCTACTTCCAGGGTTGTCATGAAGATCAAATGAGATAGGGAGTCGTGGGGGCAAAAAGAGGTCATTTTAAAGCACTTTGCCAAGCTTAAAGGGCGAGAGAAATGCTGGCTCTTATTATTGTAAAGTGTGAGAAGAGTGGAAAGGTAGAAAGAGGCCAGATTGGCAAGGGCTCTAAAAGCCAACAGATGAGCTTAGACAGAATCATTCTGATTATCACCATCTCCATTTTGCAGCTGGGGAAACTTGGCCCCTGCAGAGGGAAAGAACTTGGCCAAGATTCTAAATGGAGGAAAGAGCAGAGCTACCTGGGGCTGGAATCCAGGTCTCCTGGCTCCAAATCCGGTATTTTTTTGTCTCCAGGTTATGGCACTTCTACTCCCCTGCTCATCTCACCCCATGGGGCCCAAGCTGGTTCCCGTGGAACAGTGGGGGGGACACATAGTCCAGAGGGACCAGATGTGTGTCTATTCACAGAGGTGTGTGTCACCAGACTCAGTGCTGGGAGGATTGGATGGAGCCTGCCTACGGAATTGGCCAAGCAAAGGAGAGAGCTTTGGGAGAGTGGGGGAAGGTGGGGAGGGGGAGTAATGGGGAAAAGAGAAGCAGCCAGAGGCCCTGCCTGAGGTGGGCTGAGAATATCTATTTTAAGTCATGGAGTCTGGGGAACAGGCTTGAGATGAGACTGGGAGGAGAGAATTTGGCTCAGATCCTTCACTCCCCTTACTGAGCCCTCATCCCCCTCAAAGAGCCCTTACCACCCCCACCTCCCAGAGCCCTCATCCTCTCACTGGGACTTCATCCCCTTACTGAACCCCAACCCCCACAATGTGCCCTTCCCCCCATCCCTTACTGAGCCCCATCCCTCTCACTGAGTCCCCATCCCCTACAATGTGCCCTTCCCCCTCCCCTCCCCTTACTGAGCCCTCACCCCCCAAAATGTGCCCTTCCTTTATGGAACCCCATCCCTCTCACTGATCCCCTATCCCCCACAATGTGCCCTTCCCCTTCCCCTTCCCTTACTGAGCCCCATCCCTCTCACTGAGCCCCCATCCCCTACAACATGCCCACCTCCCCCATCCCTTTCCTGAGTTCTCTGGGGGGAGAGAGAAAAATGAAAAAGCCAGAGGCAGACAGAGCTGATTCAGATGTCACCAATGGGGCTTCAGATGCTCAGTCCCGTTCTCTTCCCCCAGAGAAGCTCTGTTGGCTGGATGTAAGAAAAAGAAAGAGCCTGCTGCCAGGGCATAGAGAGCAGACCTCTTATACCTGCTCCTTCAGGCGAAAGTCTGGCTTCCTGCCAGGGCCTGGGTCTATCTCTTTTTTCTTAGGATTATGATATGGATAGAGAACTGGAAGGACCTTTCATCAAGTCTAATTCCCCCATTTTAAGGAGGGGGAAATTGAAGCCCAGAGAGATCAAATGACTGGCCCCAGGTCACACAGCCCAAAAGCATCTGAGGCAGACTTTACTCCAAAAATCAGATACTGGAAGGACTGGAAAGGCATAGTATGTCAGAGCTGGCAGGGGACATAACCCATAGAATGTCTCAAGTGGCACAAGCTGTAGAATGAGGCAGAAGGAGAGAGACATCCCAATCCTCTGGAGAATTCAACTCTTCATCTCAAAGATGGAGAAACTGAGGCTCAGAGGGGGAAAGGATTCACTTAAGATCACAGAGAAAGGCCTTGAAACCAGACCTGCCAGCTCTGAATCCCGGGCTCTCTTCTCTGTGTCGGCTCCTCATTCCTTAATTCAAAGAAATCCTGTCTTGTTGCTTTGTGCGTCCTCTTTTGTGTCCCCTCCAGTGGGACAGAGGCAGCCAGGTGTCTCAGTGAATAGAGAGCTTGACCTGGAGTCAGAAAGTTGTTGTTGTAATTTTCACAGTTGAGGAAACTGAGGCAAACAGGGGTTAAGTGACTTTCCTAGGGGTCACATAGATAGTAAGTGGCTGCGGCCAGAAACACAGGAGTCAGTTCAAATCTGGCCTCCGATATTTACTATCTGTGTGACCCTGGGCAGGTCACTTAATCTCTGTTTGCTTCAGTTTCCTCCATTGCGAAATGGGGATAATAGCAGCACCTACTTCCCAGGATTGTTGGGAAGATCAAAGGATATAATAACTGTAAAGTACTTAGCACAGCTAGCTCTTATTAGCTAATGATTATTATTATTTAACATCTGTTTGCCTCAGTTTCCTGCACTGTAAAATGGGGATGATGACCGCACATACCTCCCAGGGTTGTGAGGGTAAAATGAGATATTTGTAAAAAGCTGGGAAAAACTTAAAGCAGATGGACAAACCCTACGATTATCAGAGTCCCAGACCTGCTCTAGCACCCATGGACACACGTACTCGACCAGAGATAGACGCACTCATCCAAGCAGATCCATTTCAGTCAGGTTATTTTTAACCAGGCTCACTGTTCTAATTGCATCTTACGGAGGGCAGGGCAGTGGGCGAGCAGGCAGGCTGCCGATGATTAAACCTGCACACAGGCACTCGTGCCAAGCTGGGGCTCACATTCAGATACGCACGTGTTTAAGGAAAGAAGGGGACAGAGCTCTGTATGGAAACACGTAGGAACATTTAGGGGCAATAGATCAACAAGTATTTAGCACCTACTGGCTGCTAGGGGCTGTGCTGGGCACTAGAGATACAAATAGGAAAGAAAAGCAGTCCTACAGGAGGATACAATGTATCCATGGGGGGAGGACATATTTACAAAAATGAACACACAGTGTTGGGGCAGGAGGACTGGGAGGTGTGGAGGGCTCAGAAAAGGTTCCTTGTTTCAGCCTCTGAGCTGAGCCTGGAAGGGAGACAGGGGTCCCAAGGGGCCGAGGTAAGGAGATAAGAGCATTCCAGGCGTGGGGGGTGGGGGCGGCCACAGCCTGTGCAAAGTCATGGAGATAGGAAATGGAAAGCTGTGTTCAGAGACAAACAAATAGGCTGGCTGGAGCACAGAGTGTGCTCTGGAGAGTCATGTGTAAGCAGACGATGGACCTAGTTTGTGAAGGGATTTAAATGTCAGAGGAGTTTATATTTTAAACTAAAGGCTACAATGAGGAGTCACTGACTCTTCTTTAGCAGAGGAATGGCATGGTCAGACCTATACTTACCTGTGTGGATTAGAGAAGAGAAGGGAAAGGAAACAAACATCTATCAAAGAACCTACTACATGCCAAAATATCATTTTATTTAATCCTCACAACAATCCTGGGGAGGCAGGTTTTTTTTTTTACAGATGAGGAAACTGAAGCAAATTGTGGTTTAAATGATTTGCGTAGGATCACACAGAGAGGAAGTGTCTGAGACCAGATTTGAACTTAGAACTTTCTGATTCTAGGCTCAGTGCCAAGGTCTCCCACTGCATCCTGGGCCACCTCCAATCGTCCTGTTCTATATCTGGCCACTGGATTCAGATGGCTCCAGAGGAGAGAATGGGGTTGGTGATTTTGCACATCTCTCCCTCACTCAAATCCAATTCACTTGCAAGTCAAGACATCACCCTCCTGATGTCGTTGGTCCTCTGACAACAAAGAACAAAAGACAACCAGGCACAGTGCTCTCTGCACTGAGATTGGATGCAAGGAGATGCCTTTCTACATGACTGTTTGTTACAACACTCCAGGTTGTAAAGTGGCTATGGCAGAGTTGAGATAAGGGGACGGGGAAGAGATGTTGAGGAGGTGAATGGATATGGAGGGCTAAGGTGTGAGCCTGGGTGACTG
The DNA here is from genome assembly GCA_011680675.1 of Gymnobelideus leadbeateri. Lineage (NCBI taxonomy): Eukaryota > Metazoa > Chordata > Mammalia > Diprotodontia > Petauridae > Gymnobelideus > Gymnobelideus leadbeateri. The sequence goes on along the minus strand of WOXC01012492.1, from coordinate 1,498,140 downwards.
GAAGAAGGGTGGTGTCCTAATCAGAAACAGGGAATTTAGGAGGGTTAGGGGAAGAGATGATGGATTCAGTTTTAGACTAATGTTCAATTTGAGAAATGTATGGGACATCCAGGAAGAGATACAAAGTAGGCAGCTGTAGATGAGGGACCAGGAAGTGCCCAGGTGTGTGCAGATCACTGAAGAATGAACAAAAAAGCTGTTTACTTGTTTACATACAAATAGGAGATGGCTTTTGCTCTCAGGTAACACACATTCTAATTGGGGGTGAGAATACGAGTAGTATGAGAGTTCAGGTACAGGGAGATTCAGCGCCAGGAATCCTTAGGATACACTGGGGTGTCTGCCCTTCAGAAGCCTCCCACCACTTAGTGGGTCAGAGTGGAGGAAAGATTCTGGCATCCCTCTGACGAGGGTGGAGATGGGAGGCAGTGTCTGGGAAGCAGGGGAAAAGGGGAAGAGGACATTGGAAGGAAAGTCTGGGGTGAGATGGTCACTAGGGGAGGAAAGTAGTTGGTGCCCTGAAGGATGCATAGGTCAGGGTCTAAGTAGCATTCATTGGGGGAGGGATGGAGAAGTAGAAATCCCAGTGGGGACCTGTTCCAGCATGCCATGGATACACTTCCAAAAAAGAGATATACACACACATACTTATACAGATACACCAATGAGTATGTATATGTAGTGTGTGTGTGTGTGTGTAGACCCAAATATGTGAGCCTAAGGCCCCTCCTGGCTCAGATCATCCATATTTCAAGGTCCCCCCCAGTTCTGACATCCTAAGGGCCCTCCCAGCTCTGACCTTCTGTGTTCTAAGGGCTCTCCCTGGCTTATATCCTACTATATGTTCTGAGGCTCTTCCAGGCTCCAAGTGTCCTCTCAGTTCTGACATTCTGCGCTTTGTGTTTGAAAGTTTCTTTCAGTTCTGGAATTCTGTCTTCTATACTCTTAGATAGATTCTGTACTCTAGAAAGGATCTTTCCAGGCTTGACAATCTATCTTCTGTGTCTTTAGGGTTCTTCTATAGCCCTAATAGTCCTTTCTCCCAGCCCTGACATTCTAAGTTCTATGTTTCAAGATCTATTCTATGATTCAGTAATTCTATGTCTGGGATCTTGGCCCCAATTTAGGGCAAAGTCTGTTACTGGGGATAGGCCTATGGCTAGGACTGATATAGGGTCAGGTTGAAGAAGCAGATGGTGGGGGGTAGGGCAAAGGCCAGTTTGGAGGCCAGGTCTGGGGGGAGTGAGAAAAGATTGCCTTCTGCTGATCCAGAGCTGAGTAGCCACCCCACCCCCAGGGGCTGCTGTCATGGCAGCTGGTTTACTGGTGATGGTTTGGGAGATGATTCGAAATTGTTGTAGGAGTGATGTAGAGAACGGGATCTAATCAGGGCCGGGAGAAGAGCTCAGCTTGGCCTCGTGGGGCTAATGCATCCCCATGGCAACAGCAGCCTTCGGGCTCTGCTGGGAGAGGGGATGGGATATGAAGGGGGAGCAGGACTCCATGCCCAGGAAATAGAGGCTAGGAAGCAAAGAAACCCTCCCTGTACCACCTGGGCCTGAGCAGCCATGGAGGCCTTTGCTCTGCTTCCCCAGAGGGTGGGCAAGACTGAACTCAATCTGGGGCATCAGGATAGAGCCCAGCTAGTCTGTGACCACTCCAGTTTTAACACAGGGGCCCAGGATTCCATCCCACCAGATACCAGATATCTTGAATAATAGACTTAGATTTGGGAGAGGGGATTGTTGGCCCTCTGGATTCTAGTCTTTCTCCTTTGGCACCAGGCCCAGGTCTCCTAGCTGAAGATGGAATCACTCCTCTGCACCCCAGGGACTGGAGTCAGAGAGCAGCCTTTAGGCATACATCCCGCCCCCACTCCACCCCCATCCCAGACACACAGACTGCTGCCCAGGGCAGGACTGAACAGAATCCCATGTGTCTGAATCTCTGACTCCACTGTCTCTAGTCCTATGAGTATAGATTTAAGGATTAAATGGGTCCTCGAAGATGCTATAGTCCAACTCCTTCATTTTACAGATGGTGAAACTGAGGTCCACTAGTGCGGAAAAACATGCTCAAAGTTACAAGAGGAGTCCATGGCAGAGTGGAGGTTCAAGCCTCAGACTCCTAAACTGAGAGCCCTGGGCTCTTCCTAGCCTACTTTTCTCTAGTTCTGCCTTCCTCTTAGAATCCCTAACCTCAGAGCTGGAAGTGTCTTCATTGGGAAAGACAGTATGGGTCAGTGGAAAGAACACTACAGAAAAACTAAGTTTGAATCCTGGTTCCACCACTTACTGGCTGTGAGATTATGGCCAAGTCATTTCACTTCTCTGGGCTTTAGTTTACCTAACTATAAAATAAGGGGGGAGGGTTGGTCCTTTCCAGCCCTAGAAGCTCTGCTCTTTCTCAGTGTAGCAATGTAGCAATGCTGTCCACAACCTCCATTGGTCATCTGTCTCACCTGCCCTAGACTTGAACTCTTCCAGTAATAAGGAGTTGTACTACATGGGGTGTTCAGGGAGTACCAGCACCTTCTGTATGGGGGCTTGGCAAGCCCTTGTCAGGGTTTCTCATCCACCTTTGGTGTCCACCTTCACCCAACTCTCACCTGTGGCTTGATAACTGGAACAAAGATGGGGGCTAAGGGCTTCATGCAGCTCTGCCTCACCTAAACCTAATTTACGTGCAAGTCAAGATATCACTCTTAATGTCATTGGTCCTCTTCAAAAAATGAAGGACAAACAACCACAGCAGGAATGATCTAATGGTCAGGAAGTTCTTCCTCGTGCTGCTAGGGAATTTGCTTTCCTGTGATTAGAACCAAAAGTCTGAGAGTCTCTAACCCAGGAAGGGAAGAAAGGAAGGCAATCTGCAGGAGCCCAGGTAGAAGGGCATAGACCTCATCAGAGCTTCAGGGAGGGAGTCACATAAGTTCCTCTGAACACATTTCCTTGGTTGTGAACCCAGGCTGGGAAACAGTGGGGTAACAAGGAACAGAAAACCAGGAAAGAGCAACCCCTGTTCCTTAAGGCTGCCCCACCTCTAAGTACCTCCTGTGCTGTGGAGGGTGAGGAAAAGCACTTGGAAAGAGGGAACCCTGGCTCACCAGCTTCTAGTCAATGTGGACTTATGTTCTAAGGTCTCTCCCAGTTCTGCCTTTCTCTGTTCTAAGCTGTAGCTTTAATAACTTGTGTTCTAAGGTCCTCCCAGCTCTGACATTCCCTATTCTAAGATCCTTCTAAGCTTTGACGTTCTATATTCAAAAGTCCCCCCCCAGTACTGACCTTCCCAGTTTTAAGGTCTCTCCAAACTCTGACACTGTGATCTAATGTGTGTCTCCCCCTCAGCTTTGACTTTCTCTGTTCTAACGGCCCTCCCAGCTCTGACGTTCCATGTTCTTAGACCTCTTTGAGCTCTGGGAATCTAGGATTCTCTCAGGTTTGAGGTATATCAGATGCCAGGTTTCTGTCTGTCCAGACTCTCCCAAGAATCTGTCCCTTATAATTTATCCAGTTTCCCCTCCCACAGAAGGCTAAGCTGTATGAGAATCCCAATGAATCCTTTTCCCCCTTCACAACCATGTAGGGGGGCTTTTCTGTGTGCACTGAGGCCAAAGGTAGGAAGCTCAATAAAAAGCAGCCTGAGAAGAACACACACACACACACACACACACACACACACACACACATCACACCAACCCTTCCATGTGCACACATGTGTCTTTACAGAACTCTTTTCTCCCCACAGTGGGAGACACCCCTCCCTCTCTCCCTCCCTCCCAAATCCATATGAGTACTCTCATGGAAAGAAACCTTTTTCCCCTCTTTGAGACTGAGGTTCCCTGGATGTTCTAAAAGGCAAAGGAGTGAATCCACAGGTTCAAACCCCGAGGATCTTAAAATGGCGGAGGGAAAAGCTGGTTGGAAGCTATTTTCAATTCTTGGACCATCATACCTATGGGCCTCATCTTTTGCCCTACTCCCCCACCCCTCTCAAGATCTCCAATCTCTGGTCTTGTTTGGGAGTATATTAATAGTGGCAGAGTTGACATACACCTGGTCAAACACACAGTCACACCAGGAAATGAAATCATGGCCGGTCAGAGGAAGAGGTGAGAAGTTGCCCTGTTGCCTAGCAACACATCCTGGCACCTGATAGGGAGATTTTGGTTCATGGCTCCTGCACATTATCTGTCCTGGGAAAGGAGGAAGACGGGGTTGTTGGTTTTGCCTCCCTGATGAAAAAAGCCAGAATTTAGGACCTGGGAGAATTCCACACCTAGCACTGAAAGAAGACATTCCCTAGCTCCTGTCCTTAGGGAGTCCCTCATCTAAGGAATAGTCTTACCCTCAGGGAACTTTCCATCTCCCATACAGAAACACAGCTTCTGAACTTGTGCAGTTCCCTGAGAATATCACCTCTATCCTCAGGGAGCCCCTGGTCTGAGGTGGGGAAACTTGGAACCTGCTCTCAGTGAATCTCTAGTCTTTATAGCCTATCTCCCCTAGGGTCAAGGTCTGGGAAGGTGGTGGGTGAGGAAGGTATCAGGAACAGGATCACCTAAAACCCTCAGAGCTATGAAAATAAAGAACAGGAGACAGCAGGGGTGGATAGAAAGAAGGCCAAGACTGATGGCCAGAAGGCTTGGGTTCTAAACCCCTATTCTACTACCGACTGTGAGACATTTGGGCCCTTTCTGGATCTGTTCTCCCTATCCATGAAGAGAAGGGGTTGAACTCCATGGCTACTGTGATGTTTGACCCTCTATGGTCAGTGTCTGACACCACTGCCCTCAGGGGGCTTCCTCATCTGCCCCTCAATGGAGGAAGTTTCCTTCCATGACTTCTGAGATACTCCAGCCACTGGCATTCTCCCTATCAGGGAGGGAGTCAAGTGCTTTGAAGATGAAAGCTGGGATGGCCAGTGAGTAGAAGCCAAATCTCATTACCAGTCTTTCCAGAACAGTGGGACCTTAGCCTCTGATCCACCCTACCACTGGTTCTATCAACCTCCAAACTTCCCCAGCAAATGACCATTCTTTTCTCTAACTCCAGCTCCTGAGGATGGATAGGGGCTTAGAGAAGAGGGAGCCAAAGTTGGGAGAAGGGAAAGGGGGTGGGACTCGGATTGAGGAGTTGGGGAATCCCAGCCCCTTAAGAGCTAGACTTCTCGTGTTTGTTCCCAGAATGTTTTGAGGTTTGTTGCAGATTCTTCTCTTTGTGATCCAGTTAAGGCTGGGGATGGGGGAGATGGTTGGTGGGCCAGGAGCCTCTCAGGGGCAGCTTGCCCTGTGAGCTGTGTCCTTGGGATCTGGGAAGCACTCCCTCCTCACCTCAGCTCATTGAAATTGTGCTTTCCTTGAAATGCCTCCTTCTACATGAAGCCTTTCCTGGCTCCCCACCCTACTCCAACCTTGCTAGTGTCCTTCCTCCCTAAACTTGCTTGTACTCACTCATTTTGTGTGTACGTATTGCTCTATCATATTTCACTCCTCCTGTTTGACCGTAAGCTGGTTGGTAGCAGGGGCTGTTTCTGTTTTCTCTTTGTATCAGCAGAGAGGTAGCCATGCCAATCCCACCTTGTCTTAATCACCCCCCATCTACCTCAGCACAGAGACTGCAGTACATTCCAGTGGGTAGAGGGACAACCTAACAGCTTAGAAAATTTGGCTGGATGAAGGGAAGCCTGACCAGCCTTCAGGTAACACTCACGGTGGCACAGGAAAGATCCTCCAACCTGACTCTAGGAGATTAAGTCTTCCATGAGAGCCTCAGAGTAAAGGGAGTCTATGATCCTTTCTATGAGCCAGCAGTCAGAGGCCTCGTTTTCCTTGGATAACAAATGAAAGGGTTGGTCTGTTAATGGCCCTTCCAGCTATGACAGTCTAAGTACTAAGGGCCCTTTCTGCTTGGTTCTCAGAGTCTGAGAAAATGAACAGTGTGAGAAAATGGGTGGGGAATGAGGGGGGGGGGGCGGATACATCGCATACATCCCTCTCTCTTATGGCTCAGGGAAACAGTTATAGCAGCCCAGTTGTTTTGGAAATACCTTTATTGCACTAAAAACGCATTTATAAACACACGTACACACACTCATAGGTGGGTGGATAGAATTCACCTTAAAAGTTATCAGGAAAGTTGAAACATCAAAACAGAACTGCAAGAGAGAAAGAGGGTTGAGATGTTTTCTACCCAATTGGCAGGTGCCAGCAGAAGACAGGTATGTTCCTTGAGGGGCAGAGGGGGGGTGGAAGCTACCTAGAGACCCAGGGTGCCCACTGGGATGAGGAGGTGTTGATCTCCAAGCACCAACAGGGTCAGGCAAGGCACCCTTGCAATGCCCTATTTTTACCAGCTGCTCTGTTTGGGGAGTGGAGTTCAGGAATGGATCACCTGGAGACCCTAAGCTCTTTTTTACCCAGGCTTCAGCCCTCCCCATATCTCATATGGGCTTCTTTCTGCCACCAGAAGGATTAGGATGGGTTACTAATCCCAGCCACACAGAAATTATGAGCCCTGGACCTAGAACCGGGTCTCATTCTCTGCTGCCAGAATTACCATGGATATGTTGGGCAAATCACTTTGCCCCTCTTGGCCTCAGTTTCCCCATCACTAAAATGACAGGACTGGAATCAATGGTCAGATCCCTGGCTCTGGTTCCTCCTCAATCAGGAAATAGAGGCAGAGGCCAATTGTGGAAGAGAGGGATTGGCCAGTCTTGCCCATCAAGCAAGGAACAACTGTTTACTAGTCCCCATCTCCTGCCCTTGGAGTTTGGGTGAAAGGGACGCCTTGTGCTCAAGCCCCAGTGGAGAGTTCTGGGGATTGTTGGCTAGCCATCCAAAGGGGTGCCAAGAGAATGAGGAGCTGGGAAGGAGTGCCAGATCCCCATCCTAGAACGACTTAAATTATGCTGGCAACCCTCCCATGCTGCCTCCAGTCCTTGGCTGAGCTGGGAATTCCCTCTGCCTGCCCCCAGGGACCAGCCAAGACTTCTTAAAGGCCACAGATCTACAAAAATAAAAAAATTTTTAAAAAACACACAAAAAATTACTGTACCGGCTCGGACTGTATCCAAAACATATTTACACACAAAGAATAAAGCATGGGTAGATGTCAATCACTCTCCAAGTATAAATAGCTGTGCACAGCAAGGGTGACGGCTGCCATCTGCTGTGTGTAAGAGGATGGGGAGCCAAGCATGGGCCCTGGAGGCCAGGCACAGTGGGGGACCCTATGGCACTCTCTCAGGCAGAAGCCAGGAATCATGCAGGGAGACAAGGGACAGAGGACACAGATACCATGGAGTAGGAGATAATAGGAAGGGAGGAGGCTGGCTGGGGAGCAGAAGGTTTAAATACTGACAAAGCACCCCTCTGGCCAAAAGAGGGGAGGGAGGGCAAACTGTGAGGAGCAGGGTATTGGAGTGGAAACAGGTACACATGCTGGTTGTCTCCATCCCCCAGGGGATGAAGCAGAAACAATCCTTCGCTCTTTTCTTTTCAGGGCTTTTTCCAGGCTGAGCTCAGCACTAGAGTGTTCTGGAGTGAGAGCAGCCCTGTCTAGAACCCAGTGTTCTAGCCCTGATCCTGACACTCTCTTTGAGTGGCCCTTTCATCATCTGTAGAACCAAGGGGGTTGGACTAGATGGTCCCACTAGGCTCTAAGTCTTCCCCTTGCTCTAGAACCCAACCTTTGCTTCTGATCATTCCCAGAGGTCATCTCTTTAATCATTATCACCTAGGGCAGGGAGCAGAGCCATGAAGGGCCTCTGGAGACAGAAGGCTTCCCACCTGGTATCCACCCAATCTGGGGTAATCAGGTGGGTGCCCCTGGGAAAGCAGAGCTGGGGTCAACCAGGGTGGAGAGCAACAGAGCTAGGCCCTCAACAGACAGCCCTTGAAAGAATCTCATCCCCTTCTCTTTGGGATTGACTCTTCCTACACAGCCCCAAGGACCTTCCATTAGCCCCCTGGAAGTTTCCCAGACCCATTTCTCCTTGACTTGGTTACCCAAATCCCAGTAACTCTTCAGCAAGCCAATTTAGAACTATGCAGAAAGGGAATGTGGGAGGAAGGTACAGTTTTAGGATTATAGAGGAGGGCAGAAAAAGAAGAGGCTACCTCCTCTTTTCCTCCCTGGGAACAACCCAGTCTGTTTCTTGCCAGCATTCCTCCTCCCCATCTATCAACAAGTCTCCTTCCCCAGCTAGAAGGAGGTGAGAGCTCTGGACCAGAAGATCCGGGTCATGGGATTTAGACCTGGATCAGATCTTGGAAATTATCTAGTCCAACATTTTTATTTTATGGAACAGTAAACTGAGGCCAAAGAGAAGAGGCTTGCTCAAGGTCTCCTAGTAAGCAAGAGGCAAAGCTGGGACTTGGGGCCAGATCATCCTGACTCCAAATCCAGGGCTCTCACCACTGCCCAGCATTGTTGTCTCAGTCCCTTCCCCCTCCCCACCCCCACATAAATGAGTGAAAATGACACTCTGGTTGCTTATGACCTGGGACTGAAGCACTGCCAGGTGTCTGGGTGTGAGTCGGGCTGTGTGAGGGCCATTTTTGTCCCTCACCCCCAATCCCTCCTGGGACCCCCTGCATCCCTCACCCTGGGCATGCCAGCTCTCAGTGCTGTGGGTTTGGAGCTTCCCCACATTCCCTGGGTGGCAGGTAGGGCATCGGGGGCAGAGACAGGAAAGGAATCGAGAGGAACACCTGGGGCAGGAGTGGGTCCTCTGCGATGGGGGGCTGGGCTGGGGAGGGCCTTCATAAGAAAGGCAGCAGGGCCGTGAGGGGCACCTCCTTCTCACCCAGCAGGGTATCCCTCTTCAGGCTGCCTCCCTTGTTCACTACTTTGAGCTTGAGAGCCAGCTTGCGGGCACTGGAGGGGCACAGACCGTCGAAGAAGAAGTCCTCGTTGAAGATGGGATGCCAAGTGTTTTTGATGATGGTACTTCGCTGCTTCTGTAGCTTCCCGGGCGTCAGGCAGAGGCCCACGCAGCAATTGATGCTGCGAGTGTCGAAGAGACGGTCGTAGAGGCCCTCAGCGGCTAGCAGCCGCACCCGGAGGCGGGCCCGTGCCGGGTCATACTCAGCTGCCAGGCGAAGGCTCCCGCGTTTCCCCAGGCGCACCGTGTGCTCGCCCCGGGGGGTTGAGGCGGCCTCAGTGCTGGCCTCCGGACCTGTTGGGGTGGGGCGGCGGGCACGGCGGCGGGCGCTGGGGCTGACGTCGGCGGAGCTGTCATCCGTGGACAAGGAGCTGTGGCGCCCCACGGATTGCCTCAGCTGGCTCACCTTGGCCTGCCCATCCTGAGCGAAAACTTTGAGCAGAGACACGGAGCGTGAAAGCAGGGGCGAGCCGAAGGGGGAAGACTCAGCCGACGAGCCCGTGTCGCTCTCGCCCCCGCTGAAGTATCGGTAGGGGCTCATCAGGGCCTCAGCCCGGGAGGTGCCCTCATCATTGGCCTTGGCCCCAGCTCTCCGAAGGGCGCCCGGGGATCCAGCCTGGGCCAGGCCAGTATGCTCACTGTGGAAGAGTGACTCCTTGCGACGGGTGTGTGGGCTCTCCATCAGAGTGGCAAACCCATAGGATGTCTGGGCCTTGGGGACGTAAGGCAAGGACATGGCGGTCTGGGCCTGGGGGTCGGCATTGGTGGCTACAGACTCCTCCTCCTCCTCTGGCCGCCAGTCTTCAGCACTCTCAATCTGGATCACGTGCCGGCTGGCTGCCTTCAACAAATTCTTACTCTCGGCTGCGAGCTTGGCAGGCAAACGGGGGCTTCGTTGGGCCTTTCGGGGCCCACTGCTGCCAGACGCCAAGTTTTGTTCGGAGGTTGATGATCCTAAGTGTGGGGAGCTGGAGCCTGAGCCCGAGCCCGTGGCTGTCCCCTCCACCTCTCCGGGCCCTGAGGTAAGCTTTGGGGGAATGAAGAAGTCGGGGATCTTATCTGGGGTGAGCACATTGCTATAGAGGGGCCCCTTAGACGACCGGTCCCCATCTGTCCCCCGAGCGGCACCGTTCTCCCCGGCCCCTCTCAGCCGATCCAACAGCCACATGTTGGTTTTCTTCATGGGGATGCCACTGAGGCTGATGGAGGCAGGTGGCAGCACCAGAAATTGCTGTAAGACCAGACAAATAGAAGCCAGAGAAGTCAGGATTGGAGCAGGTGCAGCACAGAGGACATAGACCAACAATACCCAGCGTGGTAACATAGTGGGAGTGTGCTGAACCCAGGCAGATCTGAGTTCAAATCCTGCTTCTGACACTTCCTACCTGCGCAACTCTGGGTAAGTCAATTAATGGCTCTAAACCCCGGCATCCTCATCTGTAAAATAGGGAAGATAAACTAGATGGCCTGGAAGGTCCATCATTCCCTTCTGAATCAGGACCGGAGTAAGAGGCCATCAGGCTACTTTGTAGCACCCAGACCTTGCCTGGGAACAGGTTGTGCCTCTTCCTTCACCTTGTATGGGGCCACTTACAAATCTCTCTTCTCCTGCCTTCTCTCCCAAGGGTTCGTTCCCTGCCTTCTACTAATAAGATGACAAAGGCCCTGGACTCTAGCTCTGTCTCCCAGGTTGGACAAGTCCAGAGGACTGCTTCCTAGTAAGAGAGATGAGAAGTTCCTCTCCTACTAAACCTGGGGTTTCCAGGCACTATGTGCTTGAATCAATGGGAAAGGAATCCAAATGTTTACGGGGTACTCCATTCTGTGGCCAAAGGATAGGGCAGGTCTTGGGACAAGGATATGGTTGTTCTGGGATCTCAAAGCATTGAGTTCACATCCTTAAAGTTCGTTGGGCCTAAACTGTCTATACGGGGGGAAGGAGAACAATATCTGTGCTCTGTCCCTCTCCTAGCTTGGGATCTCAAAGCTTTAATGCTATAACCTTAAAACCCTGGGGAAGCGACCCGAGGGCTCATTAATGCTTCCCAGATCTGGGTTGGACAGGTGGTAAGGACCAATTGGGTTTGCCCTCTGAGTGGGGCACTCTGCTGTGCTAGGATCTCCAAGCACTCCTTTAGGGCTATACATTTACATCCTTAGGTACCTAGGTAATGAGGGCGGCATAGTTGCTGCTTTGGGCACCCTGCTGAGTTGGGATCTCAAAGCACTCCTTTAGGGCTATAAACACATATCCCCAAGGATGAAGCTTGAGGGCTCGTGGGGTCCCTCTCTGCGCCAGAGGCACGGGAAAGACCCCTGCAGGGCATACTGTCCCTGCTCACTGTTTGGTACTTACCGGGATCTCAAAGCACTCCTCTAGGTCTGTAATCGAGGCTCACTAAGGGGAAAAGGGCTGGGAGGGGCCAGCAAAGGAGCAGGGGAGAGTCCAGGCCCAGTCTTTCTTATACACTATCCCCCCTTCCCCCACCCAGGGTAAGTTTCCACCTGTAGCTCCCTCCCTCTCTGGTCCCGGAATATGGGGGATCCGGCTGTCCTATCGCACCTGCTTCTGGCCTCCAGAACAGAACAGAGGGAAGATTGGGGGATGCAGGGCACAGGAAGATGGGGACCCTCCAGACCCTTGTGGAACCGACACCTGCCTACCTGCTCAGAGGAAGAGGGATGTCCCGGACCGGCAGGGGCTGAGGACGCAGGGAGAAAACGAAGAAAAGAAACAGCGACTCCCGAGCTGGCACTGGGCTGGCGACCGGACTTGCGGTGGCTTATATACGGGAGGCGGCGGCAGCAGCGCAGTCGGACTCATTCACCGCGGCCGCAGGAAGCCGCCCAGCCCGGCCGCCGCCGCCGTAATACTCCGAGTAGCGCCGCCACTGGATCCCCCCTCCTCCCACCCGGGGCTCCTACACCCACCCTAAGCCCGAGAGTCCACTGTACAGCCGGAAAGTGGAGACAGGAGTCGAAGAGTGGCTCTAGACTGCCGCTCCACCATCAAATTCACGGTAGGACCCCCAGAAGGAGCCTTGTGAGGACAGAGATCTGGTGGGGGCGGGGGGCCAGAGGGATGAACTGAGGTGGGCTCGGTGGGGGCGCCCTGTGAACTGCGGCACCACACTTATCTCTTTAGACCAGGCCTCCTCCCAAAATCTTGGGTGGGTGGTGAGGAATGATCCAGGGTGAACCTCTCGGAGAGGGCAACCTGAACCACTGACCCTTTGTTTCTGCCCTCCAGAGAAATTAAAGGCATCCTGGTAGAATTATTGGATGTCATAGATGGAAGAATGCTTAGAGATCCCATAACCGTAGAATGTTAGATCTGGAAGGAGACTTTAAATACTGAATATCCACAGCTGAAAGGGACCCTAGAAACGATCTAGCCCAACTCCTTTTTACAAATGGGGAAACCATTGCCCAGGGTGGGGTAAAAACTGTTGCTAGAACCCAGTTCTGACTCCTGGCCGAGGATCTCCACCTCGCTGGTCATGGTCGAGGAGTTGGAGATGTGAGCACCTGCCTACCCCCAGCCCACCAAGTCCAAGACCAAGGTTGGCCGACCCCAACCTTGACTCCCCCTCCTCTTTTCCTCTCCCCATTTCCCCGGACCCGCAGGGATCCGCCTTGGCCGCTTCGAGGTGGGGGACAGAAGGGGAGAGGGGGAATTTGCCGTTGTATTGGACCCGCCCCATCCCGGATCCAAGGGCTAGGCTGGAGGATCCGATTTCGGGACATCTCAACCTCCGGGCCGGACCCCTCCCAGACAGCCCCGCCCCCATCACGCCCCACCCAGAGGGAGAGAAGCTGGAATCTGTCGGGCCTTAGCCCCCTACACACTAGTTCCTCGGAGCTTTAGTGCTGGGAGCTAGGGCGTTCGAGAGAGGAGGGAGAGAGGGGAGGAGGCCAGGTCCTTGAGCTTGAGTACCTGCTGCTGGAGATGTCGAGTGGCTGCCAAGAGGCTGCGTTAAAGGCTAGTTAAAAAGCAGCAGGAGAGGCCCGGGGGGCGGGGGGGGGGTCACCGGCCAGGGTGACGCTTCGCTCCCAAGAACCCAGCTGTGCAGGCTGGAAGGAGCACCCTTGGGTGTCGTGGTTTGGACAGAGCCAGAGCCTGGAGGCAAAATCCCCAGCCCTGATCTTTGGGCAAATCCCTGTTCTCTGAACCTCAGTTTGCATCTCTGTAAAAAAAAAAAATGCGGATAAAAGGTACTTGTACTCTCTGCCTTACCTTAGGACTGCAGGGAAATCTGTAAACGATAGAGGTCCATAGAAATGTTTTTACTCTCACTTCTTGCCTGTGTGACCCTGGGCAAGTCACCTAACCCTCAGTTTCTTCACCTGTAATATGAGCTGGAGAGGGAAATGGCAAGCCATTCTAGTATCTCTGCCAATAAAACCCAAATGAGGTCATGGAGAGTCAGACTCGACTGAAAATGACTAAACAACAGCAAAAGAAAATGGTCCTTACTATTTCTAAATCCTTGACCCTAAGGTCCTGTTATCCATCTCATCTCCAGGTGACCCATCTTCGTAAGACCACCATCATTGACATTCTTTCCCCACACACTCCATTTCGGAGTCATAGACTAGAATCTAAATCAGGGCTTAGAGGAAAGTTAGAAAATGAAACATCGACAGCCATAATTAACCTAAGAAGACAGACTATCAGAGCTGGCCTCAGCACTCTCCTGTTTCAAGATCCTTCCCTTTTGATTCTGGGCTCCAAGCTACTCTCTGAACTCTGAACTTCATTTCTGGGCCATGTATACATATATTGGAGCGAGCTTTTCCCTCTTCCTGCCTGGAATGCATGATCTCCTCATCTCTGCTTCTGAGAACCCTTCTTGGCCTTCAGGGCCAGATCAGGTACCTACTGCCCATGTAAAACTTCCTCTGATTCTCCCAGTTGTTAAGAGTTTGCTTCCTCCTCAGGGTGTCTGGAGATTTAGTCATCCATTTGCTTTCACTCCAGTACTGTCTGGTCTGGGAGCCAGGGCTCCCTTAAGGACAGGCTGTTCCCCCTACCTTTTTTTCTGTCTATCTCCAGCACCAAGCACAGCTTGCACATAGGAGGGATTGAATAAATGTCTGTTGATCTGACTGGGAAAGGTGTTCAGAATTCAAAAGGAGTATATTGTAGCTCAAAGGACCTCAGAACCCTACGTGATATGGCTAAAAGGGCACTTGGGAGGAGGGTCCAACACAATTTTTGGATTTAATGGTTTCTTGAAAATTGAATTGGAAAGGACCTCAGAACTCCAAAGGTGGACCTTAGAACAGTGCCTAGCATAGAGCCTGGTACACAGTTTGTAGTCAATACATATTTGTTGCTTGATTATTGGAAATCCAAAGCTAGAAGGAATCTTAGAACATAGACTGTCATAGCTGGAAGGAATTTCAGAACGTCAGAACAAAACTGGAAGAGGTTTTAGAGACCATCAGGTTCCATTCTTTCCCCACCCTTGGTTTGTTTGTTTTTAAATTTAACATCCTTGTTTTACAGAAGGGGAAGCAGAGGCCCAAAGCAGTGGTCAAAGGAGCAGATTCAAAGCTGGAAAAAAATCACAGAAGTTGCCTTATTCAAACCCCTCCTTTTATAGATGAGGATGTGAAGTGGCTTGCCCAGGGTCACACAGGTAAAAATGAGCAGATCCAAGCCTTTGAAATCTAGAGCCATCCATCATACTCTCCACTGTACTGTAGTGGGGCTGCCCATTTGGTTGAGTTCTGGGAGCTGAGTTCTTGATCAGAGCACCTGGGAACCTTGAGTTCAGTAGCTAAAGTAGTTCAGAAGCCAGAAGGCTTTGTTGACCTCTGGGATCTGCCTTGTTTACCTACTTCACTGAAGCTAATCAGTTAGAAGGCATCAGGGCTTTTTTTTTTTTAACCTTCCTTCCTCCTTTCACCTACAGGCTGTCACCATGGGGCCTGCTCTCATCACTAGGGGAGGTTTTCTTAGTCCTTCTACACTATGTATACACTATGTTCAAAGGTCCCTTCCAACTCTGATATTGAGTGTGCTAAGATTCCTTTCCAGCTCCAATATTCTATGCTCTAAGGTTCCTTCCTAACACTGTGTTCTAAAGTCCTTCTGAAATCTAACATCTTCTAAGGCTTCCCAGGTCAACTGAGGGTGATTACCTCCCTTAATACATACACCCCAGGAAGCTGGAACCTGGACCCAGGGTTTCTTTCCCTTTGAAGGAACAATCCTGGCCTGAGCCCTAGGACTCAGGTGATCTGTCCTGAAGGAAAGGGTGAGAAGTTCAAAGGAGGGAGCAGGGGCTCCTTGGTTCTGGGGGATTTCCAATCCAATTTGTTCTCCAGACAGAAGCTAGATGGGAGTTAAAGGAAAGAAAAATTGGCCAAGTTGTACTGGTCTGGGGCATTGTTCTTCATGAAGGGAAGGGAAAATAAATAGGTCCAACCAGCGTGGATCAATGGTTCCCAAGGACCATGGCTGGATGTCACATGAGCTGAACAAATTCCCTAGGGCTTTGGGCCAGCTTCATACCTCCAGCCTGTACAATGAGCCAAGACCAAACAGGAGCCTGGAATGTAGCAGGGGACATCCTGAGAGCCTTCTCAGAAGACTAGGGTCTGAGGTCTAGAGAGAGTGTCTCAGACCTTCTAGGAGAACAGGGGAATCAATCAGATCCATCCTGGTGTAATTAGGGAAGTCCTGAATTCATGTCAGAAGACCTAAGTTAGAATCCCAGCTTTGTCCTCATTCTCAGTATGACCTTGTCTCTACAGGCTTGGGTTTCTTCTTTCGAATGAGGGACTTAAACTGTATTTTCTCCCACTGCTCCATGGCTGTATCCCAAGGATAATCCTTGGGTAATTCAGTTCTACATAGAATCAAATTGGTTTACTAGTGACCTGGCCCTGGAGCAACAAGTGCTAAGCCATCTCTGCTACTCCTTTCCTGGCCCAAAGGGCTTTGGGCCTCCATCTTCCTTTTCACCATCCAGATAGCTGGGTTTAAAAAAAAAATGATGCTTTTGGCCTGAGATTCCTTGGGCAAGTGCTGGGCTAAGACACTGCTGCTTTGTTAGATTTCTTTCAATAAACAGGAGATGTTCCCGTTGCCGCCTCTCCTTCCTCTGTCCCAGCCTACCTGCGGCATGCTAGAGGTCTTGGCATG
The DNA here is from genome assembly GCA_011680675.1 of Gymnobelideus leadbeateri. Classification (NCBI taxonomy): domain Eukaryota; kingdom Metazoa; phylum Chordata; class Mammalia; order Diprotodontia; family Petauridae; genus Gymnobelideus; species Gymnobelideus leadbeateri. Next base: position 1,482,095 of record WOXC01012492.1, on the reverse strand, counting down.
CTGTTCCAGGCTTTGGACTTGTAACACAAGTGGGGGAGGTGGTAGAAGCAGTGTGTGTGTGTGGGGGGGGGGAGTGAGAATAGAGGGAGGGGAAGCACTGTTCAGCCAGTCTCGGTTCCAATACAACCAATGCTAGATTACAGATATTAAATTAGGGTGGGGATTCCAGCATACCGAGGTCAACTGGGCTCAAGTAGCCTTGAATGCTGATTTTGGGAATGGAGAGGAGAAGGTGACCTGGCTGGTTTCACTCTATTTTATTCTCCAGTTGAGGAAACTCCTACCAATCCAGGTGGGCACCTTCTCTGGTAGTTATTATACTTAGAAAGTTATCCACAGCAATGGTGCCAACCTCAAACAGAGACACAGAAGGCTCCTTGCAGCCAAATATTGACTTAGTTTTAGACTGTAATGTTCCCTCTGTTTATTATATTTTTATTTATGTTGTTAAATATTTTCCAGTTACATTTTAATCTGGCTCAGGCTACAGGAGAGTAGTGTGGGCTACCTCCCACCACAGTGTGTTTGACACCTCTGACCCAGAGCACTGAAAGGTTGAGTGAATTACTCATATTTATCAGAGGCAGGATAGACCCCTGGTCTTTCTGACACACCAGGCTGCCTCTCATGGGGACTTAGGATGAGGGGGAAAGTTGGAGATAATATTGGGAGAGAATTTGGAATAGCCTTGGGTAAGAAGTTGGCAGACTCTTTGGGAGAAAGATGGAGATGTCCTAGAGAGAAGATGGGGAGCCTGAGAGCAAAGTTGGAGTGTCCCTTGGAAGTTGGGTAAGTCTTTGGGAAAGAATTTGGGAGACTTTGAAAGAAAACTTAGGATGTCTCTAGAGAGAAATAGGGGGACCTTTCTTTGAAAGAATGTCTTAGAATTTGCGGTAGCCTAGGAGGAAAAGTTGAGGCAGTGGGATGATGCAGTGGACAGATCGCTGGGCTTGGAGTCACAAGTTGAGTTCAAATCCGACCTCAGACACTTACTAGCTGTATGACCCTGGTCAAGTCACTTAACCTCTTACTCCACTGGAGAAGGAAATGGCAAAGCAGTATCCTTGCCAAGAAAACCCCATGGACAATATTGGTGTTCTATGGTCCACAGGATCACAAAGAGTCAGACACAATTGAACAACAAGTAGAAAAGTTAGCACCTCTTGGAAGGTGGGAAATATTTTTGGGAGAGAAATTGAGGTATCTCTTGGAGAGAAGTTGGGGCAGTCTTTGGGAGAGAAGTTAGGAGTATCCAAGAAAAGCTTTAGTCATCCTTGAGAGAGAAATTAGGCCCAGGGATGATTCCCCATGAATATCAACTGGGGAGATCTTTGAGGGGCAGTTTTCCCTGAGAGAGAAGCCAAGATCTCCATAGAGGAGTTATTGTCCTAAAAAGCTCCCACAACTTGGGAGTCAGAAGATCTGGGCTCAGTACTCTGTGACATTGAGGAAGAAATTTCAGGTATCTCCCCATCTGTGAAACGGGTATAAAAATCATTAGCTTACCTAGCCTCCCAGTGCTACTGTGAGGACAGTGATTTATTTGTGAACTACAGGGTCTATAGAAGTAAAAACTGCACAGTAAAATGGAGAAAAAGCCGATCTTGGGGGCCAGACCTGGTTTCAAATCCTGCCTCTGAGACATACTGGCTGTGTGATCCTAGGCATTTTGTCTCTCAGTGCCCTAGGCCAGAGGAATGTAGCCCATAACATAGCCAGTGCAGCAGGATCTACATGAAAATGTCAATGGGAAATATTTAACAGTAGAACATAGATAATGTTACTATGTAGTTTTCTAAATCAGTATTCAGCCAGCAGGCATCCCTGTATGTGGTTTAGTGACTGCTATTTCTATTGGAGTTTAACACCATGGGTGTAGGCCTCTCTCTGAGAGAAGGGTTCAGAGAAAGGACTTGCCTGCATTGGTACAAGTTCCTTTTTGGAAGCTCCTTAGACTTAGAAACCACCGGCCTGTAGAAATGTGCAGGGGCCCTCCCAGCCTGCACTTGTCCTCCTCTCTTGGAAAAGGCTTAGGGGCAGGCACCACAGAGGTTTTTTACTGGTTGATTTAGAGAAGAGAGCTCTTGGAATGGGGCTGCCATTCCCTGGGACTGGCAGCTCTAGCTTCTGGGGAGGGGATGGGAGAGGAGGGGAAGGTTCTTTCTAGACTGGGTAGCTCAGCTTAAAAGAGGCTAAGTCATTTGGTCACTCCCAGATTTAAATACAAACAGTTTCTGAATACGAAATCTATGGAGAAGTAAGTGGAGGGAGAGAATTTTGGTCATTGACTACAGTACCAGGGAAAGAGGAAGTGTGCAGTGGCCATTGTTAAAATGCCCAGCCAATTAAGCCCACCTTCTCCTGCCCTACTCTGCAGCCACCTTGCTGTGTGACTCAGGGCAAATCCCTTTCTCTCTCTGAGCATTGGTTTATCACCCACCAGTAAAATGGGAGACTAGATTTAATGACCCCTGAGGACTTTTCTGAAATGAAAGGTCCTAGAGTTCTGGATGTTGGGAGACCTTCCCATCTGCATCCCTGAATTCTCTGGTACCTGAACCTATAATGAGTTAGCAGGGCCTGTAAGGAAGATGGGGGAATGATGGAAATGGAGGCATAGAAAGCTCCAAGCCCCATCTCCCAAATGCCAAGTACCCTTCCCATGGGTTATGGGGCTTCACACCAGCTCTAGATTCTATAATATCATACGGCTTCCTTTTCCCTAAAGAGCATAAGAGATTGTCCCATCAGAGCTCATACATTAATGTTCCTGAGTGGTGGGAGAGGGGAGGAGGGGAAGAGAGGGGGGGTGGTCTGGGCAAGAGCAGGGCCAGAGACCTTGGGTCTTATTATCCTTCTATGCCAATCCTTGCCTTTGCTCTGACCCTACCCCCATCCAACTTGAGGATCTCCAAGCACCTTAACTTGACCTCCCCATCCCCCAAGGATTATGCACCCATATTTTACAGCTGGGGAACCCAGGCTGCAGTCCAGAAGTGGGCAGCACAGTGTCTGCATTCCTATGGAGCTCCAACCCATTGGAGAAGGAGGTAACCAACTTGGAAGTCAGCCATTTGTTATTATTATTTGTTTGTTAAAAAAAAAAGTCAGAAAAAGTTTCATCTTTGGTATGAACACATTCACGCCAGGTGAATGAAGGCAGGGAAGGGGGGCTGGGGCTCCCAGAGACCCAGATTGGCCTGTTCCCCTTGGCCCAGGGATAAGAAGCAGCCAGTCCTTCACTCAGAAGGCAAGCAGTGATGGCGGCAACTCCAGGCTTGGTGCTGGGCAGAGACATACAAATCCAAGAAGAGCGAGAGAAGGCCAGCCCCAAGCTGGGGCCTGTAAGGATGAGGACAGGCAGCAGATGGAGAAGGAACCACCTGGGAACTGGGACATCCAAAGGAGAGGAACCATAGCACTTCAGAACAGGAAAGGACCCTAGAACGCTGAACGGAGAACATCTAGACTAACAGGAATCCTAGAACACACCTTGTGAAAGCTGGGAGGAACCTTAGGGAAACTTCATCTTACAAAGAAAGTGAGGGCCAGGGAGGGCGGGACCAGATGCTTCTGCCCACCTAGGACTAGGGTTCTGATAGTCTATGTTCTCAGGGCCTTCCCAGCTCTGACCTGCTGGGTTCTAAGGGCCCTCCCAGCTCTGACCTCCTGGGTTCTAAGAGCCCTCTCAGCTCTGACTTCCTAGGTTCTAAGGGCCCTCCCAGCTCTGCCATCCTGTGTTCTAAGGGCCCTCCCGGCTCTGCCATCCTAGGTTCTAAGGGCCCTCCTGGCTCCTAGGTTCTAAGGGCCCTCCTGGCTCCTGGGTTCTAAGGGCCCTCCCAGCTCTGACCTCCTAGGTTCTAAGGTCCTCCCAGCTCTGGCTTCCTGGGTTTGAAGAGCCCTCCCATTTCTAATATATTATGTTCTACGTTCTATGATGCAGTACATGTGAGGAATGGGAGAGGAAAAGGGCACTTGAAGCCTGGTCCCTTTATCCCTCTTTAGACAACCCAGTCCCAGAGACCCTGGAAAGCAGACAGCACCCTTTCCCTAGGACACACCCCTAGGCCAGGTCAGGGTTCTCGCTTCACCACATCTCGAAGGTGCAGTTCACTCTCAGCGGCCAGGATGGGCTGCCCATTCTGCAGATGGTAATCGATAAGGTGGCTGATGCTTTCAAATAGCACATCCTTGGTCCGTACCTGCAACACAGGCGACTGATCAGGGAGGGAAAAGGAAACCCTGCTTGGGAGGTGGGGAGAACCTGAAAGAAAGAGAGGGAGGGACAACTGGTGCAGCCTTTGGGATCTGCTTTCTGGGCTATGATATACAAGGAAGCTCCCTTTCTGTCTTGGATTAGAAAATCTGGACAAATCCCTCTCCCCCCCCCCCTCTCTCCCCCTCCTCTCTCCCTTCCCTTCCTTCCCCTCCTCTCTCCTCCTCTCTTCCCCTCCTTCCCTTCCCTCCTCTCTTCCCTCCCTCCTTTCCCCCTTCTTCCCCCGCTCCCCGCTCTTCCTCTCTCTTCTTAAAGCCAAGGACGACTTCTCTTATCTTTGTATCTCCAGTGTCTAGGGCAGCACCAGACACACAGTAGGTACTTAATAAATGCTTGTTGATGCACTGAACTGAACGAGCTTGTATGATCCCTGCGCTCTCTCTGGCTCGTTCCCAAACCCCTTGCAGCCTGGAGACGTCATGTTCTGTGCCCTGGCGCCCGTGGCTGCTGGCTCCGGGGCCTCCTTACCACGCCTTCGGGGTCCACCAGGAGCAGGTGTTTGGGCTGTCCGCCGTGCATGCCCGTGAGGACGTACTGCCCAGGGTTGGTGACGCTGTCCCGCACCAGGAAGTCCCCGTCCGCCCTGAGCAGCTTCTCGGCTGCCCGCCGGCTCATCTTGCCGTGGTACCAGGGCTCCCGGCGGAGCTGCTCCTCCGTTGGGGCGATGGGAGCTCGGCGAGTGGGGGGGCTGGGCCACTGGTCCTCAATGGGCACGGGACCACTGCTGGCCACTGAGCACTCGTGCAACTTCAGAGCGTCTTCAAAGGGCCCTGCAATCCCAAGAGACCTGGGGCTCAACTCTGGACTCTGCTGCTCCCTAATCCACTGTGTGCTTGGCCACAGGGGCCTCAATTTCCTCATCTATGAAATGGGAGTGGGTAATCTTGGGCTCACCCTTCTCATGGAATTTTTTGAGGCATAAACAAGAGAAATGATGAGAAAAAGGCTTTGTAAATTTTCTTCTCCTTCAGACTAGGGCATCCAACCATGTCAAATTAAAGGACCATAGGCTTTTAAAGTGGGAAAAGGATCCTGGGGTTCCTTCAGCCCCACCCCCCTCGTTTTATTGAGGAGGAAAATTAGGCCCAGAGAAAGGGCAGAACCTGCCCAAAGTCACACAACTAAGAGTAAGTGGCAGAATCAGCCTTCAGCTCAGCATTTCCCATTAGACCAGGGTGAGGACAAAGCCATCAGGTCTTCCCTCCCAGCCTAGATGATCCTGGAGTGCTGGCTCAAGCCAGGAGCTCTCTGAGAGCAGAGACTGTGTCCTTCTCTAAGTGTTCCCTGAGGACCCAGCTGGTAATCAACATCCTTTTGGGAGTTCTTTGAGAGAAGGGTCTATCCCTTCCTATTAGACCTTCCCCCTCCCAGGGTAGAGGCCATATTCAGATTAGGGGCTCTCTGAGGACAAGGCCTTGTTTCCCTTCTTCCTCCCAGCATACTCATATCAAAAAGGTCCTTCTTGGGGCTCTCCTCTGGGGCAGCAGGCTCCATCTCCCAGCTCTCCAGGTTCTGTGTGTTCACATACATGTGCTCCTCATAGTCCCGGGAGCCCAGGGGCCGGCTGTCTGCCTGCAGGTAGCCGTCATCGCAGGGCTGGCCTGAGAAAGGGGGATGCAGAGAGGCTTAGTAGAGCCAGGCTGCCCAGGGAGAGGCAGAAGGGCTGAGAGATACATGAGAAAGATTGACTTAGGTGGGTGGAAATGACAGAATAATCAGGAGGGGTGGGCAGGGCCAGCCCCCTGATTCTCCTGGATAATTGGACCAACTTTGGGTTAGAATTGTTCTTCTGAATTTGGGGGAAGGGCAGGAGGAGAAAAAGGAAAGGAGAAAGGGAAGTGAGAGGATCATAGATTTAGGACTGGAAGGAACCCTGGTGACCATCTACATCAACTCCTTCATATTATAGAGTGGTTAATAACTTGCTGAAGGTCACATGCATAGACACAGCATTTGAACTCAGACCCTCAGACTTTGAAGTCAGTTCTGAAGAGAGAAAACTTCTTAGCTTGCTATTCAAGGCCCCATACAACCTCCCTTTCCAGATTTGCACATTCTATAAATTGTACAATCTTTTGTTCCCTAATCTCATTTTACCCTCTCCTAACTCCACACACTTGCATTTGCTGTAACCCATGTTTGGAAAGCACCCCCTCTTCACTCCCCCCAAGGTGAAAATTGTTCTTTTCCATCAAGTCCCAGTTCAGGTGTTACCTCTTCCATAAATCTCTATAAAGTCTATCTCCTTCTCCCCTTCTTCCCCCCAAGACTTCCCCCACCCACCGCTTCTCATTCCCACCTGAAAATGACCTCTCCTTTCTCACATTTGCCTGCAGAGCACTGTCTGGCTGTCTCTTGGTCTTTATCACATTATATATTGCATTAAGTTTATCTCTATAAAAGCATCTCCCTGCCTCCCACTCCCTAATAGATTATAAGTTCCATGAGGACTGGAAATATGTTATTTTTCATTTTGTGTCCTTAGCATTGGACCCCCAGGCATAGTAGGAATTACTAAATGTTTGTTAATTGATTAGAAAGCAGGGAGAAGAAAGGAAGAAAGGAAGGAAAGAAGAGAAGGAAGGAAGGAGGGAGGGAGGGAAGGAAAGAAGAAAGGAAGAAAGAAAGGAAGGAAAGGAAAGGAAAGAAAGAAGGGAGGGAGAGAAGAAAGGAATGAAGGAAAGGAAAGAAGGAAGGGAGGGAAGGAGGGAAGGAGAGAGGAGGGAAGGAAAGAAGAAAGGAAGGAAGGAAAGAAGGAAGGGAGGGAGGGAGAAAGGAAGGAAGGAAGGAAAGAAGGAAGGAAGGGAGGGAGGGAGAAAGGAAGGAAGGAAAGAAAAGGAAAGAAGGGAGAGAGGGAAGAAAGGAATGAAGAAAAAGGAAAGAAGGAAGGGAGAGAGGGAAGGAGGGAAGGAGAGAGGGAGGGAAGGAAAGAAGAAAGGAAGGAAGGAAAGAAGGAAGGGAGGGAGGGAGAAAGGAAGGGAGGGAGAAAGGAAGGAAGGAAGGAAAGGAAAGGAGGAAGGAAGGAAGGGAGGGAGGGAGAAAGAAAGGAAGGAAGAAAAGAAAAGGAAAGAAGGGAGGGAGGGAAGAAAGGAATGAAGAAAAGGAAAGAAGGAAGGGAGGGAGGGAAAGAGTGAAAGAGAGAGGGAAGGAAAGAAAAAAGGAAGGAAAGAAGGAAGGAAGGGCAGGAAGAAGGAAGGGTGGGCAGGAGGGAGGAAGGTGGAGGGAAGTGTGTCTCAGAGGGGTTGGGGGGCAGGCTGCCAGCAGAACAGGCATATCCATAGCTTATCCTGACTAATATGGACACTCAACCCACCAGGATCCTCCCTCCCCAACTTCAGCATCTTTCCTCTCAGGAAGACTCGTACCAGGGGGGCCCAGGTCCCAGTGCAAGCCAGCCTGACTCCGTTGCTCTCTCCGGGCAAGTGATCCAAGCTAGGAAACAAAGCTGCCAGTCAGCATTCCCTTCCTCACCTCCCAATCCCCTCCAGCCATCTCCCAACCCTGGCCCCTGCAGCCCAGCCTGCTCTCTATCCCCTCCAGGTGTCTCCCAACCCTGGCTCCTGCAGCCCAGCCTATCCCCTCTATCACCTCATGCCTTCCCAGCCAGGCCACTCCAGCTACAGTCACAGACAGATTTCTTGCTGCTTTTAAGGCCTTCATCTCTTCTTCAGACTAGAAATTCCCCAAGGACAGGAACCATATCTCTCCCTCAAATCAGTGACTTCCCAGGGTAGGGACAACACCCTTCCCCCTTCTCTATCTCCCCCTGGGCCCTGATCATCCATGGCTGACCATGTCTCTACCCCCCCTCCCGCCCCCCGCTCCATTTTCTCTGTTATCCCATTGGGATGCTGACAGAACCCAGAAGTCCTATTACCCACCACAGGTCCCTGGAGATAGAGAAGGTCTTTGGAGCCCCTGGCCCTGTGGGAGGACACCCCCTATAGCAGCCCCTTTCCCAGGAGCCCAAGATTCCCTGGAAAGACAAGCAGAGCCTGACCTGGCTGAAGGCCCCAGAGCTAGGTGGCTGGGTGTGGACATAGCTGGGTGCCCAGAGACGGGAGTCCACCAGGCCACCCAGGGGCGGCTCCTTCCCAGGGATGCTGTTATAATAGTCGTGTTCAGTAGATTCTTCCTCCTCAACCCAGGCTGATTCCTCGTTCCCCATCATCCTGGGCCACAGAAACAAAAGGAGAGAGGGATGGGGAGTGGCAGGGCAAGCTCCCTTAAAAATCCTCTATGATCTCAAGGGGGCTGGGACATGATGGGGCATCAGAGGCCTGGATACTAGGACCCCTTCCCCCCAACAGCAGGTCTTCAGAGAGTGATATGTCCACTGTCCCCTGCTGCCATCATTAGGGAGCCATGGAAGTGAGGGACAGTTGGCAGAGCTCTGGATCCTGGCATCACTACAGTGCCAGCAGAAGAGCCTACTTCTGTGTGGCCCTCAAGAACAGAATGAAGGTCCAACAGGAGGAATGCTGCAGAAAGGCAGATTTTGACTCAAAGTAAGGGACAAATTTCTAACAATGGCTAGAAACAGAATGGGCAGCCCCCAGGACAGGTGACTCCCCATCTCTTTCAGTCTTCCAAAGGAAGACTTGTTTGGGGTGCTGGAGCAGGGATTCCCCATTCAGGGACAAACCAGACCAGATGCCCTTTAAAGTCCCTTCCAATGCTCAGACTCTGATTCTAGCAGCCTTGAATGTAGGGCCAGGGAATGGGCCAGAGACTCAGAGGGTCAGACATCCAGAGCTGAAAGGGACCCCAGAGGCTGTCTGAATCCCCCTCATTTTACGAGGAAACTGAGTCACAGAAAAGAAAAGGGGCTTGTACAGATAAGAAGCGTCAGGATGTGAACTCAAGGCCTCTGAAGCTAAAGCCACTGTACCAGGCTTTCTTCTCTGTTTCCCCCTACAATGCTAGTACACAGTAGGCACCAACAACCCCTAGATAGAAGAGGAATCAGTGTGAGAGGTTATCTTGGGTAAGGGGACCTTATGGTCACTGTGTCCAATCACATCATTGTACAGAGAGGTAAACTGAGGCCCAGCAAGGAGTAAGGGCTGAGAATCACAAAATCTCAGACCTGGAAGGGACTTCTCAGGGAATATCATTCAATCCATGTCTGATCAGGAATTCCCTTTGGGGCATCCTTGACAACCAGCAATGCAGCCCTAGAAGACCTCCAATAATGAGGCAGTGAGTCAGGGGCAGATCCGGGCCTCAGACTTGGGTCTTTTGATTTCTTATCTGGGGCATCTTCCCCTACACCACATCTGCCTCCTTCTCTGGGCAAGGTGAGGCCAGAGCAGGGTTGGGGCTGAGGACCCCTTTACCTTTCAGGGGGAATGGCCACTTTAGGGGGGCTGTAGAGATACTGTTTAAAACGTAGCTCAAAGGCTTGGCCTACGGTGCTGATGACGTTCTGGGCTAATCCTTCACAGCACTCCAGGATGTGACAGGCTATGGAAGAAGGGAGAGAGGGGGAGGCCAGAGAGCATGTCACATGAAGCAGGACCCCAGGAGCCTCAGATTCCCACTTTTCCTCCTTAAAACCTCCCTACAGCTTTCCCAGGAAAGCTCTCTGTAATCTCAAAAGACCAGGGAGCTCTCCAGCCATGCCCCAGCCCCATTCTCTCCACTCTCCCCTTTTCCCCAGCCAAGGATTGTCTCACCTCTCTGGTTAATAGGATCCTTTGCTACATAAGCCACATAATCCGCCATGTCCTGCAGACAGATGGGAGTACACAGAGTAAGAGGACAGCTGAGACCTTCTCCTGGCCCCTACCCGACCCAGACCCTGGAACCTGGGATTCTGAGGCTGGTCCACAGGGCCCAGGGTTTGGAGAAGGATGCCAGACCAACATAATTGGAAGAGAGCAAAGGCGATGGCCAAGGCCAGTGGTAAGGGGAGCTGGTGAGGTGGTTGCCTGGCAACAAGGGGTCCAGCTGGATGCAGAAGCAAAGGAGGCAGTGATTGCGGTGGTAGGGGTGGGAAACGGGCAGAGAGGACCAGGAGGGGAAGAGCCTGAGTTGGGGGAGAGAGCAGGGGAGGGAAGGGAAGGAGAAGAGTAGGGTGGAGTTGCCCCCCAGAGGAAGGCTCCCAGCTCCCCCCTCACTGGCAGGGCTTACCGTGTCACCACCGGAGGCGAAGGAGATGGACTGCATGTGATGGTTAGCGATGATCTGTCCCGGGCAGAGAGGCAGAGATGGGTTACAGTGAAGCAGGGAGCTAAGCCCACGGGGCAAAGCCTGGGGTGGCCCTTGGACATGTTAGGGACTCTCCTCCCTGCACAGGGGGCACCAGGCAGCTGGGAAGGAGCCAGGAGTCTGAGATAGCCCCAGAGGACCCCTCCAGGCACCACCTGGAAGACTGTCCCTTGTCAGATGCCTGGGCTTGGCATCGTGCCGCAGGTTCATTGGGCACTCTGCCTCAGTCCCTGCTCCAGTGCAGGTACCCTGGGACGTACATGCACTCACATGCAAAAACGTGTGGTGGAGCTGTGGAGGGTCATATTGCTCGGGAGAGCCGGACACAAGGGTTAACATATGTGCCCCGCTGCACAAAACCTGCATTTGCTTCCAGTCACGCTTCCAGACTTGCAGCTGGAGCCCAGGCTGAGTCTGTCCTGGGATTCCTCTTCTGTCCCCCCATTGGCCTTTGTCTCTGACTGCTCTCACCTTCCTCACCCCCTCCCCAGCCCAAGGCTCTGCCCTCCTGGAGCAAAATCTGCTCCTGCCCTTGCTGAAGACCCTGAGGGTAATAACAAGAATGGTCATTTATGCAGCACTTTACGGTTTATAAAGTACTTCACAAATATTAGCTCATTTGATCCTCACAATGCCCTGGGAGGTGGAGGCGATTTTTATGCCCATTTTACAGGTGAAAGAAGTTGAAGTGATTTGCCTGGCATCGTACAGCTAGTGTCTAGTCTGAATTCAACTGAGTCCAAACCCAGCACTCCGTGCCCTACCCCACCTGGTTGCCTCATGGGGACAGAAGGTCCTACATTGATCCAAGTCAGCAAACATTTATTCAGCACACACTATGTGCCAAGTGCCAAGTGCCAAGTGGCAAGTGGCAGGTTAACTAGCCCCAACCACTCCTGGGCACTCTTTTCAGCTTTCCCGAGGTCCCAGACCTTCTGGGGAAGCCATGCAGGAAACCTACAGTCTGACACAGGCCAAATGGCACCAATCTTCATGTACAAAGAAACATCCAGAAACAGGTCAGGGGATGCCAGAATTGAGGGGGACCTTAGAGATCATGGAAGCCAACTCCTTCCTTTAGTAGACGAGAAAGCAGCCCCAGAGAAGGGAAGAAGAAAGACATGGTGTGTTTCTAGAAGATCTGGGTTACACACTCAGACTTGCTGACAAAGTGAGACACTTGGAGACACACTCACAGACACTCAGAGAAACTCACAGACACACACACTCACACTCAGAGACACACTCAAAGACACTCAGAAACACATTTACACTCAAGAGACACAGATACTCAGAAAAACATTCACAGATACTCAGATACACTCAAAGACACAGACACTCAAAGAAACTCAGACACACACACTCAGAGACACACTCACACTCAGACACACACACACAGACACTCAGAGAAACTCACAGTCACACTCAGAGAAACTTAGACACTCACACTCAGAGACACACTCACACTCAGAGACACACAGAGATGTGTATATGTTGGCATCCATACATTTCCATGCCTCTCATCACATATTTTATGAGAGACCTGGGGCATGGGGCACAGGGAGTTAGTCTTAAATCCAGGCAGACCTTGGATCATGTCCCTTACACAGTCTCTTACACAAACACTGGGTCTGTGACCTTTGCCTCTCATCATCCCTCTTTTAAGACAAGTTACAGAGGAATTTTCATGAAGGAATTTTCCTTCATTGATAGGAGTGATTTCCTTACCTGGGGGTTCCCTATACTAATAAAGTCTAGTCCCTACTTCTTTTTGCAGATATAATAAATGTTTGGCAGAGGAGTGCTTATACACACGCACACACACACACACACACACACACACACACACATACATACATACATAGACCCACAGATACAAGACTGTACTCTTTTCTCTCTTTCCACCCCCAGTGATAATAAGGTATCCCAGGAGAGGAAGAGAATTCCTAGACCCATAGGTGAGTTGGAAGGAAGCAGATGGGCCTGACCTGGCTTGGTATCCTACTCTTGTTTCTCAGGCCAACAAGAAATGAGGATGGAGTGGGTCAGTATGGGAGGGATGGAGATTGGAAATCAGGTGGCACCAGGGTTGCTGCTTACCTGGCGAGTGGTAGGCACCATAAGGTTAAGACCATCAATGGAGATATTGATTGTAATGCTCATGCCAGCAAAACGAAGGTTGCTCTTCCCAAGGATGGAGAACAGGGCTTTGTTGGGGGCCTGTAAGAGAAGGGAAATGACGCCCCTTTAGCCAGGCTCAGACTCTGAGCGAGGGCATAAGACCAGAACATTCAGGAAATGGCCAGGGTGTAGAGTCAGATCTAACCCACAGGAAAGACTACATTTAGGGGGAGGGGGAAATTGGGGGGAAGAGGGGTGATTGCATTCCAGAAAACAATTTGGAAAAGACATTAAACTGCCCTATCCTTTGACCCAGAGATCTCACTGCTCGATATATACCCCCAAAGGAAGTCAAAGATGGGAAGGTTACTCCCATATATGCCAAAAGATCCAGAGCAGCACTTTTTTGTGGGTAACAAAGAACTGGAAATGCAATGATTGTCTGTCATTTGGGAAATGGCTAAATTAACCGTGGTTCATGAATGTCTTGCCATGTTACTGTGGCCTAAGAAATGACGAATGCATGGGGAAGCTAGGTGGCACAGTGAATAGAGCACCAGCCCTAGAGTCAGGAGGACCTGAGTTCAAATCCGGCCTCAGACACTTTGACACACTAGCCATGTGACTTTGGGCAAGTCACTTAACCCCAACTGCCCTCCATAAAGCAAAAAAGAAAGAAAGAAAGAAAGAAAGAAGGAAAGAAAGGGGCGGCGAGGTGGCGCGGGGCGGCGAGGTGGCGCAGTGAATAGAGCGCCGGCCCTGGAGTCAGAAGGACCTGAGTTCGGAGCCGGCCTCCGACACTTAATCCATACAAACAAAAACCTAGCCGTGTAACCTTGGGCAAGTTACTTAACCCCAATTGCCCTAAAGGGGCGGTTAGGTGGCGCAGTGAGTAAGAGCACCGGCCTCGGAGTTTGGATGACCCGAGATCAGATCCGGCCTCAGAAAATGAGTACCCACGCATAAATAATGACTAGCCGTGTAACCTTGAGCAAGTTACTTAACCCCAATTGCTTTAAAAAAAAAAAAATATATATATATATATATATATATATATATATATATATATATATATAAAGAAGGAAAGAAAGAAAGAAAGAAAGAAATAATGAACGTAGAGAATTTAGAGAAGTGTAGGGATATAAACTGAGACAGAGTGAAGTGAGGACTAAGACAATGACATACTTTTTGACGCAGATATCCTACAACTGGGCATATATTCTAAAAAGTCAAAGACAGAAAGAAAGATTTCATATGTACCAAACTATTCCCAGAAGCACTTTTTTTTTTGCTTTTTGGAGGGGGAAAGGGAGGGCAATTGGGGTTAAGTGCCTTGCCCAAGGTCACATGACTAGTGTTAAGTGTCTGAGGCTGGATTTAAACTCAGATCCTCCTGACTCCAGGGCCAGTGTTCTATTCATTGCACCACCTAGCCACCCCCCTAGAAGCAATTTTTTTAAAAATTGTATTAAAAAATTTTAATGATGCTTTTTAAAAAAATAATGCCATCTCAAAATAACTCCTCACATCTAATAATAGCCTCACTTGTATCAAAGTCTAGTTATGCAAAACTAACCAATGCGCCAGCCATATCTGACAATGTTTACCTCATTCAGTGTTTCTATCTAACCCCCTCTATGCTGAGAGGTGGGAGGCACATAGCAGGGCTTTGGGGTAGCAAAAAACTGAAACTAAAGTGGGTGCCAATTGATTAGGGAATGACAAAAAGCAATGTGGTACACAAATGTAAGGGAATATTATTGCACTGTAAGAAAAGATAGGTCAGAGGAATTCAGAGAAGCATGGGAAAATTTGTATGAACTGATGTTTACACCTTTACTTTGGTAAAACAAGAACCAAGAGAATGATAGATATGATGATGCTAGTAATGGAATAGAAGGGGCACAAAAATAAAGCCAGGTAGAGTAACTGTAATGATTAATCTGACCCGAGAAAAGAAATGAGGAGGAACCACCCTCCTTTGGTAGTGAAGTCAGAGATTATGGCTGAAGAAAATGGCATACAGTCAGACCCAGTCACTGGGCTAATGGATTTTGAATAAATGCCTTTCTTTGTTACCACAAGCTCGTGTGTGTGTGTGTGTGTGTGTGTGTGTGTGTGTGTGTGTGAGAGAGAGAGAGAGAGAGAGAGAGAGAGAGAGAGAGAGAGAGAGAGAGAGAGAGATTTTAGGAGTAACTGTGATTTAAAACAGAGGGCATGGATACCAGTAATACTTAAAAAAAAAAAGAAAGAAAGAAAAAGGTTTGATGCTCAGAGTTTCAGCTTAAAGAATGGGACAAGGTTTAGCTTTTAGGAGGGGGAAGCACCTGGGTTTGTGGGAGGTTCTAGGTTTCAGGTTGAAGAATAATTCTCAGTTTTAAGATAAAGATTTCGCTCCAGTCACAGGGGGGCATCTATGCTTCTATCTACTGGGACAATTCTAGGTGTGAAAAAGACTAAGGTTTGAAACCTTAGATGGGTTCTAGGTTTGGGTTGGAGGGGAGTTAATAATAGCAATTCACCTTTCCATAATACTTTAAGGTTTGCAAAGGGCTTTCTTCACAACCACCTTGTGCCTGTATTATTATCCTAATCTATACAGATTAGGAAACGGGTTCAGAGAGGGGAAGTGATTGGTAGCTAATAATTGTAGTGTCAGTTCCAGGTGTGAGGTTTTAGGAAGTTCTAGGGGTGAGGCTGGGGGTTCTAGATGTGAGATTAGAAAAGGGTTCAGGTTTAAATCTGAGTTCTCTGTGAGAAGTTGGAGAAAGATCCAGGTTTGAGGATGGAGATTCTAGGTGTTAGGCTGGAGGACGATCCAGGTTTGATGTTATGGTTCTAAGTGTGAGATTTGGGAAGAGGTCCAGGTGTGAAGCTAGGAAACGATCAAGGTTTGAGACTCAGGGTTCTAGGTGTGAGGCTGGAAAAGCACTCTAATTTGAGTATTGGGTGTTCTAGGTGTTGGGCTGGAGAAAAACTCAAGTTGGAGGCTCAGGATTCTAGTGATGAACTGGAAATTCTTCATGTTGGGAAAGCTAAAAAATTCCTCATCCAAACCCATCAAACCCTCCCTATTAGTCATTGCATTCTCCTCCAGCTATGGATGAAGGGAACCCATATCCTCAAAGGACTGCTTCTCTCTCCCTCAGCCCCCACTCGCAGGACCCAGGTAGTAGCTGACTCCTCATTTTTGCTCTCTCGACTCCACACCCTCCTCAGTTCCTATCCTCCCATAACAGAGTCTGCTTTTGCCTGAAGTTTCACCCACCTTTTTCTTCCAGGCACCACGGACACCAGGTACTGCTTCATAAAGCCTATTGATCGCCTCCCTGTGGGCAGACAGCATCCTCATGTGAGAGCAATGGAGGGCAGTTCAGGGAGGAGGTCAGGGCTCAAGAACCCTGGGAAGGGGAAAAGTCACCCCAGCAAGGCTGTGCAGCTGGGAGGGGGAGGCACTGATGATGACGACATTGCTAACTCCCACCTCACATTTCTTTGTTGTTTTCAGTCTTCACAGAGCATTTCTCCCACAATAACCCAGCCTGCTACAGGAGGGAGGCTGGGTGGGTCACTAGGAAGTGCCAGCTCTGCAGTCAGAGGTCCCAAGTTCAGATCTCACCTCTGACACTTACCATCATTTGTGTGACTTCAGGCAAGTCACCTCAGTTTCTTTAACTGTAAAAATGAAGGGATTGGACCTAGAAGACTCTCTGAGGTCCCTTTGGAATCTAAGCCTTGGGTAGTGGCTGGGTTAGGAAATTCACATATTTGAAGGGCTCTCCTGTAGAAGAAGGATTAGATTTGTTCTTTTGAGTCCCAGAAGGGACCCAAATGAAGCAATGGGGGAGGGAAGAATAAATATGGCAGAAAGGCACATTTAGGGTTAATGTAAAGGGAAACTTCCTAACCATTCAAACTCAGTTCAAATTCAGATGTGGAATGGGCTGCCTTGTGCACTGGTGAGTTTCCCCTTAGCTGAAGTCATCAAGGAAAGACACTGGTGGGGCATGCTGAGGTAGAGCTTATTTTATCTGGTGTAAGTTGGACTCAGTGGACACTGAGGTCCCTTTCAGCTCTGGTGTTCTAGGAAGCTCCATGAAAAGGATGCAGCCTGATGAAGGGAAAAAAGGCTCAGTGAAGGGGATGGGCTGGTCATCATGGGGATATGGGCCTAGTGAGATGACAGGTCTTCACCAAAATGGTAGCCAAGAGGAGAAAGAAGGGATAGGGGCCTGAAGTCTGACAGAGACTCCATTTAAAGGAAGAGTGTCAGGCTTCCTCTGTTCCCAGGGGACACAACCCCAGGCCCTCCTTCCCTTGGCTGACCTCACCAGCTCCAATGGCGTTCCCACCAACCTTCTCCCCCAGTACCACATCTTCTTGTTTGGCAGCAAAGAAAACGATAAATAAACGAAGGCACCCCTCCCCCTTCGGCTCCACCCTCTCCAAGTCAGTGTCACAGCTATTGATCCAAGCCCTTCTTCCCTTCCTGCTGCAATAGGGAGTTTCCACCCAATCCCCTTCCACTCTTCTCACCTTTTCTCTGCAGTATTCTGACCTCTTTACCTCTGCCCTTCTCTGCCTCTTTCCCCACCTCATCATCTCTGCCCTCCTTCCCTCTCTGCCTCTAGCAGGTATATGGCCAAGGAGCTCTCTCTGGCTGGGTGTGCTGGGGGCAGGGGACAGCGAGAGCGAGAGTGGGAGAGAGGGAAAGAGAGAGAGAGGGGAGAGAGAGAGAGAGAGAGAGAGAGAGAGAGAGAGAGAGAGAGAGGAAGAGAGAGAGAGAGGAGGGAGGGAGAGAGGAAGAAGAGAAAATAGAGATAGAGAGGAAAGAGAGAAGAGGAGGAGAAAGAGGAGGGAAAGAGAGAGGAAGAGGAAGAAGAGGAGAGAGAGAGGAAGAAGAGAAGATAGAGACAGAGAGGGAGGAAAGAGAAGAGAGGGGAGGGAGTAGAGGAGAGTGGAGAGAGAAAAGAAGATAAAAAAGAGAGAGACAGAGACAGAGAGACAGAGAGCGAAAGAGAGAGAGAGACAGAGAGACAGAGACAGAAAGAGACAGAGAGAGAGAGACAGAGCAAAAGAGAGAGACAGAGAGACAGAGACAGAGAGAGACACAGAGAGAGAGACAGAGACAGAGAGAGAGAGACAGAGAGAGAGAGAGAGAGAGAGAGAGAGAGAGAGAGAGAGAGAGAGAGAGAGATGTTGATCTAGAAATGATGGCAGAGAGGTGATTAGGTCTAACTTCCTCAGGAAATTGAGATATTCAAGAAGGGATTACCTGGGTAATAATCATCAGATATGGTTTAAGTTATGTCCCACTTTGGGCAACCAGACAGTTCCATCCCCATGTGACTTTAAGAAATTCTTTTCCCCTCTTGGGGTCATGTGCAAAAAGACGAGATTACCATAGATGCTTTCTAAGGCGCCTTTGCTACTTGCACGACTCACGTTCTGTGTTCTAAAGGCTCTTTCAGCTCTGACATTCTCTGGTCTGGGGCCCCTTGTAAGCTCTAAAAACAACTCAGTGGTTGTTTCTACAAGTAGAATTCAGGACACTCATATTCTAGTCTGCCCCTGAAGAGCTGTATGATCCTTTCCCTTCTCTCTGAGACTCAATTTCCCCATGTTTAAGTTGGAACAATAATCCTAGTTCTGTCTCCACGGGACTGCAGTGAGGATCAAACGAGATAAGGGATGGGAAAAATGCCTTGCAAGCTGTAAAGTGCTCTCTAGAGTGTAAAAGGTCTTGTAAATGGTAACAAACTTAGTACACTGTGAAGTACCAGGTAATTTGAAGCATTGTACAAATATAAGGGATTATTGTCATGACTATGGGTCCTTAAGGATATAAAACTCCTCCAGCCATAAATTCCCCTTCCTGACTTGGCTTCAGTATCTGATTTCATGCAATAAGTCTGTCTGTCTGCTCAGGCAGCCCCACTCCCATCCCACTCCCAAGACAGAGAAGATCCTCATCACTTACCGGGTGACCTGAGTTCGGGTGTTAAAATCCAGGGACCTCATGGAGCGTAGTACCTCTATGCAGCCCATATACTGAGGGAGACAGAGTGAGAGAAAGAGTCAACCCCCAGACCCTGAGTCTTTGGTGGACTGGCAGAATTAAGCATTAATGGACTCCTCACCCAATTCCCAATCTTGTCACAATGTCCTCAGCCTGGGGGACTTTGCTCATGCCATATTCCACACCTTGAAGGGGCACTCATTTCTGGCAACTAAAATGCTTCTCATTTAAGTCGCAGTTTCCCTTCCTTTCTGTCTCTCATGTGGGTATGATCCCTCAGACCTCACCATCTCCCCCTGGATTTTTACTCCTCTGGAGTCTGGTGGCACTAATCTTTCCTTGTTCACCTTCAACTTCCCTGACTGCTACTCCTCAGTCTTCTCCCTCTATACTATTTTGCTTGGAGAACTCAGCAGCTCCCTTAGGTGTAATGATTCAGATGGTTCCTGGAGCTATCCACCCAGCTGTAGTCTCTTTCCTGAGCTGCACCCGCACATTCTCTATGACCTTTTGGACATCTTGAACTGCAGGTCCTATAGGTACTTCAAATTCACCATGTCCCAAACAAAACTCATTATTTTTACCCCCCCTGCAAACTAAAACCAAACCAAAACAAAACAAACCAAACTAAAAACCCTTCCTGCTACCAAACTTCACTGTTACTACCGAAGACCCCACCAATCTCTCGATCACCCGCTCTTATTGTTGGTTGTCATCCTCCACTCTTTTTTTTTGTTTTTTTTTTTGCTTTTTGCAGGGCAATTGGAGTTAAGTGACTTGCCCAAGGTCACATGGCTAGTTTTTGGATCCTCCACTCCTAACTCTCCCACTCCTTGTACCCAATCTTTTACCGAGTCCTATCAATGTTCCTTCATTACATCCCTCACATACACTCCCTTCCTTCTTCTGATACTGTCACACTTCATCTCATGTCTAGACTACTTTAATAGCCTGCTGGGGAGGTCTCCCTCCCTCGGCTCTCTCCCCAGAGAGCTAGACTCTCTGAAGTCCATTCTTCAGTGGGCCATCAAACTGATATTCCAGAAATGCAAGTCTGACTATGTCACCTTCCTATGTCACTCTAGTGGCTCTATTATTTCCAGGATCAAATAAGAAAGCCTCTTTGACTTTTTTTTTTTTTGAGGTAATTAGGGTTAAGTGACTTGCCCAGGGTCACATAGCTAGTAAGTGTCTGAGGTCAAATTTGAACTCAGGTCCTCCTGATTTCAGGTGTTCTATCCACTGTACCAGGTGTTCTATCCACTGTACCACCTAGCTGCTCCCTCTTCTTGATTTTTAAGGTTTACCATAATCTGTCCCTTCCTACCTTCCAGTTTTCTTATAATTCATTCCCTTCTGAGTACTCTATGATCCAACTACCCTCTCCTTTCTCTCTTCACACACAACATCCCATCTCTCACCTCTCTGCCTTTGCTCTGGCTATGCCCCCTGCCTGGAACAATTCCTCTCCTCACCTCATCCTCTTAGCTTCCCTGCCTTCTTTTGAGATTCAGCTATCCCACCTTCTGCAGGACCTTTCTATATCCCCCTAGCTACTAGTGTCTTCCCCTCCCATCTTATCTTCTGTCAACTCTATCTGTATTTTCTATGTTTCTGGTTATTTATACATTCTTTCCCCTGCCTCCTTGAGGGCAGGGGCAGTACTTTTGCCTTTCTTTGTAACCCCAATGCTTAGCACCGACTGACGGCCATGTAATTCATCTTCTTTTTCTAATCTGTATCATTGTTATTTGCAAGCATTTCTTAACCCCCAACTGAACTGTGAGCTCCTTTGTGGCTAACACTGCAGATGGTGTAATTGTTCATCTCTGTATCCACAGACCTTGGCACAAAGCCTTATACCTAGTACTTACTTAATAAATGTTTTATTGACTTCAGTTAATCATCAGGGGACAAACCCTACCACTTATCCAATAAAATCCCCTGCTCTGGGGAAGACAGAACACTGGAATCTGAGGAAGATGGGCTTCTAATCCTGACTCTCTCCCTGACTGGTTGTGGGACTTTGAGCAAATCCCTTTCCCTTACAGGGCCTCAGTTTCCCCACTATGCCTCACCGGCCTTTGCACTGGGTGGGCCCCATCCCTCGAATGCTCTCTGGCCATACCATCACCTTTCAGAATCCCTAGTTTCCTTCAGCTCAACTAAGTTCAAGTAACACCTTTCACAGGAAACTATTCCCTAAACCCCCTCCCTCCAGGTGCCACTGCCTTCTCCTCCAAAACTGCCTTGCATTTGATTTGCAACTGCCCATGCAAGTATATGTCATCTCCCCCATTAGAATGTAAGCTTCTTGAGGGCAAGGACTATATCAAATTTGTCTTGGTATCCTCACCCCTCAGCTTAGGATTTGGTAAGTGGTGAGCATTTAATGAATATTTGTTGATTGACTGATGGATTGATTTACCAGATAATTTCTGAATCCCTTTCTAGCTCTGAAATTCCATCTTCTAAATTGCCTCTCAGTTCTGACATTCTGTGATCTAAAGTTCCTTCCACATGCTGATATACTATGTTCTAAGGACACTCACCTCTCCCTGTCCCAGCAGATAGGTAGTACAGATAGTGTGCCAAGCCTGGAGTCAGGAAGGCTCTTCCTCAGACAACTTACTAGCTGTGTGACCATGGGCAAGTCACTTAACCCTGTTTGCCTCAGTTTCCTTATCTGTAAAATGAGCTGGAGAAGGAAACAACTTCACTCTACTCCATTATCTTTGCCAAGAAGACCCCAGATAGGGTCATGAAGAATTGAACACCATTGAAAAGACTGAACAAAACAAAAGGGCCCCCCCCCAGTTCCAATATTCCTTGCATCTAAGACTGAACACTTCCCCAGAAACATGGGGGACTGTGGACTCTCTCAAGGTTCTTCGGAGAAACCCACAGGGCCAGAAAGGGTTAAAGCACTCTGCCTTTCCCTTTCAATCCAGTTAGACTTTGGCCCAGGATCCCACACATCCTATAATTCATCTGGGAAGAGAGCAGTGCCCAGGGACTCTGACTCTAAATTAATTAAAGATGAAACGAGGAGCCTGGAAGATGTGATTAAAAACCTGCTCACCCCTTGGACTAGCTGTCCTGCTGTCCTGACAGACTGAGATTGGGGAAGGGGAAGGATCTTCCCAGGGTCCCCTGTCTTACCACCCTTTTCCTTCTCTACTATCCACATCCTCTCTCCCAACCCCAACAGCCAACAAAAGAGCTTCCTAATCCCCTAGGATCAGAAAACCTTAGTTCAGGGGAAAGCCCTGGGCTGGGAATAACACCTGAATTTGAGTCCTAGCTCCTTCTCTGACACCCAGCAACTCACTTTTATTCTCTGGGACTCAACTTCCCCATCTGATAAAATAAAAGAGACTTAGCCAGGTGTTTTGGGGAAGAGAGAATCAGATCACAAAGTACTGAAGAGATGGAGGTTATGACCTGACCTTTTTGCAAAGGTTGAGTAACCAAGCCACACTGAGAGAGTTTAAGAGCCTGGATTCCCACCAGTCACCATCATTATGACCAAGCAAAGAACTGAGAGTTCCAATTTCCAGGTGATGAGTTTCCAGGCCCAGAAACCAGGCCTTTCAGAAGTCACCAGGGATTTCCCAGCACCCAACTTTTTGCAGGACTCTGAACTAGCTTCTTCAAGGAGGAGACTAGTCCATGTTTTGTTTTCATCTACTCAGTGCCTAGCATATAGCAGACACATAAATATTTGTTGAATTGAAGTTAAAGGAAGGCATATGAAAATCGACAGAAAAAAAGGAGAGGCTGAACTCAGGGAGAGGAATGATGGAAGCTTCTAACATCCCATGATACATAGATTCTAAGATGCTTCTGTCTTTTCTATGCTGGCCCCATCTCTCACCTTCATAGACAGTCACTCTGACCTGATGGGGTATTTCTGCAGGGGGAGGGGGATCTGAAATGCCCCTTGGAGACTGGTTTGCAGCCACACCCTTCCGATTTTCCCTCTTTCCAGGCCTAACTGGGATTAGGAGGAGAGAATACCTGTAGGGAAGGGAAGTTAGAAGAGCATCTAACCCACACACTACCGTGTGGCCTTTCCTCCCACGTGACACCGTGGGAACTGGGGGGTGAATGAGGTTTCATTATGAGGGTCACACCGTGAGAGAGAAGGGGAAGGGAGGGGAGAGGATGGGGTAGGAAGAAGGGCAAGAGGGAGAGCCTTCTGAGGACTCTGGGATAAGTTAGGGCTCGACTGAGCTGGCAGGTTTGTAGTAAAGAACTGGTCCTCAACCTAGGAGCCTGTCTCTTCGTTTTTGTTTTTGTTTAAACGGGGGGTTGAACTAGATGCCTTGGAAGGTCTCATTCAGGTCTAACAGTTCGAAAACTCTTCACGATTCTAGGGGTCCACGCTTAGGGAGGGGGAGCCAGTTGCAAGGCTGGGGTGTCCTGGAAGAGGGGAAGAGGAGGGCGGGAGCGGCTGCACTCACCCGCACGATGTAGGAGACCCCAGGCCCTAGGACCCTGTCGTCCGGGTGCAGCCAGCCCTGCGGGGGCTTGTGGATAAAACTGCCTTTGCGACTCCACTCATCGCTGGCCTGCGGTGGTCGCGCCCCGGCCCCGACTCCCCGCGCCCCGGCCCCGGCCCCGGCCTGGCGGGCCCCGGCCGCTCCTCGGCAGCGGTTCATCAGCTGCAAGGAGCAGGGGCTGGCGCATACGGGCTCGCAGGCGCCCAGCATCGCGGCCAGGCCGGGCCCGGCTCCGGATCCCGGAGCTGCCACCTCCTCCAGGCCGCCTCCCTTGGTGGCCGGCGCCGGGGCCAGCTCCTTGCCCGCGCTGGACGGGCTGCGACTGAGAAAGGCGGCGGGTCCCGCGAACTTCCACGGGGACATCCTGGGCAGGAGCTTACAGAAAGTGGTGGGAGCATCGGGCTCGTCCGGCCCGGCCTCGGACCCGGGCCTCGGGGCAGCCGGGGAGGCGGGCGGGGGAGAAGACGGGGCCCCGGGGCCGGGGCCCGGGCCTGCCCGGCTGCTCATGGCCGGGCCGCCTGCGCCCTAGTGCGCCTCCAGGGCTCCGCTCCCCTCGGCTCCCTCCTCTCCCCCCACTCACCTCCCCAGCCTGCCGGCCGCTCCTACCCGGCTCGCCCCCCTCCCGGAAGGCCCCCAGAGCAGGATGATGTCATGCTGAGCAGCGCGGCAGCCTCAGCGCGCAGCCGCGGGAGGGGGAAGGGGACGGAGTTAGGGGGTACTGCAGCCCCTCTTTCCCTGCCCCCATTCTCCCGGCCCGCTCTGGGACAGGGTGCCCCACCCCCTGCACCGCTGGGACTGAGCAATTCCCGGCTCCTACAGCCAATAGACCCAGGTCCCCTTCCCACTAGTCCTCGCTCTCCCGCTCGGTTAGTGATGGAAACCGGGACTTGGCTTGGCTACAGCCGGTCCCGACCACACGCTACTCGGGATCGAGGAACTCCTCCAAAAAGCTCTCCTCGTCCGCCCCCCAGAACTCAGCCTCCCCACCTTCCTCTCCCTCCATTCAGGAATATTTCCCCCCTATCAGCCCCCTAGTCTTGGCCCCTCCCAGCACGGAGAGCATCTATGCAGAACACCGAAGAGCTGGAAAGGTTGATGGAGGAGGCAGGAAAAACAATCACAGCCTTCTCCCCCTCCACGAGCATGGATTTAAGGCACATTTCAACTTCCACAAAGAGACCAGGGGAGTCTTTCCTTTCTATATTGACACCTCCGTTCAGTGTTCTAAAGGTCCTCCCAGCCCTGACATCCTATGTCCAGAGGATCCTTCCAACTTTGACATTCTGTGTTTTAAAGGTCCTTCTAGTTCTGACATATTATGTCCTAAGGGCCCTGGATTGGCTGACATTCTATGCTGTAAGGACTTTCCCAGCATTGGCATTCTGTGTGCTATGTTCCAAGGTTGCTTCTAATTAATTCTAAACAGTCTGTGGGCCTCTGCCTAGGCCCCTGGATTCGGGACTTAGGACTGAACTCCAAGGAATGAAAAAAAGGAGGAATGTGTATGGGGCTGGTGAGGTGGGATGGAAGGACAGTGTAAGCTGAGATAAGGGAGGTGGTTAGTAGCTCAGGCTCCAAGCTGGATCAATAAAATGGAGAAACAGGATCATAGACTCTGATGCCCCACCCCCTGCTCCCTGGGGAAGTGGGGTTAGGAGAGGGGGAGGCTCCAGAAGCAGATGGGAAGGAATGAGGGCAGCACAGGCAGCCAGGATTGGCAGCCCCTGGCTGGAAACAGGGAAAGGGGGAGGTGGGGATTGGTAAGAGTGTGGGTGTGAGTATGTGTCTGCTTGCCTCCATTTGTACAGTGTGTGTGTGTGTGTGTGTGTGTGTGTGTGTGTGTGTGTGTGTGTGTGTTTGTAAGAGAGAGGAGAGAGACAGAAAGAGGGGCTTCTACACCTTCTAAAGGGTGCTAGATTTCCTGAGTAAGGGAGGCATTTCTAGAGGGCCCCTCTTCTGGGTCTTTATAGATCCAGGTCTAGAGACTAACTTCCTTCTCCTGAGCCTTGCACTAAGTGGACCAGGCAGTTTCCGGCCAGCACATCTCGGCCTTACAGACCTCCTCTGGGCAGGACCAGGGACAGCGTCAACCCTCTGAGCCTAAAGCAGGTTTTCAACAATGTCCAAAGTGGGGACAGCTGCGAAGGATCAAGCATCTGACTTGGCAACTAACTCCTCATCTGGGCTACCTGAAGAGACCTAACTTCATGTGATCCCTTGTGTTTGAACCTGTGGGATCCTGGGACCCCACATTGCCCTGGACAGAGAGCCTAGGTTACGATGCAGGTTTTGCTGTTTGGAGGGGCAGCAGATCCCAGAACTGACTTTAAATAATGAGACCTGTTAGAGCACAAATCTATTATAGGCAGGGACTCTTTGTGTCTCCCACGGAACCTAGCTTAGGACTGATCACACAGTAGGTACTCAGTTAATATAGTGCAGTAGGCAGAGTAGGGACTGGAAGCCAGCAGACTTGGGTCTTAGTCCAGGCTCTGTCCTGACTCACTCTATAGCCTTGGGAAAGTCCTGTCTATCCTTCTCCTTGGGCAACCTTTTCTTCATTTGTGTAATGAGGGATTGGGAACAATCTCTAAGGTCCCTTTCCATTCTGTCTAATATCTTCCAAAGGGCAGGAGGAAGAGGAGCAAAGAAAGGGAATGGGAATACCAGATTAGGAGTCAGGAGATGGGTTCCAGTCCTGGATCCGTCACCAGATCACCATATCAACTTGGGGGACTCCCTTCCTTCCTCTCGTCACCTGACTCCATGTCTTGCCTCTTGAAATCTCTCCCCTCACACTGATATATCAGAGGCTGATGAAGAGTTGGATTAAAACAGAGTTCTGTAATGTCTCCCTATTTCTCCCTGAGGGTCTCTTCATCACTGCTGATTCTCAGTCAGCTTTCTTTAGCTTTCTGCCCCTCCTTCATCCATCCCCCAGATCCCTTGCCTACCTACCTGCCCATCTGTCCCTCTGGCCCTTCTGTTTTCCTGATCTGTGTGTCTCTCTGATCTATCTGTAGATACCTCTGTCTGTCAACCATTTTAAATTATATTTTTCAATCAACAAAAATCTGACTTCTCTCTTCACCCCAACTAAGAATGCAAGAAAAACAAAACCATTGTTATTAACAGTATAGTGAAGCAAAATAAATGTCTACATTGACCATGTACAAAAGAATAATAAAAATGTCTCATTCTGCACTCTGAGTCCCTCACCTCTCTATCGGGAGATGGGTAAAATGCTTCATAACTAGCCCTCTGGGATTGTGATTGGTCATTACACCACTTAGAATTTCTGATTCTTTCAAAGTCACTTGGCCTGACTGTATTGCTATTGTTATATAAATCATTCTCCTGGTTTTATTAATTTCATTCTGCATCTGTCCAGGTTCCTTTAAAGCTGTTCCCTTCATAATCTCTTAGGGCACAGTGGTATTCCACCATGACTTTTTCAGCCATTCCTCAATTTATGGGCACATCTTCAGATTCCTATTCTTTTTCAGCTTCAGAAAAGGACTGTCAATATTTTAGTATGTCATTAGTAACTGTTTGTTTTGTTTATAACTAATCGATGCCTTAACAAGCCTACCCTCCAACTTCCCTCTCTTCCTTCTTCCCTTTCTTATTTTCTTGTTGAGTAAAAGGTATTTCTATACCCATCTTTGGGTATTCTTCCCTCCCTTGATCAGTTCAAGTCTCAACTATTCCCCCACCTCCTTCTCCTTGTTTGTACAGGTGTCTGCCTGTGCATCCTTTCCTTCCTCCCCCTAGCATATTCCTCTTCCTCTCTTTCCACTATTCTCTGAAGATCATCACCTATGTGTTTTTTTCTAAAGTCTCAGGGTTTCTTAACCTGGAGTCCATGAACTGATTAAAAAAAATATTTTGGCAACTATTTTTCAATATAATTGGTTTCTTTTAAAAGTCTATGTACTTTATGCATTTAAAAACGTTATTCTGAAAAGAGGTCCATAGGTTTCAACAGACTTTCAAAGGGATCTATGAAACAAAAAATTTAAGAATTTCTCTTCTGGACTATCCCTCTGATCTCTATTTGCCTTTAATTTTTCACTCATTCTGGCCTGTTTCTCTCTTTTGCTTGGCTGTTCCTCTAGTCCATATTTCCCTCTGGCATTGCTCAAAGCCAAAGAAATCAGCTGTTGTCACTTATACAGAACACTCACTGTTTGGGGTGAAGGTGGGAGGTGACCCTGTACTGCCATAGGTTGAAGGAGGGAGGAGATGCAGAGGACCAAGTGGTCAAGCTAGGACATTAGACAGTGGATCAGATATCCTCTTTCCTACAACCTCACCCTCTTCTGCTTCTCATATGCTTTAATCATCCCAGACTGTCCCTACATTTCAGTCTAAGGAGGTGATTTATTGGAAGGGAAGGGGAAGGCAGGTTGAACCAGCCATAGAAAGGACCTTTTGGATGTGGAAGCAGCAGAAAAGAACCAGAAACACTTAATTCTAGTTCAGGTTCTACTACTAAGTGGCTGGGTGAGCCTTCCCTGGGTCTCAGTTACCTGAGTGGAGGAGAAAGGCAAGAGGAACAACATACCCTGTGGTGGTAGGTCTTCTCACTGCCCAGTCATCCTAGATGAGATCTGAGAAGCCCAGGACTGAGGGATAGGGTGAGGAATGAATGAGGAAGAGGAGGAGTAAGTGAATGAACACCTGACAGACTTAATGCTCATCAACCCAATCTCCCCAGGGCATTTCTGAGTTGGATGTAGTGCATTCATTGTATTCTCCACCAAACAGCCTTTGAACTAGGCATGAAGACCTGTGTAGAGCCCCTGGCCTCCCCTGGGCAGTGTGGCTACTACTTAACCTCCTCCAGGTACCAGTTTATTGACACTTTTATTCTTTACAACATGTTCTTTGCACCTACGAATGTATTGACTAGAGGTGAGGGTGGGAATTGCTGGCTGGATTCTAACTCTGTGTGGCTGGGGCTTCCCTCAAAGGTCACAGGAACCCGCAGCCTTGGAGAGAGAAGTCCTGGGGAAATGAAGCAGAGCTGAAAGGACCAGAGCCATGTATGCCTACTCCCCAGTTCCTGGGAGGTGGAGGTGAGACTGTGAATGGGGAGGGGACCAAAGTGAAGGGAAAGGGGGCAGATCTGAGAACCAGGTGCAGAGTGGTGGCTGATCTCTAGGGAACTGGAGTTCTAGATCAGGACCCTTGGGGAGAGAGGGAGCAACAGCAATGGCCTAGGGGATGGGTATAGAGTCACCATTGCTGAAACCTACACTCTGATTCTAGGTTTCTGGATGGAGAAGAGGCTTGGGGATTAATTATAAAGCACTAAGGGTTCTTGGAGCACTCTCCCAGGCAGGGCCTTGGGTTCCCTCTAGCAGACAGGAGAGATTTTGGCTTTTGAACATCTTTCTTCAAAGTGAGGATCTCCCCTACCCTCCACCAAGGTTGGGAAAATTCAAGGTAAGGCACTTTGGTTTTGGAAGGGAAAGAATCCATGGGTGAGAGGATTCTGCCACCCCACCCTGTCCTGAGCCCCTCCCTGGTAATCTCTAAATCGTCTCCAGACATAGGTCTTAGGTCCTAGAGCTGAAAGGGACCTTAGAGGTCATTTGTCCAACCCTCTCCTGCTACAAATAGCAAAACTGAGAGTCATGGCCACCTTCTATTTTCACCAGGCCCTGGGGGAAGCAGGAAGCAGATATGTTGTCTGTATACCACCCACATCTCACAGGATGGAGAAACTGAGGCAAGGTACAGAGAAACAAGAAGAGATAAGGGAACCAAACCCAGCATCTAGTCCCTGCCAAACTCTCATTCTCTCATTCTCTCTCTCTCTCTCTCTCTCTCTCTCTCTCTCTCTCTCTCTCAGAAGGGGAATCCACAGTTCCCTGCTCCCTCTACCTGAACCCCAAAGGACTCAGTCCCAGGGATATAGGCTATAGAGAGAGGGAGGATTGACATGAGAGGATGTCAAGCTGTGCTGTCTGTGACCAGCGGGGTAATAAACTTGGAGTGGCGAATACCCAGGGAGTAAGCAGGTGCCCGGGTCCAGTGCACTGTGACCTGCTCAGGGTTGTGGGCACCAGGACCAGGTGTCTGGAAGAGGGGGCGAGGATCACAGGGGCGCCCCAGCATGGAATAGGCAGGCCCCCGGCGCTGACTATAGGCATTTGGGTCTGGGCACTCATACTGGCCTGGCCCGGGGAGCTGAGATGGGTCCTCAGTGAAGCGGGCCTGGGCTGTTCGACCCAACACTGAGTAGCTGGGGCTGCAAGGTTTGGTAAAGATCTGGGAGCCCCACAGAGAAGGCAGGGTATAGCTGTTGGGGGCTGGGACGGAGTCCACCAGGCGGCATCTGGGGGTGCGCAAACCCAGGCTGTAAGCAGGAGGTCTTGGATGGTTGATGGGAGGCACCTTCTCGGGGCTATAGGCACCGGGGCCAGGTGTCACTTCCAGATCTGTGGAATACAAGGGTTTAGAATCTCCCTTAAGAACTGTCACTCCCCTGCTGATAAACCTTCAGTTTATCAGTTCAAGTTCCCCCTGGATTTGGGATAAAGTTCCAATCTTTATCTTGACATTCAAAGTCTTTCACTATCTGGGTCCAACCAATATTCCCAACCTTATTCTTCTCTACTTCTCTCATTCCTGCACTCTCTGTTATCGAGACAGTATTGGGGTGGTGGATATAGAGTGCTGGACTTGGGGGCAGGAAGACTTGGCTTTGAGTCCTGCCTCAGACATTTACCAACTTCGTGCCCCTTGGCAAGTGGCTTAACCACTCCGTGCCTCAGTTTCCTCATCTGTAAAATGAAGGAATTGTACTTGATTTATAAAGATCGCCCCCAGCTCTAGACCTGTGATTCTATTCCTGCCAAATAGGTGATTCTCTATCCCTTAACCTTGTCTCGTCCTCTCCTTTCTTCATGCATTTGTGCACACTGGACCCTCTGCCTAGAATGAACGTTCTTTTCCTTCTCCATCTCCATGGATATCCTTTCTTTCCTTCAGGACCTAGTTCAGGTGTTACCTCCTCTGCAGTCACCCAGGGGAAAGTATCATTTTCTTCTTCAAATATTCTAAGGACTTTTAATGTGACTCTGTTCTTAGTATCTCTCATTATTTCCCTTATGGCTCCTTGTAGGCGGGGTCATTGTCCTTTTTCATGTTGGTATAATAATAACACATATAGCACCTTTTGTAGTGCTCTACATATGTTATTCCACTCGACCTCACAACAATCCTGTGAGGTAGGTGCCATTGTCTTCTCTATTTTACAAGTGAGGAAACTGAGTCAGAGAGTGATGAAATGCTAGCACTCCCAGCTCTAAGCACAATAGTTGATCACTATATCAATATGTATTTGACGAATTGAATAACAACCTAAACATACAGAGTCTCAGGTTTGGAAAGACCCTCAGAGGACATTTAGTTGAGCTTGGACTTGATAGAGAGGATGCCCTCTCTATCAAAAGTTTGGTTTGGGGGATTTTTTAGATAACCAGAGTTAAGTGATTTTTCCAGGTCACACAGCTAGTAAGTGTCTGAGGCCAAATTTGAACTCAGGTCTTCCTGACTTCAGGGCTGGTGCTCTACCCACTGCTCTACCTAGCTGCCCTCTTCTTCAAAGGTTCTTAACCTGGCATCAAGAACTTGGATGGGGAAAAAAGTGACATTTTAATTTTCCCTCACCATTAACTGAAAATTAGCCTTTCCTTCCATTAGTTAACAACTGGATTCTGAAAAAGGTCCATCGGATTCAAGGACACAACAAAATTATGAACCCCAACTCTGCATACACCACCTAGAAACAGTCATCCAGCATCCCTTGATTTCACCTCTGGTAAAGCCCAGCAGCAGGCCTCCACAGCGGCCCATTCCATGTGGAGATAAGCACTGATTGTTACAAGCTCTTTCCTTATGTGTTTTTTGATATATCTCCATGTAACTTCCACCAACTTGTCCTATATCTTTCCTCTGGGCTCAGGCACCTTCAGTCTGATCCCTCTTGCCCATGACCCTCCCTCTCCAGATCCTTGAAGACAAGCTACCATATGTCCCTTTCCTTAGTCTCATCTTCTCATCTTCTTCACATCACCATCATTCATACAGATGAGTTTTCAGGGCTCATTCCCCTCAACATAACAGGTTGATTTCTTCTGATTGTTAATGTCACTCATAAATTACAGCACCCCAAAATGGTATTCCACAAGTGATCTGGCCAGACCAAGGTCCAGTAAGACCATCACCTCCTTCAGTCTGGAAACAATGCTCGTAAGCTTGTTTAATTATCATGTCACACTGCTGACTCATTTGGAACTCTTGGTCTCTCTGACTCTTTTACTGCACAAATTATCATCTGACCTTGGCTTCGCCATCTTGATGCTGATTTTTTTTAACCCAGGTGTAAGACTTGACATCTGCTTCATTAGTTCAAAGTTCTGTGATTTTACCCCTATGGATCCACCCTCCTCCAGTGCAGACCACCACATATCTACAACTTGGAAAGTTGTGGTGGCTGACAAAATCTGGTGTTAAACCACTCCAAGTTTGGTTAAGCTGGTCCTGGGACAACGGACATATAGTTGGTCTCCAGACTCATATGTGGAGATGTTTCCAGCTTGTGGAGACTCTCCAGAGTTTGCATTTGGCTGCTGACAGCCTTTGAATAAATGCTGCCATAAAGCAATAGAGTCATAGGCATTTGTATTAAAATACATCTCAGAAGATTTAGCTCATTGTTCTAGCCTGCCAAAAAAATTTTAGATATTGACTCTGGTAGAAGGGCCTGAGAAGCTCTCTCCATTCCTGGTTAAGGTCCATTGCCCCTACTTGGTTACCTTCTGTGATGGTGTCTCATCTCTCTTTTAGCCTGAGTTGCACAAAAGAATCATAGCTACCTCTGTGACCTAACTCAGCCCAGCCCAATGACCTGCCTAAGGAACAGAGACAAATTTGTTAAGTTTCTTAACCTATGGTATTGTCACCTTCACTGGTGGGGAGGGGGACCTCCATATTTATTTCCAGGGGGATGAGGAGACAACTTACCATCCTGTTAGTAGGGAATTAGTTACTGGCCTCAAATGGAGGGTCCTGGGATGGCTTAGCATGGGGAGGAAGCAGGATGATAAAAGACTGAAAACAGCACAAATGGAGAAAACACTAAAAACATGGAACTATTTACTTCTAATATCCACAGGGTCATGGGAGGGTAGAGAGAGTAGAATTGTTCTGTATTGCCCCAGAGAAAGAAACTAAGGAATTGGGGGAAGGGATGTTATAGGGAGGTTGGTTTCAGCCTAGTATAAGGAAGAATTCTAATTATCAGAGGGGTCCCGTAATGAAATAAGCTTCTCTGAAAGGAGCCCATCACTGGACTACAGATGCCCAGTCTGGTGATGGCCTCAATAATACCTTCTCATTTTGAGGATCTATAAGCCACCTTGGGTAAAGGGGAGGTGGGGTACCAAGAAGCACCAGGGCTTGGCAAGAGTGTGTAGGAGAAACAGAGAGTCAGATCCCTGGACAACTCACCTTTGGGCTTGGTGCGGGATTGCAGGGAGTAGGCAGGGGCACTGCTCCGGCCAAAACGGGTGATGTTGGGCTGCACAAAATAGCAGGGCCCAGGGCTGGAATCTCGTCGAGTCACTGGAGAGAAGTGGGGAGAGAGGCCAAAGCCCCAGATACCAGCCCCCTTGGTAACTCTTAGGTGAAATAGCCCCCATCTGTCTTGCCCTGCCTTCCTTTGTCCTGTCCTTGAGTTCATATCAGTCTTAACTTTTCTAACATATTTTCTAATACAAAGTCTTCTTAATTGTGCCACCCTACCCATTGTACACCCTGTGTACAATTTGGCCTTCTTGTTGCTCCGAATGTTAAAAAACATCTCACCTTCTATCTCCTTGCTTTTGTACAAACTGTACCCTCTTTACTGCTGCCTCTTATAAACCCTAGTAAACCAGTCAGTCAACCAAGAAGATTTTACAATGTACAAAGCACTGTGTTAAAAACTTGTTGTTTGTCCTTCATTCTGGAAGAGGACCATGACATCAGGAAGGTGATGCCATGACTTTCAAGTGAATTGGATTTAAGTGACAGAGGGCTCATGGAGACACCAACCTCACTTTCTCCTCTGGAGTCATCTGGGCCCAGTGGCCAGATATAGATCAGGACAACTGGAGATGGCCCTGGGTACAGTGGGAGACCTTGGCCTTTTTAAGCTAAGATATTTCCCAGGTCTTAGTTTGACTAAAGCAACACCCATTCAGTGATTAAGGCTAAGTAAGAAATGAGGCAGAGAATGGCTTCTTTTTCCTAGCCAAAAAAAAAAAAAATCAATCTGAGAGGGGACAACCTCAGGGTTTCAGGCCAAAACAGAAACAATTGCTATTTACATTCTCTCTGAGCCATTACTGGACAACCAATGAGAGCCTGAGTGATTTGGTTTTAAGGCAGCATCCTTAAGAAAGAAGAACTCAAGAACTGGAGATAGAAAGAAAGGCAAAAAGTAGCTGCTGCCCTTAAGGTGCTTACATTCTAATGGGGAAGGCAATATGCAAATAACCAGATATGTACAAATATGTATTCAGACTAGATGAAAGATAAACTCAGAAGGGAAGCAAGGCTCTCCTCCAGGACTATCTCCTATATGGGGCCTTTCTTGGTTCCTGCCCCATATCATTCCCACCCCAATTACTTTGCATTCATTTTGAGCATGTTTTGTATTTTCTTAGCTATGTACATGTATTCCCCACCTGACCCAAGTAGAATATAAACTCCCTGAGTGCAGGGACCAGTTTTGGGGTTTTTTTTTGGTGTTTGGTGGCTTTTTTATTCTATCCTCAACCCCTTCCATGGTGCCTAGCACATAGTAGGCATCTAACAGATCCTTATTAAATTGAATTGAAATGAAATGATTTGATACAGGTTTCTCAGTCCAACTGTTCCTCAGTCCAGATGTCTTCCTCTGCCTTCCACATCAAGACCTCCTCCAATAACAGCAGCCCCTCTTTCTAGAAAGCGACACAGTTTCTAAAGCATTTTTCTCTCAGTGGCCCTGTGGGGGTAGGTAATGCACCTGTCATTATGCCCATTTTACAGAGAAGGAAACTGAGGCTCAGTGAGGTCAAGTTACTTGTCAAAGGTCATACAGTAATAAGTGACAGATAAGAATAATATTAATAATAATAGCTAGCATTTATGTAGCATTTTATAGTTTGAAAGAGTTTTACAAATATTTGTCTCCTTTATCCTCACAACAACCCCCATCTTGCTTAGCTATGTACATATTGCATTCCCCACCGTCTTCCCATTTCACAGGGCATAAAACCGAGGCACACCAAGGGAGTAGGGATTTGTCTATTTGCGCCTGTGTCCAAGGTCACTCAGATAAGTATCCGAGGCCAGATCTAACTCACTTAGGTCCAGTGTCCCATCCACTGTGCCACCTAGCCACCTCAACTTTGTCCATCTATGTGGGGATATGAGCCATTTCACATTAGGGACAGTGGAGAGATTTCTTAGGGAGAGATCTGTGAACTTGCAGCCAGGAGGTCTGAGTTCCAGTCTTGGCCCTTCCCCTTAGTAGCTTTATGACTTAGAGCAAGGCCTTCCCTGAGCCTCAGTTTCCCCACTTATGAAACACGGATAGAAAGGCTTGCATTTCCAATCTCACAGAGACGCTGCCAGGAAAGCTTTCCAAAGCTCTGAATTTCTGTTTCTACCAGACCTAATAATAATGTTAAAGAATAATGCTATATAATAATAATAATATATCATTATATTATAATACAATAATAATATATTATTATATTATAATATATACCACGATGTAATACATAATAAACGTAATATGCAAATAGCATAAATAGAACATTATAATACAACAATATAGCATTATGATATAACATAATTATATTACAATATAATAACAATAATGCTAACAAATCTATCTTGAGTGTTATATCCCCTAGTAGAATTTAAGTTCCTCAGGGGCGGATACTATTTATTTCGCTTTTTATTTGTATCATCAGAACTTAGTGCCTAGCAAACAGCAGGTGCTTAATAAATGCTTGTTGACTGATTGGATGATGATAATTATGAGGATACTATGTTGAAGTTATTATTATTAACCTAACAGTTAACATTCGCTTGGTGCTCTAAGGGCTGCAAAGAGCTTTCCACATATGATCTCCTTGGGCTGGTGAGTCCACTTGTGTCCTCTACATGTGCTCATACACACAGGGACAGTAAACTCTGTAAGGGCAGGCCTCGCCCATCTCTATAGCATTGGCCCCCTACCCCTGGAAGCAAATGATAGATGTGCTGAGTTTATCAGACTCCAGTTTGAGCACATGTGAATTAAGCACGTGTGTCATATGTTTCTAACCAAAGGAATTTGCACACCCACCAAGAAGACACCCAGAACTGTAGTCTCTAGACAGATTCATGGGACACACATGTCTAGACAAACATACCTTAGCACAAAGAACAAACACACATGTACACGTGTAACCACCACACTTATGTTGCAATATAAGGAGTTTGCCATGTGTGACTGGGACTGGGCAGGGTGAGTGACTCCCTTTCATAGATGAGGCAACTGAAATCTGGAGAGACTGATGGTTCCAAAGAGAGTCACCGTCCAAACCAGGACTCAAGCCCAAGTCTTTTGTCTCCAGGTCAGGGTTTTTCTACGATGATTTTTCTAGATCTACACAGATACATACTCATACACATGTATGTACATATAACACACAGATGGCCAGAGATAAGCAGTTGTGCTTGCAGATACATGCATTGCATTTTGCAAACATAGACACAAATAAGGACTGTATATACACACTTGAATATGTGTATGTAATCTAACACATAGATGTACAGATACATAGATGGGGGCAGGCAGATATGCGTGAGGCAGATACACACATTGCATTGTACATACACAGGCACAAATGATAAATGCATACATGCACACACATAGGTTAATACTTACAGCCACACAGATACATGCATACACAATGTACCAATTTATATCTATATACAAATGCATACAGAAATAGTACATATAGACACATAGAAACACATGCAGACCCACATACACACTTACGCATGTAGCCAGTAGCATACCCCACTCCTTGTGAGGTGGGGGTAAGAAGGAGAAAGGGCATTGGGCTTGGGAGGAGGGGGATTGGGCGGGGCCCAGGAGCTGAGAGGCCCAGGAAAGGGTTGGATATGTGGCCCTGGAGCCCTGTGACGGTGCCCAGCAGGGCATTCAGATACTCCTGAAGGCCAGCCAGAGACCAAGGCCACATCTGCCCCAGATCTAAGCCATACAAAGAGAACAGATCTGAGAGCCAGTAAGATCCGGCCCAGGTGTGACCTGGCCCTCCTCACTCCCTTTCCACCCTCTCACACCCTCCCCTTGGAAGAGAAGCAAGCTGCCAGCTCCTCTGAGTCCCCTCTATGCCCAGGACTCCCCCATTCCTCTCCTCTAGAAAAAAAATCCCTTCAGGTATCCAAAGCCAAGGAGAATATAGCATAGATTGGTCTTTCCCTCACAGAGTCCATTAGAAATCTCCCCACTCATTCTTCCACTCTCAGTGGACATCCTGGAGAGTCTGGATCTGCCCCACCATTCTCCATATCCCCAGGCTTCCCCCTAGATATCTTGAGATACTGGTGCCCACAGGAAGATGAGAGGACTGAGACAATGAGGAGACCTCCTCCCTCCTGGCCCTGTACCCCCCAGGGGCCCTCCCTTGACCCGCCCTCCCATCTCATCAGCCCTTTCTCTCCTCCCTTCCCCTGCTCTCTCCCCTCATCTGACCTCTCTCTCCTCGTGTCCTCTCGATTCCCTAAACCTGCTCTCTCCTTACCTGCCTTCCCTTTCTTCTCTCATTGCTGTTTCATCTCTTCTTTCCTCCTGTCCCTTTCCCTCCCAGGTTCTCTCTGCTCACCTGCCCTCTCCACTTCCCACATCCCTCCCCATCCTTAAATCCCCTCCTCAGAGGTCTCCCTTCCCCCACCCAAATGTCTCCTCTCTCTTTCTTGCCCTCAATTCTGACCCAGAGCTTCTTTCCCCCTCCTTACCATCGGTTGGCCTGCTGAGGAAGGAGTATGCTGGACTAGCCTTCTTGGTGAAGTCATGGCTGATATAACCCACGGTCGAGGGAAGACAGAACAGGTCGGGACCCGGACCTGCAACCCCATGAAGGGGCCCCTCAATTCGATTCAGGGAGCACTGAGGGAGGC
This sequence comes from Gymnobelideus leadbeateri, assembly GCA_011680675.1. NCBI lineage: Eukaryota > Metazoa > Chordata > Mammalia > Diprotodontia > Petauridae > Gymnobelideus > Gymnobelideus leadbeateri. Next base: position 1,444,717 of record WOXC01012492.1, on the reverse strand, counting down.
AGGCAGTACCCTCCCCCTGGGCTATGGCTCTGCTCTCAGGGTCAGCTGGGCCTTTAGCCCCAGGTGGGAGCTATACCCCCATTCTGCTGGCCCTCCGTTTGTTGGGTCCTCATAGGTCAAGTTTGGGGCGGGGAGGAGGGAGTGAGAGGGAATGGAAAGGATTCTGAAAGTCTTCAAGTCAGACATTTTCTGATCACTTCCCTTCATTCTTCTTGTTCCCACCCTCCCACCCTAACACTGTCAGGAGCCCTTAGGAGAAGCTAGCCAGCCACTCGGAGATGTGGTTTGGGAAGTCCCTCTCCACCTAGGGGAACTGTCAGTTTAGGGGGATGGTAATGTTTTCTGGGACTCAATCATGGGAGCCCAAGAGTGTGTGACTTTAACCCATTTTGGTGGTCAGGATCTCTTCTGCTGTCTCTCCCCCCTCCCCAGTCTGCTGAAGGGATAAGGCAGCTAGAAGGCCCAGCTGGCACATACCAGTCTCACACGATGTCTTCTTCTGGCCCATCTCACTCAGCTGGCACATGGTGGCCCGTTGGGCTAGAAGAGCACCAGGCAGACGGGGAGGAGGGGGTCCACAGCTCAGGGTGCCCATGGTGGAGGCAGTCCCCTGAGGATGAGGAGAATCAAGGAGGGAAAGGGGAGGGGGCTGGAGCTCTGTCCAACCATCCACCCCAAAAGCCTGCCCGTGTCTGTCACACTGCACCAGGCTCTGCTGGAACAAAATTCCCACTCAGGCAGCCACTGGCAGTAAGTTGATCCCTGTCCGCTCCCTCTGATGCCACCTCCCATCCACACCTACAGCCCCAAACCTGCTCTTAGCAAAGGGAGTGGACCACACAGGGAGCTCCTTGTCCCCCAGGAGTGTTTCTGCTCCCTATGGGAGGGGGAGGAGGAGGCGGCTAGAGGATCAGATCCTGGGATCCTGGCAGCCTGGGCTTCCTAAGGGCAGGGAGCTCAGCCATCCCAAGGGAACAGGGAGCAAGGATTGAGTTTCTGGCAAAATGGTACATCCTTCAGAAAAGAATTGGGTGTTGCTGCAGCTCCTGCCTTAGGAGGGGCTGGCAGAAATCTCTAGGACTAGGGCGCCGCAAACTTCCAGAAGCTGCCCCATACCCCTTACTATATAATAGAGCAGTAGTAGGTGCTCTGCGGGGGGGCGAGAATACCACTCCTAAACTTAACTGTTTTAGAAGTTGGAAATGGCCTTAGAAAGTAGATTGTCAGAGCTTGATGGAAGTTTAGAATATGAATTATCAGAGCTGGGAGGGCCCTTAGAACCCAGGATGTCAGGGCTTAGAGGGCCCTCAGAACACAGGATGTCAGAGCTGGGAGGGCCCTTAGAACACAGGATGTCAGAGCTGGGAGGGCCCTTAGAACACAGGATGTCAGAGCTGGGAGGGCCCTTAGAACACAGGATGTCAGAGCTGGGAGGGCCCTTAGAACACAGGATGTCAGAGCTGGGAGGGCCCTTAGAACACAGAATGTCAGAGCTGGGAGGGGCCTTAGGACACAGGATGTCAGAGCTGGGAGGGCCCTTAGAACACAGGATGTCAGAGCTGGGAGGGCCCTTAGAACACAGGATGTCAGAGCTGGGAGGGCCTTAGAACACAGGATGTCAGAGCTGGGAGGGCCCTTAGAACACAGGATGTCAGGGCTTAGAGGGCCCTCAGAACACAGAATGTCAGAGCTGGGAGGGCCCTTAGAACCCAGGATGTCAGGGCTTAGAGGGCCCTCAGAACACAGGATGTCAGAGCTGGGAGGGCCCTTAGAACACAGGATGTCAGAGCTGGGAGGGCCCTTAGAACACAGGATGTCAGAGCTGGGAGGGCCTTAGAACACAGAATGTCAGAGCTGGGAGGGCCCTTAGAACACAGGATGGCAAGGCTGGGAGGGCCCTTAGAACCCAGGATGTCAGGGCTTAGAGGGCCCTCAGAACACAGGATGTCAGAGCTGGGGGGGCCCTTAGAACCCAGGATGTCAGGGCTTAGAGGGCCCTCAGAACACAGGATGTCAGAGCTGGGAGGGCCCTTGGAACATAGGATGTCAGAGCTGGGAGGGCCCTTAGAACACAGGATGGCAAGGCTGGGAGGGCCCTTAGAACACAGGATGTCAGAGCTGGGAGGGCCTTAGAACACAGGATGTCAGAGTTGGGAGGGTGTAAAGCCAAGCACAAGCAGCTTTCCAGAAGAATGCTACTGTGAGCAGCTTTTAAGGTTCTGATTACACAGTATAGTGAACACTCTATTTATTCAATAACAAATCAAAGCAAAATATTCACAGTAAATCAAGATACAGCATTCACAATATTACAACTTATCACAGATAATCAAAATACAGCATTCACAACAACTTATCCCAGAAAATGTTTTCACCACAGTGGTCACAAAGTTTTGAACAAAGAACAATCATTTAGTAACTCAATCATTCAATCAATTCAATCATTCAATCCCTTTGTGTCATTTGGACACAAAGTACAATAGTCAAAGTTATCCACTTATGGGGCACACCAAGTTACAAATCAGTTACTATTCAGTCATCATTCATTATTCAATCATCAGAAAATACATAGACCCTCCACCCCTAGGTGACTAGTAAATAACAATTTCTCAGTCAGGACACAGTATCCAAGTAAAGTTTTCTTTCAGCTTGACTCGAGGTGGTCTCTCAGACTCCCTGGATCCCCCTCCATGGTCCCAGATCCTACCTGGATTCACCAAACTGTCATCTGAGTTCAAAGGCAGACAGCTCCCAGGTCCTTTTCCAGCTCTCCAAGCACTTCCTGTTCCACGCTGAAGCTCACAGCATCCAGTCCACCTTAAATCCTTCACAGTTTCTGGGAAGTTAGGGCTTAACAAAGCCACAAATAGGTTCATGTAAAGTACTGACACCACAATCATGCTTCCTCTGGCAGCTCCAGCTAGCCCTCAGACTCAGTGGCTCCTCAGCAGAAGCTCCAGCTGGTTCCCAGAATCAAAATCACTTTACCCAGGTTCTTAAAATAAAAACCATTTTCTCCAGCCTGGACCTCTTTACCTCAGCCTTCAGAGCCTTGCCCCAAGAAGATCTGTCTCTTCCTCTCTGGGGCTGTTCCTTATATACAGTATTGCTCCTCCCTTTTCAGCCCCTTCCTGTTACATCAGCAACAGGAGTACATACCTTCTGTTTCTTTAAGAGGCCTAATTTGAACTAGGTGCTAAGTACCTGTCAGCTTAGGAAAGGAACAAAAGGAACTTCAAATTTTATTACTATTACATAGGGCCCTTAGCACACAGGATGTCAGAGCTGGGAGGACCCTTAGAACATAGAATGTCAGAGCTGGGAAAGCTTTTTCAATCAAATTCAATTCAGTAAATATTGATTAAGTATCTACTATTTATGTAACAGCACCATATTGGGTACCTAGCTGTAATGGTAAAGTAATTTGAATTTGAAGATCCCTTTGTGTTGGCAAAGGTAGCAGGTACTTAGCACTTAGTAATTGATCAAGCCTATGTTGGAGAAACAGAAGGTATGAATTCCTGTCTCCTGTTACTGATGGAACAGGAAGGGGTCAGCTGGAACAGGAAGCTAATGCTGTGTGTATATAAGGAAAAGCCCCAGAGAAACACAATCAGAATTTCTTGGGACCAGCATCTGGTGGCAGAGCAGCTACAGAGGAGAGAATGGAGAACTGATTCAGAATTTCCTGAGAACTTGTGGTGGTGGAGCTTCTTCTGAACAGGAGCCCCAAGCCAGGAGCCAGGAGCCCAGGTAACTGAGGAAGCATGACTGGGATGCTGAAACTTTGTTTGTTTGAGGCTTGGCTGAGCCTTGAATTCCTGAAAGCAGAAATTATGAAGGATCTGACATGGACCAGATCCTGTGAACTTCAGTGTGGAGCAGGACCTACCCAGAAAGCTGGACAAGGAACTGGGAGCTGTCTGCCATTGAACCCATGTGACAGTCTGGTGAATCCAGGTAGAATCTGGGACCATGGAAGGGGATCCAGGGAAATCTGAGAAAAGGCCCCAAGTCAAGATGAAAAGACCTCTCCCTGGGTACTGAGTAATGAAGAAATTGTAGTTTACTAGTGACCTAAGGGGTGGAGGGTTTTGTGTATGATACTTAGTGATTGCTGAGTAAGTGACTGATTGAGTTAAATCAAGATTTTGCCCCATCAGTGTAAGACTTTGACTATTGTACTTTGAGATGATTGTTCTTTGTTCTAAATGTTGTGACCACTTTGGTGAAAATGATGTGACCATTTTAATGATAAGCTGTTTGTGAATATAAGTTGTGATATTCTGTACCTTGATTTTCTGTGAAAGTTTTGCTTTGATTTGTTATGGAATAAATAGTGTTCACTATACAGTGTAATCAGAACCTTAAAAGCTGTTCACAGTAGAAGTTCTTCTGGAAAGCTTCTGTGGCATTACTAGCTACAAAGAGAAAAAGAGTCTGTCCTCAAGGGTTTACATTATACTGGAGAGAAATGACCTGTTCCCAGATAAATGACCATCTGCTTTAGAATGGGCCCTGTAATCTCATTGGTATTGGAAACTTTCACCATTTATCAAAGCAGGTTAAGAACCTCATGGGCTATTTCTGGTCCTAACTGTCATCTGGGGCCAAGCCAGAGTCATGGTTCCATCTTGGCCAGGTCAAGGTAGCAGAGGCAGACTTGATGTAAGTCTTCCTGACTCCAGGCCCAGCACTCTATGCACTGGACCACCTAACTAACCCTCCAAATGTATATTAGATAAATATAAAGTGATTTTAGGGGAAGCCCTGCTGGCTTGGGAGGGATGAAGAAAGGCCTCTCCTAGGAGATGACCCTTGAGCTGAGCCTCAGATGCAGATGCGTTCTAAGAGGTAAATAAAGGTAACTAAGGACAGAACCCCATCTATAAAGGAAGTCTGGGTAGAGGCAAAGAGGAGGGAGATGGGGGGTCACATAATTATAAATGGGCTGCCAGGTACATGTGGGGGGAATAACGTGAAATCAGCTCAGCAGTAGGACGGAATATGATTGCGAAGGGCTCTCGGTGCCAAATAAAGAAGCCTGTATTTTATCCTAGAAGAAATAAGGAATTTGCTGGAGCTTCAGGAATTCAGAAATGATGGGAAGCAACCTTAGAGGCTGTGAATTCAACTCTCATATTTTATATTTGAGAAAAACAAGGCTCAAAACTTAAGTGCAGTCATTGGAACCCCAAATGTCAAAACTGGAGGAAGCCTTAAAGACCACTGAATCTGGCCTTCTCACTGTGAAGACAGGGAAGCTGAGGCACAGGGAGGTAATGGTATAGCTAGGTCAGAAAGGCTGCCTAGGGTGGTGGACAGAGAGTGGCTTCAGAGTCAGTGTGCCAGGTGGGTGACCCTGGGCAAATTCCTTCACCTTTCAAGGTCCCAACTCTCTGAGTTCCAGAACAGGTGGATTAGAGGACATTTCCTCCCTGAAAGTTCCCTATATCAGTGAAATTATAGTTCTGGTAAAAAAAAAAAAATAGCCTAGACTAGACACTGGGCCCCTTAACTCCCAGACTGGAGTTCTTTCTACTCCCCTACTTTTCAAGGCCACCTCACCTCCATGAAGTCTTCCTTGATGTACCCCAGGATGATTTAAACTCCCCTACAAATCATCCATACCTCACATCAGGTAGAGTAGTATCAGAAAGACTGCAATAGGTACCAGAGGGTCTGGGTCCAAAGGCTCTGACTAAATCTCTTCCTCTCTTAGGACCTCAGTTTTCTCATATGTAAAATGGACGCGATCATCTCATCCCTATGCTTATTTCAAGGGGGTTTGTGAAGATTCTGTGCTTTCAAAATGAGAAACATTTTTTTTTCCCACAGAGTATTTTTCCCTTCTGATACAATGGAAACTTGCTGTAATTTTTCACATTCCTTTGTGAAAATAAAACCTTTAAAAGAAAAAAAAAGATACTCCCTTGCTTCTGAAGCTTTCTTTAAGCAATAGTCAGGTCATTTGGAATACCCTCCCATGCCACTATCCCCAACTCCATTATTTGAAGTCCTATTCCTTGTTCAAAGCCCAGCTTGAATGCATCTTCCCTGACCTCCCCTAGGCAGAAGTGGTGTCTCCCTCCTCCATTGCACCCTGTTCCAAACACTCCAGACCACTCTGGCACCTTACTTTGTATGGCAGTCTGTGTCTTACCCCTTCTCGGAGAGTAAGTTCTCTAAGGGGTGCTGGTCCTCACTCATTTCTGTCTCTCCCACAGCAACCAGGACAGATTAAGTGCTCATGATTGACCCTGAGAGGATGAATAGGAACAGATGTCCATACTTTTACATGGAATTCAGTTCCGTGGAAGAGTGAACGCTGTTATCCCTGATGTGATAAATCAGAAAGGGTAATCGTTCTGAAATCAGCAAAAATGGCCTCAAATCCTGACCCTCCTATATATTAGCTGTGTGACTTTGAGCAAAGCTTCAGAAGTGGGTTTGAAATGCTATCCATATCCAGAGAAAGAACTATGGAGTCTGAATGCAGATCAAAGCATACGATTTTCCCTCTCTCTTTTTTGTCTTGTTTCTTCTTTCTCATGGTTTTTTCCTTTTGTTCTGATTCTTCTTTCACAACATGACTAATGTGGAAATATGTTTAATGTGATTGTACATGTATAGCCTATATCAGATTGCTTGCTGTCTTGGAGAGGGAAGGGAGAAAGAAAAAAAAATGGAACTCAAAACCTTATAAAAGTGAATATTGAAAACTATCTTTACATCTATTTGGAAAAAATAAAATACCGTTAAAGTGGGAAGAAAAAAAAAAGCAGGTATAACCAGGTAATCCAACTAGGTGATCTCTCCAGAGTTCCCAATCTGAAACCTATGAAATAAATGAAGTGTTCTTTCTATACTGGCCTACAACCACTCCCTGGCTCACTCTTCCCTCTCTGCCTGGAACATCCTCCCTCTCTCTTTTCCCCTACCTTCTTCCTTCATTCCCCTACCACAAGGTTACCTTGAATATTTTATGTATATAGATACTTATATGCATATTGTGTCCCTCATTAGAAGGGAGGGTCTTTGAGGCAGAGAAACCATTAGGGGGATATATTACTAGTTCAGGTGAAAAGTGACTATATAGGTTGTGAGAAACAGACTTATATGAGAAATACTGTAGAATTCAAAATAACCAGAATGGGCAATTGAACAGATATATGGGGTGAATGAGAATGAAGGGTTAAGGATTCCTTGGCACCAAGCTTGTGGCCAATTAGGAAAATGGAAATGATCCAAACAGAGATGGGTTTTGGAGAGGTGTCTTCAGGACATCTAATCTGAAATGTCTAACAAGCAAATGGTGCAGGAGAACTAGGGTTCAGGAGAGACTGGGGCTAGATATATAAACATGATGCTCATCAGCATAGAGATGGTGATGGAACCCATCAGGGATGATGAGATCATCATGGGAGACAGTATAGAAAGAGGAGACAGCCTTTGAAGGGATGTGTCAGGGGTTTTTTCTTGTATGATAAATTTTAATGTTTTAGTTTTTATTCTATGTTATTGTCTGGGCCCTCTACTAGACTATAAGTTGCAGGAGAGAAGGCTTTAGATCTTACCTACATTTTGTGTTTCTTGATTGATTATATCTGATTCATCCTATAAAATAATCCTTGTTTTATGCAGTTGTTTGCTTATTGTTCCCCTCCCCACTCCCCACCCCACCCCCCAATACCGTGAGCTCCTTTAAGGTAGGGCAACTGTTTTTTGCCTTTCTTTGTATTCCCAGCCCTTAGCAACTGCCTGGAATATAGTAGGCACTTAATAAATGCTTGTTGATTGATTACGTCTCTTCCACTCTCCCACCAAACCCAAACACGCTAAAGACAGGATGCTATACCCAGTGGTTTGTTGAATTGGACATTCTTCATTTACAAAATGAGGTGGTCGGAATAAGGGTTTTTTAAGGTCTTTTCTAGCTCTAAATCTTAAAGTCATTTGAAAAGAAATTAATTGAATCAGCTCTGGGCCTCCTGTCAGACCAACTCAAACACACAAAAGACTTCCCATGTAAAGTTCAGGACCCTTTCTGCCTGTTAGGATATTCAGGGAACACGTGTGCTCAAATGAATGCTTCACTCCCCTTAATTAATCCATCTTCAATCCTTGCAGGTCACTGTTCCCTGATCCCATCAATCCCCTGGGGAGCCAGAGCCCAGACAGACCTAGTTAATGGACTGCTTCGTACATGTGTCAGAGCTCTGGGGGGAAGGAGCCTTGAACACTCATTTCAGTGAGCCAGCTCTGACAGGCTTCACAGGAACCAAAATACTTGGGTCCATGGAGGAGTGAACTCTGGCTAAAGGAGCTGCCATTCTGGAGCCCTCTAGAGGAACTGGAGAGAGGAAGGGCTTGGGTTCCAGAGAGCCTTGGAAGTGAGGTGTAAGCTTCCCACTCTCTGCAAACCAGCCCTACTAGGCAGGATCATCTCAGGAGAATGTCAACCAGGGGCAGTGAAATGCAAGGTTACCGCAAAGTAATCTCATCAGACCCCTACTGACTGGGCTCCCCACACAGCCCCCCTTACAGAAAAATGCTTATTGAATTTATGGAATAGAACTCAAGACCACATGACCTAGTCCCCTTCCCTGGGAGGAGAGGGGAATTTGCACTCATGTCCAAGGGTGAAACATTTCTCCATCCTATCTGCAAGCTATTGATAACCTCAGAAGAATTGAGAAGAGCCATCAGAGTGCAGAAGGAATTTGCCCTACAAGGAAGAGTTCAGGGAAGAGAGGGTGGGGGTGGGAGTTAGCCTAGAGAAAAGAAGACTTGGAGTCGGGGGCATGGCTGTTGCCTATAAATATCTGACTACCAACAAGGTAAAAGGTTGTGAACTCTCCTGCCATGGCCACGTTAGAGGCTCCAAAGGGGCATCTCTTTGGCTCAGGATGGCCAAATCCACTTTAGTCCCAGGGAATGAGCTGCATGAGGTAAGCATCTTCCACGAAGAAGATTGGGGCTGCCTGCCCAGGCCCTCTCCTTCCTGCACATCCCCCTGATGGCCACCCCAAAGAGGTCTTACTACTCTGTGTTCCTTGTCTGCTGCAGATGTAGGTAATTTGGGCCTGGAGTGATGGTGAGGGTAATGAAATTCCCAGTTAATGAGGCACAGTGGGAGGGAAGGAGGAGGCAGGCAGTGCAGAGGAGGGCTGAGAAGAGGGTTGGTTTGCTCCTCTCCCAGCAGGTCTGACACACAGCTTCAGCTCCAGAGAGGTTACGACTCATTTATCAGGATATTCTCAAGCCCTGAGTCCACTGCACATTCCTTGCTCTCCCCGAAGGACTAGAGCCCATATTTCTGATATGGAAGCATGGCAGGAGAGGGACTCAGTTCCCTGTTCCTTAAAGCTTTCAGGAGCAGGGACATTGCAATGAAGAAATAGGGCCTAGGAAACAGCAGCCCCACTCCAGTCAGCCACTGTCTCCTTCAAGGGACTGGCCCAAAGAAAGATGCCAGGGTGGCCATGCTGTATCTTACAAGTCATAAGAAAATCAGGGAGTCGTGGCCCTTTTTTTCTTCCAATTAATCTGAAATACTGTGGCTTACTCTGGGTCCAGTGAGGGGGTCAGAGACAGCTTTTGTGATAGTCACAGCATGGGAACTTAGAGGGACTTTGGAAGACAGAATACAAAATGTTAGCACTGTGAGGGACCTTAGAACAGGGGTTCTTAAACTTTCTGAGGTCTAGGACCCTTCAGCAGTCTGGGTAAGCCTATGGATTCCTTCTCAGAATCAGGTTTTTCAATGCATAAAATAAAATCCATAGGATTACAAAAGAAATTAAATATATTGGAATAAAGATGTAATTCTTTTTCTCATATAAGTTCACAGACCCTTTGAATTCTATCTTTCCTGTTCATGGAACCTAAATTAAGAACTTTTGCCTTAGGACACAGGATGTCAGAGCTGGGAGGGCCCTTAGAACCCAGGATGTCAGAGCTAGAAGGGCCCTTAGAACCCAGAGTGTCAGAGCTGGGAGGGCCCTTAGGACACAGGATGTCAGAGCTGGGAGGACCCTTAGAACAGAGAAGGTCAGAGCTGGGAGGGCCCTTAGAACACAGAGTGTCAGAACTAGGAGGGCCCTTACAACACAGGGTGTCAGAGCTGGGAAGGCCCTTAGAATACAAGATGTTAGAGTGAGGAAGGAACTTGGATCACAGAATGTCAGTGCTAGACATGATCTTTGGAAGACAGAATGTAGACTATTAAACCTGGAAAGATCCTCAGAGACATTCTAGTCTGCCACATCATTTTAAAGAGGGAAAGTTGAGACCCAGTTCTGTGAGGAATTGTCTAAAATATCTTGTTGGTACCTATCATGACCTACTCCATTCGAACTAAAATTCTCTCCTTCCAACTTTGAATGTGTATATTTGGAGTGGGGGAGAATGTGTGGCTATTGCGGGGCAGGGGAGTTGGGCAGTGATGGCTCAGAGTTTGAAGAACAAAGTCTGTAATCCTCCTGAAAATCTTTCCCTACTATCTCCTCCCTTCCAGCTTCCCTACTTTTTTTTTTTTTTTTGCTTTTTGGAGGGCAATTGGGGTTAAGTGACTTGCCCAAGGTCACATATCTAGTTTTTTGGTGTTAAGTGTCTGAGGCTGGGTTTTAACTCAGGTCCTCCTGACTCCAGGGCTGGTGCTCTATTCACTGCGCCACCTAGCCTCCCCCATCTTCCCTACTGCTGCCTTTCAGAGGCAGATGAATCTCTGAAGGCTTCATAAAAATAATTCCGCTTAAAAGTCAGGAAGACCTGATTTCGAATCCAACCACACACATTTGCCAACTGAATGATCCAGGGTGAATCACTGAACCACTGTCTGCCCCAGTGTTCTCACTGCAAAATGGGGATAATAAAAATAAGAGCACCTACGTGTCAGAGTGGCAGAACAGCCAGGTGGCACACTGAATAGAGCACTAGGTTTAGAATCAGAAAGACTCATCTTCCTGAGTTCAAATGCAGTCTCAGATTGTGTGACCCTGGGCAAGTCACTTCCCCTGTTTGCCTCAGTTTCCTCATCTGTAAGAATGAACTGGAAAAGGAAATGGCAAATGACTCCACTATCTTTACTCCAAATGGGATCGGTGATAATCAGACCCGACTGAAATGACTGAACAACAAAAACTCAAGGTTGTAAGGATCAGATGGGATAGTATTTGTAAAGTGCTTAACAGTATCTGGTATATAATGTTGTTTGGGGCTTTCTTGGCAAAGATACTGGAATAGTTTAGCCATTTCCTTCTCCAACTCATTTTACAGATGAGGAAACTGAGGCAAACAGGGTGAAGTGACTTGCCCAGGGTCACACAGCTAGTAAGTATCTCAGACCAGATTTGAACTCAGGGAAATGAGTCTTCCCGACTCCAGGCCTGGTGCTCTGTCCATTGAGCCACCTAACATAGGATAAGTTCCCCCAAAGCAGAGACTATTTTATGTTTCTTTTTTATCCCTCTGAAATACCTGACACATAAGTGTTAGACACACAGTAAGCTCCAAGGCTTCCCTCTGCCCCCAAGATCAAATAGAAGCTCCTGTATGGTACTTTTGGTTCTTTGGGACCTGACCTCTTTGTACTTTCTTCCTAGTTCTTAGCCCCCTCCTCTCATTCTACACCCCCATCTTCCTTGCTGTTCCTTGACACTCCACCTATGGATTCTTCATTTTTGCACTGGTTGTTCCTCATGCCTGGAACACTCTGCTTCCTCCCCCTGTCTCAGCTTCCCTGGCTTCCTTCAAAGCTCAGCTCAAATCTCACCTTCTGCAGGAGATCTTCTCCAGTAGACCCAGTTCCTAGTACATTCCCTCTGAGATTTCCACTCTCCCCCAATCCCATCTCAAAGAGATTGTTATTGTTTGTCTTTTCTTTATGAAGAAGTATAACATCGTGGTGGTTTTAATTTGCCCGTGAACTGGGTTTAAGTGAGGCAGAGCTGCACAAAGTTGTCAGCCTCACTTTTGTCCAGAGTCATCGAAGTCTAATGGCAGGACAAAAGTCATGACCAGGAATGGCCTGGGATACAATAGATGACCTTGGTGTCTGACCAAGCTCTGAGCCCTCCACAGCATCTGCTTCAGCCACCTTCCTGGTTGTTGGAACAAATTGTTCTCATCCTCCCATTCCTCCAGAGAAAGTCTTCACATACTTAGGGAAGATACCCCTGAATCCAGCAACGAGTTTGACACCCATTGGCTCTCCTCAATCTGATTTAGCCCATTTGCCAAGATGCTTTTCCCTGATGCAGCCACTATTCGTGCTACACTTTAAAAATATTACTTTGGTGGAGCATGTCTTCTATGTATCTAGTTATATACATGTTATCTCCCCCATTAGATTGTAAGCTCCTTGAGGGCAGGGACCTTGTTTTTGCCTTTCTTTGTGAGCCTTGCTTGTAGGTGCTGAATTAATCTTGTTCACTATGTTACTATTGTTAACTACTATAGCAAGGAAAGCAAAACCTATTGCATATACCACATGTATGTGTGATGTATATTACATGTATTTTCAAACAAAATAAATTGTTAGTTAACTAATAGTGTTATAGTAATAGTGTTATGTTAGCTAACAGTAAATATTTTAACTAATGGTGTGATATTGGTTAAAAAAAAACCCTGGTCTTGGGGTCCACAGATCAAACATTTAGTAGCTGGTACCTCAGGCAAATCGTTTAATCTTTCTGAGTTTCTTTACTTTTCAAGTCTATTCAGTTTAACAAACATGAGCACACTGTGTGCAAATCACTGCCCTAGGGATTTAACTGTAGAACTGGGATAATGATACTTAACAGTGCAGGGTTTTTGTGAGAATCAAATTAGGGAACACGGGTAAAGACCTCTGCAAACCTTGAAGCACAAAATAAATGTCATCTATTACTGCTGTTACTCACCAGGACCCTAGGTCCTCCTCCCAGCTGGAGGTCACACAGGAATGATTAAATCTCTGTTTCAGCAGGAGGTCCAAGATATGGCTTGGCTTCTTGGTTTTTGTTTTTCCTTCAACTGTCAAAGTGTGACTGTCTAATCAGGGTTTTCTCACCTCCTGTCTTTACTGTCTCTGACCTCTGTGCTTAGTTCAAATCTCCCACCAGGACATGGGGCACCCTGCCTTTTCTGTTCCTGTACTGAGTTTCCCCAACTCTGATTTGAGTGTTTTTTAATGACATCAGGGAGGAAGAGAGAGAGAAAGAAAGAAAGAAGGAAGGAAAGAAAATATGCTTTGATCTGATTCCATCAGCTTCATGTTTGGATAAATAGCATTTTATATCATGAGCCTTTTGAAATTGTGACAGGTCATCATATTGATTAGAGTTAGTCTTCCACAGTTGATTATCTTTACAATATTGCTGTTAAATGGTTCCCTTGGTTCTGCTCACTTTACTCTGCATCACTTCATGTAAGTTTTCCCAGGTTTTCCTGAAATGATACCCTCCACAATAGTATTCCATTACATTTGTATACTATAACTTGTTCAGTTATTCCCCAATTGATGAGTATCCCCTCAGTTTACAATTCTTTGTCACCACAGAAAGAGTTGATAGAAATATTTTTGATGGATGGATCCTTTTCCTTTTTCTTTGCTCCCCCTGTTACCCATATCTTCCTTTACCAGCTAGAAACAAATTATCTTAGTATCAAGCTAACAAGAATAATTAACATAAAAGCCACATTTTAATGATGACAAATAACTAGAAACAAAGTAAATGCCCATTATGTGGGGAATGACTAAACAAATTGTGGCATAAATGTAATGGAATATAATTGTACCATTAGAAATTATGAATATGAAGAGTTTAGAGGACTTTTATTTGAATGGAAAGAAAAAACTTACACTAACTGATGCAGAGTGAAAGTAAGCAGAACCAGGGAAACAATATATACAGTGAGAATATTGTCAACTGAAAAATAACAACAAAAACAACTGAATGCTGTGGGAATTAGAACATTTAATTTTAGCTCAGGAGAAGAGAATATGTACTCCACTCTGTTCTTTGCAGAAGTGGGAGTCTGTGGTCATAGAACATCATATAAATAGTCAGACTTGGTTGGTTCATTTTTCTAAACTACCTATTATTTCTTTTTTTATTATAAGAGATGACTTGATAGATGGGGGGGGGTGGAGAGGAATATATAAAGAAATGAAGATGATATAAAAATTAAAAATCAGTAACTTTTTAAAAGTTAAACAAAAACAGAAAACTATAAAATATTGTTAATGGCATACACCTGTAAGCCACTATAGCAAAGCTTCTTAAACTGAGGTCTGTAAACTTGTTTTCTTAATATTTTGATAAATATATTTTAATAGAATTTGTTTCCTTTGTAATCCTATGTATTTTATATAACACATTTAAAAACCTGATTCTAAGAAGGGGTCTGTAGGTTTCACTTACTCCCTCCACTATCCAAAGGTCTCATGATACAAAAAAGGTAAAGAAACTCTGTATAGTAGTAACTAACTACTTGCCCTTCCTCTGCAACTAAAGTTAGCTTAGTTACTTCTTGTATCATTTTCACTTCCTGAATTACAAAGATGACTTGAGTGTGGTTAGTTACAGGCTACATGCCCCAGGCACCAAAATTGCTAGTTATAGCCCTGTATTTACTAACTACCCAAACTGAAACTTGTTTTCAACAAATTTTATCATTATATCTTACATTCAGTTTTTAGAAACTAATTCCTATCATTATCATGGATCTGTGCTTTCATTAAGGTAGGAATTCCTAGCAAGGAAACTCCTTCCACTGATGCAGTTATTTAATTTAATAAGAATTTATTATAATATAAGTAATATAAAAGTAATTTAATAAGAATTTATTACACACTTGCTGTGTACCAGGCACTGTTCTTGCATCAGGGATACAAAGAAGAATGAAATAGTCCTGGACATCAAGCAGCTTCTATTCTAATGGGAAGAGATCAAAATGTACACAGATCAATAAATATAAAATTAATACAAAGTAATTTGGGGAGAGCACTGCTAACAGTTAGGAGAAACAGTAAAAACTTCTTATAGGATATGATACTTGAGCTGAGCCTTGAAGAGAACTAAAGATTCCAAGAATTAAAGGCCCAGGCATAGGAAATATTATTTGGAATGATAAGTTCATTCATTTGGAATGAATAGCAAATAGGCCATTTTGGTGGAAGGTAGAATGTGTGCTAGGAAATAATATATGATCAGGCATGAAGATAGATTGGAGCCAGATTATTATATAGGGCTTTAGTAAAATCCATTTTGGTGAGGGGAAATATTGCAAACAGGGAGATCAATTAGGAAGCTATTCCAACAGTCCAGATGAGAGATACTGAGAGCCTGAATTAGAGAAGTGCATATTTGAATGGAGGGATAGAGTGGGAAATGAGAAAGGTATGGAGGGATAAATGGCAGAAGTCAAGGATAACTGAAATTCTGACGTTGAGCAACTGTAAGGATGATGCTGCCTTCAACAGAAATAGAGAAGTTGGAGGGAAAGATAATGAATTTTGTTTTGGAGATCTTGCATTTGAGATGCCTATGGAAGCCAGGTGGAGATAGTTAGTCACTCAGTCAATAAGCATTTATTAAGCACCTACCATGTGTCAGTCAATAAGCATTTATTAAGTGCCTGCTGTGTCAGACAATCCCGGCCCCTCAAGGAATTCATAATCTAATCGGAAAGACAACAAGCAAACAAATATGTACAAAGAGAGACAGAGAGACAGAGAGATAGAGGCAGAGAGAGAGGAGGGACTAGGCAGAAGGGGGAAATAAGCATTTGCTAGGTTCTTACTATGTGTCGGGCACTGTGCTAAGTACTTTACAGGTATTATCTCATTTGATCCTCACAATAACCTTGGTATATATTATTATTATCCCCATTTTATAGTTGAGGAAATAGAGGTTGTGACTTGCTCAGGGTCACAAATCCAGCATACTCCTAGATACTACAGGTTCAATTCCAGACCACCACAGTAAAAATAATATAGCAATAAAGTAAGTCACATGAATTTTTTGGTTTCCCAGTGCATATAAAAGTTATGTTTACACTATACAGTAATCTATTAAGTGTATAATAGTATTATGTTTAGAAAAATAATGTACATATTTTAATTTATACTCTATTGCTAAAAAATGCTAACTATCATCTGAGCCTTTAGAGAGTTGTAATCTTTTGCTGGTGGAGGATCTTGCCTCCATGCTGATGGCTTCTGGCTGATGAGGGTGGTGGTTGCTGAAGGTTGGAATGACTGTGGCAATTTCCTAAAATGAGACAATGAAGTTTGCCACATGGATTGACTCTTCCTTTCACTTGAACACTTAACATTATGGGATTATTAATTGGCATAATTTCAATATTGTTGTATTTCAAGGAATAAGGAGGCCCAAAGAGAGGGAGAGAGACACAACAGCTGGTTGGTGCAGCAGTCAGAACACAGCAGCATTTGTCAGTTAAGTTCACCTTTATTATATGGGTGTGGTTTGTGATGCCCCAAAACATTTACAGTAGTAACATCAAAGATCACTGATCACAGATCACTGGAACAGATGGTCACAGTGACTTGAACTCCTTGATTGGTGAGGATCACCACTGGAACCTAAAACTGAAAAGAATAAGTTGAAGAGGTCAGAAACAAACACCCCCAGGCCTATTTCTCAGAGTAAAAGGGAGGAGAGCAAGGGAAGGAAGTCCTTCCTCTCTCACCGGTTCAAGTCATGGCACCCGGATTATGGATGAACTGGGCTCTTTGCCCTCTGGACATAATAGAAAAGGGCACATAGGAAAAAATGAAGTTGACTTGAAGGTGTCCACTGCCTCAAATATCCAGATTATAATTTATGTAATAATACACACAGAAATGGTGCTGGGCTCAAGTGGCCTGGGTTGCTCGCCCTTCTCTCTATCCGACTAAAGGGCCCCTCTTAGCTCCAGACCCACACATGTCAACCAGGTTCAGTCCTGGGGAAGGATGGTCCTTAAAGAGAAGGATAAGGCTTTCTTTTCAACTCTCTCTGACTTTATACATTTCCATCCTAGAACCCTAGGTAGAATCACTAGAAGGCTAGGTTTGGATTATGTATGGGGTATCCCCAAAAAGGAAGGAATAGGAAAGTAGTCAATGTAAAGTGCAAATGAGATATTAGATAGATTATTTCTTCCACACAAAAGAAACACATACTATAAGAGATTCACAAGTGCCCATCCACAGATCCTTAAACAAATAGCGATAATAATTTCTCACTTATTATGTTCTCTTTGGAGGTTGATATTTACATATCACTATTTCCAGGGCTACTTCCCAACTTCTATTAGAATTATTAGGCCAAATCCCTCTGGATTCTAGGGATAACCCTGAGCGGAATGAGATTTTCTAGTACTGTCATTCACAAGCCCCCCATTAGTGTTCTTCCCATTGATTATAAGTCAGATTAAATTGCTTTCAGAAACAGGTATTTACTAAGCAGCTATAGCAAGGACAGTTGTTATGGAAATGATCCCCTCAAACCAGGGCATATTCCCCCCTTACATACACAAGGTCCCTGGGGAAAGTAGGCTCAAATTTAGAATAAAATAGTAGTGGGGAACATAAAGGAAGCCAAAGGAGTCACATGGCTCCTTGTTACTAGAAGACTTTTCTCTTCCTGGAGTCTCCATGAGGTTCTTTCTCCTTGTTGTAACTCTTTTCTAGACTCCAAAGATCAATAAGTTTTTAGAGTCCTGAAATTTCCATTATACTGTCTAATATGTCTTTTGTATTGTAATGGCAAGCAAGGAAGTACTTAGCACCTTGTTTCAGCTACTTAAGTATTTAGCATCTTGTTTGAGTCCCTTGTGATCTGATGGTGGGAGGAAATTGCTAATATGACAGGAAGGGTGAGACAGGAAGGAGAACCACAACATATAAGGAGGAACACAAGCTGGGACTGAGCAGAACTGAGAAGGAAACACTTGTGGTGGTCAGCACTCTTTCTGTGTTGATTTGTGTTTATGATACTTTGTATAGAAGCCCAAGGGCCTTACTGGAAGCCCTGAAAGAGGATTTTCTTGTTGTCTGTTTACAGAAGTCATGGAGGAGGGTTCCAGAGGTCCTGGGACTATGTTGATGATTTGTGTGGACCTCTCGGACCTTGTTTGTGGGTCTGTGTTGATTTCACAGGCAGATAGTGAATTGATGATGGTGCCAGCAATGTGTGTGAATGTTGTTTTGGCTCTGTTAAGCTTTGTCTTCCTAGAAACAGAAATTACAAAGGACTTGAGGTGGACTGGACACTGTGAGCTTCAATATGGAAAAGGAGCTGGATGAGGAGCTGGATGAGGAACAAGGAGCTGAGAGCTGCCTGCCTGTGAATCCAGGTGATGGTTGGCTAGATTCAGGCAAAAGCTGGACTCACGGAAGAGGAACTATGGAATCTGGGACCCAGCCTTGAGCCAAGATGAAAAAAATCTCTCCTTGGGTATTTAGTGCTGACTGAGATGATCACGATTTTCTGTGGTCTAGGTTTGGTAGAACTTTGTACTTTGTACCTTGTACCCCTTAAGGATGATTGAGTTAAGGATGATTGGAAACTAATCTCCAATCAAGAAGAAAGAAGACTTTTTGACTGAGAGATTAAGATGATGTGACCTAGGGATGGCAAAACTTTGACTTTGTACTTTGTGTCCCATAAGGAGGATTGCTTCTTAAGGATGATTGAGTTAAGACTTACTGAATAATATCTTTTGTTTAAAACTATGTGGCTACTTTAGCGATAAGTTATGTTATATCATTGTGAATGCTATACTTTGATTTATGTGAATGTTTTGCTTTAGTTTATTGGTGGATAAATAGTTCACTATACTATGTGATTAGAACCTTAAAGCTATTCACAGCAGCAGTCCTCTGGAGAGCTGCTCATGCTTGGCTTTACATGTATTTAATTAATACATGTATTAATTCCCAAAGCAGATGCTGCCATCAGCTGTTTCCAGTTCATGTGTACCACTACTGATTCTAACAGGACTTATAGGTCTTAATGATTCTCAAAGTTCACAAGGTGACAACCCTGTAACTCAGTTCCCTTTACTTGACATACTTTCTGTTTGACCTTGGTTAATCTGTCTCTTCTAGCTGGATGTGTTGTCTTCTATTAGATTAGATAACTTGGTCAATGAAGATGGCTATTCTCTGTCAATGGTCTGAAGTCCTCACTTCATGAATTTAGAGACTACCACTCAATTGCCCTATATGAGGTGTCTAGGCCTTCTAAGATTTATATTAATTTATATTAATTGAGGTGGGGGTAGAAAGCTCTTCTCTTAGACTTAAAGCATCAAAACATGAAGCATTTTGTGGGATTACTAAATTGGCATTTCACCTTTGCTCTCTATGGTCCAAACAAATCCTTCCATATCCATGTTTTCTTGCAAGCCAAGCCAAGGGTTGGGCTCATTCTCCTGATGGTCATCTTCTCCAAGAAGCTCTGGAGTAATTGTGGAAGGTTCCCCCTCAAATGTCAACTGAGAACCAAGAAATTCCCAACATTTCAAACTCACAAATTTGCCTCAAAGACTGGAAATATCCATCTCAGGGTTATTACTCAGTCACTAATCTCAGGAAAGAATCAAAAATAGAAAGAGGTAGATCCAGGCTCAGGCTTATCAAGATGGGACATTTGTCCAGTATCATGTGTTTATAGCCACCGTGCTGACAAAATGAGGGAAAGACAGACCTTCACAGGAAGCAGCTAGAAGAGTCACAATCCTTAGGTGGGAAGACTAGAGAAAGAAATCTAGAGGTCAAGGTTACTAATGAACGGGACCCCCTCCCTTTTGGTTTAGTGGCTATTGTCAAGTAAGGACTGCTGTAGGCCACAGTTTTTATGAACCTATCTACTAATCCATTAAGCAATTGGGGGCTATTGCAACAGAAAGCAACAAGCACCAGTGTAATTACAGATACTGGAAGTATTGAAATCAGGAAAGTTAAGGCTAATGATATTATTTATCATCATCATTATCATCATCTTCATCATCATCATCATTACCAAACAAAAACCTAGCCGTGAGACCTTGGGCAAGTTACTTAACCCCAATTGCCCTCCAAAAAGCAAAAAAAAAAAAAAAAATTCAAAAGAATGAAAAAAGAAAAGAAAATGTAAAATACCTCATTGGGAAAATGAGAGAGAATAGCAGAATCATTGTACTACATGACAGCCATAATTAAAAGGAGGATTTGGAGAAATAATCAAGGAAAACTGCCCTGATATTCTGGAACCTGAGGGCAAAATAGGCATTGAAAGAATTCACCAATCACCTCAGGAAAGAGATTCCAAAATATGCTTCTATCTTCACTATGATACTATCACTTCTCTATCTGGAGGTGGAGAGTATTTTGTGTCATGAGTCCTTTGGAATTGTGGTGGATTATTTTATTGATCAGAGTTCCCAAGTCTTTCATAGCTAATGATCTTCATAATATCGCTGTTACTGTGTAGATTATTTTCCTGGTTCTGTTCACTTCACTTTGCATCAGCTCATATAGATCTTCCCAGGTTTTTCTAAAACCATACCCTTTATCATTTCTTATAGCAAAGTAGTATTCTATCACATTCATATATGATAACTTGTTCAGCCATTCCCCATTTGTTTGGCATCCCTTAGTTTCTAACTCTACCACCATCACCCCCACATGAAAGATCTGCTACATTTTTGTACATATGGTACATTTCCCTTTTTATTGATTGCCTTGGGATACAGAGCTAGTAGAAGTATTTCTGGGTCAAATAGTTTTATAGCCCTTTGAGCCTAGTTTCAAATTATTCTCCAGAATAGTTGGACTAGTTCACAGCTCCACCAACAGTGTACTAGTGTACCTATTTTTCCCACATCCCCTCTAGCCTTTGTCATTTTCCCTTTCTGAATAAAGACTGGCTTTTTAAAAATACTAATGGTGATAATAAATACCATGCTAAATGACTGCAGGTCAAGAATACCACCATTTCAGAAGAATCAGACTTGCAGGCAACCCAATGGGCAATTGATAGAAATATAGTAATTATTAATAGGCTGAAGCATATTGTCAGTGAGGATTTATGTGTGAGAAGAGCTGGAAAAGATATCTTCAAGGACCCATATGACTTCAACAGAGGTGGTCTCTCTTGGGAGGGCCAGGGATAACAGATGGAGAGTCTGTGATATCTACAAATTGTCAAAAAAAAAAAAAAACAGAGGAAGGCCTCTGGCATCTGGGAAGATGGTCTGAGAAAGAAGATCTATGGAAAACCAGGCAGAGATCAGAACAGATAGACCTAATAAAATTTCTTCTTTCTGTTTCTCTCTCTCCATTTTTTCTCTCTCTCTTCCTGTCTGTTTCTGTGTGTGTGTGTGTGTGTGTGTGTGTGTCTATTCTGTTTCTCTCTACCTCTGCCTCTCTATCTTATCTCTCTCTGTCTCTGTCTCTCCATCATTTGTTCTGACAGATGCCAGATCCAAAAAGTTCTCAAGTTTAGAATGACGGGAAGCTTCAAATAAGATGATCAGAATGAATGTAAATGTAACAGGGACTGGCAAGTGAGGCTTCAGTCCTGGGACCATATGGATCTTTTGTGAACCTACATAATCAAGAGCCCAATTCTCCACTTCGGAGCACACACAAATGGCCATGAGTATTTCTTGTCCACTTATTGCATGCCTTCTGTTTGGCTCCTGAGGCAGAAATGAGCTTCAAGTCAACAGGCTTATTAAGTGCTTACTATGGACCAAGTTTGGTGCTAAGTGTTTGGAATACTTGTTCTTTGTGTTTGTCTTTCCTTCTCGAAGAGGACTATGACATCAAGTGAATGGGATTTAAGTGAAGTAGGGCCATTCAAAGGCACCAGCCTCACTTTTTCTCCTCCAGAGTTATGTGGGTCCAGTGGCAACATATGGATCAAAACGACTGGGGAACACACCCAGGATGCAGTGGGGGACCTCAGCACTGGGCCTAGAATCAGAAAGATCTAAGTTCAAATCTGTTCTTAGGAGAAGGTATTTTGGAGATGGCTACAACCTCATGAGCTTTTAAAAGTCAGAACAATGAACCATAAGAGGTCCAGGATTTGAAGTCCATACTAGAGTTTTCAGGCAACTGAGGCCACTGAGGAACAAAACACCAAGTGAACTGTTTGACCCAGTGGACCAGCAGAGAACCATATCCTGATCCCTCTAGGGGGAAGACTCATCTATTGGCTATACTGTATTCAGAAGTGAACTTGCTGGGAGAAATGCTCTATAGCAACTGCTCCAAGCGGGTGCCAACTCTCTTCAGAGACTAAGGTGGCATAGGGCAAAGTGTGCCCCCAATTGGAGGGCGGGAATGCTTTGAATAGATTTTCCATTTCCTTTGCTTTGACGGTGCTATTTATTAACTGTGTGACTTAAGGTCATTTCTTATCACAGAGCCTCAGTATCCCTCTGTGTAAAATGTACATATTTCCTGCTTAGTATCCCTCTCAGGACTGTTAGGGGAAAAGTGCTCTGTGGTCAATGACCAATCTTTTGCCTCAAAGACAAACATAACCTTAGGGTCGGATGGGATCTCTAAGGTCATCTAATCCAAACATACTAGAACAGCAATCTCCCTGAAAAATGGTCATCCATTCTACAATTGAAGGCTTGTTTATATATTGTCTTCTTCATTAGAACGTGAATTCCTTGAGGTCGGGACTTCGAGTTGTGTGTGTGTGTGTGTGTGTGTGTGTGTGTTGTTGTTGTTGTCTTTGTTTTGCATCCCAGTGCTCAGCATGGTGTCTGGGTGCTTAAAAATGCTTGTTAATGATGCTAATGACCTCCAGTGGTGGGAGTACACTAACAGCCTAAGGAAGCCCATTCCTTTTTGGACAGCTCTCTTTGGTAGGACATTTTTCCTTAAATTAAGCTTAAATCGATCTTCCTGCGACTTCCACCTGTTGCTACTAATTCTACAGTTATTTATTCTTCCTCGAAGCTGCGTATCTGTAGTTTCTTGGAGGCTTGCTGCCTGATTTCTCTTTCCCGGTGTGGAGGGTTGCCGCAGGGCTCCAGGCCAGCTGTTGGCAGCTGACGCTCTCTCCTATCGAGTTTCTGCTCACGACCTTCTCCCCCCTCCGTCACTTCTTCCCCCTTTCCCCAGGGAGCAGCTCTCCTTCTGTCGATTGTCCGGCAGCCAGCCCCCTGATTCAGAATCACGCGCTCCTGCGGCTGTTTGCCTCCGTATGTAATGGGGGCAGCGCCCCAACAACAGAACCGTTGTTCTCCAGAAGGGTGAGAACCCTACTCGGGCTCTCTTTCTCTCTGTGTCTCTGGTGTCTGGGTTCTGTGGGGATGTCTTGCCCATCTGCCTGGAGGGATGGACCGAGCAAGGATGCTTCAGTTTACAGCCTGGCTCCTGCCCAGGGAGAAGAGGATGGAGAAGGACTTTGGTCATTGTGGGAACCAGAGATGGGGGGAGTTTCAATCATCTGGGGATGAATGAGGGCAGGGAAGGGAGTAGCTTTGGTACCCTAGCAACACGACTCCTAGCTCCTAGCAACCAAGACCTCAGCTCTTAGCAACCAAGACCTAGCCTAAGCAATCAAGAACTCACGCCCTAACAACCACACCCCCAGCTTCTGTCAACATGGTCCCCTGCTCTAGGATCTGGGTTCCCCAGCCCAGGCTCTGGCCAGTCCCAAAGGAGCATCTGGCAGAAAAGAAAGCGGACATCCATGAGAGGGGCGTGTGACAGAGGGAGAAGGAAAGGGGGCGGGGGTAGGGTGAGGAGAGAAGATCTGTGCCCCGCTGCATTCTGGGAAGCCAACTCCCAACCGAAGCCACCTGGGGACCCCGCCAGGCGAAGACTTCCATCTTCTCCCCCACCCCTCCATAAATATTTGTCGTGTACGGCATGATGGGAATTGTAGTCTTTTCCGTAGCCTCCCTCACACCTCACCCCACCCTGCCACCGCCTCACTCTGTGCCCCGCCTCCCGCGGCGGAGCAGAGCACGCCGGGAATTGGAATGGTTGAGGGCGGGATCGAGGAGGGCGCGCAGGCTGCTGGGAGTTGTAGGCGGAGCGGGGGCGGTGTGTATGCGCACGCAGCCGCGGCAGGCGGAAGTGGGTCGCTAAGGAGGCGGAGAAGCCGCCCGCCCGCCCGCCCCGGGAGCTCCCCCGTCGCTGCCTCCGCCTCTGCCGCCTCCGCCGCCTCTCGCCGCCGCTGACAGGTCCCGCGGCCTCTAGGCGGGGAGCGAGCGGGCGGGCGGGGCCCGGGCCGGGCTGGGAGCGGGGAGAGCGCCGCCCCGCGCCCCGGGGCTGCAGGATGAAGGGGCCGAGCCCGAGCCCGAGCCGGGGGCGCGGGGCCCAGGAGGCGGCACCATGACCGGGGAGAAGAAGAAGAAGAAGCGGCTCAACCGCAGCGTGCTGCTGGCCAAGAAGATCATCACCAAGGACGGAGGCGCCGTGAGTGCCAGCCGGCCCCCGCTGCCCCCTGCCAACCCTCGGGGTGCCCTCCTTCCAGCCCGGGCCTGCCAGGTCCCGGGTGCCCCCAGGCCCCTGGGCTCCCTCCCTGCCAGGCCCCTGAGCTCCCAGACCCAGCCAGGCCCCTGGGCCCCCTCCCTGCCGGGCCCTCAGGTGTCCCCAGATCCAGCCAGGTCCCGGGGTGCCCCCAGGCTCAGCCAGGCCCTGGGTGCCCCTAGATCCAGCCAGGCCTCTGGTGCCCCCAGACCCAGCCAGGCCCCAGGATGCCTCCTTGCCAGGCCCTTGGTGCCCCCAGACCCAGCCCAGGTCCTGCCTGCCAGGCCCCTGGGGTACCACCAGGTCCTGTCAAGCCCCTAGGTACACTGACCACATCCTAGTATATCTGCTTTTCATCCCAGGTCCAGCCCCCCCTGGGGTGGCCACTTCACAGTCCAGGTCCAACCCCTAGCATTTCCTCACCAGCTCCTAGAGTTCCACTTTCCTAGCCCAGTCCCTTCCTTGCCAGCCCCCTCCCAGGGGGTCCCCTCTCCCAGCAGGAACCCTGCTAGCCCCCTGGTATGACCCAGACCAAACCAAGCCCAGCTTCTGGTGTGCCTTCTCAGCCCTGCCAGGCCTTTGGACTCTCCGCAGCTGTCTCTATAGCTCTCTACCTATTCCTCTAATGCCCTCTTTCATCTCCTACCCTACCATGGCTCCCCATTCTTTCAACTAACTTACCCGGCCTCAGGTTCATCTGCCCCATAGGCTCTGTTCCTCTTAGTCTTGGCCCAACTCCACTCTTGCGATGCTCTCTGTCAGTCCTTACATAGGCTTCCATCATTTATCTCTAATTAGTCAACCAGCATTTATTAAACACCTGCTGTCTTTAGGTAAGCACTGGGGATACCAAGAAGGGCAAAAAATAATTCCCCAAAGCCCTAGTTTCAATGTCAAGCAGTTAGCCACACAATCTTCTTCAGCCCCAGCCTCCACTGCTGTCCCTCAGCACCCCTAGATCCCAGTTGTTACCTTATTTAATTCAGGCCAGGATCTAGCCTTCTTCTACCTTAATAATTTCTCAGCCCCAGCCCCAGTCTTGGGCCATGGCTTCTTAGTCACATGCCATTTCCCCAGCCCTGGCCTTTCTTCTGTACATTGACTATCCTGATGCTTCCTACTCCCCTGCTAGACTTTTTAGACCTTATTGTTCCCATTCCTTCTCAATACTCTTGTCCCCAGTCACTCTTCACTTTTTCCATCTATGCACACCCAGTATGTCCAACCCCTACTCATTCCCCCTCCCCATAGCATTCTACTGATCCACTTCCTACCTGTTTTCCCATGTTGTCCGCACTGTCACACTGTCCCCAGGCCTTCCCATTCCTTCTCCTACACTCTCTCTCTTTCTCTCTCTCTCTCCCTCTCTCTTTCTCTCTCTCTCTTTCTCTATCTCACACTCACAGACACACACACACACACACACACACACACACACACACACACACAGAGATACATACCATTCTTCCTTTCTTTTGGCTTCATTCTCCCTGCCACTGTCTCTCTGTTACCTCCACCCCACTGCTACTTTCACCTCCTTTTGCCAGACAAGTAAACATCCCCCTTTTACTCCTTATTTCCTTTATGTCCTTCTGGATTTCCTATGCCTTCTTTCCCCTTCCTGCTCTGTTCCCTTTCATGTACCATACAAATTGCCCCGTCCAAGCTTCCCTCTTCCTATCCACCCCCCAATTCCTTTTACCTTTATTACCTGCTTAAACAATATTCTCCCTCCTTTTCCTCCTCTTCTCCCTTCTGTCTTTGTCCTCTTTTCCCTCAGTCCCTGACTTCTCCCTAATTTCTTGCCCTCCTAACATGGCTCCCAGCCGCCACCACTCCTTACTTACTGAGAAGGGGCAACATGGTATGATGGAGAGGGGGTTGAACTTACAACAAACAGATTTTCTGGTACTGACTCTGCTCCTGACTTGTATGACCTTGTACTATCGGATAAAGCTTTCCAGCCACTCAGAGAAATTCTTGTGCCCTGTCACCCACACTGATTAACTCCACATCTTTATTCTTTTGCTTCCACCCCAGTGAAACTGTCTGATTCTAATCATTCTGGCATGAACTTCAGCAAATCATACTTTGATCACTCTTAGTTTGTCTCCTTTCATCTTTAATCTCTGTTGGTGCCTTTCCTCCAGCCTACCTACCTCAAGATACTTCAGATATGACTACGACTATTCCCACTCCCAGCCCCATGCATAAACTTCATGGGCCCAAGACCACTTCCCTGGATGGGCCTGTGTCCCTAAAGGCATCGGTGTAACGGCTGGACAGGTGTACAAAGAAAATCTAAATTCTATATTCTTTAAGTATCACAGGCATGGCCCACACTTCAAAGTACAGCTCAGAGTTGTAATTTAGTTTAACAATTTGCTTTTGATAAAGTTCAATATCTTATATTAAAAGGATATATTCGGGGCGGCTAGATGGTGCAGTGAGTAGAGCGCCGGCCCTGGAGTCGGAAGGACCTGAATTCGGATCCGGCCTCAGACACTTATCACACACAAACAAAAACCTAGCCGTGTGGCCTTGGGCAAGTTACTTAACCCCCTGCCCACCAAAAAGAAAAAAAAAGGATATGTTCAACTGAGTCTTCTCCTATGTCCTGTCCTGAGTCACCAATTGATGCAATGCCTCGAAGGTCCTGAGATTGTCCTGGGTGTTTGTTTTCAATTTAATTTCACTTGACTCTATCCGCCACCAAGTAGAGAGCTGGAAGTTGTTTTCCAGCATCCTTTGGGGACTGAAACTAGCAGTCTTTTTCCCAGAGGAGAAGCAGTTAATGGAACCAAGAAACCTAGTACTTGACTCTGTCACCATGGGAGAGAAATGGAATTTTGTGACATGATGTTTAGGACCCTTGAGACCATGGGGTCTCTGGATGGGCCAAGGTGGGACTAAAATTCATTGTTATCAAGTAGTCTGGTTGAGAGCCTGAGGCTGTCTCCATCTTTCTTTCTAATTGCCTCCATTTCACTGTTAGAATCCCCATTGGCTGAGTCTTCAGTATCAAGAACCCTAAGTCTTGGGGGTCAGCTTCAAGGGCTCCACACTCTGAGCAATAGTAAACACTATCCAGTGATGTGTTCTTGTATGTTCCAAGGCAGGAATATACATCATAGCCTATGGGACTACCCTGAAGAGGGCAGTACCTACTGGAATCTGAGTGGAGGGATTGTTAAGTTCATTAGACCCAACAAACTCCAGGCCAGTACGGAACTCCCCACGGCCATACCCTAAGTGCTCCCCTGACTTTGGCTCAGATACCTTCAGTGATAGCTCACTCACAATCTCACCAGGCAGCGTGCATTCCATTTTTGTACTGCTCTGATTGTTAGAAAAGTTTTCCCTCTATATTTACTTTAAATCCCCTTCCCAGGAACTTTCTTCCCCATTGTTCTTTGTTCTACCCTATTGGGGCCATACAGAACAAATCTTCCCTCTCTGCCTGTGATAACTTTTTAGATCTTTGGAGATAGTGGTTATGTCCCTTTCCCAAAATTTCTTCTCTAGCCTAACTATCCCCACTCATTTCAGCTGTCCCTCCTATAACAAGGTTTTGAGTCCCTTCATCTCATTCCAGTGCCCCCTTCTGAATATGTTAGTTTGTCATTATACATCCTAGAAACTTCAGGTCCTGAGAACTGGGCACAGCACCCCTTATATGGTCTGACTAGGACAGAAGACAGTAGGACTATCACCTCCTTCCTTCTTCACCCTATAATTCTCATTGAGTAAGGTCAAGTTGGCTTTTTCAGAAATACTTCACACACTGTGCTGTTCAACTATATTGAACCTGAAGAACAAAAATCTTAGGTCTTTTCCTTATGAACTATTACCTAATCATAAACATTCCCATGCTTGTGCAGTTGATTTTTCAGTGCTTATCTACAGAAATATTTATTATAATTAAATTTTATTTTGTTTGATTTGGCCATTGTTCCAGTCTGTTGGGATTTTTTTTCTTGGAGCAGAAACGGTTGCCCAATAATTTCTTAGCCTTTCTAGTTTACCTTTCATCCATATCATTGTATGGTTCACTTTGTAACCTTGATGGGCTTTTCTTAAAGAGTTTGAGTTTCCATTTCACTGGTTCTACTTTTTAAGGTTGTTGGTCTATGATTTCACCCCCTCAGGCTTTTAAGACATACATATCCCTTCTAAGGGAGCCTTATATTAGAGAGGAACAAAGCCAGTATGGTGTCAGATAAGGGGCTAGAGGATGGAGACTCTGTGTCTTTTTTTTTTATGAATTGGTAGTACCTATACCTCATGATAGCCCAGCCTTGCAGAGGGACATTCATTTACTTGGCCAGGGCTGGAAATTCTTTTATTCTAGATAGACGGGGAAGGAACAGAGGCACTGCACATTCTAGTCGAATAGAAAGAGGTGAGTTCAGAGATCTGACCTCTAGTCCCAGCTCTGCTACTAATTCTCCTGTGGCTTAGAGGCAAGGGTTTTTCCCACTCTGGGCCCATTTTCTTGTATATTAAGTAAAGGGGTTGGATTAAATAATATCTCAGAGGACTTTTCCTGACATTCTCTAAGTATATTGTGTCAATCATTTTAGAAGTTGGGCTTTTTTTTAAGCCTTGTATCTGGGTGCTGTGTGGAACATAGATTGGGTTCTATGACCTTTGAATTGAACAGACCTGAGACTGTGGAAGTAGAAGGGGTGGGTCCCCTGTCCTCAGCAAGCATCTACTGCAACTGAGGTCTCAGAGATGAGATTAAGGAATAAAATAATTAGAGACCAGTCCCGAACGGTATGCTAAAGTAATGACCCAGAGCAGTATACACTGCTAGACACGGCAGCAATGTCAGTTGGTTCTACTTAATTATTTTCTTGTTACAAGAGGACACTGACTGGCATCTCCCAGAAATGACTTATGTAAATGGAGAGACAGAGGGATGCACAGCACCCCAAGTGCCAGGGGAAACGACATCTTACTGACTAGTGTGCAAGCCTGTGTTACCGTCAGGCCTCCTGGGGACTGTTCTTTAGGGTCACCTCGGTGGCATTCTCTGTTGAGAGAAAGTTGTTTTGATCATTGTATTCAACTGAAGGTGAAACAGGCTTCCTTATTTACTCTGGAAACGAGTCAGTCTCAGAGAAGAGCCTTGGAAGAGCAGTCTTTGTAAAAAGAGGCCAACCTGTTCCCTGGCTCCTTCCTCACTGGAAACTGAAGTTTAGGGTGAGGCAGGCCATGTGCAACTCCATCCAGAGTTACTGAAGCACCCTGACAGATTGGTTTAAATGCAGAGAATCGGCAACAAAAACAGGTGACCAAATAAATGTACAAAATAAGAAATAAAAGCTTCTGCAAAGCCAGAAACATGCCCTGTATTTACAGAGTTGAATCAAACAGCTGAACGAATAAAACACACTTTTTCTGTCTCCCCTTCTAAACCCCTCTGAAACTCTGTTACCTTTGGCTGTGTTATAGTCCTCCTCAGGGTCTAGGAGAGGATCAAGATTACCCAGGAGGTGGAGCCCCGGGACAGACACTAATGACCAGTTTTTAGTTCTCATTATTCATTGTTTGGGGAGTAGGGAACTACCAAATTCAGAGGAGACACTGCCCTTGTCTTGGAGGACCTTGTCATCTTGGGGCCACTGCTTTCATGAAGCCTTCTTTTCTTGTCTCCCTAGCTAAAAGTGCTCTCTCCTTCAAATATCACAGTAGAACTTTGGGTCTCCGTGTCCTGCTCTATAAATCAGAAGGGGTGGCTGGATGACCTTTAAAGTCCCTGCCAAGTCCCAGTCTATGTTCTTTTTCGTCTTGTTGCATTCTCCCATCTTGTGTGTGTACATATTGTATATCTTGCTGTTAGGAACTTCACAGAGGAAATGTGGGGATTAAATTATCTGTGGTCTTACTCTCTTCAGCACACTCAGCATAGGGCCTCACATTTAGTAGGCCCTTAATAAATATTTAATTAAATGGTTGAAGGTGTTTTACCAAATGAGGGAGCAAGTATCTCAAAAGTTCCCATGTTGGTGGCTGTTTGACAGTAACAGAGGAAAACTTGAGTACAAGTCAAACTATTTAGATAAAAAAACTTGAGTTGAGAAGCCAGGGATTGATCAGAGTGTTACAGTATGCCTTGAGAAACTGCCCTGAGGGGAGTTGTTGGGCATGGCTGATCATGGGGAGACTTTTCCCACTTCATTTTAGAATTAACTCCTGAAAGAAAATCTGAGAGAGACAGAAGAGTCACCTTGGCACCGACAGAATCATAGAATGTTAGAGTTGGGAAAAACCTGAAAGGAGATCTCTAATTAGCCACCTCATTTTCTAGAGGAGCAAACCAAGCCCCAGAGAAGAGGTTACAGGGTCACCTATGAGTTAACCCAGATGGCCTGGAATCCAGGGCTCTACTACACTCAAAGAATAGTTAAAAATCTGGAGACCAGCTCGGAGGGAAGCTTTGCTGTTGCCGCCATTGTGGATATATTTTAATGAGAGCTGATAAAACAGGCTTGACCACTCCACTTAAATTGTAGATGAGTGCATGGGCACTGAATACAGGTACTGCAGGCCACTCCCCTCTGCCACTCATCTCAGCTGGAGAGATGGCACTAGCCACAGTGCCCTGCTACTGACCTGGAGCTTCCGGAGCCTGGCATTTGTGTTTTTCCTGGGAAAAGGATCTTGGCTTTTTATTTTTATTCTTTTTCCTCTTCCCGGGACTGGTTGGGAGGAACAAGAAGTGGGTTACCCAGGGCTGGCTGGAGCAGAACTACTGAAGAACCCCAAGCCCGTGTGGTGGTCCCAAGGAGCAAGCTGCCTCTCGTTGAGGGGTTTCAACTCTCGGACCTGGGTGGCCTTTCAGGGAAAGAATGAAGCTGTTTGAGGTTTGCCAGTGTATCAGACTAGAGGGGTGGGGGCTGGGGAAAGCTCAGTGGCTCTGTGCCAACTTTTAGACCTTGATGAAATCATTGGTTTTTGGCTATTCCTAAAGCAAACAGCAGGCCTTTCTTATTCTGAGGCCCACTCTACTACCTTTTCCAAGTTGAGGGTACTGGCCAAGAACAAGGATTTCCATTTCAGACTGGCCCTGTCATTCCCTAGTTTGAATCTGATGTTTCTAAAACTGCTTGGCCTGGGTACTCTTGGCCCAGTTGTACCTCATGATTGGAGTAACATTTGAATCCCCAAATTGGGTGACATCTTAGCCTTCCAGCCTTCAGAAGACATCCAGATCATCTCTTTACGCTCTAACTATGCTAGCCAAGGCTAGCAGCACTCAGGATTCCAGCCAATAAAAGCTGAGTTTGTATGCCACCTCTAAGGGAATGGGCCCTCGTGCCTGATCCAGGCATCCAGACTGTGCCAGCTACCACAGTTGTACTGAAGGGCACATAGATTCCTCAGGCTTCTGGAGCCTTTAAACCTGTGACCTTATTGATAGAGCTAGCCAAACTCCTGGGGCCTTGGAACCAGAGGGGTAGTAGCCTGGGAAATGTTTATACTTGGCTTTTCAGAGCAAACAAGGGCCTTCCAAGTTCTTGATTTAGTGAGAACTGTTTAATCACCCTATTTCTTCCCTTCCCCCAAGCTGATTGCTTTGTTCTTTACCCTTCATCCACTTACCAGCCAGCCATGTTGTTTTTCAGCGACAGGGGATTGGCGAGCCCAGTGTGTACCATGCCGTGGTGGTGATCTTCCTTGAGTTCTTTGCCTGGGGCCTGCTCACAACCCCCATGTTAACGGTGAGTATTGATTACCCCCCTTTTGGCCCCAGGACCTGGAAGGTAAAGATAGTTTGGCAGAGGAATGAATTCCCAGGAGAAGCTGGGAAGATTCCCATAAAGCTCCCAGAGCTCAGGCTGTTGCTTGAATGCAAATAAGATGGTGGGGGGTCTACTTCTGTCTCTAAGAAGATGGTGATTTCCCAGAAATATTGAAGCCAGAGACTGACCTCAGTCTAGCTGCCTAGCAGAAGGAAGAGTATTGCCATCTTGTCAGTGATGAACTGAGTAAGCACTTTGTAGATGGACAGCCTTGTGGCCAGGCTCACTTCACCTCCTGTCCAGCCATGCAGATTCCCACTCCCCAGGGAATGGAACATTGTGTCTTTGCTGCCTAGGTTAGGACAAGCTGTAAGAACACTGTCCCCTTAGGAAACCAGAGAAGTGTAGGCAGAATAAAATGAAGCAGCCTGAGCCTGGGGACACTTTCTGACCAGTAGGATGTAACAAGTCCTCCCAGCCACCTCTGTCTTAAGGAACCCAGTAAAGGCTGCACTTGCCAGCCACCAGGGGACTGGATCAGGTGTGGAGACCTGCTTCATTCCTCTGCCTTATTGGATTACTCATGGATGCCTGCTTTGACCATATTATGAAAGTCTGGATCTGTGTTATTTCTTGATGGCTCTGTGCCTTTGGACAAGTAACTTCTTAAGGCTGAAATTCAGTTTTCCCATCTATAAAATGGAGAGGATAAACGTTATATTTATTCCCTCTAAAATGTGTTATAAGGATAACGTGAGCTCCATCCTTCAAATAGGGTTGGACTAGCCCCAGACTTATTCTTGTGATTCTATGAGTTTCCGAGATAATGGGTGAAAAGTACTTTGTAACTTTAAATTACTATAAAGGTGGCAGCTGCTTTTATTTTGAAGAACCGAATTATCCAAATTTTAACGTTGTCGACTTTTATTCTAAAGCACCCCTTTTCTTACCTGCCCCTAGCCTGTGGACCTGTTTTAGCCTTGTTCTGAAGAAAGGAGTCCCTTGATCTCCCCTCCCCCTTCCCCTCTCCCCCCCGCCACTAGGTACCAGCCCCAGCCCTGTACTTCTGTGTTTCACCCACATTTGAGTACAAAACAGTTTTGACCCCGTTCAGCCTAAGGTGCCTGGGCTTGGTCTTGTCTCCTGTTGAAAGAACAAAGAAAAATATGGCTGGCACACCAAGTACAGAGGGGTTACTTTAATGAAAAGATTCTGAAATTCAAGCTCTGGGTCTCTGCTTTAAGTGGGGATGAGGTGGGTTGGGTAGAAGAGGAACAGGATCTCTCAGCCAGCAGCCCCTGAGGAAAAAGTTTGTGGGGTGCCCGTGAACATGGCTTGGTTTAATGGGCCAGTGTTCCCTGTTCTGAGGTCCCTTTTCTAGGAAATTGCCTTTTTATAAGCTACAGTGGCACTCAGAAGCCTATATTCTGGGCAAAATGCAGGCATCTTAGACCAGTGTAGAGGAAAATAGATAAAAACAGGACATGGGAAGGAGCCAGTTAAGTACCAAGCAAAGGGAAGAAAGGGCTGAGTGAAGCGTCTGGGGAGGCCTCCTGTCCACTGGGTCTGGCAACAGTAGAACTTTTTTTTTCCCCAGATGCTTCCCACGTGTTACATGATTTCTCATGTCAGGCCTACCAGGTGGGAGGTACTAGTGGTTTTCACATCCCTGTTTGCTAGAAAAGCCTAAGGCTTAGAAATGTGAAGTGGCTGGGAGTCAGCTGTGGGGCAGGACCTGGCCAGAGTCACACAGGCACAGCCCTGAGCAAAGGCAGCGGCAGCAGAGGAGCCCCTTGTGGGTATGGGGGCAGGGAAGGGCACCCTGCAGCACCTGGCACCTCATGGTGTTTGGTCCCATCCACAGGTGTTGCACCAGACGTTCCCACAGCACACCTTCTTGATGAATGGCCTGATCCACGGAGTCAAGGTGAGGTTCAGCCAGCACCTGGCATGTCCACTCTCACTTTGTGTGGGAGGCCCATCCCCTGGTCCCCATTACAGCCCAGGGACAGGACCTGGCAGCAGCCCCAGGCAGCTTGTCCCCCGCCTGCCACTAGGCCATGGCCTCTGCCCAGCTCCAAGTGGACACACGGACATCGCCACAACAACAATGGGCCCCTTTGTGTGGAGAATTCAGGGCTGAGCAAGGGAGTCATGGGGCCAGCACTCTTCTTCCCCCACGTCTGATGGACAGAGCCAGGAGGGTGGGAGGAGGAGGCCAAGTTCAGCACAAGGGGTGTGGTTTCTCTAATAATAAAACTACAGCATTTTTGTAGCCTCTTAAGGTTTACAGAGTGTTTTAAAAACAAATATCTCAATTGATTCTCACAACAGCCCTGGAAGGTAGGTGCTGTTACAGGTGAGGAAACTGAGGCAGGCAGCAATGAAGTGCCTGGCCCTGGGTCACATAGCTCGTAAGTTGTCTGAGGCAGGATTTGAATTCAGGTCTTGGTTCTGGGTTTGGCGCTCTCTCTACAGAGCCTGCAAGCTTCCTTCACAGCTCCTTTGTTCTGTCAGACCCTCCCAGGTTCGTCCACCTAGCCTCTGGGTGGAAAGACTCGAGAGGTGGGACAGGAGCCCTGCTGGAATTGGGGGCAGATGGCCTGAGAGCTGGTTTTCTGGCCAGGACCAGGATGAGGAATGGGCTGGAGGGGGTGGACAGGAGGCTCCCGCCTCATGGGAATTTTCTTCTTGGAGAAGTGACATGGGCAGCCTCTTCCAGCCTTTTCTGTCCTCTCATTTTTGTGTGGTGTGGAGGCCTAAACACCACTGGCTTTGCCATCATTTTCTGGGAGTCAGGGAAAAAAGAAAAAAATCATTTTATGTCCACTCCTTGATGCAGTTTTGGACCTTGTGGGTACCAGACTATCTGATAAACTGCAGTGGCTCCCCCTGAGCCTGTAGCCTCATGCCAGTGAGGTTCTGAGGCCTAGAGCCTGTAGATCACAGCCTGGGGGCTGTGCTCAGTCTAGAAGGCTTCTCAGGGATGAGGCCAGCAGCTGCACATGCTGTAAAAGGCCTGAGAAGCCACAGGGAGCCCTGGCAGAAGAGACAGTGATGCTTGGAAGCTCCCATTCAGCCCAGGGACTCTTGCTCTTAGCAGTCCTCCCCCTTCCTAGAGAACAGGTGCAGAAGCCTGCTGGCATGTTCTTTTCTGCCCTGTGGGAGTGGCGGCTGCCCCCAGGCCCCCAGCCTCACAGAACCCTGTGCTGCTTCTGTGTCTTCCAGGGTCTGCTGTCTTTCCTCAGTGCCCCTCTCATTGGTGCCCTCTCAGACGTCTGGGGCAGAAAGTCATTCCTCCTCCTGACAGTCTTCTTTACCTGTGCGCCCATTCCCCTGATGAAGATCAGCCCCTGGTGAGTGAGGGCTTGGGTGTGAAGGTGGCTATGGGAAGGTGGCAGCTCAGCCCAAGGGGCCAAGGCAAAGAGGCCCCTACAGGCTGCCCTGGGGCTCTCCAGTCTCCTGGTGGTTCCCTGGCCTCTACCAGCCACAGACCCCGCAGGGCAGGGCAGGGCGCAGCCTTCAGCTCTCACTGCTAAGGGTGGGAGCTAGGGGAGACACAGGCCTGCTCCGGCCGAGGGCGTGATGTGCTACATCGGTCCTTCTCCTTCAGGTGGTACTTTGCAGTCATCTCCATGTCAGGGGTCTTCGCAGTAACCTTCTCTGTCATCTTTGCCTATGTGGCCGACATCACCCAGGAGCACGAGCGCAGCACAGCCTATGGCCTGGTGAGCTAACCCCTCCCGGGAGAGGGGCGGGCCCTGTGGGTGTGGTCCGTCCCTGCAGCTGTCCTGCCACCCTGCTCTGTCCACAGAAGCCCAGCCTCCTGGCCAGGATCCTTCCCATTTCCCTATGCCTCCATGCCTTCCTCCCTGACCCTCTGTTTCATCTCTCCCCTTTTAATTCAGTGGCCACCTCTGCACTATAGTAGCCAGTAATGTCTTTTTCTGTCCCAAACCTGCCGCTACGCACTTGCCTTGTTATTGGCCCCACCATCCTGCCAGTCACACAGGCTCAGAAGCTGACACTCACTATCCCAGCAGTAAGTCAGGTGGAAAGTCCTGCCAGCTCTTCCTCCCCAGAGAGGTCACGTCCCAGGCCCCTCCTGTGTATGGCAGCAGCCTAATCAAAGCACATGCTGCTTTCCACCTACACGGCTGCCATGGCTTCCTGCTACCCGCCCCTGTCACCCCCTCAATCAGGGGCTTCTCCTTCCCCTCTGCCTTCAGGGCCAGCTCCTAGTGGCTGTCCTCTCCCCACCCTCCCCATGCTTACTTTGTATTTATGTAAATGTGGCACATGCTGTTGCCTCCTCTGGTTTGTCCCTGCTCATGTATAGATGATGGCATTGAGACATACATGTAGCTGTGTGTGCATGCGTAGGTTGCAGGCTCCTACATACATACATGCTCACACACCTGCAGCCGCCCCTCCTCGGGAGCGTGTTCTCTGGTCCCTCTGACTGTGAGCGACGTCTTCTCTGATCCTCTCTGACACTCAGTCTCCATTCTGCTTGGTGCCCCAGTGCTGTCTTTTCCAGAGCTGGTGCCAAGCCAGCTCTCACTGACCTCCCTGTCACACCTCCCCACCTCCTCCAGCTAGTCATCCCAGTTTGTATCTCGCCTGTAGCACAACATCCTTCGCAGAATTGCCCAGGGAAGGTAAAAAGAATGAAAAACTGAGTGAAATGAGCACAGACCCCAAAAAGCTGACCGTGTCATCCCACTATGGATGTGAGCCAAAGCTCTTGGAGAGAACCTTCTTTCTCTAAAGGCTGAACTTTTCCCCGTGCCATGCAGTGCAAGCTGTAAGCCAGGGAGGGGCCAGCTGAGCAGCTCCCTGTTCCTCATCCCGTCAGGTCTCTGCTACCTTCGCTGCTAGTCTGGTGACGAGCCCAGCCATTGGTGCCTACCTGTCCCGTGCCTATGGTGACACGCTGGTGGTGGTGCTGGCCTCAGGAGTGGCTCTGCTGGACATTGGCTTCATTTTACTGGCAGTTCCCGAGTCCCTGCCTGAGGAAATGCGGCCTGTGTCTTGGGGAGCTCCCATCTCCTGGGAGCAGGCCGACCCCTTTGCTGTAAGTGTGCCCAGCCCTCACCTCTCCCCCTCTTCTTCCCTCTCTTTGAAGCCATCTGATGAACCTGTACTAATGTGGGATGCCATCTTAGTGGATGGACTAGGTACTAGTGAGCTCACCCTTTCCCCACTTCCTTAGGAGCCTTTTAGAGAACGTAGTCTTACTCAAAGGAGTGACTCTAATGGAGATTTCAAGCCCTGGGTTGGCCAGGAGGAAGGAGACGTCTTTGGTTTGTTGTTGTGGTTGCTGTTGGTGGTTTTTGGGTCCTTCAAGTCATATCACTCCGTGCCTTCTTACAGGGCACACTGCCTTCTCTAACTCTCTCAATCCCCATCTCGTCTCACTCAGTCTCTTCGGAAAGTGGGCCAAGACTCTACTGTGCTTCTCATCTGCATCACTGTCTTCCTCTCCTACCTGCCAGAAGCCGGCCAGTACTCCAGCTTCTTTCTCTACCTACGCCAGGTGAGTGAGTCCAAGACCAGAAGCTGGAGCCATGTTCCTTGGGCAGATCCAGCCATGGACACATGTGCAGCCTGGACTCTGGGCAGCCAGTGGAGGGTCCTCTGATCCACACTTTGGACTGGAAAGGGTGGGTCCAGGAGGCCAGGTAGATCACTCACTCATTCACCCTGCAGAGCTTTCTTCCAAGTAGAGAGTGACTTGGAGTCAGGGGGGAGAGGTCCCTAGACTTTTGGGAGCTAATGGGGCTTCTTGGGAGAAGGGAGTTAGGCAGTTGGACTCTGCCACTTGGGCAGACACAACACAAGGATCCTTCAAGGCCCATTTATGAAGAATTGACAGCCTACCTATCCAGGACCAAGCTCAGCAACAGCTGAACTCAGCCTCCAGGACTTAGGGACACGAGATCTGGAAGGAGCTTCAGCACCCTGCTTGTGCAGCTCCGTGCCCCCTGCTCTCCAGCGCATCCCCCTTTTATGGAGGGCCAGCACTTACTAAGCGGCAGGAAAGGATCAGAACCTGTTACCATTCTAGGTTCCAACTCTAGACCATCACATAAGCCCAGACACTTCATCCCTTCTCTGGTCTTTGCAGGTAATTAGCTTTTCCTCAGAAACAGTGGCTGCCTTCATTGGTGTGGTGGGGATTCTGTCCATCCTGGCTCAGGTGAGGGTCCTTCCCCATCCCTGTCCTGTCGTTCTCTCTCCCACAACCCCACCCTGGGCCCCACCCCTGCCCCAGATGGGGGCCTTCTCTTTCTCCTTTGGCAACATGCACCCCATCCCTTTCCAGACAGTGGTGCTGGGAATCCTGATGCGCTCCATAGGGAACAAGAACACAATCCTGCTTGGCCTGGGGTTCCAGATCCTACAGCTGGCCTGGTACGGCTTTGGCTCCCAGCCTTGGTAAGAGCCAGCCAGGAGCCTACCAAACTCCCTCCTCCTTGCCCCTGCCTGCTGCCCTTTCCCCTCCACTCGAAACCCCAGGTGGGGACACAGGACATGTCACATCCTCTGCTGAAGAGGCCCAGGCCCCAGTGGGCATGAGCATCCAAATGATCTGTCTGAGAACCTTCTGAAGAGGGACTTTTGATGCTGCCTAGACTTCTCTTCCCCCCACGTTCTGTTTCATCCACAGAGGGGGAGCACCACTAATTAGAAATGAGAGTAGTTCTATTCCCAGCCTGAGGCTCCTCTCTTCCTGGGCCCCAGGGGAAGCTGTTGATCTGCTCTCTGGCCCAGTTCTCAGTATACAGATGTTGGGGGTTCATGTCAATCCAAGGTCCTATGTCTTTCCTCCCCCAGGATGATGTGGGCCGCAGGTGCAGTGGCAGCCATGTCTAGCATCACCTTCCCCGCCATCAGCGCCATGGTGTCCCGGAATGCAGACCCTGACCAGCAAGGTAGCTCTGACCCTGCCTGGCCTGGGCTCCCCTCACAGCCTCTGTGCACACAGTATAGGAGGTCCACCTCTTCAAAGCAGCTGTCCTCACAACGCCCCTGAGGCAGAAGTGAGGCTGGCAGGGGGGCCCAGGGCATCACTTAGCTCAGTCCAGAAGGAAGGCCAATCCCAGCTGGTCACACAGACCCTGGAACCTAGAGGGGGATGCCCACTCATGGCACGGAGTGTCAGAAAAGGGTTAGAATGCTCCTCTTCCTGGCCTCCCTCCAGGTGTGGTTCAAGGCATGATCACTGGCATCCGGGGACTGTGCAATGGCCTGGGTCCAGCCCTGTACGGCTTCGTCTTCTACCTGTTTCATGTGGAGCTGAATGAGATGGTGGCAGTCGAGAGCCTAGAGAAGGCCACGAAGCCCAACATGGCCAACCCTTCAGATGAGGTGAGGGCCACCCCTCCTTGCCCATTCCCCCAGCCCCACTGCCAGCCTGGGCCCTTGGACTTAACCCCTTCCTTTTTCCTTTGCCCTTCTAGCGGAGCATCATCCCGGGCCCCCCTTTCCTCTTTGGAGCGTGCTCAGTCCTGCTGTCCCTACTAGTGGCCTTGTTTATCCCTGAGCACAATCATCTCACATTGCGGTCCGGCAGCCACAAGAAACACAGCAATGGTGCCCAGAGCCACACACACAGCCCCCAGGCGGGTGGCTTGGATGGGAAGGAGCCCCTCCTGGTGGACAGCAGTGTATGATGGGAAGGGAGAGGCAAGGAGTCTCCACCTCCACCCACCCTACCCCCATGGACGGCGGTGTGCTCCATGTGGACTGGACCAGAGGTGGGAGGGGAGGTGGTCATGGACTTTACCACTAATAGCAAATGAGAGGACCAAGAAGACTGAGGCCCTCAGAGCCAAACACAGATAAACACAGCTACCCACAAACTCAGTCCCAATGGTGCAAAACTAGGCTTCTGTCATCCACCCAGGGCTGGAGAATAGGAATGAGTTGGGACAACAGGCTAGTGTTAAACTCACCTGCTTCTGGGGAACCATGGACTTGGAAATGGGATCTGCCAAATCCTCATCTCGCCAGGGAGAGGGAGCGGCTGAATCTCAGGTCCTGGCCCACCCCCCTCCCGGGCTCTGACAGCACAGTCCCGGGAGGCCCTTCTGATTCCCCCCAGGGATCACTGGTCCACTGGGTGAGGGGAGGAGAATGGAAAGAGTGTCCTGGGGCTGGAGTACCCAGAATGGGAGATAGCACCCACCCCCACACACAGGAAAGGAGCCTGCAACAGCAGACCCACTGCTGGCTGTAGCCAGAACCGACCCTACCCCATGGACCCCTCTTCCTTGGCACCCAACCAAATGTGCCTGCCCAGCCCAGGATACTCTCAGGCGGGGAGCACCTTGCCGATGGTATCATAGAAGGCAAAGAATTTCTCACACCTTTGTGAGGGGTCCCAACATGCCCCCAGCAACCTAAGATGGATGATCCCCTTCATCAGGCCCGTCTGGCCTGCAGGAGTCTGAGTGCCAAGTTTGTCATGATTCAGACCTGGAGGAGGAGGAAGGGGATGTCCAGGTAAACAAAGGGGCCAGCATCTTTTTGCTGGTTTGCACCCTTCTATTGGCCCTGCCCCAGATACTCCAGCAGCTGCCGTCCAAAAAAGCGCCAGAGCTTGTGGGTCACTGGAATAACTGGCTGCTGGGGCCTCTTCTGGAAAGTTCTCTGGGCACTTTCCCTGCATTCCTGAGGTCAGCTCTTGGGAGGGAGACCTGGCCAGGAACCTGTTGTCCTCCCATCCCCCACCCCTAGAGGTCCAGGAGGGGGTAGAAGAGGAAAGGCCAAAATGTCTCTTTGCCTGTGGCTACTCAAGAGTAACAGTGGCCTCTGGGATACGCGAGAATTAGTTCAGAAGGCCACAACAAAGCACCTTTAAGGAATGTCAGGCTGCCCATGTGATGCCAGTAAAGCAACCAGAAGGCAGGAGTTAAGATAATTATCTGAAATAGCAGGAGTGACCCAGGCTTGACCCCCATGGGTGACAACTGTGGATGGTTTTCCCCATGTTGT
This sequence comes from Gymnobelideus leadbeateri, assembly GCA_011680675.1. Lineage (NCBI taxonomy): Eukaryota > Metazoa > Chordata > Mammalia > Diprotodontia > Petauridae > Gymnobelideus > Gymnobelideus leadbeateri. The sequence continues at coordinate 1,403,479 of WOXC01012492.1, read as the reverse complement.
TTTTGACTTGATTCCTGGTGCCCCTTGCCCTCAAGGACCATTCACTTGGCCTGGCTCCCTGATGTAGGGAAAGGCTCTATGGTTCCTTTTGTTTGGGGAGGTGGGCAGTGCAGGGTCAGCTACCATCAGTGCTTTTTGTCCCTCAGTTGTGGCCTGTGGAGGTCAGTTACAGGTCTGGTACCATCAGCCCTGTGACTCCGACATCCAGTGAGGCACTGATGATTTCCTGGGCCCTCCTCCTCCTCCCCCATCCCGGGAAAGACCCTGCTGCAGCCCCAGCATCCCCTGAACCTCTCTGGCCCTCTGTGCCTGCCTCAGTCATGTTTGCCCCAGAAACGTGTCCCAGGCTCTCCCACCATTCTCAGCCAAGACTTTACATACAGAGCAGTTTGAGATCCCTGGCCTACATCTCTTGTAGGATGGAAGGGCTTTAAGTGGATCGCTACCTGGCCCCTCACCATTTGTCCACGAGCCTCCAGAGGTGAGGGACTGAGATCATGAGGGATTTTTCTGGCAGGGATCTGGGACCCACCATGCTGGAGCCAGAGCCATCCAGATGTTGTGGAAATGGACCCACCCTGAAGGGAGGAGGTGGGGGTGGCTTTTACATTTTGCACTTTAGTCTGTAGGGACAGGTGGACCCCAAAGTCCCATTTCTCATTCCTCTTCCCCTTGTAGCCCCAAGCCCAGTGACCCCAGGCCTCACTTGGGTGACCCCACTAGGGGTTTCTTTCCAGCAGTCAATCCCATCCTTTGGGTAGGAACATCAGAAAAGCAAAATCTCACTCATCCTTTCAAAACAATGTCACAGAAGACCACTTCAAAAAAATTTTTTTTTTTACACCTTCAAGTTAACAGACCAACTTGGGTTATCAGGCTGGGAGCCCCTAGGTAGCAGAGAGGTCTCCTGTGGTATCTTGTCATTTCCAGGAACAGTTGATTCCCTTACCCCCCAAACCACAAGGCAATGGCCAGGCCCTGTAGCCTCAATTCCAGTGAGGCCCCCCTCCATCCCTGCATTTGCAGGGTCGTATCAGGTCGCTCCCAGTAACCTGACCTCCCACCCCTCAAAAAATCCCCTGAAGCATGTGACATCCCAAACTTCTTAACTTTCCCCCAGTCCCTGAAAGGCATTAATTGCCAGGGCTTCATGAAGACCCTTGTGAGTCTGATAGGCCTGTGTGGCCTGGAAGCCGTCCAGAGGCCACCATTTCTGCCAGCTTTATGTTACACTTTGGGGGCAGGGGGAAGCGTGAACCAATTTTTTGGAAGGGCATTTTTCCCCCAATGCAATTTTTCTGTTAAATCAGGTGGTGCCACTATTGGAATGTTGGCACATTCCCCAGTTCAATTCTCCACTAGGGCAGCCCAGGCCAGCTGTCCCAGGAATATCCCTGTGGCTACAGTGCCCTCTGGTTTGGGGCCAAAGGTAGCCCCTTCTTCCTCTGGCCCTGCCATCCTCTCTGCCTAACTCTTCTGGTTTAACATGCCCTCCTCAGGGACCTAGCTGGGGGATTTGAAGGAGTCCCAGTGGACCTGCTATTGCTTGAAACAAATGTGGAGACAATGATGTGAGTTGGCTGTTGGCAAGTAGCCATGGTTTGTCCTGCTTGGTCCTCCTCCCTCCAGAACCCACCCACCCCCAAATTCCCTACTGTGGCCAACCTTCTATGTTTTCATTACGAAGGGACCAGCCCTATACTTTGGAATTGATGACGTTAACCCCCTGGTGTGTTGTTGATTTTGTGTTTTTAGCTGATAACTCAGTACATTTAGTTGATTTCAGATTGTGTTTAGATTCAGGTGCCCCCCCTCCTGGTTATTTATTAAACAGCTGCTTCTTGCAAAGAAAAAAAAAAGTCTCTGCCTTTGTGTTTCTGCCTGGTGAGATATTTGTTTAGCATTGGCCCATGTAACTCCTGAGGTCCCTTCCTATCTCTGATGTTCCCATCATCAGTGAGGCCAACTTGGACAAAAAAGGCCCCCTTGCCAAGTGACCCACCCCACCCTACATTGAACAGCACACGCAAGCATGCTTTTTTGAGTCTTAAGCCTGATGGTTTTGATGGCTCCCAGCATCCTTGGCAGTAACTTGGTTGGCCCTCTGAGTTGGCAGGTCATCAGTAGCTGTCCAAACTCCTTTGTTACCTTTCCTTCCAGGAAAGTTCCATGGGGCTCATCCCATTAGCCTTCAAAGAGGTTTCCGTAAAGGGAAATGCAGCAGTCTTGGCTCTTGCCCTCTGCTGGTCACCAGTCATAATTTATAACTAGTGAAAGCCCCCTTCTTGTTTCTCCCAATCCACTCCCCAGCATGACCTACCTACATGGAATATTTGACTTCCAGAGTTGACATAGACCTTCACTTGACCAAAACCAGCTAGATAAAATCCCAGAGGCAGAGAAGGGGATTCACAGGGAACCCTCCTGAGGGGAGACCAGTAACAGCGTCTGGAACACCAGACCAACAGAAGTCGGGCTCTTGAGTCCTTTCAGACTCCCCCACTGCTCAGTCGTAACTCAGCACCTGCAGGGGGCCGGCTGTGTTACTTGTACAGTAGACACTGTAAACTCAATCAAGCAACAAGCATTTGTAAGAGGCTTGGGCTACCAAGACAGAAATGAGCCAGCCCATACTTTCAAGGGGTTCACATTCAATCAGAAGGAACAAATATACCCATATTGATACAAATAGATATGTCTATATATGTATGTTCAAAATAGATATAATAGGGGGCATTAGTTCTCTGGGGATCCAGGAATGGCTCAGTATACAAGGAGGTTGTGCTGGAATCGAACCCTGAAAGAGACTAATAGGAGGTGAGAATATGTTCCAGGAGGGGCAGCTAGGTGACACAGTGGATAAAGCACTGGCCTTGGAGTCAGGAGGACCTGAGTTCAAATTTGTCCTAATAGCTGGGCAAGTTACTTAACCCTGATTGCAAGAAAGAAAGCTCAGAACCTAGAGATGGAGGGTTGGATTTACTGAGTAGGGGAATGACATAATCAGACCTGTGATTCAAGAATGTTACATTGGAGAGCCAAGGTGGAGAAAAAGCCCTGCACTTGCCAGAGCTCTCCCAAAGCCCTGCTGAATGCCTTTAAATAATACCCTAAACAAATTCTGGAGTGGCAGAACCCACAAAAGGATGGGATGAAACAATTTCCCAGCCAAAGACAACTTAAAAGGTTGGTAGGAAAGGTCTGTCGAACCAGGGTGAGAGTAGAGCAGAGTTCAATGCAGGCCAAACCAGCAAAGACCCAGCCCCAGCAAACCAGGAGACGTTGGGAGCCACTGAATGGGCAGCAGCAGTGGCTACTTCCAGAGCTCTCAGCCCACAGACAGTAAAGGGCTGGAACACCTAGTCAGAAGATTACAGGGATCTTTTTGTTGGCACTGAAGGCAGGCCTCTGTTGCTTTGCCATACTCAGATCTGGGTCATTGTCCTGGGTAGCAGTTCCAGGGTGAGGAGGAGCATTAGCACTCCAGAGTTTGGGGCTGCAGTAGAGTAAGGAAACAGTTCCAGGGCAGAAAAGAGTGCTTATGGGCCAGGAGAATAGTAAACACACCTCCCCTTAGATCATACCACCTTGGAAGAAGTGAAAACCAGAAGTATCTCTGAAAACAGTTGCACAAGAGCCAAGAAACTAGGACCATGCTCCCTCTGGAATCAGATCCCTACTTTAGCAAAGAGTTAAAAGTCAAGAAATAGGCTAGAAAATGAGCAAACAAAAAAAATCTGAACATAGAAAGTTACTATGGTGATAAGGAAGATTAAAACACACACACACACACACACACACACACACACACACAATCTGAAGACAACCAAGTCAAAACTCCTACATCCAAAAACCTCAAAGAAAATTTGAATTGGTATCAGGCCATGGAAAAGCTCAAAAAGGATTTTGAAAATCAAGTAAGAGAGGTAGAGGAAAAATTGGGAAGAGAAAAGAGAGTGATGCAAGAAAATCATGAAAAAATGAGTCAACAGCTTTTAGAGGAGGCACAAAAAAAAATACTAAAGAAAATAACATCTTAAAAAATAGACTAGGTCAAATGGTAAAAGAGGCACAAAAATCCAATGAGTAGAAGAATGCTTCAAAAAGCAGAATTGGCCAAATAGAAAAGACATACAAAAGTTCACTGAAGAGAAAAAACTCCTTAAAAAGCAGAACTGGCCAAATGGGGGGGGGGAAAGGCACAAAAATTCACTGAAGAAAAAAATCTTAAAAAATAGAATTGGGGTGCATCTAGGTAGCGAAGTAAGTAGAGTGTCAGCCCTGGAGTTAGAAGGACCTGAGTTCGGATCCAACCTCAGACACTTAACGCACACACAAACAAAAACCTAGCTGTGTGACCTTGGGCAAGTTACTTAACCCCAGTTGCCCTCCAAAAAGCAAAAAAAAAAAAAAACCAAACCCAAAAAATAGAATCGGACTACCCAAATTATTTTATAATAAAATCATCTGGAAGAACAAAAGGTCAAAAATATCAAGGGAACTAATGAAAAGAAATGCAAGGGAAGGTAGCCTAGCCATACCAGATCTAAAACTGTATTGTAAAGCAGCAGTCATTCAAATTATTTCATACTGGCTAAGAAATAGAGTGGTGGGTCAGTGGAATACGTTAGGTACACAAGACACAGTATTCAATGACCATAGTAAACTACTGTTTGATAAACCCAGAGACTCCAGCTTCTAGGATAAGAATTCACTATTTGATGAAAACTGGAAAATAGTATGGCAGAATCTAGGCATAGACCAATATTTTACGCTGTATAACAAGATAAGGTCAAAATGAGTACATGATTTAGATATAAAGGGTGACACTATAAGTAAATTAGGAGAGCAAGGAATAGTTTACCTGTCAGATCTATGGAGAATGGAAGAATTTATGACCAAACAAGAGATAGAGAACATTATGAAATGCAAAATGGATAATTTTAATTACACTATATTAAAAAGTTTTTGCACAAAGTCAATTCAACCAAAATTGGAAGGAAATCAGAAATCTAGGAAATAATTTTTATAGCTCATATCTCTGATAAAGGTTTCATTTCTAAAATATATAGAGAACTGAGTCAAATTTATAAGAATACAAGTCATTTCCCAATTGATAAATGGTCAAAGGATATGAGCAGTTTTCAGATGAAGAAATTAAAACTATAGTCATATGAAAAAATGCTCTAAACTACTATTGATTAGATAAAGTGCAAATTAAAACAACTCTAAGGTACCACCTCACACCTATCAGATTGGCTAATATGACAAAAAAAGAGGAAAATGATAAATGTTGGAGAAGATGAAGGAAAATTAGAACACTAATGCATTGTTGGTGGAGTTGTGAACTGATCCAACCATTCTATAGAGCAATTTGGAATTATGTCCAAAGAGCTATAAAACTGTGCATATCCTTTGATCCAGCAATAGCACTACTAGGCCTATATTCCAAGAGAGATCATAAAAAAGGAAAAGGATCCATATGTGCAAAAATATTTATAGCAGCTCTTTTTGTGGTGGCAAAGAATTGGAAATTGAGGGAATGCCCATCAGCTGTAAAATGGCTAAACAAGTTGTGGTATGTGAATGTAGTAATGGGGATACTATTGTTCTATAAGAAATCATGAGCAGGCAGATTTCAGAAAAACGTGGAAAGACTTATATGAGTGAAGTGAACAGAACCAAGAGAACACCGTACACAGTAACAGCAACACTGTGTGATGACTTTGATAGACTTAGCTCTTCTCAACAATACAATGATCTAAAGCAATTCTAAAAGACTCATGATGGAAAATGCTATCTACATCCAGAGAATGGACTATGGAGTCTGAATGCAGATAGAAGCAGACTATTTCCTCTTTTTTTTGTTTTTTTTTCTTATGTTTTTCCCTGTTGTTCTAATATGTTTATTGTACATGTATAGTGCATATCAGATTGTGTGCCATCTTGGGAAGGAGAAAAAGTTTGGAACTCAAAATCTTATAAAAGTGAACATTGAAAACTATCTTTACATGTAATCAGAAAAAAATAAAATATCATTAAGTGTAAAAAAAGTGTTAAAATATTTTTAAAAGACTATATAAATGGAAGCTATTGTTCAGAGCTGAGACTAGATACAAATAAATGACCAAACTGAAAAAAAAAAAGTAGAACTGACCAAATGTAAAAGGAGGTACGAAAGTTCTCTGAAGAAAATAATTCCTTAAAAATTATAATTGAGGGGCAGCTAGGTGGCACAGGGAATAGAGCACCAGCCCTGGAGTCAGGAGGACCTGAGTTCAAATCCAGCCTCAGACACCTGACACACTTACTAGCTGTGTGACCTTTGGGAAGTCACTTAACCCCATTGCCTTGTCTTCCCTACTCCAAAAACTAAAATAAAATAAAAATTAGAATTGAGCAAATGAAAACTAATGACTTTATGAGAAATCAAGAAACAATAAAACAAAACCAAAAAAATGAAAAAAACAGAAGACAGTGTGAAATATCTGACTGTAAAATAAATCCAGAAGAGATAATTTTAAAAATTATTGGACTTCCCGAAAGCCATGATCAAAAAAGAGCCTAAACATCATCTTTCAAGAAATTATCCAGAAAAACTGCCCTGATATTCTAGAACCAGAAAGTAAAATAGAAATTGAAAGAATCCACCAATCACCTGAAAGAGATACCAAAATGAAAACTCCCAGGAATATTACAGCCAAATTCCAGAGCTCCCAGGTCAAAGAGAAAATATTATAAGCAGCCAGAAAGAAACAATTCAAGCCACAGTCAGGATAACACAAGATTTAGCAGTTTCTACATTAAAGGATCAGAGGGCTTGGAATATGATATTCCTGAAAGCAAAGCAGCTAAGATTACAACCAAGAATCACCTACCTAGCAAAACTGAGTATAATCCCTCAGGAGGGAAATGGATATTCCAATGAAATAGAGGATTTTCAATCATTCTTGATGAAAAGATCAGAGCCAAATAGAAAAGTTGACATTCAAATACAAGACTCAAGAGAAGCATAAAAAGGGAAATAGGAAAGGGAAATTATAAGGGACTAAAACAGGGTTAAAACTGTTTACGTTCCTACATGGGAAGATGATACTTGTAACTCATAAGAACTTTCTCGTTTTTAGGGCAGTTAGAAGAAATAGATACTTACAGAGGGCACAAGAATGAGTTGAATATGAAGGGATGATATCTAAAAAAATAAAATTAAGAATTGAGAAAAAGGAATGTAATGGGAGACAGGGGAAGGGAGAGGTAGGATGAAGTAAATTATCTCACAGAAGAGATAAGAAAAAGAGTTTTTACAGGGAAGATGGGAGAGGTGATGGGGGACACTTGAACCTTACTCTCATAGGAATTGGCTCAAAGAAGGAATACCATACACACTCAGTTGGGTGTGGAAATGTATCTTAGATACAGGAAAGTAGGAGGGGAAGGGGATAATAATAGAAGGGGGGAGGTGATAGAAGGGAGGGCAGACTAGGAGAGGGAGTAAGAAGGAAAACATTTTTGAGGAGGGACAGGATGAAAAGAGAGAATAGAAGAATCGGGGGGAGAAGAACAAGATGGAGGGAAATGCAGTTAGCAATCATAATTATGAAAAAAATGTAAGCAAGTTTCTCTGGTAAAGGCCTCATTTCTCAAATATATAAAAAAAACTGAGTCAAATTTATAAAAATAATAGCCATTCCCCAGTTGATAAATGATCAAAAAATATAAACAGGCAATTTTCAGATAATCAAAACTATCTATAGCCATATTTTAAAAAATGTTCTAAATCATTATTGATTGGAGAAATGAAAATTAAAACAATTCTGAGCTATTACCTCACACCTACTAGATTGGCTAATAGGACAGAAAAGGAAAATAACAAATGTTGGAGGGGATGCAGGAAAATTGAGACATTAATGCACTGTTGGTGAAGTGTGAACCATTCTGTGAAGCATTTTGGGATTATGCCCAAAGGGCTATAAAACTATGCATACCTTTGACCAAGCAATACCACTGCTAAATCTGTATCCCAGGAGAGATAAAAAAGGAAAGGGACCTATATGTACAAAAATATTTATAGCAACTTTTTTCTGGTGGCAAAGAATTGGAAATTGAGGGGATGCCCATCAACTGGTGGATGGCTGAACAAATTGTGGCATATGGTTGTGAAGGAGCACTATTGTACTATAAGAAATGATGGGCAGGATGCTCTCAGAAAAACTTAGAAAGACTCACGTGAACTGATGCAAAGTGAAATAAGTAGAACCAGGAACATTGTACCCAATAAGAGCAATATTGTAAGATGATCAGCTATGAACGACTTAGCTATTCTCAGCAGTACAATGATCCAAGACAACTCTGAAGGATTTAAGATGAAAAATGCTATCCAGCCCCAGAGAAATGGTGTCTTAATACAGATTGAAGCGTATTTCTTAAAATTTATTTTTCTTGTCAGTTTTTTTGTTCTATCTTTCCTTTTACAATATGACCAATATGGAAATATCTTTTGCATGACTACATGTGTATAACCTTGCTTGCCTTCTCAATGAGAGGGGTGGAGAGGAAGGGCAGAATTTTGAACTAAAATTTTTTAAAATGACTGTTAAAAATTGTTTTTTACACTTGATTGGAGAAAAATCAAATACTAAATAAACAAAAGAAAAGAGGGGGAAAAAAGAATCATCAGTTCTGTAGTTGTGTGGAGGATGGATTGGTTCCTAGACCAGGGTGGTGGCTGTATGAGTGCAGAAGGGGACAAATCTAAGAGATGTGAAAGAGGGACAAGATTTGGCAAATGAATGAGGAGTCAATAACATCAAGGCTACAAACCTGACTAGGATGTGGTTCCCTCCATAGAAAGAAAAGCTCAGAAGAGGGTTGAATTTGAAGGGAAAGAAAATGAGTTTGAGATGCCTATGGAACACCTAGTTTGAAATATCTACTAGGTAAGGATGTGGGACTGGAGTTCACGAGAGACTTGGCTAGATGTATCTGGTAGTCAACTGCATAGATGATGAGGTAATAGAAAAGACTAGGGAGGGCCTGGGACAGCACTCCTTTGATGTTGGGTAGGATTTTTCAATAATAACTTGTTTTATTAAGATTAATACATCTTGGGGCAGCTAGGTGGCACAGTGGCTAGAGCACTGGCTCTGAAGTCAGAAGGACCTGAGTTCAAATCTGACCTCAGACACTTAACATTCACTAGCCATGTGACCTTGGGCAAGTCACTTAACCCCAATTGCCCTGCCTTCCCCCTCCGAAAAGCCAAAAAAAAAATTTTTTTAATACATCTTAAGATTTGTTTTTTAAGATGAATAAATTTTGTTTTTAACAATATTAATAAACCACAAGGTATACTTCCTAATACAGGCAATTAGGTCGTGAAGTGGATAGAACACTGGGCCTGAAGTCAGGAAGCCTCATCTTCCTGAGTTCAAATCCGACCTCAGACAATTACTAGCTGGGCAAGTCACTAATCCTGTTTGCCTGTTTTCTCATCTGTAAAATGAGCTGGAGAAGGAAATGGCAAACCCCACTCCAGTATCTCTGCCAAGAGAATCCAAAATAGGGTCATGAAGAATCAAATACAACCTCCTCTCTCTACTTTCTAAAAATCATTCATTAAGCAAAACAACACAGAAGTATATGTTATTGATCTAATAAGCATATAATAACTCCTTGGAGTGGTACTTACTTCCAGAGAGTTGTTTCACAGTCTCTTTCTTACTGGGTTTTGTACAAAAATACTCACTTAAAAAAGAAAAAAAAAAACATTTCCAATGAATGTATTAGCATTTTCAGGCAGAGAGGCCATGTGATGTGATAGAGAAAGCCCGACCCTGGGACCTGGAAGTCTTGGGTTCTTGTCAACTGATCTATAGTGTCTTGGGTAAGGTCATTTCCCTGTGAAGGCCTCTGCTCAACTCATCTTTAAAATGAGGTTTATCTCCACAGTCTTCCAAGGTCCATTCCAGTTCTAAGATTCAATGATCCCATGACATTTCTCAGCCTAGGAAGAGAGGAGGTAAACTGGGCTTTCCCTCTCACTTTATAGCTGAGGGAGCAGAGGTAGCTAACTTGCCTGTTGGATGTCAGTGGTAAGGGCAGTTTCTGATTCTAAGGAAGGCATCCTACTCCTCAGCCCTAGGGAGCTTAGCATCAATCAGTGCAAGGGACAAGACAGTGACATAAATTTCACTGCCAGCTAGTCATTGAGGGCTGAGGATAAACAGGTAATCAAGGAAAACTTCCAGAGTCTTCAAGATAAGAAGGCACTCAGCTTGGGGAAGGCTGGTGGTGGGTTAGGCAGAGGCCATGGGAGTGAAGGGACCTGCCAGGAGGGGAGCTCCAGAGGGAGGTAAGACAGGCATCTCTGCTAAGGTGGGGATGGGGGTGAGGTCAGAGATGAGAGGACGATAGTTTGAGAAGAGGACACATGATTTCTTGATCAGATTTCTTCGCCCAGCTGACCCAAGCACTCGATATTACCTGGGAGTCCCCCCCTAGGCCTTGACAATGAGTATGCTTACCACCTTGGAAGGCACAGAAAGCCTGGTCCTGAAAAGATGTAATCAGTGCGGGAGAAATTTTAGGGCTGGGAGAAGCAAGGTTGGAGAGCCACCTAGTGGTGGCAAGAGGCAGGTGCCAGAGACAAATCTAGGATGGACCACAGAACTTGAGAATGGAAAGGGATCAATAAAGGACATTTAGGCCAAATTCTTCACTTTACAGATGAGAAAACCAAGGCCCAGAGGTTCAGTGACAGCTAATATCCTGCTGGAATCAGTCCTGACCTGCTTCACCACAGCCTTCGGCCCCGATGTTGCTGAAACCCCTCCCATGGACCTCAGACCAGATTCATCTTTGGAACTCACACCCTGGGAGGTGCCATCCTGATTGTCCTGCACCCACCACACTTCTCTCCATACAGCCTGCTATCGGCCCCGCCAAAGCACCCCTTCCCTTCCCATCACCTCCTTTGGAAACAATAATAAAATCAAGACCACTGATGCTTCTGAAAAAGTGTCACCTTCTGCAGCCCTATGACTTCTCCCACTCTGGAACCCCCAGAGCCACCACACCCCTTTATATGTGATCTCCCTCCTGGGAGAGTATAAGCTTATTAAGGGCAGGAACCCCCTTACTTCTGCATTTGTATCCCTAGTGCTTAGAACAGTGCTTGGCATGTAGAAAGCCCTTAGTAAAATACTCTTAATTTTTTCATTCACTCCTCCTCTGGGTGAGTTGCTCCCCTCGACCTCCATTTGAGGAAGTACCCAAGTCAATGCCACGCTCACTTCTGTCCTGGCTCAGCCTCTGACTTCCTAGACTTTTCCACTCTTATTCTCACCTTCCTTCTCCTGCCTTTTCAGACCCCTCCCATGTGGTATCTTCTCCCAGTTAGAGTGGAAGCTGCTGAAGGGCAAGGACTGTCTTTCTTTTTGCCTGTATTTGTATTCCCATTGCTTAGAACAGTATCGGGCACATAAGTAAGTACTAATAATAAAAATATACATTTCTTATATTTCTTATCAGGACTCTGTGGTTTTCAAAGGCTTTTCCTATCCATTAATCTACCAAGGATCCACAAGGATTTGCTACGTGACATTTGCTGGAGTCCATAAGACCTCATCTCCTTTGGCGTTAGCCTGAGGTAGGGACCTAGGGGGTGTTCCAGGAGGACCAGAACCTCTGGTGTGAGGGCTTGCCAAGCCCTAGTCTGGGGTGTGCTTCCACCTTTGGGGTCCACCTTTCCCCCATCTCTCATGCACCAGGAAGCTGTAGCACGTGCAGTGGCCACACCTCAGCAGATGGGCTAAACCAGGGTGAGGGTAACTAAGAGGCCTCAAACCTGAGGGAATGTCTACCCCAAGCATGTGAAGAATTCCCCCAGCAGAATGGGCGGATATGAACAATTTGTTCTGACAGTCACGAAGTAGGCCAAAGCAGAGGCTGTGGAGGGCTTGGAGCCTGGTCAGACATTGACGCCAAGGTCATCCACTGCATCCTGGGCCATTGACAGACTTTGACCTTGCACTGGACTTGAATGACTCTGGAAGACAGAGTGAGGCTGAGGACTTGTGCAACTCTGCCTCAAATCCAAGTCATGTCCAAGTCAAGACCGCACCCCATGATGTCTCTGGTCTTCTGACAATGGAGGACAAACACATAGTAACAACAGACTGGGGGAGGGCCCAAGCAAGGATTATGATGCCCATTCCACAAAAGAGGAAGCCAAAGTTTAGAAAGAGGAGGCATCGACAGCAGACCCAGGGCTCAAAGCTGGACCCTCACTCACTTCCCACATCAGGGTCTTTGCAAATGAGCCTCTCCAAGCTAGCAGGGCCTGCAGTCTGGTTCTCTGCTAGGTAGGACAGAGCTCCTAGGGCTCTGTGAACAGGCTTCCTCCCCTGGGTGGGGGGCAGGGAGCCAGGATAAAGCCAGGAAGCAGGTGAGAGGATTTAGGGCCAAAAGGGCAAACATCTGCCTCCACCTCCATGTGCTGCCAGGGGAGAGCCTGGGCAGGGAAGCTGGTGGACTCACTGCTCCAAAGGATGGACTATGAGCACGTGAGACAAGAGGGACAACCAATAAACCTGGTCCAAATGTGGCAGAGGTCGGGGCTGGGTCAGGCAAGTGGCCTGAGTTCCATGCTCAGAGTCTCCACCATTGCTCTTGCCTCTCAAAGCAAGAAAAGCATCCTTGCCCCTTCCTCCCAGGAGCAATGCCAATGGGAATGGTGAGAAGAGCCCTTGATCTGGAGCTGGAAGATATGGGTGGGCATCTGTGGTAAACTGCCTTATTACCTGCGGGACCATGGCAAAGTCACTTCCCTCTTCTGTCAGCTCTAAAGTGAGGGGTTAGACTATATCTGCTCTCAGGTTCCTTTCCGTTTTAAATTCCACGATCTTAGGAGGTGATATGGGTAAAAAGCACCTCCACCTGGGAATCAAAAAATCCAGAGTGTCAGAGCTGGAAGAGCCTGTAAAAACACGGTGAGGCCCAGAGAGGAGACATCTGGCTTCCAGGCCACAACACCACACCAAGACCTCCCTTGTGACTTCAGTCACGCCACTTTGCCTAGAATAAATTTCCCAGTCTAGAGAGTGGAGAACTTCTGGCTACCCATCCTGCTGGTCAGGGGCGTCATAAGAATCAAATACATCCTTCTGGTAGGTCATGATCTCATTGAGGAACTTTTCCACAGCAGGCTGGGCAATGCCCCAAGTTCTTAGGGCCTCACTCTCTGGGGGGCAGCTGGTTGTCAGAGCCTTGGAACTGGGGATTCAGATCTGATTTAGGAAGCTGAAGAGGGAAGTAACCTATTAATCACCGTCCTCAGTCTTCTCTGAGCCAGAGATAAGATGGGTGTGTTAGGAGCAAAAATAAACAGAGAGGACTGGGGTTAAGGATCCAGCTTCCCTGGGAAGCGCCCCAGCCCCTCAGCCTGCTCTGCTGGGAGGTGCCCAGGGCCCCAGCCTATTCTTCATTACCTTGGGGTCTCCACTCCTGACCTTCACCTTCTGCTTGGCTTCCTGTTTAGCCTTTACTGGAACAAAAAAAAAAAACTCAGGGAGGACCAGGGGAAGAGAAGAGTGGGGCGGTTTGAGGGGGATGCAGGAAAATGGAAAGCAAAGGGAGACAGTGAGGGAAGCCGCCCATCTCTAGCAATGCTGATGGGATCTCCGAGCCTTCGTGAGCCAGACAGGGCTGGGAGAGATGGGGCAGGGCAGCAGGAAGAACAGGGGGGCTGGGGAGTTAAGGACCCAGGGTCGAAGCCCAGCTCCTTACACCCTGAATGAGTCTGGGTCTGACCCCTCACAGAATCTCAGAACTGAAACGGGCCTCAGAGCCAATCGATTAACAAATACAAGAAGTGCCTGCTGGATCCCAGGGATCATGCTGGCGATTACGCAGTGAAAATCTCAACAGTCCCTGTCTCTCAAGGAGTTCACATTCCATAACAGCTGGGACTGTGGAGTGCTTTAAAGGGCTACAAAGCAATTTGTAAATATTATCCCATCCAAACCTCATGACAACTCTAGGAGGCGGGCACCCTACAATCCCCATTTTACAAATAAGAAAACTGAGGCCCTGTCAACATTGTGCCTAAAATGCTGTGCCCACCACTGAATGCAATAGTTCTTTAGAGGCAGTTAGGTAGCGAAATAGAGCACTGGGGCCTGAAGTCAGAAAGACCTGAGTTCAAATTCTGCCTCAGACACTTATAGCTTTGTGACCCAGGGCAAGTTATCTGGCCTCTGCTTGCCTCAGTTCCCTCCTCTGTAAAGTGGAGATCATGGACGGCACACATCTCCCCAGGCTGTTCTGAGAATCAGCCCTCAGCACTGTGCCTCGCATAGAGTAGGCACCATATAAATGACTTCCTTTCCATTTCCCTTCCTCTTTGCCATCTGACCAGGGCAGAGTGCCAGGGGCCTCTCCTGACTCCTTTATTCTGGATGCCCTGCCTCTCCTGATGTAGCCTAGGATGGCAGTAGTCTTAGGGGCTGTTCCCTGGACTGAGGTTTCCTCATCCATGAAATGAGGGGGTTGAGTCAAGCAACCTCTGAAGCCCCTTCAAGCTTGAGAGCTCTGGGATTTGTGGGTGTCAGAGTCGAGAGGGACTTTGGACAGGACACGTGTCAGAGCTGCAAGGGGCTGGGGAGACAGACAAGTCCAACTCTTTCCTTTTACCGGTGGGGCAGCTGAGGCCCAAAGAAGGGGAGACACTTGCCCATAGTCACCTAGCAGACACAGAACCTTGGACTCCCAAACCTTGTGGCTGCCTCTGGGGCCTGGGCAGGGAGGCTGTACCCCAGCATGGATATTTGCCAAGCTTGCCCACATAAGACCCAGCTTTACCCTTGTGATGACAGGAGGGTGGGAGATGGGAAATGAGGAGATATGGCTCTTAGGGCTGATGAAGGATGACAGATAAGGAGGAACTGGGAAAGATGGAACAGACCTTTGTCTAAAGTTTCCATGGGCAGGAAGAAGCAATTGCTGGAGCCTGAGTTATAAGGTAAGAAGGGGGAGGCTAGGCCTAAAACCACCTCCAGGCTCCGGGAAGAAAGATGGGGAATTCCAGATCCTCAGCTGAAAAACCTTGACATGGGCAGATTATCAGTAAGCCTGGGCCTTATCATCTTTTTCCAAACCCTGCTTCCCACAAAGTCCCTGAAGCCTTCCAGTAAGTAGAAGAGAAACTTCCAGGTGTCTCTGTGTCCTTCTGGTGACAAGGGAGCCCTAATGTCTCCTTCCTCCACCCTGAAGCCTACAAAACAATCTCTGGCTTTGGTCTCCGTATCTCCAAGGAGAGCTGTGACCAGGACCAAGGCTGCTCATACAGCCCTTTTGGGCTGAAGGCTTCTGGAAATTTTACTTTGAAGGGGCAGCCATGCTGGGGATAGAGGGAAAAGTCACCCCACCTTGAGCAAAGACACCCCAAAACTGTGCCACCCCCATCATAGGATCATAGGGACTTCAGAGGGCTAACGACTTTAACACTCCCATTTAACAGATAAGGAAACTGGGACCCAGGGAGTGAAGGGCCTTGAGTACAAAGGGAGTAAGCATCCAAGCAGGACATGAACCCACAGACTATAGAGCCATAGCTTTTCCCATGCACTCAATGCTGCTCATAGCCTGTGATGAAAGGGGGGGAGACGAAGGATCTTGAGTAATGTCTCTAGAAGGCCACTCTTGGAAGGAACACCCTGAGGACCTCTTACCTAGCCTGGGGCGGAGCCCTGCCCCCAGTATCAGCCTTACATGGGCACAGAGTATGGATGCCTGTGGGGAGTTCTTTACCACACACATACCTCCACCACCATGAGGGGGCTCAGGAGACTTCTCTTTAGAGCAAGCTGTATCTTTTTGACCTGGTATCTCTAAGAGCCCAGGCTTCCCAGGATGCTCCCTGCAGTCAACCTATCTAAGCCCCTCACCCCCATTTGGAGCTAGGCTATTCCTGGGCAGGAGACATCATTACTGCCTTCCCTAACTTAGTGTATCAGCTCTCTCCCCAGCACTCAGGAGAATCCCACCTTGGGCAGAGAGAAATCCCCGCCACTGGAAAGCCTCCAGGGGCTAATGAAGGAGGAGGCGGGGTCAGACTGACTACTTAAGAGGGGTCTCCAGAAGGGGCTCAGAGAGAGAAAGGAAAGAGGAGCCTCAGCTGCTGTGGGGTGGCTGCATCAGAGAGAGAGAGCTATGAAGGAAGCAGCCCTCCCTCTCTGCCTCCATCTTCTCTTCCTCCTCCTCCTCTTCCTCCTCCAAGGCCAGGGTAGTTGGGGTAAGTTCCCTGTCTCCTGACCCGTTAATAGGGCCTCTGAATAATGGGTAGAGTGGCAATGTCCCCAGGGTTCTGGTACTGCCTTTATCTCTGATCGGCCTTGTGGCCCTCAGCAAGTCACCAGGGAGTCGGGGAAAGGAGGCAGGTAGGAGACCCAAGTCTAAATCCCAGCTCTGCTCCTTCTTGACCTTAGGCCAGTTACTTAACCTCTCCCATACTTGGCTTCCTCACTAGACTGATCTCTACAGCCCCAGCAAGTTCCTGAGCCTATGATCCTAAGTCACTCCCCACTCTGGGCCTCAGTTTCTCCATCTGAAAAATTAGGGTTTAGATACACGGGGCATTTTTATTTGCTCATTCATTCGTTAATTTATCTCCAAGGTCTCTCCCGGCTTAGACATTCCATACTCTGGGTTCTAAGGTCCCTCCCAGTTCTTACAGACTATGTTCCCAGCCAGCACAGCTCTGATCTTCAAACATTCTTTCTAGCTCTGACATTCCATGTTCTAAGGCCCCTTGAAGCTACAGAACTTTGTGGGAAGGATCCATGAATTTAGTGTCTGGGGGCCCTGGAGTTACAGAGTTGGGGTACAGATCAGGATCTCCAATCCCACCAAATGATGGTGGAAGGAGTAAAGGGGATGGGGCAGGCAGTTAAGCTAACCACCCAACCATAGGACCACAGCTGAATGGGAACTCCCTCATTTTACAGAGGAAGAAACAGGCTTAGTGAGAAGAGATTTGTGCAAGGTCCCATAGTTAGCTGGCAATCCACTACGCCTTGATGTCCCTGGGAACGTGTGTGTGATGTCAATGGTAAAAGCAATTTGACATCAGGGGGTCTAGGGGTTAAATCCTGACTCTGACCTGGTGAAAATCACTTTCCTTCTTTGGCTTTGGGTTTCTGGAAAATGAAGTGGGTGGACTAGAACATCTCTAGTCTCTTCGGGCTCTAAGTCTAATGTACGATCTGCTGATATTAAGCCCTGAGCCCAGCTCCCTGCCCGCCCCAGAGGCCCTCCCCTTCTACCTGTTCTCCTTAGGGGAGCCTGGGGAGGCAGAGAATCCTTTGCGAGTGGAGCCGAAGCAGCCAGTGGTCCAAGTGGGAGGCTCCATTCAGCTCCGATGCTCTCTGGCCTGCCCTCAGAAGGAAGCCACAGTACAATGGAAGGGGCTGGATACCAGCCTGGGTCACGTCTCCTCAGTGCCAGGCCTCAGCATCCTCACCATTCCCGAGGCCACATTCTCTATGGACGGGATCAAGGTGTGTACCAGCACATGCCAAGGCAGGACCTACCAGAACAGTGTCAACCTGCTGGTATACGGTAAGTCCTATCCTGGCAAGAAAGCTGGGCAGGCACGAGGGACCCTGGCAGGAAACAAAGCCAGCAGGGCCCCAGCTCTGCCCCAGTTACCCAGCATTGACCCTTGGCCAGTTCCACCTTCTCTCTTTGGCTTAGCTTTCCCCTCTAAAGAATGGTCAGGGTAATCCAGCCTTGTTGGGAGGACTGGATCTGAAAAGCAATGAGGAAGCTGCATGAACATAAGGGTTAATGTCACTGCTAATGACCCAGGCTGAGCAGAGACAGGAGACCTGGCTCTGATCCCAACTCACTGTGTGGGGGCAGAGCTTTGGGCGGGCCCCTTCCCTTTTATGTGCCTCAGTTTCCATATTTGTAAAATGAGAAGGTTAAGGCGAGTTAATTTATTAAGACCTGTCTCTGAGACAGGCAGAAGTTGAGAGAAAAGAAGCCAACGAGAAACAGACAGAAAAACAGAGATTAAAAGGAGGGACAAGAAGCCCCTAGTGCACAGAGCACCAGCCCTGGAGTCGGGAGGACCCAGGTTCAAATAAGACCTCAGACACTTACTAGCTGTGTGACCCTGGGCAAGTCACTTAACCCTGATTGCCACTCCCCCCCCCAAAAAAAGTGACAAGGAGCAGATAGAGACACAAATAGCTAGAATCCAGGACCATTCCTCATCAACCTCACTGGCTCTTTCAGCTTTTCCTGACAAACTGGAGGTGTCCCCAAGCACCCTGGTGCCTGGGCAAGGTGCCACCCTGGTCTGCTCAGCCCGAGAGGTCTTCCCTTATGACAGTCTGACCTTCACCTGGTACCGGGGCGATGAGAAGCTGGGGGGACTGCAGTCCTTGGACAGGGAGATGGGGCTTGAGCAGGAGGAAGAGACCAGGGAGGAGCTGGAGGTGTACTGGGTCACTGAGCGCTGGACCCTGCCAGCGGAGCTTGTAACCCTGGGACCGGAGCTCCGCTGCCTAGTAGAGATGACGCTGGAGCAGCAGGTTTTCAACCATAGCCGGGCCATAGCTGGTGAGTCCTCTATTCAACTCCTGGCCAGCCCCGGCCCTTTGGACTCAACCCCCTCCTCCAGGCCCACCTGGAAGCATTAGCCTTCCTCCCAAATTCTGGGCACTCTGGAGTTTCCACTTATAACATTTGCCTGACCTGGTTTGAGACCCTTAGGGAGGCACAATGTCTCCTTCCTTCCTCTGGAAAAGGATCTCTTCCTTCCCTCCAGGAGACCCATGCCCCATTTTTCTTAGTGGGGGGATGGGGAGGAAGCAGCCACTCATTAGGTTGGGGGAAGGGTACTGAAGAGAAACCTTCTTCCCCAAAGCAGTAAAAATACCCCCCCTTTCTTTTCCCAGTCATTTCCAGGATGACATCCCCAGAACCAAGCATCCCTCTACCAACAAAGACCACTGTGGGGCTGGTTCTGCCTGCTTCCGAAGCCTCTACAGTACCAGGTTACAGTCCCAGCGTCCCTGACACCATAGCTCCCCCGCTAACTTTGGGCCCTGGGTCTTCACTATCCCCTGCCTCAAAACCCAGCTCTACTTATCTTTGCCTCCCCAAGATATCCCCATCCTGGGATCCAGGGGACAATGGGAGACCCCTGAAATTAATATGCCAGGCGGACTGTGAACCTGGGGCATCGGTGCGCTGGACTCAGGCCCCAGGCAGGCTGGCAGACTACCAGAGACAGGAGGCTGGAGCTCAAGCCACCCTAATCCTACTGCATCCAGGGCCCCACAACAGGGGACTGTACGAGTGCCAACTTGAACCTGGGGGCCAAAAAGATAGTTATTACCTGGACAAGTCCATCTGTGAGTCCCTGAGGGATGGCAGGGCAGGGCCTGGGCAGGGGTGGGGAGTGAGGGGGGGGGCGGACAGTGACAGGGGAGAGGGAGCAGAGCTTGGGCAGGCTGAGAGGTGCAGCCCTCATGGAACCCCATTTCCTTTCCCAGGGTCTGATAGTGAAATAATGGACAACTCAGCAGCCCTATGGACAGGTGGCTGCATGCTGGGGTTGATCCTTGTGACCTTTGTATCTTACCGCCTGTGGAAATGGCTCAGGGCTAAGGACTCTGCCAGTCCCCAAAACTGCGCCCAGATGTGAGAGCACACTCTGCCACAGCCCCGGGTGAATACAAAGCTCTGGATCTTTGCCGGCTTCCAAGGCTATAGAGTGGGATCCCTGGTCCCTGCGTGGCCCAGTGTAAGAAGTGGGGAGGCTATCCCCCATCCCAAACCCCAGACATGAGGCAACCCTGCCTCCCCTGGGTGTGCCAAATGGACACAGGGAAAACCAACTGCCTGCCCCCCACCCCCAACCCCCAAGGACCCAGGAAACTGGCTCCAGCAGCTTTCCCTGCAGCTACATGGAAGGAGCTGGGTTGGGTTCGGGGAGTTTGGGGAGGTCTCTTCTCAGCTGGGTCACATCAGACAGCTCTTCTCTTGGGTGGGGATGGAGGCGGGGAGGCTATCCTGGTCACTCCAAGGATCTGACTAATAAAGAACTCATCTGTGTGTGGAGCTGCTGTTTGTGCTGAGTGAGAGTCAGACAGCTCAGACTGTCAGAGCCGGGAGGGGCCTTAAAAGAAAGACGGCCAGAAGTGACTGGGCCCTTAGAGATCACTAATCTCCACATTTAATATAGAAACAGAATTAAGAGGGCCAGGATTCTCTGATATTTACTAACCCTGTGCCATGGGTAAGTCATTGGACCTAGGTAGCGTGGTCAATAAAGCACCAGGCCTGGAGTCAGAAGATCTGAGTTCAAATGTGACCTCAGACACCTATGGGCTGTGTGACCCTGGGCAAGTCACTTAACTTTGGTCTGCCTCAGTTTCCTCAGCTGCAAAATAGGGATAATAGTAGCATCTACCTCCAAGTGTTCTTGTGAGGCTCCGATGGTCTTTGTAAAACGCACGGCATGATGCCTACACCTTATAAATCCTCGTTTCCTTCCTTCCCTGGGCCTGTTTCCTCAATTGTAAAACAAGAGGATGAGGTCCCCTCCAGCTCTAGATCCAGGATCCCACAAGTCCCTATATGAATGCAGCAAGTGTTTCTTGAGTGCTCGCCATGTGCTTGGCACTGTACAGAACCAACCCCCCTAGTCCCAGCCCACAAGGAGCTAACAGACACGGAGACACGGGGACACGGCTTAAATACAAACTAACTGGGGGTGGGAGAGGGGTAGGGAGGACCAGCAGCTCTCTGGATCCAGAGGACCCTCCCACTGGGCCTCACCAAGACTGGGAAGGAAGCGAGGAGCTCCTTGGCACAGAGGTGAGGAAGGACTGCTGCAGCCTCCCCTCCTCAAATGTCTCCCCACTGTAATCCAGCCTCCATAGTGACTAACATGATTTTCCTGGCACACAAGCAGAGTGTCTGAAAGCCCTGAAGCAATGTGGGGACGTGGCCCAATCTGCTCTTGGGAAAGGAGGCCTGGGAGGCCTTGGGGAAGAGGTCTGGAGCAGGGACAGCCTAGAGGTGGGGAGATTGATAAAGAAATGACTAAAGAAGTCCAGGTGAGAGGTAGTACTAAGGGTCTCCACTAGAGCCACAGCTCTGTGAAGGAAGTAAGTGGACAAAACCTGACCACTGATTGGAAGGGGCAGCTAAGGAGAATGAACTGGCAAGGACAGCTCTGAGGTCTCAAGCTTGGTGAAAAGGGAAGAAAGTGGGGTCCTTGATGGAAACAGAGGTCAGGAAAAAGGGAAGGGTTTGGATAAGGAGAGTCTGGCCACAGGTGAAGAAGTCTAGCCCATGAAAGGTAGAGGGTCTCCCCTCTAGTCTCAGGGCTTAGAGGCCTGGGGGACCTGATGGGGTCAGGGGGTTATGTCAGAGAACATCAATTGGGAGGAGGAAAGGAGACAGTGGGGGGGACAGGTCTGGAGTCCAGTGGAGCTGGGCCTTCATCTGGACTTCAGATTGAAGTATCTCCTTTCCTCCTTCTCTTTGCCTGAACCCAGTTAAACCCAGGATTAGCAGAAGGGCCAGGGGGAAAGTTTAAATTACCCAAAGATGAGGAAACAGGCCCAGAGGGAGAGTCAGCTGGGATATAAACTCAGCATCAGAAACTAGCACTGTGAGCTGGGGAAGCTTCATAGTCTCAAAGCAAGGAAGGGCTTATCATTAGTGGGGTTTTTTTTAAACCAAATGTTTATTGATATCTTTTTTTACATTTCCTACCATTCCCAATGTATCCCAATCGACTACCTCTGCCTGGAGAGTCATCCTTTATAATAAAGAATTAAAATTGAGGAATAATTATAATAACTCAACAAAACTAACCAGTATTACCCCAGAAGTCTTGAGTTCCATGCAACACTCCACACCCATGCTCCTCTGCCTCAGCAAAACATGAAGGGAAGCTGTCTTCTTGTAGCTCTTCTTGGAAGCCAAGCCCAGGCATTCCCATTTCAGTGATGACTTAGGACATGAGGAAAGGAGTTGTAGCCACCACTTTGACATACAAGGTAGCATATGTATCATGAGGTACTTCCAAAGGAACAGGCTGGCTGGGGAGAGCTCTGGGCTAGAGAGAGAATACAGTAGACTTGGAGCTGGTCCAGGCCCTTCTTCTGGTGAGCATGTACCCACGGGCAAGACCATTTCTTCTAAAAATGAGAGTGTCAGATTGAATGACCAAGGACTATTCATGAACTCCTGGTCAATGGAGGAGAGACATTCCCCTACTCACTTCTCCTAGAGTGGTCTAAAATCACTTCCTCCAATTTATTGGGAGAAGAAGAAAGGGAGCGATAGATTAGGGTAAATTATCTCATATAAAAGAGGCAAGAGAAAACTGTTACAATGGAGGGGAAGAGCAGGGAGGTGAAAGGGAATGGGGCAACCTGATTCTCATTGAATTTGGTCTAAGGTGGGAATAACATATACACTCAATTGGGTATCTTACCCTACAGGAAAATAGGGGGTTAAGGAATAAGAGAGGGGAAGATAGAAGGGAAGGCAGATTGGGGGAGAGGGTAGTTAGAAGAAAACATTTTTGAAAAGGGACAGGGTCAAAGGAGAAAGTAGAATAAGTGGAGGTCAGGATAGGATGGAGGGAAGTATAGTAAGTCTTTCACAATATAACTACTATGGAAATGATTTGGGTAACTACATATGTACAATCTATATGGAATTGCTTATCTTCCCAGTGGGGGTGAGTGAGGAGGGAAGAGGGGAAAAGAATCTGGAACTCAAAGTTTTAAAAACAAATGTTTAAAAATTTGTTTTTTACATGCAAGTGGGAAATAAGATATACGGGTACTGGGGTACAGAAACCCATCTCGCCCTACTAGAAAGTTAGGGAGATGGAGGAGGAGGATATAAGAGAGAACACATTGGGGGAAGGGATATTCAGTAGGCTTGCTATTTTGGGGTGGGAGGTAGGGGAAAGATGGGGAGGGAAAAATTATAACTCAAAATCTTGTGGAAATGAATGTTGGAAACTAAAAATAAATAAATTAAAAATTTTAAAAATTAAAAATAAAATCACTTCCTCCATTCCCCACCCCCCCACACACACACCCGTTACCTGAGAAGGAAGCAAAATCCCCACTGGCCATAATCATCCATGTCAAAAACAGCAATAAGTCCCTCAGAGTAAGATGAAAAAACTTGAGCTAATTTCCCGAATTAGTGGCTGCACTTTGTGAGTTTCCCAAAATACTAAAAGTAAAGAGTCTCTATTCTGAGTAGGAGACCACATCCTGGCCCTGAGGAAGCCCTTACTACTAGGTGATCTAGGTCTGCTCTTAGTGCCCGAAAGGGCGACATCCACTGTTGTCAGAAATGCACCAGTCTGAGGGGGAGATGGCAGAAATCCCACCCCACCCCCAACAGCGGCACCTTAACAGGATGTCCCTCCAGTACAGAAATGAATGTTTGAGGAACTGAGATGAGAGTCCATCATCGTCTCACGCCCTAACGTCTAAACCACATTCTCAGAGTCTGGAAATGGATCCCCGAGAGAGCGTCCTCCCATTCCAAACTGAAATGGACCAGAAACCAAGCCCGGGAAGAATCAGCCATTTCATGCCAGTAACTGCTAAGTGGCCAGGCACGGGGCTAAGTGCTGGAGAGCAAAGGAACAGTCCCTGTTCTGATGGAGCTCTCAGTCTAATGAAGGAGATAACTCGGAAACACTAATGTACAAACAAGATACTGGAAACACCAACAGAGGAAAGGTACTAGAGTTGAGGGGGGCATCAGAAAAGGCTTCCTACAGAAGGTGGGATTTTAACTGGAGACTGAAGGAAGCCAGGAGGCAGAGATGAGAGGGCAGCAGTGCAGGCATGGAGGATGCCAAATGAAATGCCCAGGAACAGAAAGAGGCCAGTGTATGTGCCAGGGGCGCAGGGTTGGGGGTGGAGAACGTTAAGAAAACTGGAAAGGTTGGTTTGGGGGCGGGGCTGATTATGAAGACCTTTCAACACCAAACAGGCTTTTATATACTGGATCCTGGAGATGACAGAGAGCGACTGTTGAGTTTATAGAGTGTGGAGGCACTGGGGTGGGAGGGGCCCTTGTTTGGAACTTCACTTAAGAAGATCATTTTGGCAGGGGAGTAGAGGATAAACAGGCAGAAAGACCAGTCAGCAGGCTATGGCAAGAGTTCCAGGCATGAGGTGATGAGTCTGTTCTAGAGTGGTGACAATGTCAGGAGTGAAGGGGGCATATATGGGAAATGTTACGTAGGTAAAATCAACAGCATTTGACAATTAGATTGGGAGGTGGGGGATAAGAGACAATGGTGAGTCCAGCAATGACATGTGGGTTCAAGCCTGGGTGAATAAAGACAGGGGGATCCTGAAAAGTCACAGGACAGTTAGGAAGAGGGGAATGTCTGGAGGGAAAGAGAATGAATTGAATTTTGGACATGTTGAGTTTAAGGTGCCTGTAGCTCAAGATAACCAAAAGGGAGCTGGAGATTCAGGACTGGAGATCAGCAAGAGAGGTTAGAGCCAGATATGCAGACTTGAGAATCATCGGCACAGAGGATAACTGGATCCATAGTAGCAGTGAAATAGTCTAGAGGGAGAAGAGAAGAGGGCCCAGGACAAAACCCTGTGGAACACCCATAGAGGGTGTGACCTGGATAAAGATCCAGCAAAAAAAAGTCTGAGAAGGAGCAGTCAGATTGGTAGGAGAACCAGGAAAGAGCAGGGTCACAAAAACCTAAAGGGAAGAGGGTGATGGACAGTATATAAGGCAGCAGAGAAGTGACAAAGGTTAAGGACTGAGAAAAGGCCATGTGATTTGGCAACTAGGAGATCTCCAGTAACTTAGTTGAGAGCAGTTTCGGCTGAATGATGAAGTCAAAAGTCAGACTGTAAAAAGCCAGGAAGAGAATGAGAGGAAAAGAGGTGGAGGCATCTATTCTATAGACGTCCTTTTTAAGGAGTTTGGCCACAAAAGGGAGGAGAGAGACAGAGTGATAGCCTTTTGGGATGGATGGATCAAGTGAGGGGTTTTGAGGACAGAGGCCTCGTAGGCAGTAGGGAAACAACCAGTAGAGGAAGGGAGGAGGAAAATAAGTGAGAAAGTGGAGATGACAGGCGGGGCAATCTGTTCAAGGAGACAAGCCGGAATGGGTTACTTGTTCCTGGGAGAAGGGTAGCTCTAGGTAATGACTGGTGGTTTTCCCAGACTCCCACTCCATCCAGGACTGATTCCAGCCCCGATTCACTTTTCTCCTTGACCATCTCACTAGTCCTTTCCTGACCCCCACTCCCTACCATGGCCTGTCAGCTCCTTCTCTCAGCACGGACTGCCTTTGAATCTGTACTTGTATCAATGCTTGGCACACAGTAAGTAAGCACTCCACGGCTTTTTCATTCATTCAGAGCCTCATACCTAGCACAGCAGTCATTCACATTTGCTGAGAAGTTGCCCTAAAAGTCTTCTTCTTTGCCTGTGCCTCTCTTTTCTAATATTCTGGGCCAGGGTGTCTCCCTCAGCCCCGGGGCTCCAAAAGGGCAAGGCTGTCTCTTCCCTCATAAATGGGACTTTCACAAGGCAGACACGAAGTCTACCCCACATACCAGAGGCTTCCTGGGGAAAAGGGCTCTTTCCCTCCCACCTCGAATCTAGGGCAGGGGCTCCATAAACACAGGGGCTGCCTCTCAGTCACATCTAAGGCTCTCTGAAGCAGAGACCATGACTAGCTCCTGGAATTGACACTCCCATTAAGCAAAAACTCTTGTCTGGACCTCGGGGCGGGGACACTGAATCCCTACAGGCATTTGGGTTCTGTCCTCCAGAACAGAGTCCTGTTCCAATCTCAGACAGGAGGGAAGCTAAGCAGATTTTAACAATAATAATAATCATAAACAAAAACCAGCCTTCCAGGCCAGTTTCCAAGCTGGGCGTCAGAAGTCCGAGGCACATCCCCGCGAATCCCGCGTCCCTGGCAACCAGGAGCCGTTGCTAAGGGGCGGGCCCTCCGCCCACACTTAAGATGGCGTACTAGCAGCGTCATACCAGGAACAGCTTTCCCCAGCAAGCCAAGAGCAAGGGAGGCCAGGCTAGTGTCTGGCAAAGGTCATCCTGGGGGCCTGCGCCCATAGTCTCCGCCCTGCTGGAGAGGATTTAAGTCAGAGGCAGCGTCTCTTCATTAACATCAAGGCTCCCTGTAGCCCACCTTTGCACCCAAAGCGCTGGCGACGACGATGCCGCCAGCAGCCAACATGGCTGGCACACCGCTTCCTGCACCGCCCCGTGCCAAGATGGTGGCGCTTCCGGCTCCTGGTCGGCCCGCAGGGAAGATGGCGGAGAAGCGGCGGCCCACGGCGCCGGTGGCGGGGGCTTCGGAGGCTCGGCGGGCGAGCCCGGCACGGGGCCTGGTTACCGAAAGCGAGGAGGAGTTCCTGCGGCAGGCCGGGGTGACGGCCATGCTCCGCGCGGCGCTGCTCAAGGTGCTGGAGGCGCGACCAGACGAGCCGCTCCCCTTCCTGGCCCACTACTTTGACAACCTGGGCCTGCGCTCGCCAGCCAACGGCGCTGCCGGGGAGTCCCCGGGCCTGCTTCTCCTGCAGCAGCAGCGCATCGGCCGCGCCCTGTGGCACCTGCGCCTGGCTCACCACTCCCAGAGGTGCGGGGGTCGGGCCGGGCGGGTAAACCGACCGACGGACCCACCGAGCGGCTGGGCCGCAGCCTTCGTAGACTACGAGTCCCAGCGTCCTTCGTGCGTCGCGGGGCATGCTGGGAATAGTAGTCTCCGACATAAATATACACACCCCTTTCTTTCTTCCTCCTCCCCCTTTTGGTGTGGGCGGCGCGCTGCATGTTGGGCCTTGTAGTCTTTCCCTGCCAAAACGTGGAGGCCAGACTGTCTTTGGGACCTGAAACTGATCCCAGCCCTTAGACTCCCAAGCGAAGCTTAGAACCTAGGACATAGGATGTCAGAGCTGGGAGGGACCTTGAAGGTCTCTGTTAGTCTAAGCCTTTCATTTTAAGTGGGAGGTCTCACGTTACCGAACAGCCCCCAGAAAAAGGATCTTTGAGGTTGGGTGGTGAGTGTGGAAGGTGGGGGAAGGGAATCTCGGACAGCATCCCTGGGTTCTAGCCCCAGCTCTAGTTTGAGCAATGCATTTCACCACTCCAGGATTCAGTTTTCTCCTTTATATAAATAGGGATAATTAGATTTTCCCTGCCACTGATAAAACACTAGTGACTTAAATGGCTGGGGCAAATCACTTGTCTTCCCTAGGCCCTAGTTTCTCCATCTGTAAAATCATAGATTTGGACCAGGGGAGGACCTTACAGATAATCTAATCCAATCCTTTTACTTTGAAGATTTTACAAATCTAGGCCTAGAGAATTTGAGTGACATGTACAAGGTCACACAAGTAGCAGTAGGTGGCAGAACCTGGTTTTAAACCCTGGTTCCTCTCTGCCTGTGGAACCAGCCGGCCTTATGAGCTATTAGATGTTGTCTTACACTTCTGTACAATCCTGTCTTTTCTCTTGATTCCCACAATGCACCACCACTTTGTGGCAGGGCTGGAATGAAAAGCCAGGTGTCCTGACTCCATCCTCCCAGCCTACATTGGCCCTTGTTCACCTCTCTCTGATAATGAATAGACTGTGAACACCAGGCCTCTTGTTTCTAAGAATGGTTTGCTCCTAAAATGCCAGGATTGTAATTTTTCATTCAGGAGGGAACCATATACATACCCCAGTTTTTATTATTACCCTTTTATTATTTTATGGTCTAATCATCATTGTTTTGTATTCTGGAACAGCTTTATACCCTTACCTCATTCATCTTCCCAATAATCTGGCAGATGACAAATCCCTTTAAGCTGACTTTACACAGAAACAAAGCCTGGGTAAGAGGGAGGAGCAGATACTGGGTCAGACAGGGACTCGTCTGGGAACCTAAGTCCCTCTGGATCCTCTCCCATTTCTCCAGAGAACAGCTCATTTAGGTTTTTTGTGGCCCAGAGGCACAATCCCCTCCTACCATTGTGCCAGGGCAATGGGGCTCAGACTAGCATGTTCTCCTTGCCTTTCTGCCTTTCCTGCTCTTTTTAGGGTATGGCCAGAAAAGGAGGGGCAGTGGAGAACACTGCCACAAACACTACTCTCCCCTGTGGAGGCCACATCGGCACATATAAGGGGGTGTCAGCATCAGGTTTGAGGTCACAGACTGGAAAAAGGCCCTGGCCTGGGAGGCACAGACCCGACTTGCTGTGTAACTTTGAGCAAATCTGCTGTTTTCTGGGCCTCAGGGCTTTGAACTAAGGCCCCTTCCAAGTGTGATTTTCAACAAATTCAACAAACCATCCTATATATGCTATGCAGAGGAGTGTGCTAGGCACTGGACATACAGAAACTAAATGACCCAGTCCTTGACTTGAAGGGGCTTGCACTTTCCTGGGGGGTGGGGAGTGGGAAGGCAGAGCCAGGATGTGACATGACCAGAGATCAATGTAACATAAGGAATGGAGGGGGCCAAGGAGAGTTCAGAAAAAGTGGTAGGGAAAAGATCATAAGAGGGTTGGGGAGAGTGGGGGACACTGGGGAGAGAGGTGAGCCTTGGAGAAAGTGAAGGCCTTCTGCAAGGCCTGGATTAGGAAGAGGCGTGTGGTGTGCAGCCTGAGCATGAACAAAGGACCTGGGAAGCCAAGTTCAGAGGACAGCCAGCAGCCCAGGTCCAGCTGACTGAGCACAGAGGGGGGGGGGGGGGTGGCATGTAAATTAATGATGGAAAGACGATCTGGAGCTAAATCCCAAAAAGCTTGAAATGCTAGATTGGAGAGTTTAGATTTTATCCTCCAGGCACTAGGGAGCCATAGTGGGAGTGATAGTCAAACCTATACCTGAGGGAAATTAGTTTGGTAGCTGCCTGATGACTGAAGAGGAGAGAGACAAGGCTGGGAGGCTACTGAGTTGTCCAAGAAGGTGTGTGGGAGGTGTTGAGCTAGACGACTACCCTGCCCCCAGGTGAAGAAAGGGATGGAAGAAGGAGAGGTGATGATAGAAGTGCTAAGTATTAATGCCTGATCAGCTCGTTGGGGTGGGGAAAGGGCAGATTCTTCCCAAGCACTGGAAGGATGCTGGTACCCTCGACAAAAACTGGGAAATGTTGAGGAGGGACAGAGGAACAGGCAGCCAATCTGCACTGAGGGTTTGAATCCTGTCTCTGTCACATATCTGGGGGTTCCAGCTGATAACTTCCCTGGTCCCTCCAGCTCCAAACCTGTGCTCCTGTGATGAGTTCAGTCCTGAGCCTATTGAAGATGCTGAAAGGCCATGCAGAGAAGAGCTCATAACGAAATATAGACCTAGTCATGCGTGGCCAGGGGGAAGGGCTGGTGAATAAGCCCAGGGGATGAGATGAGCTCACTGAATGGAGAAGGAAAAGGTAGCAGTAAAAGTGAGATTTTAACCAAAAGTATCATTGAGTCACCATCTATTTAGAGGTCTCTTCTAACCTGTCACTTTGTGGTTCCATCCTTTTTCTACCTCATCTCAGCTCCATGAGCCAGTCCCATTATTTACCCTGACCTCTAAGCCCTTTGTGAGGAAAGAAAACCCCATGGCAGGGAATCCTCAGCCCCTCCTTGGGCCACAGGAACTCTGGGAGATAGAAGTGGATGTCAAGGGAGCAGGTGTAGGGGTAGTGGGCCCCAAGCTGGGTGGCTTAGCCGAAGAGCATGAAGGGGAGAGGAACCCTCTAGGGGCAAAGGTGACGAGTCCATCTGGTGGATTGTGAGCTTCCTGCCCCAGTGCTATTGGTTAGGTGAGCTTGGCGGGTGGCCAGAAGCCCTTCAGAGCAGACATCCCCCAGCCCTGAACTGGTCCAGAGGGACAGGGGAGGCAGGAGGATGAGAGTCACAGTTCACCTGCAGCTTTGTTTGCCCCCCACATCCTGCAGGACTGCCTTCAACAACAATGTCAGTGTGGCCTATGAGTGCCTGAGTGCCAGTGGCCGGAAGAAGAGGCCGGGCCTCGATGGACATACCTACAGTGAGCTGCTGAAGCGCATCTGCAGAGATGGGGAAGCCCCAGAGGAGATCGTGTCCCCCCTCCTGCGGAAGATCCAGTGCCGGGACCACGAGGCCGTCCCCTTTGACATCTTCCGCTATGGCATGCTCACCTGTTTTGTGCTTCTAGAGTTTGTGGCCCGGGCAGATGCCCTCTACGAGGTCCTGGATGACTCAGGCCAGGCTGACCGCCGGGTGTGCCAGGCAGTGCTAGACACCCTAGAGGGGGCCCTCTTGGCTGGTGATTTTGAAGCCCCCAGTCGATACCTCGAAGCCGGATCTCAGCTGGGCCCTGACTGCCTCGCCCTGGCCATGGACCGGGCCCTACTGGCCCGCAAGCCCAACTCGGCCATGCTAAGGGACGAGTTCCTGGAGAAAGCTGCTACCCTGTTTATTGCCAAGGTCAGGCCTGTGGGCTAACCCCAAAGCTGCCAAACCTTTCAGGGATCAACCTGGCCCATGATATGGGTTGGGATAGTGGGGATCAAAGGGCAAGGCTACTCCACCCTCCTCTTGGCCCCTGACTCCACTCTGCCCTCAGATACCTCATTCCTTTCCCTGAGCCCTCACTAGGAAACGCTGTCTGGCTGGCTTGGGAATTCCTAGGAGAAAGGGATAGGGCCTGGGCTGCTGGCAGCTCAGACTGCTCAGCTTCTCCCAGAAGGACAGTGCCATGGCATGTTGGGAATGCCAGGGAACCTGACAGACGAAAGACCAGCTCTTTCTCAGCCCAAGCTTATTCAGTCTCACTTCTCCTTGGGGACCAGTCTTGGGGAGATCAGCACCCTCTCTCTAGCCCCTGAAAAGCCTCTCCCTGAGGTGAGAATCAGAATCTAGGTGGTTTCCCACAGGGGAGAGGGCTCAGGTCCTGAGATCATTTTCTGGGCTGGAAATAGAGCTCCCCAATCTGCCCATGGCTCCATCCAGCTTAGCATTGAGGCCTGATTCTCCCCGGCTGTCCACCTGTGGCTTTCCCTTGCCTGCCACTGGTACCCTCTCTGCTCCTTGGGCTGGGGCTCCAATTTGTCCCAAGTTTCCATCTTCACTCTAATAAATTCTTTATAACCTCTGCCCACCACTGTCTCTATGGATGAGTCAAGGCAGCTTTTTCCTGCCTGCTTTCAGCATCAGCCAAAAGAATGAGCTCCCCTGATTGAAACAGAAGCTTCCTGTCCCCATCTTCCTTAAGTTGATGTCACTCAGCCCCAGGCAGGGCCTTTCATCAGATCTATAATTCCTTGAACTCCATTCCCTGGCCTGAGAGATGAGAAATGTTGACTTGGGTCTCTTGAGACAAGGTGGCCCTAACTAATGCTTTGTGCAGGCTAAGAACATGGTCTGTGGGGGGGGGGGGTCCACAAGCCTTACTCATCGCCCTCCTCATCAGTTACCTGTGTTCAAGGCTCACACATGGAAGCCAAGAGCCAGTGGAGCCTAGAGTCAGGTGTCCACCAGCCCTCCCTGCTTCTGACCCCTCAGCTGCTGGAGAAAGCCATGAAATGGCACCAACATATCAACTACAAATTCATGCTTGACCTTTGCTGGGCCCTCCAGTCCTGGGGCTTGCCTGGCCCACACCCCACTGTGGGTGCCACAGACCTCACCCCTTGTGCTCCACCCTGCCATACTCACACATTCACACTCAGCAGATGACCTCACCTCCCATCTAGCAGGAGCTAGAAGCTCCCTCATCTCTCAGCCTCTAGTCTCAGCAGGTCTCTCCCTCTATCCCCATCCTTCCTGTCTAAAAAGGAGGGATGCTTCTGGCCAAGGCTAATGCTTCCATCTATTCCTGACGTCCTAGTTCATCCCACCTCCTCTGGAGACCTTGCTCCATAAAGAAAGCCCACTTTTTTTGGCACCTTCTGACTCTTCCTCTCCAACGAGTACACAAGCTTAGTTCTGCCCCATCCTTCAAAACAAAACAACTCTCCAGCAATCCCTTCTAACCTAACAGTCTGTAGTGGGGGTTATGAGCTAATGACCTGGGATTGGAGGTGCCACCAGCTTTTCATACCCATTTCTCATTCCTGTTGCTGATTGATAAACCAGCAACCAACCACATCAAGGAGGGAAAGAATGCCCTGGCACGAAACTCCTCCATCCAAATGTGGCCTATTGAAGGCTAGCCATAGCCAGCCAGGTCTGGAGTCAGACTGAAGGCAACTCAGCACAGGGCTATTCCAAATGAGGGACACAGGGTTTCACAAAGAATCTCTAGTTTCTTGTTTTTACATCATCCCCATATACCTCCCTCCCCAGTAAGCCAGCCCTTGTAACAAAGAATAAAAAGGGGGACACAGAACAGCTCTTCAGAGCTAACCAACCTATCCATGTCCCCCAGCCATAGTCCCCCCACCCCATACAAAGCAGGGAAGGTGGTTTTCCAAGCACCCTATTCAATCCAGACCATTTTTATGGGATAACAATAGCACAAAGGGAGACTCCATCATTGATGTTTGGTGGTGAATAGTAGCATTTTTCTTCAAGATGTGTATCTCAAAGGTCAACAGCAAGGACTGTCAGACTCGGGGTTAGGACACCTGGCCTGGCCTTCATCTTACCCAAGGCCTTGGACTGGAGCCCCTGAGCCTCCCTTATCTGTATATGCCTGGAGCTCAGGGGCCTACCCCTCCATGCCATGGCTGTCCTCTATCCAGCTTTATTATCCCTTTTGGATTAAGAGACAGGGACACAAGGATCTTCCAAATAATTCAGGAGGGGGCGGCTAGGTGGCGCAGTGAGTAGAGCGTCAGCCCTGGAGTCAGAAGGACCTGATTTCCGATCCGGCCTCAGACACTTAACACACACACAAACAAAAACCTAGCCGTGTGACCTTGGGCAAGTTACTTAACCCCAATTGCCCTCCAAAAAGAAAAAATAATAATTCAGGAGCACAGCTAGTAGCAAAAAGTAAAGGTCCCATTAAACATTCAAGAAAAGGCAGCTAGATGGCACAATGGATAGAATGCTTGGCCTGGAGTCAGGAAGACTCTTCTTCCTGAGTTCAAACCTAGCCTCAAGACAATTACTAGCCGTGTGACCTAGACAAGTCACTTAACCTTTTTTGCTTCAGTTTCCTTATCTGTAAAATGAGCTACAGAAGGAAATGACAAACCACTACAATATCCTAGTCAAGAAAAACCCAAACAAGGTCACAAAGAGTCAAATGCAAGTGAAATGACTGAACAAAATATAAGTGAGGATAAAATAATTCCACTAAAATAGTTTATTTAAGTCTCCATGGATATATATGAGTGGAAGGAATGTCTATGTCAGTGAAAGAATTAAAGGATCCTCTTTGAGTGAGTATAGGCCAGTTATCAGTTCATCTGGAAGCCTTAAGTCCAACAGGCATTAAGGATACAGAAACAAAAATTCTGGCCCCCAGGGAGTTTTTACATTTGATCAATTAAGGGAGACAACATGTATTTAGATAAATATAAACTATAGACACAAAAGAGTAATTGGGGGTGGAGGGGGGTAGAGATAGAAGGGTGGAATAGGAACCAAGAAAGGCTTCAAAGGTGTGTGCTGAGCTGAGTCTTGGAGCAAAGAAAGGGTTCTGAGGGTTCGAGGTGAGGAGGGAGTGCCTACCAGACAGAGGCTAGAGCCAATACAATGTCGTGGAGATAGGACATGAAATCCTCGGTGTGTGAGGGGTAGCAAGAAGACCAGATTGACTGGATTGCAGAATTTGTGAAGAAGAGTAAGGTACAAGGCTGGAAAGGTGGTGAAGGATTTTAAATGCCAAACAATGGATTTCATAGTTTATCCTACAATTTGGGAACTGTTAAAAGTTACTGAGTACAGGGGTGACATGGTCAGACCCGGGCTTTAGGAAAATCATGTTGGCAGCTGGATGGAGCATGGGTTGGAGAGGTCTCTCCCTGAGGCCAGGAGACCAGTTAGGAGGCAATTGTAAGAATCTAGGGGAAAAGGGGCAGCTAGGTGGCGCAGTGAGTAGAGTGGCCCTGGAGTCAGAAGGATCTGAGTTCAGATCCGGCTTCAGACACTTAACACACACACAAACAAAAACCTAGCCATGTGACCTTGGGCAAGTTACTTAACCCCAACTGCCCTCCAAAAAGCAAAAAACAAAAACAAAAAAAGAATCTAAGGGAGAAGCAATGACAACCTGAACCAGGGTAATGGTCAGATGTGGGAAATGCCATAGACATAGAAACAGTAAGATCTGGCAACTGAATGAATAGGGTAAGAGAGGGTGAGGAGTAGGTGAGGCCAGTGTTGCAAACATGGGTGAGGGGAAGGTGCTCACAGCAACAGGGAGGTGGGGAAGAGGGGTAGTTTAACATGTTTATGGGACATCTAGTTGGGAATATGGTGAAGGCTGGTTTTTTCCTTCAATATTTCAATAACGATTTCAATATAATTGGTCCATTGTAATCCTCAATATTTTGTTTTATGCACTTAAAATATTATTTTAACATGTAAGTGGTAAAAAAAAATATTATATTAAGATATTATTCTGAGAATGGGTCCATAGGCTTCACCCAGGCTGCCTGAGGGGTCCAGGGCACAAGAAGAGAGGCTAGGGTTGGATATCTAAACATAGAAGTTATTTACATGAAGATGAGAGTTAAACCCATGGGAACTGATGAAGCCATCAAGTGAGAGAATATAAAGAGATAACATACATATTTCTATCATGTTTGAAGTCTTTTACTTCAAAAGGGGAGTTTTTTAAAATAATTTTTGTTGATCTTTTGTTTTACATCACCTACATTTCCCAATGCATTCCTCCTCCTGTCACTCAAGAGCTTTCTTATATGATTTTTTAAGAGAAAAAAAAAAGTTCCTCAAAATTAACCAACTTAGCAAAAAAAAATATTATATATTATATATTTTTTTCGTGTCTCCTCTTTGGGGCCAAGCTTGAGGCAATGAGTTTTGACTGTTTCTGTTGTTCTGTTTACATTCTTATTGTCTTGTATTTATTGTTTTCCTGTTCCTGCATACTTTCTTCTGCATCAATTCATATAAGTCTTTTGATGCTTCTCTATTCTCATATCTGTTCTTAAGCATAGACTATCCCATTACAGTCACGTACTACAGATTTGTTTAGTCATTCTCCAATTGATGGGCATTTATTTTGTTTCCAAATCTTTGCTTCCACAAAAAGTGATACTATAACTATCTTAGTGTAGGGGCATTGGGTGCTGGGCCTGCAGTTTGGAAGACCTTAATTCAGAAATGGCCTCAGACACTTTTTGCTATGTGACCCTGGGCAAGTCACTTAACCTTTGTTTGCCTCAGTTTACTCAATTGTAAAAGAGATAAGATCACCTACTTTTCAGGGTTGTTGTGAGGATCAAATGAGATATTTGTAGGCACATAGTAGTTTCTTAATAAATGCTTGTTCTCTTCCCCTCCTCCCTGATGTATGCTATTTAGTCATTCTTCAGTTGTGTCAGTCTCTTCATGGCCCCTTTTGGGTTTTTTCTTGGTAGAGATACTGGAGGGTTTGCCATTTCCTTCTCCAGCTAATTAGACAGATAAGGAAACTGAGGCAGACAGGGTTAAGTGATTTGCTAAGGGTCTTAACAGCTAGTAAGTATCTCAGGCCAGATTTGAACTTAGGTCCAACCTGACTCCAGGCTAGTTGTTCTGTCCACTGCCCACCTATCTGTCCTCCTTGGTATATAGGGTCTTTCTTTTTGCTATTACCTCCTTGGGGCATATGCCTATGAGTAAAAATCTTTGGGTCAAAGGGTACAGATGGTTTAGTCAGTTTCTTCACATAATTCCAAATTGCTTTCCAGAACAGATGGACCAATTCAAACTTCGACTGACAACACATAGGTGTGCATTTCCATCTTTCCACGGACCCTTAAACATCGACAATGCCTGTCTTTTGTTATCTTGAAAAGGTACATTCTTATGCACCTGTTACATGAATCTTTCATAATAGTTCTCAATGCCAGAGCTTTTAACTTCACCTATAAGCATAGCTCTACAGAATTCCCACTAAAGCTTTCTTCATACAAAGCAGCAGCCATTCGGAGAGCAGGTCTAGACAGGAAGTCTTTGTTCAGTACTTCAGACATGGGGGTGACCTTCCATTTATGAGTGTGTCAGGGCATATATATGGGAGACAGTCAGAGAGGGATCCTATTATGGAGTCCAATCTCACCCCTTCCTTTGACCACCCAACTTCTCCAGTCAGTGGCTTCTTCCTCACCACCACTCACTCCTCAAGCCTTGGCAAAACAGTTTTCACTCTTATTACTGGACTTAAGGTAGGTTCTGAAAAGCCACCATTGCTGCAATCACCAAATCCAAGATCTTGTTCTCAGCCCTCATACTCTGATCTCTCTGCACCATTTGATACTGCTAATCAATACCTCTTTTTATATGGCATCTCCTCACTTGGATTCTATGATGTACTTTAATGGTTCTCCTCCTACCTCTCTGCCCACTTTTCCTCTGTATGTTCTGACACTTCTCTTGAAAATATAGGTATTTTCCAATTCTTTGGCCTCTTCCTTTCTAGAGGCAAAGTCATGGGTAATAAAAAGAGCACCAAATTTAGAGTTAGAGGTTGTTGTTTAGTTGTGTCTGATTCTTCATGACCCCATTTGGGGTTTTCTTGGCAGAGATGCTAGAGTGGCTCATCATTTCCTTCTCCAGCTCATTTTACATATGAAGAAACTGAGACAAATAGGGTTAAATGCTTTGCCCAGTGTCATACAGCTAGTTAGTGTCTGAAGCCAAATTTGAACCCTTAAAAGAGTCCTCCTGCTTCTAAACCTAGCAGTCTATGCACTATGGTACCACCTAGCCACCCATTAGAGGACCTATGTTCAAATCCCAGCTGTATTGTTTACTGCCTATCTGCTCTTTGGCAAGCCCTATACTCTCTGTGCCCTGCCCCTCCCTTTTTTTCTATTTCAAATCCTTTATTTCACAAACTTAAACATTAATAAAAATTGAGTAGACTGTAAATTAAAGGTTTTGTTGTTGTTTTCTAAGATACTTCTTTTGTAAAGGAACCAGATTTGGCAACAATACTTTAAAAAAAATCTGTAAAACAGGGGAGGTAAAATATTTAATTTTTTTTTTTAAGCAATTGGGGTTAAGTAACTTGCTCAAGGTTACACGGCTAGTCATTATTTATGCGTGGGTGCTCAATTTTCTGAGGCCGGATCTGATCTCGAGTCATCCCAAATCCGAGGCCGGCATTCTTACTCACTGCGCCACCTAGTCATCCCTTTAGGACAATTGGGGTTAAGTAACTTGCCCAAGGTTACACGGCTAGGTTTTTTTGTTTGTGTGGATTAAGTGTCGGAGGCCGGCTCCAAACTCAGGTCCTTCTGACTCCAGGGCCGGCGCTCTATTCACTGTGCCACCTAGCCGCCCCTAAAATATTTAATTTTTAAGGTCCCTTTCAAATTAATTTCCTATGATCAATTCCACTACCATCTAGAATTTGTTATTAATAGATTTTGTATCATTTCAATTTTAGAAATATATCCTTCCCAGAGAGACATTCTTTGTCAAACAAACAAATAAAACAGAAGGAAAGAAAACAGGGAAATTAACCAGCAGATCAATGGAGTCTGATAACGTATGTACTGTTCCACACCCATAGTCGACAAGCACACAAACACATACACAGAAGTGAAGGGAAGTACATTATCTCATCTCTTTTTCAGGGGCGGGGTGTGCAGTGAATTAGGTCATAATTACACAGTATGTTCAGTTTTATTTTTGTTCTTTCCTTAGTCATTGTGTACATTGTTTTCCTGGTTTGGTTCTGTTGGTTACATGCTATGTCAATGTGTCTTCTCCGAATTCTTCATACTCATCATTTCTTACAGTGAAGAAATATGCCCTCCCATCCATGTACCACAATTTGTTAAGCCATTCCCCTATTGACAGACATTTAATTTATTTCCCATTCTTCTTTGCCACCACAAAAAGTGCTGTTATGAATATTTTGGTGAATCTTAAGCCTTTTTTTTTTATTGTGTTTGACCACCTTGGACCTAGCAGGAGAATCACTACTTATTAAGCACTATTATATTCAAGGCGCTATAATATGCACCAGGAAATACAAAAACAAAAGAAGTCAGTCAGTCTCTGCCTCGAGGAGCTTGAATTCTTCAGGAAGGTACACTGACAAGTGAATTCAAGGAAATTTGACAGGGGCAGCTAGGTCAAGCAGTGGATAGAGCACCAGCCCTGGACTCATGAGGACCAGAGTTCAAATCTCACCTCAGACACTTATTAACTGTGTGAATTTGGGCAAGTCACAACCCCAACTGCCCCCCAAAAAACAAATGATATTTGAGGAAAATAAGGACTCTTAATAGCTGAGGTCGATCAGGGAAGGTTTCATAAAGGAAGCGATACCGGAGAAGACTTGAAGGAAGAAAGAGATTCTGTGAGCTGTGAATGCATAGAGGGCAGGAGATGTATGTCAAGTCCAAGGAACAGTCAGTAGTCCAATTTGGCAGGAACGTAGTATATATAATGGAGAGCAATATAAAATAAGGTTGGAAAGGTAGGTTGGAGACAGATTGTAGAGAATGTTAAATGACAGATTGAGAATTTTATATTTTATCATAGACAATAGGGAGTTATGGAGGACTTTTGAGCAAAGGAGTAGCATAGACAGCTTTTTGCCTCAGGAGGATTGATTTGGCAGTTGTGTGGGAAAACGGATTGATTAAAGAGGAGAGACTGGAAACAGGGAGACCAATTAAGAGACTAATACAATAATCCAGTACAAGGTGATGAGGGATTGAACAACAATGATGACAATGTAAGTGGAGAGAATTAGACAAATACTAGAAATTACATGGAGCTTAACAATTATATCCTTAATGTGAATGGATTAAACTCTCCATCAAGATAAAATGACTAAGAAAACAAAGCCTAAAATTTGATGTATATAAGAGATATATTTAAAACATATAGACACAAAGTAAAAATCAGGGCTAGAACAATATCTGCTTTTTTTGAATACAGCATTTGAATAAAAAGCAAAAATTGTAATCATGATCTTAGATAAAGCAATAATAAAAATGAATAAATTAAGAAAAACAAACAGGGAAACTACATTATGCTTAAAGACATCATAAATAATGAACCAAAGCATTATTGAATACATGGATATGCTGGCATAGTTATGTCCTAACATGAATATATTGTCTAATTTATTAAAGAAAAAGTCAGATGAATTGCAAGGGGAAAAAAGGACATTGTAAGGGAAAGGGGAAGGCTGGAAAGGGAAAAGGCAAAAGCATTTATATAGTACCTACTATATACCAGGCACTATGCTAAATGCTTTATAAATGTTATCTCATTTGGTCATTTGATCCTCACAACAATCCTTCAAGGTAAGTACTATTATTAATCTCATTTTACAGTTGAGGAAACTGAGGTTAACAGAGATTTAAGTGACCTGCTCAGGATCATACAACAAGGTAAGTACCAGAGATTAGATCTGAACTCACATCTGTGTGATGCCATGCCTAGCACTCTGTTCACTGACACCTAGCTGCCTGAAAAAATTACTGTAGAAAATTTTTAGTATTTATCTTGTAGAGCTAGATAATCCTAATAGAAAGATAAAGAAGGGAAATATAGAGTTGAACAGATTACCAGAAAAATAAAATTTGAAAGATTTTTGATAATTTCTGAATGGGAATAAGAAAAATATATAAATTTATCTATCTATTATCTATCTATATTTATCCATCCATCCACCCACCCATCTATCTATCTATCTATCTATCTATCTATCTATCTATCCATCCTATGCTGGACATAAAGAATGCATATATCAGTGTGAAAAGGCAGAAATAATAAGTCTGTCTTTTCCAGAACACAATGCAGAGAGAAGCAAAATTTACAAGATTTGGCAACAGATTGTATAGGGGAGGGAGGGTGTGTGTAAGGGAAAAGTCCTGGGAGAATGGGAATGAGAAGTCCTCAATAGAAATGGGAAAATTTGGAGGATGGACAGACTTAAGGGTAAAAAAATAAAGAGTTCTATTTTGGGTATGGGACAGGTGGTGTGGTCTCATTGTAAACTTGGTAGCTAGTATGTAGGTAATAGTTATCCATACCAGAGTTATTTCCCTGTTTTCTGACAGAAAAAAAGGTTGTTGATTAGTTGATTAGACTACTGAGAAGTGTAATATATGATTTAGCCAGCAGATGGCTCTTCCCTCAAGCCACAACCCTCCTGGTTTCATCAGAGTAAAGGAGCATACATCAGTTTGTTGGCTTTCCCAATGGCTGGAATAGCTAAACATTGCTAAACACCAGGTGCTCATCTGTAAACCCTCAGAATAATAAACCTCTCCTCAAGCTTTCAGGTGGTGAAGCACTAGGTGGAATCATTATTTAGCCTAGAGAAAAAGAAATACAATACTACTGAGACATTAGTATCATAGAAACTTCAGTTCCGGACTCAACCTCTACCCTGCATTTTGGGAAATGTGCTCTTGGTCAACTGAACCCATCCATAAAACTGGCAAGACTGATTTTTAGTGGCCACGTGATTAATTAAAACACAGCACAACGAATCAAAACTGTCACAGAGCAAAACTGTGAAGAAGTTGTGTTGTCTGATCATTTCCACTCCCAAACCTCTTCCCAACTGCTGGTAGATGGGGAAGAGGGAAAGGAAGACAAGGGAAGGGAAGACAAGGGAAGACAAGGGAAGGGAAGGGAAGGGAAGGGAAGGGAAGGGAAGGGAAGGGAAGGGAAGGGAAGGGAAGGGAAGGGAAGGGAAGGGATTGCAATGTGAGAACCTGCCTAAATCAGTTCTTTGAAGAATCAGAAAATGGTAGAAGCACTCAGGCATGCCAAGCCAAGACTGAACCAATATACCCCAGTCCAGAGGGTCTGGCCACAGGTGGGTAGTTGTCTAACTATGCCCATCCCTGGGGCCTCCTTGTCTTGCTCTTCTCCCAAGTCAAGCTACCCAGAGAAAAGATAGCCTCAAATCAATCAACAAGTATTTATGATGTGTTTAGTCTGTTCCAGGAAGTGTGCTAGATACTAGAGACACAAAATAAAAACCAGTCCCTGCCCTCGAGGAGCTTACACTATGGAGGAACCAAGATGTACATAAAGAGATATGAACAAGATATATAAACATAAAAGGTGTGTGTGTGTGTTCAGGGAGGAAGAGGATCTACATTAGAAGAAGAGGAAGTCAGAAAGAGGTCTCCCACAGTAGAGAGCTTGAAGGGAGCCAGGACACACCAAGAGGTAAAAAAAAAAAAAATCCAGAGCATTACAAGTCTGTTGTTGTTCAGCAGTTTTTTAGTCATGTCCAATGCTCCCTCTGGGGTCTTCTTGACTGTAATGGAAATGCAAATTTAAAGATCTTCCCTGCCCTTAGTTTAAGTGCACCTGGGGCCTGTGGTGGGAGGCTTGTTTTTCAGGAAAGCCCACACCTTGATACT
Source organism: Gymnobelideus leadbeateri (assembly GCA_011680675.1). Classification (NCBI taxonomy): domain Eukaryota; kingdom Metazoa; phylum Chordata; class Mammalia; order Diprotodontia; family Petauridae; genus Gymnobelideus; species Gymnobelideus leadbeateri. Next base: position 1,361,928 of record WOXC01012492.1, on the reverse strand, counting down.
TTGTGATTGGGCAGTGGGTCCAGAAGGTTGTTACAATCTTTGAGCCAGGAGAAGGCTATATAAACTCTGATGAGGGGCTTTGCTTTGGGGCTCACTTTGAGAAGTGTTGTGTGATTTGACCAGATGAGACTCTGGGAAGCTGTTGTTGAGAGCCCCCGGCTTTGAAAACCCAGATGTTGATGCTTCCCTCTCTGGTAACTGTGATTTGGTATTGATGTAATGCTGGGACAGTTTGGAAGCCTGTCTGTTTGATTTGTAATTTCTGTAACTCTGAAGTTTGGGGTGCTGACCTTTTTCCCCTGAACTAGGTAATGTGTGTTTGTTTGATTAAAGTAAGCTTGTTAACCCATTTTGAGTTGCTTTCCTTTTGAAAAGCAGATCTAAGAACCTATATTAGCAGCTACCCTGGGGATATTGGGGTGCTTGCTGCTACATTGACAAAGATACTGGAGTGGTTTGCCATTTCCTTCTCCAGCTCAATTGACAGATGAGGAAACTAAGGCAAACAAGGTGAGGTGACTTGCCAAGGGACACACAGCTAGTAAGTGTCTGAGGTCAGATTTGAACTCAGGAAGATTCCTGACTCCAAGTCTATCCACTGCACCATTTAGCTGCCCATTCCAAATACAAGGCACAATCAATGCAAAGGCATGAAGACAGAGGAGATGGAGCATCCTGTGTGCAGATTAGCAAGCAGGCCAGTATGACTGAACAGTTGAGGACCTGAAGGGAAGGAATTCCTAAGGAGTTTGGAAAGGTAGGAAGGGACCAAGCTGTGGAAAGTTTTAAATACTAAGAAGAGAAGCTGGATGAGGCAAATCCATCTTCCTTTAGAGTATTTCTAAAAACTATGACCCTTGGGAGCAGCTAGGTGGCACAGTGAATAGAGCACCGGCCCTGGAGTCAGGAGGACCTGAGTTCAAATCCGACCTCAGACACTTAACACTTACTAGACGTGTGATCTTGGGCAAGTCACTTAACCCCAATTTCCTTGCCTTCCCCACCTCCAAAAAGGAAAACTATGACCCTTGGCTTGCCCAAAGAGGAGAGAAACACTAGGATTCTCCTTACATCTTCCTCTTAGGAGCCTTCGATTTCATCAGCCCATATGTCACCTCCCAAAAAAAGCAGCCATTTCTTGGTCCCCTTAGGTGTCTTCTCTCCCTAATCAAATTTCTGTTTAAGTTGTGACCTCGAGTTCCCCTCCCCATCACTTACCCAGCCCCAAGATTCTAGGTTTACACAGACTGGGCTCCATCAATATTGAGATCTGACCCTCTCCTTTCCCCCACAAAAGAGTCAGCTCTCTCTTTGGTTCATCACCCATCCTTGGAGTTATTCCAGGAAAAGCTCTAAATATAGTTTATGCTGAGTTCATGTTTTGGTTATCCCAGATGTGGGTTAAACAGGATCCCACCTTTGCAGGTACTCGAGGTGGTAAGGCAGAACACAGAAGACTGCCAAGGACATGCAGGAGCCCAGAAGCGGATCTTGAAACACATACCCAAATAGCCCATTCATTGCCCTCAAAAGGGAATTGAACTTGGTGGGAGAAGATTGCCAGTGAGGCCCTTTGACATTTTAATGGATCCATAAGCCTCCCACAGAATTCTGCACAGCCCCTCTCACCTGGTGATATGGATTCCCTCCCCAACCCCAAGACACTTAACCTCTGTCTGCTTCAGCTTCTGCTATACCTATATAACTATATATAAACATAAAATGGGAATCGTAACAGCACCTACCTTCCAGGGTCATTCTCAGATCAAATGAGATAACATTTATGAAATGTTTAGTGTAGGGCCTGGTACATAGTTAGCACTATATAAAGTGTATATTCTCTTCCCTTTCCCCTTCTCATCCTCTTTCATACTAGCTCCCTGTTTCTAGTCTCTCTCCCTCCATATCAGCCTTCATTGATCCAGGATGCAAACATACCTTGGGCTGTTAAATACCTGTCGTGATCTCTCTGGGTCTGCACTCCCCTAATATAATTTATTGGATTTGTCCTGTAAGTGAATTGGTTGGTTGCTGTCCTTTGTTCTCAAAGAGGACCAAAATGACATCACTAGGCTAGAGTCAAGTTTCAGTGTGTCTGACTGTGGCTGATCAGACAAATACAAACTCCCAATGCTCTACCATACGCTGGGCACAAATAGTCAATGTGAACATTTGGGGTGGATTCTCTAAATTTGCCCATCTCATGTTTCCTTTGAGCTTTTTCAGTTCTGCTTTGCTCATAGAGCACAGCACCTTCTCTGATGTGGGCATGCCATACTGAGATGCCCTGTGCCAGTGTCTCCCATGTCACACAATCAATTCCAAAGTGGGTAAGAGAGACCTTGAGAAGGGCAGTTAGATGGCGCAGTGAATAGGGCACCGGCCCTGGAGTCAGGAGGACCCGAGTTCAAATCTGGCCTCAGACACTTGACACTTACTATGTGACATTGGGTAAGTCACTTAACCCTGGTTGCTTCATCAAAAAATAAAACAGGGGCGGCTAGGTGGCGCAGTGAATAGAGCGCCGGCCCTGGAATCAGAAGGCCCTGAGTTCGGAGCCGGCCTCTGACACTTAATCCATACAAACAAAAACCTAGCCGTGTAACCTTGGGCAAGTTACTTAACCCCAATTGCCCTAAAGGGGCGGCTAGGTGGCGCAGTGAGTAAGAGCGCCGGCCTCGGAGTTTGGATGACCCGAGATCAGATCCGGCCTCAGAAAATGAGCACCCACGCAAAAATCAAAATGACTAGCCGTGTAACCTTGAGCAAGTTACTTAACCCCAATTGCTTTAAAAAAAAAATAAAAAAAAAATAAAAAAAAAATAAAACAGTAAAAAAATAGAGAGAGATCTTGAGAGTGTCTTTGTATTGCTTCTTCTGACCACCAAGTGAATGCTAGCCCTGTTTGAGTTCTCCATAAAACAGTCTTTTTGGCAAGTCTATGGTTTGCATCTGAACTGGGCCAGCCCATAGGAGTTGCGCTCTCTGAAGCAGAGTTTGAATGCTTGGCAGTTTTAGTTCAAGTAAAGACCTCAGTGTCTGGCATCTTATCCTGCCAGGTGATCTTCAGAATCTTCCTAAGACAATTCAAATGGAAGTAATTCAGTTTCCTGGCATGGCACTGGTCCAAGTTTCATAGGCATACACCAATGAGGTCAGCATCACAGCTCTGCATACCTGCAGTTTGACCACTCACTAATTATGTGTGTGATCCTCTTTATTTTCCAAGGAGCACGCTGCATCAAGAAATGTTCTCTTTCCAGTGATTCAGTGACTCAAATGTAGGAAAATTCTTGAATTTGGTGTTGTTACCCATGAAACAAATTTCAAGACTGATGCTGCCCCTTCTCTGACAAGGTGGTTAGATTCCAGGATATAGCTTGCCTAAATCATTCAAAATTCCCACCCCTGGCCATCCCCTCTCCACACTGGAGTTTTGGACCATTGTCCATGAACTGAACCCTCTTAGGCTGAGTGAGCATGCGTGTCTTCCTCTACCATGTGCTTCTGCAGGATCTACTGGTACCCCAAATGCTACCACCTCTTGGGACAAGAAATCCACTCTCAGGATCTTTTGATTCTCAGACTAGCTGCAAACTCATACAACTCCCATGTATCTCGGCCTCAATGCAGCCACTTCTAGACCTAGGGAAAAGGTACAAGGGTGAGGGGTATGGGTGCTGTGTACATCACAGAATTCCCTACCCCCAGAGGCAGAGCACCTGCTGTCTTTCTACCCAATAGAAGAAGGCAAAAATGAAAGCCCCAGCTTCCCTTATACACCAGAGTGGGGTGGCTCCTCTGAAACTTCTGACCACCTGAGTGCCATCCAGTTCTTTTTGGAGTCAGCCTCAGTGGTCACCAAGAACCAATCAGGAGTTCTAGGTCCTCTCAGCAAGGCCAGCAGAGGACAAGTCCCTCCAACTTCATCAGGTTAATTGGGGAACTCTCCAAATTAATCAGGAATTCTCCTAATCAATCTCTCACAACATATATTCTTACCCAGTTGCACCAAGTAAGAGCCAGAGGGCCTGGGTTTGAATCCCTTCCCTGCTACTAATGGACTGAATATGTGAAACTGGACAAGTCACTTGTCTCCTTTCTGGGCCTCAATTTCCTCATCAGCAAAAAAAGAAGGGCTTGGACCAGATGGCCTCTGAGGTCAAGTCCAGTGCTAGCAATTAGATCCTATAGATTCTTCAGGTGTAACAGAAGCCTCTTGAGGACTGTGACTGTTTTTTATTTTGTTGTGGTTGTTCTGTCTTTCAGTTATTCCCAATGCTTAGCATGGTACTGGTCTTAAACACAGCAGGCACCTAATAAATGCTTGTTGACCTGGATTGCATTTGTTCACGAATGGATTCGCCAAATGGCCTCTGAGGTCTTTTCTACTTCTGAGATTCTGTGAATGCTATGGAGACCCTTGTGTCTCCACATTCTATTTTTGACAATCTCCCTCATTTTTTTCATTAAAATATTTTTATTATTCTTTTTAGTATTTTACCCACTTAATATTTTATTTCTCCAACTACTTACAAAGATAGTTTCCAACATTCACTTTTATAAGATTTTGAGTTCCAATTTTTTTCCTCCCTCTTTCCCCTCCCCACTCCCCAAGACAGTATGCAATCTGATACAATATGGATACAATAATATTAAACACATCTTCACATCAGTCATGTTGACCCTGTCCCCAAACAAATCCCAACTTAGCTCTTCCTCCCAACTTCCTTATTTCTATTCTAGGCACCACCCCCACTCAAGCTTGGCCCCGATCTTTCTTCTTCACATCTCATCCATCACCAAGTCCTACTGATCCCAACTCCTCTCGAAAGATGACGTGACATAGTAGCTAAGAGTTCTAGACTTGGGAGTCGGAAAGACCTAGGTTCAAATCCTGCCTCTTTGACACTTGCTACCTAGGTTAGTCATGTAACTTTGCTGACCTTCTGTTTCCTTCTCTTTAAAATAAGGATAACCTGCAATACCAGCTTCACAGGCTATCTTGAGGACCAATTGAGATAATGCATGGGAGGTGCTGTATCAGTGTAGGTTACTAGAGTACTGGGCCTTGGGTCAGGAAGACCTGAGTTCAAATTTGGCCTCGATTAGCTGTGTGACTCTGGGTATGTCACTTCACCTCTGTTTGCCTCAGTTTCTTCATCTGTTAAATGGACAGCTAGGTGGCACACAGTAGACATTGTGCTAGGCCTCGAGTCAGGAACACTCCTCTTCCTAAGTTCAAATCCAGCCTCAGACACTCACTAGCTGTGTGACTCTGGACAAGTCACTTAACCTGTTTGCCTCAGTTTCCTCCTCTGTAAAATGAACTGAAGAAGGAAATGGCAAACTACCCAGTATCTCTGCCCAGAAAACCCCAAATAGGATCATGAAGATTCACACATGACTGAACAACAACCCAAAAAATGAGGATAATAATAGTACCTACCTCACAGAATTGTTGTGAGATCAAATAAAATGTCTTTTAAAATTATTTTTAACATTAATTTAAACAATTTTTAAAAAATTTTCCCTCCCTCAAGTCCCTCCCCCACCCACTGAGAAATAAGATAATATTCTTTAAGTGCCTAGCACATAGTATGTTTTATAAATGCCCTTCTCCTCCTCCTTCCTCATCACGGACTACTAGCCTCCCTGTTTCCAATCTCTGTCTCTCCAAGTCATTCCTCATAAAGCCAGAAATATTTTCTCAAAACATGGCTGTCTTCTGTTCAGACACCTTCAATAACTCCCAATTGCCTTATTTACAAAAAATAAAGCCCATCCTTTTCAACCTGGCATTTGTCACCAACCCACCTGTCCAATTTCTCTCCCCCTGCCTCCCTTTGAGGAATGTCCCTGTTCCAGTCAGACTGGTTTATTACCAGCCTCCAAAACATGCTGTTCATCTCTAGACAATCTCCCCTTCCCCTTTCTCGGAATGTTCCTACATTGCCTAGGCCCAGCTCAAATACCACCTCCTCTGCTGAGCCTTCCTTGATTTCCCCCTCCCTGAACTCCTACACCAACAAGCTCACCTTCCAGTGAATCACATCCGGCTTTGTGACAGTCCCTCCCTTGTTGTCTCGAGGTTATTTACGTCGTGCCCTGTCATGTAATCTTGCTATGTTCATGTACAGGGTGCCAACGAGGCTGTTTCTGAGGACAAGGGAAAGATGATTCATCATCCATCTCTTGTCCCTGTCTTGTCCTTCTTCCCTGTACCTGTCAGGTGCTAAATCTCAGAATCTCAGCTGGAAGGAACCAACTAGTTTAACCCAGGCATAAGCCTATCCAATACAGCATCATCCAGCCTTTGCTGGAAGACAACCCCCCGGCCCCCCCCCCCCGCCCCCGCCCCTGGGGTGGGGTGGGGTGGAGGATGAGGGAGGATCATCCCCTCTTCCTCCTGAAGCAGTTGATATATCCTGATATATCCTTCCCTTCTGGATAAGGGAGCTTGTTAAATTTATTTGCAGAATAGAGGGTGTTTCAGATGGAAGGGACCACCTCATTCTACAGAAGAGTAAATATTAATTGTCATTTGTACAGTGCTTTAAGGCTGACAGATGCTTTTTATGTATTACATGATACATAGTATGTGATCCTTTAGATAAGTCTGTGAGGTAAGTACTCTGGATTTCATTATTCCCATTTTGCAGATTGCAACTCATAAAAGTTTAGGCCCTTGGACAACCATGGTCACACAGCTAATGGGCAGGTGGGCTTCAAATCCAGGTCTGCTGATTCTAAGCCTTGTGTTCTTTCCATCACCAGACTATACTGTTTCTGAGGCCCAAAGGAAGGAATGGACTTGGCCAAGGTCACAGAAACAGTGGCTTCATTCCCTCCTACTGTAGGCACAGTCCTAGGGAAGAGGTAGTGGGGATGGCCAGGTTGTACTGGGTCCTAGCTGACTCACTTTGGAGGCCTATGTTTTAGCAGCAAGGATATCTCCCCCATACACGGGGGCATAAAAACAAAATAAAAGGAGTTCACACTGTAAAGCCGGAGACATCATCAATGCTAAAACAAAGGGTCTTGACATTAGGGGGCTGTGCTTGGGGGAAGCACTGAAGACTTTTATACCTTATATAGATTCCATCAGCACCAGAGCAAAGTCCTCATCTTGTTGACCCAACAAGCACCTGGTACAATAATGCCTGGGCACACCCCCCATCCCCCACCCCGCCCCTGCATGCATCTTTTCCGGATGTGCCAGACAGCCCAGAAACCAAGGACTCCCTGGCACGTCCTTCTGAAGCTAGCTCCCGTTCCAAAGGAAACAAGGCAAATTCTAATTGAACAAGCCTCTATTTACTGACTGCCTGCTACGTGCCAGCCCCGTGCAGGGTGCCAGCTGTACTGTGCTGCCCACGAGTCAGCCACGGACCCCCGCGTGGCGCCTGCGCGCGGGCCCCGGGTCTGAGAGGTGGTCCGAGGGCCGGGGCCATTGCCCACCCCTCCTCCTTGCTCCCACCCGGCCAGTCAACACAGAACACAGCCCGGGCGGAGGCTGGAGGTGATGGAGGACCCCCGAAGCCAGGCTCTATCTGAAGGGGAACCCCCCAGAGCACGCATGCAACCCTCCAGCAGCCCTCTCTAGGCCGGGAGCTCATTACTTTCAGCCCTCCCCTCGCTGCAGGCCTCCTGGCTTGGGGCTGAACTCTTTGCATGTCCCTCCGGGGCCAAGCTGAACCAGGCCGGGGCCTCGGGCTCTGTACATCTCCAGGATGGCAGGATGCCCCACCCCCAGCCTTCACCTCACCGGGACAAACACGCCCTGTTCCTTCATAATAAATAATAATAATAAAAAAGTTTGTTGGGTTAGATTGACCTTGGGTCAGGCCCAGCTAAGCTGACCCACTTCCCGGTCCCCCCTCCCTACTCGCCTCCTGCCCTAGCCCCGCCCTAACCAGTTCAGGGAGGTGGGGGGAGGGGACGTCACAAAAAAAAAAAACCCACAAAACAAAACAACAAACCCAACCACAAGGGGGCCGCTCCAACGCCTACCCATCCCTGAAGCCCCCTCCCCGCGTCCCCCAGCAGAGGTGTCTGGGGGTTGTAGTCCCGGCTGCGGCCTCGGCCTGGGGGCGAAACCCAATCGCGGCTGAGGCGCGCCTGCGCGCTCGGCCCCCCTCTCCTCTCCCCCTTGGATAGGCTGGTCGGGAGGGGGGGGAACGGGCTCGCGGTAACCGGCGGGGTGGCGCAGGCGCAGGCGCAGGCGCAAGCGCAGGCGCGGGCAGAGGTAGTCAGGCGGGCAAGAGGGCTAGACGGGCAGAGCCGGAGGGCAGGCCGACAAGCAGGCAGACAGGTGGGCAGCCCGGCGCAGGCGCCACGCAGCCGGCGGGCCGAAGCGGACCACAGTTCCCGGCGTGCCCCGCGCGGGCAGTGTCCTGAGGAGAAGGGGAAGGGGAAGTAGAAGAAGGAGGAGGAGGCGGCGGCGGCTGAGGGCGGGCTGAAGGGAGGGCGAGGCCGGGGGAGGAGAGGGCGGAGCGGGGGGCCGGGCTGGGCTGGGCTGGAGGGGGAGCGCGGATCCAGAGCGAGTGGAGCGCTCGGGGGTTCAGGGCTCGGAGGCGGCGGCTCCCGGCAGTGGCGGCGGCGGCTCCTCCTCCCCCCCTGCCCAGAGCGTTCGGCCCGGCCCGTCACGCGAGCCCGGGGCGGCCGTGCGGCCTAGTTCCCCCGACGCGGCCCAGCCCGGCCCCTCGACCTCGGCCCCCGCCGCCGCTGCTGCTGCCGCTGCCGCCGCCTCCCCGACCCCCGCTGCTGCCGTTGCCGTTGCTGCCTCCGCCTCCAGCGCCATGGCCCGGCCACTGGTGCCCAGCTCGCAGAAGGCGCTGCTCCTGGAGCTCAAGGGGCTGCAGGAGGAGCCGGTCGAGGGCTTCCGGGTGACCCTGGTGGACGAGGGCGACCTGTACAACTGGGAGGTGGCCATCTTCGGGCCCCCCAACACCTACTACGAGGGCGGCTACTTTAAGGTAAGGCGGGGAGCAGCTCGGTTTCCAACGTGGGGTCACAGGCCCCGGGGAACCCGGCCACCCCCGGGGTTCCTTCGCCTCCCCACCCCCGCCTCCGTAGTAGGTGCCCCCATCTGTTACCCCCCCACCACGATTCCCCATCTCTTACCCCTCCCCTGGTAGATTCCCCAACTCTTATCCTGCTTCCCCAGTAAGTTTCCCATCCCTTACCTGCCCCATGATAGATGCCCCATCTCTTATCTTCTATAATAGACTCCCCATCTGTTACCCCTCATGGAAGATGCCCCATCTCAGTCCACCCCCGTGGTAGAGTCCCCCCCCCATTCTTACCTCCCCCGTCTTTTACTCCAGTCCATGGTAGGTTCTTCCATCTCTTACCCCACCATAGTAGATTTCCCATTTTATCTCATACTTCACTCAGTGGCAGGTTCTTCTGCCTTTTTACACTGTCCCTACTTGCCCGCCTTTTATTTAAGCACACCAACTATGATGATCAGTTCCCAGTCTTTTCTATTTTATCTTCCCATGGTAGGTTCTTAGCATTCCTTCTCATATCTCTATCTATACACACACATGCACATATAATATACACAGGCACACACTCTTTTGCACTTGCAGACACAGGCAGGGTAGATTCTTTTTCTCCCTTTCCCCCCTCCCACACACATTCAGGCTAGATCTTTTCCATATATATGAACACACAGAGGTTCAATTTTCACACATCTACATGTGTGTATGTATAGTACATTCTCATATGATAATCTATATACATACTACTATGGAGACAGATGTCACTGCATTCTCCTATCTCTTACACAAGCGTTGTCATAGGTTTTCCCATCTTACTCGTGTTCACACAAAAGATTTCACAGAAGAAAGATGATAGTCTCTCCCCAATACATATACGATAGATTCTTCCCCAATATACATAGGCCTTCATATATATGTATACAGGTGATAGATTCTCTGTACACACACAACACACATACCTACCCAATAGACTCTCCCCATATACACAACATACACAATTATGTTGTGTGTCTACCTTCTCCATACAATAGGTTCTTTTGCATACATGTTAGTCTCACATATACACAAGCTAGATTCTCCATAAAATAGATTTCTTTTTATCTCATAATATAAATAGATTTCTACATGTGCACACATACGCATGGTCTCTCATCTCTTACACAAGCACACACAATCAATTCTCTTACCTTTCACACTTGCATGATATTTTCCCTTATGTGCACATACAGAATAGAGATTCTCCCATCTCTTACATGCATGCACGATAGGTCCTCCCATCTTATATGGACACAGGATAGATTCTCTCATCTCTTATATACATGCACACACAGGCAGGATAGATCTCTCTCATCTCTTACACACTCACGAGGGATTTCATTTCTTACACACAGCATATGTACCCAGAGAATAGGTTTTCCTATGTATTATATACAAAGACTAGATTCTTCTATCATTCATATGTCCTAGAATTCCACTGTCTTTTACACACACACACTAAGTACCCCTATCTCTTATATAAACATGCTACATTTCCTTGTCTTATACATATGCATACACTCCTATACATTCTTGTTTCACACAATAGATTGCCATATCTTACACACATACGTGCGCACACATTTGTGTGGTTTACCCCATCTCTTACATGGGCATGTATGCACACACAAACATAATCCCATTCAAGAGGTTCCCCCTTCTCTTAAATACACCCCACAGCCATTTCCCAGGTCACTTCTTCACCACATATACATATCTTTCCAGCTTTCTCATTTGTGTCAAGTACTACATCAGGAGTAATCAGTTTCCTTTATTATTTTAATTATCCCCCAACCCCCTCCCCCCCAATTATCCTCAGGGGTATACTATCAGAATCACCTCTCTTACCTCCCCGCCCCAACCTTAATTTTCCTCTCCTTTACCATATGTCCCCAGGACAAGTCCATTCATTCTCCTTTTTTTTGCTTATTTCTGAACCACTACCCCCACTCCAGATGATATTTTTTCCTTATCCTCTCCAACACTAAAAGAAAAGGTTACTTTTCCTTGTTCTCATTTAGGGGGCTGTGATGTGATGCTCTTTCCTTAATTCTGGGTTTCTGTTGCCCAACCTTGCTGTCTTCATGCTCCTTACCCTGCTTTCTCTTTTCCCATTCTTCTCCCCTCCCCAGAGGAAACAAAGAACCCTGGATAGAGCTGCTCTCCAGGCCCTCATGTGTCCTTTGGAGCTAGTGGAGTGCAGAGTGTCCTATTGTTGGGGAACACAGGGTCTGGCTGGGGGAGGAGGCTGGTTTGGAGCTGAGTTAGAAGCAGTCTTTCTGTCTGCTTGTTGGACCCAGAAGGCTGTTGTAACCTAGAGTCTTCCAACGAAAGCATCACAGGCTGCCCAGGCAAACCAGAAAATGACTGAAAGTATCTACCTGGCATTTCAGGAGATAGGGGTGCACCTTCCCCATTCCCAGTCCCATTTGTGACAGGCCAGCTTAGAAAAGGTATATCCTGTAGATGCAGCTCATAGAGCAACTTAGTAACCTCAAGCCCCACAGGGCAAAGAAGCTGCTGTAACTTCCCAGTCAGAACCTTGTTGCTCCTTTAGCCCCTGCTAGTCCTGCGCAGAGATCTGCTGCTTTATTGGCCACCTTAAAAATGGAACCACACAGACTCTTCTTGGGGAGGTTTGCTTTTCCTTGGACCCTTTGATAAGGGCTTTTACAAAGAAAAGTCAGGGTTTATACTTGCCCCCTAAAATAGACTTCCCATTTCCCCCTGTTCCTGTGGCCCTAAGGTCAGCAAATTCAATTCTGCAAATGTTTATTCCTGAACAGTTTCTCCAGAGGCCTGAACTTTGGGGTTTTGGCAACCTTAATTTTTTTCCTGTTCTTATGGGCAATACTTTATCACCAGGAATATCATAATTCCAAATGGTTTAAGTTTTATTCACTTCAGTTGTGTGATATCCCATTTTGCACCATACCCCCAAGAAACCCCAAAAGCAACAGGGGTGGGGGAAAGTGGCAGCACAGATATTCCAGATGAGAACTGGACTAGGATTACCAGATAAGAGGTCAGCCCTGGTTCCATGGGCCAAGTCCAGAACCATGTATTCAAACAGAGCCTAGTCTTGATTGCAAAGCCTACTTCCCTTCCCCCACAGGTCCAAGGCATCCTGGTTTTTGCCTTGGCCCAAAGTGCAGGTTGAAGCTATGACTGAGCCAGCTCAACTGGGAGAAACCACAAGAGATCAATGAGGCTGTTCTGGGGGTGGCAGGCAAGGGGAAAGCTGGTGCTGGCAAGGCAGATGTCTGTGTTTGCATTATTGTGCTAATCTTTTAACGGCTGTTACCCAATGGGCCAGGGGCCCAGCTGCCAGTTTTGTAAAGGGTGTAATTCCAGAAGTCTCACAGGCCAGTGTGACTGGTGTTTGTTTTTGGTTTGAGGTGAGGCCTACTGAGGACCTCGGGTGGGACTCAGGTTGTGAACTCTGGGATGTGAACCTGGACTGAGCCTATAAGCCTAGACCCAGTTTTTTCATCTTTCCAGAGAAGAGGGGATTGTTAGTGGGGAATGGGACCTGCATTTGTGCTGAAAAGCTTGTCCTCTTTCGAGGTGGTGAAATGTTTAACCCTTTTCTGAGAAAGCTATTTTTACCTGCTAGGAAGCAGCTGGATGTGTGACATAACTAGCCAGCTCTACCTTTGATCCATTGAATAACCCAGAATCCTACCTGTGGCCTTTGCTGAAGTTTATCTGTTGTTTGTTGTTCCGTATTAGACACTGCCTTTTGGATCAGTTCCATGGATTTCATACAAGTTTATAGACTTGAGTTGGAAAAGGAACCTTAAAAGATCATCTTTCATTTTAGGGAGAACAGACCTAGAAAGAGAATCATAGAATTAGCTCACCTATAGTTAGTTCAGTGTGACTATGAATCATGTTCAAATCAACTCTGCCATTGTTCCTGGTTGGGGTGTGTCAATTACTACCCTACCCCCTCATTCATTATCCATGTAACTTTCTGGACCAAAGTATTCTCTGGACATTGATTCCCTTATGCATATTGTTTTCTCCATTAGAATGTAAGCTCCTTGAGGATAGGGGATGCCTTTGCTTTTCTCTGTTATTCCCATGATTCAATGCAGTACTTGGCACAGAGTAAGCACTTAAAGAAATAAATTTGTTTTTGCTTTTTGGAGGGCAATTTGGGGTTAAGTGACTTGCCCAAGGTCACACAGCTAGTTTTTGTGCTAAGTGTCTGAGGCTGGATTTGAACTCAGTTCCTCCTGATTCCAGGGCCAGTGCTCTATTCACTGCACCACCTAGCCACCCCTAGCACTTAAGAAATAAGTGCAAATTTTTCATTAATTACTTTATGTTCATGTACAGAAATTCCCAGTATATGGAATGTATTAGAATGTTATAAACCATACCAAATGAAAGGTCTTCCAACCTTTACTTGGGAAGGGACTTGTCCAGTCATGCATCTTTTTGTTCTTAGGAAATTATTCTCACATTCTCTTTGGAGATAGGTCACCAGTTTTCTACCTGAACCCTAATTAGAATGGATCTGCTAGGGGGTCTCAGTCAGGATAGCTTTGGACCCCCGATTCAGAAGAGATAAGCATAGCTATTATTTTATCCCTTCTCCAACTTTAGATATGTTTTTTGGTGGGGATAGAGTAGGATGAATCTCTCTTAGGGAGTATATGCTGTATCATAGTATACCTACTTCTGGTATCACTTTGTTTTGTCTGCTACAGTCTTCTCTCAAAGACTGCTTCTTTCATAATCTGTCAGCCTCAAGAACTAACCAACTTTGTTCTCTGAATCTGAAATCAGTGTTGAGAGTTGAGATATTGATAAGAAAGTTGGAAACCAGTGGCCTTGAGCTAACTCCTTGGGCTTCACTTTTCCAGAAGAGGTTCATAGAACTTGGGGGCAGGAGTTGGCATCCAGCTGTGTACCACACTGGGCAAAATGATTCTCCTGGAAATGTCTATATGATTGTCCTTTATCACAAAGAAAGGTAGCATTTGCTGGTCAACCTCTAGACACAGCTCTTGACTTCATCGTGTGTATTTCAGAGCAGCTAGGATTCAGGACCTGGCCATCCTAAGCAGCTTCCAGTAAACAAAAACATCTCAGTTGTACTTCCTCTGTTTACCTGCTTCACCAGCTGGTTAGCCAAGGAGGAAGACAACAAAGCTGTCATCACAGAAGCTTTGCAACACACTGGCCCAGGTTACATCAGAGACCTGTGCTTAAGTCATAGCCAACAGGGGAGAGTGAATTTTCTTAAATCAAGATCCCTAGCCCTCTCTAAAGTCCTTGGACAAAAAAGTGCTTCCACAAGCCTGTTGGGCTCTTCCAAGGACCATTAGAAACCCAGCTGTTTGCTGGCAGAGAGTTCCCTTACCAAGGCCAAGTGGGGCCATGAGCTGATCTTCTGGCAGACACTTCCATTCTGGAACTCCTGCCCTTAGAGAGCTTCAGGATCTGGTCACAAGGGTAAAAAGGGAAGGGACTTGGATGATAATTTTGTCAGGGAAGAAATAAATGATAGGCAGTCTGCTTTCAGCTGCCCAGAAGGATGCCTGAGGCCCAAAATTAGTTGTATAAGAGAACAGAGTCTAACTAGGTAGACCCTTAAGAAAGTTACTGACCTAGTATAGACATAGAATGGCTTTTGTAAAGGGACTAGACTGTTTAAACTAATATGAAAAGGGCAGGGAAGAATATCTAGGAAGAATTCTATAGCTGTCTTTAGGGACATGGATCTCTCTTCTTCCATAACAGTAACAGCTTCCATGCCAGAGGCTGGAAAGGTGAAGAATAAGTGACAGAACTAGACCCAGAACTTGGGGCTCTTCTGAGTATTCTAGTGTACCTATGATATTACACCATAATAACAATAACTCTGGACGCATTAAGGTTCCCAGAGCAGTTTTAGCCCTCTGAGGTAGGATCATCAGTGTTATTGGGCCCATTTTGGAGATCAGGAAGCCTAAGTTCCAAGATGTTAGCTGGCTTGCCCAGTCATACAGCCACTAAGCACCTTAGAGGCAGGCTTTGAACTTAGGAAAAGGCTGGTGCTTTTTCTGCTTTGCCAGGACACATAGCCTCCATTCCCTTCTCATTATTTTTCCCTGTTCTTTCCCTCAGGCCCGCCTCAAGTTTCCTATTGATTACCCCTACTCCCCTCCAGCTTTCCGGTTCCTCACCAAAATGTGGCACCCAAACATCTATGAGGTAAGTCCCACATTGTTTCTGCCCCTTGGGATTCCTGAGGTTTTTATGAGTCTTTCCCCAGGGGTACTCAGCAGGACAAGTATTTACATGCCTACTGTATGATGTGCACTGTGTTATATGCTGATGGATACTAGAGAAGTAAAAGACAGGACTCCACCCTCAAAGAGTCTGCAATCTGCTGACCGCCTTTGTGCATGCACATCCTTACTCTGGGGCTGAGATGAGACCGCCTAGTGCTACATCCCAAAGCATTTATTTGTCTCGTACAAGCTGACACTTGCCATGGTACTGGACTAGTTTAGTGTCTGACCTGAAGCCAGTTTCAGGGTGGAGGGTGTTTCAGTTTGAAAGTAACATGGACATAGACAAACAGGTAGCTAGAGCCTTAAGTCAGGCCAAATGATGGATGAAATTAGCTTGGGCTATCCATCCTGGTCTGTAAGACTATCTTTGGGCATATAAATGCCTCTTTATTCCTTCCAGAGAAGAGCAGGGTTTATTCAAGGAAAGATCCTTGTCTTCCCCATCAATGTGGCCCATCTCCCCGCAAAAAGGACTTGAATTTCTGGGCTGGCTACTAACCTCTCTCTCTCTCTCTCTCTCTCTCTCTCTCTCTCTCTCTCTCTCTCTCTCTCTCTCCCCCTCTCTCCCTCTCTCTCTCTCCCTCTCTCTCCCTCCCTCCCTTTCCCTCCCTCCCTCTCTCTCCCTCTCTCTCCCCCCCTCCTTCTCTCCCTCTCTTCCTCTTTTCTTCTCTCCCTTCCCTCCCTTTGCATATGACCAGACTGGGGATGTTTGTATCTCAATCCTCCACCCTCCAGTAGATGATCCCCAGAGTGGAGAGCTTCCCTCTGAGCGATGGAACCCCACCCAAAATGTCAGGTGAGTCCCCCCTGAATGGAGGTAAGTCCCACTGAGAAGAGGGGATTGATTCATGACCATATAGCTCTTAGAAAGACTACATTGAGGAGATGCTTTTGGGTATCAGTTCACCTGGTATCTCTCCATTTTTCACTAGCATCCACTGGGCTTCAACAACTAAAGCTTGCCTTTGGAAGGGACTGCAGGTTGGAGCACCCACAGAGGGGTATACTGCTGTCCATATCCCTCATCATCTTACAGATTTGTAGAAGGCCAGGAATGAAAGAGACCTTGAAGATTTGGGGGCATCCCCCTCATTTTACTGATCAGGAAACAGACTGTCAGAGAAGTGATTTACCTGCGGTCCCATAGCAGTTTAGTGATAGGGAGAAACGTGGAGACAGCAGAGGGAAGGTCTACATTCTCACCAGCCCATCGGCCCATCTGCGTGGCCAGTACTCTAGTGTACTGCTAGTAGTAACTAAAGACTTAAGTGTTTTCGTTCATGCCACTTATTCAGCAAATATTAAGTACATGCTCTTTACAGAGTATTAAGGAAAATAGAATGTTAGCTGTGACCCAGTGTCTGCTCTTGTGGAGCTCATAGAGGCAGACTTGGGCTCAGTGTGAAGAAGTTTATTAGTAATTAATCAGAGCTATCTAAAAGTGAACTGGGCTGTAGCTGGTCACCTTCCCCTAGAGGAATCCAAGGAGAATGAGCAGCCGTCTGAGGCCATTGTAGAGGAGGGAGGATCCTGTTCAGGGACAAGTTGGGCTAGATCCCCTCTGAGAGTCTCTCAGTGTTGAGACTCCTCTGAGACACAGTCACAGCTGTCTGTCATGTGCCATTAGCCTCATAGACTGAGATTCAGAGTGGAGTCTGGGGCTGCCTAGCCCAGTGAGCCTGAGACACACCCAAGTTCACATGGGGAGTGAGCTTTGTAGAGCTGAGACTTGAACCCAGTTCTTTGACTCCAAAGAACGATTTTTTCTTTTATTTTTCCTTTTTTTCTTTTCTTTTCTTTTTTCTTTCTTTCTTTTTTTTTTTTTTTTTTTTTGGCTTTGTGGAGAGGGGAAGATAAGGCAGTTGGGCTTAAGTGATTTACCCAGGGTCACACAGCTAGTTTTGTGTTAAGTGTCTGAGGCCAGATTTGAACTTAGGTGTCCTCCTGACTCCAGGGCTGGTGCTCTATTCACTGGTTTTTTTTTTCATTATACCTCCCTACTTCTCATGTATTGGGCCATATCCCTTCTCAATCAATTACCTAGAAATATCCCCTTTATCCACCAGAGGCTTCCTGCCTAGGGCCTTTGTCTCATCCCCAAAGCCTATCTAAGAGCACTTTCCTACCTTCATGTCATGTTGGGTGGCCTTCATTTCTGTGTACCATGAGAAATGTCGGTGTTATTCTGAAAGGTTCTTGCTATCTATGGGAGGGTCTCGGCATTGGGCTACTTTCTGAGTAAATGACTCTTGTGCAAATTTCCCAACCTTCCTTTTCTGGATAGGACCATCCTCCTGAGCGTGATCTCCCTCCTAAATGAGCCCAATACCTTCTCACCAGCCAATGTGGATGCTTCTGTGATGTACAGGAAATGGAAAGACAGCAAAGGGAAGGACCGGGAATATACAGACATCATCCGGTGAGTGGGAAGGAACTGCCTGTCAGACTTTTCACATTCCTATGTTGCTTTAGTTGGCATAAGGATCTCTTCACAACTGCCATAGAAGAGCACCTTTGGCATGGTGTTGTGGAGGATTCCTCCTGCTCCTCATCATCACTCTGTATGAGGCAATTGGAGGTTAAGAGGTGGCCAGACCTCAGGGCCTAGGGCTCTTCCCATTGGGCCATATTGTGCCTAGCAGTTAGCAGGCTGTGCGTGGTCCACGTGGACAGGAAATAGTTTTCTTATTCAACAAATATTAATTGCCTGTTGGGTGGAAAACGTAGTGCTGAGCTCTACTAGAGGAAATAGCTGCCACCTGCATATAGCATTTTATGGTTTGCCCGGCACTTTCTGTACATTATCTTACTTGATTCTCACAAGCCTTTGAGGTAAGTGCTATGATCAGTCAGTTTATTAAACACCTACTATGTGTTTCTCAGTACTTTCTCAGGACATTACACTGACTCTGACTCTACCTTATCTTATACACATGCACACACTCCTCTACACTCTTGGTTTACATAGTAGATTTTTGTATCTTACACACACACACACACACACACACACAAATACACTCATGCTTTTGTGGTTACCTGATCTCTTACATCGGCATATGTGCACACACAAACTTGACCCTATTCAAAAGAGGCCTTCCCTTCTCTTAGATATGCCCCACAACCATTTCCCAGGTCTCTCTATTCTTTATTACATACACACAGCATCTTTCTCAGCTTTCTGACTCACTTCTATCAGGTGTTAACACCAGGAGTAATCAGTTTCCTTTATTTTTCATTACCCCACCAAACCTCCCCTGTAACCTCCATTACAAATCGGTACTGTGCCCTTGAAATGACTCTTCCATAGTGACCAACCTGTTCCCTCACCCTACCTCAGCCACCCTCTCTCTCATCACCATTGTCTCTTGTGTTCCTTTTTTTCTGTCATAGCATTTTTCCTTCTTCTCACCTTTGAGGTCACTCCCTGTGACCTCAGATTTCTCTACCATTCATGACTTTTTTAGGCCATTATGATTTTTGCTCACCTTTTGCTTTCTTCCCCCTCCCCCCCACCTTGAACTTGTAGTTAACCAATTCAGCTCTACCTTTTCCTCTTAATTCCTTTGGCCTTTATTCTCATTTCTTGCCAAACACTGGCCCCGGATTATTCCCACCACCCTTCTCTACTGCGATGTTTGGGTACACCTCACATTTATGTTATCCAACCTCAGCTAGACCCTCACTGCAACAAGACAGTCCTCTCTAATTGATAGGCCCTCTTTCACTCTCACAGAAGGTATTTTAGTCCTCTCCTCAATATTCCCATAAATTCTGACTTCTCAGCTAAACACCTCACTGTCTCAATCCCTGGACATCATCCCCTACAGTTTTTTCCTTGCCATTGCTAACTCCTGTACATCAGAATTTAAAACATTTACTGTGTGCTAGATAATGCGCCAAGTGCTGCCAACAGAGATAGAAATGGAAATAGTGCCTACTCTTAGGGAGCTTACATTCGGTTGCATAGGCAGGAAGTACCTAGATAAGGAGAGAGAGAATAAACACTGGGTAATTGATGGGAAGGGGCACTGCCTAGGAGATCAGTAAGGGTTTGTGTAGAAGATGACTTCTGAGCTGCATAACTTTGACCTTCCCTTCCCCCCATCCTCTTTATCGGGTTATGCCATTCAGTTATCACCTCTCTCTACAATCCCTCCTTATCTGCCTCTTTTTTCCCAACTGCCTCGAAATATGCCCAAGTGTCTCTTGTCTGTATTCCTTGTCTCTACTCTCTTTCCTCAGTCCTTTGCATTCTGACCCCAAACTGAAATTGTCTTCTCCAAAGTTACCAAGGATCTCTTACTTACCAGACTTGATTGTCTTGTTTTGGTTCTGACCCCTTTGTGACCTCCTTTGGCTGCATTTGACAGTTTTGACTGCCTCCCCCTGGATCCTCTTCTCCTCAGAGTTTTCATCATGTCTATCTGATTGCTCCTTCTCAGTCTCCTGTGCTGTCTTCTCTTTATCCTACTCCCCTTTCTGTTGGTACTCCTAAGGATGCTGTCCTGGGCCCTCTTCTCAATAGGATTCTCCATTCTCCCATGGGTTTATTTATCATCTCTGTGCAGATAATTCCCAGCTCTCTATATATCCAGCTTGATTCTCTTTTCAACACCATCTAACAATTGGGAATTTCAGACTAGGATAGCCATGGAAACATCTTAAACTCAGCCTGTCCAGAACAAAGTTCATCTTTTCCCCAGATCCAGCCCTCTCTCCCAGACTTTGCTATTTCTTTCGTTTTTTGGAGGGGGAAGGCAGGGCAGTTGGGGTTAAGTGACTTGCCCAAGGTCATACAGCTAGTAAATGTGTCAAATGACTGAGGCTGGATTTGAACTCGGGTCCTCCTGACTCCAGGGCCAGTGTGCCACCTAGATGCCTCATTCTCCTACTCTCCTCATCTAGATTCCTCAAATGTGGTATGAACCTCAAGCCCTCGATCTCTCTCACCTCACACAGCCAGTCTCCAGATTTGTCGATTCTGCCTCCACACCATGGCTCACATCCTCTCCACTTAGAGCTATTCTCTTAGGTCAGGCCTTGCTTCACAAGCCCTTGCTTGAATATTGCCATGGCTTCCTCATTTGTCACCTTGTCTCAGATATCCTTCATCCAGTCCATCCCCCACTCTCATGCCAAAGAGATTTTCCTTAGGTGTAGGTCTAACCTCCAGGGGCTCTCTTTTGCCTCTAGGACAAAATATTCATTCCTTGGTGAGGTTTTGAAGACCTTCACAGTCTGTCCCCACTCTCTCTTTCCTAACCTCCTTAATTTATTCCTGCCCATCCTTCATCAGTCCAGTCAAACTGGTCTCTATTCTCCTTAAACACAGCACCCCATCTGCCATCTCTGCCTTTGCTCACCTCTGCCTCAAGACCCCTCTCTTACCTCAAGATATAGCCATCTACCACCTTTCTTTTTTCAACCCCAAGTGTTAGTTCCCTCCTTTTCTCCCACCCTTAACTACTTTGTATTTAATTACTAGGTGTTTAATTTGTATTTTTCTGTAAATGTTTTGTATATAGTTTTTTTTTCTTGTTTCTTTTTCTTTTTTTTGATTTTTGGAGGGGGGAAGGCAAGGCAGTTGAGGTTAAGTAACTTGCCCAAGGTCACATGGCTAGTAAGTGTGTCAAGTGTCTGAGGCTGAATTCGAACTCAGGTCCTTCTGATTCCAGGGCCAGTGCTCCATTCACTGTGCCACCTAGCCCACCCCATTTTGTATATAGTTTTAACCAGGGTGTGCCAAAAGTCTTGGTTTAGTTTTCAACCATTAAAGCACTAAGATTTTGAGACACATGTACTTGTGTCTCCTAATAGAGTATATGGGTTTGAGATTTTCTGTTTTTCTTTTTTTTTTTAAATCCCCAACAACAATGCCTAACACAAGTAGACACCTAATAAATGTTTATTGATAGAATGAGAAAAATTAAATGACTTGTCCATTGTCACACAGCTAGAGTCAGCCCTACGGGTGAGCTTTGAAGCCAGCTTCTCTTGATTCCCAAGCCCAGGGCTCTTTCCAGTCACACACACACTCTCTTGGTTAAGACCTGTGCACACAGAACTATAGTATAAAGTGTCTTATGAGAAGTACAAAAATAAGGTACTATAATATAACATAATAGGAGTGAAAGGATCACTTATAGCTAGAGGAAATCAGAAAGCTTCCTAGTCAAGATCACTCTTGAATGAGTTCTTAAAGGAGATAGCACAGATAGTATTCTTGTCACCTCCTTTATCAGTAAGTTCTTAATTGAATAATTTCCAGTAGCCCCTTCTACCAACAGAATCTAGCTTGTCCTGAGTTGGAATAGAAGCTTAGAATTCTCCGTATATATCAGTGAAGAAACCAAAACTAGCCCCTCAGCGTCTTGCCTCTGTATGTATGTCCTGTTCATGGCTTAAGAACATATTGTTTTTAAAAATCATTTTCATAATTCACATCAGTTAGTTTCTGTTTTGATCTTCCCAGCCCCCCTGAGAGATAATAAGTATTATTATCCCATCTTTGCCAATGAGAAAATAAGACTGAAAGGTGAAATACTTTTAGGACTCATACTCAAGTTTCCTGGTTCTTTCTCAGTCCTCTTACCTTAATATGCCATACTGCTTTACTGTTGCAGACAAAGTACCTTCTCCTTCCTTTCCTACCAAGAATATATATGTAGTCCCTCCCCTTCCCTATCAGGCTTAAATATATCACTTCATCCTGTAGTAAGTTTTCTGATTTGTTGGAATTGGATTCCCAGTCCAGCTAAACAGTTTGGGCCCTGGGACCATGAGCTCCAACTCTGGAGAACTTAGATCCTATGAGACCAACAGTTCAAAGAGATCATAACTGTAAAAGGTTGTGTGTGTGTGTGTGTGTGTGTGTTGTAATTCTTTCCAAGGATCCTGTTCTCCCGTACACACGAGAATGAAGGTGATGAGATTTGCAACTCTAGCTTTTTAGGTGGTAAAAAGGGACAGTTTCTCTGTGCATAAAGTGGCAGGATTTCAGTTACAGTGTCAGTGCCTCATCCAAAGATTTGTCTTTGAGGTGACTGACTGGTCCTTAGCAGCTTTCTCCAGAAGGCAAAATATCCCTGGTATATAGGGATAACCATTCATCCCTGTTTTTCAGGGATGCCTAGGGTCCTTGTGGCCTAGCAAAGTCTGACTGAGGGGATAATGATGAGAAGGGAGATGTTTCCCCTATTTTTAGAACATCCTGAAGCCATTCTACAGCTTTCTCAGGTAGATAGATAAAAGATGATATGTATATGTACATGTGTACACACACACACACACACACACACACACACACACACACACACACACGTGTACTTATCTCTAGAGATCAAGATGTTCTCTAAAATGTATAGGGATGGTGATGTAGGCGTTCTCCAAGGCCTTGTCCTTAGGTTTCTTCTCTTTTCCATGGTGATCTATTCCACTCCCACGATTTTAACTATTATGTTTGTTTAGAAGCCTCTCATTCTATATCCTTGACCTGGCCCTGATCACTCTCTCTGTGCTCCAGACCCACATTTCCATCTGTTTGCTAGATGTCCTGTTGGCTCCTCAACTCAGTATCGATTCCTCTTGATCTGTTCTCTTGATTTCCTTTCCTTTTTTAATTTAATATTTTATTTTTCCCCCAAGTACTTGTAAAAACAATTTTTAACATTCCTTTTTTAAAAACTTTTGAGTTCTAAATTCTCTATCTCTCTTCTCCTCTTCCCCCATTGAGAAAGAAAATAGTTTGATATAGGTTATACATGTATGGTCATGCAAAACATTTCCATGTTAGTTGTGTCTTGAAAGAAAAAGAAACAAAAAAAACAAGAAAAATTAAGCAAAGGAAAAGTATGGTTTGATCTGCATTCAGATTCCATCAGTTCTTTCTCTGGAAACGGAGAGCATTTTTCATATAAGTCTTTCAGAATTGTCTTGGATCATTACATTGCTAAGAATCACTGTCATTCACAGTTGATCATCATATAGTATTGCTGTCATTGTATACAGTGTTCTCCTGTTTCTGTTTATTTCACTTAGCATCAGTTCATGCAAATCTTTCAGGTTTTTCTGAGAACCATCCTGCTTGTCATTTCTTAATTGTAATTCCATCACAATCATATATAACAACTTGTTCAGCCATTCCCCAGTTGATGGGTATTCCCTCAATTTACAGTTCTTTGCCACCACTAAAAGAGCAGTTATACATAGGTCCTTTTCCTTTTTGTTTTCTATCTATTTGTTTGGGATACAGAGCTAGTAGGGGCATTGTAGGGTTTATAGCCCTAGTAGAATTGCTCTACACAGTGGTTGAATCAGTATATCGCTTCCTCAGCTGTGTACTAGTGTCTCAGTTTTCCCACATCCCCTCCAAAATTTTCATTTTCCTTTTCTGTAATATTGGGCAATCTTAATAGGTGTGGTGTAGTAACTCAGTTGTTTTAATTTGCATTTTTCCAGTCAGTAGTGATTCAGAGTATTTTTTTTATGACAGTAGCTTTGATTACTCCATCTGAAAATTATCTGTTCATATCCTTTGACCATTTATCAATTGAGGAATGTCTCTTATTTCTGTGAATTTGGCTCCATTCTTTATATATTTGAGAAAGGAGATCATTATCAGAGAGACTTGCTGTAAATTTTTTTTCACAGTTATGTTTACTAGGTATTTCCCCCATCCTATTTTCCCCATTTATCCTTCTTTCTCTCTGTTTCCCTTTTCACCCTGTCCCTCTTCAAAAGTGTTTTGCTTAAGATTACTTACTCCTCCAAGATTACTACCTCCCCCCATCTGCCCTTCCTTCTGTCATTGCCCCCTACTTCCCTTCTCTTATCCCCTTCCTCTCATATTTTCCCTATAGGGTAGGATAGATACCTGTACCCGACTGTGTATGTTCTCTCTTTGAGCCAAGGTTCATTTGCTCCCTGCAACGTCCCCATCTTCCCCTTTACTATAAAAGTTCTTTTGTGCCAGGTAATTTACCCTGTACATCTCCCTTTCCCATTCTCTCTCAGTTTACTTTTTTAATTAATGAAATTACTATCCTCCCAATTTTCTCAGGCTCACATCTCAGAAACATCTGATCATTTGTCCCTCTGCTCAGATACTTTCCATGAATACCCATTTTTCAAAGACTGAAGTCCTTAGCTTGGTAATCAACCTCTATTCTATTTCCTCAGCCCTTAGTCTTCCACTTCTCTTAATACACTGTACCCTGTGATCTGTCTAAATTAGCATCCTGAGCCTCCTTTCCATTGTTCAGGCACAGAATGTTATAACTAGAAAGAACCTGAGAGGCTCGGAAGAAGTATTGCAGTCACGGTAGATGGGGAAGTGTGCTGGACCAGATTTAAAGTCCAAGTATCTGGGCTTGAGCATGGGGATTGGCCAACAACTTTGGCCACATCATTTCATATTTAAGTCTCAAGTTCCTCATCAGCAAAATGAATTCTAAGCTCCCTTTCAGTTCTAAGTCTTCTGATCCTAGAGAATGTCAGACAAACCTTCCTTATCATCTGAGTCATTGCCCTCAGTGTATAGTTGGACAGACTGAGGCCTAGGACTGGGAAGGGACTTGCTCAGAATTACAAAGCTGGCTCCTACTGCTGTAGTGGGTCTTGTATCTGTGCCTCGACATTATCCTCTCTCCCCTTCCCCAGGGACCTGCTCAGTGCCCCCAGCCTTTCACAAAACCCTTACCCCCTCTCCTGAACGCTAGGCATCTTCACACTCCTGATGAACCATAGGCTTTATGAAGGAAGGAACTGGGTCTCCTCCAGATTGGTCTCACCCAGAGCAGATACTGAAATGTCTGTTTAGATGGAAATAAAAGGGAGTTGATGCTGTCTCTCTGCAGGTGTGTCCTCTGTGGCAAGCACTTTTTTGTGCAGAAGGCACCTCCTTTTGCCCCTTACTGAGGAGTGATAGCAGCTTATACAGCCCAAGTTGCATCCATTCTTTGACTTTTATGTTTTCCATCTCCATGAACTTGGCAGGGCAGGTGGCATTGTGTCCATTTTACAGAGGGGTGAGCTGAGATTCAGAGAGAGAGTGACCTGTGTAGGATATGCAGGATCCCACCAAGAGTTAGGGATGGATCTGGAATCCCTAGGAGGCACACACCTTGTTCTCTTGGCTCTGGCCTGCTGCCTCCTGATCCTCCCCTGCTCTTCTCTCCCCAGGAAGCAGGTCCTGGGGACCAAGGTCGATGCAGAGCGGGATGGGGTCAAGGTGCCCACAACCCTGGCTGAGTATTGTGTGAAGACCAAGGCGCCTGCACCGGATGAGGGCTCGGACCTCTTCTATGACGACTACTACGAGGATGATGATATGGAGGAGGAGGCCGACAGCTGCTATGGGGACGACGACGACGACGACTCTGGAACGGAGGAGTCCTGACACCGCCTCCCCGCCACCCCGGGCCCCAAATAAACTTATAAAATTTTACCTCAGACAAGGAGCCCGGAGACTCGCTCGGAAATCTCTTAGACTCCTGACAGCCCTGAACACAGACTCTCTACCTCACGGGAGTTTCTAGTTTTCTGTTTGATCTTGGTTTTTCTCCTTTTGGGTTTTGGGTGTTTTTTTCCCCTCCCTTTCAAAGAAGAATACCCCCTTTCCTCACCCTAGGCCCTTTTTCCTCATCTTTAAAGCCGAGGCCCTATTTTCCAGCTTGTGGGGAGTGGAACGGGCTTGCTGGGGAGGGGCTGCCTTGGGCCCTCCAGCCCGGAAGCTCTGGGATCTGACCTTGCCCACTTTGTTCCCTCCCTGATTTCATCCACCTGGGTGAGACTAGGAGGATCCTACAGGCTTTTGTGTGCATTAGGTGAGTGAAGAATGAAGCAGCTACAATCTGGGAGGTGGGAGAGGGGTCATTGCCTGCTGGCCTGCTTGCTTCTGCCACAGGCAGGGGCAGGTGGCAGGTGCAGGGAGAAAAATGGGCGCTGGTTTTTGTGGCTTTTCCCCTGCCTACTCTTCTCTGGATACTTGCAGCATTACATCAGACCACTAGAGGGAAGCAGACTCACCCTTAAGAGATCCCTGGCCTTAGGTGGCCTTGGTTCTGCTGTCCTGCTTCACTCCCAGCCCGTGCTCCAAGGCAGGAGCCCCCAGGGTCTGCCGGGGCTCCCAAGGTCTTAAGCTGCCCACACCAGCTGGGGCAGGAAAGGGCAGACGGGTTTTTTTCTAGGAGTGGGTGGGGTGGTTTAATTTTTCGTTAATTTCTCTCTGCTTCAGTTTGTTTGAAATATTAAATAAAACTACTTTATGAGAAATGTGTGCTATGTGGGGGCAGGGATGGGGCCCTTGTGGGAATCAGGAGTAGTGTTTCAGTTCAACATTTTTAAACCTGTTTGGGGTCAGTGCCTAAAGCTCTTTCTGACTTGAGGAGTAAGACTCCTGGACCTCCTCATAGTTTACAAAGCAATTTCTCATCTAGGTAGTTGTCAGGACAAAGGTCGTGGTCCTCCTCGGTCTGCAGGAGAAGACGTCAAAGGCCTGAACCTACATGTATGATGATAGTAGCATTTCTATGGCTTTGACACTGCCAGACACTGTGCCAAGCACTTTGCAACACCTCTGGGGAGTGCTCTGATCCTCCCCATTTTACAGTTGAGGAAGCTGAGGCCGAAAAGCAAGATGACTTGCCCAGCATCACATAGCTGGTAAGCGTCTGAGTCAGCATTAATAATGATAACCTAGGGGGTTCTTCACTTTGTGCCCAGCACTGTGCTAGGGGCTTTACAGTTAGGGGAGTTGGTGCTATTACTATTCCCATTTTATGGATGAGGAAACAAACATGCTGAGTGATGTACCCAGGGCCCCACAGCCAGTAAGTGTCTGAGGTCAAATTTGAACTCGGGTCTTCCTGATTTCAGACCCAGCACTCTATCCACTGATAGACCCAGCAACAAGAACAAGGGCCCCAATGCTCTAGGAGGGGGCCAGAACAAAGGGACTCATTAGTCCTTTTTCCACCACTCTTCCTCGTAGGTGGACTGATGCAGGGGTAGAGTATGAGGGACGTTGTATGTCACAACAGCTCGGGGCTTGAGAGCTATGAAGCTTGTCACGGTGTGTTACGTGACCTTGAGTGGGTCCTTTTCCTGGGCTGAGTGTTTCCCTCTATAAACTTGGGCTTCAGTGGGTGACATGGAAGGCCCCTTCCAGCTCTAATGGCCTAGGTGATGCTTTTATTTTGGCTTCTGCGGATCCTCATGATCACCCTGGGATATAGAGAGCAGCCCAAGAGTGATAAAAGGATAGGGGAGATTAGATTTAAACCACAGATAGCATTTTTGCACTTTTCTTGTGTGGAAGGGGGAAGCATTCAATTTGGCCATGTTTATTAGAGGCCACCAGTGTGCTGAGCACTGTGCTAGTGCTAGAGATACACAGATAAAAGGGAAATGGTGCTTGCGTAGGTGGTACGTACAGAACACAAAGTAACCTCGGAGAAGATATTGGCAATTGGGGGTGCCAGCATAGAGTTCAGGAAGAAAGTGTCACTTAAGCTGAGGCTTAAAGGAAGCATTCCAAGAGATGAGGGTGAAGCATTCCAGGCAAGCAAGTACAAGGACGTTGACCCAGGAAGTGAAGTATTGTGTGCAAGTTTGGACCGTAGTGTCTGTGGAGCAGAGTATATTGTGATGGACCTGGAAAGGGTAGAGCAGGGCATCATATAAAGAATTCCTGTTTGGTCCTAGAGATGATGGGGAATCACTGACTGGATTTAATTGAGGAGAGGGTGATGTGGTCAGATCTGCCCTTACAGGAGATCCCTTTGGTAACTCTGGAGGTTGGACTCAGTGGGAAGATACTGGCCAAGGCAAAAGGTGGGTGAGGGCCTCAACTAGGGTGGTGACTGAAGGGAGAGAAGAGGACGTGTGCAAGATAAATGAAGCTAGAAATGGTGAAGATTTGTTAACTGAGTGGATCTGTGGTGTGAGTGTGGAAAGTCAAGGATGGCACTGAGGCTGGGAACCTAGTAACCATGGTTGGATGGTTGCCTTTTGTGCTCAGAGAAGACCAAAATGACTACTATGTCAAGGAGTCAAGGTCAAATGTGTCCAGCTGTGGCTGATCAGACCAGTGTGAGCTCGGGAGGCGCCATCCCAGGTCAGGCACCAATGATCCATATGAACATGTGGGGTGGATTCTCTAAATTTGGGCATTTCGTGTTTCTTCAGCTGCCCTCAGTATCCAGTAGCTTATCCTGCCAGATATCGTCCTCAGACTCTCCAAAGGAAAGCGATTCAGCTTCTTGGGGTGGTGCTGGTAGACTGTCCAGGTTTCACAAGAATATAATGAGATCAGTCAGTTTAGTAGGCAGCCTCTTCTCTCCTACACTTTCCTTGGGAGCCTCCCAAACCCTGGTCACTTGGGTAACTAGAAGGATGGTGGTCTCTTTGACAGAAACAGGAAAGTTCAGAAATAGGAAGCAGAGGTAGGCATAGGGGAAAGATAAGCTTTTTCCAGGTATTTGAGTTGGAGTTGCCTTCAGGACATAAAATTTGAAATTTTCAATAGGCAACTCAGAAAAAGGACAGGCTGGTTACATTGATCTAGGATTTGTCTGTAGAGAGATAACTGAACCCATAGAAACTGATGAGTTCACTACGTGAGAGATTATAAAGAGGTCTCAGAACAAAGTCTTAAGGTACGTGTACATGGAGGGGCCATGACACAAGAATACAGTGGAGGAGAGTGAAAAGAACCAACGACAGAGGAGGAGAGCCAAGAGAGAGCAAGGTCATGGAAACCCAGAGGAGAAGAGCATCCAGGAGAGAGTAATCAACAGTGACAAATGCAGCAGAGAGGTCAAGAAGGGTAAGACTGAGAAAAAACTTAAGGGAGAATTTGGTAGCTTTGGAAAGAGCCAAGGATGGTGTCAGAATAAGATCAGCATAGAAGCAGGCCTGGGGATGGGGAAGATAACCAGTGGTGCCCCAGTGCTATTTTGGCAGAGACATTTTTCAGAGATCTCCCCCGTTCAGAGGTGGTTGTCGGGGGTTGGGGCGGATTTTTGTCACTTAAGCCACAGCCCCAAGAGAAAGTAATGTCAACTCAGAAGGAAAGTACAAGCTTAGAGCACGCTAGGTTGGACCCTTTGACCAGAAGTAACCAGGCTGTCAGACTTCACAGCATATTAAGCAGGTATTGCTGAGCAATTAATTGCCTTGTTGCTTTTCCAAGGACTGGGGCCTCTTCAGCCGCCCCCCCCCCACCCCCAGTTCTGCATCCTCAGATGAGGATTGCTGAGAATTCAGAAGATGCCTGCTAATGTCCTCTTGTGTCCCAGGCCCTTCTGGGACTTTGGGAATTAAATAAGCAACTCAAATCAGGAGAAAATGTCTCCTGGCCCTGGACTCCCCACCTTAAGTAGTAGTTTTAGGAAGTAGCTGTTCAGCCTCATCCTGTCCCTTTATTGAATGATCCAATGCTAAACTACCTCCCAAAGGCCCTGTATCTTCTTGGACTCAGCCATGTTATGGACTCTCCATCAAGGCTGGTGGTTGTAGGGATAGGAATATCTCCAGTGCCGGAAACATGGGACTTCTGGCTCTGTTTCTGCCACTGATTCTTGGACAGTAATATGAATATTTTAATAATACTAATAGTTGACATATTTATGGACCTTGATTTCTTCATAAGGACAGTGAGGACTTGGTATTTCTCAGTCTTCTGCCAACTCTCAACATTTCTTTGGTCAGTCAGCAAGCATTTATTAATCCCTTAACCTGTGCTAAAGGTTCTGAGGATATAAGGGCAAAAATGAAATGGTCATAGGATAAGACATCTGGAGCTAGATTTGGGGCTTCAAAGGCCAGCTAGCCCAGTGTCCTCATTGTTTGTGATAGTTTGCTGGTGGGTCAGCCTGCCACAAATCTCACCCCACTCTAGTCTAGCCCCTACTCAGCTGCCCATGATCTTCATAAAGTACAGGTCTGACCACGTAAACCCACTCCACACTTCCCTCTCAATAAACTCCAACTGCTCCCTTTCCAGGATCAAATATAAAATTACCTGGCGTTCAGGCTTCTTATACCTTACTCTTTGATCTAAGGATGTGCCATTCCTGGAACCAGACACTCCCATCTCCATACTCTGTATTTTCCCTAGCCTGCCTCCTGGCTTCCTTTCAAGTACTGGCTGTCTACCTTCTCCAGGAAGATTTTCCCAGCCTCTCTTAATTCTAGTGCCTTCTCTCTGTTTATCCTTATATAGAAGTGTGTACTTGGTTTTTTGCTTGTCTTCCCCCATTAGACTGTGTGAGCTGCTTGAGGACAGGAAATGCCTTTCACCTTTCTTTGTATTCCCAGCACATAGTGCAGTGTCTGGCAGGTAGATACTGACTGACTCAAGAAGCAGACCCCAAGAGATGATTTACCCAGGGTAGTAGTCAGTGACAGAGCCAGGATTCTATCCCAGGCCCTCCTGGCACCAAATCTAGTCCTCTTTCCAACGGACCACATTTCCACAGCCCTCATCCTTAAAGAGCTTGCTTTCAGCTCTTGACGTAAGCCCCACAAGTTAGACATGGGCAGACCTAGTTTTTCCTGAGTTGGGAATGCCACCTTATAATGGAGCCTCAGTGCAAAGAGGACTTTGCTGGGCTGGAATCCCAATCCTACCGCCTAATGAGCTGTTTGACCTTGAGCAAACTATTTCCTCTCTGGTCTTATATTTATTTATATCTGTAAAATGAGAATTTTGGACTTAGATGCCTTAAAATTTCTCTTCTTGCTTTTAAGCCTTTTTTCAGTATTATTTTTTAATGATTTCTGAGTAAGGGGAAGGCTGGGAAGAGACCTTTAATCGGAAAATTTAGCACATTGACTTTTTTTTTTTTTAAGCAATTGGGGTTAAGTAACTTGCTCAAGGTTACACGGCTAGTCATTATTTGTGTGTGGGTGCTCATTTTCTGAGGCCGGATTTGATCTCGGGTCATCCCAACTCCAAGGCCGGCGCTCTTACTCACTGCGCCACCTAGCCGCCCCTTTTTTAGGGCAATTGGGGTTAAGTGACTTGCCCAAGGTCACACGGCTAGGTTTTTGTTTGTGTGGATTAAGTGTCTGAGGCCGGATCCGAACTCAGGTCCTTCTGACTCCAGGGCCGGCGCTCTACTCACTGCGCCACCTAGCCGCCCCACATTGACTTTTTATTATGGGCAGGGATCTGTATTTGGGCTGTGTTAAGGGAAAGGCAGAGAGATAAGTGAAACCATGTCCCTGCTCTCAGCAAGCTCAGTCTAGCCTAGATATAAACCTGACATGGGAGCCCTGGTAATGCCATCATTCCCTGAAGACTTCTGCTCGCTTTTAGAGCATACCTTCTGACTAGAAACAGCTGGTTATGACCTTAGGGACCACTGGGTCCAAATCCCACATCTTAACAGTGGGGATAGTGGAACCCAAAGAGAGGAGATGAATTAAAATATTTAGAACTAGAGAGACCTTGGAGATTGACATACTCTTAACACCTTCATTTAATAGATGAAGGTACTGAAGCCTGGAAAGAGTGAAGTGATTTCCCCAAGGTCTGTGAATAATCCATTCCCAGCACCCAGATCTGCTGAGGTCTTTGCATCATTCTCTGTTCTCTCCAGTTCTCTGCACAGCCCTCTGTGTCCCAGACGAGGAGGTGATGGGGTAGCTACCAGAACCTGGTCAATCTAAGATACTCACAAATTAGTCTGTGCTGCCTCCCCTTGCCACAAGCCACTGCCATTAAACTCTGGGCTCCCTGTCCAGCTCCTTGCCACTAGCCACCAATTCTTCCTTTGCAACATAGCTTGGAGTAGAAGGAGGAGTCCCTTGCAAGCCCTATGCTGCAGTCATCTTGTGGATCTCACACCTCTGACTGCTCAGCTTGCCTAGTCTGAGGAAGGAAGGTATAGGGGAGAACCCTCTAAGAAGGTTTGTTTGGCTCCCTGGACCCAGCTCATCTGCCCCAAAGCCAACATGATTAAGAACAGGGTGTTGCTGTTGATGCTGGTGATTGAGGGGCCTTGAAGTGATCAGTATCTCCTTGGAGAGACCACCTGGAAGGGGAGGTGAGAGGCCTGGGAGGAAACACAGTTCTGGGGATGCAAGTAAAAGAGTTGGGGATGAGGCCTCTGACTCCCCTCTCTCAGCTGCTGCTCAGTCTGACTGCAGAGTGCCATCATCACACCTTTCTTACCCTGTGGATATTTATTCCTTCTCTTGATTTTTCTGAAAATCACAGACTAGAAAGAGCTCTATCCTAGGAATTAGAAAAGTTGAGTTTTAGGGGTGGCTAGGTGGCGCAGTGAATAGAGCACTGGCCCTGGAGTCAGGAGGACCTGAGTTCAAATCTGGCGTCAGACACTCAACACAAAAACTAGCTGTGTGACCTTGGGCAAGTCATTTAATCCCAGCTGCCCTCAAAAAAGCAAGGAAAAAAGAGAAGTTGAGTTTTAGCTGCATGTGACCGTGGGGAAGCCCTGTCCATAAAATAAGAAGGCTGGAGTAAGTCACTTATGACTCATTTCCTTTTCTTTTCTTTGTCCTGAGTTCTTAAAGGTTTCTCCTAACTCTGCCATCCGCTGGTTCTACCTTCTCTGGTCTGTAAGATCAGAGAGGTTCTTCTGAGTTGAGATATAACAAGCAGGTGCCAGTCCTTCCCTTCCAGTCCCCCTAGGGCCAAGTACCCCAGGATCAGAATTTACAGACTGTAAAGTATCCCTTGGAGAGGTTTGCTAGCCCCATGTGTTGTATTGGGTTCACACCAGCTCTGAGGACCTGTCTTGTCCCATACCCAGCTCCTTCAGATATAAAGACAGGAGCCGTTTCTACCCTCAAGAAGCTTACAATTTAATAGGGAGATCCTCTGAAAACCACTATGTACAAATGACTTTTTTTTAAGGCAATCAGGATTAAGAGACTTGCCCAGGATCACACAGCTAGTAAGGATCTGAGGTCGCGTTTGAACTCAGGTCCTCCTGACTCCAGGACCAGTGCTCCACCCCCTAGAACCAACTAGCTGCCCCTACAAATGACATATAGAAAGGATAAATAAAGCATTTATCAGATGTCTAGTACGTGCCAGGTACTGTGCTATAGATGCAAAGATGCAGGGCAAAGATGCAAAGATAAGTTGCAGATCAGGAGGAGGGAGAGCATTCCAGGAGTGGGGGGGCAGCCAGTGAGAGGCATGGAATTGGGCAATGGGGGTATTGTGTGAGGAACAGCAAAAAGACCAGAGTTGCTGCTGGATTGTAGGTTAAGTGGAGGGAGAACAGTAACAAGCCTGGAAAGGCAGGAAGGGGTCATGTTGGGAAGGGCTTTAAAAGCTTAACTGAATTTTATATTTAACCATCCTCGTACTTCCTGCCTTGCCAAAGCATTGGGGGTGGGAGAGCATTTTGTAAACCTTCAGGTGCTATAAAAATGGGGTTTGTTTGTTTATTATTCCTCCTTTACAGCACTGAGTTTCTCTGTGAGACCCTGATTCTGGGAGTCTGGGATCCTGGGATCTGTTGAAAGTGAATTTTGGGGAGAACATAACTGACTCCATTTTGTTCTTGATGTAACCCCTCATGGACTACGAGACCAGCACTGGCAGCTGGTATTTCTTTGCTCTCCTAATTGGTACAGAAAGTCTTAATGATTAAGAAAGAAGGATTCATGGAAAATCCCCCTCCCTTGTCTAGCCTGACAGGTAGTGGGAAAAGGGGAGGATTCCTGAGTCCTTGGGATGTTGCTTTCCTTTTTTCTATCCTGGCAAGGCCGTTCTCTTTGATTTGGTGAAATCACCAGCTAGCGCTGGTGTCGGGTTTGCCTGGCAGGAAGGGTAACCATTTTTTGTTCCTCTTTCAAGGACACTCAGGGAGACCCTTGGTCTGTAACTGAGCGGGGGGTTGATTGGATCTTCTTCTTTAGCTCCAGCAGAGGCTGCACAGATGTCTCCAGACCCACTGTGATAACTGCTGTGGTTCCCTACACTTATT
Source organism: Gymnobelideus leadbeateri (assembly GCA_011680675.1). Taxonomy (NCBI): domain Eukaryota; kingdom Metazoa; phylum Chordata; class Mammalia; order Diprotodontia; family Petauridae; genus Gymnobelideus; species Gymnobelideus leadbeateri. Next base: position 1,327,626 of record WOXC01012492.1, on the reverse strand, counting down.
CATTCCCTCCCACAGCACCTGTCTGTCTTGGCTGCAACCTTCAGTTTGGTTTTTGGTTCTCCCCTGACCCCTGGCTCATTTCAGAGTTAGGTAAGGGAAGAGTCAGTTGTTTCTTCTTCTCCTTCTCCTCCTCTTCCTTCTGCCACCTAGCTACCCCAATTGACCTATCTTCTAATAGAATAATAGACACTTAATGAAATGCCACTTGGAAGGTCAAATATTGAGCGTTGCCAGGGGGTTGAAGAAGGCAGGGCTTGGAGAACCAGGCATTTCTACCTCCTGACTCAGCCGTGGAGTCTCCATCACCTCTCTCAGGCTTAATGCTATTTTACAGATGGGTTTTTTTCTTTCCCTAATGAACCTGCCCCTTGACTTGTTACTCTAGAAGGAAGGGTAGATAGATGAATGCTGATGACCATGTACCTCCTAGGGATATGAAGGACAATGTCAGTGTAAGCCAGCTGGTGGTGCTCTGAGCCTGGGTCATGCTGGGAAGCACTCTCAACCTCCTTCCACTACTAGCCTGTGCCTTGCTGGGCTCAATCTAGCACTGAAAATGTAAAATAAAGATCATGTAGTATTTCATAAATTTATCACAATAGGTCCATGCCTCTATCAACTGTTAAGATTCTTACTTCCTTCCAGACTTCACAAGCCTCAAAAGGAAAACTCTCTCCTTATAGCTTAGAATACACTGCATAGTCATAATTTTAAAAATAAACTATTAAACATCTGATTGCTCATCTCTCTGGTAAAGATGGGAAACACTCCACTCTCCCCACTCCCAGTCCTCAGCAGGATATTCCCAAAACACCCAAGTCCAGTCCTGAAATCCACTTTTAAAAAAATCTACTTTCAAAGTCAGTGGGAGAAAGTGGAGAAATAGCTTTACCAACATCCGTGCTCTTGCATGATGCTTAATAGAAGCTTTTCATTCATTCAAGGTCAGAAACCATCTCAGGTTTCTCCCAGATGGAGCTGCTGGCTTTCTGTCCCATCATTCCTTTAAAGGACATCCTGGCTCCCCATTAAGCTCCTCCAGCCTTCTTCCCCATCTGGACTACAACCAGTCACTCTGCTGTCTCCTGCATCTAAGAAACCAAGTCTTTTGAATCCTGTATCCTCGAGGGAGGAGAGGGAAATCTCCTCTTGTATCACAGGCAGAGTGACAAATCCCCACCTAAAATCTCCACACAGCGAGGTCATAGCTACGTGCTCTCTCTCTGGCATATATCTCTTGCTTCAGCTGCCCATCATGGTGCCCTTGGCATACAAAGCTGCTCTGACATGGTGCCTAAGAAAATCTGACCTCAGGCACTTGACAGTTGTATGACCCTGAGCAAGTCTCTTTATCACTGTCTGCCTTAGTTTCCTTATCTGTAAAATGGGCATAATAATTATAATGTCTAACTCACAGGGCTATTGTAAGGATCAAATAAGATCATATCTGTGAAGCACTTAACACAGAGCCTGGCACACAGTAGGTGGTTAATAAATGCTTGTTGACTTGAAACACTTTGCAAGCTTTAAAATACTTTATTAAAGCTAGTTACTAACAGTCATACTGGTAATCCCTCAGTTTCTAAATTCTCCATTCAGTTCGACAATAAAAGACCTCTTATGATGGACAGTTCTGTTAATCTCTCTAGGGCTGCCCAGATAGAAATCACAGGGGCCTGAAAAGAAGACATGCCCACATAAGCTACATTCATCCAGTGGTCATTTCCAGTACTAACAACCTGGGGACTTCAGGAAAAGTCTCTTGTAGGAGGTGGTCCTTGGCCAGGATCTCACAGCTAGTAAGTATCTGAGGCTGGATTTGAACTCAGTTCTTCCCGACTCCAGGCCTGACAGTCTATCCACTAAGCAGTCTATCCACCTAACTGTCCTTAAGTCACAGCTGCTTGGAGTCACAGGAGCTGGATTCATATCCTAGCTTAGCTACTTCCTACCTGGGTGACCTTGGGCCAATCATTTAACTTCTGCTTCAGTTTTCTCATCTGTGAAATGGGGGGGAGGGGGGCTGTTGGATCTGATGATTGAAGAACTTTTCATCTGGAGGTCTATAATCACATGACTTCTAAAATTGGCTTTCTGTTCTAGAGTTATGGCCCGGTGGCATAGCAGGATACGTTGGGAGGGCCCAGGGAGACTGCAAAAGTGGGATCTCTTGCCCAATTGGACTTGGGAGAATGGAGAGTCAGAGGTGTCTGTGAACATTCAAGTAGTAGAGGAGGTTCTTGGAGGGGATGGCCATCAAAGCCAAGGCCAGCAGAGGGCAGGATTGGGCAAGAGCTGGTCCCTCAGGCACCCAGCCTAAAGCAGGTGAGGGGATCCCAAGCAGACCCAGATGGAAATAACCTGGAAGACCTCAGGCACCTCCTAACCATATGACCCTGAGTTAGTCACTCTTTGCCTCAGTTTCCCCATCTCTAAAATGAGCTGGAGAAGGAAATGGCAAACCCCTCCAGTATCTTTGCCAAACCCCAAATGGGTCACAATGAATCAGGCAGGACTGAAAAAATGACTGAACGTCAACAAACCTGGAATTGGGGGTATGCTGGAGTCAGCTCTGATTGTTAAATTTTCCAAATCAGAGTTTGATTTGTTGTTCTGTTGATTAAGAAAATGATGGAGGAAATGTTGAAAATAAAGATTAAACTTAAAAGTGTGTTCTGTGTACATTTTTTAAAGACAGTCAGTGGTTAAACATTTACTAGCACACCTTTGCCTGGAGTCAAAGGGCGACCCTGGCCTTTATGGGAGGAGTGGGGGGAAGGGACAGTGAAAGTAGCTGCTCCTTGAAAACCCCAATTGGCACTGGGGGGCTTAGCCAGAAACTTCAGGAAACAGAGGCTCAGAGAGGTTGTGATTTGCCCAAGGTCACACAGCTAGTAAGGATTTGAGGCAGGTTTTGAACTGGGGTTGTGTCCAAGAAGAACTTACTCAGCAAATCTAAGTATAATCTTGAACCAAAAAAAAAAAAATGGACATTTGACAAACTGAAAGACTTTCAAGTATTTGTAATAAAAAAAACAGAATTCAATGGAAATTTTGATATAAAAAATCCAGAAAAAATATAAGGAAAAGATTAATTATAAGGCACTGATTAATAAGGACACAGGCCTTCTTGACTGTAATTTCAGAACTCTATCTTGCTTCTCTCCAAGAGACCTATCCTGGCCCTGCCCTCACCCCCACCTCATTCAAGCCACCCCTTCTCTGACCAGGTGTCCTTCCATCCCTGTCCCTTCCACCTCTTTTCTCTCCCCATGTTTCACACCAGAACCACCTCAGAATTTGAATAGTTTAGGAACTAGGAGACTAGGCTTCCTGTTGTTTCTAAGATGAAAAACACAGTCCTTCCTCCTTCTCCTCCTCCTCCTCCTCCTCCTCCTCCTCCTCTTCCTCCTCTTCCTTTTCCTCCTCCTCCACTGCTACCATCAGAACAATAATAAGTATAGCTAACACTTATATGATGCTTGAAGATCTGCAAAATGTTCTACACAGAGTATTGCATTTGATTTTCACTACAATGTGGTTGGATAGATGCAATTTCTAACCTCATTTTTCAGATGAGGAAACTGAAGCATTCTCAGTGACTCAGCCAAGCAAGCAGGATAACGTGTAAATAAATATATCTGAGCAAGCTATAGAAACGGTAAATTGGAGAGAAAGCGCCAGCTTTAAGGGGGATTGGGAAAGCCTTCTTCTAAAGAAGGGATTTTAATTGGGGCTTGAAGGAGGCAGAGATGAAGAGGGAGAGTGCCAGTGAGAATGCCCGGAGTGGTCAATAAAATGACCCAGCTGAGAGGTCAGTGTCCTTTCATAGGCACTCAATAAATACCTGTTGCCTTGAATGTTAAATTTTCCTGGATTTCCCCCTGCTCACTGTGATGTAGGACACATCTCTTCTAACTTATGTGCTGGATCTGAAGCTATGAGTCCAAGCTTTGTAATTGTTTTTAAGTAAAAGTTTTCATATTTTTCCCAATTCCATGTAACAGCACTTTTTAACGTTCATTTTTTAGAATTTTGAGTTACAAATTCTCTTGTCTCCTCGTTGAGGAAGCAGGCAATTTAACATGGGTTATATGTGTGCGGTCATGCAAAAGGTGTTTCCATATTAGCCTTGTTGCAAAAGAAAACACAGACCAAGAAAAAGACAGTAAAAAAAAAAAACCCTTCCATCTGCATTCAGAGGAGTCCGTCAGTTCTTACTCTGAAGGTAAATAGCATTTTCATCTTAAATCCTTCAGAATTGTCTTGGAATATGATTCCAAGTCTTGCAAAAATTCAGGGTGGAGTCAGGGAAGCCGTGCATTTCTAGGTTGGAAGCCAGAAGTCTATTGGGGAAGAGGAATTCTGAGTTTAGACAGAGGGAGATTGTGTTGTTTCCCTCCACATTCCATATAAACCCTCCTCCTTTCCTGGAGGGGCACTTGCCAGGCAGGGAGGGTCAGGGAGTCCACTTAGTTTCACTGAGTAACCAGGTACCAGGGGCAGAGATCTCACCCTGCCCTTGGCCTATGTTAGAGAACCTTCCAGATTTTGGATTGTATTAGAGTAAACTGACCTCCTGGCCTGATTGATAACTAGGACCCCTACCCAGCTCCCATATACTTGTCAAACCAGACCCTTTTCTCCTCCCACTTAGCCCCTGGAGCAGATCTGGGAAGGTCCCAGGGATCTCTGGCATGTTTGCAGCCCTCAGCCCTGCCTGTCCTGAGAAGAGCTGGGGACAGAAGAGAATCTTTATCAGGTCCCCCATCTCCCCTAAGGGCAGCTCTGGGAAGGGGGGTGTCAGATATGCATTCTCTTATTCTTATCCTTCTGTCCCCTTCCTAACTTTTCAGTTTTCTTACATTTTACATTTAAAATCCTGCATTCCAGCCATGCTGGCCCATGTATCCCTATGAGGCTCCCACATTTAATCTCTGTATCTTTACCCTGGCTGACCTCCATGCCTGGAATTCGCTCCCTCCTCACTTCTGCCTCTGGGAGTCCCAGGTTTCCATCAAGACTTGGCTGGAGGGTCACCTTCCCCATGATGTCTTCTCTAGGCCTCCCCTCACCCCTCTCCAAACTAGGCTACATTTATTTTGCATGTGGAACTGTAAGAGTCAACAGATTAATCTCTTGGTCTGATAAGGCAGATTTAAAGTCCAGACAAATTGTTCCTAGTTATGAAACATGAATGGCTCATGATTAGGCCCCCAGTCAGAGAGAGAAAACATGTGAACAAAGGGGCTAGGGGGTTGGGCTCTCAGCCCCAAGCTAGGAAAGGTCACATTCCCCTGCCTAGCTCCCAGAGCTGGCCCTTGGCCTCAAGCTGTGAACAAAAGGGCTAAGGAAATACAAAGGGCCAGGTCAACCTGAACTAAGATTAGATCAGTCCTGTGCAATCTGTCACACAAGAAAAGAACAGGCTTCAGACTAGAGGGGAAGGGGACAGGGAATGCCAGGTTTTTCCTCTGTGTCTAACTACCTGAGTTTCCATGATAAAATAAGACAAAATCTCCAGTTTTATGCCTTTCCCCTTTAGCTTTCTCCTCTACACTTTTTGTAGGAGGTCTGGATTTGAGAACAGCTGTCAGTCACCCTTGCTGAAGATCTGATATATGTGTGTGTGTGTGTGTGTGTGTGTGTGTGTGTGTGTGCGCGCTCGCGCGTGTGTGTGTAAGTACCTCCGCCTCTCTCCTCTCCAGGTGTTCTTCCCCCCCACCCCTTATTTCTCCAGACATTAAAAACAAATCAAAAACCTCTGGAGAGAGAAACTCCTCCCTCCTATTCTAAACTGGAACTAGTTTCCTCTTGATCTGAGCTAGCAAGCCATGTGCTCTTCCACCCAGTGACATAGACCTTCTGGCTGCTCCTCCAACAAGACCTTCCATCTCCCTACTCTGACCATTTTCTCTGGCCCTCCCTCCTACCTGGAATGTTCTCCCTCCTCAATTCTGCCTCCTGGCTTCATTTGGTGTTGGTGTTGGTGTTGGCTGTTGCTGTTGACAAGTCCCAGCTCCAATCCCTTCTTTTACAGGAGCCTTTCCCAATACCTCTCAATTCCAGTGTCTTTCCTCTGTTAACTATTGCCAATTTATCCTGTGTAGAGCTTGTTTGTACATGTTTGTTTGTTGTCTTCCCCATTAGATTGCAAGCTCCCTAAGGCTAGGGACTGTCTTTTACCAGACCTTAGCACACAGTAAATATTTAGTAAATGTTTATTGGCTAATTGACAAGTCCCAGAGTCATTAGCAACCACCCCCTTCTCATAGGAACCAGCCCAAGTCTTGCTAGAAGGACATAGTGTTCACGTTCAAACGTGTTCATGTTGTCTCTTCTATTAGAGTGTAAGTTCCTTGAAGACAGGAGCAGTATCACATTTGTCTTTGTATCCCCAGATACAACGTGCACCCAGAAAACAACTAATGCCTGTTGACTGATTGATAGATGGATGGAGAAGTCTCAGGGAAGTAGCCAAAGGGATAAAAGCAGCATTCTGTTTCACTGGTCAGAGTGAGGAGGGTTCCAGTCCCTGATCCTGCCACTAACTCATGAGCTAATCCCTCCTCAATTCTGGATCTGTTGGGGGCAGCTAGGTGGCGAAGTGAGTAGAGTGTCAGCCCTGGAGTCAGAAGGACCTGAGTTCAGATCGGGCCTCAGACAACCTACACAAACAAAAAAACCTAGCCATGTGACCTTGGGCAAGTTACTTAACCCCAATTTCCCTCCAAAAAGCAAAAAAAAAAAAAAAATTCTGGATCTGCTTCACCATCAGCAAAATGAAGAACTTGGGCTAGGTAGTCACCAGGTCCCTTTCAGCTCTACAATTTTGTGACTGTATTCTAAGGAAACTTCTAGCTCAGCAATCCTGTGTTCTAAGGGCCCTCCCAGTTCTGATATTCTGTGTTCTAAGGCCCCTCCCAGCCCTGACATCCTGTGTTCTAAGGGCCCTCCCAGCTCTGATATTCTGTGTTCTAAGGGCCCTCCCAGTTCTGACATCCTGTGTTCTAAGGGCCCTCCCAGCTCTGACACCCTGTGTTCTAAGGGCCCTCCCAGCTCTGACATCCTATGTTCTAAGGGCCCTCCTAGCTCTGACACCCTGTGTTCTAAGGGCCCTCCCAGCTCTGACATCCTGTGTTCTAAGGACTCTCCCAACTCTGATATTCTGTGTTCTAAGGGCCCTCCCAGTTCTGACATCCTGTGTTCTTAAGGGCCCTTATAGCTCTGACATCCTGTGTTCTAAGGGCCTTCTCAACCCTAACAGTCTATATTATAAGGCTCCTCCTAGTGCTGACATTCTATGTTTAAAAGTTCCTTCTAGTTCTAATGTTGAGAAAGGAAGGAGCTCTCCCAGGGTCACAGAGGGTTTTTCTGAACTCCCAGGGCTCTTCTCCCTTATGGGTTCAGTGAGTCCTTTTCTAAGATTCCCTCTGAAATTTACACTCATAATTTTGCTGTAACTTTGTTCTGCTTTGATCTTTATAAATTTTCTTCTCAAGATCACCATGTACAGATTCGTTGGCCAAAAGCAATACATCCTGACCTGACCTCCCTCCCCAACAATTGGGCCTCGAGCCCTGGAAGCTAGACAGAACCGGGAGGAGGCTTCAGGGATGCATTTGAATCTCACCCTTTTGCAGAGCCTGCCTGGGCCTGAGCCTGAGCACACAGAACCATGCTGTCATGTAAAGCAGTCTGGCTGATGAAACAAGCACATTCAAATCCTGACTCAGCAGCTTATTCTCACTGCGATACAAGGCAAATAATTTATTTGAGGAACACCAACACCATCCAAGTCCTGAGATGGGGGAGGAAATAAGACATTAGCTGAGATGTAGTTTTTATCCTAGTGGAGAACACAGTCCAAGGAGGATGAAACAAAGCCTCACTCGTGTCATCAATCAATCAGTAAACATTTGTTAAGCTCTCACTATTCATCAGGCATTGTGCAAAACTCTGGGGATACAAAAAGAGGGAAAAAGTAGTCCCTGGTCTCATGCATTTTATAATCTAACAGGAGAGACAGCATGCAAATAAATAAATATAACACTCAAGATAATTAGGAAATAATTACCAGAGGGAAGACACCTGAATTAAGAGGGGATTAGGAAGGCTTCCTGTAAAAGAAGGAATTTTATTTGGGACTTGAGGAAGCTAGGCAGTTCAGTAGGTAGTGAAGGGGACAGAGAGTATTCCAGGTACAGGGGACAGATAAAGAAAATTCCCAGAACTGAGAGGGTGTCTTGTTCCTGCAACAGCCAGGGACAGTATCACTGGACCAAACAGTATATGACAAAGAGTAAGTTGTAAGAATAAGGTAGGGAAGGGCTAGGTTATAAAAGGCTTTGAAGGTTAAGCAGAGCATTTTGTATTTGATCCTGGAGGTGATAGGAAGCCAGTGGAATTTATTGAGTAACAAGGTTTCATGGTCAGACCTGTGTTTTAGGGAAATCACTTTAGTGGTTGAACTGAGGATGGACTGGAGTGGGGGGAGACTTGAGGCAGGCAGACCCTCCAGCACTATAGTAATGTGACTACAGTAATGTGAGGTGATGAGGGTCTGCACTAGATAAGAGACAATGTCAGAGGAGAAAAGGGAGAGTATTGGAGCATGGTGAGATCTTGGCATCAGCTTGGATACAGGGGATGAGAGGTAGTAAAAAGTCCAGGCTAACTCCTAGATTGTGAGCCTGAGGATGGGGAGATGGCATTGCCTTCTACAGTAACAGGGAAGGCAGGAGGAGAGGGAGGGTTTTGTTTTAGACATATTGAGTTTCAGATGTCTACTAGACATCTAGTTCAAGATGTCTGAAAGGCAGCTGGAGATGCAAGATCAGCAGAGGGGTTAGAGCAAGAAAGATAGATATGAGTATCATCAATATAGAGCTGGTAATTCAATCCATGGGAGCTGATGAGACCACCAGGTGAAGTGGTATAGGGGGAGAGAAGTAGGAACCCAGGCAGAGCCCTGAGGGACACCTATGGTTAGTTAAAGGGTCTTATCTGGAAGAGAATTCAACTAAGAATACTGAAGAAAATAAAAAACAAGCAGATAGATAGGAAGAGAACCAGGACAGAGGGGTGTCCTTAAAACTTTGAGATAAAAGAGTATCAAGGAGGAGAGGGTGACCAACAATGCTAAAGGCTGCAGAGAGGTCAAGTAGAATGAGGAATGAGAAAAGGTCATTGGGTTTGTCAACGAAGAAATCATTGGTCACTCTGGAAAAAGTGGTTCCAGTGGAATGATAAAGCTGTTTTGTAAGGGGTTTAAAAAAAAGTGAGAGGAGAGAAAGCGGAGGCTCCTGTTGTAGACAGCCTTTTCAAGCAGTCGTGTAAAATATTGTACAAAAAATGCATTCGATGTACCTTCCTCCCTCCATGGGTGGTGGTGGCGATTATGGGTGGGGATCATTGGCTATCAGGGTGGGGAATTTGCTGCCTTATGGCCACCAGTGGCCCTCTAGGTCCTTGGATGTGGCCCTTTGACTGAGTCCAAGTTTTACAGACCAAATCCCCAATTAAGGGGATTCATTCTGTGAAGCTGGTATCATACCATCAGATTTAGTTGGTTTTAAATAATAAAATCATAGATTCAGATTGAGAAAGGAACTTCAGGGGTCATGCAGCCCATTCTCCTCACTTTAAAGAAGAGAGAAACTGCAGCCCAGGGAAGAAAAATGACTTGCCCAAGGTCACACGAGTACTGAGGGTTAGAGGTAAGATTTGATTCCAGGTCAAAGCATTTTTCAAACCTTAAAGAGCTATATACATGCAGCTATATACATGTTGGTGCTAGGGGCTGTCAGTGCACAGAGCACAGGACCTGAAGTCAGGGAGACTTGAGTTCAAATCTAGCCTCATATACTTAGCTGCTGTGAGGCCCTGGGTAAGTCACTTAACCTCTATCTGCTTCAGTTTCCTCATCTGTAAGTTGGGGTGACAATAGTACCTACCTTGAAGGGTGGTTGTGAGAACCAAATGAGATAATATTTACAAAGTGCTTTGAAAAACTTAAAACACTCTATAAATGCTAGTTATTTTAATTTATTGCTATTATAATAATTATTATTATTCTATCCACTACATCATGTTTCCTTTTAGTCTTTCTTTAGGGGTTTGGGGGGGGAAGCAATTGGGGTTAAATGACTTGCCCAGGGTCATACCGCTAGTTAGTGTCTGAGGCTGGATTTGAACTCAGGTCCTCCTGACTCCAGAGCCAACACTGAGTCACCTAGCTGCCTTTGCTACAAAAGATGCTGTTTTGGGTAGGGGAGGGGAAAGGATCTATTTGGGAATTTAGGTGATGTAAATATAGCATCTCGTCTAGGGCTATTCACCCCAACTAACACCTGTCCTTGCAGGATGGATCTCCACAAGGTCTTGTTTACTACTTCCCAAAAGATTATAGGCATAACCCTAAGAAAATGGGTTTCTTTTGAGCCTTCTACTTGATGTGGTAGGAGAATTCAGAGAAATCCAAGAAGATTTGAATAAATAATTTGTTGATTAATTAATTACTCAATTAATGGACACCTTCACGTCCAGTTCTTTGCCATTACAAAGAAACCACTATAAATATTTGTGTCCTTTTCCTCTTTCCTTGATTCCTTTTTTTGGTACAGGCCTAGTACCAAAGGGCATGCAATAGCTTTTTGAGAATGCTTCCATATTGCTTTTCAGAACGGTTGGATCAGTTCCCAGGTCAACTGACATAGGACCATTTTCCTGCAACTCCATCAACAGTTGTCATTTTCCTTTTTTGGTCAATTTTTCCAATCTGGTGGGTATGAGGTAGAACCTCAGAGTTTATTTAATTTGTATTTCTCTAATTATTAGTGACTTGGAATATTTTTTTTCATGTGGCTATGGATAGCTGCTGTATAATTATAATTACCAAGCCTGGAGAAGAGTTGAAAAAATGCATATCCTTCCCTTCAGTGTCAAAGTAGAAGGTTATGAATGTAGAACATAGTATCTGCTGTTAGACTGGATTCTTGTGTTAGCTAGTCTTGTTGAATTCCTTCATTTTTCTTTCTTTTTTAATCTTTGCTGTAAGAGAAGGCTTGCTGAATAAGGGAAGGAAAGGGACATATTCAGAAATAAATGTTATATAAAAACAAAAGGAATGAATAAGAATCAGATTTGAATTTTTTAAAAATAAAAGTGCATTAGAGAAAGGGTTAGATGACACTCGAGAAGGAAGGCTAGGGGAATAAGGAATAGTTACATGGAATAAATGCCCCAAATTTTGTTCTGTGTAAAATAGAATGTTCATTTTATATCCATACAATATCAAGAAAACTCAAGGAAGGCTCCTAGAACATTAGGTGAACCATGTACCACCATCAAGGATTTATGGGAGAACATTCACTAGAATCCCACAAAATGGGTGGTTATGACTAGGTTGAGATCTACATTGTTGGAGGGGCTAGCCTGATTGAGAAAATCATGGATCCATTTAAATATTGAAAATGGCAATTATACTACTCTTATGTGACTCACTCAAGTGACAGTAAATTTTGGGAGGGAAGCAGTTTGTAAACCATAAAGTGCTATGCAATCAGGTCCATAGATTTTAGAGCTGGAAAGGATATTAAAAGTCATATAGTCCAACCCCTTCATATTACAGATCAGGAAACCAAAGCCAGAAGATGTGAAAGAACTTACCCAAGGTCACACAGGTAGCTAAGAGATAAAGTTGGGATTTGAGCCAAGCTCTTCTCTTTGCAAATTCATAATTCTTTCCATAGCTCCATGATGCCACTATCATCCATGATGCCTACTTCATCCTACGGAGTTCTCAGAATTTCTCTGGGAGTAGTCAGTGATCCTCTTCCCATCTTACTGGAAAGAGATGGTCTCATCTCACCTATTCAGTGGCTCCAAACTCCAGGAGATAGATGGAAGACTTGCCCCACAGGGCTTCTCTGGGCAGGACAGGATGTGGTGGTCAATGGCCAAAGCTATTCCCAAAATATTTCCAAATCGATAGGAGCTGTCAAAGCTTGTGTTCCATCAGCACAGTTTTTAGGAGCCCAGAATTGCCTCTGGGATGTTGGAGAATTATTTAAATGGAGAGAGGGTGGTAATATGAATATAATTATCCCTAAATTAAAAATGAGATGAAGCAAGAAGAAGGAACATCATCCTCCTCACTTTAAAGATGAGGGAAACTGGGTCTTTCTCCCTTCTTTCTTTAAACCCATTTTTTCTAGTCAAGGAACACTTACTGGTTGACATCTTCTCTGTGCTAGGATAAGCTAAGGAAGGAAAAAAAGATGGCTAAGATCTGAGCTCTCAGGGGACACTAGGATCAATACCTGAAAGAGGTATATCAATTTCTAGGTTTCCAGAGAAGGGAGAGGGAATTCTGACTGAGCAGTTAATTAGGAAATGCAAGGGGGCCAGCAGGCTAAATAAGATTATAGCAGTCAGATGTGGAAGGTAGCAGATTGTACTTTTATAGTTTTAAAAGAGAACTATCTCAGAGTTCATCCAATTTAATCCACTCATTTAACAATTAGGAAATGGCTGGAAGAAGTTCAGTGATTTGGCCATGATTGAACAGGTAGTAAGAAATGAGAACCAGAATATGAACCCAGGCTGTCTGATTCCAAAGCTGCCTCTAGGGAATGCCAAGTCTTCACGTTAGCTAGAGAGCAAAGAACCTGAAGAGAAGGATGGAAGGATGGAAGGAGGGTGCCTAGGGAGGGATCAGTGGAGGGCCTTAAAGGTCAGACTGAGGAGTTCAAGGATAAACTCCTTAACCATTAGATTTAACTCTTTAGACTCTGGGGAGTCATGGAGGTATCTGATCACAACATTCATTTATCTTTAATATTTTTAGGCTATTTTACACCATTGACTATCAAATCACTTCTCATCCCTCAGAACACTGTTCTAAGAGTCCTCCCAGCTCTGACAGCCTGTGTTCTAAGAGTCTTCCCAGCTTTGGCATTCTGTGTTCTCTGGGCCCTCCCAACTCTGAAGTTCTCTGTTCTAAGGGCTGTCCCAGCTCTACAGCCTGTGTTCTAAGAGTCTTCCCAGCTCTGACATTCTGTGTTCTCTGGGCCCTCCCAGCTCTGGCATCCTGTGTTCTAAGAGTCCTCCCAGCTCTGACACTCTGTGTTCTCTAGGCCCTCCCCGCTCTGACATTCTGTGTTCTCTGGGCCCTCCCAACTCTGAAGTTCTCTGTTCTAAGGGCTGTCCCAGCTCTACAGCCTGTGTTCTAAGAGTCTTCCCAGCTCTGACATTCTGTGTTCTCTGGGCCCTCCCAGCTCTGACATCCTGTGTTCTAAGGGCTGTCCCAGCTCTGGCATCCTGTGTTCTAAGAGTCTTCCCAGCTCTGACACTCTGTGTTCTCTGGGCCCTCCCAGCTCCGATGTTGTGTGTTCTAAGGACCCTCTTAGCTTGGATGTGGTTTTCTTCCTCTGTAAAAAAGGAAAGAGTTGTATTAGATGGTTTCTAAGGCCCTTTCTATCTCTCAGTCCATGATCCTAGGACAGAAAAAATGAGCTGGTATTGGGGAAGACAGCCCCTCTGAATCCTATATACGACAGATGGGAAGAAATTAAACTGGAGAGTAAGGAATTGCTTTAGGAAACTGGTGCAACAATGAAGGGGAGATAATGAGGCTTGGTATAGAGGTCTTAGGGATGAACAAGAGGGCACGTAGGGGAGACTTTATTTGTCGAATCTACTGAATTTCATGACTGGTTGCACGTAGGAGATGAGGGAAGAGGGAAAATTCCAAATAACTGTCAGGGTCTAAGCCTGGTGAGGGGGAGGTGGGCGGGAGGAAAGGAAAGGCCATGATGCCCTTGACAGAGACTGGGCTATCAGGAGCTAGCTTGAGGAGGGGAAAAACAAGTTCGGTTGGGACTTTTCCTCCCCCCAGTTTGTTCCAGATTTAGCATTCTTCCCACTGGATTGTTTTTATTTAGCAGCCTTTGGTAAACAGCCATGGGGGAGGAGAAGAACAAAGAAAAGTCTCATTTCCTGAGCCCTAATTACTTACACCCAGAGCTGTGCCAAGGAGCTCAGTCTCAACAAGACCTTTGTGTGGAAAGAAATCTTCCTGGGGGCCAGGAGATCAGTGTTTGGGGCCTGGCTCTGCCACTGACTAAACAGGGGACTTCAGTCAAGTCCCTCCCCCCTCCTTGCACCTCCACTTTCCCCTGTATAGAGAGTTGGACAAGATTCGTTCTGTAGTCCCACAGCTGTGACGTCCTGTGTTCTAAGGGCCCCCTCCCTCCCAACTCTGATGTTCTGTGTTCTACATTCTAAGGGCCTGTGTGTGAAGGACATTCTGTGCCCCATGCCTGATGGGCCTTCCAAGCTCTATGTGTTAAGGGCCCTCCTGGCTCTGACACTGTTCTTTGACGCTAGGTCCCAGGGCCTTGGTTACTCCACAGACCACAGACCGCAGACTGGGGGAGCCATCCGTCCTCACTCACACCGGGTTCCCACTCCACTTCCTGTACCCCAGCTACACCCATTTACCATCCTGCCCCATCCTTTCCTGGGGATACCGTCTGACCCCTTGTAACAGGGGCAGCAGGACTAGCTAATTCTGGCTCCATTGGCCCCAGCAACTTTTAAGGGCTGGGTGCAGCCTCAAGACGTGTGCTCAGATTGCACTGGGCACCTCTCCTGGCTTGTACTGAGAAACCTTTTATTGGAAACATAGGAGCTGCCCTTTAGACACCACTCAAGTCTAATCTTGGAAATGTTTTCTGCTGACCCAGCCCGTTCTTGCCCCTCCTCCCCAAGGAAGCCAGAGCTAGGAACGATGAAATCTGGGTTCTCGTCATGGCTTTGCTCAGACCTTTGTGATGGCAGTGAATTACTAAGCTTCCTCTTCCCATCAAAAACATGAAAGGGTTGTGCTGAATCATCTTTGAAGTTCCAGCCCAGCAGTGACATGTTGTGTTCTTAGGCCCCTCCCAGCTCTGACCTTCTGTGCCCAAAGGCCCTCCCAGTTTCAACATTCTTTGTTCTTTTTTTAAAAGAGGTTTTTTTATTTATATTTTTTCTTTTTACATCACCTACATTTCTCCCATGTCCTTCCCAGAGAACCACCCTTTATATCCGAGGAAAAAACAGGGGGAAAATTTCAGAAAAAAACAATCAGGACATTAAAAAAAAAATGCAAACACTAACATTATATCCACATTGTTGACCCCTCCATATCTGGGAAGGAACAGAGAGAGGTGTTTCCTCACATCTCTTCTTTGGGACCAAATTTGGTCATAATTTTGTAACATTCGGTTCCAATTATTACATTCTCTGCTCTTTAGTCTCATTTCAGCTCCTCACCTTCTGTTTTCTAAGCTCCCTCCCAACTGTTTTGTTTTTTTTCTAACGTCCTTTTCAACTTGGACATTTGTCTTCTCAATTTCTTCTAGCTCTGCCATTTTCTGTCTAACCCCGCATCTGCTGCCTTCGGCTCAGAGCTAATGGTAAAGGTTTTGGGGCAAGCATTAACACGTTGGGAATCAGGAAACACTAAAATTCAAGATTGCTTATAGTGTCTAGACTTTAAAGAAATGAAGGGGAAAATATTAATGATGCAGTTTAAACTTTAATAACATGTGAGTACAATTTTTTTTCAGAGATCTGATTGGAAACATTTACCAGTCTACCCATAAGTTAATCAATCAACAAACATGTATTAAGCACCTACTACTTACTAGATACCACACTGGGTACTGAGGATATAAGTAAAAACAATGAAACAATATCTACCCACAAAGCATTTACATTCTAATAGGGAGATCATTCTAAGATTGCTCCCAGATCTGACTTTGTGTTTTCCAAGGTCTGGCATTTAAGAAGCCTTCTCTCACCCTTCTTAATTCTAGTGCCTTCCCTCTGTTAATTATTTTCTATTTATCCTATATATAAATTATTTTGTATGTATCTATATGTTGTCTCCCGGATAAATCGTAAGCTCCTTGAGGGCAAGAATTGTCTTTTGCCTCTTTTTGTGTCTCCAGCATTTAGCACATAGTAGGTGCTTAATAAATGTTGATTGATCATATTTTTAGAAATGGAAGAGACCTAAGGGGCCATTTTCTCCAACCTCTTCATTTTCAAGGTGAAGAAAATGAGACCCTCATAATTTAAGGGATCTTCTGTCCATGATCATACAAGTAGGGAGGTCTAAGATCCATCCCGATTCTGGCCTATGTTCTCACAGCTCTTCTTGTTCTGACATTCTATGTAGTCTATGTAGCCTTCTGGCTCTGACACTGTTCTATGACGCTAGGTCCCAGGGCCTTGGTTACTCCACAGACCGCAGACTGGGGGAGCCATCTGTCTTCACTCACACTGACATTTTATATCCTAAGATCCCTTAGCTCTGATATTCACTGCTCTGTGTTACAAGCCCAGGAGAACCTTGTGGTGGGGAGGAAACCTTTGTAAGACAGCTTGGCTTCTGCCTTCGTCTTTTTGCAGGAGTCAGGACAGTGAAGTGGAAGGAGGGTAGCGTTTGGATTCAGGGGACCTGGGTTTTAGGGCCAGCTCTATCCCTTGCCTCCCAAATAACTCTGGGCACATTACTCAGCCTCTCTGGGCCTTAGTTTCCTCATCTGTTTTTTTTTTTTAAAGGGCATTCGATTTGATGGCCTCCAAGCTGAAAATCTATGAGCCCCTGATCTTAGTTTGGCAGAGAGAGTTTTATGGGTGAAGTGTTTGAATCCTTGGAACAGAGCCCAGGGACAGAAAGGTTAGATGCCCAATATAGCAGGGAGGGATGGGAAAGGGGGGAGGGGTGCAGAAGGAAGGAAAGATTGGAACAAATGTCTTGTCTTGGCTCACTCAACCTATTTCCCCCCAAACATGCTCTCCTTTTGTCTCTTCAATTCTCCACTCCAAAGCCCAGCTCAAATGCCACTTTCTCCAGGATTATTCCTCTGGATTCCCTTAGCTCCATTCTTCTTTCTCTAGATTTTTCCACCTCCTCCTCAGCAGCCTTGCCCCTAGTAGGTCCCCTTTCTTCCCCCCACTTTCTGGCTCCATTTTCTTCCCCATTAGAATGTAAAGTCCTTGAGGGTAGCGATAGTTGTTTCTAAAAGAAATTTTTGCTTATAATTACCTCAATTTCTCCCTGTATCCATTCCCTCCTTCCCAGAAAGCCATCCTGTATAAACAAAGAATATTTTTTTAAAAAGAAAAGGGAAAAAGAGGAAGAGGAGGGGGGAAATCATCAAAACAAATCAAAACATCAAAAAGAAAATCTGAAAATGTATCCAATGTTCCACACCCACGGCCCTCCCATCTTTACAAAGGAGTGCCTTCTTATAGATCTCCTTTTGTGGCCATGTTTGTTTGTTATTTTGCAACCTTGGATTATTTTGTGACATTCTTTCCATTGACATTGTTGCAGAGGGACCATATTTGTACAGGGTGGATTCAGTGCAATATAATGGCTCAGAATTGCAATAAGACTTTTTGGGCAACCTGTATCCCCACTGCTTACCACAGTGACTGGCAGGCATATCATTAGCATTTAAGAAATGTGTTATCTATCGATGCTATAACCCCTGCTCAGTCCCACTCTGAGGGAGTACTGCAAAAATCAGTTAAAGGATAAAAATAGTACTTCACAATTAAAAAGTGCTTTCTAAGAATGAAAGTCCTTCTAATGGTAAGGTTCTTTATTCGGTCAACAAACCTATATTAATTGACCAAATGCCTACTCAGTGCTAAGCAGTGTACTAGAAACTGGAGATATAGATAGCAAAAAATAAAACTATCTCTACTCCCAAGGAGTTTACATTTTATCTTTCTAGCAGGATTGGGGTCCTAGGAGAGAACAAAACGCTTTGTTAAGATTCAGTCCCTATGTGGGGGGGGGGGGAGGGGGCTAGGTGGTGCAGTGAATAGAGCACTGGCCCTGGAGTCAGGAGGACCTGAGTTCAAATCTGGCCTCAGAAACTTAACACAAAAACTAGCTGTGTGACCTTGGGCAAGTCACTTAACCCCAATTGCCCTCCCCCCACAAAAAGCAAAAAAAAAAAAAATATTCAGCGTCTGTGGCCCTAGAGCTTAAAGTCAGTAGATAAGACCTGAGCATAGATATGTATTCTAAATAACATTAAATCATTTATATTTTTCTTGACAAATCTTGTTTTGACATCATACAAACAGCCAGCATGTCCCCAATTGAATCCCTACATGTTATATACTCAGAAAACAGTTAGAGAAAATACTGACTAATTAAATTGGTCTAAAACAAATGTTACAAAATGACAAAGCAAGAATGACCCCAAAAAGAGATACCAGAGGATACCTCTCTCCTCGACTTTGCAGAGGTGGGACATCCACAGGTGTGGAACATTACATATATTTCCATATTTTTTTTTATGCATTGATTGGTTTTTAAAATTCTCTTCTTTCTGTTTTTATTTTAAAGATGTTATCGTTTGTTCTTTTTGAAGAGGACAGATGACATCACGATGCAAAAGATAATGTTTTGACTTGCTCATGAATTGGATTTAAGTGAGGCAGAAGTGTGCAAAGATGTCAGCCTCACTCTCTCTTCCAGGTTCATCAAAGTCAAGAGACAGAACAAAAGTCAGGGTGATTGGTGATAGTCTAGAATTACAATGGGTCACCTTGGCATCTTTGCTGTCTGACCACAAGCAAAGAGTTATGAAACTATATAGACCTTTTGACCCAAATACCAATACTAGGTCTATATTGCAAAGAGATCAAAGTAAGAGGAAAAGGACCTATATGCACAAAAATATTTTATCATAGTTCTTTTGTGGTGGCAAAGAATCAGGAATGAGGAGATGCTCATAGATTAGGGAATGGCTGGACAAGTTGTGGTATATGATTGTGATGGAATCTTATTTTGCTATAAGAAATGAAGAGGGGGATGGTTTCAGAAAACTGGGGAAGACTCATATGACCTGATGCAGAGTGAAGTGAGCAGAACCAGGAGAACTTTGTAAACGTGTAATGATGACCAACTGTGAAATACTTGGTTACTTTGATCAATACAATGATCTAAGATAATTCCAAAGGACACATGATAAAAAAAAATGCTATCTACCTCCAGAGAGAGAATTGATAAACTCGAATGCAAGTTGAAGTATAATTTTTTCATTTTCTTTTTTTTCCTTTTTTGTAACATGGCTAATATGGAAATATGCTTTGCATGATTTTCTGTGTATAATTGATATTTGCCTTCTCAATGGATGGGGGAGGACCTGGAAGGAGAATGAGAATTTGGAAGTCAAATTTTGAAAAAAAAATGTTAAAGAGAATTTTAAAAAATTTAAATAGAGATAATAATGTGATTGATAGTACCTGAAAATGTATACATTTGGCATTTTCTATATAGATGTAGAATAGATGTTTTTTGTCTTTTAAAAACTTTTAAAAGTTCATTGCAAAGGTGTAACTAGAGGCAGCTAGATAGTACATTGGATAGAGTGTTGACCTGAGTTTAGATCCACTCTTAGAGACTTAGTAGCTATGTGACCCTTGGCAAGTCACTTAACTTAATCTGTTTCAATGTTCAAACTGTAAAATGGGCATAGTGCCCACCTCCAAAGATTGTTGAGAGTATCAAACAAAATAATATTTGTAAGGTGCAGTGTCTGGTTTTCCTTACTAACTAGCAATTTTTACACCTGGGATATGTGGTGGAGGGGAATAAGCTTTCTTGGGTGGGGGTGGGGAGGAAGCCCCAAGATACCATGAGGTTTCTAAGCTGCTCTAGGGAAAAGAAGTATGCCCCAGCATACAGAGCTGTAGGTGCCCCATAAAATTTATCTGCCCTGAGACAAAGACTTTATGTCCTTCCCTAGTTCCAGCTCTGGTTAGTATCAACATTGTCCAGTTTTTTTACTTGTGTTTAAAGTGATCTTCATTTTCATAGTTATAGTAATTATGTATATTGTTTTTGGGGGGAGTTATTTGTTCACTTGGCATATAGCTCTTTCTTTCTTCCTTTGAATTCATATTTCTTATTCTGTCTGGTATAGTAATATTTCATTATATTAATTTACCACAGCTTGTTCATCCACTCCCCAGTCATTGAGCACTCAATTTGTTTGTTTATTTGTTTTCAACTTTTTGCTATTACAAATAGCACAACTAGTTGTGTTTCCATACAGATAGGTCCTTCCTTATTAGTCAATACATTTCGGGGTTTTTTTGTTTTGTTTTGGGTTAACAAGCTTACTTTAATCAAACAAACATACATTACCTAGTTCAGGGGGAAAAGGTCAGCACCCCAAACTTCAGAGTTACAGAACTTACATATCAAACAGACAGGCTTCCAAACTGTCCACCCATTATGTCAATACCAAATCACAGTTACCAGAGATGGAAGCATCAACATCTGGGTTTTCAAAGCCAGGGGGCTCTCAACAACGGCTTCCCAGAGTCTCATCTGGTCAAATCACACAACACTTCTCAAAGTGAGCCCCCCAATACATTTCTTAAGGGTACAAACCCCATAATAGGATCTTTAACTATGGGTCAAAGGGTATAAACAATTTTGGGCTAAACTGGGAATATTTATATATACATATGTGTGTACATATATACATATCATATATGAATGCACATACATATACATATACATATACATATACATATACATATATATATCCTTTGACTCAAAAATACCATTACCAGGCACAAAGAGGTCAAAGATAAGAGGGGAAGGATCCACTTGGAGACCAATTTATATAGTTGGGCTTTTGTTATAATAACAAAAAACTATGGGAGTACCTATTAATTGTGGAAATGATTGAACAAATAATAGTAGATGAATGTAATGGAATATTTTCTCACCATTAGAAATTATGAATATGAAGAATTCAAAGAAACTTGAGAAAACTTATATAAAAGTAGAGACTTCCACCCCACCTCAATTAATGCCCACATAGAAGGTTCAGAGTCTGATTTGAATTGATCTATCAATAAAAGCAAAGTAGATGTGAATTACTCTTTAAAACTTACTTTTTTAATTAGCAAAAATCTGCCTCCTCCTTCCCCAATTAAGAATAAAAGAAAAGCAAATCCCTTGTTACCAACAAGTATAGTCAGGCAAAACAGATTTCCATATTGTCTGTGTCATATATATATGTATGTATGACTCATTCTACACTCTAAGAGCTTCACTTTCCTTTCAGGAAATGAGTAGCATGTTTCATCATTAATTCTTTGGAATGATGGTTAATCATTTCACTAAACAGTTCCTAATTCTTTCAAAGGTAATAATTGCCATCTTATTATTACTACATAAATTATTTTCCCAGTTCTGTTCACTTTGCATCAGTTCATATAAATCCTCCCAGGTTTCTCTGAAACTATCTCCTCCATCATTTCTTACAACACAATAATATTCCATCATATTTACATACCATAACTTGGATTGACTAACCATATGATTTGGACTGTTAGTGAGTTGTTACTCAGTTCAAACCAAAGTGTGAATGAAATATTTTCAATAGTCACACAAATAGACTTTGCCTCCCAGGAGTGTTTGATTCAGGTGATGGCAACACGTGTTTCTATATCTGTTTATACATTTTTATGAGTCCTTAGAGTGCTTCACAGTTCTCTATATGTTTATGGGCTCCTATGAGTCCTTTCTGATAAGTTACTATTTTATGTTTTCAATGTTTGTCAATGCATAATATTCAGCCATCCACCAATCAATGGGCATCCCCCCTCAGTCTCATACTTTGTCACCTCAGAAAGAGCTACACATATTTTCCCCTCTCTTCTTTCCATTCTTCTGTTTAGATCATCAAAACAGAAAATAACATTCCGAGCCCTTTTGTCTTATTAGACTCCCTCTCTGACCCTTGATGATGATAGATTCAATGGACACACATGTATCACCTGCATTTAGTAAAATGTAAATAGTTTATCCTTGTTTAGTCCTTGAGGATTGTTTCTTTGTGTCAACCTTCTTTTATGTTTCTTTTAGCTCCTGTTTTTCAACTTCAAAGTTTCTCCATAGCTCTAGTGTTTTCACCAAGAATGCTTGAAAGTCCCTTATTTCTTTAAAAATCCATTTTTTCCACTTTAGAAAATTAGATGTGATCCTGACTGTGGTTCCTGGGTACTTTAATTTCTTTCTTTCTGGATGCTTATGATATTTTTTTCTTTGACCTGTAAATTCTGGGTTTTGGCTATAATATTTGTGGAAGTTTTCATTTGGTGGTTTCTTTTAGGAGGGAACTGGTAAATTCTGTTTGCACTTTGCCCTCTGGTTCTAAGAGATTAGACAGTTTGGTTTTTTTTGTTTGTTTATTTTGGTTTGGTTTTTTTGTTTGTTTTTTTTCTTTTTGGAGGGCAATTGGGGTTAAGTGACTTGCCCAAGGTCACATGGCTAGGTTTTTGTTTGTGTGCGTTGTGTCTGAGGCTGGATCCGAACTCAGGTCCTTCTGACTCCAGGGCCGACGCTCTACTCACTGCACCACCTAGCCGCCCCTAGACAGTTTTCTTTTAAGATTTCTTAAAATGTGATGTTTAAGCGGATGATTCTTAATTTTTTTTCTTTTTTGTTGTTTTCCAGGTCCTTGGTTTTTTTGCTATGAGATACTTCACATTTCCTCGAGGCACAAAGTGGTGAATATTAGGTACAAGACAGTTGTTTATTTTCTCCACCACTAAATAAATGCTTAAAGCACAAAAGATTCAACATCGTACATAGACAAACACTGAAAACATAAAACAGTAGCTTATCACAAAGGACTTGTAGGAGCTCATAAACAGAGAATCATGAGGTGCCCAAAGAACTCATGGAAGCATATAAACAGATACAGAAACACATGCTGCCATCACCTGAATCAAATGCTCCTGGGAGGGAAAGTCTATTTATTTGAAAGTATTTCATTCCTACCTTGGTTTGTACCGTCTGAGTAGCAACTCACTAAAGAGCCATATAGTGTGGTCAGTCAAGCCATCCATCAACAGGCATTTATGAAGGATCTACTACTATGTGTCAAGAATTGTGCTAAACACTAGAGATACAAAGACAAAAGTGAAGCAGTCCCTGCCCTCAAGGAGCTTACGTTCCAGTAAGGGTGAGAACAAGTGTGTGTGTGTGTGTGTGTGTGTGTGTGTGTGTGTGTGTGAGAGAGAGAGAGAGAGAGAGAGAGAGAGAGAGAGAGAGAGATGAATATATAAGAGCTTGCAAATCAAATAGAGAAAGAGGTGGAAGGGAACATACATTTATTAAGCACCTACTATGTACTCAGAACTTTGCAAATATTCAGTCTCATTGTTAAGGGAACCTTAGAAGGGAAGGCAAGTTAGCAGCTGGGGGTGGGGTGGGGAGAGGAAAAGTAGAAGACCAAGAAAGGTTGCCAGGGGACACCTGAGCTCAGTCTTGAAGGAAATCAGGGATTATAAGACAAAGAATTGTGGGGGTGGCTAGGTGGTGCAGTGAGTAAGCGCATGGCCTTGGAGTTGGGATGACCCGGGATCAAAACCGGCCTCAGAAAATGGGCACCCACACACAAATAATGACTAGCCGTGTAACCTTGAGCAAGTTACTTAACCCCAATTGCTTTAAAAAAAAAAAAAAAGAATTGTGGAAGGAGAGTCTTCCAGGCACAGAGGACAACCGGTGCCAAGGTAAGAAGATGGTTGATATCGTGTGTAAGGAACAGCAAAACTGCAAATAGGCCTATTTCACTAGACTAAATTGCATGTAGAAGAAGAATAAAGATTAGAAAGACTAGAAGATTAGAAAGGAGAATAATAGAGACTAGGAAGGGGCCAGATTGTGAAGAGCTTTAAATGCCCCTCAGAGGAGTTTATATTTTATTCTAGAGGAAATGGGAATATTAATAGTGGTGATGGTGGAGATATGATATAGACAAAGATGTACTTTAGGAAAATCTTAAGTTCTGTTTTGGGAAGACTGAATTTGAACTTAGTATATAGTGCCTGGAACATATATTAGGTGCTTAATAAATGTTTATTGATTGATTGATTGAGATGCTTACAGGGCATCTAGTTAAAAATATCTAATAGGCAATTTGTGATGTGGGAATGAAGCTCAGGACTGAGACTAGGACTGGATACACACACACACACATATGACATCTATATCTCTCTATCTCCAGTCCTATGGGGTGGATGACATATAGATTTGTCATCTGCATAGAAATAATAATTGAAGCCATTAGAACTGATGAAAGCATGCCCTGGGGAAGGAAATAACCATTATCTTTGCCAAGAAGACCCCATGGACAGAAGTCCACAGGGTCACAAAGAGTTGGGCATGATTGAAATGACTGAACGATAATGGCAGCTGATATAGTGACCAAGTGAGAGAGTGTAGAGAGAAAAGAAAGGGCCCAGGGTGCACTCACAGTTAGTGTCTGTGACATAGATGATAATTAAAAATGGAGACTAAAAAGGATCAGTCAGTCAGATAGGAGAAAAACCAAGAGAGAGATCATTGCCATGAACGCTGAGAGAGGAGACAGCATCCAGGAAAAGGTAAGGCAAGTAAGGCATAAAAATAAGCAGAGTATCAAATGCAGAGAGGTCAAGAAGGATAATGATTGAAAAGTTTCTGTTGGATTTTGCAATTAAAAGATCACATTGGATGGGGGCAGCTAGGTGGCACAGTGAATAGAGCACTGGCCCTGGAGTCAGGAAGACCTGAGTTCAAATCCAGCTCAGACACTTAACACTTACTAGTCATGTGACCTTGGGTAAGTCACTTAACCTCAATTGCCCTGCCTTGACCCCTCCAAAAAGAAAAAAAGAAAAGATCATTGGCAACTTTGGAGAAAGTAGCTTCAGTTGAGTGATGGGACTGTAAGTCTGGTTGTAAAGAGAATGGGAGAAGAAGCTAGGCATGCATTACTCATCCTCCTAGAGATGATCATCTGCCATTTGGCAATCAGCACCTGAACCTCTCAATGACTCCTCCTCTTCTGGAGCTCCCAGAGTAGTTGCCAAGACTACAAGCATCCATCTTAGAATTGTTATTTGGTCACCTATATTCAGGGAAAGAAATTCAAAGCATGAGAGGCAACTAGCAACTTGATATTGAGCATGAAGTTCACCTAGACAAGCACATGCTCTCACCCATGAGGAGTGCCATAAGAACACCATGAAAAGAGCAAAGCTATTGGGAATCTGTCAGCCCAGAGGTGAGTTGACTTGGCCACATATGTTTCCTATATGTGTGTCTCTCTAGTGGTAGGGTACAATATACTCACTCTTCCCACTAAAGCTGTGTAATTATGTAGAAGAGAGATCCAGATTTGGTAGTGTGGCATGGGAGAATACTTTCTTACTACTGTTCATGCTATGACATTTCAGTAAATGTCTTTGTTGCAACTAATTGTGTTTTCTAGGTGACTGCTGAAAATAAACACATTTATGGAAGCTGGTGGACTATAGTTTTAGAAGTGCAAACTCACAGTGTACCTGGAACCTATGGTAGTTGCCATCTGGGGAACCCAACCTGTGAGTACACGTCAATAAAGGAATCCTAGACAGGGCCATTAAATAATTTGCTTTTTTTTTTCTTTCCAGATCTTTTTCTGTTTGTATCCCTTGACTATATATTGGAGAATGGCTCTTAATCCCACAGAATTGTGCGTCTGTAAATTTTAGATCTTTGACTTTCATCAATGTTGTACTTTTTCCTAGTCCTTATTTTCTTCTGGCTGTTTATTCTGATTTTGACTTCATTTATTTTTTTTTTTGTAGAAAATATCTTAATGTTTATGTAACTAAAATAGTCTATATTGTCTTTTATAACATTTTTGTTGTGATTTCTCATGAATTATTCCTCTATCCAAGGTTGTTAGAGACAACTGTTTTTCCCTTGCTCTAACTTTTTAATAAGTCACCTTTTTATACTTAATTTGTATATCCATTTGAATCTATTGTGAAGAAAAGTACTTGTTTAAATATATTTTCTGCCAAATTTCTGTCTAGTTTCCCAGCAGTTTTTTTCTTTTTTAAATATTTTTTTCAATTGCATATAAAATAATTTTTACATCCACTTTAAAAATTGAGTTTCAAATTTTTTCCCTCCCTTCTTCCCCTCCTCCTTCCTGAGAAGGTAACCAATTTGATATAGACCATACATGTGCAGTTATACAAATTTTTTTCTGTATTAATCCTGTTGCAAAGAAAAAAAACCCCATAGACCAAAGGAAAAAACCACAAAACAAGAAAAATATAAAAACTTTTTTTAAAAGTCTGCTTAGATCTGCATTCAGACTCCATCAGTTCTTTCTCTGCAAGTGGATAGCCTTTCTCATCTTAAGTCCTTCAGAATTGTCTTAGATCATTGTATTGCCAAGAACAGCTAAGTCATTCACAGTTGATCATTGTAAAATATTGCTGTTATTGTGTACAAAGTTCTCCTGGTTCTGCTCACTTCACTTGTCATCAGTTCATATAAGTCTTTCCAGGTTTTTCTGAAACCCTCTTGCTCATCATTTCTTAAAGCACAATAATACCATCATAATCATATACCATAACCTGTTCAGCCATTCCCCAATTGATGAGCATCCCCTCAATTTCCAATTCTTTGCCACTACAAAAAAGAGCTGCTATAAATATTTTTGTACATATAGATGCCTTATTTGATCTCTTTGGGATACAGACCTAGTAGTAGTATTACCAGGTCAAAGGGTATGCATATTTTTATAGCCTTTTGGGCATAGTTCCAAATTGCTCTCCAGAATGGTTGGACCAGTTCATAACTCTACCAGCATTATTGTCCCCATTTTTCCACACCCTCTCCAATATTTATCATTTCCCCTTTCTATCAAATTAGCCCATCTTATGGGTATGAAATGGTACCTCAAAGTTGTTTGATTTGTATTTATCTAATCAAAATTGATCTAGAGCATTTTTCATATGATTATAGATAATTTAATTTCTTCTGAAAGCTGCTCATTCATATCCTTTGACCACTTGTCAATTGGGGAATGACTCATATATTCCTATAGATTTGACTCACTTCTCTATATAGGTGAGAAATGAGGTATTTATCAGAGAAACTTTCTGTATAATTTCTCTTCCGCCTAGTTTTTTGCTTTCCTTCTAATCTTGGCTGCACTGGATTTGTTTGTGCAAAAACTGTTTAATTTAATTTAATCAAAATTATCCATTCTACTTCTCTTAATACTCTTTATCTCTTGTTTGGTCATAAATGCTTTCCTTATCTATAGATATGACAGTTAAGAAATTCCATGCACCCCTAATTTGCTTATGCTATCTCCCTTTATGTCTAAACAATGTGTTTATTTTGACCTTATCTTGGAATACAGTGTGTGAGACATCAGTCTATACCTAGTTTCTGCCAAAATGCTTTCCAGTTTTCCCAGCAATTTTTGTCAAATAGTGAGTTCTTGTCCCAAATGCTTGGATCTTTGGCTTTACCAAACACTATGATCATTTACTGCTATGTGTTGTGTATCTAATCTAGTCCATCCATCCACCATTCTATTTCTTAGCCAGTACCAGGAGGTTTTGATGTTTATGGCTTTGTAATACAGTTTGAAATCTAGTACTTTCTCAGCATTTTTGAATAAAGAATTTTTCTCCAGTACTTAATATTCTTGGGTTTATCAAAGATTGGGTTGCTATATGTGTTTTCTTTAAGTCTTGCTTATTTGATTTATTCCATTAATTTCCTATTCCATTTCTTTCTAATGCTAGATGATTTTCATAATTTTTCCCCATCAGACCTCGACTATTTGAATAACTCAATATTGTAAGTGTAGCAAGAGATATACCTCATCTCTTGCCTCTTTCCCCTACAAAATATCTTTAGTGTTTCAGCTTTTGGAACGATATTGGTAATTTTCTTCTTTCTCCAAGTCTGAATGCTATTCAAAAACATATAAGTGATTGCCTTGTTTCTCTATAAAGTCTGTGGCACATAAGCAGGGGCTACAATCTCAACTCCCATTGTACTGACAAATTGGGTCCCCAGAGGACAGCTGATATTTCTCCCACCAAGATTCTAGGGAACCCTGAGAGGCTAAAAGCATGTCTTTTGTAACACTCTATTATAATAATTAGCTTGTTTTAAGCCTAGTGGCAATACAATGGAACCTCAGGTTCCTGTGATTTCCTTCTCTGCTGCTTTTGGGAGTTAATATCAAATGATGTTAGAAATTCAGTTTCTCTAAGCCCCAAATTGGAAAAATTCCCAACATTTAAACAGATGTTTAACTCTGCCTTAATTGACATTTCTATTGATCTAATGCTAATCCCCAACCCCTTTGCAGTTGAGACAAAATTCAGGTTGCCAGAAATATTTGGGTAAAGAAGTAGCAAAGTACATTCCAATTGTTGTTACTAGACAAATATCAAGAAGGGAAATTGGAGAAAGAGCCAATATTTTTCTTGGAACCTCCTTCAGTTAATGGGGAAGTGGCTATGGCCCGTGGCAGGAGCCCAAGTCTTCTGCTTTGACATGCCTGGAGGGCTGATGGCTGTCCTTGATCACTCCTCTCTTGGCCATTCTTTGCAGAACTAGATGTCTCAGCACTAGATGTCTCAGCTGTTGGGTTAATTCACTGCTAGATTAGATCAGGCAGGTCAAGCTACCAAACTACTCCTCGATCAACTTTCAATTCAGTTGCTGCTGCTACTAGCCCAAACTCTGATTAAAAACTCCAGGTGCTAGACCCTGGATGGTTCTTTTGACCTTTCAAAGCTCACAAGGTCCTCTCCTGGTTCATTCCATCTCCAACACTCACTCATCTAAGATTAGGAAAAAACTAAACAAGGCAAAAAAAAAACCACCCCAAAACAAAAAATGCAGAGGGCCCATGTATTTATGGCCACATGTCAGTCTGGGTGGAGAAAGTAGGCAGCTGTCATTACCTCTCTCTTCCAACCCTGAGGTTTACAACAGTCCTTACCTTGTTTGCCAACAGGGAAGACAGCATGATTTTGCCTGGCTCTGCCACAGTATACATACTCTGTTCTGTCTCACCAGCCAATTTAAAGTCAACAAATCAAATCAACAAGTATGTACTAAGAGCCAAGCACTACGCTAAGGGCTAAGAGATACTAAAAAAGGCAAAAGAATCCCTTAGAGTCAAGGGACTCATAATTTAATGAGAGAGACAACAAACAAACCACTATATTCAAACAAGAGATATAAAATGGAAATAACCACAGAGAGAAAGCACTAGCATTAAGGGGAATCAGGAAGAGTTTTTATAAAAGAAATCGATGTTTTCTTCATAGTAAGCAGATAGGTAGCAGTCACAGAAGACTTGGTTACACACTGAGTTGGAGGCACAGCCTCTGCACCAGGGGTGGGGAGCCTGAAGCCTTGAGATTGCATATGGCCCCTAGACGGAAGGCTCCCCACCCCTGCTCCACACTATCTATCATTAACATTTTCAGAAGCACATCGCTGCTGTGCACTGATCTGTCTTTTGACCAGGGAAAAGGGAGTGTGCAAAAATTCAAGAGGCCAGAGGAGTGTTTCTTTAATTAAGAATCCATTCTCATGAATCCCCAGCGTCTAGAAACCAATTAGGGTCCCAGGCTCTAAGAGCCAGTCAGGAACTGTTACAAGGTACCAGTACACTTGTCCCAACTGTATAGAGGGAAACCATTATTCTAATTTATGAGAGAAGGGATGAATGCCCTGATTGACCCATCTTGTGCTAATTTAATTCCAAGGTGTTTAATGCATTTTTCTGCATTTTAAGTGGTTTTTAGACTTATAGATTGAGTTATGTGGGATCTGATCTTGTCCTCTTTAATAAAAGAAACTGAGAGAGCTAGGTGGCCCAGTGAATAGAGCACCCACCCTGGAGTTAGGAGGACCTGAGTTCAAATTCGGCCTCAGACACTTAACACTTACTAGTCATGAGACCTTGAGCAAGTCACTTGACCCCAATGACCCTGCCCTCCCCCCTCCAAAAAGCAAAAAAATGAATAAAAAAATGTGAGGCAGAGCTTCAAGC
This sequence comes from Gymnobelideus leadbeateri, assembly GCA_011680675.1. NCBI lineage: Eukaryota > Metazoa > Chordata > Mammalia > Diprotodontia > Petauridae > Gymnobelideus > Gymnobelideus leadbeateri. Next base: position 1,297,660 of record WOXC01012492.1, on the reverse strand, counting down.
CAATAGCACTTTATTAAAGGGCCCAAGGTCCCCTCGAATGAAGCGGACTCCAGATTTCCTTCATGAGCTGAGATGCCCCCTTTCTTTAAAGGCTTATTTTTATTGTGCTTGATACTTAGATGATAAGAGGACTCAAAGTAAAACACATAGTCTCTTTGGTTGATAGACCTATATCTTGACCTTCCAGGAGAAAATTCAGCTCATGCTCACAATAGATAAGCTGGTACAGTGTATCCAAATATGAGCAAAGTTAGTGGTCTTTCATTGGTCCCATGTTGGCCAAGTGCCTTGGGTCCTTTCCCTAATGAAGGGATAACAAGGGTGGAGGTATAAAATAGCTGTAGCACTTTCTTTTGGGGGGGTAGGGAATTTTTAAAAAATCAATTTATTTTTAATTTTCAACATTCACTTTTATAAGATTTGGGGTTCTGAATTTTTCTCCTTCCTCTCCTCGTCCCTTCCCAAGATAGCATGCAATCTGATATAGGCTATGCATGTACAATCATATTAAGCATATTTCCACATTAGTCATGTTGTAAAAGAAGAATCAGAACAAAAGGAAAAACCAGGAGCAAGAAAAAACAAAAAAAGAGAGATAAAATAGTATGCTTTGATCTGCATTCAGACTCTAGTTCTTTCTCTGGATGTAGACAGCATTTTCTATCATGAGTCTTTTGGAATTGTCTTAGATCATTGCATTGCTCAAAAGAGCTAAGTCTATAAAGTTGGCCATCACACAATGTTACTGTGTACTTATAAGAACTCTCTTCACTCAGCATCAATTTATGTAAGTCTTTCTAGGATTTCCTGAAGTCTGCCTGCTCATCATTTCTTATGGAACAATAATATTCCATTACATTTATATACCGCAACTTGTTCAGCCATTCCCAAATTAATAAGCATCCCCTCGATTTCCAATTCTGGACCACCACAAAAACAGCTGCTATAAATATCTTTGTACACATGGGTCCTTTTCCCTTTTTTATGTTCTCTTTGGGATGCAAACCTAGTAGTGCTATTGCTGGATCAACAGGTATGCACAGTTTTATAGGTTTTGGGGTTTGATTCCAAGTTGTTCTCCAGAATGGTTGGATCAGTTCATAGTTCCACCAACAATGCATTAGTATTCGAATTTTCCCACATCTTCTCCAACGTTTAGAAATTTCCTGTTTTGTCATGTTAGCTAGCCTGATAAGTATAATATGATACCTCATAGTTGTTTTAATTTGCATCTCTCTAATTAAAAGTGATTTAGAGCATTTTTCATATGACTATAGATGGTTTTAATTTCTTCATCTGAAAACCGCCTGCTCATATCCTTTGACCATTTATCAATTGGGAAATGACTTGTGTTCTTATAAGTTTGACTCAGTTCTCTATGCATTTTAGAAATGAGGCTTTATCAGAGACACTGGCTATAAAAATTATTTCCCAACTTTCTACTTCCCTTATAATCTTGGTTGCATTAGCTTTGTTTGTGCAAAAAACTTTAATTTAATATAATCAAAATTATTCATTTTGCATTTCATAATGTTTTTTATCTCTTATTTGGTCATAAATTCTTCCCTTCTCCATAGATCTGACAGGTAAACTATTCCTTGCTCTTCTAATTTACTTATAGTATCACCCTTTATGTCTAAATCGTGTACCCAATTTTCAGCTGGGGGACTTTCTATGCCATTGAGTCGCCTCCACCACACTGAGCTTGGTCACAGATTCACTAGACTAACTGTATATCAGTAGACAAGTACAACTGTAATAATCAACTGCCCCAGTGAAATCAAACTCAATTGAATAATATTAATTGGCAATAAACCAGGGGTCTAAATTATTCATTTCCCACAGTTAGGAGGTACCTTAGAGGTTACTAAATCCAACCCACCTAGATAACAAGTTAAAAAACTAAGGGCCAGAAAGGGGAAATGATTTGCCCAAGGTCATACACATAGTAAATGGTATAGCTGGTATTCAAATGCTCAGGTCCTCTGACTCCAGATCAGTACTATTTCTTTCCTACTCTTCTTTCTCACTTTTCCTTCTGGTTTATATAATATGTAGAAATGCTGATGATTTTTAAAAATTGTATCCTGCTGCTCTCTAGAAGCTATTAATTGTTTCAATTAACTTTTGGGATTGATTTTCTAGATTTTCTAAGTAAACCCTCATTTCATCAATAAATAAACAAATTTTGACTTGTCCTCATTTCTGTAATTTCTTTTTCTTGGTTCATTACAATAGGTAGCACTTCTAGAACTATATTAAAAGCAATGGTAACAGTGGATATCCTTTCTTCACCCCTAGGCATATATGAAGAAAGCTTCTAGTGTTTCTCAGTTCTATACAATACTAGGTCTTTGTTTTAGATAAAGGTTTTTGTAGCGAGCTGTTTGTTCCCCACATGTAGCATGGGAGTGTCATAGTGTGGTTCAAAGGCAGACAGATTCCTTCCAGGAGGGAAATCAGGAGGTTATGGCTAGGAACTTGGCCCCTCTGCTCTTCTCAGAGAGAAGGGTTACTGGACCAGAATTATATCTCTCTGCTCCCTTAAATATTATTAGTCTAGGGGATGTGATTTTCAGGGTCAAACTAACTTCTGATTACTGTTCACTAATTGGGCAAAAAGGAGGATCCCAAGCTTTACACTGAAGGCTTGACCCCTCTCCTAGTTTCACAATGACTACACACATAGCTGGTAGCAAAAGAAAACCATTAATCTAAGTCCATAGCAAACAGAAATCAGAGAAAGTATACACAAGAGAATCAGATAAGACAGGGTAAAAGAGCTATCCCATGGGGAGCAAGTTAACTCAGAGAGAGGGAGATAGACAGACAGACTGACAGACAGACAGAGAGACAGAGAGAGACAGAGACAGAGAGAGACAGAGACAGAGAGAGACCGAGACAGAGACAAAGAGAGAGGCAGAGACAGAGACAGAGAGAGACAGAGACAGAGAGAGAGACAGAGAGAGAGAAAGACAGAGACAGAGACAGAGTTAGAAAGAGACATGGAGACAGAGACAAAGAGAGAGGAAGACAGAGTGTTAGGGAGTCATAGATCTTACCCAAAGGGAAGTTCCCTGAAGTCTTTAGTGTAGTAAGCTGGGGAAACCAATATGATGGAAACTGCCAGCTCCTCTCATGCCCATTTCTTCCCAATCTTTTTCTTTAGCAAGCTGAAGTGAAGGTGGCATGATCCATCTTCTCTCTCAAAGTTGGAAGTCAGAAAAGCCCAAAGTGACTGCAGAACCTGAAGAAATCTCCAAGGAAATGAAGAGATTCAAAAAGCCTGGCACTCTCCTCTCTCCTGGGCTCACCAACTCCTCTCCACCCCTCATTCAGGCACATGGCATTGATCACCAGTGAGGAGAGAGTTCATACCAATAGGCTTTTAGACTTGAGTTATGTTTTTTATTGTGTTGATGAAAGGTCTTTTAATTTCTGCCTTTTAGTGGTTTTAACCTAAATGACTGCAGGCTTTCTCTGCGTGAGTTGACATATCATGTTGTTTTTGTTATGAATATAATTTACTATGCTAATTGTTTTCCTATTGCTGAAACATTCTCAAATTTAGATAGAAATCCAAGTTGGTTTGGATATATTTCTGTTTTCTCATTGCCACTATTTTGTTTAATTTTTTGTTTTCTTCAGTGCTCATCAGTGCTATTAGTCAGGAATTTTCTTTCTTTGTTTTATTTCATCCTGGTTTGGAAAATCTGAAACATGTTTGTTTTATTGACTGATTTTGGTAGTATGACCCTTGGTCCCAGGGCCCTACCCCATCATAACAATCTCTGGTTCAGTGACAGGAACTTGATCCCTAAATGAGGAGGGTAAGATTTCTTTCACTCTTTCTGGCTCATAAAAAAGTCCCCCATCCCAGGAAGTACCTGGTCTGTGTGAATCCAGAACCTGAGTCCCTTGTGGGAGACAACCCATTGGTACCATAGGTCACGTCTTGGGGGCTTATCCAGGATTTGAAGATGTGATTGCCATCAATCCAAAGTGCCTAATCCCTTTCTGAAAGCTCCATACATCTTTGAGCTCACCCAAGTTTGTTCTATCTCTTTCTGTATTAGTGTTCTTGCTCTATGATTGAGCTAGCCTGAATTTCCATTTGGATGTCTTGTTTTCCAGGGACTCACTGGTGAAATTTTGGGTGCAGGGGATTTTTGTCTAGACCTCCATTGGGAATTGCCCTATATGTTGCAGGGATCCATTGGAGATATTTATGGCTTCCCTTATGTTCTGAAGAGACGCATGGGACAGTTGATTTCTCCCCTGAGAGTAAAGAGGTGACTTCCATTCCACCCCAATTTGTTGTTGGGAGAAGCCCACATGCTCTGTGAGCCCCTTTGGGAACCAACTTCTCTGAAAAAGGAAGCCCATTTTCTTTTATTTTTTTCTTTTCTTCTTTCTTTCCTTTTCCTCTTATTTTTTCTTTTTCTCTTCTTTGGGTTGGCACAGTACCTTATATATACAAGGCAGTTAGTAACCTGTGAGCCCACTCAGTTCTATGCTCCTCTGGTGTTGTTAGCACCTCACTTTTACTGTCATTATTTTCCACTATTTCCTGCCTTTAATGTCAGGAAGACCATCATGCCCTTCCTCCTGAGCGCCCTGCTGGGGTGGATAAGAAGCAAGGACCTGGGTGTCATCTTGCTTCCTCTTTCTCTGAGCCCCAACATGTCCTCTCTCTTTGGAAGGAAATGGTTTCATTTTCTCAGAAATTTGAGAAAGTTTAGGTAATGTCTGTGCCAACACTCCTAGGACCGTCCCAAAACATCTCCACCCGCCAAGTCTCCATGGCAACATCTCACTGGGAAGGGTGATTCCCACAGAGTTTACTCTGGAATGCCTCTTCCTTCCTTCCCTCCTTCTCCTTCCTTCCTTCCTTTCCCTTTCTTTCTCTCTTTCTCTCTTTCTTTCTTTCTTTCTTTCTTTCTTTCTTTCTTTCTTTCTTTCTTTCTTCCTTCCTTCCTTCCTTTCTTTCTCTTTCTTTCTTTGAAAATAATTTATGCAGCAGAACAATTCTTTGTTATTCAAATGTGTGGTAGAATTCACTTATAAATAAATTTGAAGCTGATATAGTCCTCTCTGCCCCCCCCCCACCGCCATAACTATTCATTTATGGCTTGCTCAATTTCTCTTTCTGAGATCAGATTATTTAAATTACAATAATAGTTTAATTACTAGCATTTATGTACCACTTGAAGGCTTGTAAAACACTTTGCAAATATCTCATCTGAACCTCACAACAACACTGGAAAGTAAGATCTGTTATTATCATCCCCATTTTACAGATGATGAAAGTGAGACTAGGAGAGGTTAAATGACTTGACTGGGGTAACACAAATAGTGTCTGAGGTCAGATTTGAACTCTGATCTTCCTGATGCCATGTCTAGCTCTTTATCCACTGAGCCATGTAGCTGCCCAAAAGGTCATCTATAGCCTCTCTTCTTAATTTTGCCATTTTATTTTTTTTGCCAAGAAGTAGCAGAACGTAGTGGAAAGAGCATCAGCCTTGGAATCAGAAGACTTGAATGAGCTTTAGTCCTTTTTGTGAAATGTACTAGCTGTGTGACTATGGGGGAAAAAACCAGCAAAAATCAGTGCCTCAGTCAACTCTATAAGAATATAAGTTATTATAAGATGTTTTATCTGTGTCAGCAGAAGTTTCCACACTGGGAATTCTCCAAATCAATAAAAATCAGAGGTCCAAACAAATATATGTATGTATGTGTGTGTCTGTGTGTCTGTGTGTGTGTGTGTAGGTGAACACACATCAACTCAAGTAAACTCAATAAGTTAAGTACTTACTATGAGCCAAGCACTGTACTAAAGATTAAAAATAGAAGCAGAAAGGAAGGCAGTGTCTGCCCTCAAGGAGTTGCATTCTTTTTTAAAATTTAATTTTAAATTTACATTTTTTGAAGTATGGAGACTTTTTTATTCTTTTTTTTTCAGTTCCAAATTATCTTCCTCCCCCTTTCCCATCCACTGAGAAAACAGGAAAAACAAAATCCATTATATATATATAGTCATACAAAACAAATTTCTTTATTAAGAAAGATCATTTCTCACCTACCCATCAAAACTGAGTATCATGTTTCAGGGGAAAATATGGTCATTTAGTGGAATAGAGGACTTTCAAGTATTCTTGAAGAAAAAACCAGAGTTGAATAGAAAATTTGACATTCAGACACAAGAAGCAAGAGATGCATGAGAAGGTAAACAGGGAAAAGAAATTATAAGGAACTTATCAAAACTGAACTATTTACATTCCTATGTGGAAAAATGATCAGTGTAACTGATGAAACTTTTCTCAGTAAGAAAATAGTTGAAGGGAATAGAAATACATATAGTCTTTATCGGAGGGTATATAGGCATATGAATAGATATGTAAATGTATATATATATGTTTACAGGTATACATAGATAGAGGGCTGTAATGGAAATACAGATTTAAAGATCTTCCCTGCCCCTAGGCCCTTTGATTGGCTTAAGTGACTCTGAGAACCTTCTTTAATTTGAAAATATACTCTGCCCCCTAATAGGCTGAATGTGGTCACATGGAGCCTGTGGTAGGAGGCTTGGTTTTCAGGAATGACCACACCTTGATGCTGTGTGATTGGGTAGTGGGTCAAGAGGGTGGTTATATTCTCTGACCCAGGAGAAGGCTATATAATTCCTGATGTGAGGCTTTGCTTTGGGGCTCACTTTGAGAAGTGTTTCGTGATTTGACCAGATGAGACTCTGGGAAGCCGTTGTTGAGAGCCCCCCGGCTTTGAAAACCCAGATGTTGATGCTTCCCTCTCTGGTAACTGTGATTTTGGTATTGATAATGGTTGGACAGTTTGGAAGCCTGTCTGTTTGATCTGTCTGTATACTCTGAAGTTTGGGGTGCTGACCTTTTCCCCCTGAACTAGATAAATTATATGTTTGTTTGATTGAAGTAAGCTTGTTAACCCATTCTGAGTTGCTTTCCTTTTGAAAAGCAGATCTAAGAACCTATGTTGGCAGCTACCCTGGGGATGTTGGGGTGCTTGCCACTACAAAATGGTGATGAGGGATGGGATTTGCTGAGTAAAAGGAAAGTATGAGGGCTGGGATAATTGTTTGTTTCCCAGTTGTGATAGCTGTGATTCTATGGAGCCATGGAGCAGGAGAGAAGAACAGCCTGCATGCTGACTTCACTGAGCTGAGAGCAGGAATGGTGAGCTGCCTGCATGGAGACCTGTGGAGAAGCCTGGAGCTGCTGCCTTCTGCTGGAGGAGAAGGAACCAAGGAGTTTGGAATTCAGCCACAGGACAAGATAAGGACTGTGAGGCAAAGCAGGGGCACTGAATGTGTTTCCTTCCTGCATCCCACAGTTTGGGACCCAGGGGGAGGACGGACTTGTGACTGTGGTGGGTGGGGTGAAGTACCATGGACCCCCAAGAACCCCACATTGGTTTTGTTGCCCAGCCCCTGAAGCAGTGTTATGGGAAGGACAACCCCCTCCTCCCAAGAGAACTTTATTTGGACTCTTGTTTTGAATTTATGTGATAATGCAATGTACTTTGTTTAAGGCCCAGTGGCCACTTTGGTAACTTTAGATGTACCTCGAAAATATGACTTAAGAGATAGTTAGTGCTAACTGAAATGTAAATTGTCTATGCTATGGGCATACATAGTAAGACTTTACTGAATAAGTGACTGATTGTACTTTGAATACTTTGAGATATTGTTACTGATAAGAGACTAATTGAGTTAATCAAGACTTTGCCCCATGAGTGGAAGACTTTGACCATGTACTTTGAAATTACTGATATGACTGATTGAGTTAACTTAAGAGTGACTATTTTTTGATTTTAGTGATAAGTGACTGAGTTAACAGTTGCCCCATGAATGGAAGACTTGGACTATTGTACTTTGAGATTATATTGTGATTTTCTTATGTACCTGGAAAATGTGACCTAAGAGATGTTTTAGTGCTAATTCAAATGTAAATTGTGTATGCTATGGGCATGAATGATCTTGGGGCTGAATGTAATGGAAATGCAGGAAATTACAAGGGCACAGGACCAGTTTAATAAGAAGGTATGATACTTAAAATGTGAAATTAAGAGGTGAGAGAGGAATATGATGAGAGAAGAAGGGGATAGACAGAATGGGGCAAACTATCTCATATAGAAGAGGCAAGGGAAAATGGGTACAATGGAGGGGAAGAACAGGAAGGCATAAGGGAATGGGTCAACATTATACTCACTGAATTTGGCTCAGGAAGGAAATGATATACACACTAAATAGGGTATCTCACCCTACAGGAGAGTAGGGGGGAAGGGGATGAGAGGGAGGATGATGGAAGGGAGGGCAGGCTGGTGGGGAGGAAAGTTGGAAGTACACACTTTTGAAAATGGACAGGACCAAAGTAGAGAATAGAATAAGTGGGAGGTGGGATAGGAGGGAGGGAAATATAATCAGTCTTCTACAATATATCTACTATGGTAATGTTTTGCATTAGCTACACATGTACAACCTATATTGAATTGCTTATCTTCCCAGTAAGGGTAGGTGACAAGGGAGGAAGGGAATGAATCTGGAATTCAAAGTTTTAAAACCAAATGTTTAAACTATGTGTATATATATAGATAGATATATATATATATATCTATATATATATATGTACTATTATTAATACTATTTTACATGTAATTGGGAAATAAGTTGGGAAATAAGAGGAGGGGATATACTGGGGGACAGCTATTTTGGGGAGGTGGGTAGGGGAAAAACAGGGAGAAAATTTGTAACCCAAAATCTGGCAGAAATGAATGAAGTAAACCAGAAGTTAATAAAGCATTTAAAAAAAAAGAAGAAGAAAGATCATGTCGGGGTGGCTAGGTGGCACACTGAATAGAGCACAGGCCCTGGAGTCAGGAGGACCTTAGTTTAAATCCAGCCTCAGACATTTAACACTTACTAGCCGTGTGACCTTGGGCAAATCACTTAACTCCAATTGCCCTACCTTCCCCCCTCCAAAAAGCAAAAAAATAAAACAAAATAAAAAGAAAGACCATGTCTCCTCCCCAACTGCCCCACAAAAGAGTAAGAAAAAGGAGGGAAAAAAAATACAAACACACACATACATATACATATACACATAGACATAGACATACACATACATATATATATATATGTGTGTGTGTATGAATGTGTACTCTGAGTCCATTAATTCTCTGTCTGGAGGTGGATAACATTTTTCATCATGAGGACTTTGGAATTATGTTCTCTCATTGTGTTGATATGAGTTACTAAGTCTTTCCCCGTTTATCTTTTTGTTGCTGTTTCTTCGGTTTCATTCTTGTCCACGTCTGACTCTTCATGACCCCATTTGGGGTTTTCTTGGCAAAGGTACTGGAGTGGTTTGCCATTTCTTTCTCCAGCTCATTTTACAGATGAGAAAACTGAGGCAAACAGGGGGAAGGAAGTGACTTACCCAGGGTCACCCAGCTAGTAAATGTCTAAGGCCAGATTTGAACTCAGAAAGCCCCCAGGCCTGGCACTCTATCCACTGCCCCACCTAGTTGCCCACCTGATTATTTTTATAGTATTGCTATTACTATGTAAATTGTTCTCTTGGTTCTGCTCATTTTGTTTTGCATCAGTTCATATAAATCTCAGGTTTCTGGAGCCTTCTCTTCATCATTTATGTAACATAGTAGTATTCCATCATAATCATATACTTGTTCAGCCATTCCCTAATTGATGAGTACCCTCTCAGATTCCCATTATTGGCACTACAATAAGAATTACTATAAACATTTTTGTACGTATGGGTCCTTTTCCTCTTTCTTTGGTCTTTTTGGGGTAGAGACCTGGTAGTGGCATCAGGTGGCTCAGAGAGTGTGCATAAATTAATAGTTTTTTGGGCACTGTTCCAAATTATTCTCCAGAGTGGTTGGCCAAGGAGCTTATAGTCTAATGGGAGAAGATAATATATTCAAGAGAACTGGAAAGTAGGGAAAAGGAAAACAAAGTAGAAAGGGGATGGGGCATGGTAGAGAAAGTCCTATGGAGATGAGGCAGCAATGCAGACTGGAAAAGGATAACATATACACATACAAACACATGCATGTATGTGTGTATATGTATGTGCAGCAGAGCATATCTATATCTGCATGTGACACATATATGCCGGCATACAAACATATATACACTATCATACATGTACACATATCAAGCAAAAAAAAAAAACAACCCACACTTATTAAGCACTTACTATTTGCCAGGTGCTAAAATCTGGGGATGAAAAAAAATCAGAACTGCAATTCCTATCTTCAAAAAGCTTGTACTCCAATGGAAGAACACAATACATGAAAACAAGCTGAAAAGCAGATGAAAGAGAGAAAGAAGATACCAGGGTGGGGCCAAGGCTGAGAAATCTGTAGAATGAAGGATGGTTGATCCAGCTCTCCCTTAAAATAAAGGTTTTCTGGCTTTGGCCCCAGAGAGTGAAGAAGGCTGAGTCATGGTGACAAAGTCCCAAAGAACTATGCATGTATGCATGTGTGCACGTATATGTGTAGAAATATGTACACATATATACACATGTATGAATATACATATATTTTATATACATACATATATACCTGTACATATATTTTCCCCCTTGGAGAAGAAAGAGAGCTATGTCTCCAATATATTCATATAGATATGCAAACATATATGTCTACATATATACATATGTATGTATGTAATTGTGTACATTTTGGAAATAGTCATTTCTTACAAAGTGTGGGTTTATAAGGTGTTTGGTTTAGCAGGAAGACTATCTTTTCTCTCTGAACCTCACCTCCACATGGCCAGATCCGTTCTATTGTCTACTTCTCCCTTCAGGCATAAATTTCTCTCTGATCACCCCTAATTACCTCACACCCTCAAAGCTATTTGGGAAGGTTTATTTGGGATAGCTGAAGCATTCCCTTCAGCTATCCCAAATACCCCAGATCAAGCAATTCCTCTGAGGGAAGTTATTCCAACTCTTTAATTTCCCCTGACCAACATGAGTTAGTTCACTTGCCTAGGAGACTCATGTCTAGGAGAATTCAAATTCACATGGCTTTTTTTTTTGTCTGCTTTTTGGTGGAGTTATAACAATACTTCTCAGTAAAATCTCTTTGGTTTGTATGAGGTCCCAAATCAGATACTCTGGTGATCTGGAAAGAAAATATCTCTCTGTTTTTGTCTCTTCTAGAGTAAACATAGCTTCTCACTCCACTGCTTCCACTATATACCCAAAAAGACTCACACCCACAGCATAATATCAGAGAGGAATTGATTTCTTTTTGAGGACACTCTGCCAATACAAAGAATGGGAAGTAAGTTCGGTGGGAGAGCCAGGGGAAGATAGAAGACAAAGGGGTGGTAGTTTTACCATTGTGGTTTTCATAGAAGACTGGGAACAACAGCAGTCTATAGTATCTTGTTTTTGACATTCTCCCTCTTTCCTGAAACTTCAGTGTCATGGCAGAAACAGCCGCTCTAGCCCTCTGAAGCAGCTCACTCTCCCTTTTTCTCCCTCTCCCTGTCTCAGCACTACTGTTCCAGTGGTGGAACTAAGTCTTCTTTCCCCAGAACATTGTTCATCCCTTACCTTTCATCACATTCCACCTTCCTCTTTCCATGGATAAAGGTAAGGAGCTCTGTCTTTTCCACTACAGACACAGTAATACCCAAGGCTCTGTATAAATAGGCATTTGGAGACTGTATTCCAATACAGACCTCGCCCCAGTGGCCTGCTTACACACTCATTTCATTTAGATTTCCAGTTTTGTTATTATATAATTTAATATGGTAATGAACTCCATTTTGACCTGAGCTTGGGATGGTTTTTCTGGAGAGTGCTATGTGACCTGCATCTACATATGAAGAGGCTTAGAAAACACATCCCTTGACTTTCAGACCTTGAAGCTCTAATGACTGTTCAGAATTGTTCTCCCTCAGTGAGATCTTTCTCTTGGTTTGATCTGATATTTTATTTTGCTTCTAACCAAAGAGACCATTTACTTTTTTTTTAAGATTTTTTTGTGCTTTTTGCTTTTTGGAGGGGGGAAGGTAGGGCAATTGGGGTTAAGTGACTTGCCCACGGTCACACGGCTAGTAAGTGTTAAGTGTCTGAGGCTGGATTTAAACTCAGGTCCTCCTGACTCCAGGGCTGGTACTCTCTTCATTGTGCCACCTACCTGCCCCAAGACCATTTACTTTTGTGCATTTTGGGGAGGATTATTCTAATTGGTATATTTTCCCAAATTTTGTTTTATTGCTTATTTTGATAAAGAGTGTTTTTCAGCTTGGAGTATGATGGTGGTGAGACACATATGTGGAGATGAGTGTAGCCAAAGGACAAACTCACAGTTCCTAGGGACTGAAAGTATTTTCTTGAATGCATAATCTGCATCCTTAAAAGGCTTGTGCACCTTAAAGATGCTTTCTATCTCAAGCATTTCTTTTTTCTGCATCTGTGTGTGTCTGTCTGTCTAAGCTAGTCTTTAGTTTGTGCTCTTTGTTGGAAGTTTGTTTCAGTTGCTTTGATGACATGGTCCATAGAGGGAAGGAATGTAATCCTCTCTCTGGACTCACTCCTCCTTTCCCCAGAATGCCCTTTGGTATAGTCACAAGTTTTAGTTGATTTCTGGGGATGGAAGCCAGATTGCAAAAGTGCTAAGAATCTAGTGGGAGGTGAGAAGATAAGGCAAGGATATTTGAATTCAACTGAATATCAGTTAGATGTTAGTTAGATGATATCACTTAGAAGGGACAGTTTAACTGGATGGGATAGGAGGGAAAAGAGAAGACTTTATTTTTTAAAGAATTGGGGGAAACCTCCAAGTATTAGTAGGCAGATGAAAATAAATCAATTAGTCAATGACTTTTACTAACCATATGCTACATACCAGGAACTGTACCAGGTGGTGGGGTTGCAAATGCATGCATCCTGAAGCACAGAGAGCCCCCAAAGGGATTCTGGGCTCACGTGGACTCAGGTTCGAACATAGATACAGCCTGACCCTAAAAGGGTCAAATTTCTCTTTCTTTTGGCTTATCACTTTCACATGGATTAATCCAGAAATGTCTCTAAGATAAAACTTAGGCAGAGTTTATGCCCAGAGTGTCCCAAATGTGTGTGGGAGGGTCCCCAAATCCTGTACCCAGCTTGCAATATGGTTGTTTATATTACTTTTATCTTACAGAAAAGGCAAAAGGATTTCCAGGAGCCCATGAAAAATCATAGAAGAATAATTCACTCAAATAACTCATCAGCTAATACCACCCCGCCCCTTCCTCTAGCCTCAATAAGGGAACTGACCTTGGGAATGCTATCAAGGAAGCCCTCTGTCCTTCCTCTCCTACCAGAATACTTCCTACACCTTCTCCCAAAGACTCATAGTATGACTGTGCTTTAGAATCTCCCTGAAAAAATAATATACTTTGGAGTTCTCTCTTTTTTTAAGTATATTTGCTACTGAAGCAAGAACCATGCTCTGGAACTTTCTGAACAAGCAGTATCCATACCATCTAAATAACCCACTGGTTTTGCTCTTCAGAGAGGACACTGCGCAGGAACTATGTGGATTGTGTCCTTCCTTCTCCAAAGCACAGCAATCTATAGGAAATCTTATTTCTCCAGAAGGTTCAGTGACATAACTCTATAATTTCTGAATTTGAAGTCACCCAGGGACAACTCTCAAAGCTGGTGCTACCCAGGAAATCTGCCTTCTTGGCAAGTGTGCAGGATTATACAACCTAGAGAATTCAATGCCTGCCACCACCTTCTCTTCCTTTATATAGGAAACTATATACACTGCACAGCCTCCCTCTCTGGAACTGTAAATGGCAGCTATGAAAAGACATTGTTGAAACTTTTCAACCAAGGGACCCCAGGAGAGGATAGAGCTATCATGGCAACTAGGACCATAGAGAGAGGCAAGGGCCAGTCACCCATGCTCTCAAACATGAGGGCCTTAAACAGAGGTGATAGCATCTGGAGGCAGTGGTGGAGACTGGTCCCAGCCCAATGAAGGAGCATCAGAAGTTCCAGGTCTGAAGGAGAGTGTCTGGATCAGGAAGTGGCAGCAGTAGGAGACAGTTGTGGGGCTGTGAGAGAGCTTGAAACCCCATCTTGGAAAGAAGAAGACTAAGTACTGGTCTGGGACTTGAAGTCCAAATCTTTAGGTCATTTGAATTCAGCTAAATATCAGTTAGATGTTAGTTAGGTGATATCACTTAGATGGCACAGTATAGCTGAATGGGATAGGAGGGAAAAGAGAAGATTTTATTTTTTAAAGAATTGGGGGAGACCTCCAAATATTTCTTTGGTTTGGCTTTCCTCCAGATAAGAAACCTGCCTATTAATCAATTGACAAGCATTTGCTGTTCTTGGGCAATCCAGTGAGTTCCACCTTCACCCAAGGAACCTATAATACTACCCTGAAGGTCCGGGTTCTACCCACCCAAGGGAGAAGAATAAGATTGCAGAGTTAGACCTAGGAAAGGCCACTGAGTCCATCCCCCTCACTTTACAGATGAGGTTGAGAAAAGGCTAAGTCACTTGCCCAGGATCCCATAGTAAGTGAGTGTCCAAGGCAGGATTTGAAACCGCATCTTTATGACTTGAAGCCTAATACTCTATCCCTTGAAGTCACCTAGCTGCCTCAAGAATGTGTATGCTCAGGGGAGAGTCAAGTTTCTGCTAACACTAGGAAGGAAAAGGAATAGTGATTTCAGAATGACAGAGTCATGCAAGTAGAAAGACAATTGCATTGCAGTCAGAGAACACAGGTTCTGCTGGTTACATGACCTTGAGCAAGTTTCATAGGACCTTTAAGTCACTCAACACGTCTCATTCTTCTCATCTGTAAAATGAGAGGGGGTGATGAAATGGCCTCTAATGTCTTTTTCAGCTTTAGATTATGTTCCTGGAACGGAATCTCAGAGTTTGATGAGAGGCCATTAGGTTTAACTTGAAGGTCAAGTTACATTTGAAGGTCATCCAGTTCAACTGGGAGGCCATCAAATTCAACTTGGAAGCCCTCAAGTTCAACACACAGAACCAGGATTTGAACCTGAGTCCTAGCCCTAAAGCCAGGTTTCAGTTCTAGCTATGCCACTTAGCACCTTTGAAGCTGTGTAAGGCATTTCCCTTCTTGGAGATTTAGTTTCCTTATCTATAAAATGGGGCTTGAGAGGCTGATTAGCAGAGTGGACAGAAAGCGGGGCTGTAAATCAAGACAATCTGGGTTCAGATTCTGTCTTTGGCATATGTTAGCTGTGTGACCCTGGGCAGGTCTTAGCTTTTCAGTGTCCCTAGGCAATTTTTAGCTATTTAGAGAAGTCAGCGAGAAGTAAGGGAATTTCCCCACCATGGAGTTCTCTACATTAAAGAAATCACAAATTTGAACCCAAAAAATTAAATAAGTGGAAGTTATACTCTGTCAATTACTCCTATCAAGGCAGTTAGGAAGGGAGCCTTCTGTTAACTCCAAAGTGCATATAAATGTGAGAAGTCCCAGCAGACAGTTTCCTCCCACTTATCTAATGATGTCTATACATTCCCCTTCCTTCTCTTTGCTTTCTCCATTTCCTGTGTAAACTCTGAAGGTTCTTATCTCAATTCCCCCTCTCACTAAAAGGTTTCCCCAAAACTAGGCTACTCATTCCTCCTCAGGGCTCTAGGGGTATCCAATTCCAAATCCTCTGACACTGAAATTCCCAAGCTCCTTCCTTGGTGGGGGAGGAGGGAGAGAAGGAGAGAAGACAAAGACTACTTTTCTTCCCCATCCCCACTAGATTCTCCAAGCAATTCCTTCTCAGGGGCAAGACTGGATCTACTCTGTCCTACTCTGTCAGGCACTTGAATCCTGGGTTCCTAATTGGCTTGTTGTTTTATAGAAAATCCCAAGAGTCTGACCAAGTTTCTTCAGCCAGTCACAATACATTTCATGTCACATCCAGCTGAATTGCATTGATTAATTGATCAACTGAATGGTTCATATTTTTAGTTGACTCAATTGAGAAATCTGGTATGTATACTAGTCACTGGTATGTATACTAGTCAGTCAGAGGACACGGTTAGCTCTAAATGTAACCCTTGTTTTGAATCTATCTCTTACAGAGGCTATAGAAACTGTTACTGCCTTTTTAAGAGCATAAGAAGCTAAATGGAATTCCTACAGTTTGGGGTCTTTTTTGCGGGGGGAAGGGGAGGGACAATTTAAAAAGCCAATTCAGTTGAGAAAACGATTTGATGTGAAGTACCTCTCCCTAGAGAGTCAGGAAGAAAATATTGGAGGTTTTTTATTTTGTTTTGTGTGTGCAATCCATGTGGATCTATGAATATCAACTGAAGAGTATGATTGTGTTTAGTTTTTTCCTTATGCAATTAGGGAGAAAATGTTTTATCTATGATCCATGAGAATCTAGGAAGGGACTTAGCATTAATATAGTGCCTACTATATGCTGGGCACTTTACAATGATCTCATCTAATCCTCACCACAACTCTGGGAGGAAGCCACTAATAAAATTATCTTTGTTTCACAGCTGAAGAAATTGAGGAAAACAAAAGTTAAGGCTTAGAAGAGATGTTGGGGCCAGGTTGTGAAGGGTTTTAAAAACTAACTAAATAAGGAAGTTTATATTTTATCCTAAGGGCAATAGGAAACCACTGGATTTGATTGAGTAGGAGAGTCACAAGGTTAGATTGCCCATCTGCAAAATCACCTGAGCAGCAGTTTGGAGGACAGACTGGAGAGGAGAAAAATCTGAGTCAGGGAGACCAATTTGGAGGTTGTCACAATAATCTAGGTTAAAGAGGATGAGTGCATGAAATAAGGTAGCAACTTTGCACAGAGTTGGATGTGAGAGATGTTGTGAAGGTAGAAAATGGTTGAGGGAGAGTGAGGAATTCAGGAAGATGCTGAGGTCATCAACCTGGGAGGCTGGAAGGATGGTTGTGTTTTTGATAGAAATAAGGAAAGCTGGAAGGGAAGAGGGTTTCAGGGAAAGATAATGAATTTGGTTTTGGACACTCTGGGTCCAAGATGTCTCCTGAATATCCAGTTTGCAACTGGAGATGCAGGACTGGAGATGCCAAAGGGAAAGCCTTATACCAGGACAGGGTGGGGGTTCATCTCTGTAGAGATGATAGTTAAATCCATGGGAGCTGATGAGTTACCAAGAGAAAATTACAAAGGGAAGAAAGAAGAACCTGTGATGGAACCTTGGGGAATTCCCACATACATATTGAGAAGCTTGAACTGGATGAAGATTCAGCATAGGAGTCTGAGAAGACTGGCCATGCAGGTAGGAGAACCAGGAAAAAATAATGTATTGAAAACTTCTCTGAGAGGCGTCAGGAAGAGAGGGTAATCTACAGTGTCAAATGAGTATCGAAGATGATAGGTAAGAAAATACCATTAGATTTGGCAAATATGAAATCCTTAGTGAAGTTGGAGAGGACAGTTTCAATTAAGTGATGAGGCATGAAATCAAACTCCCAAGGCTTGAGGAGGGAAAGAGGAGGCAGTGTAGACACCTCCTTCTAGAGTTTGGCTAAAAAAGTGAGGAGAGATGTAGATGGTAGCTTGAGCATATGGTAGGGTTTAGTCAGAATTTTTTAAGGATGGTGGAGACAAACATATTTGAATACAGTAAGGAAGAAATGAGCAGATAGGAAGAAGTTGAAAATTTGAGGGGGGGAGGATGATTGAGAATGCACCCTGCTAGAGAAGACAGGAGGGGACAGGATCAAATGCATATTTAAAGCGGTTGACCTTGCCAAGGAGAAAGGCTACCTCTTTGTCTGTTTCATTAAATAACAAACATTTTAGTTATTTAGTTTTTTATTTATTTTATTTTGTTTCAGAAACATAGGAGATGATGTCAACAGGTCTTGAGACAGAAGAGAATGTGGGAAGAGAGAAGTCATGTTAAATGGCCTTAATTTTCTCAGTAAATAAAGAGGCTAGGGAAGTTTGCAGAACCAAGAGATGGTTTTTGATAGTTTCTGTAGTTGACAGAGAGGGAATCAACTAGAGAGGAATAAAAGGGTTGACTTGCTTCAGAGAAGGCCCTGTCAAGGTTGGAGAATATGAATTAATATTGTACCCTGTCAGCACAGTTATGAGACTTCTTGCAATTCATTTAGCAGCTTTGGAGGAAGAAGGGAAAGAGGAGAAGGAAGAGAAGAAAGAAGAGGAGGAAGAGAAAGAGGAGGAGGAAATGAACATAATTCTGGGTTGAGGTTTGGCAAGGGAAGAGCAGGAATAGAACTAGGGGAGGAGTGATTCTTTTTTTCCCCCTTTTTGGAGGGCAATTGGGGTTAAAGTGACTTGCCCAAGGTCACATGGCTAGTTTTTGTGTTAAGTATCTGAGGTCAAATTTGAACTCAGGTCCTCCTGACTCCAAGGCGTGTACTCTATTCACTTCACCACCTAAACTCCAGGGATGAGGGATTCTAAAGCAGAGGACATTTAAATCTGGCCTCAGACACTTACTAGCTGTGTGACCCTGGGCAAGTCATTTAACCCTAACTCAAAATAAATAAATAAAAATAGAGGACAGTATAGAAATGAAATGTCCTAACTATTGAGTTGAGATTGGAGAGGAAGGAAAATATTCATGATGGAGGGCATACAGGTATTGATGAGGTTCAAGAACAGAGGGAGATGGGAAGAAAGGGGGACTCAGGAACAAGCGGACAAGCAAAGGGGAGAAGATTTATTATCAGTGTAGTCATGAGCAAGACGAAGCCTGTCTGGGATTCATTTTCCTCATCTTTTTGTTAACTCTGCTCAGTTTCCAAGCACATCTACTCATGGCTGAGTTTGTAAAAAGCAGCAGTGACTCTGAGTACGGCTCCTGGGGTGACTGACTGTGAACAGAGGGACAAAATGACCATCTTGCAGATTTTTCTCTGAAGAAAAAGAAAAGTCCATCGGCTTTGCTTGGTCCAGCATAAGATTTACTCTGGGCTGCAGCTGCCCCTGAAGAGTCCAGAGGTGACCCTGGATTTGCCCTGCTGATGCCAGGCTGAAAGATGCGGGAACAGAGGTCAATGCAAAGCGACCCAACCAGCATTAAGCCTTCCTAGGGATGCTCCCGGATCGATGAGGGGCTTGCTCGCTCTACGGAACCTATGAGCTCTGCCCGCAGGGATTCCCAGGACCGGGAGGTCATTGTGGGGAATTCGGATGGATCCACTCGTGAGGCTCTGCCAAAGAAAGCCACGGGGAGTATTGGTTTGGGGTGCTGGGGTCCACGAAGAGTCCCCCACTACTGAACCACAGCAAATGGAAAGATAGGGGCCAAGCTGAGTGATGGGTGAGTGCGGTGGATTGCAAGCACAGGATCTGGTGACGCGGGTCCTGGGTTCGAATTCTAACCTTGCCACTCACTCGCTCTGTGACCTTGGGCTACCTAGTCACCTTCCCCTCGCCTGTTTCTTGATCTGCACAATAAGGGGCTTGAACTAGGTGATCTTTAGATTCTTCTTTATATCTCAGATTCAGAGGTGAGATCTGAGGGGCTTTACAAATAGAACGAAGGTGAAATGGCGCTCGCAGCTTATTTTGGGGGAGGCCTGAAGCGTGCACAAACTCACATCTTCTGACCTACAAGGAGCACGCCTCCCGGCCCCGCCCGTGGGCGGGCGCTCCATCACCTGACACGCTTCCCTCTCGCCCTTCCCTCCGACCCCGCCCTGTCTCCGGAGTCCCGAGCCTGACTGGAAGGTGATTGGTTGTCAGAGGCCGGCGCGGGCGGGAACGCGCGGGCGGAGGGCGGGGCTACGGACGCGAGCCCGACGGCGTCTGCGTTCCCGGGAGGCGCCTCTCCTTCTCCTCCGTCACCGCGTTCTGCGCGTGCGCCCCGGAGCCTCTCTTTCGCGGGCTCTTATAGCGGCGGTCGGATCCCTGCACAGATCGAGTGACCTAGCGAGCCAAGCGCCGGCCGGCCGCTAGAAGACTTCGGGACAGCGACGCCGCGACATGGGGGCCCCGCTGCTGTGGCTGCTGGCGGCCGTGCTGCTCTGCGCTCGGGCCGCCTCCGGAACCGGTGAGTGGGGCCGGGGCTGCCGGAGGCCCCCGCGGCCCGGGTCCGGGGACTGTTGGGGGTTGAGGGGACCCAGAGTGGGCCCGGGGTGGGAGGCAGCTAGGGCTCGGGGTGAGGGATGCCGGCTGAGGAATTGAGGCTCCGGGGGCCCCGCGGGAGGGGCGCAGGTTGGAAGATTAAAGTTGAAAGGTTCGGGGGGGAGGGTCGCAGACTGGGGGTCTTAGGCTCAAGGGGTCCTGGAGGGGGAGGGTCGCGGACTGGGGGGTCTTAGGCTCAAAGGGTCCGGGGGGTGGAGGGATGCGGGCTGAGGCCCTGAGGCTCAAGGGATCCTGGAGGGGGAGGGGTGCAGGCTGGGGGTCTGGGGTTCAAGGGGTCCTGGAGGGGGAGGGTCGCGGATTGGGGGCCTGAGGCTCAAGGGGTCCCGGGGGAGGGGTGCAGAACTAGGGATTTGAGAACCCTAATTCGACGGAGAGGAAGACGGCTACAGTCGGGAGCAGCGAAGGACCCCCCGACTTGGGGACAGATAGGGGAAGATGAGGCTCCGAAGTAGGAACGCTGGGTGGGGGGCGAGTGGGAAGAGCTAGGGCCCTGGGGGATGAGGAGGGTCGGTGTGTGGAGCCTCTGTCTGAGGCAGGAAGGGTTAGGGACCTCAGGGGGAGGAGCTTCGTGGGGGTCTTGGAGGGGAGAAGGGGAAGGATGAGGGGGAGGATTTTGCCTGGCTCCTGGCTGGTGGGAGGTGGAGATGGAAATGAAATGTGACCCAGTGTCGGGAGGAATGGGGGAGGGCTTTGGGCCTTCGGAGATGGGGCCTCCCCTAGGTGGGGGAATTGGGGGTTTAGGGAGGGTTGGGAAAGCTCTATTTGAGGATAGGCTCCCCAGGCTCTTAAGGCAGGATCTCTGACTCACATTCTGTTTAGCAACTCTAGTCTCTGTCCCTCCAGGGCTCTTTATATTTTCAACCACCACTGGGGTCCATTTATACTCAGTTTAGGCTGGAGCTATCCGTGCACGTTACATAGGGTGATAAATGTTTGTGTAAAGGAAGATAATAAATATCTTTCCCTCCTCTCTTTGGTTCTTCATTAAAGCAATATGGCAACAAAAATTTTAGCTCCAGTGGTTTTGTGGGTTTCATGTTCTAAATTCTGGTTAGAAATTCAGCTTGGCTGCCATTCACTAGGGGAAGAGCTTTGAAAAAAGGCGAGATAGGCTTCATTGTAAGGTATCTTTCCCCCTCTGGAGTTTAAAGACATAATTTATTTTGTCATGAATGATGGCTAATAATAGCATAAGTGTGTTGTGCATCCACATGGGAGAAGTAGAAGATTTGGAGTATAGCTATCGCCCTTGAATGTTTCTCATGAAGCCTTTTTCTACAACTATCACTTGTCCCTGAAAAACTGAATCTCAAGGGGAAGACGGTTTGCTCAAGGTCATAGCTAGTAAATGTTGGAACTGGAAAACTTCTGCCTTCCACTTAAATGTTCTTACCACAACACTATACTGCAATTTCTGTGTTTCTAACTGTTTTTATCTTAATATTCTAATTATTACTGTGTTTCTAATTTTTTTCCCCACTCAGCTCCTTTTCTCTTTTTCATAATTAAAAACTATTTCAGTGCTCCCTGCCCTGGACCCTTGTGAACCAAGATGAGATCAACAAAAAGTTTGAACCTTTATTTCTCTTTATATTGTAGCCCTGAAAACAAAGAAAAACTTTGATATGATAGAATTTTAGCTCTTGTACTGAATTAATTCACTTTTAACTTTTCATTAGGTTATGCTATTTTTGCCACATGGGTTTGTTTTCAATTAAATTTTATTTTTTTCAGTTATCAAGCATTTATCCACCCCCCCATTTATTCAAGAAAAAAAGTTTTTATAACCTTGTAACAAGTGAGCATAGTCAAGCAAAACAAATTCCCATATTGTCCATATTTAAAAAAATGTCTCATCCTGCATATTAGTCCATCATCTTTCTGTCAGGAGGTGGGTAACATTCTTGGTTCTCTGGAGTCCTGGTTAATCATTGTCTTGAATAAACTTCTTAAATCTTTCAAAATTGTCTCATATGTAATAATGATGTTATATAGTATAACTTGTTCTCCTGGTTCTTCCTACTTCGCTCTGCATCACTTCATATAAGTCATTGAAGGTTTTCCCAAAATTATCTCTTCATTTCTTACAGTGCAGCAGTGTGCCCTTACATGAGCATACCATAATTTGTTCAGCTGTTCCTCAGTTGATGCCCACCCCTGAATTTACAGCTTTTTGCCATTACCAAAAGCTGCTATAAATATTTCCTATTTCTTTAGTCTCTATGTGTCATAGACAGTTTGATTGTACATTCAGGAAAGAGCAAAAAATTTATTCCATTAGGATATTTTTCTCCCTCTGAGTTGGTTCATCTGCTTTCTATTCCTTTCCTCACCTCAGAGAAACTTGAAATTTAGTCCACTTAGTTTTTTTTGGGGGGGGAGGAGCTGCTTTCTTGCTATGGTCATATTGCTTGAATAAGTTTGATTTTCTTTATAATAGTTGAGATACCAAAGAAGAAGATTTCTTGACCCAGATTATCAATCTTGGCATTTTTGTTGGTTTGTTTCTTGCCTTAATCTTGGAATGTTTCTTCTAGTTTTCTTTAGGTAGATTATCCACCTTATCTACAGAGAACTATAGAATAAAACCCTAGAGGGGATCTTAGATGCCATTTTGTCCAAACAGACCTCCTTGCTGGCTGTTTTCTTCACTCTGGTTGCCAGGTTCTTCCACATGGTTTGATGTCTCACATTCCTTTCTGCCTTGGGAGCTTATGGATAGAACACCAGAATGGGGTTGTTAAATATATTATTTTTAAATCTTCCTTTATCCTCACACCTGTCTCCATTAGTATAGATAATTTAGCAGGTTATCTAGGAAAGAGCCGAGTATTGTTATCTGAAAGCTATAGGGTATGTGCTACAGTGCAGTTGAGGGTGTAGAGGTTGGCCTGCCACCCCACCTGTTGTGGGCTATCTCAGTTAAACTTTGGTTACAGTCTGAGCTCTCTGGGTTCTTTTCTTCCCCTGGAGCAGGTAGTGTCTGTTTTTAGGTGAAGGTGACTTTACTTAGGAGTCTGTCAGTAGGTCATGTGGTTTCCTTATGGCAGAGGATCAACTGGCTGTAGTAGAGTTTTAACTTTTAGACTGATTTTGGAAAGAAATTTTATATATTCCTAGTGCTCCTAGTTGCTGGGGAACTTTATACCCTTTGTACTCTTTTCACATTATACAGGTTGTGGCTATATACTATTCAAGTTGTTGGCAGTGATTTATTGCTTAAGGGTACCTGTGAAACCAAGTTTGAATCATTGTAAATTTTTGCTAAATTGTGATACGTGGTGTGCAATACTTCCTACAGATTTCTCAGTTTTCCATATGTACTTTCCATAATATCTCAGGGTAAAAGTGGATTTTATTTAGTTGATGATAAACATAACTCCCTCATTTTATAGATTTTGAAAATTTAGGTCAGGAATTTTTATGACTTACCAAAGGTCATACAGTGAGTGAAAGAGCTAGGGACTCTATTCTTTCAAAGCATTTGTTAAGCACTTACCACTGCTGGGCACTGTTTGAAGTGCTGGAAATACAAAGAAAGGCAAAAGACAGTGCCTGCCCCTCAAGGAGGGCAGTCAGATTGGGGAAGACAGCATGCAAACAACTTGGGGAAGGAGACTGGAATTAATGGAGGCCTGGAAAGGCTGCTTGCAGAACTGGGATCTTAGCTAAGATGTGGGGGAAGCCAGGACTGAGATGAAGAATAGAAATGGTGAGGAAGGAATAAGCATTTATTAAGTATGGGCCAGGCACTTGCTAAGTGCTTTACAGATACCGGCTCATTTGATTCACACAGCGTCTCTTTGAGGTAGGTAGATGAGGAGGAATAGCTGTCCAGGCATAGAGACAGCCAGGGAAAACCCACAGAGTGGAGGTGGAGCGTCTTGTTCCGGGAATAGCAAGGAGGCTGCTGTCACTGGATTGTAGATTATGTGAAGGGGGTGAGTGGGTGGGTGTGGAGGATAAGGTGTAAGAAGGGGCCAGATTAAGTAGGGTTTAAAAGCCAGGGGATTTTATTTGATTCTGTAGGTGATAGGGAGCCATTGGAATTTATTGAATAGGGGGTAACATGGTCAGACCTGTACTTTAGGAAGATCATTTTGATAGGCTGGACTGGAATGGGGAGACCCTTTAGGCGGCCAGGCCAGCCAGCCAGACCAGACCTCCTAGTGCAATAATCCAGATCTGAAGTAACAAAGGCCTGCACCGAGTGATGACAGTATCAGAGGAGAGAAGGGTGAGGAGGAGAAATTGCAAAATAGTAGAATTTAAAAGCTTGGGATGGCTAGGTGGTGCAGTGAATAGAGCACCAACCCTGGAGTCAGGAGAACCTGAGTTCAAACGGGGCCGACACTTAACACAAAACTAGCCATGTGACCTTGGGCAAGTCACTTAACCCGAATTGCTCTGCCCTCCCCCCTCCAAAAAGAAAAAAAAATAAGCTGCTTAAACACCTAAAAACAGTCCAGCATTCTCTATTGTGAATGAAACATCAGGGTTGTTTCTCCAAAGGGCCACATCGAGTAGCTTTTCATTTCTGGTATTCCATTTACTTTCTAAAGCTTCTACAGAAGTAGCTCTAGTCCATTTCAGATCAAGGCAGAACTAGGCAGCTGCTGTTACAGTAGATAAACAAGTGCTAGGCTTGAAGACAAATCTGACCTCAGACACTGACTAGCTCGTGTGACCTTGGGCAAGTCACATCACTTGTTGGTCTCGTTTTCCTTCATTGTAAGATGGAGGTCATAATAGCACCTGCCTTCCAAGGTTGTTGTGAGGCCAGGATGAAATAATAATAGTCAAGTGCTTAGCCCAGGGCCTGGCACATAGTAGGTGCTATATAAATGCCAGCTATTGTGAAATGTTTGAGAACCAGACTCGTATTAATCCGCTAACAGGTACTGGTTGTTCCTCGGAGACTGTTACAAAGTTTCTGGATTCATTTGGAATGAAATCTGAAAGGCTTAAAGGCTTGATTCTCTTAAACCTTTGAGCATTCACTCTGCAGAATGTAGCTTATATACTGCCAGACCCTTTCCCACCCCTGGAAGGGTTTGTACAGGCTCACCTGTAGGTCTGTGAGGTGCTGCATGTTACCTTTCACACACTCAACTGCACTACTTGCCATACCTCGAGCTCACTCCATTGTCCTCTAATCTTGAATCCTGCTGTCCTCCCAGGCCTGTAACAGAGGACTTGTTTCCCTTAGCTTTCCTCTCCACCCTCTTGATACACCATCACTGCCTCCAAATCACCCGCTGAAATCCTGAATCCTTAGCATTTTTAAGGCCCAGTCATAGTGCCACTTCAGCTTTTCATGTTCCACCCCAAGCTGGAAATGATTCCTTCCTCCTCAGACATCCTATAGCTTTGATCCTGCTTTGATTTATCACATTCTAATTTATATCCTCCTTCTTTCTTATTAGCTAAGAAGGAAGAGACCTTATTTTATTGATCTTTATTGTATCCTGAGAGGCAAATAGAGTGTATTGCATGTAGTGGGTATTTAATGTTTATTGACTTGAACTGAATATCAGCTTAACATTTGGTTTCTTGAAGCTGTTCCACTTTTTGCCTCCTCCTCCCTTCCCTTCCCATGAAGCTATAAAATCCATAATCAGATGTGTCTATGGCTCAGTCAGGATTCATCCAGTTTTATGGCTAGAAGCTGCATTCTTTGGGAGGAATAAAAGAAAAGGAAAATGAGCTTAAGAACCACATTTATGCTTAGCCCAGACAATGAATGGCTCACTCTGAGAGCATAGATCTCTTCATCCTTGTCAGCTGTTACACAAAGTTTATAAACTCAATCCCTCTGAAGAACAGTGGCTTTGCATCTCAGGATTCCTGGTATGCTGCCATTAGCCTTTAGGGCTGTACTTCCTGGATGGGACTTTGAAAACTGCATAAATATACACTACTGATTATGCAATTTCTGAAAATTTTAGTTCCTTTTGAGAAGTTTGAGTTGAAATGAGGTGAGATGATTGTTTTGTTTTAGTGGCACCATTAGAAATTCTCGAGCAACTCCTTAAGGATTCAGAAATTCCTTTGGCTTCTAAATTATCAACAGCTGCTGTTTCCATATGGGTTCCTGGGTGCCCAAGTCCTTTAAAAGAGAACATGTTGGTCAGTCAGTGTGTTGCTAACAAGCCCTAGCAGAGTCAGGAGACCTGTGTTTGTCTTTACAAATAAGGAACTACACAACCACAAACAAATCCTCCGCTCTCTCTTGGGAGCTGCCCTAGGCCACAGCAGGGGCTGGTGGTGGGCTGGCTTGGGAGGAGAGTGAAACTTGATGTTTTTGTGGAATACTTAATTGGAGCATCTATTAATGGCTGTTGGATTGATGTGAATTACTACACCTGGCCAGATACCAAGTTTCTATTTTGTGCTTTACCTTTGCTGGGTGTTCTAGTTCAAAGAAACTGAGTTCTTTATCTTTTCTGGACTTTGTTACCTTCAGCAAAAAAAAAAAAAAAAAAAAAGGTGGTTTGGTTTAGTAAGATTTATTTATTTGAGCTTTCTTTACTTTTAAACTACAGCTTGGACAGTAGGAAACATGTATTTGTTGCAATTGTGATCGAAAGAAGAAACCTGGATCTTTTTTAGTACCTGACAGGAGCTGACATAATTAGAGATACTAGTGCCCTGTAGTTAATCTTTGCCTTATATGGTATTTTTAGAAATATATTTGGATGGTTTGTGAAACTAAGAACTTCTGTACTGGACTTCTACACTTTCTCTCCTATCCTTCATTTTTGTTCTTTCCTCCACTACCCCACAAACCACACCCCACCAGATAATAGATGAAAACAGATAGCCACTGAAGTAATAAAGACAGGCCAATGGGAAGGTGCTGCTTTTTAATGTTCATAGTAATTTGTCTTTCTAAACTATGTTATTTACAGAAATGTTTTCAAAAGTATGATCTCTAGTTATGGAAATGCCTTCTGTTGTTTGCCTTGTTTCCTCTTCTTGAGAATGGTTCATTAATCTTTGTCACTTTTAGAAAACGCTCATCCAAATCATTTATTCTTTATTTATAAAATGTAGCAACATTAAATTCAGCTGAACTTGATAAATAATAAGCAACTTTTAGATATTAAAATAGTGGATAACTAAGAAGCAAAAATGCTCTGTGTAACCAAAGTCATGGTGATAGTCCTGCTTCAGCCTGTTTTGCAGTTATGACATGCCATATAGACATTGTTGATCTTTCACCTCTCTGTAAGGTAGGCAGGACAGCTAGAGCTCTCATTTTAGAGATGAAGAACTAAGCCTCAGAAGCAAAATGACATGCCTGAAGTCCCAGGGCTAGGAAGTGAAAAACTGGGACTTGGACCAAGCTGGGTTCTGACTCCACTACCTTTTCTAATAATCATACTGCTTTTTAGAAAGAATGACTGTTGCCTACAAAACCGTTTTTTTTAATGGAGACTGTTAATCCTCCAGTTCATCCACTCATCATTTATGAGAATTAAGGGCAGTGATGCAGGTGTTCCTCCAGGCCAGGGAATTTCCAGATACTTTTGAAGCATGGGAAATACCGTTCCTTTGTCACCATTAATGTGGGGAACTGGCTTTAGAGAAGAAAGCCAATGCTTTCCTAGATTTATTTTTGTTTGTTTTGTTTTTTAACTTTTAAACTAACATTTGCACTAATACCTCTCCAACTCATAGCTGGCTTTATAAAATCACCACTATCCAAAAAGAAATTGGTGGAGGACAGTGTGGAATTACACTGTGAGGCAATTGGCAGCCCCATTCCAGAGATCCAGTGGTGGTTTGAAGGAAACGAACCTAATGAGACCTACTCCCAGCTGTGGGATGGTGCTCGGCAGGACCGCATCAGAATCCATGCCACCTACAATGAGCATTCTACCAGCACTGTCTTCATCTCTAACCTCACAGTCAGCGACTCTGGCACATATGAGTGTCGGGCCAGCAACGACCCTGACCGCAACCACTTGTCGAAGAGTCCCAAAGTCAAGTGGGTTCGTTCCCAGGCAAACGTAATTGTCATCGAACGTGAGTGGCTGGGCTGAAGCACTTGACCAGACTCCACATTTCTTTGGATGTCTGAAGTTTGCAGTGCACCACCTCCCACCTGTGCCCTGTGGCTTTCTGAAAGCCCGTTGTCCCTCCTCACTTCCCTGCTTTGGCTTTGTAGACCTGAGAAACTTCTTTCCTTCTGTGAGTCTCCCTCTCATTCCCTAACCACTGAGGCCCTGCTCAAAAAGGGTTGTGTGACTTTGATATAAAATGTTCTCTGACCATCTTTTGCTGGATTCCAAAGGCCTAGAACTGTTCCATGCCCCAGGCTGTCCTGTTCTGTGTTTGTAGATTTTATTCTTGATACTGTTGGAGGGCTCTGTTTTAACAGTTACAAGTAAACTAGTCCTTCTGTTTTTTCTTCCCTGAATATCCTGCCTTGCATTCAGAGGAATCCTGCCTTTTTCCAGATGGTACAACCGTTTTTGAAATGGCCATTTCTGTGTTACACAAGTAGATCATAGTTCTTGGTGTTGTGAACCAACCTTGCATACAGAGCTGAAAGTGTAGGTTTTAAAATAGGAGGGTTTTCCCAATATTGAATCTACTCTAAAAATAGGTTACTGCTTTGGGAACGCTGTACTCTTTGGATTGCATTTGATTTCCTAAGACAGCTTTTTGATATTAGAAGCTGTTGCAGCGGAATGATTTAAAATGTTCCTTGACTGATACGCAAACCTAGCTGCACAGTATAGTGGAACTGTGCCCAGGTGACCAAGACAAAGCACATTTTTCAGCCCTGTATGAACAGTTCGTTGGGTGGTGCCAGGATGACCCGGGCACAATAGGAGTGTAGACATGTATATGTTCATGATAGTTATTTGTTTGTGGGAAGAATTTTAGTCCCAATTTTGGCTGCTTGAGGATATTTCAAAATATGTGTATATTTTCTTTACTCCTCAAAAAAACCTTTTAGTATTAATTAAAACTGAAATTTCTTTAATGCTTTAATAAGGTTTGTGAAGTGCTTTACATATACTTAATATGATTGATGTAACAGTTCTTTGAGGCACTTCTAACTGCTGATATCATCACCATCTTACAGATGTGGAGGAAGCCAAAGCCCATTTTCTCCTCAACCTAATTTTAAAGGTTTCTGAGGCTAAAATAAAAATAAAGCAATGGATGTATAGCTATTACCCTATTGCTAACTAAGATGTATTTGTTTAGTAGAGGTAAAGTTTCTTCCTGCAGAAAGGACTCAAATTTATTTTGGGATTAAAATCGGTTAATCTTTCCTTGAGAATATAACTATTAAGAGAATGGCTAGGAATGCTACCTGCCTATGTTGACAAAAGTTTTTTATACAGTCTCTCTACTCAATACATTGGTCTCCAGACTTCAGCAATGTCTATTCTTCCCTCTACCCCCATAAAGTAGAGAACCATTAAAAAAAAATTAATGGGGGATAAGAAGGTAAGAAAGAAAGGAGAGAAATTTTTTTTAAAAATTCTGAATTTGACTAGATGATGGTTTTCCCCTATACTTTTGTTAATTTTTTTTAACTAACTTTGTCCTTTTCTTTTGTAAAAATGTAGGAAGCACGGTCTTGACGACTATAGATGTTTCTGGCCATAGAACACTCTTGACCTGTAAACTGAATCAAGCTTCAACTCAAATTCAGGGTCATCGTTGGCTGAAGGGCGGCAAGGTGTTGAAAGAGGATACATCGGATAGTACAGTCACAGAATATGAGTAGGTTTTTCTTAAAATTAATCTTTCTAAAGAAGTGGTATTTCTCTGCTTTTTTTCCAATGTCACAAGGGCTACAACAAGATTTTCTTTAAAATTTTTTTAATAAAAATCTTTAAAACCCTCCAAAATATCTACCCTAAACCCTCCAAATTCATCATCTGTTATGTACACTAAGGTTAGGAGGAATGTGTGGCTGGGTGGGAGTTGAGGCTGTTGAGTGAGGAAATGAATTCAGAAGGGGAGGCTGGAGACTAAGGAATTTCTTGGCTTCCAGAAGTACAGTAATACCAACCCCTCAACCAAATCCATACTTGGAAAAGCCAGTATTTTGTTTTCATAGCTCAGCTTAACCCACCCTGCCCAGTCTGTTCAAACCTTGAGCCATTTCATTCACTTTTTAATAAGCAGCTACTGGGTTTGACTGGAATTTCTGCTCTTTAGATCAAGGGTTCAGGGCCTGTGGACAGGAAAAGACACAGAAGTTTTATTATATATATAAATAATAAAACTTCAGCCAGATCATATGCTGTGTGTAAAAAGAACCCAGAATTCCCTGAGCAGACCACATGAGGATTTTAGAAAGAAGGATTGACATTGATGGACTTGAACAGTGTCTGGTTGAGACAGAGAGAGATCTGACTGCTGTACTCCCTGAAAGGAGGTGAGTGTTGCCTGTACGAAGAGCTTGTACGATTTCATCAAGAAAAGGTTGGGCCAGGCTCACCTCCATTTCTGTTTTTGCCAAGGTTACTTGGGTGGCAGATGAGAGTGACAATAATTCTAGAGAGAGAGAGAGAGTGTGTGTGTGTGTGTGTGTGTGTGTGTGTGTGTGTGTGTGTGTGTGTGTGTGTGTGTGTGTGTATCTGGGTTATCTAGGTTTGAACAAAGGACCTAACAGTCTTTCTGGCTATTCTTGTGGACAGAACAGAGATTTAGAATAGAGAATAATGTAGTGAAGTAAAATGGGAACTAGTTGAATGACTGGATTGATCATTAGTAATTGATGTGTGCTTGAGAAACATGCCCCAGGAGTCATGACTATTTCTGTCAATGATTTGCATAAAGGTGGGTAGATGGCATATTTATCAAATTTGTAATGATAGAAAGCTAGGAGTAGGCATGGGAATTCCAAAATATTGATGATAGATAGGGGGTTCTTGTCATTAGGCTCTTAAGGAATTTGTAAATACATTTAAAGTGAATTTAAGGGGCATGGGGAATGACATGTTTGTTTTCACTAACCTCTTACTGAAGTTATGAAATAAGGAAAAGGGTTTACTAGGCTGTCCAAAAAAGAAGGTTAAGAACCCACATGTTAGAATTTGGGATTGAATCTAATGAAATGAAATGTAATAGGATTTATTTCAAATCCAGTAGAATTGTTTTTTGTTTTTGATACTTGAGTATGGGCTAGATGTGGCTAGACAATAATTTGGGAAAAGATCTGGAAGTTTTTAAGTGGACTGACAGCAATTTCGGGGAATTCGGTAGTATGATACTAGTGATCAGAAAGGCTAATTGTATTTTTAGGCTACATTGAGAGTCATCATATCCCTGACAAGGAAATGGTCCCACTATGTTGAAGACAGACCACATCTGGAGTATTCATTTCTGGCAGCCCCATGTTTAGAGGACTTTTGGTGAGCTGCAAGAGTGGCCAATATAGTGAAGTATGAAGGTTAAAGGAATCGGCATATTTGGCCAGGAGAAGAAAAAGACTTAGGGTTGACATGAGAGTTGTTTTCAGGTATTGACGGTAATGAGGTTAGACTTGTTTGGATTAGGAACTATCAGGAAACTGCCAGGAAGCAGATAGGTTCCAACTAGACAAAAGAATGGTTTGCCTCAGGACCTAGTGGTTTCTCTATCCTGGAAGTCTTTAAGCAAAGGTAATGTGACTACTCCTTGGGTGTGGCATAGAGCAGATTCTTGTTCTGCTACTGATAGAGATTGGGCTTCTGAAGTCCCTTCCATCTCGGATTCTGTATCCTTGGGCCCTGCTTCCTATTTTAAAATTGAAACAGAAAATCAATTATTCTTTGCTGAGAGTCACTGTTTAGTATGGTAAGCACCATCAGTGTCATTAGAGGTCCTCTGATTCAATTAGCCTTCTACCTCAGGTAAGAATCACTCTTTGAGTAGGCAGTTCTTTCTCTTTATTTGATCTATACTGATCTGAATTGTCTTTCCCAACGAAACTCACCCTGTCTCTGTCCTGATGCTAGTTCCTATAGTTATATCAAGTAAATCTTTCCCTTCACACCAACCCTCTGGACTGAAAATCACAAATGAGTACCCAAGTATGCTCATTTCTGTGTTAAATATGCCTAATTTCTTTAATTATTCCTCATAGAATATAGTTTAACATTCTTTCCACATTCTAGCTATTTTATTGGTATAATTCTAGAACTTAACTATGGGCCCAGTTTACTTTTTTTTTTGGAGGTGGAAAACTTGGACCTTGCCCAAGGTCACATGGCTAGTTTTTATGTTAAGTGTCTGAGGCCGAATTTGAACTTAGGTCCTTCTGAGTTCAGGTCCAGCGCTCTACTCACTGTGCCACCTAGCCACACCCCCCTCCCCACCCCACCCCGCCCAGTTTACTTTTAATTACCTGGAGGGATTGGTACCTTATGTATGTCCACATTTCTTTTCTAAGATGCTAAGAAATGTGAGGTTTAACACAGCTTGTCATATAGTTGCCTGCTGACTGCCCTCTTATGCTGTTCCTTTCAGCTAAGGGCCTTGCCTAATTTACTGGGAAAATATAAGCCATTTGCCATGAGTTCCCTCTTTTCTCCTTTTCTCCTAAGCTCTGGATCTCATCCCTAATTCTACTATGGTCTTTTATGAGGTGAACTCTTCTTATATGTACCTTAATCCCTTCCTTTTCTGTCTTCTTCAGTAAATTGCCTCCATATCATCCCTTCTCTCTATAATTTTCACTTTCTAACCGTTTACCTAAATCTCTTTCATCCTTAAAAAACACCTTTATTTGACTTTTCCATCCCCTTTTGCTTTTGTCCTACACCTCTCCTAGTTGAGCACTTATAAAAAAGATGTCTATACTGTGCCTCTGCTTCCTCTTCTAACCGCTCTGCAAATCAAATTGACCTCCAGCCTCGTCACTTCATTGAACCTCCCTTGTCTAAAGTGACCAGTGGACACTTCAGTTGCCAAACCTTAGGACCTCCGTGATGTTTGAGCCCTTGATCATCCTCTTCCTGGATTTTTTATGATATTGGTCTCTCTCTATTCTTGTACCTTACTGTTCCCTTTCAGGACACAGCAGTACAGTGGAAAACACACTGCCTCTGAAGTCAGAGATCACCTTTGACACTTTGTGCTCCTGCCTATGTGATCTTGGGCAAATCACACCTTCTTTGGTCTCAGTTTCCTCACCTGTTCAATAAAGGATTTCAACTAGATGGGCCTCTGAAATCCCTTCTGGCTCCAGCTCCTGTGCTGGATTATCATCTGTATCATACCATGTAATTGTGGTCCTAGTTTAAGGCTCTGTTCTGAGCCTCTTCTCTGCAATTGACCTTATTAACTCTTGTGGGTTTAATTATTATTTCTACACAGATGACTGTTTCCAACCCTAGTTTCTATTCTAAGCTTCTTTTCCCCATTACCAACTACCTATTGGACAATTCTTACTGGATGTCTCATCAGCGTCTGGAATTCAACATGTCCTAAACTGAACTAATTATCTTTCCCTTGGTCCCCTCTTCTGAACTCCCTATTTCTCTTGAGGGCACTACCAGTCATCTGGGTACACAACTTCAGTGTCCTCCTTTACCTCTTTCTCTAGACTCACATGCGTGTTCATTCAGTCACCAGATCTTCCTGCCTCTCCCAGCTCTTTTGCAGCCAGTCCCCTTTACTCCACTCACCTGGCTGCCATCTTAGGTTAGTTGCCTTTTACTGGCACTCTTTCAGTTAGCTTCGTGTTGAGTCTTTTCTGCCCCAAGCCTCCTCTCCCACCCATCCTCCCCATGGTTACCAAAGTGACTTTCCTCATGTGTGGGTCTGCCTTGCTCACTAAAATTCTGAGGCTCAGGGGCTCCCTTTTACATCTAGGAGGAATATGATTGTTTGGAGTTTAAAACCTTTTCAGTCTCTTACATCTAATTCTCCTTTATGTACTCTGTGGTCCATCAGACTGGCCTTGCTGTTCTTTCTGCATGCTATTGCATATCCCTCTCTTGTACTTTTGAACTCATAGTCTCCTCCACTAGAAGGCACTTCCTCCTTACCTCTACCTCTTAGAATTCCTATTCTAAGACTTTTCCTAATTCTCCTCCCCTTCAAAAATCACATAGTATCTATTTTATATATTCTTACGTGTGTATATGTCATCTCCATGTTAGAGGAATGTAAGCCTATCAATGTCATCTCCATGTTAGAGAATGGACTATTTCACTTTTGTCTTTGTGTCCCTGATGTTTAGCTCAGTGTTTGGCACAAAATAGATGTTTAATAAATGGGTATTGATTGATGTAGATTTTGGATCAGTGGGATAGCCCAAAGAAAGCTTAAAAGCAAACTCTTGAGCTTTAGTTTCTGGTAGAGGAAACTGTAGGTCTCACACCAGAATCCTGCTGGCGGTGTGGACTTTTGCCAATTTAGGGACTTGCAGTATTTTGTCTGTGCTGCTCTTAAGGAAATTTGTATTTCCAGTTGAACTTCTCATGGTTAGCATTCCCAAATGTGAATAGTTATTTTGTAGAATGGTGAGAGCTGGGCCTACTAATGGGAATACTAGCCTATTAAAATAGCATAATAAGCTTCCCTTCTCATTACCATCAATTCCAGCTGGTGTTCAGAGCCAAGGCGTCATGCCCTTTGTGTAGAGGAGTTGATGGGCTTCATTGCTTCTCCTCCGTTCTCTCCCATGGCAACAGGGAAGCAAAATGAGGATTAAAGTATTTGTAACCTGGCCTTCCTCCCATGACCTCAATTCCTCAGCTGAGTGGCTTTTGGGAAGGGGGCAACATACCTATCTGGTAGAATTAACAACAAATTGTTATGATCACAAAAGACTCAGAACCCTTTCACTGAAGGACTCTGGAATTACGGAATCAGATGTTTTTTGAGGGTGGCTAGCTAGCACCTTGAATTCTATCATGTCAGATACTCCAGTAAAAATTATGAGTTTCCCTGAAAATTTAAATGGGAAAGTTTTTGAATGGTCATAGAGAAAGTAACTCTTTAATTCTTTCTATCTATACCAGGAAATGGTAAGAGCTTGATCTTTCATGGAATGAATGGAAAAAAGTCTTCTTAGTTTACAGGCTTAGTTAATTGGATGCACAGCCTTTTGGCTTTTAGGCCTGTGGGCCTGTAGGCCAAGAGAAGAGATTGGAAAGCAGGAGATATTGATATAGCACTCCAAAGTTTGCAGAACACTTTACATACAGTATCCCAGAGGATCTCACAGCAACCCTTTGTAGTAGATTTTTCTGGTATGATCTCCATTTTACAGAAGAAGGCACTGAGGCTCAGGTCAGCCGACCTTGCTATTCCCCATATGTGACTTTCCACTGCTTCACCTTTGCTTCTCCAAATCTCTAGCTATCCCCTCAAGGAACAGTTTGAGTACTATCTCCTTTTTGTGAGATCCTCCCCCTGAGTCTCCCCCAAAAAAGTCCACTTCTCAAGTATTTGGATATATTTGCCTGTATATATAATACACCCTCCAAATAGACTACAAAAACCCCTGTGAAGCAAGCTCTGTTTAGTTTTTGTCTTTGTCTTCCCCGTGCCTAGCACAGAGTCGGTGAATATCAGAGGCAGGATTTTAAAAGGTCTCTGTTACTCCAAGGCTGCCTCTTTATTGCACTACCCAGAAGGCAAGAAGCATAGATATTCATTCAGTTACTATAGAGTACACATTTTTACCATGGTAGAAATCTACAGCTGAAGCATGCTGGCCCTCTAAGGGATGTTAGGGATTATCTACTCCAGCTGTTTCCTTTTATGGATGAAAACAATAAGGTGCAGACTTTCCCAGAGGGATATAGCCAGTTTGTGGGAGACCTGGGATTGACTCTTGCCATATTGTTTTCCTTACTTGGAATGACTGATGAGTTTCTTTAGTGTACTGTCTGGATGGAAGGGAAACGTTCTCAGAAGTACCAGGCTTTTCTTCGAGCAAGAGGACTAAGAGCAGCCTAGAGTCATGAACAGTTTGAAGTCCTTGAGAAGTGAGGGGATCCAGATATTCCTAGAGGATTCTTAATTAGTATAGCAATTTCAAGGGAGCCTTGTACCTGAAGGGTATTTTTGACTTATAATTTGATTCCTTTTTAGAGTTCCACATAGACTCAACTTTTTCTGTCCTTTAAAAAATGGGGGAATTTGTATCAGTTTTAGTACTTTTGTGCAGTACTGGTCAGCTGTAGTCTCAATGTCTGTGTCCTTAGAGTTCCACTGTAATTGACTACAGCTGTCTGGTTTGCTTTTTTTTTTTTTTTAATCTTTACCTTATACCTGTTTCCTTTTTCAGGGTTTCAACAGACGATAGATCCGGCGAGTATCAGTGTATTTTTCTTCCAGAACTTACAGGAAAGGCTGATGTACAAGTAACAGGTAACATCTGTCACTGGACCATAGAACAAAGAAAGTAATCATATATGTAAATTTTATAACTAAATGTTTATTGGAGGTTAAGGGATTGAAAGAATCTTAAAGAAGTCATTAGGGAGCCAAACAGAATGTTTATGTAGGAATGTTTTGGAGGGAATATAAGAAATATGGTTCCTGAAAGTATTTCTTCAGAAGTTGTTTCAAGCAGATGAATACTGGTATTCTGATGTTTGTAGGGTACTGCCCTTTGTGGGGGGGAGAGAGAGAGAGAGAGAGAGAGAGAGTGAGTGAGTACTGAGTGTGAGTGAGTGTGTGTGTGTGTGTGTGTGTGTGTGTG
Organism: Gymnobelideus leadbeateri; assembly: GCA_011680675.1. NCBI lineage: Eukaryota > Metazoa > Chordata > Mammalia > Diprotodontia > Petauridae > Gymnobelideus > Gymnobelideus leadbeateri. The sequence goes on along the minus strand of WOXC01012492.1, from coordinate 1,260,797 downwards.
TGTGTGTGTGTGTGTGTGTGTGTGTGTGTGTGTGTGTGTTTTTCTCTGAATGAAAGGGCAGTTCAGCCCTCTGGGCCCCACTTCTCCACTGAACTTACAGCTACCTACACCTGATAACAAGGAAATAAAGTCAAACCTTCAGAAGACTTCAGGAAGCCTTATGTGAAAATTTGTGCAACTAGAAAAAAACACTTGGAGAATTTTAGAAAAATCATACTTGTAATGGTGAACATTTCTTATAGAAAACTGAATGGGAACCCAAGCTTTTGTTTTTTCTTAGTAAATAAAAGTCACTTAGAAATAAAGGGACTTACTGTTGGCCATATTAAACTAACGTATCTTGTACATTCTCTTCTGTAGAAGTGAGTTGTATAGGAACTGGTTTCCAGATAAAGAGGTTAACTTAACTAGGTCCACTCGCTTTCTTTCCTTAGCAGGTAAATTAATGAAATGCTATACAGAAAAACTGGCAAAATGGAGTAAGACAATTACATGTATAGAGCGATTATAACATCCTTATAGATCAAAGAGCTGATTTCTATAAAGTAAATCCTATTTTCCCACTTACTTTTTTAGTTATATAAAATATGATTTTACAAGAAAGGGATTAAGTCTCTGGCATTTTTGGTATTGTCTATTAAAAGTACATTTGCCATTCTGTTACACTGTTTTACCTATATTACCTTGTAAAGAACAGAATTATCTTTTGTGAGATTCATGCACTGTTAGCAAAGAGGTAATTTGAAGCCATGGGAGTAAATAAATTTGCCAAGGAAAAGTAGGTTAAGGAGAAGCCCTTTAGGAAATCCCACATTAAAGGTTTGGGAAGAACTAAGGAAGAGTGACTAGAGAAGGAAGCAAGAATCAGGACATGTGTTCTTGGTGCCAAGACGGGAGAGTCTTTCTAATAGGACAAAGTAGTCAACTGTTTTAAAAACTGCAGAGAGGTCAGAGACTAAGGATGGAAAAAATTGTGATCTTAGTGTGTAGTTTTAGAATGAAGGAGGCAGAAACTCAGTATAAAGTCCCTTCCAATACCAGATCTGTGATCTGAGGGACAGTTTTGGTAAATGATTGAGGAGAGATGAGTTAATGAGGAAATGGAGCCTTTGGGTCTAGAAAGCTTTTTTAAATTTATCAGATGGGTAGGTTAGGAAAGGTCAAGGTAGGAATTGAAAATTTTGGTAGTTGGGAAGAAATTAATGGGAAAAAAAAGATTAAAAATACATATACCTCCTCTAGTAAAACTCAAAAATTTCACTGGACTACATTATGATGAAGAAATTCACTGGAAAAATTTAGTGAATGCTTCCACCTTAGAAATACACACAAAGTCAGTCAGAAGCCCTGGACTGTAGGAAAGAGAGCCTCTAGAAAAGCTACCGATAGTGCAGGCAAACCAGAATATAGGGACCCTGCCTGTGTTCACAGGGAAGGACTCCTCAAAAAGGTCAGCTGTTGAGAGTGGCAGAGTCACTGTAGCAGTCAGAACAGGGACTCACTGAACCTCAAAGGTCAGTTAAGGGCCCAGTCCCAGGTGGAGTTCAGTTCAGTAACTCAGGTGACAGTTCTAAGTAGGGCTGAACAACTCACACCAAAGAGCAGCAAGAAGTTCAGGCTGGCCCTGGCACAAAGCTTCAGTTTGAGAACTGAGGCTGGAGATAAGCACAAATACAAGAAAATACTAACCATTCTCAAGAATTATGATAGACCCAGAGATATCCCAGAATCTAATTTCCCCATAACCTTAAGCAGTGTTTCAAAGGAAAAAAGAGATTCTCCTAGGACTACATGAAAACTTAGATGAAATAGAAACAAGAGTTTTAAAAAATAAAAATTCTGGAGGAAAGACTTAGAAATAGAGTAAATGGCTTAGAACAGAAAATAGTCTTATCCAAGTAACACTCCTAGAAGTCATGACTTCCTGAGATAGTAAGAAATACTCTAGAACAAATCAAAAGACTGAAACAGCAGGAGAAAATGTCAGGTAGTTGATATAAAAAACATCTGATCTAGAAAATAAATCTAGAGATGACTTGAGAATTGCTGAACTCCCTTAAAAATTTTTTTTTTTAAACCTGGATACCATATTTGAAGAAATAACAGAAAATTACCCAGATCTATTAGAGGTGGAGGGCAAAGTGAAGATAAAAAGAATCCACCAGGGGTGGCTAGGTGGCACAGTGAGTAGAGCACTGGCCCTGGAGTCAGAAGGACCTGAATCCGACCTCAGACACTTAACGCACACACAAACAGAAACCTAGCCGTGTGACCTTGGGCAAGTTACTTAACCCCAATTGCCCTCCAAAAAGCCCCCCCCCAAAAAAAAAAAGAAAAGAAAAGAATCCACCAATCACCTCAGGCTAAAAGAAACCCTAAAACAAAAGGTCCTAGGAATGTTATAGCAAAATCCAGAGCCTCTGCATTGAGGAAAAATTAGTGCAGGCAACTATAAAGAGTTAAAATATAGTATCAAAGAACCACAATCAGTCTCACATGGCAGCTTTTGTTAGAGGTCTTGGAATACAAAGTTTCCAAAGGTGGCAAAATACATAGGCTTACAACCAAGAATCCTACAGGGGGGAAAAATACTTTTACTGCTTCAGTACAAATAGTTTAAAGAATTTTTTCAAATTTTAAAAAAATGCTTTGGGGCATTCCTGATGTGTGTGATGATGGGACAAGTACCAGAGCAAGGTCCTGGAGGAAGAGAGGGGATGGAATCCACAGCACAGATCTCTCCAGTTAGTCTCAGATGAAGCGAAGAGTTAACTGTCTACCTCTGTATGCCGTGGCTAGGGACAATGTTGGCATTATTGGCCAAAAAGAGAAGAAGTCTTGGGAAAGTTGTTAGCAGGAATTAGGAGTAGAATAGAGCTGAACAGTAGTGAGTGCCCAGCTGACGTTACATACCAAGAATTTGATTAAATTCAATTGACATTACTACTCATGCTCAACAGCCATATAATAGGACTAGAGAAATCTCTTAGAGATTACTCGTTATTAGAACAAGAATTTCCCTATCAGGATTGCTGAAAGGTCAGTGCAGTAAAGGATCCTAGGGTAGGAACTGAGTCATTAAAGTGGACATGGAAACAAGTGAAACCAAAACAGAGGGGTGGAGAAGAAAACACAAGAGTAAAAGGTCATGCCAAGGGTGTAGAGTGAGAGGCGGCAGTAGAAGTGTGGGTAGTGGGGGTGGAAGGGATGGTTGCAGTAGTTAACAAGTGTTTTGAGCCCTTACTCTGCATGTTGGATCTTGGAAGTGGTGTGGGCCCACATTTGCGTGACTTAGAGGCAGAGGGGGATGGCTCGTTGGGGTAGGAGAGGTGACAGCATGATTTTTGAAATGCCAAGGGATGAAGGGAAAGACAGAAATGGTGAGCCACTAAATTCATTTAAAAGTTACATGGAAATTAGTAGCTGTCCAGCAACAAAGGCACTATGGTAGCACAAATGGACAAGTGGACCTTGAAGGAGGAAAAGCACTTAGTTTTAGAGAACTGATTTGGGAAGGTAATGAGGAGCAAGAAGTCTAGATGGGGGCAGCTAGGTGGCGCAGTGAGTAGAGCACCGGCCCTGGAGTCAGGAGGCCCTGAGTTCAAATACAGCCTCAGACACTAGCCTGTGACCTTGGGCAAGTCACTTAACCCCAACAGCCCTCCAAAAAGCAAAAAAAAAAAAGTCTAGATGGCCTGCTCCGCCTGGCCCTGTGAGTTGAGGAGAATGGAACAATGAATGTTCAGTAATAGGCAGGATTGAAACAAATGAGGCATCTTCCAAGGAGAACCAGGCCTCTCTGTTGACTCAAGGCAGTAGGAGGAATGTTGTAGCATAAGGAATAATAAGCCTAAAGAAATGAGAGAACCTTGAGAAGAGCTCGATAAGAGATGAGAACCAGTTAAAGTGAAAGGAGTGAGTGTGTACAGCGACTGAAAGACTTGCTGAGCGGCAGTGCATGTCTGGTTAGATAGTATGGGCAGTGTGGGTATCAAGCTTGGATAGTTAAAGTATATGGTCTTGAACAATCTGTAAGTCCCAGCTCTTCTGCTGACTGGTTTTGTGTGACTATGTTCTGCCCTTGGGGTGAGGGACTGTAATTTTGAGTTCTAGAGCATCTCTTGTAGCATCACAGTATTTTTTTTTTTTTTAGCATCACAGTATATTTATCAGGAAAAAACTAAAGTTTGAAGTTATAAAGTAATTTTTGTCAAACAGATTAATTCCAGAGGAACAATGGAATGGGCAGAACAATCACTGAACCAGGTGGTGGTGAGGCTGGCTGGGAGTTGGAGTGAGCATGTAGGTGACCAAGGATTCAGGAGCAGGGACTGTGGCATCCACCCTCTCCTAAAAGTCAGTCCCAAAGGGCTGAACCTGTATACTCCCTCAGCAGAACTTAATTGCTGGAGGAGCTATCTGCTATTAGTCTGATGCGAATTCTGAAGCTAGATCACTTAGCTCGTAGCAGACCCGATAGGAGATGTGGATGTCCTGCCTCTAGGGTGTCACTGCTGACAGATTTGGAGGCCACAGTCTGGCACTGAATGATTTTAGTTTTAATCTCACACTTTTCTCCTCCTTTTAGGTCCCCCAAAGGTTACAGTTAACAAGAAATCAGAACATGGGAATGAGGGAGACTCGATAATTCTTACATGTAAGAGTAATTCATATCCCCCTATCGAACAGTGGAGTTGGTACAGACAATATGAGCTTGAGAACACTACAGTAAGTATCACACTAGGTGTCTGAATTACTTATAATCTCTATGGGGCTTTGCAGTCTATAAAGGCCTTCCATATAAACAGGGCAGGCAGGTATTAGGATCACAAATTTCTCTCCATTTTACAAACAGAAGATCAGGTCACATAGCTAGTTAGTATAGGTGGGGTTAGAATAGCATAGATTAAGATTTGGAAAGGACTGAAGAGGTCTTACTTTTGCCTCTCATGTTTCTGATGGGGAATCTGTGGCCCAAAAAGGCTGTGACTTGCCCAAGATCTCATAGGTGATCTCATAGGTCAAAAGAAAGGGGCAGGGCTGGAGTTGGAACTCAGGTTTGTGATTTCAGGTGTCTGCCTTTTCTTCCCATTGTGCTGTCCTGCCTCTTGGTCATCATGCTTTCTGATGATAACTCCTCCTTCTTTACAGAGCATTGTAAATGGCAGTGAAGGGAGGTACTTTATAACAGGGACCCCTCAAAAAACAGAGCTGCTTATTCAAGAAGCAGATTTGGAGAAGGATCCTGGAAAATATATCTGCAAAGGCTCTAACTCTGAGGGCTCAGATTCTGCTGAGATCATTGTGAAGGTCCGCAGCCGTCTGGCTGCCCTCTGGCCCTTCCTGGGCATTGTGGCAGAGGTACTGGTCCTGGTCACCATCATCTTCATCTATGAAAAGAGGAGAAAGCCGGATGATTTGCCAGAAGGTAGGGGTGCTTCTTCCTTAAATGTTGCTGCTTATTCCTAACATGGAGGGAAGGGAAGGAAAAAGGAATAATTAGGAGAATACTTAAAACTCAGACCACCAGAGAAGTCCCGTAATCTAGACCAGCAACTTTCATGAACAGAAGGAACTCTTGACTCTTCTCCAGAACAATTCAACAGCTACATGTTGTTGAATAAAAATATAGATCTGTATTACTACCTATTCATAGTGGGCACTTCAGAAAAAATCTCATCTTCAAAGAGTTTGGATGGTGGGGAGCAATCAAAGCAGTGGTCCAAAAGAAAAGTGTAGATAGCATTGTGGGGGGAGGAGGCAAGGGAGGGAATGTAGTGGAAAGATCAACAGCTAGGTAATCAGGAGAGGGAACTGAGGTTCTCATTCACTGAGTGAGTGGATATAACCCCTTTTCTTTCTGGCCTTCATTTTCCCCACACATAAAATTAGATGTTCTCTGAGGCTCCTTCTGGTTCTAACATTTGGTGTTTTGTGTATTAAGTTCCCTTCTAGCTCTGACATACTATGGTTTTGCTAAGTACCAGTACTCAGCATGTGATTTTTAAGCTCCCCTTAAATTCTGTCCCTGAATTTCTTTGCTAAAAGCCTATGCATGTGTTTTTTTAAATGTTTTTGCCCAAGCTTCTGCAAAATATTTTCACTGCTGCCCTCTGTTACTTCATCTTCGTTATATTTCATAGCCCTGAGGGCTTATAGATGACCCAAGCCAGACACTCTAAATCCCCCAGGCCCTCCTTTGGCAGATACTAGTCTATTGGAAAGAACTTTGGGTGAAAAGCTACAAGTGTGGGTCTTGTCCCTGAAGTTGTGAACTTGGGTAAGTCAGTTCTGTTGTTGTCAGTTGGAGATCAGGTATCTCAGAAGGGAGTAAGAAATGCCAGGTTCCTTCCCTCTCCTTATAGGAGAGGTCCAAGCTGTAGCAGAAAAGGATTATGTTAGCTCTCAAGGAGGAACTAGTTTTATTTCCTCATAACCTCAAGAGGGAATTAGTTTCTTTTTTTTTTTTTTTAAGATTACTAGACTGATATATCAGGGAAATGTAAAAAGTGTTGCATATCTAGGTTTTACTAAAGCATCTGACAAAGTCTCTCATATCCTTCCGGACAAAGATGGGGCCTTGTGGGTAGGATGATGATGATATATGGGTGTATTTATAGCTTCTTAATGCCCAGACCTGCAGCTGGATCTGCATCTTGGAACATGCTTCAGGGTTTTCTCTTTAGATGTATTATTATATTCAATATTTTTATCATTATAAGACTTTGGAATTTTTAGTGAAGGTATGAGCTCAGCATGAATTAACAGTGTTAAGTGGCCACTAAAAATGCTAAGAGAAGGCTGCTGTTTGAGGAGCAAGGGAGATGATAGCCTCTACAGCTTCCAGAAGATTCAGACTTGGGCAGCTTCTTTTCAGAGAGACATTAACAAAGAAGAAAAGTAGGTCCAGAAAAGGGTGACCAAGATGCCAGGTGGCCCAGTGAATAGAGCACCTCCCTGGAGTCAGGAGGACCTGAGTTCAAATCAGGCTTCAGACATCTAACACTTACTCACCATGTGACCTTAGGCAAGTCACTTAACCCCAATTGCCCTGCCCTCCCCACTCCAAAAAAAAAACAAAAAAAAACAAGGACTCAGGAGGTGGGAGTTAAATTTGGACCCAGTCTCCATCTGACTTTAGATGTCCCTCCTTTTTCTGGATCGGCTCAGTAGAGTAAGTTAACTTTAAATGAAATGTTTCGAGGAGAGTCTAGATGACTCCTGAGCATCCAGCCTCTTTCCCATTTACACGTTTGTTGGAGGGGGAAGAATGGGGAGAAATACAGGGAGGAGAAGGGAAGACCTGTCTCTTCCCTTTCTGGACCACCTAGGTGTTTGGGGGTGAGGGTTGGGTTACTTTTTCTGAAACTAAATAAATGAAAGTGCTTTTCATTTAGCTGAGAAAAACCTGTTAGGCTAGGGATGTCAGAACTTCTAGAAGAATTCCAACTTTTTCATTGGCAGGTTTCCTTTTCCCACTAGGTGGAGATAGCTCTGGAGGGGCTATTCCTAGTTAGAAGAACATAAGCCTTAAAGGGCATTCCCCTTCCCCTTTTCCTGCATTGCTTGGTGGGTAACAGTACCTGTTCTTAACCAGCCAGAGGTCAATGGGAGTAGTTTGGGTTAGAGTGACGATGGCTTCACTTTTTACTTGTTTTCTCCTCCTTGCTTCTGCTGCTAGCTGAGCCCCCACGTGGTAAGTGAATGGCACCTGCAGTTGTCATTCGGCCTCAGCCGTTACATCAGCTGTTTGAGCCCCGAGCATGAACTCCTTGACTTTTTGCATGACTTCTACATTGCTGGGAGCTTTCACTTAACTCCCAGGAAAACTGAGCCAAGACAGCAACTCCCAGGCTGCATTATGCTGCTTGAAGCATGAATGGCATGGGCACTCTGTCCTTCACACTTTCCTCATCTGCATGTGTCTAGCATTAGGAATCCCCCAATATTAATTGAAGTTATCATCACAGTTTGGGGTGGTGGTATGACCAGGAAATGTGCTGCCTTCTCACAGGTGTCTACAATTCTAACTCTTATTCTTCCACTTTCTTACTCATTGGATGAGGTTCAGATTTCAGGAGTCACTGAACGGCTTGTGATTCCACTCTGGCCTCCATAAGGTGCTGGGCATCCTGTCCTATCGGGGTGCATGAAATCATGGAGACTATATTTGCATTGTGCCCTTGGGGCCTTTTGTGTCTGTTTATCTTCTCTAAAAAATAGAGAAGCTAATCTTTTACCCTCCCTCTGTTATAGGGAGGTTGTAAGCCTAAAAATGAATTATACTCAGAAACAGTTGGAAGGACCTTAGGGATTATCTAGTCCAACTCCTTCATTTTTTCCATAGGATTTAAAACTAAAAGAAATCCTAGATTTTTATGAAGGAAAATGGGACCAGAGAAGGGAATTGATTTGTGTGCTGAGACCAGTTTCTCAAGATGAGGTCATCATTCAGAACCTTTAAGAAGCCAGTGGCACGGGGTCCCCTTGTAAGGCAGTACTTATAACCCCAGACCTCAGTAGCTTCCAGGATCTTGTGGCCACTTTTTCAGACATGAATTTGTCCCAGGGGCTGGGGCTCAACGTGCACATTAGAGTGGGCCAGGAGCACAGAGATCTCCTCCTCTGATTCCCTTTATAGCCACAGTGAGGTACTTCCCTTTTTGGGCTTCAGATTCCTTGTGTATAAAATGAGAGGGCTGGACTCTATGATTGCTAAGGCACTTCTCCACCCAGATTCTTGTACAACTCTGAGGGGTGTTCTTTTGGGCAAGTTTATGTTGTTTATTAGGAACCAAGAAAATTAAGGGTACTCGGGAGAGCTGATGGTTAATAGAAACAGCACAGCCACACACTAATCCTAAGCCTTTTTATTGTTCTCTCTTCTTGGTTCCCCTCCCTTGAGAAGATGAGGATGGCGGGTCTGCCCCACTGTAAGTACTGGTGGTCATAGTAGGAGTGGGCAGGGGGCCAGTGTGAAGGGAACTCAGAAGGCCATGGCTAGGGAGAAGTGAAGGGTGTTTCTGTTGGGCACTTACAGGTGAGACACCTTGTTCAGTGACAGCTTCTCAGTCAGGACCCACTCACTTCTGGTGCATCTTTTTAGTGCATTTTAGATTCATCCATTTGAGTCACCTACCCTTTATTAAGTTCTTACTGTATGCTAGGCACCGGGCTGAGCACTAGGGATATAAAGAAAGGCAAGAGACAGACCCTGTCCTTAGGGAGCCCACAATCTAATGGGGGAGACAGTATGGCGATACATTCTGGATAAACTGGGGTAGTCTTAGCAGGAAAGCACTGAGATTAAGAAGTGCTGGGAAAGGCTTCTTGTAGAAGGTAGGCCTTCGGCTGAGACTTGAAGGAAGTGAGGGAAGCTGGGAGGCCAAGATGACCAGGGAAAATACTGAGAATCAGGAGATAGAACGTCATTTTTGAAGGGCCTGAGGAGGCTGATGTCATTGGAACAGAGAGTATGGTGGGAGTGGGGTTGGGGGTCAGGGTCGAGGGGGATAAAGTATAAGAAACTAGAAAGATAGAAGAGGCCAGGTCGTGAAGGCCTTTGGTTCCATCCGTGTTCCTGAGGTAATCAGGAACCACTGGAGTTTAAAATGGAGTGGGAGGGAGGAGGGGATATGATTAAACCTGTACTTTTGGGAGATGAGTTTGACAGCTGAATTGAAGATTGATTAGGGGTGGGGAGAGACTTGAGATAGGCAAACCAGCTAACAGGCTATAGCAAAATCTAGGCATGAGGTGATGAGTGCCTCCATCAGAGTGACTGCATTATAGGAAGACAATGTTGCAAAGATAGATAGCAACTGATTGGATAGGAGGAATTGAGGAGTATCCAGAGATGCCACCTAGATGACAAGCTTTGGTGACCAGGAGAATGGGGTACCCTTACAGGAATCGGGAAGCTAGGGAGAGGGGAGGACTTCTGGAGAAGGCCAGAATCCATATGTGGACAGGTTACGTGTAGTAGGGATCTGAATGTGGTGCTGAAAGGGCTGGACAAGTAGATCTGAAAGTCGTCTTGCATTGAGATGATCATTGAATCCATGGCAGCTGGTGAGGTTGCTGAGCGAAAGAGTATAGAGGGAGTGGAGAAGAGGGCTCAGGACGAAGCATGCAGTTAGCAGGCTGGATGAAAATCCAGCGAAGGAGACGGAGGCTTGCATGCCTAGAGTTCTGAGAGCCCAGGGGTCTTTCCTGTACCGTGCTGCCTGTCATCATCCTGGGAGGAGGAGAACAGGAGAGAGCCCAGAGAGGAGAGATGAGGAAGGAGAAGAGGGTGATGGGCCCTATCGAAGGCTGAGGGCTGGGTCATTGAGTTAGGAGTAACTTTGGAGAGAGCAGTTCTGGTTGGAAACCAGACGTAAAGGTGTAAAAGGATAGTGAAAGGAGAACAGTGGAGGCACTGGTGCTGAGGCGGCCTTCTCGAGCAGGGAGCAGAGATGTAGGCCAGGAGAGGCTTGGCTCTCTGCCCAGGCTTCCTGTTTTCCAAGTGTGCCAAGAGGTTCTCTTCTTCTTTCTTGATCTTCCTAGGAAAAGTGGCGTGTCTCCAAACGACAAAGACAGACAGAACGTGCGTCAGAGGAACGGCAACTGAGCAGAGGTGAGGCTCTTCCTTCCTGGGACGTGCAGAGTAGTGGAGGAGACCGCCTTGGCTGGTCGTCTCCTCTGGCATCCACCTTCTCATAAAGACAAGACCACTGTTGAGCAGGACAGTTAGTGTCCTTAAAAACCCAGTTCAGCACCTACTAAATGAATTTAAAAATTATTCATTATAGGTTAGAACAAAAAAGGGATTGTGGAGAACATCTGGTCGGATCCCCTTGTCTTATAAACAGGCAAACAGACCTGTCATGTCATGGGATGGACCTTGTTGTTTGCTGGCCTTGTTGTTAACCCTGGCACAGCGGCTGCCTTGGGGTTGCCCAGGGCAAATCACTTTATCATTTTGGACCTTAACCTCCTCGGCAAGAGGCTTGGACTAGAAGGATCTCTAAAGATTCTTCTTGCTCTCCAAAAAAGACTGTGATTCTCAACTTGCCCCTTGGACATGTGGCTCTTGGATATTTCCCCTCTTTCTTTTCTGAGTTTATAATCTAAGTCAGTCAATGACCTTCCCTGTCTGTAATAAGGAGTGGGTTTAAACACCCTAAGACCTTTGCTGCCTGCATTTTGGTCTGAGCACACACATGATAAATAATGAAGTAAATGCAAATAGGTTTTTGTTATGATCTCACTTGGCACAGGTGTTTCTTGCTTTTTGTAAATCCCCAGTATATTTGAAATTTAGCTTTTACACCAGCAGATAAATGAGAAGCTCAAAAAAAAATACTGGTTTAGTTCAGACAGGGATGTAGTTGTGTTGTGGTTTAAGTTTCATTTGAGTGGAATCTCAGGTCAGATTGGGCTGGGGCCTGGCCCTTTGTTTCATCACAGAGGGAGCTCCTACTGGAGGATGTTCCCTCTGCCGGTTGAGATCGTCACCTTTTCTACAACTTTGAGTCTTCCATGCCTAGAGCTCTGAGAGCCCCTGGGGCTTGAACCCAGGTCTTTTGGGCTTTGAGGGAAGCGCTTTTTCCTGTGCCATGCTGCCTCTCACTATGGGCCTGGCTTGTGGCTTAATGAGAGAAGCAGAGAGCTTGATAAGTTAGTATGATTTATTTTAGCTTTTGGTTCACATGTCACTTTGTTTTCATTCATCATAAATTAGGGTTTGTGTTTTGCTTTGCTTAAAGATTCCTTAAAGTAAAAACTCAGTACGTATGGTCTGAATAACAAAGTGTCTATTGCTCATGAATAGGCATGTGTCTGTTGTATGAAACATATGAGTGGGTGTTGCTAGGTGGCTCAGTGAATAGAGCACCGGCCCTGGAGTCAGGAGGACCTGAGTTCAAATCCAGCCTCAGACACTTAACACAAAACTAGCCATGTGACCTTGGGCAAGTCACTTAACCCCAATTGCCCTGCCCTCCCCCCTTCAAAACAAAAACAAAAACTCAAAACCGTAGGAGTTCTTTGTGAATCGAAATAATTGCTCACAAATAGAGAGTGCTTTTTACATGCCATTTGTGTCTCACAAACACCTCATTGACATAATATCCTCATTTTACTGATAAGGAAATTGAGGCCCTGAGAAAGAGACTCTCACAAGGTTGGTCTGGTTGTATATGACATGGTCCCAAACCATCTGACTAGTGCTCCTTCCAGTTCTCGAGGCCCTGGTGAGAGCTGAGTAAAAGGTATGAGTTATGTATTCCAAGAATATAAGGAATAATTGGGAAAAGGAGTTTTATCTCTTGTAGATTAAAAAAAACCTTAAGAGACCTGAGTTCTCATATTTGCTTTACCACTTTAGTACTAATTTGACAAATGACCTTGAGTAAGTCACTCTGCTTCTGGGCCTCCATTTTCTTTAATAAGGTTGGCAGTTGGGAGGGCTCAGCCTCAGTATCCCTGGTGGTAGAGCTGGTGATAGGGCCCATTTTCATCAGAAGTTTCAATTGATGGTTTTACATCTCCTTTTCCCCTTATTCTGCTTTATTCTTTACAGTTTCAGATGATCAGCAGTGAAAAGATGAGGGTGAAATAAGAAAAACTAACCCATTAATCAGAACTTTATAAATGAAAAAAGCAAAAACAAAAAAACAACAACAGAAAATTCTCTTCCTCTTTTCTCCCCTAGGTGACTTCTGATGAAGACCTCACCTGGGTGGATGTGTGTGTGTTTCTTTGCAATGTAGCATGGAGTATATTCCTAATGTACCTTGCAAAATCCAAGTTGTTTTCACCAAATTATAGCAAACTAAGTTGTAAATTCAAGTACTTTTAAAAATTGTTGGAGGGTGTTTTTTTAATGTTTTGGGTTTTTGGGGTTTTGTTTTTCCCCCCCACATGTAAATTTTTGTCCTTTGGCCACCAGTCAGTCTGGTCTCTGGCATCGGTCCCTGGGGATTTGGGGTAAAAGATGTCACAGTCTGCGTGCCTGTCCTCTTCTGGATTTCTCTGCCCTCGTTCTGGGCAGTGAGTCACAGAATTAGGGAGAGTGTTCTTTTGGCAGGAAAAGGCCTTTCTTTTTTTAGAGGTCCAGCTGCCAATAAGGGAGAAGATTCCATAGCGGCTGGCCATGTGTTCTAAAAGGGTAGAGTGTGTAATGTTGTGTTGTATTGGGGGGACAGTCCAGTGGGGCAGAATATGATCTGCTTCTGTCCAACTAATCCAATGAGGTGGCTCAAAAAAAATTGGTACTGCTAACCTGCCTGTCTGAAGCATTTGCTGTCTTGTCTTTTTAAAGGAAAACCAATTTAAAGCCACAAGTATTACTTGCCTTTCTTGGGAGATGTTCAAATGACCTTTTCTGTGTGACATGATCTGACCTCAGTGGTTAAGAATAAGTGATGGGCAAGCAGCTACAAAGGCCCCTCTCATGTTCCCTGAATGTTCTCTCTGGCAGTTTGCCCACACCCTCAAAGGTCCCTCACTCCTGGTTTACCATGTAACATTTGATAGCCCTGCAGGGAAACCCACACCACCTGCTTAACAGATATATTTGAGTGTTGTTATGTTAATCTCAATGTTCCAGGCTTGCCATTCATGGCCTTTTTTTCCAGAATGCTACCTTCCAACTAGACCATGTAAAAAGTAAAATCTGAAATCTAGCAAGGGTGATTGTGGTAATAACTTATTGCACAGACTTATTTAGTATTGTCATAATGTCATTGGCAGAATGGAGCCAAACACAGTAGGTGGCAGGACTGTTGTGTTGTCATAGACTAGACAGGCATATAACAGCTCTTTATCTTTATGTGCACATGACAGGCAACAGTAAAACCTATTCCACTTGACATGTTGGCTCCTCATCCCCATCTGCCGTAGGAACCTGTGAGTGCATAAATGCGTGTGTAATCTGTGCTGATTGCCAGTGTTCCCGTAGTATTTTGAGACATCCCTGCCTGTTAACATTTCATCAATAAAGACATCTTTTTCCATTTTCCAGCTTTGTGTTCTGTGTAATCCTAATTGTGTAAGCTTCCATATAGTCTTAATTGATTTAATTTGCTGGACATTTCTTAAGAGCCTCCTCTGTTGTGAGGCTACAAAGACAATGAAACGGTCCCTATTTTCCAGGAATTTACATCCTCCTGGGAAGGTAGAATGTTTCCACAGCGATGAAAAATAAGGTACAGAAGAGAGGACGAGGGTGCATCCCAACATGCAGGAGATAAATGGAGGCCAGAAATGGTGTATTTGGGAACCTTGATTCATAGTTCAGGGCTGGAGCTCATATTTTGTCCTCTCAGACCCTCATCATCAAGCAATTCACAGACCTCCTGCCATCTGCACTTGTCAGAGAGTGTTTAGAGAGTCCTTTCCATCTTTTAGAAGGAATTATACACGAGCTGGAACACATTGAGGAAGACCAGGATGGGATCAACTGAATCCAATTCCAAGGAAGGTCATTTCAAGGAATAATGTTTAGCCTGGTGAACAGAACAAGCGTGGCAGGGATGTATGTGTTCCTTAGCTTTTCAAACATCTGAAGGACAATCACAGGAAAGAAAGCTGTGTTCTATCTACATAGCTCCAGGAACAGAACTAGGATGGGAACTTCCAGGAATTCGGCTCAGTAGAAAAAGGGATTTTCTTGTCCTCAGAGCTATTGAACAGTGGGAAGGGCTGTTTTCTGTCAGTGAACTATTAGGGGAAGTGTTCAAACAGCCCACTTACCAGACAGCTGTATGGGAATCTACGCTTTTTGGGAGTTGCCACTGGATCTCTTCCCACTCAGAGAAACTGGGCTCAGTCATTGTCTGTGCCCTTGGCATTCTCAGCTTTCACATTCCTGGGAGCTCTACAATACCATTTGAAAAACTATTAGGAAAGCTTCCTTAGGTATGACTCAAACAAAAATTGATTAGAAGAAGAAAGACTGTCCAGCTAATATGTTTAAAATTCCCTGACCAAGAGAGTGAGGGCTTTAATTTCTCACTTCTTCTGCATATTCTCATTCTCTATTGGTGTTTGAAGATGGTTGGCCCCAGTTGCTTCTTTCCACAACCAACCCCTTTTTGGGATGAGGCAACCCTATGGGGGAAAAATTATTTTGCTGTTGGTGTTCTCTATCTCTGACATCCTAAGAATGTGCTTGGTGATATGGGACAGACCAAGATGAGACGCCACAGAAGCGGGGGCTCAGGAACTCGTGCTGCCCTTCTGGGCTGTCTGAGGTGTGGGTGACTGATAATTCTGAGCTCTTCATGTTTGATTAACACAATCCCTGAAGTGTTAGTAAGGGCAAGGGATCCCTGACGATGACAAGTCTGGAACTCAGGGTGACAGAGAAGGGGATGTTTCTCCTTCCTTCCAAGTTTTGGGGGCAGTTTGGATCTTCCTGGGCCCCCAGCTCACATTCCTGACAAGTGGGGTCACCTGATGTAGAGTACTGGACTGTAGTGTATAGTGAGGAAGACCACCTGGCTTTGAGTCCTACCGCCTACTCTTACTAGCCACGTGACCCTTACCTGGGGTTAATCTCTGAATAGAAATGTATACAGCAATTAAATGGAGCTACTTCATATGTTGGTGGTTAGGCTCCAGTGAGAGAGACTTCAGGCTTCTCAGCTTGCTTCCAGAGCCTGGAAAGGCCTATGTGAACTGCAGGGAGCAGGGTTTCCTGTGGGGCTCCCAGGAGGGGAACAGCTCTCCTCCCAAACAGTCCTGCTGTTTTCAAAACATTCCTCCCACAGGCTGAGGGCCCGTTGTTTGTCTGTTCACAGCAAAACGGCATGGGTTTGGCACCAGAAACAGCTCTCATCTCAGACAGTGATGCCTTGTTCCTCTTCAGGGAGCCAGAGAGGTAAGGATGAGATGGACAGGCTCTCTCCTAGGGCTGGGGACATCAGTTAAAGAGGACCCTGCATACAGGGGCCATGAGAGTTCATGAATTCCTTCAGTCTGCCAGCTTCAGCTTTGCTTTGAGGAAAACAATGGCCATGAACTGTGCTCCTGGCCTTACCTTGGCCACCCAAGAGACATAAATAAGCATATTCGGTCTTTATAGTCTGCCCTTTTCTATATTCATAGATGAGAATATGTATCCGAGAGAAGGAACTGGTTCATCCTTTGTCAGCAACCGACCTAGGACCAAAGTTTAGAATACCCAGCTCCTAGTCAAAAGCTCTGTCTTGCTATGCCACGTTCAATCAAAAACCATATGTTAAGAACTAACTACATGCCAAGCACCTCACTGCTGTCTGGGGATGCAAAAGACAAAACAGACTTTCCCTCTTCACGTCCCCAGTGCTTAGCGTGGTGCGTAATACATATGGCAGTGGAGTGCATTACTAATAGCCTGAGAGATCTGGGAAGGTCTCACGTGGGCAGTGGCAACTGAGCTGACTTGGAGGAATCTGGATTTTAAGAGGGGGCTATGAGGAGGGAGTGCAGTTCCTGCCATGGGAACATAGCCAGTGCTCAGTGAGTTATGCATTTATTTAGTAAAGCATGGAGGCAGAAGTACTGCTGTGTTGAGAGGAATAGAAAGAAAGCCAGTTTGGCTGATGCAAAGACTGTTAAGAGTTGCCTCACAGTCCTTAGTATGGATGTTGAATTTGTTTTCCATGTAGCACAGATTGATCAGGCTTATTACCAGTGGCACATACAAGTTATCAGCTCACCTGTCCATGGTCATAGAACTAAGACCCTTCCTACTTGGCACTGGTTGGGACTGATTCGGTTCTGGTTGAACAACTGGTAATGGGAGGTCAGCTGGTCCATTCACCTTCCTCTGGTCCTTTTTACAAATGAGAAAAGAGATCTAGAAAAGTTGGGGCTTGCTCAGCAGCGCTGTGGAAAAGAGTCCTGGATTTGGAGTCAGACAGCCTGGGTTGTATGACCTTGTGCAAGCCCCTCTCAGCCTCAGTTTCCATATATATCAGAGGAGGGAATTGGACTAGATCTGTAGGGCCCTATGACTTGTTCAGTACTTACTAAACCTAGTAGGCAAAGACAAAAACAGGCCCTGTTGATAAGGAAACTGATACTTTTAGGGGGCAGACACCCCATTTAAGTTTTAAAATCAATGACATAAGAAGCAAGTGGGGGGTGGGATTGCTCAGTCACTCAATTCCCACCAGATTCAACAGAAACAGTGTCTCCTCAGCCTCCTTGCTGTTCCTAGAACAAGACTCTTCACCAACTCTGGTCTATTTCATTGTCTCTCATGCATGGGATGGTCTCCCTCTTCATCTCCACTTCCGGTTTCCCTAACTTCCTTTGTGTCCCAGCTAAAATGCCACCTGCAGGAAGTCTTTCCCGATCCTTGTTAATTCTAGTGTCTTTTTTTCTATTGATTATTTCTAATTTATTCAATATGTAGCTTGTTTATGCATAATTGTATGTTGCTACTCCCTACCCCTTCTGCGCTTTTAGATTGTAAGCCCCTTGAGGGCAGAGATTTGTCTTTTACCTTTCTTTGTATTCCCAGTGCTTAACATAATAGTGCCTTGGCAGATCTTAGGCACTTAATAAATACTGTATCCTTGTTTTCCACCTGATCTAAACCAGAAACTCTTCCTTTGGGGAGAAGGAAGTAGATGATCTCCCTGAGATCTCTCAGCTCTGAGACTGCCTGATTTTATAACTCTTCATCTGAGCCCCGCTATCTCTGAGATGCCAAATCTAATGATTTTTCTCAGTCCTCTTCCTTGGCCTCTCTGTAGTATTTGATGTGGTTGATCACCTCCTCCTGGACACTCTCCTTTCCGTGTTTTTTTTGTGGTAGGACTCTTTTGAATCTCTCCCTACCTCTCAGTCTGCTCTTTCTTTATTAACATCTTCATCATGTATCGCACTCACTAACTGTGGGTGCCCCCACCAAGGCTGCTGTCCTTGGCTGACCTTTCTTTATTTTCTCACTTGGTGATTTCATCAACTTCCATGGGCTCAATTTTTATCTCTATGATTTCTAGATCTACATAACCTGCCCTAGTTTCTCTCCTGACCCCAGGTTGCCTATTAAACATTTCAAACTAGATGGTTCATGTGCATCTCAGACTTAACAGGTACAAAACAAGTCATTCCTTATCCCTCCTCCTCCGTCCCCTCCCCCCGACTCCTCCTCTTTTCTGACCTTCTGTATTACTGTTAAGGGTGCCAATATCCTTGGCTTCACATCCTCAATATCATCATTGGCTCCCTTCTCACCCTACATATACAATCAATTGACAAACTTTGTCATTTCTACATTTTATGACATGGTTCAGGCCTTCGTCAAATCTCACCTGAAATACTGCAATAACTTTCTAATTTGTCTCCTTTGTAACAGCTAAAATTAAGGTAAACTAAGGCACAAATTTCTAGGCATGGTTGATTTATTAGTAAAGTATGAATTTACCAATAAATAGGATCTCAGTTTCCTTGGCAAAAACAGATCCCAACTGAAAGGGAGTTTTGGGAGAGTGCAGAACAAAGAACAGGACTTTGTAGGTGGGGAACAAGTTATGATTAGTCGCCAGATGTGGTAACTAATCATGAGTGGCGATTATTGGTCACAGAGCTGAACCATGGTGACAATAGGACTGGTAAGAAATTAGGCACGATTGACAAGCCTATGACTAAGAAGTATTCATTGTTGAGTCCAGCTGTAATGTTAAGAGCTAGTGGACCTGACTTTTGGATAGCAAACCAGACATCCTTGAAGGGATAGCTTGGTGATGTGAAGACTCCAGAGCACACTCCATGTGTCCACCTGCGTCCCCCAAGGACAGCAGATTTCCCTGGAGGCAAAAATGGAGCAGCCAGGGAACTGAATTTCTGTATGTTCAGAGACAAGGAACTGTGACTTAGGCAGGTGCAGAACAAAATCAGTTTAGTTGTAAATAGGATCAATAAAAAAGACGGAATCAATCTAATCATTTCACTTTGCTTCTGACACAGGGACATTCCTCAAGCTACATCTGCCTGTGTCAGCTTCCCACTCAATAAATCTCTGTTAAATCCCGGATCAAATATAAAGTTTGGCATTTAAAACTCTGCACAGCCTGGCAACTTCCTACCTTCCCAGGCGTCTCTCTACTCCCTCCCTCCCTCTTTGCTTTCCAGCCACTTTTGACTTCCTCGGTATTCCTCAAAAGCAACATAATGCTTCGTTTTTCTCCAGGACCTCCTCTTCAAGGTTGCCTTCCATTTTCTCTGTGTATATCTTGTATGTACCTAATGTTACAAGTTGTCTCCCTTGCTAGAATGTGACCTCCCTGAGGGTAGACACTGTGGGGTTTGGGGGTTTGAGTTTTTTGGCCTTTTTCCCTCTCACTTAGCACCATGCCTGGCTCATGTTAAATGCTTGATAAATGTTTGTTGGGGGTTTCTATGATGTGTCCCCATTGCTGGGGATCAGAAGTCATTGTATCTTGGAACAACAAGAGTGAAAGAGACCTTAGAAGCTTTAATATTAGCGTAGAAATCGAATTCAAGGAACATTTTTTTAAGCTTATATGCAAAGTTACTGTGCTAAGGATATGACTAAACACATTCCCAGTCTTTTTTTTTTTTAAAGCAATTGGGGTTAAATAACTTGCTCAAGGTTACACGGCTAATCTTTATTTATGTGTGGGTGCTCATTTTCTGAGGCTGGTTTCGATCTCAGGTCATCCCAACTCCGAGGCCGGTGCTCTTACTGTACCACCTAGCCGCCCCCACATTCCCAATCTTAAGGAATCTATGGTCTACTGAGATGAAATGTGTAAACAGCTACTATACGTATGAGAGTTAAGGAGGCTTTCTTCTACAGGGATGGGGATCCTGCTGCCTTGAGGCCACATGTGGCCCTCTAGATCCTCAAGTGCATCCCTTTGACTGAATCCTCTTAATAAAAGGATTTGTTCTGTAAAACCTGGTCTGTCAAAAGGCTGCACCTGAGACCCTAGAAGGCCACATGTGGCCTTGAGGTAGCAGGTTCCTCACCCCTGTTCTAGCAAGAAAGGTTTCCATGTCAGAGCTGGCCCACGAATTGAGCCTTCATACTCCTAGGTTGAAGCACAGAGAGGGTGCTTTTCAAACCTATGGCATTGCTCTGTGCAAAGGCACAAAGGCCAGAGATAACACATACAGAATTCAGAGAACAGTAATTCAATCATTCAGGCTGAATAAATACATAAATACATGGGGGTGGGGAATGGGCAATGAATAATGAACCTGAGAAAGTAAGAAGCATGGCCCTCACCTCTCCAAAGAGTGTAGAATGTTGCAGAAGGAGGTATTCCTTATTTATCTCTCTTGTTGTTTGTGACCTCCTGTTTTTACATCACATTAATTTCTGAAAGTTCCTCTCTCCTTTCTTCCCTACCCAGCAAGCTATCACATGCAACAAAGATTTTAAAAATGAAAAACTTCAGAAAAAAGAACAGCCAACACATTGACCACAGCTTTCAGCTTTCCACATCTCCAGACCCCTTACATTTCTACAATTAAAGGAAGGGATTTTCCAGATTTCTTATCCTAGGCAAAAATTGGCAATCAGAATTATACAGCATTCCGTTTTCTTTTAATTTACATTTATAGGGACAGGTAGGTGGTGTAGTGAATAGAGCATGGGCTCTGGAGTCAGGAGAACCCGAGTTCAAATCCGGCCTCAGACACTTAACCCTTACTAGCTGTGTGACCTTGGGCAAGTCACTTAACTCCAATTGCCCAGCCTTCCCCCTTCCATAAAGCAAAAAAATAAAATAAATTCACATTTATAATTTACAATATATACTGACCATACAGTTTCCAATGTTGATTGTTGTAGCCAGTGTGTATATTGGAAGGAAGGAAAGTATTAAGTGCCAACTATATGCACACTGTGCTAAGTGCTTTATAAATATTACCTCATTTGATTCTCAGCAGCCTTGTAAGGTAGATGCTATTAATGATCCTCATGTTACAGTTGAAGAAACTGGGACTATAAAACTATGCATACCCTTTGACCCATCAGTACCACTAGGTCTGTATCCCAAAGAGATTAAAGGAAAAAGGAAAAGGACCTATGTTACACAAATATTTATAGCAACTTTTTTTTGTGGTGACTAAGAATTGGAGATGGATGTGATGCTCATCCACTGGGGAATGACTGAACAAGTTATGATATATGATTGTGATGGAATACTGTTATGCTATAAGAAATGATGAGCAAGAGGAGTTCAGAAAAATCTGAGAAGACTTAAATGAGTTGATGCAAAGTGAAGTGAGCAGAACCAGGAGAACATTATACACAGCAATAGCAATATATTGTAGGATGATCAACTGTGAATGACTTAGCAATTCTCAGCATTACAATTATCCAAGTCAATTCTGAAAGACTTATGATGAAAAATACTATCCACCTCCAGAAAAAGAACTGGTGGAATCTGAATGCAGATTGAAGAATATTTTTTTTCCCACAACATGACTAATATGGAAATGTTTTGCATAACTGCACATGTATAACCTATATCAAATCACTTGCCTTCTCAGTGAGAGGGGAGGTAAAGGAAGGTGAAAGAGAATTGGGAACTCAATGTTTAAAAAAAACTAATATGAAAAATTGTTTTTATATGTAACTGAAAAAAAATTTTAAAGCAAGAAAAAAAGAAAAACAGCAGCAGGACCATCCCACATATTACTTCCAGAACTGACCCTAACATAAAGTCCAAAGTCAGAAAGTAGGCTTGAAGAATGAGCAAACAGGAAAAGAATCCCATCATCAAAGGCTATTATGGTGACCAGGATACTCAAGACACAAACCCAGGAGAAGAGAATGACTCCAAAACATCTACAAACAAAGCCTCAAAGGATAACAGCTTGAACACAAATTCAACTAGAATTCCTGGAGGAAACAAAGCAAGAATTTTTTTAAAGTTCTTTGTATATATTTTTTGGCATATAAAATGAGAGCCTTAGAGGCAAAAAAAAAAAAAATGGAAAAGAAATGAGAGCTATAGAAGAAAGAATTGGAAAGGGGATTAATAACTTGGCACAAGAAGTATAAAAACTTAGCAACAAATTCCCTGATAATTAGAATGGACCAAATAACAGTCAGTGACAACAATATTATAAAAACAATTTTGAAAGACCTAGGATCTCTGGTCAGTGTAGTCACCAATTTTGATTGTAAAGGACTAATGATTAAATGTGCTAGAGAGCTGAAGGCCTCTGCAGACTGAGGCATACATACAAACACACATATAGGTTAGGGTCAATGTGGACATTTGTTTTTCTTGACTTTATATGTGAAAAGAATTTTGTTTTTCTTTTGTTCTCAATTAGGGGAGAGGTAAAAAAATTAGATGTTTACTGATTGACAAAATTGACAGTGCATTAATGTACAGATTTAAATTCAGTACATGTAAAAGGAAAGATTGGGGAAGGGGAAATCAGATTAATATTAAAACCTTAAATTAATATTAAACATTAATCAATATTAATAATTAATATCAAACATTAATCAATATTAATATTTATATTGATAAATATTTAATAAATATTAATATTAAATCTTAAAAAGCAAGTTGAGGAGACATTAACTAGCTTTAATTTATTTAATTTTAATTTATTAAATTAAATTATTTAATAATTATTATAATAACAATAGGTCACATTTATATAGTCCCTTAAGGTTTGCAGAGCACTTTACAATTTTATCTTTCAGTCCTCTCAACAACCCTTGGAAGTAAAGTGCTATTATATCTCCATTTTATAGTTGAGGAAGTTGAGGCATTCAGAAGTGACTTGCCCAGGGTTACTCAACTAGAAAGTGTCTGAGATAGGATTTTAATTCTGGTCTTGCTAATTCCATGTCCATTATTCTATCAATCGAACCATCGAGCAGCCTCATATTTTCTCTCTATAAACTATTTATGAAAATGCCTACACAAGAAACAAAAGTACTGATGGAAGTATGAGAAGGAAACAAGCATGCTTTCACAAATGACTTTCTGCCACAGACTACACCTACAATTGATCTAAAGGTATAGAGAATACCAATCCTACATTGTTCATTGCTTGTTAATTATTTAAAAAAAAAAAGCCAAAGAACTCAGTAGAGGGAGATTTGGCCCATTGTACTCTGCTCTTACAAAATGTCTTCTGTTATGCCCAAATCAGCCGATATCCCTTAAAAATGCAACCACAAAGATCGATTGGTTCAGTGATCCTCTGATTAGCAATGGCAGTGAAAACACAAAATGGCACATCTTGTTGGCCAAGGTGATCACTGCCAAAGGGAGGACAGTCTCCCTATTAATGGTGAGTTCCTTCAGATGCTACTGTCTGTGGGTGGCATTAAGCCCAAGTCTCCTGGTGAGATTCATGACCATTTCAAAGAGATTAACTTCATCTTCCACAAAGGAAAAAACCAGGTAGATGAAAAAATGTCCTATTATGGCAAGAAATTGAGTGAGCAGCTTATTCCCTTGGTACTTATAGGAGTACATATGGATAGAGTTCAAGACCTGAATTCAAATCCAGCCTTAGACCTTGTTGTGTGACCTTGGGCAAGTCACTTAACCTGTTTGTCACAATTTCCTCATCTATAAAATGGGGGTGATAATAATAGCACTTATCTCTCAGGGCTGTGGTGAGAATAAAATTAGGTTGTCTTTGTAAAGCACTTTGTAAACCTTAAAATGTTGTGTAAATGCTAGTTGAAGTTATCGTTCTAGAAGCAGCTTTGATAATTGGAATAACCTGGTGCAGCCACTCTGGGTAAAGAGTCAAGTGGAAGGGAGTGTTAACGTGACTGTAGATACTGAGGGAGAGGTCTGGTTCACCATGAGTCTGCAAAATGTTAGAAATGGAAACTCCCTAGAGCAGGGCAAGAAGAGGCCTTGCTACAGCCCCTCCTCCTCCAAAAGGGCTAATACAGGTGATGGGATTATGGGGAGGGTGTACAAAATAAAGCTTAAGAAAAATAGGATGGGGGAGGGATGGTTAGCTGTCAAAACCACTCAGAGACTAGTCCTCAGGCAAGGGTAACTAAGGGTAGGACACTGATTCCCTGGGAAAGGGGACGAGTGCCCTCTGCTGGAGGAGAGCCAAACCAGCCTTGAACAGCAAAAGCAAAGATGGGTAGAGCCAGTCACTGAAGAAGAGCTGATGATGTTCACAGAGCAAGTAGGACATAGGAGCAGCACCAGCCGGGACATACAGGAAAGGAATGGAGGGGGTGACGAGGTGAAAAGCCCATGCCGGATCTCCATCCAGATTGGACCATGGATTGCCTCTCTCCTATTTCATTTGGTGATCTCATCAGCTCCCATTGATTCAATTATTATTTCTATGCAGATAATTTTATTTGCCTAGCTCTAAAACTTTTTTTCCTTGGAAGCAACTAGGTGGTTCAATGGATAGAATTCTGGACCTGGAGTCTGGAAGACCTGAGTTCAAATCCAATCTCAGACAGTTACTGTGTGACCCTGGACAAGTCACAAGCTCTGTTTGCCTTAAGCCACTGGAGAAGGAAATGGCAAACCATTCCAGTATTTTTTTTTTGAAAAAACCAAAACCAATTAAAACCTGTTGTCATGAAGAGTTGGACATGACTGAACAACATACTTTTTCCTGACTTCCAGTCTCTTAACTCCCACTGTCTATTGGACATCTTGAGTTGGCTGTCTCAGACATACTATACTCTACATATCCAAAATAACTTCTCTTCCCACCCCACTCCCAAACCTTCCAACTTCCTTATTACCTTCAAGGGAACCATCATGTTCCCAGTTGCCTAGGGTCACAACCTAGAGGTAATCTTCCGCTCCTCAGCCCTCTCAACCATCATACCCAATCATTTCTAAATACTGTTGATTCTGCTTCCATAGCACCTCTCCATATGTCCCCTTCTCTTCTCTGACACTGCCATCTGTCTAGTGCATCACCTCCTCACACCTAGTATATTGCAATAGCTGCTGGTCTCAAGTCTCTCCCTGCTCCAGTCCATCCCTCACTCAGCTGTCAAAGTACAGGTCTGACCAAGTCATTCACTAATTCACAGGATCAAACCTGATTTTAAAGCTTTTTTTATAACCTTTCCCCTTCCTACTTTTCCATTCTGAGCCAAAATGATGGAATAGCAGGAAGAAAAAGCTTCCCTATTTCTCCAAACTCCTCTAAACACATCTTAAATACACACCTGACCAAAGCCTGATTGGGAAATCCAAGGGGAAAAAATTACAGTGAGTCAATTTTCTATCCCATGTCAGCATAGGGAGATAGAGAGGTCTGAACCCACGAAGGAAGGATCAAGCTTTGTAGATCATTCAGATATGGGGAGAGGCTATTTGCCAGTAGAAGAGGACATCCTAGATCCAACTTAGAGGGGCCTAGACTTGTCTAGGGTGCAGAAACAGGGGCCAACTCACACTGTCACTAACTCCCCAGGTCTAGATAGCAGATCTAGGGAGGACTGAGGAGAAGACCCATGCCTTAGGTGTTCCAGGGTGAGAAGAAGCCCTGGTCCTCCGGGCTATATAGACTGAGCTAGGAACAAATTTAGAAGAAACCAACAGTTGTGTGGTTTAGACCCTGAGAGTAGAGCAGGGTCTCAGTTCTAACTTGTATGTATCTAAATCTGAAGCCTGAAGTAGAATGACCAGGGCAGGAATCTAAGACCAAAAGGAAACCTACAGTTCTGGCATTGTGAACTGGCAGAGCTTTCCAGCTGACCAACTGTGACTGAGCCCAACAGCAGTCTGCTAAGTACAGTTACACCTGAAGCCAGGTCAGGAACCTGCAGAGCTCAGGAACTCAGACGGGTGGGGGACAGGGGAGGCAGTGAGCACACTTTGTGCTGGATCAGACCATTCTGAGAGCACTGAAAACTTGCAGGCCCCAGTTTGGACTGTCCCTGAGATCCTGGAACACCCTACTTTCCCAGGCTCCTTATACCTTATTTTCCCCAACACATTCTGCCATACACTGATTAGCAGCCACCTTGTTCCTTCCACGTGACACTCATTCTTACTGGCTTTCTTCCATGCCTGCAATTTTCTCCCTCCTAAATGTTTTCTCTCTTCCCTGGCTTCCTTTCCTAGCTTCAAGTCTCAAATACAGTCCTACCTTCTGCAAGAAACTTTTCCCAGTCTTACTGAATCTTGGTGCCTTCTCTCTGAAATCGTCTCCAACTTATTCTTTCTATGGGCAGCTAGGTGACTGGGCCTGGAGTTAGGAAGACTCATCTTCCTGAGTTCAAATCTTGTCTCAGACATTTATTAGCTGTGTGACCCTGGGCAAGTCACTTAACCCTGTTTGCCTCAGTTTCCTCATACATAAAATGAGCTAGAGAAGGAAATGGCAAACCACTCCAGTGTCTTTGCCAAGAAAACCCTCAACGGTGTCATGAAGAATTGGAAATGACTAAACAACATTCTTTCTATATCTTATGTATGCATAATTGTTTACATATCATCTCCACCATTAGACTGTGAGCTTCCTGCCTTTCTTCTTATCCCTAGCATTTAGCAGGGTCTGGCACATAGTAGGGGCTTGGTAAGTGTTTGTTAACTTCAAGTCCTACCCAGGAGAGTACTAGAAGTCACAGAATCAGTACAGGTTTCTGGGAATAGGTTGTTCACTGGACATGGGGGGGTGGTCAGGGAAACTATTATTTTTTGTGGGCTCAGATAAGAGTCCTACCTTTCCATTAACATATTAAAAACTGTCCATGTTTTGAATTTTATGGGTTTTTTTTTTTTTTTCAGAAAAAGATGCTAGGTAGTTAGATGGAGTAGTAGATAGAGTCTTGAATTTGGCATCAGGAAGACCTGAGTTCAAATCCTGACTCAAGACACCTAACTCACTGTGTGACCCTGGGCAAGTCTCCTCAATCTTTCTCAGCCTCAGCTTCCCATCTGTAAAGTTTGGATAATAATAGAGCCCACCTTGCAGGGATGGTGTGAAGATCACAGAGTATGTGTAAAGCACAATATAGATACTAAGCCATTGCTATGACTCCTCGGGGAGTACCGAGTGCTGAAATTCCCAGACGATCTGGGTAGGGACAGCAAATCAGAGAAATCAAGGGCCCTCAAAGTCTAAGCCCTCCGTGCCGGGCGAGTTCCTGTGTCATGAGGCTTTACGTAGGGGCAGATGTCCCAGATATCAGAGCCGTCCAGCAGTGGAACGAGTTCCTTTAGAAGCACTGAGCTCCCCTTCCCTGGAGGCTGAATGACCCCTTGTCAGGGACACTGGAGAAGGGACTCCTTCGTGGTGCAAGTCCCAGGAACAGGATAGACAACATGTGTGCACATATGGGTATATACTAGACATATACAAGGCAGGCACAAGGTACATGCTTCAGGGACAAGGAACAGCCTCCAGATGGCTCAATGCAGAAGACAGTGTGGTGCTGTGGAAAGGACTCTAGATTGGTAGTGGGAGGTCCTGAGCCCTCCTGCTTACTAGCTGGGTGACTTTAGGAAGTCAGCATCTCTGGGCCTCATTCCCTCATCTGTAACATGGACTGGACTAGATTAACCCAAGGGCCCTTCTGGTTTTATGATCCCAAGGTAATTTTTTTCTTGCATGTTCACAAAAGGCAGAACTAGGAGTAATGGGTAGAAATTTTTTTAAAAAGACAAATATATGTTTAAGATAAGGAAAAACTAATAGAATATTAGATCTATCCAAAAATTACATGATCTGGAGCATAGTAGGCTCCTCTTTCCTTCAGGCCTTGTCAAATATCAGCTGGAATAAATAAAAATAAATCTCTTCCAAGATTGAGGTTCTGTCCCTCTCTTGGTGGCCAGAAGAGGGCACTACTTCCCAACAGAGCTCAGGAAGCAAAGGGAATTGGGCCACCAAAGAGAAATAGCCGTACCCAGATGGCCAACATGAGCCTTTCCTTGAGATCCTCCAAGCAAC
The DNA here is from genome assembly GCA_011680675.1 of Gymnobelideus leadbeateri. Lineage (NCBI taxonomy): Eukaryota > Metazoa > Chordata > Mammalia > Diprotodontia > Petauridae > Gymnobelideus > Gymnobelideus leadbeateri. The sequence goes on along the minus strand of WOXC01012492.1, from coordinate 1,232,909 downwards.
TCATGGACCTTCTCTTATTGGTCATCAATTTCTCCCACCCCTGTGATGGTGTCTTTGGACTGTCTTTTCCCATTTTGTAGAAAAGAGAATCAATGTTGGTCCAGAGAAGAAGAAACTGGCCTGAAGGGTCACCTATTCAGAGTCCCAAGCTCCCAGATCTCAGTATCCTCATATCACCTTAGGGAGGATGTGTCTTGGAGCATGAGAGCTACCTCAGTGGGACCAGAGTCAGGACTGGAAAGCCAGCCTTTTTGTTTTCCCAAGGGGACCTACAATGTCTTGATATCTTGGACCAAGATGAAGGAAAAATCTTAAACTGAAGCCCATGATGACAACATCGCAGGTGCCTCCTGTAAGTTGACTAAAGGAAACTGCAAAGCCATGGGAAAACACATATTAACATAGACTTCCCATCACCCTAGAGTTTCTGAAACCTTAAGTCTTTTTTTTTTTTTTAAGCCTTAAGTCTTTAGACTTGAAAAGCCTTCCAGTTTACCTTTTCAAGTCATTCTTTCCATGTGTTTGTGAGACCAAGAATGCTTGGTGGGGGAGTTGCTGCAGCTCCAAGCTGAGTAGAGTGCCAGAACAGATAAGCTGGAACAGATCCTTGAGCCTTAGTGGTTAGGGCACAGATCCAGAGGGGAGGGAGGCAGGGCCAAGGCATTGGGGGTGTGAAGAGATGAACAAGTCTGAATGGGATTGGAAGGTGCCATGAGACCCCAGCTACAGTAAGACCAAGCAGGAGGGTATCCCCAAACCCCAGCTCTTCTTATTTTCCCTAGCTGCTTACTGAGCCAATCTCAGTGAGTTCCAAAGGTGTAGCATCTTCCCCTTAAGCCTTCTCTCTGTGCCCCAGGAAACAAGTATGGTTTGGAGAGTAAGCACTCCACAGAGCAGCTCTTAGCAAGTGTTTTATTCATTAGGACCCTAGGTCTCTGAAAAGAGATAACTAACACATGAGCCACCGTTCTAGTAACTAATCGTTTCACTGGGCATGCACACACAGGCTTGCCCATCTGGGAATCAGAAAGTTTCTGTGGTTGCTAAAAAATTGTGGAGGAAGTGTTTCTCTGTTTATGGGTCCTCTGCCAGGATCTACTGCCCCAGATATAGACTCTGGGAGCGAGCTACTCAAGGATACCAAGGATAAGAGAGAGATTCCATTTTAGTCATATCGAACATGCAGATCGCCACTGGCACCCTCTCTGTCCATACGTCACATATGGTATGTGAGTCACCCCGAGGGAAGAGTGGGGATTCCACAAGGCTGAAAGGTTGGCAGTGGAGCCCTCACCTTCAACTGACTGCTGGAGCATTCCTGGGTAAGCTGATGATATAAGGTGACCCTGAAAAAACAGAAAGGTGGCTTTACAAGATTCCTTCCCAAAAAAGTGTAGATGGAAGAAGGTAATAATCTGTACACAAGGTAACCATGAGAGAATGAATGGAACAGCTGGCAATCCTATTGCAAACTCTTCCCAGAGCCAAGCACAGTGCCTTGGCACCTAAGTAAGCATTTAATAAATGTTTATTGACCATCAGCCACATTATAAGGTCAAACCCAATGACAGCCCAATTAGATCTGAGAAGAGTACAAAACGATTCAAAATTATTTGAAATATTGACTCCAGCTTATTATTGTTCACAGTGAGTCTCACCCTAAGTGTACAATATACACTTTGAGATATTTGATAATGATAATATAAAGCCATCCCAATTAGCAACTCCTTTGAAAAACTATGCTTTTCATGCAAAAAATCAATTCTAAAAATTCATAACTAAAATAATAAATATTAATATAAATAATAAATAACAACCTGGATGCAAAATTGTTTACCCTATTTTAAAGAAATCTTCCAAATGAAGAATCTCAGTGTGATTGGGACCCATTTGTTTATTAAGATGTTAAAAGGTAACGTCTTCTAATTTGTGGACAAAAGCAGCTGCATGACATCAAGCACACAAATGTATTATCTAAATTTCAACCAAAAACTTTGCATGATTGGTGGACAGATTAAAAAATGAGTATGCTTGCATTCATGCAGCCTTTTCGAGAGATCTTTTTCACCTGTGACAGCTATAAAATCAACTGTCAGAATGAGCTGAAGATAGAACCATTTTGGAATTCACTATATCACTAAGGGTTAAATGAAGATTTGAAAAAATAATCACATATATTCAATTGCCCTGCTCACACTAAAGAACAAAATATTTTTTGTACAAAATATACTTTTTACTGTTTATTATTGTATTTAAAATTTTTATTTTACCTTTATTATCCCATTTTAATTTTGTATGTTTTATCACTTTTTTGTTGTTTAGTCATTTTCAGTCATATTGGACTCTTTGTGTCGCCATTTTAGGTTTTCTTGGCAAAGATACTGGAGTGGTTTGCCATTTCCTTCTCCAGTTCATTTTATAGATGAGGAAACTGAGGCAAGCAGGGTTAAGTGACCTGCCCAGGGTCACACTAGGCCCAGCTAGGAAGTGTCTGAGGCCAGATTTTAACTCAGGAAGAGGAGTATTCCTGACAGCAGACCTGGTGTTCCGTGCACTATGGCGCCACCTAGCTGCCCACTCTAAATGTCTGGAATGTTGATAATTATTATAATGCTTAAGGTGTTCAAGTATACCTTGAATAGTTTTTGCAGGTACTGCAAAATATTTTGCTTAGGGAAAGAATATAGCCAGTGCTTCTGTATTACCTTTTCCTGGAAATGAAACTGCTCTCCACATATCATATCCTATGGTACACACATCCCCTTAGAACACAAAGATGTATAAAACAGCCCGAAAGCAAAGCTAAGAGGCACACACAGAAATAGTTCATTCACAACATTGACATATAGGCCAGTGTCAGTCAATCAATCAGTGAACTTTCATTAAGCACCTACTTTGTGCTCTAGGCTTCTCTGGGAGAGAGAGAAGACAGGAAAGCATTACTGCCCTGAGTGTGTTCTGAAACAAGATGCTACGTTTAACAAGATGCTACGTTTTCTATATAGTGTTGCATCCAGGTTTGTCTCCCTGCCTTTAAGAATTCAACTTCCTGGGTGGCTAGGTGGTACAGTGAACAGAGCACTAGCCCTGGAGTCAGGAGGACCTGAGTTCAAATCTGACCTCAGACACTTAACATTTATTAGTCATGGGACCTTGGGTAAGTCACTTAACCCCAATTGCCCTTCCCTTCCCCCTCCAAAGAGCAAAAAAAAAAAAAACAAAGAATCCAACTTCCTGATTTCAGTGTGAGTGATAGGGATGAACAGCCACTGTTACTGGATTAAGACTTCTAGGTTTCCATGAGGTAGGTGGGAAATTATGATAATACTTGCTGCTGTTCTTGCAGTCTAGTAGTTGAGTGGCCAGTGACCAAGGCTTCTAGAAACCACTGTGGCAGATAGGAGCCAGTTCCTAGAGCAGAGATAAAAGCTAGAACTGTGAGGAGGAGGGATCCTGAGCGCAAAGACTGAAAATGGTTGTGAATTCCATTGGGCTGTTGAGCTGCAGGGGAAGACCAATTTCTCTCCCTCTTCTTCCTGATTTCCCTTTGATTTTAGATGTTGATACTGAGATGGATTTCTGGATACATACCCTTTCTCTTATTCCTTTTCCACAAGCTACAGGAGAATATAATTTGAGAGGTCCTCTGACCACATCTGAAGATCTAGGAGGGCAAAAAGGACAAGTTTTAGGAGATGTCTGGAGGTAGATAGCCTCCCCCCATTCCCGGGTTCTAAGAGGACCTCTTGAGAGGATGGAGTGTCTCTTCCTTAATACTATCAACCTGAGGCTCCACTCTGATATATTCCATCCATTATTAGCAGTCAATTCTATTTAGCCATTTACCATCAATTAGATTTTACAAAGCAATATTTTCTTTCTAAATATAGCAAGAACAGACATATAAACATTTCCCTCCAACACTCTCCACCAAAGTCCCTGGGGAGAGTAGGCTCAGACGCAATGCAGTTTCTATAAAGCACTGGTCCCACCAAGTTCATATCCAAATACAACATCATTAGAAGAACCTTTGTCTCAGTTAACTCTGAGCTGGGTCTCAAAGGTTGGTCTTTGCTCCTTAGGGTTCCAAAGCTATACCAGCTAGCTTAAAACTTTGGCATAGACCTCACTCCTAGACTATTCTGATGGTTCTCTCTGTCAACTTTTTGAAACTCAAAAGGTCTCTAATATCCTTTGTCAACCGAACTGAACCGGCCTCTAACCTGTGGATAGTCAGAATTGAATAGAACAAGCTAGAGACAGAGAGTCAGAAATCAAACAGAACTTTAATTTCAAAAGGAGAGAAACAGCTTGCAAGTAAGAACACATGTGCTGCGGCCCTGCCCCTAATGGGGGGACCCGAGGCAGTGGGGATGAACCATGATTTATATATTTATATATATTATATATATTTATGTATATATACTTGTGACTAGACAAAGAGTCAAACAGCATAGTGTAGCAACAGTGAGGCAAGGTTGTCTAGTGACAAAAAGTCTGTTCATAGTAGACAACATGTCTGTGCCTGTTGGTACTTCCCTGAATTCAGGGACCATCAATTCATCCAGCGGGTGAGCACAAAGAATTGTTGTTATACAAACTCAGGGCACAGCTTGCTTGCTGGGTCTTAGCTCTGGAAAACAGGGAGTCTCCTAATAGCATCTTGTCAACTTCAACTAAAATGAAAGAATGCTTAGACAGAGAACAAGGGCCACACACTGATCTCCAGTGGGAAGGGCCAAAGGTCTCTCCCTTCACATCGTCGTTTTTCTTTTCTCACCCAGAATACTTCCAGGCAGGAAAAGGAAAGCCAAGGAGAAGGCCATAGTTCTGGCCATCTACTGCCCAGTGAATGCTGAAAGGTTCCTCTTCATCGGATGGCTGGCCAGCCAGAACCAGTTACAAAGTGCATGATCCAGAGTCCGTGTGATGACTGCGTTAACTGAGCGGTCAGTGCATGCTTATAAGAGCTGAGCTTGTTGGCCAGCCCCCCATTTTGCACTCACCCTGATTCCTTTCATTTTTCACTTTCAGTAATAATGTAATCCCAGTATGCTAAGACTTTGAATACATAAACATAGGGGGTTAGGGAATAGAAAGAAAAGGACACAGGGTAGGGGCTCATAAGCATAGATTTGGTGTTTTTAATATTTTGAGTAACATAACATTTCATCCTAGGATTAGTTCTGGCCCTAGCCTGTAGGTGAGTTGATATAAACCAGCTGGGGACTCCCTCTGATGGCCAGTGGGGTTACTGCAACTTAAAAAAAAGAATCCCTCACAGGCACCAAGATAAAACCTGGCACTGAGCTTGTGAGTCATGCTGGTGGTCAGCTCAGATGGTGTCCTCTTTCACTGGATAAGTATTATGGTGATATTCAATCTTTGTAAGGGCTTAAGAAAGTCAGAACTCGGGCCACATGACCCAAGGATATTAGGAAAGGAGTCACAATTCTCCCAAGTACCACATGTGTATCTGTGTGTGAACATACCAGGGGGCTTATTTAAATAAATAGACCAATACCCCTTTTATTAGGCAGCTAGGTAGCACAGCAGATTGAGTGCTGGGTCTTCAGTCAAGAGGACCTGAGCTCAAATCTGGCCTCAGACACTTACTAGCTGTGTGACCCTGGGTAAGTCACTTAGCCCTGTTTCCTCCTCTGTAAAATGAGCTGGAGAAGGAAATGGCAAACCACTCTAGTATTGTTGCCAAAAAAAAAAAAACCCAAAACAACAACACACAAAAAAAACCCCTTTGGGTGATGAAGATTCGGAGGACACCAACAACAACCAATAACCCCTTTTATTAACTGCTCTAATAACACTTTCTGTATTTGCTATCCTTGTCTCATGTCCCAGGCTCCCATTCCTAAAGTATGTGCATTAAAGAGGGAGAGGATCTCTCTGCTTTGGGAATGTAAAAAAAAAAGGGGGGATCTCTTTCACAGACCCCAAGCTCAAGACCTTCAGTAAGATTAAAAAAAAATAAGCATTCTAACCCAAAAAACATCTGCCCGTGCCTAGCCAACTATTGTTGTGACCCCTAATGCTCTTGCCATCCTATGAATGATTCTCTGAATACTGGTCCACATGGGAAACAGCTTAGAGAGCCAGATTAGAATATATGTGTCATCTGGACAAAGCAGGGAGGGTTACAATAACCATGGATTTAGCTCCGGCTGTCCACTAAGAAGCCAGTTGGCTATTCTGTAGCTTTCGATAAATTTCTCTAGTAGGTTTATACATGTTCATTCCTCTGACATGCTGATACACTTGCAATATAACCATCCATTTTGAGAGGGTTTGCTGCTAAATGGTAGAGTGAAGGAGACAGATTGATCACCTCTCAAGCCTCGGGAAATTAATCACTTGAATCCAGAACATTTTAAGATCTTCCCTCATGCTGAAGGCTTCTGCCTTCCCTCCCTCCCCCACAAAGCCAAATGTTGACTATAGAGATGAGTGAAGGATTTCAAGGGTAACTGGGCAAATTGGAAAGGTTTCATAGGCAACAAACCAAAGATCTCAGAAGCACAGGTGGTATTTGTCATCATTGCTGTTAGTAGAAGGCAAGGCCTTCAGAACAGAGAGAAAGATGTAGGAAATGAACAGCAGAGTTTAAAATACAGTGCTTGAGAAAAGGTTTTGGATTTCTGAATCATGGCTTAAATATATAGTAATGCTGAGCTCCTGGCCAGGCATAGGTTGAACCAAAGGCTATCGAAAAGTGAATGGAAGAGGGATGCCCCAGTGTTGTTTTGTTCATTTGATTCAGTTGTTTTCTTGGCAAAGATACTAGAGCAGTTTGTCATTTCCTTCTCCAGCTCATTTTACAGATGAGGAAACTGAGTCCCCAGTGAGAGATCAGCCAAAGCTGAAGGTCTGTAAGAGTTAGAAGACAGAAATATTGAAAGATAAAAGGGGGAAAGTCTCCAGGTGCAAAATAGATATTCCCACACCTAGAAAGGGTGGGAGGCATAAATACCTGAACTGATTATGCAAGAAAATGAATTGCCTTCAGGGCATACACCGAATTTACACCTCTGTCCCAGTCCAAGGAGTAGAGGAAATAAAAATGACTGAACTAAAACTAATCACCTTAAGGCAACATGGAGTGTCTTATGGGGAGAGGTGGGTTGCGATCCAGGAAGATTCTGTCAAAAGGAGAGGGGAGCCTTCCTTCATCTGGATGGGACAAACAACCTCAGAGCTAAGGCTCTAAGGGAGCTAAATGGATGGTGCTTCTGTCAGTCCTAAACTAAGGATCCTTGCCCTAGCTGGAAGAACTTTGTGGCGCTCTAGCTGGAGAGAATGTAGGACATTTTCTGTCTGCTCTTCCCTGGCCTAGCCAGTGACTGAAGGTAGAGTGGGGGGAAGAGAGGGGGAGGAGAGACAGAGACAGAGAGAGAGTGAGGAAAGGTGGGGAGAGAAGAGGAAAGGGAAGGGGAGGGGAGAGGGGAGAGGGAGCAGAAACCTAGCAGAAATGCTAGGTTTTCCAAAGCATTCTCATGACCTAGCTCCAGATCAGTGACCAGATCAGTGACAGAGTGGTCTGCCTGGCCCTGTTCAGTGACTACCCAGCCTAAGTAGTCGAGTGAGGAGCCAGTACAATCTGTTCAACCCAGCCCAACGGCAGACTGCACCCTAGAAGGAATAAGCGTAGGGAAACATCGGAGCGACTCACATAAAATATCATAAGGACTTTGAGGCTTATCGGGACCAGAGCTTTCAGCTGCCTCGGCTACATATGTACCTCACCACCACGGTATTTTAAATTCATCCCCACTCATCTTCCCTCCTGGATTCTGGGTGAATTTGTGTGGAGAGTTGTGTCCCTAGTGTTGGGAGAAATGCTTTGTATCTAGTATTCTTGCTATATTATTTGAGTAAATGCCTTCACTAGAGAGCTGCCTCTACTGGCTGATTATTAAGGGAAAGAGTACTGGTAGGGGCCAGCATTTAGGAGGGTGAGCCCCTGCAGTCCCACTTGGTCAACTTCACAGTCCCCAGTGCCTGGCTAGCTCCCCAGAGGGGTGGTTCTTACCACTCCAAAGGTTCTAGGGTTAACCCTCTGGATGACTGTTCTTCTAGATGTTGTATATGGACACATCCAGTCTGCTGTAGCAAGTCTCACAAATAGTAAACACAAGGACAATGGATTTTTTTAAGCAAGCCTTTATTAAGCACCTACTATATTCCAGGTACTATGCTAAGCACTTTAAAAGTGCTATCTCGGGCAGCTAGGTGGCACAGTGAATTGAGCACTGGCCCTGGAGTCAGGAGGACCTGAGTTCAAATCCAGACTCAGACACTTAACACAAAACTAGCCATGTGACCTTGGGCAAGTCACTCAACCCCAATTGCCCTCCAAAAAGAAAAAAAGTGTTATCTCAGGACAGCTAGGTGGCACAGTTCAAATCTGACCTCAGAAACTTAACACTTACTAGCTGTGTGACCTTGGGCAAGTCACTTAACCCCAATTGCCCAACATTCCCCCCTCCAAAAAAGGAAAAAGAAGTAAAAGTATTATCTCATTTAAATCTCCCAGCAACCCTGGCAGTTAGGTACTATTTTTAATCTCAATTATACTATTGAGGACACTGTGCCCAGGGTTTCACAGTTAATAAATAGCTGAGGCAGAATTTGAATTCAGGCCTTCCTAGCTCAAAGTTCAATGCTCTATCCATTGTGCCACTTAGCTGCCTCTTAATTTTAAATTTCTGTTTAATAATTAATTTTTTAGCTCATTAATTTCCTCGAATGGTATCAGGCAAAGAGTGTGGCAAAGTAGAAAGCCATATTCCCTTTAGGTTACAAAAAAAAGAGGAAGGGATTATAGTAAGGCTAGAGGGAATTAATATGACGAGAATGGGACAGTGTGATATTCTCCAAAGGGAGTCAACAGACCATTCATGAGAATAACATCTGCTTGTTTTTATCATGACTATGATTGAACAAATGACCAGGGACAACTTCCTTTATATTGTAGGAGGAACAGGTGAAGACACTGGGCGTGTTTAGCCAGGAGGAGAAAAGTTGGAGGTGGGATGGGGAAGGAGAGGATCTGGCTATCCCAAGGGCTGGCCTGTGAAGCAGCCAGCCTTGTTCTGATCGTCCCCACAGAGCAGAATGAAAAGCAATGAGGAGAACTGGCAAAAGAGGCAAACTTAAGCTCCAAGTCAGGAGCTATACATAAGTGGAATGACCTACCTCGGGAAGTGGAGGTTTCCCCTCCTTGCAGAAACTAGATGACCAGCTGTCAGGCTTCCTGGTCTCCCTGAGTTCCATCATGCTCCAGGCCCCCTTTCAGGCCACTTACAGCTCCAAAGCAGGTAGCTGGTGCAGTGGATAGAATGTCAGGCCTGGAGTCAGGAAGACCTGAGTTCAAACCCAGCCTTAGATAAGTGCTAGCTATGTGACCTTAGAGAAGTCACTTAACCCTGTTTCCACATCTGTAAAATGAGCTGGAGAAGGAAACGGGCAGTCACTCCTGTAATCTTTCCCTAGAAAACTCAAATGGGGTCAGGAAGAGTGAAACAATTCAATAATGACAAAAACAACTCCACAATAGCCTCCATGCTTGCACCCAGGCCCCTTCCCTTCCCATCCCTCCCTCCCTCCAGTTTCCAGCTGCATAGCTCCCTGAAGCCCTGGGACATCTCCACCTCAGGCTGAGCCCCTGTGAACAATGACAACCTACCTGAACTCATTCCTCAGTGACTAATAAACTCCAATTCTACCATCCCTCCCATCCCAGTGACTCTGGAACCCCAGCTGACATTATTCAAACCCCTTCTCCATCCATCCCCCACTGCCTAACCCCACCCTTCATGTCCCTTTCTAAAGCTATTCATCACTTCTGGGTAACATCGAGAACATCTGCTCCATAGGTAACAAAGTAGCTTTCATCTGAGACCTTTTCCTTTCTTCCTCCCTCTATCTTCTTGAATTCCCTGAATCCTGTCTTTTGCTGGATGACACAGTTTCTGGTTGCACTCGATGACTCACCGATCCTGGTGGAGGAGTTGGAATACTCTTTGTGCCCTGATACCATTTCCAGGCTCTCCCTCTAAAACCATCACTCAGTAATCTCTTCTTTGAGATTTGTTATTCCATCCCTGTTTATCATCCAATCAAGATTCTGGTGGCTGTTGTCTACTGGTCTCCAGAACACACTCCTCTCCTCAATGAGTTCAGTGCCTAATTTATAGTTTTTGTTCTCTTCCCCAACTCTTGGCCTCATACTAGGGGACCTCAGCATATATATATTGATATTGATATTGATATTCCCTCAAAGACCCTAACCACTCAGTTCCTCCACCTCCTGTCTTCTGTTAACCTACTCAAGCATACCTCAGTCACTCACAGAATGGTCATCCCCTTAATCTTGCCATCACATACCTGTTTCTATTTCCATATTCATGAATTCTGAAATAATTTTGTCCAACCACAGTCTACTGTTATTCTACCCTCTCCTCTTCCTTGTAACCCCAAATCCTCTTCTTCACCCTCACCTCCAGTCCCTTAGTTCTTTCCAAGGCTCTCACTGCTACGCTACATATGTTTTTTCCCCTTCCCCATCTTGACCCCTTTGCTAACCAGTTCAACTCTTTACTGTCCTCTTCTCTTGAGTCCCTTGACCCTTTATCCTATTGCCAGTATTGTCCTATCAAGCCTCAGCCTTGAATTAACCCTACTATCCACTGCCTGTGTTACTATTCACATACTGCTAAAAGAAGCTGGAGAAAATCATGGTAATATGCTGACCAAGTCCACTACAAATTTATATTACACAACCCTAACTGGGCTCTCACTGCTGCTAGGCAATCCTACTATACCTCCCTTATCAACTCACTATCCCACTCACTACAGCAGCTCTTCCAAACCTTCTCATCCCTCCTCAAGCCTCCCACAGCTTTCTCTCCCTCCCCCCAACCCCTGCCCCACTCTCTCAGCTGTTTCTCCTCCTACTATATTTTGCTGAAAAAAATTAATACCATAAACCAAGATCTCCCTCTTCTCTTCTCCTCCATCTCCAATCTTTTCCTTCACCCTTGTCTCACATGAAGAAGTGATATGTCTTCTTGCCAAGACTATTAATGCCTCTACAAGAGTAAGTGATCTCATTCCATTCTAATTTCTCCAGCAGGTTGCTTCTATTCTCCCTACTCCCTCCCTAATCTTTGATCTTTTCTTGTTTGGCTACTTCCTAACTCCGTCCTCAAAACCCCTCACTTGATCGATCCATCCCTGTTAGCCATCATACCAAATCTCTCCTCCCTGTTGTGGCTAAATTCCTAAAGAAGTCCACCTATTAAACAATGCCTCCATTCCCTTTTCTTTCACTTTCTTCTCAACTCTGTAGTCTGGCATCTGATCTTATCACTCCACTGAAACTACTCTCTCCAAAGTCACCAATGATTTAATTGCCCAAACCATTGGCCAGTTCTCAGTCCTCAGTCTTCTTGACCTCTCTGCAGCCTTTGACACTGTCGTTACCCACTTTTCCTTGATATGATCTCCTCTCTAGCTTTCCATGACACTGCTTTCTCCTGATTCTCCTCCTACCTCTCTGACCGCTCCTTCTCAGTCTCTTCTTCTGGATCTTCACCTAGGTCATGCCTGCTCACTGTGAATGTCCCTCAGGGCTCTTTCCTGAGTCCTCTTCTCTTCTCCCTCTATACTATTTCAGTTACTGAACCCATCAGCTCCTACAGATTCAATTATCTCTATGCAGATGGTCCTCAGATCTACTGCCCAGTTCTAAACTCTCTCCTGACCTCCAGTCTTGAATCTCTAACTGACTATTAGACATGTCAAACTGTATGTCCCATAGACATCTTAAACTTGATATCCAAATGAACTCATTAGTTCTCCTCAAACCCTCCCAAGGTCACACAGCTAGTTTTTCTGTTAAGTGTCTGAGGCCGGATTTGAACTCAGGTCCTCCTGACTCCAGGGTCAGTGCTCTATTCACTGTGCCACCTAGCCACCTAGCCACCCCCTTCACTATGAATTTCAAAGGCACCATCCTCCTAGGCACCTAGGTTCATGACTTTGGTGTCATCCTTGGCTCCTCACTCCCTGTCACCCCACATAATCAGTCCTGTCATTTCTTCCTTGTAACATCTTTCCTCTACACTCCACCCCCCTGACACAGGCCCTCATTGTCTCATACCTGGACTAGCAAGGGCTCTTGGTAGATCTGCCTGTCCCAAGTCTCTTCTCATTCCAGGTCATCCTCCACTCAGCTGTCAAAATAACCTTCTTAAAATACAGCTCTGCCCATGTCACCCCCCCATTCAGTCAACTCAAGTGGCTCCCTATTAATGATGATGACAATGATGACGACGATGACGATGACTATGAAGATAGGTGGCTCCCTATTACCTCCAGGACCAAATATAAAATCCTCTGTTTTATTTTTAAAGCCAAGTCATTGATAAACACTGCAGGACCGAGCACAGATCCTGGAGACACTTCTCTGAAGACCTTCTGCCAAGTTGACATTGATCTATCTATTAATGCCTGATCTCTGAGTGTGGCCATTCATTCACTTCCAAACCATCTAATGTTTCTATCATCTATTCCAGACTGTGACTCTCTGGCTTTTCCACAAGAACATTGTAGATACTTTATCAAGTGACTCTTAAAATCTCTATGCACCGCATTCCCCTGATCTCCTCATTTAGGAACTCCATCAAAAAAGGGAAATAATCATCTGGAATAGAAAGGGTGAGTGAATGAGCACAAGCAGAGGTCCAGAGCCAGACTCACTAAGGAACCACGGAAGTCACGCCACAGGCTCCCCCAGGTAGAAATGGGGACACTCTATTACAGACTCTTGTTCAAGGTCAGTGGCCTCTGGTATCCCTCTTTCAACTTTGATTCAATGTGCTCTCCTTGGCACCATTCAACATCCTTCCTCTCCCAGTAGCTGCTAAAATCCTTCATGCTGCACTGAGGCCAAAAGTCTATGATGTCTGGGTCTCATTCTGACTCTTTCTGAGTCCCATATTTCTATTCAGTCAATCAATTAATCCATAAACACTTATTAAGCACCTACTATTTGCACTATATGTCCTGTGCTAAGTGCTGGGGATACAAAAAAGAGGCAAAAGACTGTCCCTGCCCTCAAGGAGCTTACAATCTAGTGGGGGAGACAACAAACAAATATATACAAACTTGCTCTATACAGGATAAATAGGAAATAATGGGGTTGGGGAAGGCTTCCTGTAGAAGGAAGGATTTTACTTGGGACATAAGGGAAACAAGAGAAGTCAATAGAGAGAGTGGAGGAGGGAGAACATTCTGGGCTTGGAGGATAGTTAGAGAAAATGCCAGGAACCAAGAGATGGAGTTTCTTGTTCTTGAAACAGTCATGAGGCCAATGCTACCAGATCAAAGAGTGTATATTGGACAGTAAGGCATACAAAGACTGGAAAAGCAGGAAGGGTCTAGGTTATAAAGAGCTTTGAATGCCAAAACAGAGCATTTTGTATTTGATTGTGGAAGTGATGGGAGCCCCTGGAAGTTATTGAGTAAGGAAGTGGCATGATCTGACCTACACTTCAGGAAAATCACGTTAGTGACTGAATGAGGGATGGATTGGAGTGGGAGAGGACTTGAGGCAGGGAGACTGCAGGCCACTGCATCAGTACAGGCATGAGGTAATTAGGGTCTGCAGCATAGCAGGGCCAGTGTCAGAGGAGAGAAGGGGGAGTATTGGAGAGACACTGCAGAGGTGAAATCAACCAGTCTTGGGGGGCAGCTAGGTGGTACAGTGAATAAAGCATTGGCCCTGGAGTCAGGAGGACCTGAGTTCAAATTCGGCCTCAGACACTTAACACATTTACTAGCTACGTGACTTTGGGCAAGTCACTTAACCCAATTGCCTTGCCTTCCCCACCCTTCCAAAAAATCAAACAAACTGGGTCTTGGCAACAGCTTGGATATGAGGGTGAGAGTCAGTGAGGAGTCCAAGATGACTTTTAGGTTGTGAACCTGAGGGATGGGAGGATGGTGTTCTCTCTACAGTAATAGAGAACTTGAGGGGAGGAGGTTTTAGGGGGAAAGATAATGAATTCTATTTTAGACATGTTGAGTTTAAGATATCTAATAGACATCTAGTTTGAGATGTTTGAAAGGCAGTTGGAGATTTGAGGTTGGAGGCCAACAGAAAGTTTAGGGCAGAATAGGTAGATTTGAGGATCATCAGCATAGAGATGGTAACTAAATGCATGGGAGCTGATGAGATCACCAAGTGAAGTCATGTAGAGGGAGAAGGGAAGAGAGCCCAGGACAGGACCCTGAGGGACACCTATGGTGAGAGGGCATGATCTGGGGAGGAGGCAGAGAAGGAGCCGTTAGAGAGGTAGAAGGAGAACCAGGGCAGAGTAGTTCCCCAAAAACCTAGAGAGAAGAGAGTTTAAATGAGGAAAGGGTGTCAAAGCAGTGTCAAAGACTGCAGGGAGGTCAAGAAGAATGAGTATTAAGAAAAGACCATTGAATTTAAACAGTAAATTTCTCTGATAAGGGTCACATTTCTCAACTATATAGCCAAATTTATAAAAATAAGAGCCATGCCCCAATTGATAAATGGGCAAAGGATATGAGTGGGAAGTTTTCAGAAGAAATCAAAGCTATCATTATCATATAACATATTCTAAATCACTAATAATTAGAGAAATGTACATTAAAACAACTCTGAGGTACCACCTCATATACCACCAGATTAGCTAAAATGGCAGAAAAGGAAAATGACAAATGCTAGAGGAGATGCAGAAAATAGTTACACTGATGCACTGTTGGTGGAGTTGTGAACTACTCTAACCAAAAGGTCTATAAAACCACTACCCTTTGAACCATCAATATCCCCAAAGAGAGCAAAAAGGAAGATGATCCATATGGACAAAAACATTTATAGTAGCTCTTTTTGTGGTGGCAAGGAATTGGAAACTGAGTGGATAGCCATCAATTGGGAGTTAAGGCATTATGGGATGTGAGTGTGATGGAGTACTGTTGTACTGTAATGAATGATGAAGGACATGGTTTCAGAAAAACGTGGGAAGTAAGCAGAACCAGGAGAATAGTTTGCACATTAAGAGCAAAATGTTAACAATAATCAACTGTGAAAGACTCAGCAACTTTTCCATGACAATTCCAAAAGACTCATGATGAAAAATGCTATCCATCTACAGATAGAGAATAGATGAATTCTGAGTGCAGTTTTAAGCATATTTTCTCGTTCTCTCTCTCTCTCTCTCTCTCTCTCTCTCTCTCTCTCTCTTTCTCTTTCTTTCTTCCTTCCTTTCTTTCTTTCTTATCCCAGTATGGATAATGTAGAAATACATTTTGCATGACTTCATATTTATAATGGATGTCTTATTTCTTGCCTTTTCAACTGGGTGGGGCAGGGGGTGGAGGGAGAGAATTTAGAACTGAAAATAAAAAGGTTAAAATTTTTTAAGAGATAGAGAAAAGGTTATTGAATTTGACCACTGAGAAATCATTGATAATTTTGGAGAGAGCAATTTTAGTGAAATGAAAAGGTCAGAAGTAAGACTGTAAGGGGTTAAGAAAAGAGTGAGAGGAGGGAAAATGGAGACTCTGTTTTGAGGAATTTAACCACAAAAGGCGGAAGAGATACAGGAGGATAGTATAGAAGGACCAAGTGAGGATTTTTTTAGGATGGGGGGGACATGGGCATCTTTATAGGCAGTAGGGAAGGAGCCAGTACACAGGGAGAGATGGAAGATTAGGGATAGAGTGGGGATGACAGAGGAGGCAGTCTGTTTAAGGAGATGGAATCACTTGAGCAAGTTGAGGAGTTAGCCTTGGTAGGAAGTAAGGCCACTTCATCATGTGAGATAGGGGTGAATGAAGAGAGTGGGGCAGAAGGCACCTGAGTTACATGAAATGAGAAAAAGTGGGGAAAAGGGAGCTCACAGTGAATGGTCTCGATATTTTCTATAAAACGAGGCAGCTCAGCTGAGAAGGGAGGAGGAAGAGGAGGAAGAGGGAGGGCTGTGGAAGGTTTGCAGAGGGATAAAAAGATTTGGAAGAGCCACTGTAAGGAGTGGGATAGTGAGCTGATAAGGAGGTATATAGAAGGATTGCCTAGCAGCAGTGACGGCCCGGTTGAGATTGTGTAACACAAATTTGTCGTAGACCCGGTTGGCATGCTTTTGTGATTTTCTTCAGTTTCTTTCAGCAGCATGTGGATAGGAGTGAAGTTCTTTGGGGAGTGATCCAAGGCTGAGGCTTGTCAGGGCATAATCAGCAAAATGATAAGGGATCAAGAGAGGAAGACAATGAATTTGTTCACCAAAGGGTCAAGATGGGGAAAATACCTGAGAGTAGCTGGTGCAGGGGAGATGGCCTGTGGAGAATTCAGGGATCAAGGTGGTCTGAGGGAGAGAACCTGCTAAGCCCTCAGTCAGGTTCCAGACCAATCACAAGTATATAGACTTAGGCAGGAGGGTAAGAGGTTGGGATAGCCCATCCCTGCTGGTGGAGGTCACAAATCAAACTTGTTCCCTTCCCTTCCCTTAAGTATAGTACCTTGAACCCTTTTATTGTACTAAATCTCTTCCAATTCATAGGTGGTCCCTGATGGGCAATAGAGCTTGTGCCCAGGGGTAGCAAGTAGGGGAAACCTCAGGAACTTAAGCATTGGGTCACTGGGCCCATGGCCTAGTATTCAGAGTCAGAGCCTAATTCCAAAAACAAAAGATGAACCCAAGATCCTGCAGAGCATCCATGTGCATGCAGTGAGCCCCTATGAGAAAAGATTGGAACATCTTTTCTCCTCCCTTTCTCATAATCAGGACTTTTCAGCTTCAGACACCAGGGTCCTGGCTTCTTGCCCAGGGTGACATATTCCAAAGGCCCAGATCAAAGTCCTTTCAAATAGATCCCCCTCAGCCTGAACACTAAGCCAGCCCCTAGGGGTCCCAGGTTGGCAGAGCCTGCTCTAAGGCAAGATCAGCCCCCAATTCTGTTTAGCTTCCTTCTCAGCTGGGCGGGTCCAGCATAGGTCAGACTTACTCTAGCCCAAGCACTAACCCCTGTGGTAGAATGCAAGCAGGGGCAGATTCCATACAGACAGCCTGGCTCTGCCTGTCCAAAAGCCCATCTGTCTCTCTGTCTGGTTGGCACAGGTAGAAGGGATATTAGGTCAAAGCTGTAAGAAAACAAAACAAAATATCAGAGCTGGAAAAGACCTTGGAACACAGAACATGGAATTTCAAGGCATATTAGAAATAGACTATTAGAGCTGGGAGGGACTTTGATGACTTTCTGCTCCAGCCCCCTCATTTTAAAGATCAGGAAATTGAAGAAACAGGGGAAGGGACTTTGGAGAACCCTCCAAAGATGGCAACTGGGTTGGTAAAAAGAATGGGATCATGCTGGGCAAGGATAAGTTGAAAATATTTCTGCTTAGGCTGGAGAAGGGAAGCCACAATAGCTGCCTTCAAATATTTGAAGGGCCATAATATGAAACACGGGCACCTAGGTGGTGCAGTGGATAGAGTGCCAGGCCTGGAGTCAGGAAGACTCATCTTCTTGAGTTCAAATCCAGCCTCAGACACTTACTAGCTGTGTGACCCTGGGCAAGTCATTTAACCCTGTTTGCCTCGGTTTCCTCGTCTGTAAAATGAGCTGGAGAAGGAAATGGCAAACCACTTCAGTATCTTTGCCAAGAAAACCCCAAAGGAGTTATGAAGAATGGTAAAAAACTGACAATGACTGAACAAATGAAACAATGTGAGATAGGCATTAGATTTATTCTTTGTGAGGGTGGCTAGGTGGTACAATGAATAGAGCACAGAACCTGGAGTCAGGAGGACCTGAGTTCAAATCAGACCCCAGACACTTAAACACTTACTAGCTGTGTGACCTTGGGCAAGTCATTTAACCCCAATTGCCCTGCCTTCCCCTCTCCAAGAAGCAACAACAACAAAAAAAAAGATTTATTCTTTGTGGCTCCAGAGACCCCCTCACTAGACATTGTCAAGCTATGGCAGGACAACCACTTGGCAGAGAAGTGATAGAAGGGATTTTTGTTCAGCTCCTAGGTGGTCTCTAAAGCCCCTTCTAGTTCTGAGGTTCTCTGATCCTATGACTTCCCAAAGTTATACCAAGACTTATTGGCTGATCCAGGAGTAGAATATAGATTAGACCAGATTAACCTCATTTCCTTTTTTGACAGGGTTATTACTAGAATGAGTAATTCTGTTGACATAGGACATTTGGATTTCAGCAAAGTCTCTGGCAAAATATCTCATGCTGTCCTTGTGAATGATGTCCTCTTCATTAATTTTTCATTCATTCATTCACTCTTTCATTCATTCCTGCTATCCTTTTTGACATGATGAAGAACCATGACCTAGACAATAGTAGAATGAGGTAAAAGTCAGAACTTCTGGAATTGACCTTACACAGAGCTTTCCTTAATGATTCTATGTCAACTTGGAGGCCAGTTTCTAGTATAATTCCCCACGAATCTGTCCTCATTCCTATGGTGTTCAACTTTTATATGAATGATTTAGTTGATGTCCTAGAAGGCATGGTTGTCAGATTTGCAGATAACACAAGACTGAGGAACAGTTAACACAATGGTGGAAAGCCACAATCTGAAAGAGCTCAATGGACTAGACCAATGGGAAGAAATTAATAAGATAAAACTTGATAAGAGACATGTTAAGTTTTACACTTGGATTCTATAAGTTCACAAGATCAGGATGAGGGAGGCATGGCTAGTCAATGGTTCCTCTGAAAAAGATCTGGGGATTTTAATGGATTGCAAGTTCAGTATGTATCAACAGTGTCACATGGTAGCCAAAAAAGGTAGCCCATAGGGTTATAGTGGGTTCCCATGCACAAGATGGGCAAGCCTGGATAGATTGTGTGATCTGTATCTTTAATAGGAACATCCATAGAAACCACATTCCTGATCCATTGAGGTAGATGTATCCCAGATGGCATTAAGAGAAAGATGGTGTCCAGAACCAAGGAGGGTTCCTGGATAATCAGACCATATCTGAAGGATCACCTTCAGTTTTGGAGAAGATAGAGACAAAATGAAGCAGGTGTCCAGAAAAGTATGGTCAGGATGGTGAAAGAACTAAAGAAAATGTTATAAAAGAATTGGTTAAAGGAAATGGAAATGTTTAGCCTAGAGCAGCAGTTCTCAAAGTGTGGCATGTGGCTTTCTGGGGGTTCCCAAGATCCTTTCATGGAGTCTGTGAGATTGCATTTTAATAATATTAGTAAGATGTCATTTGCCTATTAAAATACTCCTCCCTTTCCCAACTACATATATGTAGAGGTCAGATTTTCTTCATATGTTTCAACTAAAGCAACACATCAAACAGGTTGAATGCAGAAGCAGATAGGGGAATCTGTCTTCAATTAAGCCAGACATTAAAGAAATTTGAAAAAAAAAAAAGTAAAACAATTCCATTCTTCTCACTAATTTGTTTTGGAAAACAGATGTTTTTCACAAAAATGTTATTTATGTTAACTTGTGGTGGGCTTATTATTGTTATTTTAATGAATTTATATTTTAAAATTTTACTGGTTTTAATTTCTCATGTGGTAAATATAAATAAATATGACCTATAGAAACAAAAGGTCTTAGGGGAGCCTCAATAATTTTTAAGGGTGCAAAGGGGTTTTGAGACCAAAAAGTTTGAGAAGCACTAGCCTAGAGAAGATTTGTGGGATGGGGGTGGGGAGCATGATATTTGTGTGTGTGTGTGTGTGTGTGTGTGTGTGTGTGTGTGTAAATGACAGCTGTCTTCATATATTTAAAGAGTTGAATGAGGAAGACAGTTTAGTTTTGTTTTATTGATCTCTAGAGGGCTAAAACAATAAACAATGGGATTGCAGCTTTGGAGAGGCAAATTTGTTTGATGACAAGAAAGCCTTCCCAACAATGAGGGTCCCAGAATGGTGTGGACTGCCTTGGGGTGTAGTGTGTTTCCCCTCACTGGCAGTCTTCAAGCAGAAGCTGAATAATCATTTGCCCAGGCCATTGTGGAAAGGATTAGGTAACTGTTGTACCAAAAAGCCTCTGAGGTCTCTTCCTGTTTTGATATTTGGTGATTTGGTTTCCTGTGGCTGTCTAGGGTCCCTTTTCTACTTAATATTGCCTACAAACAGTCACAGAATAGGGGGTTCCTAGCCCAATCCCCAGTTCGGGGAAAGCAGTGGCCAAGTCACCTGTCCCTCCCCTTATGTCCACCTGATGCTGGAAAAGGATGGGGGAGACAGAAGGAACCTAGCTTTGGCTGTCCCAGTTTCTCAGCTCCTTTGGGAGCTGCCAGTTGGAAGACAGGCCAGGAGACCTCAGCTGTCATCAGCCACTGGGACTGGGGAGACCAGATGGACTGTCTTTTCTCCTCCTATCTTCTAAAGGATGAAGAGATCCAGCAGCTGAGCCTTTGGGTAGGTGGGTGGGGTTCAGTCCCTTGCCTACGTTCAAAAAACGCCCGCTTGATGAAGGTAGCCTAGGGAAAGCCAACAGGAATTTGTAGAATCTGTATCATAAGAAGAATATTCTATGTTCTAAGATCCCTTAGAGCTTTGATATTCAATCTTTGAGAAGCCTAGTACAGTGAAAATTAGAGGTCCTGGGTTCAAATCCCATGTATCTGAAGGACCTTAGATGAGTCTTTTCACCCCCTTAGGTCTCAGTTTCCTATTGAGTGGACTAGACTGGAGAGCCTCTGAGTTACCTTTCAGTTCCACATTCTTTCCTAAGATCTAACCCCCAGGCCTCCAAGCGCTGACATCCCATATTCCAAGGTCCCTTCCAGCTCCTACATTGTATGTCCTAGGTCCCTCTCACCTCTGACATTCTGGGTTCTTGAGTTTCAGCTTTTCCCTTCCCTCCTAGCTCTGTGTTGACAGGTGCTCCTCACAGCACCTCAGCTGTGACATCCTATGTTCTAGGTTCCTCTCACCTGGGACATTCTGGCCTCTGGGTTCCAAGGCTCCCTCCCCCGCCCCAGGACAGCCTAGGCTCGGGGTCCCTCTCGGCTTGGACGCTCTGGGTCCTGAGGTCCCTCCCAGCTCTGACATTCGGAGATGCACCCCGCCCCGCCCCCCCACCCCGTACCAACCCCCCCCTCCCGCCCCTCCGAGCCTTTGGCTCCTCCCCCGGCTCCTTCCGGCGCGGCGGCGCGTGTGCCTGCCCCTCCCTCCCGGGGTCTGTTGGTCTGCTCCCCGCCTCGGGCTCCGGGCGGCCGGGCGGACTCCGCACTGCCCAGCTCTGCGCGGCCATGGACGGGCGGGCGGGCAGCGCGCGGCCCGGGGAGGGCCAGGGGCCACCCCCGGCTCAGCCGCCGCCGCCGCCGCAGCCTTCGCCGCAGCAGCCCCAGTGTCCGCCTAAGCCGGAGCCACCGCAGCCCGAACCGCAACCGCCGCCGCCGCCGCCGCAGCAACAGCAGCAGCAGCCTGAGCGGGAGCGGGAGCGCGAGCCGGGCCCGGGCGGCCCCGGGGGTCCCGGCAGCCCCGGGGGTCCGGAGCCCGCGACGGAGCCGGAGCCCGGCGGCCGGGCCCGGGGCAGCCTGGGCGCGCGGCCCGGGAAGCCGCCCCCCGGCCCGGCGGCAGCCAAGGGCAGCCCAAACGGCGAGTGCCGGCGCGGAGGGGAGCCTCCGCAGTGCAGCCCGGGCCCCGGCCCCGGCCCCGGCCCCGGCCCGGGCCCCCCGGAGGATGCGGCCGCCGCCGCTGCCGCAGCCGCGCGGGGCCCCAAGGTCTCCTTCTCATGCGCGCCCGGTTCCGGCCCTGCCTCGGGCCCCGGCTCCCCAGGGCCCGCGCTCAAGGCGGGAGACGAGGCGGGGCCCGGGGACTGCGACGAGGCCGGTCCCGGCGGGGAGGCACGGGGCAGCCAGGCCAGCTTCCTGCAGCGCCAGTTCGGGGCCATGCTCCAGCCCGGGGTCAACAAGTTCTCGCTGCGCATGTTCGGCAGCCAGAAGGCCGTGGAGAGGGAGCAGGAGCGCGTCAAGTCGGCGGGGGCCTGGATCATCCACCCCTACAGCGACTTCAGGTGCCAGCCGCCCGGAGCTCAGGGGCAGAGGGCTCAGTAGCGGGGGCAGGCCTGCAGGGGGAGCTGGGGGCGAAGAGGGAAGGGGCCTCTGGAGGTGGGAAAGGGGACCCTGCAGGAGGTTCTGGAGGTGAAGTGAGGGGGGGTGTCTGGGATTAGGAGGGGGGAAGTTTCAGGAGTACCCGAGGTGAGAAAGAAGAGGGGGCTGCTGGAGGGAGCGCTGACCTCTGGAGTCATAGAGTGGTATATTGTTTGGGGCGGGGAGGTCTAGGGATTGAGGGTCGGAGAGTGGCACATTGTACTGGAGGTCAAAGAGCAGCATATTGTATTTGGAGGGGGAAGGGTCCAGGGTTGGGGGTCGGGGGTCGGGGTAGCCGCATAGCAGGGGTGCAAACACGCCAAGATACCGGGATCTAGGAGAGATCCTAAGAGACCTGGGGAGTGCCTCTATGTGAGGAGGAGTGGGTGGAGAGGTCGGTGAAAAGGACGAATAGAGGGGAAGGTCAAGGAATTGGGAAGGCCCGGGTCTTTCTAGAGGAACCCGCCCAGCCCAGACGTGGGCAGCTAGGGCAAAGCGGGCACTGAGGAAGGACGGGGAAGGGGCGGGGGCAGCTGGGAGTGATTGGACGCCGGGACTCCCAGGTCGGGGTTTAGTAGGGGTGCGCCGACCTCAGGAGAAATGTTAGGGGTGGAGGAACAGAGCCTCAAGGACGCGGGTCTGAGAGCTGCCCTTCCCCTCCACCATGTTAGTCTGGTTTTGAATCAGAGAGAGAGGAGCCCCTGTCTCTGTTTTCTGTGTGTGACCATGTGTAATTGCATGTCTTGGTGAGGTGTATGTATATGTGAATGGGTGGTTTCGCTGTGAGTTTGCGTATCTGTGTGTGCATGTGTGTCATCTCTCTGTGTTGTTTGTGTGGTGTTGTGGTGTCAATATATGCCCATGTGTCGGTGCTGTCTGTGACACACTCAGATTTTTGTTCTGTAAGCTATAGACATAAAAAGTCTGCGAAAGCCTTCTCTGTGCTCTCAGTCATTCAGCACCAAGGACAGCAGCGGAGGCCACTTCACTTAAGAATCCTTAGCAGTCATAGCCTGCTCCCGCCCAAGTAACCACCTTCCTGCAACCGCAGGGCTGGGCCTTGGGCAGCTCCCCCCTCCTGCTGTCCTCTCTGCTTGCTGTCTTCTGTCCATCCCTGTCCTGTCCCTCTACCTACGTTTTTTTGCTTAAAGCCAGGTTAAAATCCTCCTAGATCTTGTCTCCTCCTCTCTTTTCTCCTATTTATATACAGATAGACAGTTCTAAGGGGATTCTGAGGATTGGGGGTCCAGAATAGGGAGAACAGGAATGCTTGGGCCCTGTTCTATTGTCAGTCCCTCTAGGCCTCCATCCCTACTCTGTTCAGAGGGCAGAACTTCATTCCTGTTTTGTCCCAATCCTACGGTTCGGTGAGCTGGGGAGAGGAGGGAGACATTGTGTTGTTGTGAAAAAGAGCAGAGGGTTTGAAGTCAGAAGATCTGGGTTTGGAGCATAGATATGCTACTTACTACCTGTATGACCTTGGGAAAGTCCGTTCTTTTTAGATCTGTAAAGTAAAGGAATTAAATCAGATTATCTCTACAATTCTGAATCCTGTGATTCAAAGGTGTAGGGAGAGGTTTATTCTTGTAGGGGCTGGGGGAGCGGGGTCTCAGAAACAATATGGAGGATTCCTTCAGTTGCCCTGGGGAAAGCAAATTCTTTCTGCTCCCCTTTCTTCAGGAAGGGGTCAGGCAGGACCCTTCCCCCGTTTCTTTAGTTATATTCTGAATCTAGGGGCATGTGTCTGATTTTCCCCTGGGGGGCAGGATGTCCCAGCTGCTCAGTTCTCTCTAGACAAACGTCATCTTGAGAATAGTGAAGGAATTATGGACCTAGGGAATATAGAACACTTTTGTTCTGGGCCAAATCATTCTTTTTCTTCAGTGTAGAAATCCACTCAAACCACTCTCCTCTGGGCCTCAGTTTGCCTTTCTACAAGTTGGATAAGGAAAAAATATGGATAGAATGCTTCCCTTTGGAGATGTCAAGAGGATGACTGACAGATGTCTGGCACTCCTTAGAGACACCAGCAGGGAGGGATAAGGAATTATTTCTTTTTTCAGAATGTTGTTTCCCCCCCCCCCCCTTCCCAAAGTAGGTCTGTCTCCAACCATCCGATGTGTGGGCTGAGCAGACGGTCCCAGTCCCACTTCAGGCTTTGGATGACTACTTAGGGTGAGGTCTATTCCTAGGGTAACTACTTATGGGCAGGGCTGATTGCCCTGAGGGACCTAGAGGAGTCCCTAGGGAATCGCCCTAGGGAAGAAGTGTTCTCTGAAAAGGAGGGGAGACCCTTCAATCTAAATCAGGGATGGGGAACATGCGTCCTTGAGGCCACATATGGCCCTCTAGGTCCTCAAGTGTGGCCCTTTGATTGAATCCAAATTTCACAGAACAAATCCTTTCATTAAGGGAATTTGTTCTGTGAAGTTTGGGTTTAGTTAAAGGGCTCTATACTCTAACATTCTGTCCTCTATATTCTAAGATCCCTCCCAGTTCTGACATGCTGTATTCTGAAGTCCCTCCCAACTCTGATCTCAACTGATTCACAGTGGTAGAGAATAGGAAAGGGAGTCCAGATGTACTGGACAGGTTAGATCTTTTGGTGACAGGCACTGGGGACATCAAGGTGTGGGAAGACCCTGAATCTTCCACAAGGAGACTTACATGTGCCTAATTCCTATGTTAGGAAGACTTCTGATTGTAAACAAAGAAGGACCCCCTAGACACAAGTCTCTTCCTTCCTGGGGCCAATGAGTAGGGCCATGAGAGAGAAGCCAGTCTCTGACTATTCAAAGGATTCACGAGGAACTCTGCCAGGTTCCCCAGCTCAGTGGAGCCAGGCCTCAGACTCAGGCATCCCGCCTCCTGGCATCCTCTCCTCCCGGCATCCTCTCCTCCCATCCTTTCCTCTCATTAGTCTACCTCCCTATAACTCCTTTTTTCTACACAGGTATTACATTTACTCATGTGTGTAAACACACACACACACACACACACACACACACACACACCACTTGCCTAGTATTTAGGGATGAGTGAAGGGGGTAAAGCAGGAAGACACAAGAGTAACCCTGTTGCTCTGGAGATGAAGGTGTACCCAAGAGTTTTGATATCCTCAGTACTGGAATGTGGGGATAGAGGTCTGGGTTAGGAATAAGGAGACCTGGGTTGTGATGATGGCTCTGTCACTGTGTGGCAAGTCTTTTCCTTTCTCTGGGCCTCAGTTTCCTGTTCTGTCAAATGAAGGTAACCCTTATCATCTCTGTCTCTTGTGTGATGTAGGAGATGGAGGATGGGAAATGACTTTGTAGACTGTAAAGTGTGCAGCACATGTATTGCTATTGTTGTTCTTGTGGTCCTGCCTTTCAGGAACTTATTCTCTGTGATTCTAGAAATGGAGGATCCTTAAGTCTACCCTTGATCTGGCCTGCTTCTGTTTAGGCCTTCTTCTTGGGTAGCACTTTGATGGAGTGGGGTGGGGCATTTACTGGCTCTAGCACTGCTGGAGAAGTCCATGTAGGCCTGTGTCTACCCAAATATCAATCTGTGCTTAGTAGTACCCCACCTCCTCCAGTAGACTATAGAAAGGGATCCATTACACACAGAAGAGCTCAGAGGGCCTTTAGAACCCAGGATGTCAGAGGAGGACCTTAGAATACAGAATTCGGGGTGGCTAGTTGGCGCAGTGAATAAGGCACCGGCACTGGAGTCAGGAGGACCTGAGCTCAAATCTGGCCTCAAATACTTAACACTTATTAGCCATGTGACCTTGGGCAAGTCACTTAACCCCAATTGCCCTGCCTTCCTCTCTCCAAAAAGAAAAAAAAATAAGGAAAAAAAGGAATACAGAATGTTAGGACAGGGAAGGCATTTAGAATACAGAGGAGAGAATGTTAGAATTAGAAATAGCTTAGGGTATAGAATATGGAAAGGCCTGAAAATAGAGAATGTAAGAATACCAAAATCATAAAGTACCCCAGACATTATCTTCTCCAGGGGATCTGTGATTTTTTCTTTTTTTAATGTTTAGATAATTGCATTTGGATATGATTTGGGAGGATAATTTTATGTACTTTGTTTTAGGTACTTAAAGATAAAGTTTTGAGCTACTGCTCTAGTCCTAGGTGGAGGAAGCTTTTCTGTGACATCCTTCATAAGCAGTCACTTAGCCCTTGTCCAAAGACTTTAGACAATGGCGACTTAGCTTGAGAAGGGATATTTTAGACAAATCAAGTTCCTTTGGGATTCTAGGTCCTTCTTGAGCCTCTGTGATCAGCTGGTTAGCAAAGGTTGAGTTGATCTTGGGTGGGTTAAATTTTCCCCAGATGGCTGCAGAGATCAGCCGATCACAAGGTCAGAGGTCAAACCAGAAACCTTATTTACAAATCCCTGGGAAATTAATTCCTGCATTATCATCCCTGGGATAAACCACAGAGCTGACATGAATCAGGAGTTAATGCTTCTCCCCCTCACCCCTTAGGTTCCAGTTCAAGGGAGGGGGAGGTGGGGACTTTAGAAATAACCCTATGGTTCTAAAGCTATGGGTTTTCAGAGGGCCTTATCTCCCCAAAGCCCCAAACTCCCTTCTTGTGGACAATTGTATTTTATATCTATAGCTTATCTGTGACTAGAATGATAGACCTATTTTTGAGATGAGGGAGATCAAAGCCCAGATTGATTAAGGGAGCCTTTCAAGGTCACAAGATCAATGGGTGGAACCATAACTAACAGGCATGACACTTAATCTACCTTCTTTCACATTCCCCACCCTGTCTCTTCCTGGGCTAATTTGCAACAGGTGGTGTGGGATTCTTATTTAAGCTACAGAAAACTATAATTCTCATACTTTGCAGGGGGCAATGAAGGAAAAGGGGAAAATCCTTGTTTCTTGAGTCTGAGGAGGTGGGTGGTAGCTTCAACTGCATTTTCTCCTCCTCCTTGAATGGCTAAAAGAGCCCCTGGGCAAAACCTCTCCCACCTCTTGTTGCTCATAGCCTGAGAGGCTGGCCAAGTGGTACCTGCCAGCAAGTTGCCCATCTCACTGGGTCAGAACAAGCCTCCCTAGGCTAATGATGTGCCTTCTGATTGTTCCAAGGTCTCCCAAGACACCACATGGTGAAGGAATGGAGCTCATTTCAGTGGTGGTTCTGAACCAGGAGCACTGGGACTTCCCATCCTAGGGATGCTAGCATGGCTGGACTATTCACTTTCTGCCCACACTCAAGGGTATCTTGCCAAAAATATTCCTTGGAATTTTCTGGTGCTAAGAAGAAGGTGGGAAATGGAGGGAAACTCCCAAATTATGAGTAGTAATTTTTGACCTCTGATCATTAAATTCTGATCTCAGATACCTAACCATGAATGATTCCTGGACCAGGCTGTGGTTTTTCTGATGCTTGGTTGGGGATCAGAAACTTGTCCCCTTTCAGTCACCTTTGGCCTTGAGCTGGGAAGATCTCTTTTATGTGGCTAAACAGTGTCCTTAGGGATAAGAAATGGCTCTGACTCACATCCCTTGCCTCAAGAGGAAGGGGTGTGTGTGTGTGTGTGTGTGTGTGTGTGTGTGTGTGTGTGTTTCCTACACTTCTCTATTTCTCTTTGCCTATAGGATCTCAGATCTGAAAGGGACCTTAGAATCTTGCCTCTTCATCTTTCAAATGGGTAATTAAAACCCCAAAGTAGAAAGAACCTTGCCTGTGGTCACACAGTGAGTCTGACAAAGCCAGGCCTTGAACTCATACTTTCTGACTGCCTGTCCAGGGCTCTTTCCCCCATGCCAATGTGCCTCTAAGTTTAGCAGTAGGAGGGATGAGATCTCAGTGCTGGAGCCAGGATCTCCAGCCTGGGGCTGGTTGGTTTGGCAGTGACACGGGTACTTGCTTGGGCATGGCTCAGATCCAGGGCTGCTATGGGCCAGCTGAGGACACTTGAGAAGATGGAGTGGCTTTGCCCAGTTGAGGCAGGGATTTTGGTGGAAGACACCTGAGTCCCAGTGCCTCCCCTGATACAGTGGCAGCATCAGGAACTCTCCATAGTCATGGAGGGGAGCAAGATGGCCAGTCATCGCATGTTAAATCTCGGGGCAGGACCCTCCTTGATCTGAGGTGTCAGTCCTGGTCTGATATGTTTTTAGGAAGTAGGGGTTACCAGGGGTCTGGTGATCCTGTCATGTGAAGATTTGGGGGTAAAGGGCAATGACTGTTGTCTTTAGGTATTAGAAAGGCTGCCTCCTAGAAACTTCTGCTTGACCCCAGAGACTAAGAAGTGTGCAGGATTCGCTGAATCATATCTTGGCTTAATGTAAGGAAAAACTTTCTAACAATCTAAATTGTCCCAAAGTGGGAAAGGCTGCCTTGGGAGATTGTGATCTCTCTGTCATGGGAAATCTCATTCATGCCTAGCCCCAGGTGGAGGTGGGGGTGGGGGTGGGCTAATTTGGGCTTGAAGGCAGCAAAGATGGGAAAATCAATGAGAGAGCTGGTGTTGGAGGGGAATGGGGATGGAGGAAGATGAGGGCTTAATGGGGGGGAAAAGGATCAGTGAGGGAGATGAGGGGACTTGATGCATTCCAGGTCCCCTCTGTGGCTAGGAGCTGACCCCAGGGCCTTGGGCAGGAGGAGGAGGAAGCCTGGCTCCTGACTCATCTTGCAGGCTTGCCTTTAAGGAATCCACACAGTGGGAGCACTGGGGTATTAACCTGGAATGAGCAGGACAGAAAACCTTCCTGAATCCCCCTCCTGGTTTTTAGCTTTGCTAAGGGAAAGTATGAGACTTTCCTGGGCCTCCTTGCCCTTGCTGGCCGCCTGTGACCTTGCAACATCTTGGGAAAGTCATGGGGAGGCAGGGAGCATGGGGACTAAAATGGGTCCTTGAGAGGTCAAGATCTAAGGCACAGGATTATTGGGGGCTTATTCCTTTCTCCCCCCAGCTTCCATACCAACAGAAATGCTGAAATCTGCTTGGTGGAATGTTTGAAGCCAAGACTGCCTTTCTGGGGAAAATCTACCCAAATCCTCTGCCTCCCTTTTTGGCCCTTCCAAGCCCCTCCTGGGTACTTCTTGCCACCTTTCCAAATCCCACCCTGTTGCTTTATAGACTACTGAAAGTCCACTGGAAAGACATCCTTGGCTCCTAGTCTTGTGCCCTCCCAACTTCCCACCCAACTGGAGGGAGCTATTGGAGATGGTCACGACTCCATAAGAAAGTGGCCCCTTTTTCTCTGGGCCTCAGCTTTTCCATGAGGAGGGTGGACCTGCTGATCAGTAAGGTCTTTCCCACCTATGAAATTCAGTTCTTGATAGATATTATTGAGGGGTTCTGGACCTAGGGTCTACAAACTTTAAGTTGGAAGCACACACTTTTGAAAAGGGACAGGACCAAAGTAGAGAATAGAACAAGTAGGAGGTGGGATAGGAGGGAGGGAAATATAGTCAGTCTTCTGCAATATATCTACTATGGTAATGTTTTGCATTAGCTACACATGTACAACGTAAATTGAATTGCTTATCTTCCCAGTAATGTTGGGTGACTGGGGAGGAAGGGAATGAATCTGGAATTCAAAGTTTTAAAACCAAATGTTTAAATATATATATATTATTATTATTATTAATACTATTTTACATGTAATTGGGAAATAAGAGGAGGGGATATCCTGGGGGACTGCTATTTTGGGGAGGTGGGTAGGGGAAAAACAGGGAGAAAATTTGTAACCCAAAATCTGGCGGAAAATTTAAAAAAATAAAATAAAATTTTTTATAATTGGTTTCCTTTGTAATTCTATGTATTTTATTTTATGCCTTTAAAAACATTAGTCCAAGGAGTCCATAGGCCTCTCTAGACTGCCAAAGGAGTCCATGACACAAAAGAGGTCAAGCCCTGTTTAGACTAAAGATGGAAGGGCCTTCAGTGGTCCTCTGGAACAGCCTTGCTCTTGGTACAGGAATCACCTTCATGGCTTTCTTAGGGAGGCTCACCTGGTCTCCACTTGGATGCCTCCAGTAATGAGGAGCGCTCTCGCTCTCTCTCTCTCTCTCTCTCTCTCTCTCTCTCTCTCTCTCTCTCCCCCCCCCATTTCCCTCTTTTTCTCCCCCTCCTTCTCCCTCTCTCTCTCTCCTTCTCCCTCTCTTTCTCCATTCTTCTTTTGACCAGTTCTAATTGTAAGAAGTATCTAGAGTTCTGGACCAGCAGTCTGATATCAGGGTTCTGTTCCTAGCCCTTCCATTTATTTATTTTGGGGCTTTGAGCAATGTCCTTTCCCTTTCTGTGCCTCAGTTTCCCTGTAAGGGTTGTCTCTCACTACCCTTCTAGCTGTCATATTTTATGGGTTTGTGTGGGAGTGGAGGGAGCTTCTTCTCAGAGACAAGGGGTAGACAGGGTTAGAAATGGAATTGGAGCCTTGAATGCTATGACCAACTGCCCCTTTCCCTGGTCACAGGTTCTACTGGGACTTCACTATGCTGCTATTTATGGTGGGGAACCTCATCATCATTCCTGTGGGCATCACCTTCTTCAAGGATGAGACCACAGCACCATGGATAGTGTTCAATGTAGTCTCAGATACCTTCTTCCTCATGGACCTGGTTCTAAACTTCCGCACTGGCATTGTCATAGAGGACAACACCGAGATCATTCTAGACCCCGAGAAGATCAAGAAGAAATATCTGCGCACGTGGTTCGTGGTGGACTTTGTGTCCTCCATCCCTGTGGATTACATTTTCCTCATTGTGGAGAAGGGCATTGACTCGGAGGTCTACAAGACTGCCCGCGCCTTACGCATTGTCCGGTTTACAAAGATCCTCAGTCTCCTTCGCCTGCTGCGCCTTTCCCGCCTCATCCGATACATCCACCAATGGGAAGAGGTGAGGTCCATGGCTTGGTTGAAGGGGTTTGGCACCTCAACTTATTGGGGAGCTGAAGCTGCTCCCAGGTCCCTGGAGGAGAGAGGAAGAAAACAGAGTGAAAACACTCCTTCCCTCTCCCTCCTTCCCTTCCTTCCTTCTTGTCTCCTTTCTGTGGTCCTTGGTAGACTTTCTTTCTTATTCCTTCCTTCTCATCCTCCCTTCATCTCTTCTTCTCTTTCATATGCCTTCATATTTTTAATGCTTCTTCCCTCCTTCCCTAGCTTTCTCATTTCTTCCCTCCCTAACTTCTTCCTTTCCTTCTTTTCCTTTACTCCTTCATTCCTCCATTCCTCTCTATTTTCCTTCTTTCCTCCCTCTTCTTTGTTTCTTACTTCTGTTCCCATCTCTCTCTATTCCTCTCTCCCTTCCTCCATCTCTCTCTCTCTTTCCATGGCTTTCTTCCCTTGATCCCCTTCTTCCTTCCTTCTTTTCTTTCTCTTATTCCCCTCTCTCTTCATTCCTCTTTCCTTTTCTCTATCCCTTTCTCTCCTTCTTTCTTATTCAGTCCCCTTTCCCCTCCCCCCATTCTTTTGTATCTCTCCCAAACATTTGTTAAGACCTTACTGTGTGCTGGGCTGAGCTGAGCCATTCACAAAGACAGATAAGCTCCTATCCCTACACAGTCTAGCAGGGACATAAACTATATCCCACAGATAATTATAATTATGATCACAAGTCATTGCTCCCATTTTGATGCCATTTTATGGTTTAATGGATATTAATAATAACAGCAGCTCCTGTGTCTCCAGGCCAGACCGGGCCTCTAAACCCTTTAGCCTTTAGTAAAGGGCTTGACCTGCAACCACCCTGAGAAGCAGGTAGCATAAGCATTTTACAAATGAGGAATCATTTGGTGAAATTAAAGCCAGGATTTGAATTCAGGTCTCCTGACTAAATTCAGGGTTCATTCCACTGAAGCAGCAGTAGTCAAACTGTGAGCAGAGGCTGTGGGGAATCTGAGGGCTGATCCGATCCTAGGTCAGTAGGGGAGGGAGTGGGGGGGAGGGCCAGGGAAACTTCCCAAAGGAGATAGCATTGGAGCTGGGTCTGCAAAAATGGGAGGCCTCTCTGTTGGGAGACTGAGCCCATCCAAGGATCTGTCCCCTCAAGCCTGACTTTGTCCCTTCCCTCCCAACCCCACTACAGAGCTCTGTGTGTGTGTCTCTGGATGAATAGAAAAGGGCAGGGGGGGTGTCTAGTGGGAAACGGGGGGGTATGTCATGGCTCTAAATAGCCTGGTGTGTTTGAGGTAGGGCTGTTCCTCTGTGTGTGTGTAGGTGTTGGGTGTCTAGCCAGGGGGTGTGACCAGGCTGTAAATAGTCTGTGTGTGTGTTTGGAGAAACACAGAGGGCTGGACTGGATGGGAGAATGAATAGGAGGGGGTTGCTCCTCCTGTCTGGGCATTTGTATCTCCTTGGCCACCTCTGGGTGTCTGTGTTGGTCTCTATGTCTCTACTAGGGATCTCTGTCCCTGTGGGTGTTTCTCTCTGACTTCTGACTTTAGGTCTTTTTCTGGGTGCTGTTTCTCTCCCTAAGTCTCTCTATCTGTCTCTCTCTCTCTCTCTCTCTCTCTCTCTCTCTCTCTCTCTCTCTCTCTCTGTTTCTGTCTCTGCATGTCTGTATGTATTTCGGAGTCTTTCTCTCTGCATATAAGCAGGAGGGTGGGCCTGACTGGGTGGGGGGAGGGAGTCTATGGATGGCCTATCCTTCCCCTTTCTGTTCTGGCACTTGAGAATGCTAAGTCCTAGTCTGATAGACCCAGGAGCCCTAGTTAGGTTCTAGCTTCACTGGTTCCATGTGTGGCTTGGGCAAGTGCTCTCAATTCTCCCATCTGGAAAATGGGCATTGAATGACACCTGCTCTGTCTAGACCACACCCTAGAAAACAAATAGGATGAAGGGGTGGGGGGTAAAGGTGGGGCATACCTTCTTTCTCCTTCACTGGTTCCCTTGAACCCCTGCCCCCAGATCTTCCACATGACCTATGACCTGGCCAGCGCCGTCATGCGCATTTTCAACCTCATCAGCATGATGTTGCTTCTGTGCCACTGGGATGGCTGCCTCCAGTTCCTGGTGCCCATGCTACAGGACTTCCCCAAAAACTGCTGGGTCTCCATCAACGGCATGGTGGTGAGTCCTCCCCCATACCTCCTGATCCCTGATCGGGACCCACAAAGCAAACAAAAAAAATCAAAAATGCAAAAGCTCCCAGTCCTCAGGTCCCGAGCTGGATGTCCCAGGCTCCTCTGCCCCACTCCTCTCCCACCCAAAAAAGACCCCTCCAAACCCCTCCTGGTCCCTGAGCCTGGCCCTGCAGGTCTCCCAGCTTCACTAACTCATCCCAGGCTTGTGTGGGGGCAGGGCCTGGGGCCTGGGCTGGGGGGAGTGGGGGTAGGCAGCCTGGCCAGGAATGCAGAGGAAGGGAGCAAAGGAAGGAGTGTCCGAGAAGGATCTGGGAACCAGGCGCCAGCTGCAGCCATTGTTCTCGAGCCCTACACACAGGGGACAGTTTTCCTGAATGGCCTCCCCCCACCCCCATCCCTGGAGCAGGGCAAATGAGGACACTGGAGGGAAAAGCTCCTCAGGAACACAGCTGCAGGGACTGGGGAGGGGCCGATCCACCTCATCCTTGACCCCTTCCCAGTCTCTCTTCCTCCAGCCACTCACCATGTCCTCTTTTCTCTGACTGGCCCTCCTTTAGCTTCCAGCCTCCGTCCCTGCCTCCAGCTGTTTCTCCAGCTTTGTGGTTTTTCCTCTCTCTGTTTTATAGAACAGAGAATGTCAGAGCTGCAAAGAACATAGAATTAGCTGCTTAGAACATAGAATTCAGAGCTGGAAGGGCCCTTAGAATCGAGAATATCAGAACAGAGGGGAACTTTAGAACACAGAATGTCAGAGCTGGGACGTCTCCTAGAACACAGAGTGTCAGAAATGATAAGTATCATAGAATGTATAAAGTCAGAACTGGGAAGGACCTTAGAGAGAATTGAATCAACCTCCTCATTTGACAGATGGGGAAACTGAGGCCTAGAGAAGGGAGGGGTCTTGCCTGGAGTCAGTCGATAAGGGACAGAGCCATATGGAGATAGGTCTGTGACTGAGATGGAATATGTGGACTGGAAGACAGGGCTGTCAAGAAGGGGGGTTGCGGGTGGATGGCCGTGGGGCCTGGCAGGAGGCAGAGCCCTTGTGGCAGCCTCCCCATGACAGGCTCTCCCCCTGCTCCTGCTTTAGAACCACTCCTGGAGTGAGCTCTACTCCTTCGCCCTGTTCAAGGCCATGAGTCACATGCTCTGCATTGGTTATGGGCGCCAGGCTCCGGAGAGCATGACGGACATCTGGCTGACCATGCTAAGCATGATTGTGGGGGCCACCTGCTATGCCATGTTCATTGGCCATGCCACGGCCCTCATCCAGTCCCTGGACTCCTCTCGGCGCCAGTATCAGGAGAAGGTGGGTCTGGGTGAGTGGTGTGGGGGGTAGGAGTGGGAAGGATGGTAGAGGTGGGGCCCCAACCTCAGGGGGTCACAGTCTGACCCTTCAGAAGCCACCTTTTCAGAAATAATCTGGGGCAGGTCAGATCCCAGGGTTTGGCACCATGGACAGCGCCCACCCCCATTCCCCAATGATGTTTCTAGAGAGCTTTAGAGTCTGCCCAGCGTTTTATTTACATTCTCCTATGTGGGCTTCATGACAACTCTGTGAAGCAGGTATGAAGATGTTGTCGCCATTTTAGTGATGGCAATGGAGGCACAGAAAGGTCAAGCTAGTTTTTCTGAGGTCACAGAGCTGGTAAGTGGCAAGGGCAGGTTCCTGACTCCATGAACTGTTCTCTGGTCATGAAATCGTTGAATGTTGGTCAAGAGAATGGTCTGATGTTCCAGGCAACCCTACTCCCACCACCTTCTCACTACAGCAGGCTCCCCGTTTTGTTCCCAGCAATGGGGAGAGACTGCAGTGCGTCATCCACACTCTCAGTCAGGGGTCAGGCATGCCGATGGGATGCTCACTTGGGACCAGTATTCCAGGGGTGGGGTGGGGACAAGGGATGAGGAATGTCTCAGCTGGTCCTCAGGCTGGGGCTCGAGGCAAGAGCTCCCTCCTAGCAGTGCCCAGGGGTGCCAGCCGGGGTGAGCTCCAGCCTGAACCTCTTTGCCTTCATGCCTTCCCTAATCATACCTCCCAGCTCATGTTTGGGCATCATGCCCACTCTGGTACCTCCCAAACAGAAGCTGATGGTCCATCGCACCCAAACAATGAGGGGGTGGCACCACCCGGTCAGTCATCACGGGTTCTTGGTGACCTCAGGGAGGCTGCAGCTGGGGCCAGCACTGGGCATGGGGGGGGGCAGGGAACAGGAAATGCTTGGGCATCCCCCTGACTCCTGGCACTGCCTGTCACCTCCAGGCGGCCAACATAGATGCCCGTCTTGGCAGTTTCCGGTAATGTCCAGGCTTGAGCTCTTATTCAGAAACTTCTTAAGTGGGTGCCTGGCTCCCTGTGGGCCTAGTCCTGACTTAGACTCTTGGTTTTTCCTACCCTTTTTCAGGACGGAGATTCCTGGAAATATCCCATGGGAAGGCCTCCCTCACAATGAGGAGTAATACAGCTTGAGAGACTGAGAGACTTGAGAGAGGGTCTATCTGGTCATTCCCTCCCCACCCCATACACACTTTACAGCTGAGGACACTAAGGCCCAGGGGAGATTAGGTCACTTGCCCAAGGTCACACAGCTAATGGGAGATGTGAGATTTAAACCCAGGCACAATGACTCCAAACCCAGTGGACTTACCACTACACAACTGCCCTTGGGGTTGTCCTTCCTCCTGCTCCCCTCTCACTCTTCCCAACTATTACTTGGGCTGATGCATGAGAGGCATGAAAGGGAGAATTGTGAATCTGAGTTCAGACCAGTGCCCCCCAAGGCAGCTGAGAACTGGACACAGAGTCAGGAAGGCTTCCTAGCTGTGTAATCCTAAGCAAGTTACCTAGCCCTTAGCTTGGGTCTCTTCATCTGTACAATGGCCCTGATGTTGGCAGAATCCAGTGAGATATAGCCTGAAGGCCCTCTTGGCTGTCAGGGGATGGTGCCAGGGGCTGGCTTGGGCAGCATCAGCACCAGGGGGTGGGTGGGGCTGGCCAGGGAGAGGCAGGCCCTGACCACTCTCTTTCTGTCCCCGACCCACAGTATAAGCAAGTGGAGCAGTACATGTCTTTCCACAAGCTGCCTGCTGACTTCCGGCAGAAGATTCATGACTACTATGAGCATCGGTACCAAGGGAAGATGTTCGATGAGGACAGTATCCTGGGGGAGCTGAATGGGCCCCTGCGAGAGGTGAGGCTCTGAGGATTCGGAGACAGCCGCCGTGGGTGGACATGGGCTGGGGGGAGGCTGGCGCCTGGCATGGAAAGGGCATGCCTCGCCCCTGGTCTCCATCATCATCCCCCCTCATCACCTGGAGCAGCTTTCCAGGTCCCAAATATCTTCTTCCCTGTGACTTCAAGGAATCCTAGGATCCTTTATCTAGAGGTGGAGGCCTTCAAGGCCATCTATCCCAGGAAAATGAGGTGACTGGTCCTAGGTCACACAGATAGGAAGCATCAGATGATTTAAAACCCAGGTCCTCTGACTCGAGCCCAGAGAAGTGTCCTACTGTAACCCCCTTGGGAGAGAAGCCAGACAAGGGGTATTCTTTCCCAGTTTGTTTATTTATTTATTTATTTGCTTTTGTTGTTGTTGTTTTGGAGGAGGGAAGGCAGGGCAGTTGGGGTTAAGTGACTTGCCCAAGGTCACACGGCTAGTAAGTGTTAAGTGTCTGAGGCCAGATTTGAACTCAGGTCTTCCTGACTCCAGGACTGGTGCTCTATTCACTGTGCCACCTAGCCGTCCCCATTCTTTCCCATTTTAAAGATTAGGAAATAGGCTGAGAAGTAAAGTGACTTGAATGAGGTCACATAGCAGAGATCATAATAAAAATAACACTCTCATAGCTCACACTTATAGAGCACCTGCTACAGGTCACACACTGTGCTAAGGACTTTACAGGTTTATCCCAGGTGATCCTTGCCACAAGCCTGGGAGGTAAGTGCTGTCATTATAGCCTATTTTACAGTTCAGGAAACTGAGGCAGATGGGTGGCATGGCTTGCCTAGGTCACAGGGTTAGTAAGGATTTGAAGCCAGATTTGAACTCGTCTTCCTGAATCGGAAGTTATGTATCCTGTTTGTTTTGCCACCAGGGCCTCAAACCCTGATTATCTGGACCAACTCATAGCCCAGGGCTCTTTTCTCACTACCCCT
Organism: Gymnobelideus leadbeateri; assembly: GCA_011680675.1. NCBI lineage: Eukaryota > Metazoa > Chordata > Mammalia > Diprotodontia > Petauridae > Gymnobelideus > Gymnobelideus leadbeateri. The sequence continues at coordinate 1,195,574 of WOXC01012492.1, read as the reverse complement.
CACTACTCCCCCTTCCTCTTCTCATCCATCCTGCCTTCCCCTTCTGACTTCTTCCCCATTCCCTTTCTTTGCCTTTGACCAGGTCATCCCCTGGGTCCAGGAAGGCTCTCCCTGCTCTCTGCAGCCTCCTGGGACTTCCACCTCCCTTCAGGGTTCTGTGTAGGACCCTCTCCTATAGGATGCCTTTCCTGAGTCTTCCCAGTTGAAAGAGTACCTTTTCCCCAAAAAAACCCTTTGTATTTACTTGAATATATGCATGTGTATGTATGTATGTATGTGTATCTATATATGTAAGTATATGTGTGTGTGTATGGAGGGAGGGAGAGAGAGAAACAGAGACAGAGAGACACAGAGAGTCACAGAGAGAGAGAGAGAAAGAGAGAGAGAAACAGAGGCAGAGACATACAGAGAGCCAGAGAGAGAAAACCAGAGAGAGAAAGAGACAAGAGAGACGGAGACAGAAACAGAGAAAGAAAGAGAAACAGAGAGAGAGAGAGAGAGAGAGAGAGAGAGGGAGGCAGAGACAGCATAGCATAGTGGGTAGAGAACTAGACAGGGAACCAGGGAGCCCTGGGTCTGAGTCCAGCCTTTGACACATACTGACCGTGTCACCCTAGGTAAGACACAACCTCTCAGTGTCCAGCAACTCTCTGAGGCAATGGTTCCCAAACTTTAGTCCCAGGACTCCTTTACACTCTTAAAAAGTAATAAGGACCCTTTAAGTTCCTCAAGAACTTTTGTTTATATGGGTTATAGCTGTTGATATTTACCACATTAGAAATTAAAAGGTCTACCAATCATTTTGACCTTGTAGACCCCCTGAGAGACTCTCATGAGCCCACCCAGGGTCCCCAGAGCACACTGAGAAGAAATGCTCTTAGACTATTAGTTACAGAGAAGGTACTGACCAGCCTTGATGGAGGGACTTTCCTCAACCAGGATTCCTTATACCAATGAAACTCCAGGCTTACACCCTTCCCCTACATTTTGTATTAACTTGTCTGTGTATGTATTGTCAGGTTCCCTTTTTTCCTCAGTAAACTATAAGCATCATGAGGGCAGGGGCCTACGCTGTCTATGCCTGGCACTTAGTAGGCTCTGAATACATTCTCCTTGAATTAAATTAAATGCCCCCAGCCCCTGTCCATCCCCCCTCCCCCTCTCATGCTGCCTGGCTAGGCTTGACTCCTACTCCCCAAGGCCACATGCCCCCTGCCCTCTCTGACGACCTTGTTCTTCTGTCTTTGTGCTCATAGGAGATTGTGAATTTCAACTGCCGGAAGCTGGTGGCCTCCATGCCTCTCTTTGCCAATGCAGACCCCAACTTTGTCACAGCTATGCTGACCAAGCTCAAATTCGAGGTTTTTCAGCCAGGGGACTACATCATCCGTGAGGGTACCATTGGCAAGAAAATGTACTTCATTCAGCATGGTGTGGTCAGTGTCCTCACCAAGGGCAACAAAGAGATGAAACTCTCGGATGGCTCCTATTTTGGGGGTGAGTGTCCCTGGAGAGAGTCTGGGGATAGTCCCTTCCCCCCACACTGTATTCCTTGGGCAGGGCCACCCCCAGCAGGAAGATGGTTCGCCAATACCCTGGGGCTGGGTGGGACCTCAGAACACTGCCCCATGCAGAGGTCTGTCTGCTTGGGTGCCTCCAGGAACGAGAGATTTACTCTCCTGAGGCTGTCTATCCCATGGTGGGACAGCTCTGATCCTTAGAAAGGTCTTTCTTCTGTTAAGAAACAAGCTGCCTATCTGTAACATACAGAATTTGAGAAATGAAAGAGATCTGAGGAAGCATCTATTCTGATGGGGGCATGGTTCCCCTTATTTAACACCCCAATGTGGGGGCCTTCAACCTCTGTTTGGGCATATCCACTGACAGTGACCTTTCACTGCTGTTCCATTGTGTTCCATTTGAGACAGATTTCTTTGACCTTGAGCCCAAAACTCTGTGATGATTAAAAAGGTTCAAGAGGCATAGTTTCTGGGTAATTTAATCTTTCAGAGGATGGTCATTTGGCTCTTAGACCAAAGACAATCATGGCGGCTGACTCAGTTCATATACCCTTCAAAGAGTAAGTGTTCCTGAAGGGTAGCAATCAACTCTGATTAGTTAACACAATAGGAGATGAGCTATATTAAAGTAAGGGGCTGAGTGACATCATGTCACCCTTGGACAGAGAAACTCCCCCTATACTCAGACCACCCCCAGCCTTGGGCTCTCTAGACAAAAGGATTATGTTTCTCCCCTTACACCCTTTAACTTAAGGGTTCATTCATTCATCCAACTTTAGTTGAGAAGATACAGTGGATGGAGCACTGGGCCTGGAGTCAGGAAGACCTGAGTTCAAATCCCCAACCTCAAATCCCCTTACTAGCTATGTGACCCTGGGCAAGTCACTTAACTGCTATCATCCTTGGTTTCCCCACCTGAAAATGGGGATTATAATAACACCTACCTCCTATATGAAGATACTTGTAAAATGCTTGGTAAACCTTAAAGTGCTAGCTATAATTATTATTATTCAAAAGCATAGTGTAGAAGTCAGCATACTGGGCTTGGAGTCAGGAGGTGTAGGTTTGAAATCCTACCTCCTATTACTAGTTAGCTGTGTGAGCCAAGGCTATTTGGCCTGTTTAATCATCTCTAAATTGGGAAGAGTCATAATTTTATTCCGTACCCCACAGGGTTGTTGCAAGGACAGCACTTCAAAGCATTCTCTGTAAATGTGAGTTATTATTATTCTGCCAACATTTGTTAAGCACCTACTGTATATAGATCACTGTGCTCAGTTCTGGAGAGTATAAAGACTCCTCCAAAGGACCTTACCCTCTAATGGAGGAGTGGGAATACAGAAGATAAAATATAGATAAAAGGGAGAAGAAGGAATCTGGAGTTCTTTTAATACATCTCAGGCCTGAAAAGTTCACCTGTTTCCCTGCCTGGGCCAATGTACCAACAGACCCCTTCCCCTCTAAAAAAAAAAGTTGTCCCAGAATTGTCCACAAAACTTGAAGGAACAGGAACTAGTGTCTAGAAACACTGCAGAGAAGAGAGTGGCCTTTGTGTCCCACCAGGCCTGAGATCCCAACCCTAATGACTGACAAGAGGTTTGGAGGATTAGGTCTCCAATGCACCTTGTAGTATCATGTTATCACTGGGTGCTCCCCATTCCTCTAGGCCCAGAAGCATGAGATCATCAGGGATTAGCTTGGAGTTGGGGGTTTTGGCCTTCATCTCAGTCCCTGCCCCAGCCCTGGCTTCTCCTCCTAGTTTTCCTATCCAGCAGGGCTCCAGAGGCCCATCTCCAGAGAACTTCAGAAGTGAAAGTAGTCTTGGGATTTCTGGGGACCTTTGGGGGGCTCCACCACAGGGTACTGTGGGGGTACCATCATTCTCATTTCCCCCAACCTCCTCCATCACTAGTTCTGAAGCCGAGCTGGGGGTGACCCGGGATCAAGGGGGCATGGGAAGGGATGGGAAGACCCACACTGACAGTTTCTTGGGGCCCCTGCAGAGATCTGCCTGCTGACCCGGGGTCGGCGAACAGCCAGTGTCCGGGCTGACACCTACTGCCGCCTCTACTCCTTGAGTGTAGACAACTTTAATGAAGTACTGGAGGAGTATCCCATGATGAGACGGGCCTTTGAGACCGTGGCCATTGACCGACTTGACCGGATTGGTTAGTAGAGAGCTGAGGGAGGGAGGGCTGGGAAGGGAAGAATAAGGGGGTCAGAGGGTATGGAGCCTGAGTGAGGGTACAGAAGGGTCATGAGATGTCAGAACCAGGAGAGCCACTAAAAAACATCTATAATGGAAGCAGTTTTACCACATAGAATGTCAAAGCTGGGTGGAAGGGTCCTGGGAACATGGGATTTCCAACCTGGGAGGGCCCTTAGAACCCAGGATATCAGAGCTGGGAGGGCCCTTGGAACAGAGGTCAGAGCTGGGAAGGCCCTTAGGACCCAGGATGTCAGAGCTGGGGGGGCCCTTAAAACCCAGGATGTCAGAGCTGGGAGGGCCCTTAGAACCCAGGATGTCAGAGCTGGGGGGGCCCTTAGAACCCAGGATGTCAGAGCTGGGGGGGCCCTTAAAACCCAGGATGTCAGAGCTGGGAGGACCCTTAGAACCCAGGATGTCAGAGCTGGGGGGGGGGCCCTTAGAACCCAGGATGTCAGAGCTGGGAGGGCCCTTAGAACCCAGGATGTCAGAGCTGGGAGGACCCTTAGAACCCAGGATGTCAGAGCTGGGGGGGCCCTTAGAACCCAGGATGTCAGAGCTGGGGGGGGTCCTTAGAACCCAGGATGTCAGGGCTGGGGGGGCCCTTAGAGATCATATGCTCCAGTCTCATCATCTTACAGAGGAGAGATTAGTCCCTAAAAGGCAAAAGGATTCTCCTATCGCGAGTCACCTTTGAACCTGGGTCTCCTCTTCCCTGAATCCCCTGCCTCCTGGGTACTTTGTGGAGTGAGATTGCCCTGCCCTGGGAGGACCTGGGGACAGTGCTCCAGAGGCCTCCTGTCCTCACCCCCACCCTTTCTCTCCTCCCCTCCCAGGCAAGAAGAACTCAATCCTTTTGCACAAGGTCCAACATGACCTGCACTCGGGCGTCTTCAACAACCAGGAGAATGAGATTATCCAGGAGATTGTGAAGTATGACCGGGAGATGGTGCAGCAGGCTGAGCTAGGCCAGCACCCTGGGCTTTACCCAGCAGCCCAGCCCCAGGTCACCTCGGCCATCGCCACTCTGCAGCAGGCGGTTGCCATGAGCTTCTGCCCGCAGATGGCCAGTCCTCTGGTGGGACCCCTGGCGCTGAGCTCCCCCCGGATGATGTACGCCCAGGCCGTCCCCAGTCCCTTCTCAGTCTCACCCATTCTCTTCCAAGCCCCTCCACCACCTCAGCCCCCTCCTCCCCCGGCCACAGCCAGCCCCCCCTCACAGAGCCCACGGGCTAGCCGGACCTTCCCATATGGGGCCAAGGGCGAGTCAGGTTCCCAGCTCTCGCTAGGCCCAGCCCGAGCCCCAGGCTCACCCCAGAGGCCCACTGCCCACAAGAGCACACAAGCCCTGCACACACCCTGCCTGAGCCACGAGTCCAGGCCTCTGTCTGCCTCCCAGCCTTCCCTGCCCCAGCCCTCAGGCCCCAGCCCTGGCCCCCCACCCAGCACCTCCCGGGAAGCCAGCAGCTCCACTCCTCGCCTGGGACCTGGCCCAACCCGCCTTGCCCTGCCACACCAGCTGTCCAGTGGCTCCGTGTATGCAGGCCCAGGCCCAGCCCCAGCCCAGGACTCGGGGGCTGCCCGAAAGGATTCTGCTGCCAGCGCTCACGAAGTGGACTCAGCCAGATCAAGGCTGTCTTCCAACTTGTGACCCTCGCTTGGGCCTAGGATGGGGCTAGTAGCCGGGCCAGGTTGGGGCAGAGGTATCCACTGCCTCCTCTCTCCCTCACCTCCCCAGGACTGAGGTGACCCGGAGGGGAACCTCTGGGGGGACCAGGATCTGGGCCCTCCCCCTGCTCAGCCTGGCTCAGTCCTGGCTCATCCAAGACCAAAGCCCTGTCTCATTCCTGCTGACATTCAAGAGAGCCTTTGCTCTCTTCTCTGCATCATAGAAGCCATAGACCTTTAGCATAGACATCCGTGTGTGTCCGTCTGTGTGTCTGTGTGAGTGAGGGGGCCTGAGGTCAGGCAAGGTAGACGATGGCTAATTTCTTCATGTAACCCCCTCCCCACTTCTCTCTCACTCTTGGTTGATCAGAGAGAAGGCTCATCTCTGCATCCCATGTCCCTCTGTCCTTTCCCAGGCACCGTGGTACTGAGGCCTTGCTTTGCCTCTCCTAGACAACTATAGGATATAGAATAAAATGTAGAAAGTAGAACATAGGCTGTCAGAGGTGGAAGAGACCCTAGAACATAGGATGTCAGAGTGAGAAGGGCCTAAGAGACTGGCTAGCACCCCATGTTTTTAGATGGGGAAACTGAGAATCACAGAAAGGAAGGGGTATGTACAAGGTCATCCCATTAGGAGTGGCAAAGCCCTAACTTGGACTAAGTCCAAGACTAGGGTTCTTCCCATCGTACTATGTTGCCTAGCAGACCTAGTCTGATGGGTTTCCTGCTCCCCTAAAGATAAAAATAAAAAATAATTTTAAAAAATGGAAAAGGGGCCTCCTACCAATTCTCCACTCTCATCCCTGCTCCCCAGGATGTTAGGGACTCTTGCCCCTTGCTTTCCTTCCTTTCTCCTCTGAGCCACCCTCAGCATCAAGGTTAGGGGGGCTTATGTCACCTCTGTGCCTCAGTTTCCCCATCTGTAAAATGGGGGGAGAACGCTACCCTGCCTCTCCTAGGGTAGGTGCTTGGGGATCCTCAAGGGGTGGTGGTCCACTGGCTACTAGTCCCTTGGATCTCTTCCCAGAAACCCCAAACAAGACCAGGGTTGTCCCACTATTCCAGGGACATCGAGGTCAGGCAGCTTTGCAGAGGCCCCCTTGCCCTGGTGTGTGTTTTCCTGAGTCTGTGTCCCTGTTTTTTGTTGTTTTTTTTTTCTTTGTTAAGCGTAGTGTCCAGCCCAACTGAGCTGCTGCCCTGCCTTCCCACTGCCCCTGCCTTTGCCTGGTGACCCTGAGACTAAGGTTGTGGAAATCCTTCTGCCTAGGGCACCATGGTCCTCTGGGCAGCGTGTGGCCCATGCTGTCTGTCCTGGTGTATTTGGACATGCACAAGCACCGTTTGTCCTGGTGTGTGTGTGTGTGTGTGTGTGTGTGTGTGTGTGTGTGTGTGCGCGCTCCTCTGCATGTCCTGAATTCAGAATCCACAGCCTGGCCATACTGGAGCTCAGGGGACATGGGGAGATAGAATGGCTCAGGGGACTGAGCCCCATGGGTAGGAAAAGGTGGCTTGGGGTAAAGCTCGAGGTTGGGCTAGCAGCGCTGGGGTTAGGAAACCCAGCTCTGGGGAGTATTGGCTAAGCCTGCCCCCCCCTTTTTCTTCATTTACAAAATGGGCTCCCCTGACTCCCATTAGCCTCAGCAGTGGGGAGTGAAAAAGCAGCAGCAGCCAGCTGGCTCCCAGCCAAAGAGACCCTCGCCTTCCCTCGGGGCATGGTAAGGGGTGGGGGCAGCCTGCAGAATTCCTCTAGAGAGGTCTTCTGACACAGAGATGAGTGAAGGCAGAGGACCTGCCTACACAAGTAGCCGATATCTCTGTGTCTGTTTTCCTGAAGTGGGGATAATGACCCCTGGTCTGGAGAGAGGGCAGGGGGCATGGGGGTCCTCACCCCACACTGAGTTTTACACCCCTAATCATGCAGCCTGTCTCCCTAACTGAGGCTCTCCCCCTCCCCAGATGGGCATCACCTTCCACTCCCTCACCCATCTAGCTGCTGCCATTCTGTTGAATGTATAACTGATAACGGAACAAAAAGGTGGCAACTCTCGAGTCTTGTCTCCAACTAACCTGACGGGGCCCCAGCAGGAGACCCCTGCCCTACTCCCACCCCATCCTGTGCAATAAACATGAGTGCATTGGCACCCTATGCCTCTGTCTGGTTCCTGCAATCCTTGGTATGTCAGGAGGAATGATGCCAACCTCTCTTCCCCCCCCCAAGAAGAGCTGTATTTGGAGTCAGACCCAAAGCCTCCTTGTGACCTTGTCATCTCTAATCTGTCAGCCTCCTCCATAGGTCAAATAAAGGGGCTTGGGTTAGATCAGGGGTGGCAAACTCCAAACAGCACGAGGGTTGGGGAGGTGGGCCACAACCCTACTGAGGGTCCCTGTGAGCTGCATATCAACTTAGAAAACCACGTTTATGCATTACTCTGAATCTGCTTTGTTCAGTATTTCCCAATTACACTTAAATCCTGTGTGCTATGGGCCATGTGTGTTTGACAGCTCTGGGAGTAGGTGACCTGTAAAGTTCCTTCTCACTCCAAACCCCAGATTCTATAAATAGTCATTCCTTTCTGTCTTGGGTGGGACCAATGACTTCCAACTGGGTTAGAGGGAATGGCCCTGGCAACCTGCTTGTTCAGAGGCATTTGGCCCAAGGGCCTCCCTCCCTCCATTTCTACCTTACTACCTGTATTATTTGGGGCAAACTCCTTCCCGGGTCTTGGTCTACTTCCCTTATAAAAGAGGGGATTTGGATTGAGGGGTGTTTAACCTCATCTGTCTCCTGGCAGCCTGGGGAGGCCTATGGACCCCTCATAATGTTTTCAAATACATAAAATAGAATTGGAAAAGGAAACCAATTACATTGAAATTGTTATGAAATTACTTTAAAGTGTGCAAACCTCTGGACTAGATTTTTACTCCTCTGGGTTCAAATAACCCACGTTGTTTCTTATCCAGGCCCAGCTTTGGCCTCTTCTGCCTAACCTACAGAATGAGATAACAGCAGGGCAGACCAGGCTCAAGAATCCCTTTCTCTGTGTCTGTGTGTGTAGGGTCAGAGCTCAGAGGAGTTGAGTTCTACTTACTTGGTGAGCAAATGGCCCCACCACCTACCTCTGCAGTCAGCAGTACCAAGCCCACAGCTGACACCAGGTGTCTTGGTCTCCCTTGCACGCAGAGCCAGGGATCCAGCAGGGGTCCCTTTGTCTTGTGCTATCATGGCTCCTGTGGGAGATGCCCTGGTGCCAGTCTGTGGGTCTGTGGGAAAGGAGTGTGCCAGGGCTATCCTCCCCAGATTTTTCACCTTGAAGGCTGGCTCGAGCCTTGGACAGCCTTGTCTTCCTTTAGAGCTCACTGAGGTCAGCCAAATTTCACTAAGACCTTGGAGGCTATTTTTGTTACTTAACCTTCTCCCCCAACATTGGGGGCAGGGACAGACTCTAGCCATTTGGCTACTGTAGAATCGAGGGCTTGCTTTTAGACCCAGGCTTCTCTTCTTCCAGTTCCCAGAGGGGCACGGGAGCAAGAGACCAGGTCACTAGCTTTTTCCAGTGGAAGGAGGGCTTCAAAGCCTGGCCTATCCAAAGGTAGGATGGGTCTAGGCTGAAGCCCTCTACTCCAGGCAGGAGAAAGGTCACCTTTTCTGCTACCCAGCAATCTCCTTGTCCACATGACAGCAGGAGGGGGAAAGGAGGGCTGCAGGTTCCACTGTGCCATCTCCCGTGATCCGAGGCTCAGATTACAGTGTGGCCAAGTCTATGCCTCTAGCCCTGCAGCTTTGAGGAGGCAGCAGGGAATGCCTATGGACCCCAAATCCAGGCAGCCCTCCCTCTCTCACTGAAGCCCCTGCTTGCTCTCAACACAAAATGCCAGCGTCTCCTCTGAAAACCCCAAACCTCATTACTCAGTGTGAACTGGAGAAACAGAGCCCCAAAGGAGTTTTCACCCGGGAAAAGAGACAAGGACAGAGGAAGCCACTTCCTCCAAGTCAGTGACAATAGACAGGGAGGCCTAGGAAAGCTGGGGTCTGGTCCTGCTAGTTGTCATCTTCTTTCCCTGATCCATCTGTGAAATCTCCATTCTGACAACAGCAGAGATCAGGATCCTCAGTGGTGCTCTCCCCTTCCCCCACCTAAAAGCTGAGGACTATGGGGCTGGGCGATTCTCTTCCTGTCCCTCCGTGGGTCCTTGAAACAGCAGGGCTGTATAGCATACACTTTCACTGGGGTTAATAGCTTTTTATTTACACTACTGTACATGGGCCAGAAATTTCTGGATGCTCAAGATGGCCAAATAGGCAAAAGTATGGAAAATCCAGTAGTCCTCCTGGAAGGAGAATCCTAATGCCAAGTCCTCATCATTCCCCTGGGTCACAGGCCCCTTGGTACTTGGGGGTCAGGAGGCTGATACAAGTGAGTAAGGATGTGGCCTGGCCCCAGTATTTTCTGGGAGGTCAGCTGGGAGACTCATGCAGCTAAGGCTGGGAAACAGCCCTAGAAGCATTCTTAGAAGCATTCTTGTGAGCTGTACCACCAACCACCATCAGCTTGAGCACTGAAAATCTGACAATCGAAGGCGACACAGCCCCTCACTGCCAGACAAGCTCGCCTTGGGCCTGAGGCAGGATGAATTCTTGGTGGAATCAATGCAGGAAGGGCCCAAAAGGCACAGACAGGAGGAACCAAATCCCCAAATCCTCAGGATGCAGGGATTCCCCTGGCAAAGGCCATTTGAACTCAGTCTCAGGAATGGGCCCTGGCCCCATCAGGGACATCTGGCACACTCAGAGTCATCTTCAGCTGAAGAAGTAGGTGGATTTCTTCACATTCTGTAAATCAAAATCTCCTAAGAGAGGGATGAAGAAAAGGATGAGTCAGCGAAGCACTCATCAAAGCATCCCAAGAGATGCGCTGCCAAGTGCTGGGGGAGTGGAGGGTGAGGCCACAGGCCAATAGTCCTGGGTCCCCTTCCCAGGTGTTCACGCACAAAAGCCCTGTGTTCGAGACTCAGGGAAGAGGTTATAGGGCCAGAACCAAAGCCTCTCTGCAGAGTGGGTGGAGTCTCATCTGGAGGGGTTAGGGCATGGGAGGCAGGAAAGAACTGGAGGAAGATGAATCAATAAAGAGGTTCCCAAGTGGCAGAAGACTGCTGTGGGATTCAGGGTGGGCAGCCCTCACAGTCCCCACACAATGCCTCTTCTTCATCCTTGGGGCTCTGTTCTGCTAAGATGGGGTGGGGGCAAGTGAGGTGGGATGGGAGTGGCCACAGGGGCTCAGCTTGTCCCTGGGAGCCTAGGAAGGCCCAGCTTCCAAGGGTGGACAGTCTGGATACACAGGATACCCCAGCTCCTCTCCTCCCCACCCCATCCCATGACACAGGGCCGTCTGGCCTTCCTACCTCTTTCAGGCACATGAGACAGGGTCTTTAGCATCAACTTCTCATTGACAGCCTTTCCCTTAAAGGAGCCATGAGACCTAAGATCAAAGTCCAGAGGGAGAAAACCACCAGTCAGAGAATGACCAACCAACAGCAAAAGACCAGCAAGTGGCCTGCTATGCAAAAGGCAGGGTTTCCAGGGAATCCTGACAGAAGACCACTAAGGACAGCAGAGACAGGTAGATGAGGAAATAGTCACTGCAAAGGGAGAGAGGCTAGGGTGATTTGGATTTGAAGGAAGCAGGATATACAGCTGAATAGCAGCTGGGGTGGATTGGAAAGTGCTGCAGAGACCTGGGATCTATTCCAGGCTCTGCCTTGACCTGGCAAATCCCTTCCCCACTCCAGGCAGAAGCTTTGCCATCTGTCCAATGAGTGGCTCAGCCTCCACGACCTCGCAGAGACTTCCAGGGCTCAGTCATTGGGTCAGAGACCCTTGTACCCTAGGGGTTTCTGTCCAGTGGCTTCAAGGAGGAGAGGCCCAATGCCAAGGCTCCTAGTCTAACAGTCTCTGAACTCTCTGGAGAAGGCCTTCTCCCTGTAAGCAGAGGCCCCCTGGCCACTGGAAGAGTGGAGGGGAAGTGGTTACTCACTGGGGTTTAGAGCAGTATTTCTGTACCAGGTACTGAGATAATTCCTGCAGAATGGGTTGACTATGCAGATTCACAAACTGTTCGCGACACACCTGGAAAGCAGGAGAAAACTGAAGTCTCAGTCTCCTTCCTGCCCCTTTTGGATGGGAAGGGAAATGGAGATTCCCAACTGAGACACCCTCTCCCAGCAGAGATCACCCCAACTGTGGCCCAGTCTTGCTCAGCCTCATCAGAGCAATGGCGCCAAGTGGGACCCACAGCAGACCTAGTCTGGGCTTCTGGACTCTTGAGGCACCTGCTACCTTGGAGTTGGCTTCAGAAAGAAACACACCAGCTAGCCTCTAAGGCCCTGCCCTGGTTACTGATGGCCCAGAGGGAGCCAAGAGGTGAGGGATGGGAAAAAGGAAGTTCATAGACTCCAAACAGGAGCAACCTCAGAACTTGGCTAGCCCCCTTGTCCTTTTCTATGTGAATTCCCTTGTGCCTCCCCTGTCGAGGCTGACTGGTACCATCTCTGAGATAAACCTGGGGGCTCCTGCAAGCCTCACCCTATGTTCTTCACCTTCAGGACCCATAAGCATGGCAGGGAAGGGCACTCACCTCATTCATGATGTCCACAGTGGAGGCATGTGTCCAGAAGCAGTCATGCACAGAGACGAAGGTCAGTCCCTTCCTGGGAGGCAGGGAAAGGTTAATGTGGGGAGTTGGTGTTACAGAAGGGAGCACATCTGAGGGGTGGGGAGAGAACAAATGAACCCCCTGGGGATTCTGACTTCATACGGGGCCCAGGAGAATAGCTATTGGCTGCCAAGGTCCTGCTCTACTCTGAACTCTCAGCTCCTTCATCTACACCTGAAGCTGTTCCCTCTTTGCCAAGGCTCCCAGCTTGCTAAAGGAAGAGTTAAGGGAATAAAACTCAAGAGTCCCATAAGCAAAGTTCAGGGGGATAGGGGCCCTAGGAGCTTTATGACCGGGGCAAATGACACAGAGGAAGATCCCAACCCCTCCCCGAACATACCCCCACACCATACCTACAGAGCCCTAACAGGAATGGAAGTGACTGGGTCAAGCTGAAGAATATATGTAAGGGGGCAGGGAAGAAAGGTCAGGGAGCAAAGCCTTTCTGCAGGCTAGTAGATGAGGCTGTTTCTTACAAGCTGTTGGTAGGGTCACCTCTGCCACACATACCAGCTGTGCACCTGGGCCAGGGGCTACCTGCTCACCTGTGACAGTACAAGGCCGTCAGCATCATGTGGGTAGAGTCCAGTGAGTGGATGAAGTTGGGGGGGAAAGCATTTGTCTGTTTCAAGGTGTTTGGTTTCCTGAAAGAACAAGGGGAAGGGGCTACCTGTCCCACTGAGCTCCTGGACCACAGAGACATCTTCTTCCTTATTCCTAACAACTTACATTATGCAAAACCCCCAGCCCCAATCTGAAGCAGGACTGGATCCCCAGGACAAGGAGAAGGGATATCATTACTGAGCACTTTAAAGAAATCAGTGCCTGGGATGCCAGGGCACTCAGCCCTTGGCTAAAAGCTGGCTCCCCTGCACCAGGTTGGTGAGGAAGCCAGAGGGGAGAGTGTTCTGAGGCGGGGAGGTGGGACAGTTGGTGCTAGAGTCTGAAATCAGACAGGCACTTATTCCCTGTGACTTGGAGTCTGTATGAGAGGTCACTCACTGGCTGACATCAGAGCAACTCAAGAGGCACAGAGACTGCATACTTCCAGGAACCTGAGGAGAGAGTGAGGAAGTCACATGTAGAAACGAGCAACCCCCCTTCCACCCCCTACCTCCCCCACATTTTGGGAGGGAGAGGCAAGAGACAGCAGGGACATGCTCAGGGAAAGCGTCACTTACGATGATTTTCTGGGTCTTGTGATACGGCTGAATGATGGGAAGGCCCAGGGGGGTGACCCACTGTACAGTGGACCCTGACTTAGAGATGAGGTGAGCGCTCTTTGTCAGCCAGTCCTACAGAGAGAACCAGGATTGGGGGACAGAGGGGAAGTGTGAGGCGAAGGCTTTGAGAGGAGGGTCTCAATGGAGAAAGGTACCTAGATTTGGAGTCCAAAGGCCTGGGCTTGAATCACAGGATCTCAGTGACTTGGAAGCTGCTCCCTTCCTGAGCCTGGCTTTCTTATCTGGACTTCAAAGATCCAGGAATGCCTACTGATATGGCTACCTCCCTCACTGACAAGGATCACAAAGCACCCTGGGAATGAACCTCCCCATACAAAACTAGGCCTTCACAAGTAAGGGAACTGAGGCCCATGGAGGTAGAGTGACTTAACCAAGGACTTAGACTCAGGTCTTCCCGTTGTACCAGGATGCCTCCCACACTCACAGGCCTCAGGATTCACACTCCCTACTTCATGGGGTTATATGAGTCATAACCAAGATAAAGGAGAAACATTTACAAACACCATGCCTGGGAGGGAGAAGACAATGGTCCTGGGACTTCTGGCTTAACTATAATGCGCTAAGCCTTGGTCACCAATGCTGAGGCATTCCCTCTGGGAAGAAATGTTCCTCGCCTGCTGTAAGTGGACCCAGACCTATGTGGGGTGGGGTGGGGGGGTAATGGTAAGGGAATCTGAAGATCTTCCCTGCCCCTGAATGGGCTTCACTTGGAGAGGTTTGCTTAGGGGAAGCCTGTTTTTCAGGAAGGTCCACTTTTTGTTACTTTGTAATCAGGGAGTGGGTCATGAGAGTTGTGATGTTCTCTGACCCTGGAGAAGGCTATTATACACCTCTGAGCCCAGGTTTTGCTTTGGGGCTCACTTATGGGAAGAGTTCTCAGATAAGACTCTGGGCAGCCATTGAGCCCCCAGGCTTTGAAAACCCAGATGTTGGTGCTTCTCTCTCTGGTAACTAACTAGGTATGGATGGTCAGACAGCTAGCCCAATCTGTTGGTCTGTTGAACTGTGTTATTTTCTCTGTCCGTATTTTTTGTCTGCTTGTAATTTCCATTTGTATTTTCTGAAGTTCAGGGTGCTGACTGAACTAAGTGAATGATATCTATGTTTGATTAAAGTAAGACTATTAACTCCTTTTGAGTTGCATTCCTTTAGAAAAGCAGATCAAAGAACCTGTGCTAGCAGCCATCCTGGGTATGCTAGGGTGCTTGCTGATACGGGGGGAGAGGGGGAACAGTTACCAATCAATTCAATTTGAAGTCTTGTCTGTGGAGGTTACTAGGAAAAATGGGAGGTGGGGGGCACATCAGCATTCAAACTGCTGGATGAGGGTGATGGACTGAAGGTCCAGTTTAGGCAAAGCCCAGCTGGCTTTGCCTGCAGAGTAAGACAGTGGTCAGCCTGCACACTAGGGCAAGATGGATAGTGCCCACTTTAAAACACATTAAAGTTTACAGAGAGCTTGCCTCACAACAATCTGAGGCAGATGGTACAAGGATTCTCACTGTGCTTTTACAGATGGGGAAACCGAGCCCCAGAGAAGTGAAAGACTTGCTCTTTCATGGTTATGTACCTAGTGGTGGAGAGAGTCCAGGCCTTCTGGTCAGTATATTAGAGTTCCCACCAAGACTAAGGCTGCCCCTGCCAGATGCCACACAGACAGAACTCAAGCAGGCAGCTCAAGTCCTCTAACAGTTTGTGTCCATTCGTGAGGCGCCCAGAGAGCTTGGTGAAGGGGAGGGGAGGAGGTACCTGGATTTCCCTGGTTGATGAGAACATCTCACCAAGGCTACTGAAGACCAGCCGGGAGAGGTACATGGAGGCTTCCCACACATAATCCTGGTAAGGGGAAAGAGAGTCAGTCAGCTGATGGAGGTTGGAGTCTAAGGATGCCTGTGACTGGGCAGCTGGCAAGAGCTGGAAGAGCTCTCATCCAAAGTACCAGGGTGAGAACTCCATTTGTGCACAGGGGCATTTAATGTTTGTTGATTGACTAAATGAAGGAATGGAGAAGGAACTGAACAATGAAGCCTCGATGACTGGAAAGGCTGAGATGGATACAATACATTCAGGCCTAAAGAAGGGGACCTGGAGAAGCCCAACAAATGCTAGAAACCAAGGGGCCTGGGAAGCCTGGAAGACAAAGATATAAACCAATCAGAAAAGCCCTCTACGGCCCAGCAGCCAGTGACCCTGCAGACTCTCCTGCCTCAGAGGTGAAGCAGGGTTCAGAGAAATTCAAGGGTGAGAGAGGGGCTCACTGGGTTGTAAAGAGAATGACCATGACTTGAGGGAGGGGGGGAGGCGGGGCTGGTCACAATTACAAAGCACACTTTCCATTTGCTCTCCCTGTGAATCTTCAAAACAATCCCAGCAGGGAGACTGAGCAGAGGTTACCCTATTTTACAGATGAAGAGACTAAGGCTCTGGGGGATATTACTGGCTGGGGAACTTTGGGCCAACCCCCTCTCTCTGTAAAATGAGGAGATATGACCCAGTGAGCTCCAAGGGCCTTTCCAGCTTTAATGCCAAGCAGCCTGCCCAAGGTCACATGGGATGTCAGGTGCTGAAAGGGCCCCCGGACCTCCTGAGTCACTGCCAGGCCAGGGCTTGTGCTGCAGTACCAGACTGCAGCTAAACATGCTTGGGACCTCTCCCCAGCCTCTACAAACCCTCTTACCCAGAGGCTGGGGCCAGCCTGACCACGAGAGAGCAATAGCAAAACCACGGGGATGTGGCTCAAGGAAAGGATACCAGAATCAGGAATCAGGTCATGTGTTCAAGCTCCAGTTCTGCTGTCGAATGAGATCTTGGGCCAATCACTTAACCCCTCCAGGCCTCAGTCTATGCATTTAAAATGTGGGAGAAACTTTCATAGACAAGCTCTCAGATGGGGGCCTCATTTCTCAAATATATGGAGAACTTGGTCAATATAAGAATATAAGTCAGACCCCAACTGATGAATGGTCAAAGGATAGAAACAGGCAGTTTTCTGACTAAGGAATTAAGACCATATGTAGTTAGAAAATGCTCTAAATCATTAACTAGAGAAATGCAAATTAAAACAACTTAGAGAGATTATCTCATACCTATCAGAATGCTAAAAGGATAGATGTCCTTCCACTGGGGAATGACTAAATAAGCCGTGGTGCATGATTGTGATGGAATATGGCTGTGATATAGGAAATGATGGGCTTGTTTAGATTCAGAATAACAAGACTCAGACCTATGAAGGAAGATGCTCTCCATCTCCAGAGAAAGAACTGACAAAAAAGAAAAATGCACAGTAAGCCCTTATGTGTGTGTGTACATATATATGTATGTTTATGGATATGTGCAAACATATGTGTATGTATATATAATCTTACTTAACTGTAATCTTGGGGGACAGGGGTGGAGGGAGTTTAAAATAAAAAGTGCACAGCACAAAATCTAGAAGGGAGCACAGAAAAGCTGGGTTGCTCTGAAAACAATATGTGGGATTTATTATCTAGGTTTTCATGAAATGGAAACTCGTTATTCTATATTGAATCCTCTTGTGTTCTGCTATGTATGTGGAACTGCTCTTTTTTTGTTTTATATTCAAGTTTAAAATGAATAAAAAATTTAAAATAAAATCAAATAAATTATGAAGGGGGCTACCTCGGGGACCTTCAAAGCACAGTGCACTGCTGCCAGCACAGGAGCCAGAGAGGCTTCATAAGCAGGACAGTTTACTCTGGCAGCAGTCTGGAGTACAGCCTGGACACAGAGAAACACTGAAGGCAGGAAGACCAGCTAGGAAGGAGACTGTCACAAGAGACCAGCCTGGGCCCAAGAAGGAAAGGATGAATACAGAACAATACCAAGAATAAAGAGACTGGGTGTGTGGCCAGGAAGGGAAGAGGTGAGAGAGGTGCCCAGCCCCCCATCAGTAGGTGCTGAAGGCAGCTCTCTGTCCATCTGCAGTCCCTTATTCCTAGCGATGGTGCATGCATGGAAACACATGCATGTTGACCACAGGGTCTCCACTGCCTCTCTGTTCACAAACGTGCCCTAGAAAAGCTTTGAGGAGATGCACCAAGAGTGTGTGCTGGTTCACAGTAAGATCACGGGTCGAGGAGCCATGGCTGAGAAGCAGTGACCTGAGTGCACTGCCCCAAAGCAGTGAAGGGGAGAGAGCTGTCTGGAACAGGTGAGTGAAGAGGCTAACAGAGCAAGACCACAGGAGGGGAGGCCAAGGGCCCCTTGCCCTACAAGGACTGACCTTGGGGAAATCATCCAGCTCTTTCAGGCGCTTCTCGATCTGCAGCCGACCTCCATAGTGTGTCACACCGTAGACCACTGTCATCACCGTCTGCTTTACCACCTTGCGGCCAATGAAGCCCTCCAGAACTTGGGCTATGGAATGCCCTTTGGCGGCATCTTTTCTGCGTTGCTCTTCCACCTACACAGGGGAGAGGGGCCAAGGGCCTGGGATCAGGGCTCTAGCCTGGGATCTGTCCAACCTCCAAGAGGCAGGGCCACCAAGAGTTTCAGCCCGAGGGAAAGCAAGGAGCCTGGAGGGAGGCAGGGCTCCTTACCAGCTGGGCCACACCGCTGTACACATCCTGGGGAACGTCACAGGGCATCAGGTTGACAGAGGTGGCTCCGACAACATCTCGGCCCAGAGCCGCATAATGCTGGAGCCCATTACAGGAACCATCCTGGAAAGAAAAGCCAAGTTTGGGGAATAATTCAGAGGATCTTAGCCAACTCTCAGGAGGCAAACCTACCAAGCAGGCCAGGACAAACAGGAAAGGGAGAAATGGACCAACAGGGGTGACTAGGTGGCACAGTAAATAGAGCACCAGCCCTAGAGTCAGAAGGACCTGAGTCCAAATCCAGCCCCAGATACGTAACACTAACCATGTGACCTTGGGCAAGTCACTTAACCCCAACTGCCCTGCCTTACCCCCCTCAAAAAAAAAAAAAAAAAAAAGAAATGGACCAACAGAGGTTAGTCTGGCCCAGTCATGTAGATGGGGAAGAACAGTAAGAGGTACCAGCTTTAAACCCAAAAGGAAAGGAAGTTGGGTATGAGGAAGTCCATGAAGACTTCATGGAAAGGAGGAAAAGTGCAGCTACCCACAAAAACTGAAGCTGAATACCAAAGAGGAAAGCTTGGGGTAGGATGGGGGAGGGGAGAGGTCCATTTGGTCTGCCTGTCCTAGAATAATAATATCACAGCCATTAGGAGGAGAGTGGAAGATTCTCTATCTCTGTGGGCAGAAAACCCAGTTGAGCCTGTTTGATCACATAATGGGATCAGGCAAATCTCTTGTAATGGATATAGAAGACCTGGCCCTCTGCCTGGAGGGGAGGATGAGCCAGGGCACAGGGGATTCAGCTTTGGGCCAATCTCTTTCCTCGGGCCTGGTGAAGAGCTCTCCTGCTTTGGCTCATGACCCCCTTCTGCTTGTTCAGCCAGCACCTCAGGTTAGTCCCTTCCCATCTCTCACCTGGACCTCATGGCTAAGTCCCCTTTCTTCCAGCCTCTCCCCTCTCCCCTCTCCAACCTACACAGCTGCAAAACTGATATCTCTCAAGCCACTCTCCTGTTCAAGAAACTTCAGAAATTCCTTCTGACTTGTGTGATGGAATACAGATTCCAGACATGCAGAGATCTCTGAAAGCTGGCTCCAGTGGATCTCTCTCCCAAGGCCGCTGGATTACTATTCCCTGCACACATGCCATCCCCCTTCTCTGTTCCTCTGCCCCACAGGCCTCGAATGCTTGCCTTGCTCACATGGGCCTACAGACTCTCCAGCTCCCAGGCTCCCCACTGCCCTAAAAATTACTTTGCCTTGATGTGGATATAGTTTAAATTTACTTATCTGTGTTATTTCTCCCTAGGAATGAGGGTGAGGCCCATTTCGTTCCTGCCTTCATCCCCAGGGCCTGGCAAACAGATGCCCTTAGAAATGCTGGTTGAACAGTCCTAAGAGTCAGCTGGGGAGAGGGGAGCACTGCCAGGTGCTCCTCTCCAGGGTCCTGCCCAATCTCACTGCTCACAGAAAGTAGGTGCGCAAGGCTGTAACACCTGGTCACTGAACTCCACAGTCAACTAGGTGGCTAGTGGCTAGAGTCCTGGACCTGAAGTCACAAAGACCTCAATTCAAATCCAGCTTCAAATACTTCCTAGCTGCATGATCCTGGGCAAATTACCTTACCTGTCTGCCCTAGTTTCCTCAACCATAAAATGAGCATTATAACAGCATCTACCTCCTGGAATTGTTAGAGGATCAAATGAGATCATTGTAAAAAGAACTTAGCAAAGTGCCTGGCATATAGTAGGTGTTTAATAAATACTTGTTTCCTTCCTTTCCTACCTCAGAGGGAAACTGCTGGTTTTCATAACTGCCCACAGAATTTTACAGGTGGAAGGAAACTCTTGCGATCTAGTCCTACTTATACCTGAACAGAAATTCCTTCTATCCAGAACAGCTAACTGACCTCGAAGGGCCCACACAACTCAGATGCCAAGATTCTTTAAACACACACTCTCCACAAGTGATCATCTGGCCTCCAGTGACAGGACCACCCTTCTGAGGCAGCCTGTTGTCCTAGGGAACAGCTCAATGTGTGGGGAATTCATAGGTTTCCCAGGAATTTACCCATATTCCTCCTGCAGGCAGGACTCCACCATGGACAGAACCATTCATTCATCTCTACTGCCACTTACCTGATGGACAGGGAAATGGGAGATGTAAGCTGCGGGATCCGGTGACCGGACAGCACTGGCAATTTCCATGCAGCAGGCTAGGGCCTGCCAGGGCTCATCGACATCCATCCACCACTTCCTTCCCTGGGGAGAGGAAAGGCAGTTGATTAACTCTGGGCTGATGCTGGCCAAGCTAGTCACCCGTTTAGTAACAGGGCACACAGGCCAGCCCATGGTCTTCCAGTTGGCTTTCTGACCTTCCTTTCTGGACTGATTTTCTGAGGGAGGTAGACCCCGGATACTCCCTTTACCCAGGCTCGGGTTGGAGAAGCCCAGCAGCCCTGTCTCTCTCACTACAATACCCTGTGGCCACTTTCACCTACAGTTAGTGGATTGTCTGCTGAGTCCAGGATGTCCTCCAAGATCTCATTGGCATAGGCCAGGCGGGCCTGCAGAGACTCTCTCTTCTTGAGTCCTGTCAGGTTGATGAGGTGAATCTTTAACCAGTCTAGGCCACTGGGTCCCAAGGGTTTGCCTTCAGCAAACAGCAAGATGGCCCGGGTCAGGTCACTGCCCAGGTGGTTAAAGTGTGGTGGGCAAGGGTAAGTGCGGCCCCGGAAGTCCATGTTGTGAGGAAACCAGAAGATCTGGTCTCGCAGGTGGTGAGCAATGGACAGTTTGTATAGGGCATCCATGCGCAGGCTGTACATTTCCCGGGCTGTCTTGTGGCACTGGACAATTTCTCGCCGCAACTTTGCCTTTTCTAAAGAGCTGGCGTCTTTGGAGAGCTGGTAGGAAGGGGCTATGGGGGCTTCCGAGATAGGTGGGGGCACATCTAGCTTCTTGCTGCCCTTATCATTGAAGATGGAGATTATGAGGTCCAACACTGGCTGGTTCACCTTCCAGGCACAGTTACCCAGCAGATTGAGAGCATCAAGTACTGAGTGTAACTGCCCCTGAGGGCAGCTCTCCAGCATCTCCTGGTGCTGGACAGTCCCCTCCAGGCAGCGCATCAGTTTGGTAGAGTGGAGGACATACGCCCCAAAGAGAGGTGAGGTCCAAGGCTTTGGAGGGCACAGCATAGGCATGAGAGAGGAATCAAAGGTCAGCTTGGTGTAAGCAGCTTCAGACACCAGCTGATTGAAGGTTGGGTGGGGTTTAATGAAACCAACCTGGAAAATCAGGAATCAAAGTAAGATCTTTAGAATTAAGGTCAACAGGGAAAAGAAAAGCCTCCATCCAAAATTCCAAAGCCCAGGCCCCCCCCACTCAACTCATTTATTTAACAAGAATGTAGAAAAAGACAAAATTAAAGCTAGAGGGGGCGTGACACATGGCCAGACCTAGGAAATCTTTTCTTCTCCTAAGGAAAGTTTCTCACCGGAGCCCTGGACAATATTCACCAGACAACCTGGGCCTTAAAAAATAAAATAAAAAAGCCCTGTGGACCCATGCATGGTATATAGGAGGTACTTAATAAATGCTTGGTGACTTGACAGAGGTTGAGACAAGTCTGGAAGAGACGATGGAAAGTCATGTAAAATAAGGTCATAGAATAATGGTGGTTAGTTCCCTTGGTAGCGAGTCAAAATTCAAACTCTGGGCTTCTGGCTACAGATTTGAGTTCACTACAGTATGAACCAAGACCATCTTGCCATCATGAAGGTCACCAGGCCTGTGGCCTCTTTACCTGCTTTATAGAGAGAAAGGAGTAAACATGGTACAGCACAGGAATGACTTTTTTCTCTGCCTGGGGGGAGAACAGATCGCTGGGCATGTGGATGGACTGCACCAGCATCTCCACAAGTTGTGTTCCCAGGCGCACACACACCACCTCTGGCCAGACCTTCTCTTCAGTGAAGAAATCAGAGCAGATGATGGTTTCTGACTCCAAGGATTCCCAGTACTCCCGGGGCAGGCAGGAGTCCACCTGCAAGGCCCACAGAATCATCAAGGAGAAAATTCCATCCAGCCCCTCCTACACTCATCAGTCAACTCCCTCCCCAACTTTGAGATTCAATTTTTTCTGAAACTGGATACTAGACACATTTCTTAGATACCTTCTAGTTCAAGGGCTCTCTAAGGGTTTGTTTTAAGGGCCCTACCAGCCCTCACATCTTGTGTTCATAGGGCCCCCCAGCTCTGATATCCTGTGTTCTAAGGGCCCCTCAGTTCTGATATCAGTTCCCTATAAGGACCCTCCAAGCTTTGACATTCTATGTTCTAAGGTCCCTCCCAGTTCTGACATCCTGTGTTTTAAGGGCCCTCCCAGCTCCCTGTACCCACCTTACCACATAGGACCCCAGAACACTTCCTCAGAGAGCCAATGGAGAACTTGTTAATTATATCCAGTATAAGGCTGGGTTTGAGATAAGGGCCCTTGCTCATGCCTCTCTGTTCTGAGTTCAAGTTGGAGGGGAGGGGCAGAAAAGATGAAGGTCATACAAATCCTTTTTACCTGAGTGTCCTTGGCCAAAAGATGTAGGTAATTCATATACTTCCTCTTTAGTTCATCTAATACAAAGGGTTTCACCTTTTTCTGAATTAAATTCTTGTTGTAAACCTTCATTGCAAGATCCATGACTAGGTGGATTAAGGAATCTCCATGTGGAGGCAAGTTAAAGAGGGCCTGGACAGAAAAGGAAGGGGTGAGTCAGGCTTTGGAGGCAGGCACGGCCATGAGCAGGCCACCAGAGAGCACAGAATCAAAACTTTCTGGATTCCCTTCCCACTGGGAGCAAATATTCCTGAAGAAATCTGAATAGGTTGGTGCCTAGCTGAGAGCTATGGAAATCCAATGCACAGACAGATATGCAAGCTAACAGTTCAGGAGACAAGCCAACAGAGGGTGGCCACCTACTAAACAGGTGCTGCTGCCAGGCCACTGGTGGGATAAGGGCACAACCTCCATAAAAACATTTATAGCAGCTATTTCTGTGTTGGCAAAAAACTGACTACTAAGGGGATGCCCATCAAATAAGAGAAGCTGAACAAGTCATGATATAAGGAAGACTACTACTTTGATGTAAGAAATGATGAAGGGGAGGGTTTCAAAGAAACTCAGGAAGAGTCACATAAACTGATGTAAAATCACTCAGCATGCATTTATTAAGCACCTACTATATGCCAGGCACTATGATAAACACAAGAGATACAAAAAAAGGTAAAAAAAATAATCCCTGTTCTCAAGGAGCTCATAGTCTGATGGGTGAAGAGAGCATGCAAAGAATTATTTTTAAACGAGCTATAGATAGGATAAACCAGACATTTCAGAGGGAAGGCACTAGAACAAAAACATATACGTGATAAACTGGCAAGAATCAAGAGAGAGAAAGCACTAGAAATTAGGGGGGACAAGGAAAGGCTTCCTGTAGAAGGTGGCATTTTAACTGGGACTTGAAGGAAGCCAGGGAAACCAGAGGTGGAGATGGGAAGGGAGGGCATTCCATACACGGGAGAGAGAGAAGGCAGGTTTTGGTTAACTGAAAAATATATATATATAACTGAGAAGCAAACAAACAAGGGCACAGCCTCCCCATGGATTAGCAGATACAACCTCTCAGTTCCAAGTGGAATGAGTCAAGAAAGTCAACAAACCCTAGTAGAAGTCCTTTTTTATGACTGAGGACATACCTTTAAATATTACTTCACTGTGATGACCCACCAGCCGTGGGTCAAGATTCTGGAGCAAATCAATTTCAGTCATCAAATAACTGTTGTGCTGTACACCTACTATGTTCAAAGCCTAGGTTTAGGTGCAAGTGATGCTGTGCCAAAGACCACATTGTCTTTTCTGAATTCCCCAAAACATTCTTGCTTCTTTTCTCAGGTGCCCAGAATCTGGTGTAAACTGGGACCTCAGAGATCCTCTAGCACCACCTTCTTACAAAGGAGGAAACTGAGGCCCAGAAGGGAAGGAACTTGCCCAAGGAAACCTGGGGAGTTGATGGCAAAGCACAGACTAGAATTCAGGCCTTTGTGCCACTTTAGTGGCTATAGTCAAATCAATGTTTTTCATCTCTCCCTCTGCCAACATTGCTTCTTGCTTCTTCCTTAACTGAGTATCTTGAGGACCTTCCTTAAGCCAGTCTGGGCCCCTCTACTCCAAGCACTGCTTAGGTTATCCTGGGCACTCTCACTGCTGAAGAAAATTCTGTTCCCTGGTCTCACTATTTTATTTTAAGAAACAAAAACATTCAGATAGGAGAGCAGCCAAAGATCTTCAGTGTTCCTTTCAGAAGTGATCCCTAAGGACCCTTCCAATTCCCAGAGTCTGTGTTCTGAAGGATACCCCCATAAACACATTCTGCTAGTTCATCTTCTCAGGGCCTTTCTAACTCTACCATTCTATATCCTTGGGTTCCTCCTTGCTTTGTTATCCTACATTTTCTAGCCTCTTCCAACCTAACATTCTACAAGCTACGTTCAACAGGCTCCCCCTGGTTCTTACACTGTCTTCTATGACCCCTTCCAGATATCTAGTCTAGAGTTTAATGATCATAATCCACTAGCACCTGGACCTCAGAGGCTACCCTCTTAGCCCTCCCTCATATGAAACCTATACTTCTTAACCCTGGAGTAATCAACTCCCCCACCTTGAGAAATTCCCAGTAGGGGGCACAAGACCATGATTTCCCTCCTGCCCTTCATCTTCCTCTCTCTGGTGGTGTTAGTTAGGGAGCCAGAGCTGCTGGCAGCATGCTCTGATGACAGTCCCTTGAGAAACCTGCTACTGTCTACTGGGCTGCTCTTGGAGTTGGCACTGGCCAGACTAACAGAGAACTCTCCTCAACTGACACCTCAGCTCAGCCTCATCTCTGGCCTTTCTTTAAAAAAAAAAAAAAAGATCAATTTTATTTTCAGTTCTAAATTCTCTCCCTTCTCCCACCTTCCATAATCACTGAGAAGACAAGAAAAACAAAACACACTATAAATATGTATAGTCTTGCAAAATAAATTCCACCATTAGCCATATCAAAAAAAGAAAGAAAGAAAGAAAAAAGGGGCGGCTAGGTGGTACAGTGAGTAGAGTGCCAGCCCTGGAGTCAGAAGGACTTGAGTTCGGATCCGGCCTCAGACACAACGCACACACAAACAAAAACCTAGTTGTGTGACCTTGGGCAAGTTACTTAACCCCAATTACCCTCCAAAAAGCAAAAAGTGACTGCTCACAGGTAGGACCAAATAAAGTATCTGTATACATGACTTTGTTGTAGGGAATTTACTGTAATCCACCCCAACAAAGTAGTTACTAAAGGGTCATCAGGCCCTGAGTGTGCAGAGACTTCTATTTTCTCTGGTTTACAATCTCTAGATACTAGACTTTCCTCACAGGGTGGTTTTCTCCTTCCTGCCTTCTTTCCCCATCACTCCTTGCTGAACTATCTGATGTGTAATGTGTCCATGGGGAAGCTTTAAAAGGCCTTTCTTAGTCCATCAGTACCTTAATGATTTTTGGCTCCCAGAGTCTGGTAGAGGAATACAGACAGTACTACTCCAAGGTGCTTTCTCCCCAATCCTCTGGAGCTTGGGGGGGGGGGATTTAAAAGGAAATAATGTGGGGTAGGGCCCTGGCTAGCTCAGCACAAGAAAAGACCAACTTTGGGCCTTTACAAATATGAGCAAAGCTTTCTTTTGCAGCACATATTTACTTATCTCTGTAAATGTAGTCATCACCCCCCTTCCCCTTTCTGAGGAGGTAAGCTCCTGGAGGGCTCTGTGTACCCCACACATAGCCCACAGTCTAACATATGGCAGGTACTGAATAAATGTTGGCTGAATTGAATGACTTTTCCCCTTTAATTTCTTTAAGAAACTTTTGTTATTACAAAACTATGGAGAATGAATGCAGATCAAAGTATACTATTTTTACTCTTTTTTTCTTTCTCATGGTTTTTCCCTTTTATTCTGATTCTTCTTTCACAACATGACTAATGTGGAAATATGTTTACTATGACTGTACATGTATAACCTCTATCAGATTGCTTACCATCGTGGGGAGGGGAGAGGGGAAAGAGAAAAAATTTGGAACTAAAAAGCTTATAAAAGTGAATGTTGTAAACGATCTTTACATGTAATTGGAAAAAAATAAAATACTATTAAGTGGGGGGGGGGGAGGATTAAGTTTTGCTCTTAAATCCTTTTTGCTCCCTTTGTCACTCCTCTATTTCTCTCTAAGATAAAGGAAAGAAGAGTTCTCCTTCCTCTTCTGGACCAGCAGTGCTGGGCCCCCAGAGGAGCTTCCGTTATTGAAGACAACAAAATGTAGGGACTACAAGACATACAGGAAAGTATGAGGAGTGACTGGAGTCTCTGACCACCACCGTCTTCAGCCTGGGGCCGGCTGGTTCAGATATGTCTGTGGGGTTTAGTAGCACAACATGGTAAGGAAAATCCTTCTAGCCCAGGCATGATAATCACCTAGTCCCTTTCCCTGCCCCCACCACAAAACAAATTTAGGAAGAGGATACTTTTGTGGAGACACACACACACACCCATACCCATACCCATTTCCTCTCACCAAAGGCTTCAGGCCTGCCCAACCCAAGTTGCTGGCCTAGTGTCTACCGTCAGTTCAAAGCAGAAGAGCCTTGACATCGACTGTTCCCTGGTAATTTAGTCTGGGAAGGGGACCTCAGGGATTCCCCTCAACACAAGCCATTCCACAGGCACCAGCAGCTAAGCTCCCAGCACCTCTCTCTCTCACTGGGGCACAAAGGGGTCACCATGCTTACCTGCAACATGAGGTCCACATAATCTGAGTCCTTCAATAGGCACAGGTAGGGGTAAAGGTTGACCTGGTGTTGCAGTTTACTCATGTGGACTTTGGTCTCTCTGAACGTCTTCATCAAGGCCTCCTGCCACTGGGATTTAAGATCCTTGAGAAGCTTCCTCTGCAAAGAGAGAAACTGGCCCATCATATAATTTTATACTGCCTCAGGGTCTGCTGAGCAAGGCACTATACTAGCTGGGAACACAAGGCCTATCCTTGAGAGGTTTCCAATTTTACTAAATGGAGAAGAAAAAAATAGACTAGTTTAGAATGGTGAGCTACAGTCTCTTCCTCAACGTCTGATTAGAGGAATTCCATACCCTCTGCTGCTCTGACATTCTCTGACACAGTTTCCTGATGCTAGTCCATCCAGGTGAAAGATTCGGTCAGACCAAAGGAAGGGGTGGTCCAGGAAGACCAGATCAAAGAAGGTTCCATCAAAGAAATGGGACTCAAGCAGGACCTTGAAGAAGTCAGACTTAGTCTAAGTGGGGGCAGGGGGCTACTCCAAAGGGGTGGTGTTTCTATCAGCAGGAACAGGAGGAATAAAGGCAAGAATTTATCTAGCAAGTATTTATTGAACAGTCATAACATACAAGGCTTTGTACT
Organism: Gymnobelideus leadbeateri; assembly: GCA_011680675.1. Lineage (NCBI taxonomy): Eukaryota > Metazoa > Chordata > Mammalia > Diprotodontia > Petauridae > Gymnobelideus > Gymnobelideus leadbeateri. The sequence goes on along the minus strand of WOXC01012492.1, from coordinate 1,168,163 downwards.
GGGCATATAAAGGCATGCCCATGGTAGGTGCAATGCCTATAATAAACTAGTCTGGGTTGGATGTGGAGGGTGACATAGTATTTGATAAGGCAGGAAAGGTAGACTTGAGACAGACTGCTATGTGCCTAGAATGCCAGGTTGAGGAGTCTGGACTTTCTCCTACACGGAGCTAGAAAAGAAGGAAGGTTCTTGGCAGGGATGAGTGAGAGGGGATTGGCCTGATGGCAAAGTAATGCTGTTACAATGATGGGCCTATCAGTCAGTGAAGGGCAGATCAAGGGCAAGAAAGAAGACGACCAAAAGGAAACTCAAATAAGGGATCAGTTGCTTGGAGAAGATGGGTAATGATAATAAAATCGAGACAGCAGAGTTACTCAACAGATTAACAAGAACCACATGTAGACTGTGAAGGATAAAACACAAAGGGGTAACATGGAGTTAACAAAACTCACCCCACTATTTCCAAGAGTAAAAGAACTTGGCTTCAGTTTCCTCACCTGTAAGATCACTCGGCTATCCTAACTGATCACTAAGGGTCTCTCAATGTTTAAGGATTCTTACAGAATTGTAAGAAACAGCTGTCCAAGTCCTCGAGGAAATAAGATGGAAAAAAGCCAGGTAGTATAGGGTGGTGGAGCCAAGATGGCGGAGTAAAAGCAGGAACTTGCTTGAGCTCCCACTCCAACCACCTCCAATACCTGTAAAAAATTACTCTAAAAAATTTGAGCTACAGAACCCACAAAATGACAGAGTGAAACAAATCTCCCACTGACAGCAGCCTGGCAGGCCGACAACAAGGGTCTATCACACCAGGCTGGGAGCAGAGTGCAAGGCCACACTGACAGAGACCCAAGACACAGACCCCAGAGCAGACCTCAGGGGATTAAATCACTGGTAGTTGTGGCAGTTTCCAGACTTCTCAACCCATAAACACCAAAGAGAAAGTAAAAGGTCAGTAAAAGGGGAACTCTGTTGGAACTGGGGGAGAGAAGAACACGGTCCAGCCCCTGCCCCTGGGGCAGTGGAGTGGCTGATTCTGGAGCTCCAGGCCCACAGACAGTTGGGAGTACCACAGGACTGACCAGAGGACAATTGCAGGAATCTTTTTGCTGGTGCTGAGGCAGGATTTGCCCTGCTTGGATCTGGGTCGCAGTCTTGGCTGGCGGTCCTGGGGTGAGGAGCGCTGGCATGGCAGAGCTTGTGGTGGCTGTGGACATGCAGTCCTCCTCACAGTTCTGAGGCAGGTTCTTAGAATAAGCTTTGACAACAGCTGCACAAAACCCCAGAAATTTGGGACACAGCTCTCTCCACTCTGGAAGCAGAGTTCTACCATGGCAAAGAGCTCAAAAGTCAAGTAACTGGCTGGTGACAAAAGACTATCAAAACATAGAACCAGAAGAAGACAACAAAGTCAAAATTTCTGCATCAACATGGAGTTAAGAAAATATACACCGGACCTTGACAAAACTCAACTTTAATAAGCCTCTAAGAAAAATATGAATTGACTGTAGGCCCTGGAGGAGCTCAAGAAGGATTTTGAAAATCAAGTAAGAGACTTAAAGGAAAAACAGGGAAGAGAAATGAGAGTGATGCAAGAAAATCATAAAAATCAAGTCAAAATACTGAAGAAAATAATACCTTAAAAAACAGGGGTGGCTAGGTGGTGCAGTGAGTAAAGCACCAGCCCCAGAGTCAGGAGGACCTGGGTACGGATCCGGCCTCAGGCACTTAACACCAAAACAAACAAACAGAAAAAAAAAAAACAAAAAACCTAACCTTGGGCAAGTTACTTAACCCCAATTGCCCTCCAAAAAGACAAAAAAAAAAAAACCCAAAAAACAAAAATAAAAAGACTAACTCAAATGGCAAAAGAGGTCCAAAAAGTCAATGAGGAGAAGAATGCCTTAAAAAGAATTGGCCAAAAGAAAAAGAAAGCTCACTGAAGAAAATAATTTCTTCAAAATTAGATTGGAGCAAATGGAAGCTAATGACGTTATGAGACATCAAGATATTATAAAACAGATCCAAAAGAATGAAAAAATAAAAGGCAATGTGAAATATCTCAGTGGAAAAACCACTGACCTGGAAAACAGATCCAGGAGAGATAATTTAAAAATTATTGGACTACCTGAAAGCCATGATCCAAAAAAAAAGCCTAGATACCATCTTTCAAGAAATTCTCAAAGAAAACTGCCCTGATATTCTAGAAACAGAGGGCAAAATAAAAATGGAAAGAATTCACCAATCGTCTCTTGAAAAAGATCCTAAAAAGAAAATTCCTAGGAATATTATAGCCAAATTCCAGAGTTCCCAGGTCAAGGAGAAAATATTACAAGCAGTCAGGAAGAAACAATTTGAGTACTGTGGAAACACAAATAGGATAACACAAGGTTCTACATTAAGGGATGGAAGGGCTTGGAATATGATATTCCAGAGGTCAAAGGAGCTAGGATTAAAACCAAGAATCACCTACCCAGCAAAACTGACTATAATACTTCAGGGGAAAATATGGACATTCAATGAAATAGAGGATTTTCAAGCAAACTTGATGAAAAGACCAGAGCTGAACAGAAAATTTGACTTTCAGATACAAGAAGCAAGAGAAGCATGAGAAGGTAAATGGGAAAAAGAAACCATAAGGAACTTATTAAAGACGAACTCTTTGCATTCCTACATGGAAAAACGATAATTGTAACTTATGAAACCTTTCTCAGTATGAGGATAATTGAAGGGAATATATATGTATATATGTATACATAACATATATGTATATATAGGAGGGTGTGTGTATGTGTGTGTGTGTGTGTGTGTGTGGAAATCATATAAGTGAAGGGGCAGGGCTGTCCAGAGTAAAGAACACTGGATATGGAATTGAAGGTCTGGCCTTTGAAGCCCAGCTTTTCCCAACTGCCTATGTGACCCTGAGCAAATAATTTTACTTCTCTGAGTCCCACTTACCTCAAGAGGAAATTACACCAAAAGACCTTTAAGTTTCCTTCCACCTATATATCTATGCTCCTGTATGGCTGTTAAGAGACCCTCAGTGGTCTTTAATAAGTTCTAAAGAAGAGAGGGTTGGGTTGGTGACAGAGAAATAAATATTAACTCAATTCTCAAAAAAGGGAAAAAGGGGAGAGCCTTGAAACCCTAGGCCTGCGAGCCTAACTTCATTTCTTAGCAAAAGGGGTGTGTGTGTGTGTGTGTGTGTGTGTGTGTGTGTGTGCGCACGCGCGCGCGTGTGTTATATGGGCCTAATTTCTTAGCAAAGTTTGTGAATGTATTGTGAAAGTAAGTAGCTGAGGAGTAGGGATCACTAAAAACCAATATAGCTCTTTTAAGAAGAGGTCATGACAGATTAAACTAATTTTCTTTTCTAGAAAGGTTTCTAGACCCTTGATCAGGAAATTCTCTGTAGCACACCTTTATTTCAGCAAAGCAACTGGCAAAAATCTTTCATGCTACCCACATGAACCGGATGAAGAGAGTACAGTTAGGATTCTGGAGCTGATTTAATGATCAGAGTCAAAGAATAATCATTAATTTATTAAGTTTAACCCAGAAGAAGCCTTTACTGCAGTGCCAGAGGGATCTGGCCTTGGCTCTATGTTGTTCAGCATTTTGCCTCAGATGAAATCTCCAATGGTTAACTGCCCAAATTTGAAGACAACACAAAAGGAGGGATAGTTAAGATATGATAACATATTTGTTTTTTTTTTTGCTTTTTTTGGAGGGCAATTGGGGTTAAGTAACTTGCCCAAGGTCACACAGCTATATGATAACATATTTGAAAAATCCTAAAGATTCAATTAAAAAATTAGTTGAAACAAAAATTTAACAAAGTAGTAGGATGTAAAATAAACCCATATATATCATTAGCATTTTCATACATCACCAAAAAAACCCTGTAAGAAGATAGCAAGAGATACCCCATTTAAATTAACTGTAGACAGTACAAAATACCTGAGAGTATACCTCCCAAAACAGACCCAAGGACTACATGAACACGACTATAAAATGCTCTTTATACAAATAAAGTCAGATTTAAATAACTGGAGAAATGGGCAGGCATGAATATAATAAAAGTCAATATAATAAAAATGATAATTTTACCTGATGTATTCAATATCATACCAATTTAATTACTAAAAAAATTATTTTACTGTTAGAAAAAATAAAAACAAAATTAATTTGCAAGAACAAAAGGTCAAGAATTATAAAGAAACCAAGGGGAAAAAATGTAAAGGAAGGAGATTCAGCAGTACCAGACCTCAAATCACATTAAAAGGCTTATTTGGTACTGGCTAAGAAACAGAAAGGTAAATCAATAGAACAGAGTAGACACACAATATACAATAGTAAAAGATTATAGTAACCTTGTATTTGACAAATGTAAGATTTAAGTTTTGGGGATAAGAATTCATTATTTGCTAAGAATTATTGGGAAAGCTAGAAAAGTCTGGCAGAAATTGGGCATAGACTAATGTCTTAAATCATGTACCAAGATAAGATCAAAATGTATCCATAACCTAGATATAAAGGGAGATACCGTAAGAAAGTTAGGTGAAGACAGAACACATTACTTATCAGACTCATGAATAGGAGAACAATTTATGAATAAACAAGAGAAAAGGAGCACTCTAAGGCTGATTATACTAATTTAAAAGTTTTTGTACAAATAAAACCAAAGTAGTCAAGATTATAAGGAAAGAAGAAAATTGGGGGAAATTTTTCATAGACAAGTCTCTTAGATAAAGGCCTCATTTCTCAAGTACATAAAGAACTTTGCAAAATTTACAAGCAACTGATGGCCAAAGGATATGGACAGGTAATCTTTTGATGAGGAAACCAAAACTATAGTCATATTAAAAATGCTCTAAATAATTACTGATTAGAAAAACAAAAATTAAAACAACTTGGAGAGATCATGTTATATCAGATTGGCTAAAATGATAGATGCCTTTCAGCTGGGGAATGGCTAAACAAGCTGTGGTATGATTGTGATGAAATACTACTGTATTATAAGAAATGATGAGCTGACTGACTTGCATGAAAAACTGAAAAGTGAAATGAACAGTACCAAGTGAACAATGTACATAGTAATAGAAATATCGTCTTAAGAACAACTCTAAGGGACTAATTCATCTGAGTATCATAAATACTCAAACCAACTACAAAGGACCTATGATGGAAGATGCCATCTACCTCCAGAGAAAAAACTAATACAAGTATGGTTTTCTATATATGTATGTCTATGTATATGTGTAGGTATAAAAATATATATATATATATATACACATATATATTCATGTTTAAATTATGGCCTTCTCTAAGGTGGAGTGGAGAGGAAGGAAGGAAAAAAATTAAAAGTGCACAGTAGAGAACAAAAGAAAAGTTAGAAGAAAGCACAGAAAAACCAGGCAGCTTTGAAAACAATGTGCAGTATTACATAGTTTTTCCAAAACAACCAAAAAGGAAAATTAAATAAGCTGAAGAAGGAAATGGCAAACCACTCCAGTATCTTTGCCAAGAAAACCCCAAAAGGGATACATTTGAGGGGATTCCTGCTAATGTAATGGATTAGACTCTGAGATTTTGGCATCCAACTGGGAGGCTACTACAGCAATCTAGGCATGAGGTGATAAGGATTAAAGCAGAGATGGCAGAAATGGAAAAAAGGTGCCCAGTTGAACTGGGAGGGTAAGACGGTAGCAATGCTAGTCCTGAGATGTGCTTTTGAGGAGCCCTGAGGAGAAGTTTCCATCTAGTTCACAATGACCCTGCCTTCTCTTAATCTTTCTCCTCAAGACAACCAGGACTCTCCTCCCCCTGGATAAGCTGTGAATGGCAGCTCCACTGTGATGCACATCCTGTGAATGGGATGATATTTTGAAAGGTTTTCCTGATATCTTCTAGGTCCCTTCTTTCTCTTTTCTCTGGAGTCAGAGATGCCTGTACTTTTCTCTCTTGCCTCTGGGCCACTAACTCTTTCTTCTCTATATCACTAGCCAAGCATGTGGCTCCAATACAACCAAGCCGGTGGGAGTTCAAGAAACTAGACCCACCCCTGGAGGGAGAAGAAAAGAGCAGTCAGCTGACAAGTGTGTGTGAGGTTCCCAGAAGAGCAGGCTTGCCTGGAGCTCAACAGTGACTGCAACCCCTAGATCAAGTGTAGGCTACGGGGCAAGGGCGGGGGTGACATGACACATGGCTGAGATCAGGGACGGCAGGAGAAGAGCAGAGCACTCACAGCATGATGACTCTGCTCCGTTAGTGGTTTCTTTTCCACTGAGTCAATTGTGATTGTCATCGCCGACTCCAACTTCAGCTGCTGCTGGAAGCGTTCCTGCAGCTCAAGGAGAGACAGCGGCAGCTTCGGGTAAGACACGGGCTTTTCCTACAAGTCCAAAACAGTAACACCAATCACACACCACAGAAGTTAACTCTTGACTACTCTCACCAATGGGAGAGAGGGACAGATGATGAGAAGGCAGTCAATCCAAGCCAGACGTGGCTTTACATGGCATAGAAACAAAAGGTCACCCTGCAGCAGTCCAAGAGTCTCTCCCCCAGGAAGCAGTCCACCCATGACAACACACAGAAGCAGAACTGTCTTTCCTAACAGTGCCCTTGAAAGCTTCAGGCTGGCCCTCAAACCGTCCCATTTGTCTTATGACAACTTTTTACAGCTCCTTTCTGAGTCTCTGGGGTGTTGATCAGCACGACCCTGAATGACCACCAAACAGCTTCTACTCTTTATTCACAAGCTCTGACAGTCTAAAAGGACCACAGAAATAATTTGGTCCAACCTCTTGGTTTTAAAGGGGAGGAAACAGACTCAGAAAGAGGAAGGAACTTGCTCACAATGACAGTGCTAGTAACTGGAAGAAGCAGGACTCAAGCCCAATCTTCAACTCTATGCCTGGGGCCAGAGCCCTTCAGCTTCTCCAAAACAAACAGCTTCAAGGCAAGCCCCATTCAAAACATGGCTTTGCTGCATAATGAGCTAAGTGCCCTCACAGTCCTGAGTGAAGTGACTCAAAAGGACACCCAAGGTCACCTTGGAATAGAAGTCTGTGAGCAGAGGAGATATGGCCATCTTGTGGGAGGATGCTGGGGGCGAGAATCCGGGCTCCACCTTCTGGATGGCTCTCAGCACCATCAACCTCTCCTGCCTGTGGAGCGAGACCTTGTGGAAAAGGTTCTTCAGGGGCAGCCCGTCCGTCGCCATCTGATCCAGACAGCTGTGTCGAAAGGCAGACCAACATAAGCCTGAGCCAGTGGTTCCCTCCTTTATAAATTTAATGTCTCCTTAGGACAATTTAATTCAGCAAATAGTAATGAAACTCCTACTATGTGCCAGAGGCACTATGCTTTACACTGCTAATAAGAAGTGAAAAACAGATGTCCTTATGTCCCATAAGGAACTCATAGCATAAAGATTCCTAGACAGAGAAGAACAGGTTAAGTAGTGAAGCCAAGACATCCAAGCACTTTAGGAATCTCTGAGGAGGAAGAGCACTATTTGCTAGGGAGACAGATGCGAGAGGAGAAGAATTTGAAACCAAAAATTTATTTTTTTTAAGGAAAAGAAAAAAAAGACCTTCCAGTGTGGCCTGGTGGACAGACTACTAAACTATAATGAAGGAACGCTTAGGCTCAACTCCCTCCAGTGACAATCAGCTAAATGATCACAAACGTATTTAGCCTTTCTAGGTCTCGGTGTCCTCCCCTGTAAGATGCACTATCTACCTCACAAGAATAGTAAGGCTCCAACAGCACTTTGCCAAAATGTCAAGTGCTGGGACAGGGAATGGGGGAAGAACCATTGCTTCCCAGAGAGGGCAGGGTCAGGACAGGATAGGGAGGGAATCTGGCAAAGGCTTCCATGAGCAGAGAGAATGAGAACAAACAGGTGAGAGAGGACCCAAGTCACCTAGCAGACTTCCTACACCTGCTCTGCCTTGGATGTGCTCCTGAACAGCAAGAGCTTTTGACCCTTGTGTCTGGTACTAACCAAAGCGGCCACCGGTGGGCAGGTGCTGCCCCCTCTGCTTCCCCACAGGAGGCTTCTAGGAACCACTGTCCCTCCTGTTAGCTCTTCTTGCTACCTCCACAATTAGGGCAATCCCAAATAGTTCTCAGCAAAGCCCTTTCCCTTCCCTCTTCCCTCAAAGTTCTCTGTACTCTGGGGTCCCAGGTCCCCCAAGAAGTTATAAAAGAACAGGACGAGAAGACACAGTAGCTGGAAAGAGAGCTGGAACATCCTTGCCCATGTGGCAAGTCTGGCTCCTGACATCAGTCTTTTTGGAGAACCTTAAAAGGGCCCTTCAAGGAGGGACAGGGCAACAGAGAGTAAATGATCAGGGAATATAGACTCAGATTATCTGCAAGACTTGTAGACTATAGACCTGAGCCTGGGCAGGACTAAAGAAATGCTCAGAGGGGTAGGGGGCCAAGCAAACCACCAACCAGGCCCAATATGTGTGCTCAATGAGTAAGCTGCTAATAAGTTCAGATCAGAATTAAGACCAGGACCTGGAGAGAGCAGCCAGTTAAAGTCTGGGATAGGAGTTGTGGAAAGCTGGGACCCTTGAAGAACTAGGAAGCAGTACTTCAGTCTAATTCCAAGGTCCTTCTGTGGAGAACCACTGGCTTTGGAATCAGAGGACCTGAACTCAAATCTTGGCTTTTCTATTTGTGTAAAGTCACTTTACTTTGCTGATTCTCATTTTTCTCCCCCTCTAAAGAGAAGGCACTGGGCTTGACAGGCTCCAGATCTCTGCGCAGAGGGAGGGCCCAACAGGATGGCCCAGGGGTACCATGCACACACAATACTGATTCCCAGGGAGATAAAAGATATGCTTGACCAGAGAGGGAATCCTCACTAGGCCCAGGGGCAGCTTTACCTCTTGATGATTTCGAAGTCTGCATTTATTCGACCCATACACTCCAGAGCCGAAGCATAGGAAACCAGGTCAGGCGTCAGCCCTGACTTGTTCATCATGGAAAACAAGGTGCTTATTTGATACAAGGAGCCCTGAGAGAAGGGGAAAATAGACAAAAGACCTGAGCTCTTGGTCACAGGAAACTTACCCAGTGGAACCATCCCTTCCAACAATTCCCCCGATATTGTCCACTGCCCCACAGTCAAGTGATCTCTGTACTCTGCCTCCCTCCTTAACTCAATCTGAAAAGTCACCTGGGTTCACACTTGTTTTAAAGCCTCCCCTCCCTTAAACACTACCTGCCTCCCTCTTCTGCCAAAAAGAGAGAAGGCAACATGCTAGAGTCAGTCAGAGAACCCAATCCACACTGATGATGGAGCCGCCACCAGTTCCCAACTTTATTAGCTTCCATAAAGGATGCAGACATGGGCATAATGTATGTAGGACCTAAAGAATGCCACTGTAGGAAAAACAGCCTAGATGGAGGGAGTGGGCTACCTAGGTAGGAACATCCTCCACCTGAGGCTGCGGAAGCCTTCTAGTGCAGTCATGGGCAAGGGCCAAGGAGGCCTCGTGCAGTCATGGGCAAGGGCTAATTAATTCTTCTGAACTTCAGTTTTCTCATTTGTGAAATGGGGATATCTACCTCATAGTGTTGTTCTAAGTCTTAAATGAGAAGGAAAAAAGAAGGGCTTTGGGAAGCAAAGACTGTTAGAAACTACTGTTACTTATGGGGGAAGACATGGGATCATTCTAAATATGTACCCAGTAATAGTATGCCAATGAGATTTGGTAACATGGAGGGTGGGAGCAGCAAGGGGAGCCTTCAGCGAAGCTTCGAGTATAAGGTGATGCCAGAGAGCTACCCTGTCCTCAGGAAATACACTATCCACTGACCCCAGGAGGATGCCCAAGTTACCCAAACATGCAGCCCAGATACCAGGGCAGGATCTAATAGGCACTAGTGGCAATCTAGGCAAAGGGAAAGGGAGAGGCTACCCACTGCCAATCCCCCCTGGGGAAGCAGCCCCGGCAGACAGTCTTACCTGCTTGGCCCATGCTTTCAAGAGGCTGTTGTACATGGTCAGGGTCAGCAACTTCTGGCTGCCGGAGCGATTGAAGTGTGAGACAAGCAGATGATTGGCTTGTGTTACATGGTTCTGAGAGAGCAAGCACTCCAGAGTGGTCAGAATGAAAAGCTGTCTCTTGGAATGTTTAACCAGGTCAGGCATCAGCCTGGAGGGGTCCAAGTCATCAACACAAGTCTTATTTTCCTCCAGGACTTTCAAGCCCTTAAAATACTTCTGCCTTCTGCTGCGAGATGGAGTCTCCTCCCCTACTATGCCTTTCTCTTGCTCAGTACAGGGCTTTTTCTCTTGCTCAATACAGGGCGTCTCTTTGCTTTCTTTCCATTTTCTGGCCTTTTCTTTCTTCTTCATCTGGTTTTCACAAAAAGTCTTGTTCTTGAGCTTGACTTCTAGTTTCTGCTGTCTCTTGTGCAGCTTACTCTTTTCCTGAGTAAGCTTCTCCCCCCACCAGGCTGTGGTCTTTCCCACAATGGGGTTTGCACTGTTGGCATCTCCCCTGGCTCTGTCCTCCACCAGTCCAAGGGCCTGCAAGTCCTTCTGACAGCCTGCCCTCTGTGGCGCCACTTCCACTCGATTTACTGTCACTTCAGATACACACTCAGTCTGAAGCTGTCTCACTCGGGCCTCTAGCACTAAGTCCAGGAGAGAAAAGAAGGCGCGATCACACTATGCACCTGAAGCTGGGGCTTTGCCCATAGCACCTAATCCTTTACCCACAGGACATGTCTTTTAAGTTGTTCTCCTTACCTGGGGCTGAGATGGCTCCCCAGGCTCAATTCTATTCTAGATGGCCCTGATAGCCCAGTGACTTAGGAAGTACCTGAGCTGGACTCAATCTCCCAGGGCTCAGGTCCAGTCCTCTATTCCTAACCCAAACTGAAGCCAAAATCAGTTGGGTCCTGGAGGCAATATGAAATGGGTACAAAGTCATTCACCTCTTTGCATTCTAATCTTAGATGACTCCTTTCAAGAACCAGCTAGTACTCTCTCCATGTCTAGCATTGTACAAGACACTTCAGGGAGAATACAAAAAAGAGAGAAAGGCAAAGTCCTTGCCTTCACCGGACATCTGATCTAATTAATGTGTCAACCTCACTGGCCTCTCTGCAGCTTGTGATCCTGCACAGATTCCCCCTTCCTGGTCATTCTCCCCTCCTCCCTTGACTTCTGTGATGACACTGTTCTCTCCTGCTTTTTCTCCTTACTGTCTTTTTTTTTGCTAAATTATCGCCCATCTCCTGCCCCCTAACCACAAGTATCCCCCAAAGCTCTGTCCTGGGTCATGCTTTCTCTCTGTGATCTCATCAGCTCCCATGAATTCAGTGATCTATTCAATGCAGATGACTGTCAAACCTATATACCCAGCCCTAGTCTGTCTCCTGATAGGGGACCATCTCCAGTCGTCCTGATCTATATCTCACTACTGGACCCAGATGGCTCTGGAGGAGAAAGTGAGGTTGGTGACTGCACAGCCCTCCCTCACTTAAATCCAATTCACTTGCACGTTATGGCATCACCCCCACCCCCACCCCCGCCGCGATGTCACGGTGCTCTTCAAGAAACAAAGGTCTAACAACAAAACAACCACCACCTCTCCTGACCTCCAGTCTCATATCGCTGTCAGCTCTACATCTTTCAATGTGTCCAAAATGGAACTTACAATCTTTCCCCCATACTTTCCAATGCTCTGCTGAGGGCCTTGCCATCTTTCCAGTAACTCGGGTTCATAGCCTAGGAGGGAGTCATCTTCAACCAAGCCTCTTTTATCTTACCCCTTCCCATCCACCTCCAATCAGCCCTCCCAGTTTTGCTAGGTCTATGCTCATATTATCTAGCCTGTCAGCCCCATTCTTCCCACTTACACCATAACTACTCTGGTACAGCCTTCATCAGCTCTCCCCTGTACATGTAGAACTAATTGGGCTTCCTGTTTCCAGTCTTTCTTCTTTGAAAACTATCTTCTAACTTAGGTCACAACAGTTTTCCAAAAGCACAGGACTGACCGTGTCATTCCCCTCTTACAAAATCCCCATCAGCTTCTATTACCACTGAGGAAAATTTCTGCTTTGGCATCAAAAGCCCTTGGCAATCTGGAGCCATCTTGCCTTTCCAAATATATTTCCAAATATATTTCACATTTTCCCTTCCCATACTCCACGCAGAGGCCAAAGTGACCTGCCTGTTGTTCCTTAAATCCAACTTGTCATCTTTCCCCTCCAACTCTTCAGATGCCACATCTCCTCAGTGCCACCTCTTAGAATTCTTAGCTCCCTTCAAGGCTCAGCTCCAGAGCTCCCTCCTCCATAGAGCCTGCTGGTGCGCCCTCCCTCCCTCTCAAATTAGCTTGCATTTCCTCTTCTATTGACAAATTATATGTCCCAAGAAAATGTAAACTTTCAGAAGCTAGGTCTGGTACACAGGAGGCATTTAATATATGCTAGCTGAACTGCAATGTACGATGGAGATTTATTTACAGGAGTTTAACACTCCAAGGAGGCATGATTTTCTCACTGTAGTTCCTCTCTCCACTGACAGACATAGCCCCTTGGCAAAAGATCTTTGTGAATGTCTTCTGACTCTAGGCCAATACCTCTCTGAACTTAGGGGGACAGGTCCCTGGAATAACAGACATACAGTCCATCATCACTCTGGGTACTAAGCCCATGAGGGAAACCTTTTCAACCTGGAGGGCTCTGCTGGCCTAGCCTAGAATGAAGAAAGTCCCTGCATCCCAAAGACATATCAGTCAAGTTCTTTATTAAAGCTAAAATGGGCAAAAAACAATCATAATCTCTACACAGCAGTTCATACTTTATAGAGCACTTATCTCACAGAAGTACTGGCCAAAGGATATGAATAGGCAGTTTTCAAAAGGAGAATATAAGCTGTCAGCAACTGTATGAAAAAAATGTTCCAAGTCATTAATAAAAAAGGGAAATGCAAATTAAAACTGTGATATTTTTATAAATTGTGTACAGTACTTAGTATGGTGCTTTGCATATCGTAGTTGCTTAAAAAATGTTTATTGGAACAGCAACATAGTGTGATGTCCAACTTCGACAGACTTGACTTTTCTCAGAAATGCAATGATCTAAAATGATTCCAAAAGACTCATGATGAAAATGCTATCCACATCCAGAGAAAGAATTATGGAGTATGAATGCAAATCAAAGCAGACTATTTTCTTTTTTTTTCTTCCTTGTGGTTTTTCCCTTTTGTTCTGATGCTTCTTTCACAATATGACTAATGTGGAAATATGCTTAATATGACTGTATATGTATAGCCCATATCAGATTGCATGCTGTTTTGGGTAGGCAAGAGGGAAAAGAGGGGGGAAATTTTAGAACTCAAAATCTTATAATAGTGAATGCTGAAAACCAAAAATATCTTTTTTGAAAAGGAGATAAAGGGGCAGTTAGGTGGTGTAGTGAATAGAACACTAGCCCTGGAGTAAGGAGGACCTGAGTTCAAATCCAGCTTTAACACTTACTAGCCATGTGACCTTAGGCAAGTAACTTAACCCCAATTGGCCCTGCCTTCCCCCCTCCAAAAAGAAAAAAAAAGGAAAAGGAGATTAAAAAAATAAAATAAATGTTTCCTGGATATTGGATGTTCCACTTCATATTAATCATATTAACAAAAAGAATAAAATATTAAATGTTGCTGTGGCTATAGAAAGATAGGTTCAATAAGATGCCGCTAGAACCGTGAATTGGTTTTACGTTGATCTGACTCTTCTAGAAAACACTTTTGGAATTACACTAAAAAATCACTAGACCAAATTTACCCTTTGAACCAGTGATACTAATAACAGGCATACATACCAAGCAGATCAAAGAGAAGCAATGTCCTTTATGTAAAAAAATATTCATAGCAGCAGTTTTTGTAGTAGTGAGGAGCACCCTTCCAAGGCGACGTGAATGCTCCTCAGACCCAAAGACATCTATGTTAAGCTTGTTTCTAGAGGCAAATGGGCTGCCCTGAACTAAGCCCACTCTCTTCCCAGCCTTCCCTAAGAACAACGTGGCCTGGAGCCATGAAAGAGTGTCTGCTCAGTAACATGAGCTGTCAAAAGAGGGGGACAGGCTAGAAGGCCTCCAGCTCTGCGGTTATAACCCTGTGATCCTCCTCTTTATGGGAGGTGCCTTGTCCAGACACCGCTACAATGACCTCTCCCTTTCTCCCCCAGCTTCTTAGCCAGAACTCTCCCCTCCTTCCTGCTTCTCTCACTTGCCTTCCTAGTTCTTGGTATGTGGGTTTTCTCTTGATTAAGTCGAAACCTGCTTGAAAGGAAGCTTTGTGTCTCATCTTTCTATCTTCAACACCTAATTCAGGACCTGGTACATAGGAGGCACTTAAGCAAATAGTGGAAGTGAATGAACAAACTAAATCAGTAAATAATTAAGTGCCTACTATTCAGCAGGAACTGGGGATACAAATAGAGAATGGAGACACTGCTCTCATGAAGCACCCCTTTGGGAAATAAAACTGCTAGAGAGCCAGGAAGACATTCAAGCCCAGCCCCAGACACTTAATAGCTGGTGATCCTGGGTTAACCTGTGTGCTTTGGTTTCCTCATTTGTAAAAATGGGGACAACAGCCCCTCAAGGCTGTGCTGACTGACCTGAGGTTTTTGTAAAACTCTAAAGCACCACACAAATGCCAGTGCTTTAGAAACCTCATAGCACCATATAAACCCTGGCTATCATTGTTATTTCTAGGTTCACAGATTATCTGGATATATTCAAAATAAACAAGCAGGAAGGAGGACTGGGTGGGCCTGCCCAATCAGAGGATGGAAAAAAGGCCTCTGGACGAGGGAGAAGGAAACCGGGGGGTTCTCCAAGGTAGGAGCCAGGAGACATGGGGGACGCCAGGGAGCAGGAAGGGCACGCAGGCCAGTCTAGCCAGCATGGGCATCTGTCGGGGGACAGCACCCGCAGCTTGGGCGCAGACGGCATCCTACAGGTAAGGCAAGGCTTTAAGGCTCCCCCATCTGCACTCCCTCAAGAGCCTCTCCCCACCCCCAGCATCCCAAACCTACCTTCCAGGAGCTCCACCTGCCCCGCATCCCTCCTCCTATCCCGCTCTGGAGCGTTGACCGAGTACCTCCTACCCCAAGTCCACGAGGCCCCTGTAGGAGAAGAGACCTTGAACTCCAGAGCCTGCAGGGGCATACAGCAGGTGCTTAATAAGTGCTGGCTCCCTTCCCCACCCACCCCTCCAGGCCCTGGCGCTGCTGCGGCATCAACCCAGTGAGGGCATGGCCTCATTTGATCCCCAGGCAATTCTTGGAGGCAGGGGCTACTACTGTCATCATCTTCACTTTACGGCTGGGGAAACTGAGGCAATCAGATCCAAAGGGCCTTGTCCCCGGGACAAGTCCGGGGCAGAATTTGAATCTAGGTCTTCCGGGCCACTTTTGCAGCTATGGAGTCAAAGGTCACAGGCTTCAGGGAGGGTGACAGATATAGGGAAGGGAGTTAGAATGAGGGTGGTGATTAGAAAATGGAGGTTAAAGGTCAGAGCCTGGGAAAGTCCGTGCGTGTGGTTTAAGTCAAGGGTCAAGGCTCCTGAACTTGCCGTCAGCGTAAGTGGTTAGGAGTTCCTGAACTTTGGGGGGGTCAAAAGTTTGGGATTCCCAGACACGTGACCCGCAGGGTCGGGGGTGGGTGAGTGGTCAAACCAAACGGTGCCGGGGAGAGGAAACGAAAGGTTCTTCCTAAGGGTCAGAGGTCACGGACCCGGCGTCCTGACTGGAATTCGCGGGGCTCCCATTTACCTTTCTCGGGACCGGGGCAGGAGCTGCCCTCAGGCCAGAGGGTTCGGCCGAGCCCTGCCGCCCCCCGGCTCAGCAGCGAAGCTCTCAGCCGAAGCACTGACATGCCGGCGGCCCTGGGGGCCCCAGTGCAGCACGAGGCTCAGCCAGACCGCCCTCCCCGCCGCGAGCCCGGACCAGACCGCCCTCTAACGCGCAGGCGCGCGCGCTCCGCGCTGGCTGCTGGGAGTCGTGGTCTTAGCTTCCTCGGGGAAGTGCGACCCCAGGCGCTCTGTGGGGCGCTCACACTCCAAATCCCATGGAACCATGCGGAAGGCGAGGCGGGACGGAGGGTGCCGAGAATATGACTTCTGATTGGCTGTGTCGTCTATCTGTCTCCCGCCAGGCGTTTAGAAAGGCTGGCTTCCAGGCCTTTAGCGCCTAGCTAGTTCTCCCTACTTCCGGGGCGGGGTGTGGAGGGGGAGGTGGTATTCGCGTCCTCCCGGTGGTCTCACCTTCCCCAAACGCACTCCTTCCTCTTAAGTTTGTTCTGAAGCCCAGAGTAAAGTGCTTGAAGTTTACGTAAACGCTACCTCTTCACACGTGCAAGCACGGAGGCTTCTCCTAGTCCTCCAGTCTTCCCAGGGAACTCTGGGTCTCCGCCCCCACCAGCCGGTGTCCTGTTCACTGTTTATCAGACCTCGGTATCGCTAGGGCTGAGCACGGTCCCTAGTACACAGTAGGTGCTCACTAAATGCAGGATGAGTGACTGAGCCACTGTAACCGAGGTGCTTTGTTCTTCCTTCTCCAAAAGGACCGTGGCATGCAAGTGAATTGGATTTAAATGAGGGACAGGGAGGGGAAAAGAGGGGTTCCTCGATTCTGGCAGGGAAGCCTTTCCTGGCCTGCCCTCACATGGCCCCGCGTGGGAGAGGGAAGACCGAGGACTCCCGGAAGGGGACGACAGGAGACTTAAACTAGTGACCAGGCTGAATGGGGCATCCTGGCCAGACAGCCTGAGGTCACTGAGTCCCCTTCCCCTGGACAACACGGAAAATCCAAGAGGTGGCTCAGCGTATTTTACAGATGGGGAAACTGAGCCCCAGAGAGGAGCAGAGTGGGGAGCAGACCGCGAGCCGCCTGGGTCTGGTACCAGACTGTCTGAGCCTTGGGCACCAAAGCAGAGCCTTGCTGAGACGCTCTCCTGCCATCCCACTCTGCCGGTTGGGCTACTCATGGGTGTCACCAAAGCTCCTGCCAGGGATCACCCATGCCTTCACCTCTTTGCTATTTAAAGAGCCTCCCCCAAGGAGGGGGGAGGGGACAGCTCAGACCTTTCACCCTTCCCTGTCCCAGAGACAGCCCGAGTGAATCACGGACTTATAGGTGATTGATGCATGCACGCAGGGAGCTTAGAAACCATCTATTCTGATCCTCAGACTTTACACAGTTGGAAACTGAGGTCTGAAGACTTGAAGTGACACCCATGGCCCTATGGAAGATGCAGAGTCAGGATTCAGATTTGATGCCTCTTATTCCAAATCCAGGGCTTTTTCCACTATGCAACACTGAGGACTCCCACCCATTTATAAACAATTAAAAAATGAGGCCAACGGAGAAGGAACTTGCCCAAGGTCCCATAGTAGCGTCCCCTTCAGTGACCTAGCATGAGTCCCAACCCCACCCTCTTCCAGGCTCAGAGGATCTGGACCTATGATATCACCTAGTCCATTTTATAGATGAAGAAACTGAGGGCAGGGGACAGGAGACTCGCTGAACCAGGATTCTATTTCCTTGTCTGTGAGACAAGAAAGTCGGTAGATCCTCATTGAAAAGCCCAGGTCTGAAACCCTGGAGAGCTGGAGTTAGCTCTCACTCTGCTACTGACTCACTTAGGTAACCTTGGCCAAGACCCCTCCTCTTTCAGGCCTCAGCTTCCCCCCTCTACAAAATGAGGGATGAGTTCTCAGCGTTCTGAAGTCCTGTGAGGACCTTGCTGACTCCAAGAGTGGACAAGTAGCTGGGAGATCCCTCCTTCTGGTCACTGGTGTACCCCCCCCCCCACACACACACACCCTGTACACATGTGTGATTTCCTTCCTGACAGAGTCAGCCTTTGACATAAATGGCCCAACAGACAGCGGACATACACACCTCCACCCCCGCCACAAGATCACATCACGCCTTCCTAACTGCTGAGCTGCCCCATCTGCTCCTGGGCACACGCACACAAACACACACCCCCACACAAAAATACACAAACAAGGCACAGTCAGAGACACCCACGCTAATGGAAGTCCACTCTCCTGCATCATGACCCTGATGGCCTGGAGGTCTCTCTCCCTCCTCCTCTCTCTCCCTCCTTCTCCCTCACTCTTCTGTCTCTCCCCCCTTCTCTCTCCCTTCTCTCAGTCCTCCTCTCTCCCTTCTTTCTTCTCTTCCCCCCTCCCTCTCCTCTCCTCCCTCTCTTTCTCCCCTCTCTTCTCACTCCCCTCTTTCTTCTCTTCCCCCCTTCTCTCTATCCCTTTCCTGTCTCCTCTTTTCCCCCTTCTCCTCCTCCTCTCCTCTCCTCTCCTCCCTCTCTCTCTCTTCCTTCTCTCTCTACCCTCTCTCACTTTCTCTACTTTTGTACCTCTTCCTGTCTTGGTCCTTTTCTCAGTCCCGTTCCCATCTCTGTTCCTGCTTCTGACTTTATTCTGTCCCTGTTTCTGTTTCTGCCTCAGTCTCTCCGTCTCGCTCTCATTCTCACACACTCTCATACAGGCTCCCTCCCTCCCCCAGCCCTCCCCCTTCACTAGGACCCTCGGGGCAGAAACCTTGGCCAGTAAAGCCCAAAGAATTTTGTGAATGAGCCCCCACCCCTGACTCTAACTGGGCATGGCCCATCCTCCTTCTCCTCCATTTGTTCAGTGGGGCAAGCCCCACCCTAGTGGGAGGGACTGGCTTGACTCAAACCTCTGAGATTATGAGCCTTCCATAGAAGCCTGTGGAGCCCGGAGCCAAGAGCCACCTGGCAGAGGGGACAGCAAAAGTCGGGGAACCAGACACACCCCTCTTGCTTTCCTTTCCTTGCGGCTGCCCAGGACAAGTGGGCTCTGGTGGGAACTTCTAGGAAACATCTAGACTATTTGAGCCAGAAGATACCTCCTGCAGGTCCGACCTGCCCATTTCACAGAGGAGGAAGACAGAGACAGAGAAGTGACTTGCCTATGGTCACACAGTGAGTCGGGGTAGAACACAAGCTTTCTGGAAGTGAAGTCTTTAGGGAATCAGGACCTGTAAGGAGGCTGAGCCCTGAACTAGGGCTACCAGGACCTGATCTCCATCCTGTCTTGTTGACATACTCCCCAACTGGCTGGGACATGGAGCACCAGAGGAGGCCAGCCAGGTCCTGTGGCCTGGTCAGCGGGCAAGAGTGAGCCAACCACCTCTCTACCATGCCCCCGGGCCCCTGGCTTTGCTTGGCCTTGCTCCTTGCAGCCCGGGCCCAGAGCTCCTGGGGACCCTGGCCCAGCAGGGCCCAGCCCCCGTGGCCAAGTGACCTCAGCATTAGCATCAGCAGTGCCCGTCATCCTCGGAGCTACCATCACCTGGAAGGTGACATCCGATGGCGAAGGCTCTACTCATCCACCCACTTCTTCTTACACATTGGGCCCAGTGGCAGGGTCGAAGGCACACGGCAGCCCCACTGCCCCAACAGTGAGTAGGGCAGCCTGGAGATGGAGGCCTAGCCTGGATGGGGTAGTCAATCCCAAATTACAGGGGGGCCAGAGGTTTCCATGGATGCTGGAGAAGCCTAGAAAAGGCTGAATAAGAGGGACCAAGTCCAGAAGGGAAGAGAGAACTGGAGGAGGGGACCCAAGGAAATATCAGTGTTTGGCCTGAGGAAGGGGGCAGAGGTCCCACCAAGAGCAGGACTGCAGAAGCCCTGGGGTGGGGGGGGGGCAGCCAGAAGAGAGCCCAAGTCAAAGGATGGAGACACTTTTTTCTAAGTCATTAGTGGATAGGTGCCCTCATAAATTTTTAGACTGCCCAATCTAGAAAAAGACCTTTTTTTATGGAGGAGGAGACTGAGGTTGGGAGGAGAAAGAATTTGTCCAAGGTTAAACAGACAACCATGGGCTAGAACTCAGCTCTCCTGGATCCCAGCCTTTCCCTGTTCCATGGGGCAGAGGGAGCAAGGTGTCCTCGTTTTCAGTGATGGAGACCTTGCTGCTATCCTGACCTTATCTGTAAACCTCACAGGGTAGAAGGACCAGTCCCCAAAATGTGAACTGGAGAAAGAAGGAGGCCCTTAGGGGCCCAACTGTCTTTGGGATGGGTGGGGTGGGGAAGACACCCAGAGCTAGATTGGGGGATCTGAGTGCCCCCAACACTGGACTCCAGGCTAATCACCTGCTGCTGTGTTTAATGAGAACCCAGTGAGTAATCACCGTAATTAAGGAGGATAATAACCCTCTGCCCTTCCCCAGCCCCTTTCATCTGGGGATCTCAAAGCACTCATTAGCCCATGTGCCTCCCTGGGTGAGGACAGAGGACAGGGGCAATTGCTTGCCAGATGACTCAGTGGTGGGCTTAGTGGCTGGCACCCAAGCATCTGCCTTCCCGAGGATGGAGTAGAGGGAAAGGTTCCTTTCAGTTAACATTCTGGGAGATCCCTTCCTAGGGATTGCAGGAGCTTTGGGGGCTGGAGTCCAGGGCCCCTCCATGCACCGTTGGGTTTCCCTAAGGCATATCTGGCATCAGTGCTTTGGACATCTGGACAGGGAAGCTTTTAAACTCCAACCTGAGCCAAGGATGCCCACCTCTTCCTCACCTCTGGCCCCACCTACCCCAAGACACATCTAGGTGGAGAGTCGGTTGTCTTCTGGCTAGACTTTCCCAGGACCACACCTGTAGCTCTGTTACTGCTGGTCAGCTCTGACAGGAGGGGAAGCTCACTGGACCATAAAGTCCACCCTGTGGCCTCAGGCTTCTTGCCCCTTTAACCTTCTCTGCCCACATCCTAAGGTGATACAGCATCAACAGAAGCAAAATTTTCCCAGTGAGAGACAAGGACAGACACTGATCAGGGTACTTGTACAGTTCTGGGGACCCTTTTTAGGGAGGACAGTGAAGGCTCACCCCCAGAGGAAAGCAACCAGAAAGGGGGCAGTGCCATAAGACACTAGAAGGAACCGGGAATTTCTCTCCAGGAAAAGAGAAGACTTGGGGGGACTGAGGAAGCCACCATTTGAGGGTTCTCTTCAAGTTTGAGATCAACATCATGTGGAAAGGGTTGAGCCTTGTCCTGCTTGGCCCTAGAGGGCATTGTATGTTAGGGAGGGAGTCACTGACAGGCAAACTTCAGCTTAATTCTCTAGTAATCAGAGTTGTCCAAAGCTGTCCTAGCAAATCAGGGAGTTCCCTCTCAATGACCACTAGTCAGAGATGTTATGGAGGGGGTTTCTGCACAGGTATAAAGTGGACATGATGCCCTCTGAGTTTCCACTTGCCCCTGAGGTTCTATGAGTCTTTCTGATGGGGGCATGGAAGGGGGAGGAAGCTACATCCCCAGCTCAGGTTCCAAGGAGCCTTAGAGGCTGCCCTGTCTAACCACAGCCACCAATCCCCATCCCTTCCTCCTCAGACATAGCAAAGAGTGTCTGTGTACATGAGTATGGAGGGTGTGATAAGTTCTGGTAGAAGGATGGGTTCAGACTTGAAAGTTGGTACCCTGGACCCTCTGGAAAACAGGAGAAGGAGGCCAGAGGCTTCCAGAGGTGGACTCTGCTTTCTGCTTCCTTAGCATGGGCTGTCCATCGAGGCCCTGGGAACCAGAGCTCTGTCCTGTCCCCAAGTCTCCAGTTATCTTTGGGGAAGGGTAGACCATGGCCACAAGGTATGAGGTGTAAGGAAAACCAAACCTGGGCAGCAGGAAGAGCCAGGGCTGTGAGTCTTACTTTAGTCCTGCCCCTGGAGGACCCTGTGCCAGTCCCTTCTCCTCTCTGCCCCTTCACTTCGTGCACGGTAAAGTGAGGAGATGGGACTAGATATTCTCTATGGGCCTTGTCATTTCTGATAATCTGTGAAGTTCTATGGACTTTTCCTGATAACAGGCTCTATTTCCTCATGCTGGGAAGGGAGAGAGGACAAAGAGGGCACTGTAGTGCCAGCAGAACTGAGTGTCAAGGTCACTGGAGTCTTTCAGAGGAGACACTGAAGGCTGAGGCTGGGTGTGTATGAGGCAGAGATGGAGAGAGAAAGATCACAGACTAGGAATGGATGGAGGGTCCCTAGAGGAAAGCCTCAGGATTTTAGAGCTGATAGGGATGTTATACTCATGACTTTAGAGCTGGAAAGTACCTTAGAGACACCATCTGGTCCAATCTCATTTTACAGATGGGGAAAACTGAGGCCTAAAGAAAGAAAGTGAAGTCATCTAGCTAGTGAGTGCATGAACCAGGTCTAACTCTAAAGCCCGGGCCCTTTCCCATGACCTTCCTTTTCCACACTCCCTTCCAACATAGAATACAGTACATAAGATAGGAAGGATCTTCAGAGATAAGCCAGTTCCTGCCTCTCATCTCACAGACTCCTTTGAATCCTCACCCCATCCCTTACTGGGTGAGTTTGGGCAAATTAACTTGACAGAAAAGTTCAGAGTATTTCAGGGGACTGTGAAGTGACAGCAGTGTGACTGAAGCAAAGGATCTATGTATAAAAACCTTACAGGAGAGTAGAGCGGGGAAAAAAAAGATAGATTAGGGACCAGTCATGGAGGACCTAAAAATGCCCTCTTTGGACTTTCTCCTGTGGGATATGGAGTCTCTGAAGAGATGCCTAAGAGCTTTCAGAAGACAATTCTGGTGTAGTGTACTAAAGAGATTCAATGGCAAGTGAGTAGAGTTAGGGAAATTAAAAGTCCAGGCCAAAAGGGACTTAAGACTGAAATAGGATTCATGCAACTTATATGAATCTTTTCTTTTTTAAACTGGGAACTTTGTATTCATTCTTTTAATTTTCAACATTCATTTCCACAAGATTTTGAGTTACAAATTTTCTCCCCATCTCTCCCCTACCCCCACCTCAAGTTGGCAAGCATACTGAATATCCCTTCACCCAGTCTGCCCTCTTACATCCCCTCTTACCCCTTTCTTTTTTATGAATCTTCTCATAGAGATTTGTACCTTCACCCCAGTCCCAAACAGCCATCCCCTGAGTGTCTGCCATTGCACACAAGGGCAGTCAGATCATTGAGTGTGGATGGCTCAAAGCAGTTCTTTCCTACTGCTGGTGCTGGGGCTGTTTCTGATTCAGAGAGGGGGAAAGGGCAGATTTATAGCATGCTAAAGAGAGTCAGGAGACCCAAGTTTCAGTCTTGTCTCTTCCTCCTCCCTGGCCTCAGTTTCTTCATTTCTGACATGAAAAGGGTGGACATGATGGTTTCTAAGACTCCTTACAGAACTGATGCTCTCTTGAAGCAGAATGCACAGGGTACCAAATGCCCTTGGTCTCTACTCCCCAGGGTACCTACTCCATTCTCCCTTTGTCCTGTAAGGCCATCTCTCTCTGCTGAGATGGAAGACAGATTCTCTGGAGAGCTAGTGAGATAGAGCAGAGAGAGAACAGAATTTGGAGTCAGGAATTTTCCTAGGTTCTAATCCTGCCTCAGATTCCTGCTAGCTGTGTGATCCTGGGCAAGTCATTTAACCTTTGGGCATCAGTTTCCTTATCTGTAAAATGAGGAAGTTGGACTCAATGCTCCCCCCAATGTCCTTTTTAGCTCTCCTTCTATGATTCTGTGTTAGCTTTTGCCTAGCAGAATGAAAAGAGCTTCACTTGTAACTTTCAGTATCAGAAGCCAGCCCTGAAGGTATGTTGATGTGCAGATGTGGGGGGAGGCACCAGTTTGTGAAAGCTAAAGACTGACCCCATTCTACAGCCTAACACTGTTGAGCCTTGGGGATTGCCAGGGATGTGGGAGATAAGGTTAGATAAGTAAGCAGATGGAAGGTTATACCAGGTTATACCAGGCCTTGAATGCCAGTCCTGGGACTTTTTCCTGTAGGTAATGGGGAACCATGGAAAATTAAGAGAGAAAAGCTAGAGAATCACAAAATACTCAATATTATCTGGGAAGGACTTCCTAATATAGAATAGAAACTGTCATCACTTGAAGAACCCTTAGAACACAGACACAGCTGGGAGGGTCCTTAGAACATAGAACGGCAAAGCTGAGAGGGCCCTGAGAACATGGAATGGCAAGGCTGGGAGGGCCCTGAGAACATGGAACGGCATGGCTGGGAGGGCCCTGAGAACATGGAATGGCAAGGCTGGGAGGGCCCTGAGAACATGGAATGGCATGGCTGGGAGGGCCCTGAGAACATGGAATGGCATGGCTGGGAGGGCCCTGAGAACATGGAATGGCAAGGCTGGGAGGGCCCTGAGAACATGGAATGGCATGGCTGGGAGGGCCCTGAGAACATGGAATGGCATGGCTGGGAGGGCCCTGAGAACATGGAATGGCATGGCTGGGAGGGCCCTGAGAACATGGAATGGCAAGGCTGGGAGGGCCCTGAGAACATGGAATGGCAAGGCTGGGAGGGCCCTTAGGACATAGAGTGTCAGAGCTGGGAGGGTCCTCAGACACAGAATGGTAGAATCTGGAAGGACCTTAGAATATCAGAGCTAGAAGGGACTTAAGGGATTATATAATAATTACAGTCATACTGATAATTAAGAGCAATAATGCCAGCACTTTTCTAGTCCTCACCATGTGCCAGGCTCTATGCCAAGGGCTTTACAATAATCATCTCATTGGATCTTACCACAACCTTGGGAAGTACATACTATTATGATCCCCATTTTACACTTGAGGAAACTAAGGGAAACAGACATTATGTGACTTGTCCAAGGTCATACAAGTACCTCAGGCTAAATTTGAACTCAGGGCACTCAATCCACTGTGCCACCTAGCTGCTTTAATGAAATTTAACAGAATCCCCTTACCTGACAGATGAGGAAACTGAGGCCCACAGAGGGAAAATTACAGACTAAACCAATTGTAGAGCCAAGAATAGAACCTGGGTCTCTCAACTGCCAGTCCAGGGCTCTTCATGTCCAATTTAAATGACTTTCCTATCAGGATAAAAAGAGCCTCAGGATGGTTCAATCGAGTTCCTAATGCTGATTGGAAGGCTGCCAAGTAGAAGAGCTGAGCAGTAGGAAATAAGGTCAAGTATGAGGTCACTCCCCTCATCCCTTCAATCCCCCTTTACTCCCAGCTACCCCCTCCCCACATCAGATAGACTTCACCAGTTCCCCCACCCCCAAGCTGGCTTCTGCGGTGCTCCCTCCACATTCCAGCTTGCTCCCACGCCCTGGGTCCGGCTGTCCGGCCCTGCTCGCCTGCCCACATTCCTGTGGGAGCTGGGCTCTCCCAGAACCTGCCCTATGCACTGCTAGCCTCAGCCTCCTCCCTCCATCTTGCCCCAGCCCAGGAGAACCTGGCTATGGGACAAGGAAGATGAAAAGGTCACTGGAGGAAGATGGCCGGTGACCTGTGGTACCCACAACCTTCCTTACCTCCCCACCACTGTGAAAGACAGACTGATGAGACAGCTTCCTGGTCAGCAGCAAGCAGACACCCCTGGTCCATCCATCCAGGAAATGGCTCATTCCTCTTTTACTAGGATTATAATTAAATAACAGCAATTTCCATCTCAATCCCCTTTTAAGGTTTACAAAGTGCTTCTCTCATAATAGCTCCATAAGGGAGGTAATGTATTATTCCCATTTTATTCGGAGATGACTTGCCCAGCTAGTCACTGGCACAGTAGGGATTCTGTTTCCTCTGAGGCTCTTAGGCTACATTGATAGAGCATTTTAACATTTACAAAGATTAGCAGTTCACATTTGTATGGTGGGTGTTTCACAGTTTATACAACAGCTCTAGGAAGAGTGGAGGCCATGTGTTATTACCCACACTTTAAGAGAGGGGAAAGGCTTTTCCCAAGACCACTCAGGTATCACTAGGGAAGCTAGGACCTAGACTCAGACCCCTATTTCTCAGCTGCTTATCCAGATGCCCACAGTCCACCCCAGTGTCTTTTCTCCTCAGGCATTGTGGAGATCCGCTCTGTCAGAGTGGGCGTTGTGGCCATAAAAGCAGTCTACACAGGCTTCTACTTGGCCATGAACCGAAGGGGAAAACTTTATGGGACGGTGAGTATTCACCTGCGGGGAAGAAGAGGGGGGCCCACAGTCGAGAACATTTCTGGAAGGAACCTCACTGGGTAGGACTCCAGGGTAAACAGAAGTCTCACCTTGCTCTTGGGTGTGGAGCCCCTTCACTATGAGGCACTGGGTTATGGGGAAGATGGATATTTGGGTGCAAGCCTGGTACTGTCCCGATTCCTGTGTGACCATGATCACATCCCTCTTTGGAATTCTGAGGAGTCCTTTAAGGCCTTTTGCACTCATCCTGTCTTTCTCTTCCACAGAGGGAATACAGCCCCAACTGTAAGTTTATGGAACGGATTGAGGAGAATGGATACAACACATATGCCTCCCTTCGCTGGAGACACGAAGGCCGACAGATGTTTCTGGCTCTGGATGGACGGGGTGCCCCTCGCCAAGGTGGCCGGACCCGCCGGCAGCACCTTTCCACCCACTTCCTGCCCATCTTGGTCTCCTAAGCCTGAAGAAAGGACCCCTGTGTATAGATATATATTTTTTCTCTATTTATTATTTTTTTAAAGACAAGCAAGGGAAAGAAAGATGCCTTCCTTTTGAAGACCTGGAAAAAAAGGCCTGGAACCTTATGGGGAGCCCCCAAGCCAGCAAGTGGAGAACGTAGAGGCCCTGAAGATTCTGGGATGCTCAGCCCCCAGAGTCACTGCTAGTTCCAGGCCTCTGAAAAGATGACCATGTATTTATTGTACAAATACTTGGAACACAAAAATCAAGCATCAGTGTAGCTGTATTAACTTGCATTTCTACAATGCCTTAAGGCTTACAAAATATTTTTCTCCCAGCAGACCTATGAAGTAGAGAATACAAGTAAAATTATTCCCATTTTAAAGAGAACAAAAATGAGGCCAGAAAAAGGAAGTGAATTGCTTAGGCTCACACAGCTAATTGGTGACTGAGTCAGTAGTTAAACAAACCCCAGTCTCTTGACTTTAAGCTCACTGTTTTCCTCTGTGCACTATGTATACTGTGGTGTAACCCAGTGTCATTGGGTCTCCATTTTCCTTAGGAGAGGAGAGGGTAGGGCTCAGGATCCAAAGGAGATATCTGCTATCCTCCAAGGAGGCTCTGGGCACCATTGAGTAGGAGGCCCAGCTTTGCCTTTAACTCACAAATGGAGCTGTGACCTTCCTCACCGTGGGCCTCGGTTTTCCCATCTATATAGTGAGAGACGTTGGACTCAGTGGTTTTTAGCATTCTTTGTTCTAAAAGACCTTCCAACTCTGACCTTCTATGTTCTACTGACCTTCCAGTTCAGATATCACATCCTTTGTTCTTTGGCCCCTCTGACTGACTTTCTATGATGTCTCATGTGTCTATAAACTTGAGCTCTGACCAAGTTCTAAGGTCCCCTCCAGCTCCAATGGTCTACGCTGTATGTTCTAAGGGAAAGACAGCAATAAGGGCAAGCCCACTACATGAAAATCAAGATTCACAAAAGAAAATTAGGAAGGATATTTGGAAGAGGGAGCTCCCTCAGGGACTTTAAAATAGGACTAAATTTACAGAAATTCATTTTCCTCTCTACCTTACCAAGCATCTGCAAAAATCATTTCTAGATGGCCAGGGCCCAGGCCAGACCTGGAATAGGGCAGTGTTATGTTGGCAAAGGTTTAAAAACCAAAATTTCTGGAGGGGAAAAACAAAAGCATGCAGGATACACTTTTAAGTTTAGTCTGCATCACTAGCATTGACTCCATCCTTCCTTAAAGTCTAGAAAATCAACAAAACAATAAGTGCTGATCTATAGCAGTTGCCAGTTTTTAAGGTGTAAATAAATATTTACAATAAAAATTTAATAATCAAGTCTCAAGAACTGGTTAGAACTAGCTTTAACGTACCTCTGGCTGGAATTGACCCAAAGTGTGTCTGAGAACTGGGTGCCTCCTAGCTTCCACTCCACCATGACAGGCCCCAGGAGAAAGCTGGGGTGAGGAGGTAGGTTGGCCCTAAGGCTAGAGATACATAGTGATTATATATCCCTCCCTGGGGGAAATGCTTATACTTTTTCCTCTGAATTTCCTCTACTTCTCTGCCATAATGCTACTGAAACATGGAAGGGACAGGTCAGAAAAAGAATGTCAGAGCAAGGAAGGTCCTTAGCTGCACTAAACCCTTCTCATCTTGTAGGCTGGTGCCATTCAAAGACAGGAAGTACTCCTCCCTGCAATATATCTTCTCAAAGGAAGTTTGCCAGTGTCATGTTCTCAGATAAGTAAGAATGACCTTCTATTTGTGAGCTCAGCAAAGTGGCCATCCCTTCCATTTTCATATGCTTGCATCACCCTGACAAGGAAGACAGGACATGAATTATCACCCTTATTTTACAGATAGGTATGCTAAGGACCCAGAGCAGGGAAGGGACTTACCCAAGGAGTCACACATTAAGTTAATGGTAGATTCAGTACCATAAATAAGGGATGGGTCTTATTTCCTAGAAAGAGGCAACTCAAGAGTTAGAATTGGGTCCCAGTCCTGGCTCCATCATTTACTTGTTGTAACCTTCAGCATGCCATTTTTTCTTTTCAGTGCCTCAGTTGCTTCCTCACAGATCCATTTGTGTGAAATAATACTAGTACAACCAGCCTCAACTAGTTGTTGTGAGCTTTCTAAAGTGCTAATGAAAGACACATGGGTGGCTATTATAAATTCATGGCTTCTTCTACTACTCTACTATGATGCTACTAAAACTTGGGAGGGACAGATAGGAAAAAGAATGTTAGAGCAAGAAGTGGTCCTGTTGTCTGTCCCTCTCATTTTATAGTGAAAGAAACTGAGGCCCAGAGAGGGAAAGGGACTTACAGTCACACAGTGAGCTAGTACAGAGCTCATGCTAGAATCTGACTCAATTCCCAGGCTGGGACTCTTTTCATCTAACAGAGAGCTTGCTTCTCATTTCTTGGCAAAACCACAGGGTTTTATTCAATTCAATTTCAACAAACATTTATTAAGCACTGACTATGTACAAATTGCTCAGTACAGGGGATACAAAGCAAAAACCCAAAACATAACCTTTTCTCAAAAAACTTACATTCCTTTGGGAGTTCTTGTCTAAATGAAGGGAGTTGAAGAACAGGAGAACCTCTTTGCCTATAGTTATTCCCTTAATTTCTTTATATTGTCTCATTGTTATAGTAAGCATTTCTGGCACTATATCATATAGTAAAGGATGATATTGGACA
Organism: Gymnobelideus leadbeateri; assembly: GCA_011680675.1. Lineage (NCBI taxonomy): Eukaryota > Metazoa > Chordata > Mammalia > Diprotodontia > Petauridae > Gymnobelideus > Gymnobelideus leadbeateri. Next base: position 1,138,957 of record WOXC01012492.1, on the reverse strand, counting down.
TCCTTGCTTTACCCCAAACCTTACTGGAAAAGCTCCCAGTTTATTCCCATTACATATAATGCTGGCTCTTGGTTTCAGGTAGATAACATATTCAGGAAAGGTTCATGTAACCCTATGTTTTCTAGTGTTTTTAACAGGAATGGATATTAATAAGAACAAGGTTGGAGTGAGGTCCCTACTCCTCCACACCTTCATCTTTCCCTCCTTACCACCCTTCAGCTACCTCTACCCAGGCCCACAATCCTATCAAATCATTCTCCTAGCAGGAAGAGAGATCTTGAGTCTAGGCCACATATTACCTCAGTTCTGAATTCAAACTCTGTCCTCATCTCTTCAAGGGAGAGGCCAAGGGAATTTTTTTTACTCTACCCTGTTCACAAGGAAACACCCATATAAAGACTAGGGCACATACTTGGGTACCTGGGGCCTTAATCACCAAGAAGCCAAGGCCCTTCCCAGCAAAAGAATGGAAGGATGTGGCAAGAACCAAATAGGAACCATTCTCCTGAAACAGCAGATCTGTCTGGCAATTGGTACTCAAGCACAAAAAAAGGCTCATTTCTATTATATTGTAAGCTCCTTGAGGGCAGGGACTGTCTTTTGCCTCTTTTTGTAGCCTGAGCATTCAGCACAGTGCCTGGCACATAGCAGATGCTTAATAAATGTTTATTGATTAATTGATTTATTCCTAATTCTAGGCAGCCCAATACAGATAAAGGTATTAGCTATGGAAACCAGATTGGGAAATGGACTGAATTTGAGGAACCAGAATCATATACAAGTGGTCTCAACAGTCAGAAAACTTCCTTTGATATTGACTACTGGAAGGTTCTCATCCCCCCTCAATTACAGGTCTTTTCAAAGCTGAACTTCTGGGTCTCGAATGTTCTGCCACAGGGAATGAGAAGATAGAAGGTATTCCAGTTAAGTTAATTTAAAATATACGAGGCATTGAGGGAACACATCTTGCCCTGATGGACCTCTAAGTCTCTGGGCTCAAAGGTTTCATTGTGAGCTGAGGCAGAGGGGAGGGAATTGACCTGAGGTGGAAGGACCCCTTGGATAGTGAAGAAGGCTAAAGACCTAAAGCCAATCTTACATGAGGCTCAACTTTATCCTGAAACACATCCTTCTGCTGCTTCTATTATTTCTACCTCTGGTAATGAAAGTGTAGCACTGACCTATTAGTGTGGGAGGCCAGGTGGTGATAGTGAGCAGGGACCTGTCAGAGGTGCTGGCTTAGTCTTAGATCTGCCACTGAATGAGCTGCATGAGCCTGAGTAAGTCACTCCCCTCTCAGCCTCAATTTCCTTATTTATAAGAAGAGGATAGTTGCACGTAGCAGATAGGGTGCTAGATTGAGGCATTAGGAAGCCCTGGAGACAAATCTCGCCTCTCCGGCTTCCTAGTTTTTAACTTCACCTTTTTTTCCCCTCAAATTAGGGACAATATAGTAACTAGAGGCAAAAACACAGCTAGAACACGGGAAAACATGAAATAAAATTCTGAGAGCTTCTTGTGCCTCCCGGTCTGAGGTCTCCAGTAGAATTTCTTACTTGGGATTCTGTCTGGTCTTTCTCTGAGCCTTTTAAAATCTGTTCTTACCCCAAAGTTAGAGTACCTGTCAGACAACGTCAAGCCTACCTGTCCTCTAAGATGGGCCTCTAAGTCACTTAAACTCTCAGCCTCAGTTTCCTCATCTGGAGGAAGATTAATGGAGATTAATGACAGCATCTACCTCCCAGAGTTGTCGTGTAAGACTGTAATGAGATCATGTATGTAAAGCTCTTTATAAATCTTGAAGTGCTACATAAAGTCCTATTTTGGTTTATCAACCTGTCATAGTGTTTTAATATAGATAGCTTCTCAGCTTTCTCAGATCCATATTTGGGTAGTAGAGTATTATAAAAAAAAAAGATCTGTGGAAAATCAGAAAATGCAGAGAATGGAACAAAATTATTCTGAGGGAGAAAAATAGGTCCTGATAAGAAATAATCAAGCAAAGTGAAGTCGTTCAGCCCAGAAAAGGTTGAGGGGAAATGGTTTCTACCTTTGAGAATTTGAAGGTTTGCTGGGAGCAACTGTATTACATATCTAGGGATAACTAAAGAGATTAGTACATGCCTGGCACACAGTAGGTACTACATAAATGCATTATAAATTGCTTATTAAAAGCAAGAGGATATATAGCTGGATATGTGTAGAAGAACAATGGCAGAGCTGGGAAGGATCTCAGAGATTGTTAAATGCAGCTCTCTCCTTGTACAGACAGGCAAGCTGAGGTTCAGAGAGGGAAAGAAAGAGAGGCCTGCCCAAGGTCACAAAGCCAGGGCTTGGGACCCCCAAGTCTCTTGCTCCTTTTGGACTGGACTGCAATTCCTGAATTTTCACTAGCCTGGATGTCAAACTCCTTCCAGATCAGAGTATTGAATCAGGTCATAAAAACTTTGGTCACCTATGCTCATTGAGGAAGGGATAGCATCTGCCTAAAGGCAGCTCTTGGGTCCCTTCCTTCCTTTCTTTCTTTCTTTCTTTCTTTCTTTCTTTCTTTCTTTCTTTCTTTCTTTCTTTCTTTCTTTCTTCTTTTTGCTTTTTGGAGGGAAATTGGGGTTAAGTGACTTGCCCAAGGTCACACGGCTAGTAAGTGTGTTACGTGTCTGAGGCTGGATTTGAACTCAGGTCCTCCTAACTCCAGGGCCAGTGCTCTATTCACTGAGTAGGGTCCCTTTCTTAACTGTCTTTGCAATTGCTACCCTCTCCCCTCTAGAATCAAACAGGACAAGTTTAATCCCTCTTCCATGCATGGAGAGAGGAGGAGAGTACCATTCTAGGACTGCAGGATCCCTGCCTTTCTTCATTCCATTAGCCTTTGGGATAATAACATCTAATACACATAGTCCTAAAAGGTTTGCATATATCATCTCATTTAGGTGCTATTATTACCCATTTTACAGATAAGGAAGCAGAGGCTGAGAGGAATGGTTGACTTGCCTTTTTTTTTTTTTAAACAAGTAGCTGAGGCAGGACTTAAATTCTGGTCTTCCTTACTCTTCAGTTCAGTACTCTGTCCACTGTGTTACTGTTACCTGGTAAGCACCTTCTGGATTTCCAAGTTCTCCAGAAAGGGTAGATTCTCCATCTATATCCTTTGAGCTAGCAAAAGTTGAGACTGGGAATCTTCGCAGGGTAGAGAATGATTGTCCCATCATGACTGAGGACAGGTAGGCTTGGTATTATCTGACGTGCACCCTAATTTTGGGGGAAGAACAGATCTTAAAAGGCTCAGAGAAAGATCAGATAGGACCCCAAGTATAAAATTCTACTGGAGACCTCAGACCAGAAGGCATGAGAAGCCCTCTGAGAATGAAATTCTGATGGCCATGCGTAATCCCAGCTACCAACAAGGAGGCCGAGGCTGGCAGATCCCTTGCACTGAAGAGCTCTGAATGCAGTGTCTGAAATAAGTTTAGCATTAATATGGTGAGAAGGAGGAGGGTGGCTACAAGGTTGCCTAAGGAAGATGCCAACAGAAGATTCCAATGAGGAAATAGGTCACTGACTAAAATAGATTGTTTAAAGACCTATGTGAAAGGTGGAAGCAAGGACAGGCCATGGAACAATTCTCAAAGAACAGCAGCAGGAAAGAGAAAGCTTGGAATTAGCTAAAGCAAATATGAAATGCTAAGGGGAAAACGCCTCTTTTTAGTGATGCTGAAAAAAACCAAACAGATCAAAGAAAGAACAGCTTCTCAGGGTGGACTGGACAATGCTACTAGGTGATGGAAACTCTTTTGCTTCTCTTTTCTTCTGGCAAGAATAACCTTTCAAGAACAGACCAAAAATAAATGAATTCATCCTCACCCTTCTTAGGGCCCAGGAAGATACAAGCTGCCTGCAATGAGTTCAGGTGAGTTGACTCTGGTGGGCTACACTCCAGGTTACTTAAAGAATTGCTCCATGTTGAGTCACTCGCTGATCATAATTCTGGCGACATGATGGATGAGAAACAGAAGGGACAGAAATTTTCTAAGAAGGGAAGGGACGGATTTTCTAAGAATGGAAGAATCTATAGTTTACATGACACTGGGTATGATTTTTGGTTTCTGAATGTATCAGCATAGCTAGTCACCCTTCCAGAAAGAGAAGCAATGATCTCTACAAATTAGCATTCTCTAGACCTCCCTTTCCTGCCCTCCAAAGCCCCCATTTCTTTCAGTAGGGACACTTAGCCTGTAGATCGGGGAAATATCATAGGTATCATCAACAAAGCATCTTGTATATCTTTGTGGACAAGATGAAGAGATATGGGGACCGATGACAGTATGATTCAGGACCAATGAAGATCTCTAGCACCAGAGTAATCAGTCATTAATGGGTTGTTAATTTGCTAACTTCCTGAGTGGAGTTTTTCAATGATCTGTGGTTGTGCTATTTTAACACTTTTATCAATGATTTGGATGAAAGCAGAGGATAGCATGTCTGTCAGAGTTGCAGATGACTCAGAGTTAGGAGAGACAGTTAATACAGAGGATTACAAAGATCCCAAGAGACTAAAAATATGAGCCAAATTTAACATGGGCTTAAAGTGAACCAACTTCACAAGTACGAGGTGGGGGGGGACAGGTAGGTTTGATTAGATGAGTTTGGGTTAAAAAAAAGTCTGGAAGCTTCAGTGGTCTGAAAGCACAACAGGAATTAAGAGTGTGAAATGATATCCAAAAAAGCAGCGATCTTAGGTAAAGCTGAGAGAAACCTAGCATCTGGAAAGTGGGAACTAGCAGCCCTACCCTGATCAGAAAACATCTGGAGCAATGGCGTTAGCCCTGGATGGCACACTTTAAGGATGTGGACAAGCTGAAGAGCGCTAGAGAACGTGAGGGGCCTGAATACGCTGCAAGAAAAGCACTGATGCAAAGATCTGGGAAATCTGAGTCTAAGAGCAGACTGTGGAAAGAGGTTCGGGAGAGGGACAGAACCTTCTTCAATTATCTAAAAGGCTGTGATATGAAAGGGATTAAACTTGTCCTGCTTGGTTCTAGAAAAGAGAAGTATGAGCTGTAGGTGGCAATTGCAAAGAGGTAAGCTTCTGCTTTAAAAAGGAGAAATTTTCTAATTCTATTTCTCCAAGTGGAATGGGAGGCCTCCAGAGGGTGTGGATTTCTCATCACTAGAGGTATTTAAAAGAAGGCCACGAGGCCATTCCCTGGATGTGCTGTATAAGAATCCTCTGTCAGACAGAAGGGACTATGTGAACTCTTAAGGCTCTCCTCCCCAGTCAGTCCCCAGTACCAAATGGTGCTATGCAGGACACCTACAGCCGCCTGGCGCCACCTAGAGGCACCTATTACCAAGGCCCCAGAGTGGAATCTCAGCATCTCAGATTCCTCCATCATGTAAGGATTCTATCATTAACCTGATCTAGGGATGAGGTGACCCATTCCCCTGTGGAATGTCTGGCTGTTAGCCCAGTTTAGGCCCCTAGCATCTTGACTGGACTGTGGCAAGTCTTCTAACTGGTCTCCCCCGGCTCAAATTTCTCTCTCCCCAACTCAGCTGTCAAACTGATTTTCTTCTGTGAGACTGGGGTCTCCCTAGCTCACCCAAGCTGGAAATAAAGTGGCTATGCACGGGCCCAATCCCACCGCTGGTCACTACAGGGGCTTTTGACCTGCTCCATTTCAGAACTGGAATGGCTCACCTCTTTGCAAGCTTGGCTGCCCTCAGCTCCCTGGGGGCCCATTATATCAGTCAGCAGCCAAGTAAAAGGCTTCACTCACCACAGCTGAGTCCCCAGGCTCAAGTGATCCACTAGCCTCAGCCTCTTGAGTAGCAGTAGGGATAATAGATAGGGTGCATGGGTTTTCCACAGCATAAGTCTGATCATGCCTTCTACCTCCCTCCCCACCAGGAGCTCCAGTGGATCAAATACAAGCTTTATAACCCAATCCTTTCCTATCTTTCCAGCCTTCTCATTATTACTCCTCTCTAAAGGTGATCCAGCTCCCACAGGGCACCACCTCTCCTGTCCCCATGTTTGGCTTCAAACCCCACCGTCCACAAAATGCCTTTGTCTTTCAGGTAATGTTCAATTAAGCTGTATATTGTGTGTGCCTAGGCATTGATCTGTTGTCTCCATCATAATATATATGCTCTTTTAAAACAGGAATGGGTTTTTGTTTATCTGGGGGATACCCTAGTATTTACTCCAGTATGGGGCAGACACATAGTGCGTCTGCCTTATACTGAGACCAAATATGCTTCCCTGTCCCATATCATTAGTCCTAAATCTGCTCTCTGAAAATTTTTTAAAAGAAAACTAATTTAAAAACCAAACTTATCTCTAACCATTCTGTCTCAATTGCCTGATCCTAACCAATCCCTAATCAAATGCCAAAGAATCCTGCCAGTTTTTCATATACTCAACCTATCAGGTTTCCTCATTCCTGCAATCCCCAATCTGGAGAACCAGGTTCAATACTTGTTCCCTCAACCAATGATGACTGTTGGCAGGACTGACTCGGGAGAGCTAGGCTGAAGCTGATTCCCAGACTTCCACCCCGCAACCATAGCTGACATTTCTTAGAGGCAGCATGCTAGGGTGAAAGAACACTAGACTTGGGGCCTGAGGCTTTTAAAGTCTGCCTTACTAGATGTGATTGGGTAAGCTGCTTTTCTGCTCTGGCCTCAGTTCTTCTGTAAGAGCTGAAGCAAGGTTCCTTCCAGCTGAGTTTAATGGCTGTTAGGGTCTTAGTGAGCACTACAGGAGGGTAACCATGATTTACCTGGCATTCACCAGGAACTGCTCATGGAAGGGATTTTTTTCAGTGCCCAAGAATGTCCAAGCAGTTGGGGCTTCTTTGATAGCAAATATTTACTAGCATTCTAAAGGAGTCCATGGAATCATGAGGATGATAAGAGCTCCTTCCCTAAGGGCCACCAGGAGCCCTTCAAGTTACCAGAACCCACATTAATCTACTTGGCCACAGACAGTCAAACCAAGAATGGGTAGAAACTACAAAGAGGTTAGGTTAGGCTGGATGGATGTCAGGAAAACCTTCCTAACAACCAGAACTCTCCCAAAGTGGGCAGGGATGCCAGAGGAGGACCCTAACTTAGGAAACTTGGGAGGACCCTAACTTAGGAAACTTGGGGATGGATGCTTGCCAACCAGAAGTCAAGAGTGGTAGGATGGGATGTCCTTTCATAGATGAGTTGGTTGGACCAGAAGGCCACTGAGGTCCCTTCCAATTTTCAAATGATGTGGACAGAATACAAGAAGCAATGGACTTTGGAAGGAGTATAGTTTGCATCTTGGCTCTGCAAATTGGGCCAAATCACTTAACCTGAATCTCAAATAGGTTAAGTTGTGTAAACTTACACTATTGTGGGGTTAAAGACATAAACCAAGTCAACGCCCTTCACAAACCAGAAAGCACCAAAGGGAACACAAATTTGTTAGCATGCACGCTCGTACACACACACACACACACACACACACACACACACACACACACACACACACACACACACACCACTCTTGGTCACTAAGGCAAGGTAGCAGGCAGGGAGAGAGCAGAGCCAGAGCCCAGACATCAAAAGGAGTTGGGGAATGGTAGGGATTTCTTCCCAAGTATAATGACAATGGGGACATGACCATGGATCCCCATGGGCCTGGTTACCAGATGTAGCAAATAGCCAGAACATTTCCAGGAAAAAAAGCCTTGTTTCAAAGTTCTACCTGCAACCTCTGAGGAAGCAATTGCTAACATCTGGAGCCTTCCTCCTGCCAACCCTCAATGCATCTTGAAAAAGCTAGAAGGGTGCAGGAAAGGAAGGGGTAAGGTATAGAGTGAGGTGTCAACTGTATGGCTGCAAGCCAGGGTTTCAAGAGCCCAAGATCACCAGGGCCAAACCTAGGAATTGAAAAAATACAGGTTCTATTCCCAGGCTCTGTCGCTGACCACTGTATAACCACAAACAAATTACTTTTCCCTTCTACACCTGTTTCCTTATCTAAAAAATGGGCTTTAACAGCTGACTTACCCAAGCTAGCGTGAAAAATCAAATGAGATACGAAAAGATTTTGAAAAGCATCACACACTACTCACATGAGGTGGCACTTTTAGAGCCAGAGTCCTTACGTGGTCCCTAGACGGGGTTTCCCTGGGACCGGGAACAAGGGATGATTGGTGAAGGCAGGCCTCTCTGTGATGGGGAGGGAGAATTTAGCCTTGATAAGCCAGTGGCCATGAGGCAGCTCATCAGAGAAGCTAGTGAAAGCAGGCCTCAAAATCTCCTGGCTACAAGTTGGGAGATGTTGGAAAACAAGATCTCTCCATGCTACTTCTGGCTTCTAGGTGTGACCAAAGGACCTGGCACCGAGAAGCAGTGGCCAGTGACTTCCTTTAGACTTTCAGTGCTCACTGACTTACATTTGTGCTGCTGAGCCAAGGCAGGCTGGGGATGAGAGCATTCAGATTTAGGAGGCAGTCAGTACTGTAGCTGGTCTGGGGTCAGAGCCAACCATGGATGTACCAAAGCCTGGAGAGGTTCAAATGAGTAACAATCATAAAACTGCCTCTAAGCTAGAAAGGGACTTAGAAGGCATCTAGTCCAATCTCACCCCCAAGGTCAGAATTTCTAATTCTAATACAGAATTTCAGAGCTGATAGGTACCTGAGGGTTTAGTCCTCTATTGGGCCTAGCAATCCTCTCTCCAATGTCCCCAGTTAGTCCCCAGGCCTTTGCTTGAAAGTTTGCAATAACAGAGTCTGTACCACCGAGTGTGGCTGGCCAGTTCTGTTATTAGGCAGCTAGGTGGCACAATGGATAAAGTGCAGGGCCTAGAGTCAAGAAGATCTGAGTTCAAATCCGGCTTCAGACACTTACTAACTGGATGATTCTGGGGCAAATCACTTAACCTCAGTTTCTTCATCTGTTAAAAAAAGATAACTCCTACTTCCCAGGGTTGTGACTGTAAGGATCAAATGACATAATTGTAAAGCACTTATTAGTACACTGCCTAGTATATGGTAAGCACTACAAATACTATTAATAATTACTGTTAAATCTGGCCTTAGTCATTCACCAGCTGTGTGACCCTGGATAAGTTATTTCACCTGCTTGCCTCAATTTCCTCAACTGTAAAATAGGGTCCATAACAGTATCTACCTCCCAGGGTAGTTGTGAAGATCAAATGAGTTCATATTGGGTTTCAGTGACTGAGTCTGAGTAGTGATGTGTCCTGTGCTGGGGACGGCACGTCGGCCACTGAGCACCCTCAAGACCCGTTTTCAGGCTGTTTCTAAGACTCAGATGTCCCAGAAGTCCAAAGAGGTAGAACACTCCACAACCCTCTCAACTCAGCAGACCTAAAGAATGACTTGTACAAAAGCACCGAGCTGAGGCAGAGGAAGACAATGAATCCTGCTATTAAGAACATTAAAAAGAGCTAGACCATTAAATGGGCAGAAAACTGAGAAAAAGCTCAGAGAGCCATGTGTTAGGGGAAGTTAAGCAGCTGCACCTGAAGCTGACTGAAAGCCAGGGAGAGCTGAAGGTGGAGCTGCTGGAGAAATTTCAAGATAGTTACTTGGCAGTTCTGGAGAGTGGCAGGATTGGACCAGTTACAAGAACCACAGATCCTGGAAAACCAGCAAGAAACAATCGTGTCAGAGACTGTGTTGCTCTTGGAAAGTCTGAAAGATGATGAGAAGCTTTTTAACTAGACAAGTTATAAAGCAAATGGAGGAATTACAGGCATTCAAAGGAAAGATGGAAGAGGAGGAAAGTTCTCATTTCCTAGAAAAACAGGCAGCATTTAATAGGCAAAGCAATGATCTAACAGCCAGCCACCCTTGAACAAATGGAATAATTATCAGCATTCTGAAAAAGGGGTTCATTCCTTCAGGTAAAGTCAAACTATAAGAATGTTCTCTTAAGTTTTTCTAAGACAACTAAAATATCTTCAGAAAATAAGTTGTAATCATCCAAGTTTATACTGAAGGGCATTTCCTCCTTTTAAGCATGTGCTGGTCAAGCAGCCAGATATCTGAATCTGTTAACAGACAGCTTAAGATCCAACAAGGAAAAGGGATCCTGGGGTGCTCTGCTGTAGTTATTATATCACAATTCAGCTCAGGAGCAGAATCAGAAATTTAAATAAATAAACAGAACCAAGAAAGATCATTCTCAGATTAGGAACTAGAAATGTCAAAAACACTTCATAGCATGGACTAAAAGGAAAGAGCCCTGAGACCCATGCTATCATTCTGATTTGAGCCATACTTTTTTGGTTAGACCTTCCTAGTTGGGATTTGAGCATATCTTATGGTATTTCTGAACTTGAAATGGGTTAACATAGATTTCCCTAAATGAGGAAGGTACACAGATGGATGAATAACATCTTCCTGAAATAACCAAATAGAATAGTGGACTTGGAATGAATTCATTACTGTGATTCTCTTGGTCCAAATCACCTGGCGTTTGTTCTTTTTTATTTTTTCAAGCTAAAATACTGTTATAGATAAATAATTCTTGGACTGGAAAAAAAAAAGATAATAGAGCTTAGCACAGTGCCTGGCACATAGTAGGTCCTATTACTGTTGTTTTAGAAAGTTCCATATTTCATCTATGAATTGAAATATGGCTCTTCTGAAATATGAACTTTCTCCCACTGCTCCAAGCTCTGCCCTTTAGAATCAGACACATCTTCCTTTTTTCATGGAACATCTGAAGATGTCAATCATGTCACACCCTTAAGTTTCCTCTTCTCCAGGAAAAATATGACCAATTCCTTGTACTGATTGCAACATGGCACATCTTTGGTCTTATCCTTCTGGTTAGATCCCTAGGACATGCTTGTTTGTTCAATATCTAAAACATGGGCCCCAACCTGAACATGGTATTTCAGGAGAGGTCTGACCAATCTACAGCATGGAGGGATTATCACTTCCTCCCTCCTAGACACCAGACATGATGAAAACAACTGCATCTCTTTTAGGATAGGAAGTGTTCAGGCTTCTGCTGGAAGCAGGAGTCCAATCTTGCTGTTCCGTAAAAGATCATAAAGCTTATCTGGCTGTCCGTGAAGAGAGAAGGCATGTAACCAAACAGACTACTTCCTGAAAAGTTAGGGGTAAGGAAGGTATGGCCAAACGCTGAGCAGGTTGGACTCTTAAGAATGTCAGCCTTGGAAGAGTCCTCAGAGATTTATCTAAGTTCCACTTCCTCATTTTACAAAGGAAGAAACTGAGGCAGAGAGGATTAACTTTCCCAAAGCTGTGCAGAAATTCAGCGCTCTGCAGAGATGAGTTGAGAAACCCAAACCCTCCCCATTTTCAGTCCAGGTCACCTTCTACTATATTAGAAAACCTCTTCAAATAGGAATCGACATTCCTTCCGCAGTTTCCAGAACTGCTGACAAGAGGAAAAGATGTGAGCGAGTCAGTCAGTCTTTAGAGTTCAGTGATGGTCACCTGGCTAAGCTCCATCCCCTTCACCCACCAGCTATCTTAGCAATGAGCACTTTCACTAAGGTTTTCTCAGCCTGCAAAGACCTGGGAAACCCCAACCCACAATTTCTCTTGTCTTCTCAACACACTGTGAGTCTGTACCCTCCATCAGTCAAAGATCTTTTGATGGCAACTTTGCTCCCAGGGTTTCTGCCATTCAAGTACTTGACTAGACACCTTTTGCTGTAAGTGAGGCAGGCCTGTGGTGTAGTTTGGAGACAGGGAAAATTAGTCTACCGAGTCCACCTTGTTCAGCTTAAGCAGAACTAGACTGGGGAGGGACGGCCTGCACGCACCTTCTGGTAAAAAGGCAAAGGGGCCCCATCAGAACAGACGGGCCTGATGGGCCCAAGACAAACACACACAACACGACCAGGCTTGACGAGGAGCTGGCGTCTAAGGAAAACTCCAAAGCATCTGCTTCTCATTTTGAAGTAGCTGTATTTTTAAATAGCTTTCAAGATACACATTTCTTTCTTTCTTTAAAAAAACAAAACAAAAAAAATCTGTAAGAGCAACTGACCACTAGGGCAGTTTCTTTTTGCTGGTCCTTGTTGTGGTCCCAGTCCCAGTGCTCGACGTAATTCTGAGCTCATCCGAGCAGTGAGGCAGGAGAGTTGGGGCAAAGGGAAAGAAGGGATGACTGGGAAATGGAAGAGATGTCAGGGAGAAGAGGTTGTGAGGAGGTTAAATGCCAGACCCAAATGGGTCCTTGGCTTTGTTCCTGGCAGCCAGGCATGGTGGAGGCTGGGGAGTGACAGCCTCTTGGGCTAGCAGCCGACAACTGTGCTGCATTTGCCCTAGGAGAGTCTTACCCTGTTTTCCACAAATCATGCATCACCTCTTGTTGAGCTAAAACGTCCATTTATTTAATAGCAGTAATAATTTAAAATTATAAAAACCCTTTCCGTTGTTGAGCATTAGAGGGCGAGGTTATAAAGACAGACAGGATGATGGGGGAGAGGACAGCTCAAGGGGGAGTGGACAGTTCACATGTTGGATGGCAATGAAACAGCCACACTCCACCGGCCTTCCCACCTGGGAGCATTGTCTATGTTCCCTCTGAGGGGGTTACAAAGGTTAGGGGGACTGTTGGGGAGAAAGGGGGAAAATGAAAAGTATCTCAAATCCACAACCATAGAGATGGCCTAGCCACATCCATCCTTCATTTCAAACAACCTGGTACCTGCTAGGATCCAGACTGATGAAACACAGTTAATGTGACCTGGGGGCTTTGTAAGCCAGCGCAGTGGTGGCCATCAATTGGCTGGAGAGACAGAGCTTCCCTGGAACCGTCAGATGAGTTGGGGACTGGCGGGTAGAGAGGGGGGAAAAGGTCTAAAGGCCTTTGGTGCTTCCAAAGCTTGTTAAAAAAAAAAAAAGAAAGAAAAAGGAGAAAAAAGGAGGTCTTGGGGTGAGAACTCTCCCGCCCCTCCCCCTTCCCCCCACTCTGTCTTCTGGGTTCAGTGTGGGGTGGGGGAAGATCAGCTGCTCCCTCTGACCAGGAAGCAGATGGGCAATGGACAAGGGTACGGCTGGGGGCAAAGGGGAAAGAGGGAAGAAGGTCGGGGGGTGGTTGGTTGGACTGGCTGGTGGTGAGATTCACGAGTTGTTTGTTGAGTTTTCATTACTTGGCGAACTGGAGGAGGAGGAGGAAGAGGAGGAAGAAAAATTCATTCCTGTCAGTCCCGGGGGATTTGTGGCAGTGTTCTGTCCACTTAAGCTTTTCCGACACACTGGGCAGGTATCATGCTTTGAAAAGTGGAGAGAGGGAAAGAGAAAAAAAATAATTAGAGCTCATATCTGAATGAAAGTGAGACTTCAGGATGCTGAAGGTTCTTCATGCAGGAGTTTGGGTGTGGGAGGTCCCAGACAGCAACTTACCTGTTCCAGCCAGGGGACTATGCAGCCATCGTGGAATAAGTGATTGCAAGGTAACTGCCGGACATTCTCACCCAGCGTATAGTCATCTTTGCATACAGGACATTCTAACCCCGAACCTGAAGTGGGAAGGAGGAAACATAGTATAGAGATATCATAATCCCAGAACACAACCTCAGACTCCCATGGTTAAAAAAAAAACGAGACCAAAAAACCAAAAAAAAAAAAAACCTCCCCATTCCTTGCTGGCAGAGGTATTGATTTTGAAATAAAAGCTCCCTCAATCTGTCTCCAAAATCACCACCACTGACATGTTCTATATAAGCTAAGTCAAACCACTTAAGACTTTTGAAGAGCCCCAGGAAGCTGCCAATGATGAACATTAGGGCTGGAAGTAACCTCAGAGATCCAACCCTCTTGAAAAGGGTCCAACCCTTTGAGAAGTAGGCTCAGAAGGAGAAATGCAGTTGAGGACTAAGATGGGTTTCCCAATTCCTAGCCCCATGCTCTTCCAATTCAATAGGCTGACTCTCCCACAGACATCTGTCCTGATCTACCTCAGAAAATCCTGGGAGCAAATAAAAGGGATGTTATAGGAATGTCTTAGTAGGAAGGGTCTGTCTATTAAATTGGGGTATCTCAAAATACAACTAAATATTACATCTCAGTCAGTGAGATGTTAACCTTGCTTTACCAGAGAGCAGAGAGAAAAGGACAACATACTTCAGGTCAAAGGAGATAGAAAAACCAACCCAACTGATTAAGAAGAGCCTCCTCAAGCTTCTGGCCTCACTAAACTGCTCCCAACACAGTCGCTGCTGAAAACCGGGCTCTAGACCAAAGAATCACATGCCAGTGGCGACTCCACAGACTATCTGTCCAACTGAATTTTACAGGTGAGAAAATTCAAGTGCAAAAAAGGGAGTGGACTTTGCCCAAGCCACACAGAGTCAAGGCTGGTGCTGAGCCAGGTCTGGACCCTGCTCTGCCTGTCCCCAGGCCAGGGTTTGCTTGGCAGCATCCTCAGGCCCAGTTTTCTGCCTCCAACATGTCCCTCCCAGTTGAGGCTGGGGTACCTACCTACGTGTTCCTCTGTGACTTGTATGGTGGGAAGGGCTTGTATTTTCTCTTTATCTGCTGGTGGGGGACCGGTGTTTTCAAACTGATTAAGGAGCTGAAAGACAAGAGGCGAGAGTGCCGAGATCCCTGGTCTGGGGCATAGCTTCTTTTGCCAGAAGAAATCAGTTCACTGAGCTCAATGTGTCTGGGGTCTTGCTTTTGGCCATGGATAGTAACTGAGGCAATCCTGCCACCTGAATCCCAGGGAAGGCCTCTTCCTGGGCCCTTCTGGAGTCAGTTTAGGCTCTGAAAAGCAAGGACAGATTGCCTGCCAAAGCCCTACAATCTGCTATGTTTCCTTTGCCCAAGTCTTTGGGAAAGCCTGCCTAGCAAAACAAAACATTCTTCTGTTCATGATCAGGGGAGTGAGCTTCCGGGATCAGCTGGACTGGGCTGAGCCGACTTTTCCAATTTAGTTTGGGATGCATTTGCTGCTAATCTCACCCACTGAAATTGGCCCCTGCTCAGCCTCTAGTTACCCAGGGTGTCATAAAGAAGAGGAGGGCCACCATCTGCCTTTCCAAAGGAAATAAAGTCGTGAGAGACCGTGGGGCTATTTCTCAGAAGCCAGGGTAGTTTTGCAAGAATTACAAAGGGTTCAGGCCATTTGTTTTCAAACAACAGAACCTTTCCTAAAGGAAGAATTACTGAAGATAAAAGGGACCACAACATAGCATGTATCTGAGCAGTCACTTTCCTTCAATGGAAAGAACAGAAAAGAATTTCAGTTTGGGGGATGGGAAGGGAAGGTTAACATAGGGATCCTTTCCTGTCCTATGATCCCATAGCTGTAAGAAAGCTCCTGGATATTCAGCCTCCACACCCCAAAGAAGGCCCAGAGCCGTAAGCCAGCAGCGTACAGCACCCACAGTGAGCAGCTTGGCCAATGTAGTGTGCCCCCCACTGCCTCTTCCAGGGTGAGCAGACAAGTGCCAGGGTTTGACACTCTGCTTTTTACCTGTGTAATGATCGCATCCAGGCCATTAGCACCCCACGCATAGTCCATTGGATTTGAATGCAAAACACCCCTTGAGAACAGAGAGAAGAGACTGAAGGTTAAAATGGATTGGGGGGAGAGAAGAGCGGTTAAGCCACCAACAGCTCTCCCATGTGATGCCTTCCTGACTCACCATGGGCCCAATCCCAGGTTTGGTATTGTTGCAGGTGCAATAATTCCATTGACCAACTGTTGAATAATCCTAAAAGAAATTAAAAAAAAAAAAAGCAAAGGAAAAAAATCAGATTAAAAAGAGAAGGCAGTCAAAAGAGCCTTCCTGAAAGGCTGAAATTTTGAAACCAAGAGGAAAGGCAATGTGGTATGATGGAAAGAACACGGGTTTTGGAATCAGCACCTGGATTCAAGTCCTGGGCCTGAAATATACCAGCCATATGATCCTGGCCAGATCACTTCCTCTCTCTGGGCCTCAGTTTCTTCAACGTAAAATGGGGACATTAACACTTGCCCTGATGACCTCTGAGGGTTGTAGGCTCAAATGTGATCACAAATGTAAAGTGTTTTTTAAAACTTAAAGTGCTATAGAAGTATAAACTATTATTACTGTGCACCCCAAAGGTGGGACACTATACCAACTGTTGCGAACCACTGCAGATTTTTGCCTGAGCCCCGATTCTCACCCTTCTAACGTTGGGACGCCTTCATGCCTGCCTGCAGCACGCCGTGCAGTGAGGCGGGCCCGTGGCTGCCGTGCGCCATAGCGGTGGCGGGATTGGTGTTCTCTCTCCCGCCTGTTCTCCGAGTCCCTGGTGTCCTCAGACTGCACCCCAGAGCCGAATGTGGGAAATTCAAAGCTGTCATCAAAAATCCCAAAGGCAAACTGGCCATAGCCCTGTGGCAAGGTGAATAAATGCTGATCCACATTCTACAGAGGGGGAAAGAAGGTTAGGTGAGAGGAGCCTGGTGGGGTAGCGATCAATTTAACAATAAATTAAACCCAACAAACATGTTTTAAGTGCCTGTAATATGTAAAGCACTGTGTTTTAACAAGGGAAGATAAATGGATCTTAAGAGTTGTAAAGGATTTGGAAACTCCCTTAGTCCAATCCCTCAAAGTGCACGATCTTTCATCTTCTGGGCAAGTGATCACCACTGGCTTCTAATCAACAATTTCCAGGGATAGGGCACACGCTGTTTCCAGAAGGCAGGCCCCCCACATCACTGACAACGCTCATCTTTGGAAATCTGCCTCCTGGTGATTTTGCCAGGTTCTACTTCTGAGACTCACCTGAGACCATGCAGAGCAAGCCTAAGTCCTCTTCATCACGAGGGTCCTGCCTTTAGATATCTGAAGATAGTAATCACACCCTCTTAAACCCTCAATTAAGCTTAACCCCGACTCCATGGGGCTCTAAATGCCTGTGGCTCCCCTGCATGAGTGGCTCTCCTTTCAGGGCTCAAACCTGAAAGGGGATGACTCATAAGTAGTCTGGAGGGTAAGAACAGACCACTGGACTACCCGAAGGAAGCTCTATGGGTAGGAACACAAAGACACAACCTAACAAGTCCTGCTCCTCCAACTGCTAGTGTACAGCAAAGGGCTTGGAAGATGTGCCGGATCAAACCTGTGAGGTCTATGCTTCATTCCCACTTTTGCACAAACACCTCTGGCCTAACTGTTCTCTAACTCTCCAACCCTTTTCTCTCACTTCACTCATGCTGACCCCTTCACTTTAGGCAAATTCACTGAACCCAAAGGATGCCTAATACAGTTCTGCTCCCATGAATCCCTTCTTCATGCAGCCCTTTCTGTACCCCCACCTCCTCCAGGTCTCCTGCAGTCTTCTCTACTCCCCTCTGCTTATCTAAGTCCATCTCATTCTTTAGGCTGAGTTCAACCATCACCTCCTCTTTGGAGCCCTTCCAGAGCCCTTCATCTGTGTGACTCACTCGGCATTACGCCTATGCCATTCAGTATTTGCCTTTGTGTCTATGATCTATCTCCCAAGTAAAGTTCAAGTCCCTTGAGAAGAGGGACCATGAATTATCCTTCTGTGTTTGCCCCACCACCTACACACAGTAGGTGTCCAACTGATATCTGTTGATGGTGGTGATGATATGGAGGTGGCCATGCTGAAAAGGGTCCTATGGCCTTGATTCACTGCATCAATGAGATAACAATAACAGCTCACATTTCTATAGCACTTTATGGTTATAAAGCACTTTATAATCCACTGATGCTCAGAGAAAGGAAGTGACTTGCTCAAGGTCTCACACTTAGGTAAGTAGCAGAGCTGGAACTAAAAGCCAGGTCTCTCCTGACTCCAAATCAAAGGTTCTTTCCACTATACTGAGCTGTCTCTCCCCGAGACAGAGAATAGATAAGGACACAAACAAATCAGGGCTGAGGTTCAAATTCCAAGTCATTAAAACCACTAAACGTCAAGCGATGTCCAAGGTATCATACGTTGACCTAAAATGTTTTGATAATGGCCTAAAAGGTTAAACATGGCGAGAGATTCTTCTTGTGGAAGAATACTGGTCCTTCCCACTTGATAAATTTTGAAACATGCCTGGATTTAAATGTCACTTAGCCAAACTCTGATACACAACACAGATCCATTCTCAGAGGGCAACACCTAAGGCAAATACAAGTGCTGGCTCTGAGTGGGTGACTGTGGATGACTGGACACTTCTCTTCCTTCAGGGGAGGTAGGGCTGTGCATGTGCATGCATGTGCTCATGTGTATGTGTCCGTGTGCATGTGTTGGCCAAATCTGCCAGAAGGAAGCTGGGGGGAGGGAGGAAGAGGCGGCATCAGTTTCCTACTTACCTCAAATGGTTGTCTGTTCTGATCCGTGGGAGCTGTAGCAGAGTTGGAACTATTTTCAGGATTTCTGAAGAGAATGATATCACATGTTAGAAGGGATTACGAAAATACCAACTCAGGACAAATAGAAACTCTCCTTCTTCCTCCCCTCCTCTCCCTGCATCTGCAGCAGGAGCTGTGGGATGATGGGAATCATACCCAATACTAGCCCCACGCAAGCATCTCCTACCACTCTGAATACCATCGCTGTTTTCCCTTCTTTGGCCTAGACACAATTATTCTGGTCTTTTGGTTTGCTTTCTTATTTTTCCATGGTCTTCTCCCTCATTTTTGTTCAATTCTTTGTTGCCTGCATATATACTTAACTAAATTTTATAGAATTAGAATTGAGATGGCTCTGAGGGCATCTAGTGCAACTCATCAGCACAAATCTCTTAATAACGCCCTTAACAAGAAGTCACCCAGACTCTGCCTGAACATATCCATTGATGGAGAAATCATTCCCTCACAAAATAGTCTGTTTAGTTAAAAAGTTAGCTCTGAATGCTGGGAAGTTATTCTAGGGAACTGAAATTGCCTCCTAATTATTTTCCCTAATGATCCTGGTTCTCCCCTTTCCTGTCTCCCCCAATCTTTAGCTGAGTAATGAGGCAATCGAGTTCTTCCACATCATCAACCTAAGGTAATGTCATTTCAATTAAAAAAAAAAAAAAGAACTGTCACTCTCACGAGCAATGCTACTTCTAACTACATCAAGAGTTCAGGTCCACTTAAAAGAATAGTGCCTTGCACCCAATAAATCAGCCTTGGGAAAAGGTTCAAAAACACAGTGCTTTAAGCACACCCTGCCCCCCCAAAACAGCCAGAAGGTCAAATAAAGTCCACTCCATTGTTGGCAGGCATACATTTTTATCTAAGGTGACTGGCAGTTATAGCATCTACCAGCTATACCCAGACAACCAACTTTACACACGTAAGCACTTTTTACCTCCCTGCTCTTTTTGAAGGGGACCAAAGAAAAAACAAGGCCAAGTTCAGAGAGATATGTGGCAACGTGTGTGCCTATCTCATTTCTGTCTGCTAACTCCCCCTGACTTATTTCTGAAGGGCAGCTTGTTACTTTTAACTATTCAGCTTGTTACTTTTAACTATTTAGTCCAATCTCCTCAGGGCCAGATGAAATTCAGGCTAAGAAAGTGAAAGCAATTTGCACAAGGTCATACAAGGTCAGGGCAGAGCTGAGCCTAGGGCCCTGGACCTGACTCCATCAGGGTGGTGTGCTAAAGAAAGCTCAGGCTCTGTCTGGCTGCAGGGCCCTGATGCCTAATCAGCATCACTTCCCTGGCTCCTAACAGATAGAGGGCCCTCATGTCAGGTGGAATGGTACAGCACTAGCACAAAGCTTCTTCTAAGGGGGAAGGGAGCTCAGATTTGAGATGAGCTTTTTACACACTTTTCTATACATAGCACAAAGTACACCCATTTCTCTCGATGACAACTACACCTGGACTTAAACGAACCCTTTAGGAACAACTTATGTTACTTTTTGGTGTACTGGCTGAAGTTGTTTCATTAATAAAGAAACTCAAGAGGGAAATCTGACCATTTGCCTTGAAGAACAAGATCTCCCAGGGGTGGGGTAGAGAAGGGAAGCAATCTTTTATACTGTTGTTATCTTACTATTGTCCTCTTACTGTTCCTACTGTGGATACTGAGGACACGCTCTTATCCTCAAGTCAAACACATCACCCAACCTTAAAGGCCAGAGGGACCTGAGGAATCATCTGACACATCATTTCCAAGGCAGGAATTCCTTTCATAGCACCCCTGGTAAGGGGTCACTTAACTTCTCTTTGAATACAGACAGGACAGGCTGGCCGGGGTGGGGGAAATTGGTTCCTCCTTCCAAAGAGGACCCTTTTCCTTGTCAGACAGCTCTATTTATTAGAAAAATCTGCCTTCCTATGACCCTCACCTACTTCCTTCCTCTGGAATCAGTCAAGGGAAAGGAATTCTGCTCCCTCTACCCCATGAATCTTAAAATGAGTTACAGGCAGATTCCTCACACCAAACAAAGGTCCTCTGCAATTAACAGGCTATGCTAAATCCTGGAATTAAAAACCTATTGGTTTTGTGAACCTAGAGCTTTCTGAACCCTCTTCAGAACTCGGTGAGAGACTAACTGGTCAGCTTTGGCTTCTAGGGATAGAGGAAAAGAGTCTACCAGGCATCCTTAGTCTGAAACAGGGATATTTTTCTCTTCTCTGGGAAAGGCTATGAAAGAGAACCACAAAATGGGAACTTTGACAAAGGGGAGGATAATGACCTGGTCTCTTCCGGAAGCTCTTCAATAAAACCAGACTCACACCTTGGGCAGATATAATCCTAGAGAAGAAGAGAGACACAGAACGGTGAATGGCAAAGATAATTAGTGGACTTTCAATGGAATCAACTGCTTCAGTCAACTTGAGCTGCTGGTTTCCCCCGCTCCTCAGTGCTGACAGAGAATAGTTATGACAGGAAGGTGGAAATGCCCAGCATGCCCATCCATGAGTGGCATTCAGTAAAGCTGGAGGGCACTCCCCAGTCAAAGTCACTGCATCTGAGCACCCAGTTAGTCCAACCCATATATGAAAGAATTTCCACAGAATATACCCAGAAAATGCTCACTTAGACTTTGCCTAAAGATCTCCAAAGAGGGTGATTCTACAGCAGCCCATTCCATTTGCGGACAGCTCTGCTACCAAGTTTTCCCCAAGTTTCTTACTTTAGTCCCAGTTCTTCCTCGGGGGTCAAAGAGAACAAGTTTGATTTTTCCTCCACACAATAGTCCTTCAAATACTCCCAGAGAGCATCTTGTTCAGGCTAATGTTTCCAGCTTCTTCACCTGATCCTCACATGACCTAGACGTAAGGCCACCGTCCTGGCTGGCCTCCTCTGGATACTCTCTCTGCAGCTTATCAAGGTCCTTTTGGATTCTGAATACTAGAGGGACTTCGTCCAGGAAGGCATGTGAGATTACTACCCTTTCCTGGACTGTGAGTCAGAGCATTTGGGTTCAAGTTCTGGTCACTATGTGTCCTTGGGCAAGAAACTGTGACTCAGTTTCCTTATTCATAAAACAGTGAAAACAAGCTGCACTTCAGTGTTTTAGGGATTAAATAAGATGATGGTTGTGAAAGCATTATGTTATGTATGAAGTGTTATAGAAATGTAAGGTATTTTCCTTTCTTCCTTCCAGAGCCTATAAGATCCAACTAATTCAAACCCTAATGAGTTCAATAAGTAAGAGGCAGGGTTTTTTGATGTTTTGATCAGTTTTACTGATTCCCCTCCCCCCGTTTGTTTGTTTTTTAATCTTTGTTTTATGGGATGGCCCTCTGGGAGAGGGAGGAGAAAAGATATAGTAGGAAAAGCGATGTAGAAACAAAAAGATAACCACAAAAGATTACTTAAAAAAAAAATAAGTGAGAAACAGCATGACCTAGTATATACAGAAAGAGCCAACTCTGGAATCAAGAAGAGTGAAGTTTCACAGGAGAAGATGAATAAATGCTGGATTAATAAAAGGAAAACAATACCAGTAACTCACTCAGGGGGTCCAAAGATGATTATCTCATCTGACAGAGAAGTGAACTCAGGCTGAGGGAGGTTAAAGGAGTCTCTTAAAGCCCTATGAGCATGAGATGCAGAGACCAAATCCGGACTTCTGATTCTCAAATCATGTAAAGTATTGTAAACTCTAAAGGCATATAAGAGTCACTTACTAAATGTTTATTGAATAGGTAAACACTTTGTTAAAGACTGTAAAACATCACCATTAAGAACCTAATCAAATCTACCCACTTAGACAACCACACAACCCCCAGTTTTCTGGGTTTGT
Source organism: Gymnobelideus leadbeateri (assembly GCA_011680675.1). NCBI lineage: Eukaryota > Metazoa > Chordata > Mammalia > Diprotodontia > Petauridae > Gymnobelideus > Gymnobelideus leadbeateri. The sequence goes on along the minus strand of WOXC01012492.1, from coordinate 1,116,776 downwards.
ATCTGGTGTTACATTAAAACTACTTAAAACCCAAATGTCCCCAAGAAGACTATAAACTATAGATAAACTGCCAATCAGCACCAGTGGAAGTTTTCCACACCACTGAAATCAAAAGTTTTGACAGTTTCACCAATTGCCATCCTCCTAAGAGAGCTCAGTTTTTGATCCAAGACAGGCAAAACAAAATAATTAGACAGAAAACTCTCTAGGGGCAGCTAGCTAGGTGGCACAGTGAATAGAGCACCAGCCCCAGTCAGAAGGACCTGAGTTCAAATCCAGCCTCAGACACCTGACACTTACTAGCTGTGTGACCTTGGGCAAGTCACTTAACCCCAACTGCCTTGCCTTGCCTTTTCCCCTCCAAAATAAAGAAAACTCTCTGTATAACTAGTATATAAAACCAGGGGCCAAAGGAAGCCCAGGAAAAGTATTGCTAGACATAGGCTAAGGCTTCTTCTTCCTCCCAAAGCAGCAAGCACCAAGGGAAGTTTCTCAAAGGAGAGAACAATGGACCTGAATTCAGAAGAAGGAGCTCCCATGTTTACTACCTATGTGACCTTGGGTAAATCATTTACTTTCCTCAACTGTATAAATGGGGCTTACCCAGCTTCTTTCATAAGACTGTTCAGGGACCAAATGAGAAAATGGATGTAAAGCATTTTATGACCACAAAGAACTCTATTAACATAAGCTATTATTTGATATTAAGAGCCTGAGAAAAAACAGATACAAAGAATTTTATAAGCCATAATTATACAATTTCATCTTGATGAGTTTTAGGCTCGGAGCATTTTTCCATGAGCTCCAGCACTCTACTAACTGCAAAGCACACTATATCAATTGTTGGGACTCCTATGCAGTGGCCCTTCTAGCCCACACACACTTGTATTAAAGGATCGAAATGCTTCCAAAATACACTTGCACAAGCTGGTTCCCTTAAGACATCATTTTGGCAGTTCTAATGCTCAGTCTACAAAGTCAAGGGGTTTGCACAATAGGACTCTGATGGTAGCCAGACCAAATGAGGCTTTCAAACAATTTAGAGTAAGTCTTTCTGCCCTATACCTTCCTTGGAATTACTTTAAGACATATATATCCCAGCAAAAACCTGAAAAGTGCACCAGACTGAACACTGATTGAGAAAACCAATAAGAAACTACAAGAAGTGATTTCTTGCACCCCAGAAATGCACAAAAAGTCAAACAGAGCCAACAGGAAAGGAGGTTACCAGCAAAGCCAGCAGTAGCACTGGCAAACAAGTCCAGACTTCTAATAAGACCAAAAGGCCAGAGACACATGGAGCTACAGGGCTCTCTCTGTTGACTATAAGTAGCAAAAGTGGAAAGCTCTCCACAAAAAGCCCAGGGAGGACACAGAGACCCAGTGTGGGTTCCTTGGAAGCCCCAGGAAACAGAGGGAAGCAGTGATCAGAGAAATGCTTCAGTGCTCATACTGAGACAACCCAAGGGCTCTGAGGTCTCTAATACTCAGTGCTAAGAGGGTCTAGAAGAGTCAACACTGAATCACCCGGGAGGCTGAGGTCAATCAATATAAGAACCCAGGGTAAAACCAAGCAGGGTCACACTAAAAGTATAATAGGGGGTGGGGTCTAGTCTGGGCACAAAGCCTCAAATCAGGAACTAAAGCCAGAGAGATAGTAAATCAAAGAAAAAGCAGCACAAACAATTATTGTGGATTTAGACCTCCCTAAAAAGGAGGAAGTAACTGTGAAAACTACAAGCAGTGACTCAAAGAAAAAAATGGATTTTCTACAAGGAATACATGAAAACCTAGAAGAAATGAAGCAAGCAATTAAAAAAAAGAAAAAAGAAAAAGAAAAAGAAATAAAGGCTCTGGGGAAAAGATTAAGAAAGAGAATAAAAAGCTTAGAAAAAAATTCTTAAACAAGTTATATATTCCCTAAAACCTGAATAGACTAAGTATATAAGTCAAGGATTCTATGAGAAAGTAAGAAATATTAGAACTCAAAGGACTGAAAAAAAAATTACAAGAAAATATAAGATATTTGATATAAAAAATAACTGACATGGGAAAACAGGTCAAGGAGTGATAATTTAAGAATTATTGTATTCCCTGAAAATCATGATTAAAAAAATCCTGGATATTATATTTTAAGCAATTATAAATGAAAAAATACCTAGAATTGGGAGCCTAGTGAGCAAAGTGAAGATCTAGTCCTAGGAATGTAGTAGTCAAAATCCAGAGTTCCCACGTCAAAGACAAAAGTACTTCGAACACCCAGAAAGAAGCCAGTTCACATAAGACCTGACAGCTTCTACTTCAAAGAGATCCTGCAATATAATATTCCAAAAGGGAAAAGAGATAAGCTCACAACCAAGCATAACTTAACCTGTAAAGCTGAAGAGTTCTAATGATCTTTAGTGGAAGAGGAACTTCCAAGCATTTCCGATGAAAAGCGCAGAGCTATGTAGGAACTCTGGAATACAAAACACAAGCCAAGGGAAATCCAGAAAAGTAAACTTACTTGAGCAACTGGGAAAAAAACTGTGTGAGGAGAGCTGTATGATACAATGTTAACATCCTAATAAGGGCAGAATAAACAAAACGTCCTTTTGAACTTTAATGTCTTTAAGGGGAATTGAGGGAGTCAAGAAAAAGAGAGCAGGTTGGTTCTGTTCTGACCATTTTAAAAGGCAAAAGTGAAGGAAGGTAAAAGGAATATGACACACATGTGACCACTCCCTGGAATTCATTATTCACACTAATGAGGAGCTCTCTGTGGTGTGAAAAAAGGAGGAAGCTGGTGGGACTTGCACAAGTTCCCAGAGGGGACAGAGGTGGGAGGAGTGGGCATCAAAGGAACTGCATTCTTTCCTGAAACAGGGTTAAATGCACATGAGCTCGAATTTCGTATGGAAATGCATCAAACTCAACAGAGTCAAGTGAGATGAACTAAAGGAACAATTTATACAGAGCTAGAAATACTGTAAAGAAAAACTGTGAAAGACTGAAGAACTCTGATCAATGCAATGAACACAAGATGAAGCATGTTCCCCACCTCCTGATAAAGGAATAATCACCTCGAGGCACAGAGGCATACATTTGTGGACTAGACTACTGTATTTGTTTTGTTGTTGGAGTGTTACAAGGATGTTTTCCTTCTTTCTGTCAAATTTAAATTGGGGGTGGGGGTGGATTTGATAGAGGAGCAAGAAAAAGTGATGAAAAAAAATGACCATTAAAAGAAAAAAGCTGAGAAGAGAAGCAGAAGTTTTGAAAATAATATATGACATTTAAACTTTTAAAAAGCAAGCAGAATAAAATGTAGATTCACAGTTTTATATGCAATATTTTTGTATTGTTATATATGGGAACTCTTTTTAGTGTTTAAATTGGGAATAAATTAAATTTTAAATTGCTATTAAGGAGTCCCAATCTTCCAACTTTTGTGCACCTGAGTCTACAGCTCCCATAACTGCAAACAGGTTCCCCTTTAGAAATAAGAATGCCCTTAAGAGGATAAACCCTTAACACAGTCAAGATAACAGAAAAGACAACAGGGCTCAGACTGAACTGATTCAGTTTGGGGAAGGGAACAAAAAGAAGCAGGCTGTAGTGAGGCCAGGTGAGCTCCCAGTCCCTGAGGCTATCCTTCACTCCTTACTTCCCACTCCCAACAAGGTACCAAAGCCGACAGATTAAACCTTTGGGTACCATCTCTAGCATATGGCCCCTTTTCTCCAGCACCTCATCACCTCATGTCTGGCCTATTTCTGTGCAGTCTAACGACCTATTTAGTCTCTGCTCACTCCAGGTTATTAAAGTCACATTCCTTGAGTGCAGGTCTGACCATGTTACCCTCTCTCCTACTCAAATTCCAGGGATACCCCATGACCTCCAGGACCAAATGTAGAATCCTGTGTTTGGCTTTTAAGAGCCCTTCACAACCTGGTTCCTTCCCAGCTTTTTAGTCTCCTTCCATTATGCTCACAAAATCGAGTGGCATCGGCCTCCTTGCTATTCCTTCCTGGGGTTGGTTCAAGTCCTAGCTAGAACCCGACATTCTACAAGAAGCCTTCCCAATCCCCCTTGATGCCAGTGCATTTTCTTTGCTGATCGCTACCACTTATCTTGTACTCTAGTGTGCTTATATATAGCTGTTTTCATGGTCTCCCATAAGACCGTGCAGTCCTTTGGGAGCAGGAACTGTTCTGTGCCTTTCTTTGTATCCCTGGCACCTGATACAGTGCCTGGAACTGGGTAGGCACTTAATGCTCATTGACTTGACAGGCCTTGGATACATCTGCTTAAAGCAGACCTTCCTGAATCTCAAGAGTTCATTTACCTCAAGAATGTTTCTTCAACATGGCTTCAAGTGTGACCTCTGACACAAACTGTGTCTCAAAATGAGTCACTTGACCCTTAGTTTTAGGCAGCCCTCTAAGACTGTTGATTGGAGTGATGGTGCTGGCCTCTGTTGGTAGCGGGAGCTGCTATATCCAGAAGTTCCTTATGTCAATGAATTCATGGGTCTAGTAGTCCCTATCCCAACCTGTATCATAATGAAATGAGTAGAGGACTTGGTGTCAGATAACCTGGGTTCAGATCCAGCATCTAAGTTTACTGTCTATATATATGCATGACCTTGGGCAAATCAACCCCTTTCTCTGAGTATTTCCTTCTCCATAAAATGAAGAGGTTGGGCTAAATCAGCTCTAAATTCTTATTTAGTTCTTAGGAATTAATTTTAGGAAATGCTATTATTCCATAAAAGTAAAAATCCTATCATTCCATGGAAGTGCTTTCCTATGGCTTCAGCAAGATCCTTTCTAGAAAGTCTGGGAGAACAAGATTTGCCAGTCTGTGGCAGGTGCCATGTCTCCACAGGGAAACACTCCCGAGTCTGTGCCAATAACAAGGCGGCACAGCATGCAAGGCAGTCTAATTTTCACCAGAATTCTTAAACGGTGCTGGTCCCTGCCAGCCACATAACTCGTGAGAGCTGGATGATCTTGTAAGGTTGCAGTTAGAGACAAGTTGAAGCTCTGGGAAGAGGCCCTCACTTGCTGTGGGAACATGCTTCTTCAGCTTTACCAAAAGTGCCCCATCAAACACTGTGAGAGCAGGACCTAGCATTGAGGGATAAATACCTGTGGCTGCGAATCAGGCCTTCTCTGAGCTCCCACTGCCACCTATCTAGCTTGGGCCCACACCGTGGCCCACTGGCATTAAGCTGGTCTCCCAACCTCAGGTGTCTCCTTTCTCCAACACATTCTTCACAAAACCATTCAGGTTATACTCCTAAGGCAAAGGCAGGAATAACCAGGTCACTCCCCTGATCAACTGATCAATAAACATTTATTAAGCACCTACTGTGTGCCAAGCACTGTACTAAGTGCTAGGGATACAAAGAGGCAAAAGATAGTCCCTGCCCTCAAAAAGCTCCTGTTTTAACCTTGCTGACTCCTTACGTAATTCCTTCAGAATAAAACACAAACAGCTGAGTGTGGCATTAAGGCTCTTTACAACCTAGCTCTAACTCACTTTTTCAACCTTATCACTCCATATTCAGGCCAAACTGAATTACTTGCTGTTCCCCATACTTAACATTGCATTTTGTGCTCTGACCATTAGCTGTAAGCTCTTGCTTATGGATTCACTCCCTTTATCAGAGCTTTCTCTGACCCTTCTAGCTGAGAAATTTCCTCTCTCCCTCAACAAATTTTCCTAAGGCTGATCTGGACCTCTCTGCCACTATCACCTTTATAGCATACAGGGTGTCCCAAGTCTTATAGTAACCTTAAAGCTTGTGTTGTTGTTTTTTTTTTTAGATTTTTTTATTTTTGCTTTTTGGAGGGAGGCAATTGGGGTTAAATGACTTGCCCAAGGTCATATGGCTAGTTTTGTGTTACATGGCTAAGGCCAGATTTGAACTCAGGTCCTCCTAACTCCAGGGCCAGTACTCTATTCACTGCCCCACCTAGCCACCCCTAACCTTAAGCTTGTTAAAACTCATTTGTGTAATAAATCATATATTCTTTGTAGAGGTGTGTAGCACCAATGCAATATTTACAGCACCCACAATCACGATAAAGACCGAAATTATAAGTATCCCACGACATTCAATTACAAAATATACCAAACTCTCCAAACTCTCTCCTAGGTCTATTAAGGGGCAGGGAAGAGCTTCACATTCCCATTCTCATAACAGGGTAATGAATGAATTCCTTGAGGGTAGGGACTGGATAATTTCTATCCCTACATCCTTACCCCTTAACAGTGTCCTGCACAAAGCATGTATACAATAAATGTTAAATTGGAAGAAGGAACAAGGCATGAGGCTTTGAGTCACTTAAGATTTTCAATTCTACTATATTCACACACTATATTTTAAGGATCAAAAAGGATCTGTTATTTATTGATTTGGACATTCCAACAAACAATGCGGGTCCCAGTTCACCCCGAGACTCTTGTCCATGTCTTTCCTTTGGGTTGCTGTAGAGTGCACCCAACCTGTTGGAGGCCCTTATCCATAGACTTCTGACAAAGAGAAGATACTAAATAGGCTGCCCACCAGCCATCCCTCACCCTCCTATGAGATCTGTCCACTTTTTCAAGAAAATATATTTTCCCAATAACAATCTTTATTCTAGTATCTAGTTCAATATCTTACATAACCCTATGGAGTGCAGTGGAGAGGCCACTGGAACTGGAAGACACCTGAGACCACTTACACCAACCTAAGCAGAAGACCTGGGTCCAGATCCCAGTACCCAGTACCAATACAGGGAATTACTGTACCAGTATGACCTTGGACAAATCCCTTACTCTGCTCTGAAACTTGGCTCTAAGGTCTCTTCCTCCTTGAAAATCCACATAGACATCTCTATAGCTGGATTTTGTTCATGGTTTTGGCATTAGTTAACCAAAAAAGAATTATTCAAGTTTTTCTCCAAGGCAGTAGGTGGATTGGATGGAAACTGCAAAAACATTGTGGTACAATATGTGGTGGAAAAGACATTAATGTTAGAATCATATCTGGGCCTAAACCCAGTCCTGCTATTAATTACCTGTGTGACCTTGGTCAAGTCACTTCACCTCTACACACCTTTTTCCTCACCTGTAAAATAAGGGTGATGGACTAGCTAGAGGTTCTTTCCAATGGTAAATATATGATTCTATTATCTGTAAAGTGAGGCTACTACCAACTTCACAGAAATGATGAAAGGTGATGATGAAAAATGCTTGTACATAGTCAAATGCATATTGTTTCGCCCATTGGACAGTGAGCACCTTGAAAGGAGGTACTGAATTGCTTTTTTTATTCCCAGTGCTCAGCAGTAGATGCTTAATAAATCTTCACTGACTAACTTGCCTAAAGTCACAAAAGTAAGAGGTGACAAATCCAGGACTAGAACCAAGATCTATGAACCCAAGGGCCAGGTTCAGGCTCATTTTAATACATCACAAAGCCCAATTCTCCAGTGATGAGGAACTGAGGAATATAAACCATCCTGAGAACTGTAAGTTTTGAAGCCTGCTCCCCCAACTACATTCTCTATGGCCTTTTGAAAAGGTTGGTCATCATACATGGTCAAACCCCAGTGGCCTTTGGAAAGAGGGGGGAAAACACTGATCCTCTCTGAGGAAGTTTGCCCAGAGGTTCACCACTCAATGACAAACTTTGGGGTCCAACAGTCTTCCATTAAGTTCACCAGAAAGAATCACTGTGTGTGTCACACACCATCCACAAGGGAAGGGACTCCTGTGGCTAACACTCAAATTTACAGCTGAAAGGGACCTTCAGGATCATCCAGTCCAAACCTCTCTTTGATGAGGACACTGCAACTCAAGGGAGAAGAGATTTGCCCCACCACAGGTAATAGTAATTAGCAGAGCCATGACTGAAAAATGCTCTGATCACAAATTCAGAACTCTTTGGGGGCATGCTGCCTCCCTTAGCTAAGTGATAGTACAGCCTCCATTTAAAGATCTCTGGCAATGGGGAATTCATTATTTCCTGAGGCATCCCACCCACTTTTGGACAATTCTCACTGTTATATGAGTTTTTCCTTATATAGAACCAAAATTGGCCTCTCCAAAATTTCCACACAGGGCTTTAACCTTGCTCAAAGAACTTTCCAATACACTCTCACAACCACTCTGTGTCCAGTGAGGCAGTCACTATATTCCTTATTTGACAGAAGAGGAAATGGAGAACCAAAGCGTTTCAGTAACCTGCCATAGATCATAAGCCTAATATTCATCTGAAGTTTAGAGCTGGAAAGAATCCTATACACTACAGAGTCCACACCCCTCATTTTACAGATGAAGAACTAAGCCCCAAAGAAGTTTGGAGACTTGCCCTAGGTTAGGCAAGTAATAATATGAGAAGCTTAATGGAATACTATTGTGCTATAAGAAAGGATGAGCAGGCGGACTTCAGAAAAACCTGGAAAGACTTATATGAACTGATGCTGAGTGAAGTGAGAAGAACCAGGAGAACATACACAGTAACAGCCACAGAGTATGATGACTAATTGTGATAGACTTAGCTCTTCTCAGCAATGCAAGGCCCTAAAACAATTCCAAAGGACTTATGATGGAAAATGCCATCCACATTCAGAGAAATAACTATAGAGTTGGAATGCAGAGCGAAGCAGACTATTTTGTTTTGTTTTTCCTTCTCATGATTTCTCCCATTTGTTATAACTCTTCTATGCAACATGATTAATATGAAAATGTATTTAATAGGAATGTATGTGAAAAGCCTATATCAGATTGCATGCCATCTTGGGAAAGGAGAGGAAGAAAACTGAAAACTTATGGAAGTGAATGCTGAAAACTAAAAATTAATAATAATAAGAAGAAGCAGGCCTGAATACTCAATCCCAGGTTCTTTAGTTCTAAGGCCTGAGCTCTTTCTACTCTGTGTCATCATGATGGCAATTTCCATCCATTCCTAGCCCCTTGAAGGAGAACTTCATTAATTCTTCCTCAGTTGACTCATGAGAAACCCAGACTACCTACAAAGGAGTAGAATGGCCCATGTAGGAAACGGAGTCAATGGAAGCTCCCCTGCTCTGATAAAGAACAGGATCTAGTCAGAGTATCTGAGGCACTCCCAGGCTGGAGGAACACAGGCAATCCCAGTACCTTCCTTCCCCCCAGAAAACTCTTTCTATATTCTGACAATAAAGGGAAATGATGAAGAACATTGAAAAATTTAAAGGGCTATATAAATAAAGTGCTATATAAATCCAAGAGAGTATTTGTGTAGAAAACTGAAGGACAAGTATCGTCTGATGGACAAGGATCTCCAAACATATAAGCCATAAAAATGACAGGTGAGTCAAAAGCCCTTCTCTACTGACCATGACTATACATAGTCACACTCCAAGGGGCTTTCCCTTGAGGATTCTAAGGAATGAAAGTATTCTGCACCTCCCATCTGGGAAAGGCAGTTCCTCCAGGACTTCCATTTAATGTACCTCTTTCCTTTACAATTTTTAAGAGCTCCAGGTAGGAGGACAGACATTGAGGAAGAGATGGAAAACAGTCTGCTAAGCCAAATTCTATGACAAAGAACAGTCAGTTCACAAGTATTTATTAAGTGCCTATGCCAAGTACTAGTCTAAAAGGGCAGACAACATGCAAAAAAAAAAAAAAACTATGTACAAACAAGACACAGACAGGATAAATTGGAGATAACCACAGATGGATTAGTATTCCAGAAGTCAGGTGGGATTTTAGCTTGGATTGAAGGAAATCAGGAAACAGATGGAGAGCATTCCAGGCCTAAGAGGGAGACAGAGATTTGTAATATAGTGGGATTGTTGTTGTCATTTAGTCTCTTTTCAGTCATGTCTGACTCTCCATAACCCCATTTGAGGTTTTCTTAGCAAAGATACTGGAGTGGTTTTCCATTTCCTTCTCCAGTTCATTTTACAGATGAGGAAACTAGGGCAAACAGAGGGAAGTGACTTGCCCAGGGTCACACAGCTACTAAGTGTCTAAGACCAGATTTGAAGTCAGGAAAAGGAGTCTTCCTGACTCTAGGCATGATAGGCATTTTGACACTTAGCTGCCCATGTAATGGGATTGGTATTTACTTTATGGAAAGAGTACCTTAACAGACTGATAACAGACCAACCCAGTTTTGGAATTTGATACATTAACCTTCCTCCCATTAATCTTGGTTTACTGGAAAGAGAACTAAGGTTGGAATCAGGAGACCTGGTTCAAATTCTGTCACTTCATACAGTGACAAGCTTTGATTAAGACTAAGGAACCCTGTCTTAATATTATATTCAGCTTCTAAATGGTCTCTTTAATAATAAAAGCTAATATTTTATATAATAATTCAAGGTTTGCAAACTGTTGTATATTTTACATGGATCTTCACAATAATACTGTGAGGGAGGTGCTATAAGCCCCATTTACAGACGAGGAAATTGAAGATCAGACAGGTTAAATGATTTGCCCAGTAGTATGTATCTGAGGGTTATTCAAATCTTGGCTCCATGTCCAATATCTCTATCTACTATTGCCCTCCTTTCAAGCAGCCTCTCCTTTCCAACCCAGCCTCCAAACTGACAGATCCCTCAGCAGATCAAGAAAAGTCTCAGTGGCCCCCTACTGCCTTTATACTGAAACATCAATTCATCTGCTGGCTTCGCCTTCATTTGGCAGGCTAATGCCTCCCCCAGACATCTTCAACATTCCAGCCAGATTGGCATGACCTGAAGGCTCTACACTTCTAGTTCCTCTCAAAGGTCACCTCAGTTGCCTCCTTATGGGAGGCTTGACCCCTCCCCACAATGGTGAGCACTATGGTACCCACCAAGGCCCTGGAATGACTGTATTTTAAGTGGTCTCCATTTTGTCCCAAACCCTACCAAGGAATGAGAACTGTACCAAAAAAGTTTCCCCTTCCATCTTTCCTCACAAGTTACTCTCCAAGGTTCAACCTTGATCACATTCCTCTCTCCTTAAGCACCTTTAATGGCTCCTTCTACACTTGCCCAAGACCTTCCATAATCTGTTCTCAGTCTTGTACTTCATTATTGCTTAACTTCAATCCAATTAATGCCCTCTAATTCTCCAAACATGCCCAGAATTTCTTCAGATCTACACTTATGTTGACATTTCCCTTTGCCTACCCTCTCTCCCATTTAAATCTGTCCTTCAAGGCCTAGCTCCAATACCATCACCTCCAGGAAGCAAGCCTTTCCTAAGTTCCAAATTAGAAGTGAATTCTATGGCAAAGTCCCCTCCTTCTCTTAACATAGCAAGTACCCAATAAATATATTAGTTCAACAAGACTTGCATGAATAACCCAGGTAACCCATGCCCTGAAGGTTTCAGGTACATGTATATATGACATGTTGATGGGTATAGTAGGCAGATAAATCAAAGTTTTTCTTAAACCCAATTCTTTGTATTAGGATATAAAACAACATTTATTTCAATTCTCATGGTGGCAACTTTGCAACCTATTCAACTATAAAAAAAAACACAACACAGTTCATATCAATATAAGAATCAGTTTGGAAAAAAAATACAAATTGTAGACTAGAAGAATTAGAGATATTCCTAAGGATTTTAAAGATTTAAATTTTACATTGATCAACCTAATTTCTTAAGTTACAAACTTTCTTTCTTAGAAACCAGACTAAGTGTATCCCATAGCCATCACGAAATCATTCCACAGAACAATTACTCCTTTAACCACATTCCAAAAATAAACGTGGGCTGAAATATCCCTATTTCAGAGGTGGGTTTTTTCCCCCTGGGTGGGGCTGTTGGGACCTGGGGCATTCCTTGGAAGAAAAGTGACTACCAGCAGGCTAAGCATCCTGCTTAGGGATGAACAAAACAGAAATCATTATCACTCCCTCCATCTCTCTTCCCAACTTCCCTATTTCTCTCAAGGTCATCACTTTCCTTAACATTTGTCCTTTTCCTCATCCCTATCTCTCCACCTCACAAGACCACCCTTGCAAAACAAAGTGTTCCCAAGGAGCAATAATACTAAATAAAAAACAAAGCTTAGAATGGGGGCACAAACCATGAGTGTGTTCCTTCAAAGTATGATGGTTATAACTACTAAATGGTGTTTTAGTAACTAGTAATGTCCCATTTCTGGGATGTTATTCCACCTTTTCTTTTTGATGCCTGGGAGTTCTACTGGTATCTTTGCAACAATCCTTCACAGACCATGGGGAAAACAATATGCAAACAACTGTGAACAGACAGAACATATAAAGAATTGGGCATAATCTCAGAGGGAAGATAGGTAAGATAAGTAAAACTGGGAAGGCTTTTTGCAGAAGGTGAGATTTTAGAAAGGGAAGTCGTGAGGCAGAAATGAGGAAGGAGACAGGGAGATGTACTATTTGTTGTGTTTGAGGAATAAATAAGCAAGGAGACCATGGTCACTGGATCACAGAGTACAGGGAGGGAAGTAAGAGATAGAAGGACTGGAAAGATAAGGAGGGGCCAGATTATAAAGGGTTTTTGTTCATGCATTGAAAAAAAAATTCAATTACATTTTAGAAAATGTGGCTCCAATGTATCTTTCTAGACTAATCTCACACACAGAATTCTAGCCAGGCTGGTCTCTGGCTGTCCTCCCTGGAGGCCCTTTCATCTTCTCTCACACTGCGTTTGCCCAAGTCTTCATGGACTTCTCTCCTAGCCTCAGCTCTGCCTCCCAGACATCTTTAGCCCCTCTTTAGGTGCTACTTTCTGGGCCTTTCCCAATCTCATCTCTCCTCTTCCGCCCTTAAAATTACTTATTTGCACATAGTTTATATCCACTTATTTACACCTGTTAATAACAGCTAATATTTACATGTGGTTTTTGCATTTGCAAAAGCATCTTATTTCATTTTCACAACAATCCCGTGATACCTACTACTAACATCCTTATTTCAGAAATGACAGATGAGTCTCTGGGCAGGATCTCACAGCTAGCAAGTGGCTGGGGGGCTTTCACTGTAAGTAGAATGTAAGCTCCTGGAGGGCAGGGGTTGTTTCATTCTTTGGTCGGGGCATCCCTGAGCACCTTGTGCTGCACATGATACACAGATGAAAACACAGAAATAAACAGATGGGGCTGTAACCTCAGACGCGGCTGAAAAGAAAGAGTCTAGGAAACTCAACACTCCCCTCCCCTTTAGAGCTTAGGCCTGCACAGGCCACACAGGTGACACCCTGTCTGCTCTGGGGAGCCAGCTCCCCCAGGCCGGGGCCGGGGCGAGCTCTCACACGCTCACTGCAAGAAAGCGCAGCAATCAGCTCTCCGCATTTCAGGGGTGAAAGCCAGAGCATGGCGCAGGGAGGCCCGGCTCCCGGGGAGAAGCGAGAAGCACCCACCCTCCGGGAGGGGCCGCCTGCCCCCCTTCACTCAGTCTTTCCAGGGGACCAGAGGGAAGAATAGTGGGGGGGGGGCAGAAGAAAGGGAAAGGACGGCCTGGGAGGATGGAGCCACAGGAAGGGAGCGGGCAGGCCTGGGGGGAGGTGAGGGAGAGCAGGCCCGGAGGAAGGGGAGACTAGTGGGGGAGGGGAAGGCAGGGCCGGGAGCGTGGGAGGGCAGCCCCGGGCAGGAAGCCGGCAGGCCTGGGCAGGGAGAAGGGGAGCAGGCCCAGGGGGGCACGTGGGAGACTGCGGGGTTAGGAGGAGAGCAGGCAGAGTGGGATGGGGGGGAGACGTGGGAAGAGACAGACCAAGAGGTGGCAGGCGTGGGGGCGGGAGGAGGCAGACCTGAGGGTGGCGTGGGAAGGGGCAGGCCTTGGTGGGAGAGAGAGCAGGCCGGGTAGAGGTGGTGAATGGGGAAGAGAGAAGGCCTGCTGAAGGCAGAGGACTCAAGCCTTATTAGGCCCCGGCCCGAGGGCTGAGGGGTGGTAGCCTGGTCCCCGGTGCTGGTCCTAGTCCCCGACCCCTGAGCTCACCGGCAGCCGCGGGGAGATCTCGGCGGAACAGGAGTGGCAGAAGTACCGTCCGGGCTGGGGCGAAGCCTCCGCCATTTCCCTTCCCCCCCACCCCTCCCCCCCCGGAACCCCAGCGCGCACGCGTAGCGCCCTCGCGCCCGCCCGGCCTCACGTACGCACGTATTCGCTTTACTTGCCCCTCCCTTGCGTATATACGCACTCGCGCGCGCGCGCGCACACACACAAGCATAGAAGGAGCTCGAATAGGCGGTGACGCCGAAGCGTTGAGCAAGTAGCGAGGAACGAGGCTGCTGACGCGCTTATGGCAGCCGGAAAGGACCAAGAAACATGGCAGGGAGGTTCCATGCGCCTGCGCGCCTGAGTTACTTACACGAGCGCGTAGACAAACGTGTGCGTCCCCTGGCGGAGGACCTTGGAAAAAGCTCCAGGGAAAGCACGTGGCTGTGGAAGAGAGAAGGTCTGGAGGATAGGACCCAGGGAGTCGTTCCTCTCCATCAGTACCAGGGAAAATTGTTACTCCCGGGCGGTTATGAATGCGGAAGCACCGAGGATAAAATCATTATGAAGACCTTAGTGTCTGAGCTCCGTCTCCGAGGGAAGCTGAGCCCCAAAGGGAGATCTGGACCTTTCCAGCATCACCTTCCAGAGAGCGTCCTTGGTGACTCAGTCACTGATACACTCACTCCCAGCATAGGGCTGCAAGCAGCCTACAGTGCAGCAGTACTCCCCACCGCCCTCATTTTAAAGATAGGAAAACGGAAACCTAGAGAAAGGACTTGACCAAGGTCATAGAAACCATCTCTCCTGACTCCTTTTGAGGATGGGGAAATGCGGAAATCTGCCCAGGGTGACTGGTTAGTGGCATGGCCAGAACTTGAACCCTGTGCTTTTCTGCCTCCCCTCTTTGTGCTGGAAATAATAGAGCATCAGTCATTTCTTAGTTTTTGAGAGAACAGCTAAACCATATTCGGGGACTCATCATTGTTCTTTTTGTTTCTTATTAAGTGGATCGTGAGGGATAATTAAGAATTTTGGCTTGAAAGATCCTTTTCCACTGTGGGTCTCCCACAGTGTCCGTTATTGCTCAAAGTGTCACTTATTAGATCAGTCAAGCATTGATTGATTAAGCTCCTCTCCCATGCTGGGCACTGGGAGATACAGAGACAAAAGCAGTTCTTCCCCCTTGAGATTCTAACCTGGAGAGGGACAAAACTGCCACAGCCAAGTATATGCAGAAAGGTGGGGGGCATCTGAGGTGCACCTGGACAGAAGTGGGGGGCATTCCACAGAGACAATGTCAAGTTCATCAAGCAGCGCTTCCTGCAGTTTGTCTAGAATGTTTGTCTAGAATGCCCAGTGGGGCATAAGGTTAAACTGCAAAGGTGACAGTTTGGAGCCAAATTGGGGAGGGGGGTGCCACTGGATGCCAGGCTAGACTTGTGTCTTATCCTACAGACAATGGGGAACCATTGAACGATGTTATAAGGTCAGATCTGTGGCTCATGAAGATTGTTTTAAGCAGCTTCGTGGACTGGGGAGGGGAAAGCCTGGAGGTAGGAAAACCAGTTAGAAGGCTTTCCCTAATAATCTTAAATGAGTGATGATGAAGGCAGGAGGAAAGAAAGAAAAGGAGGAAGATGGAAGAGATGTATGAATTAGATTTCAATAGTACTTAGTAATTGAAAGGATGGGGGTAGAGGGGAAAGGAAGAGTCAGAGGGCTCTAGGGTCAGAATTTGGGTGCCCAGAAGGACAGTAGGGCACAATTAGGATATCTGGAGGACAGAGTTTAGGAGAGAAGCTAATCAATTCTGTTTTGAACATTTTGAGTTTGAGATATCAGAGAGGGAGGGCAGGTTGTCCAATAGGCACTTGGGACTGGAGTCCAGAAGAGATATTAGAGCTAGACATATAGCTCTACATAAAACCCATGGAGGTTGATTAGATTGCCAAGAGACATAGTCAAAAGAAGTTCCAAGTTAGAGATACGGGGGACCAGTCAGTCAACAAACATTTATGAAGCATTTGCAACGTGCCAGGTGCTGTGAGGAGAGAACCAAGAGAAAGTGTGCGTCTTAAATCTAGGAAAACCAAGAGAAAAGAACAAATCTAGCAGGAAAAAAGTGGTTATCAGGGACAGAAATATTAAAAAGCATGAGGACTGAAAAAAGGTCTTTGGGTTTATCAACAAAAAGATAGCAGAAAACTTCTGAGAGTGCAGTATCACTATACTTTTGTAGTCTGAAGCCAGACTCCAGAAGGTTGAGTAGGGTCAGAAGGAAGTGTGTATAGACAGCTAAGTCTACGAGTTTTCTGTACAGAGGACTAAAGATATAACACAGGGCGGCTAGGTGGTGCAATGAGTAAGAGCGCCGGCCTCGGAGTTGGGATGACCCGGGATCGAATCTGGCCTCAGAAAATGAGCACCCACACATAAATAATGACTAGCCGTCTAACCTTGAGCAAGTTACTTAACCCCAATTGCTTTAAAAAAAAAAAAAAGATATAACAGTAGTTTCAGGGCATGGTTCATAGTCTGGGTCTGATCTGTTTTTCCAACCTGATTTTATATTTCTCACCCCCAAACTTTTCACATTCAAGTCCAGTCAGCAAGCATATATTGAGGACCTACTAAGGTCCAGGTACCATTCTAATCACTAAAGATACAAAGAAAGGCAAAAGACAATACTACTCCCAGTGTATGGGGGAAACAACATGCCAAAAACTACATACAGACAAGATGAAGACAGGATTTGTTGTTGTTGTCGAGTCCTTTTCAGTCAAGTCATGTCCAACTTTTCATGACCCCATTTGGGGTTTTCTTGGCAAAGTTACTGGAATGGTTTGCTATTTCCTTCTCCAGCTCATTTTACAGATGAGGAAACTGAGGCAAACAGGGTGAAGTGACTTGCCCAAAGTCACACAGCTAGTATATGTCTGAGGCCAGATTTGAACTCAGGAAGATGATTCTTCCTGATTACAAGCCTGGTTCTATCCATTTTGCCACCTAACCCCAGAGAGAGGGTTAATTGGGGGTAATCAAGAGAGGGAAAGCACTGATATTAAGGAGGACTGGGTAAGGCTTTCTGAAGAAGGTGGGACTTTTATCTGAGTCTTGGAGAAGCCAGGCTTCATTCCAGCCAAAGTAGCTTCCTGGCAGTCAGCCAGTTGGCCAACCAGCATTTATGGAGTGCTTCTAATATGCCAAGCCTGAGGCTTACAAAGAAAACAAACATGGTCCCTCCTCTCGAGGAGCTCACATTTTAATGGGAGAAGCAACATGCAAACAGCTTCATACTTACAAGACACATGCTGGGATGTAAATGGAAAGCCATCTCAGAGAGAAGGCACTAACAGGGGTGATGAACCTGTGGCCTTGAGCTTCCCCACCCCTGTGACTAGCAGATGGAGAGGACCACCTCTTACAGAAGGTGGTATTTAGGTGGGATCTAATCTTGAAGAAGTGTAGGGAAACTAGGGAGCTGAGAGAATCTTCCAGGTACAGTCAGTAAAAAGCCATAGAATCAGACTATGGAGTATTGTGTGAAAGGAGGCGAGCATCTCTGCCCTGCAGGGTATGTGGAGGGGAGAAAAGGGCCAGAAGACTGGAAAAATGGGAGGGGACCGTCCTGGTCAGGGTTTGAAAGGCCAAACAGAATATTATGTATTGTCTTCTGGGGGGAACAGAGAATCATTGGAATTTTGTTGACTACTGGGGAAAGAGAATGGGGACTAACATGGTCAGATCTGTACTTTAGGACAAAATGGATTGGAATGGGGGGAGAGAGGCATGGAGACTTACCAGAAGCTAATTTCAGGAGTCCAAGTCTGAAGTGATGGAGGCCTGGGACCAAGATGGTGGTTGAGTCATCAGAGACAAGTGAAGGGAGAAGGAAAAAGAAAACCACAACAAAATATTTTAAGGGTTTACTCTATGCTACTGTGCTGAAACAGCAAGACTTGGCAGCAGATTAGATTTGTGAGGTCAGAATAAATGAGAAGTTAAGGAGGATGCCAAGGTGACTGGAAGAAGGGTGGTGCCCTCAACAGTCACAGGAAAGCTGGGATGAGAAGAGTTTGGGGTGGATTGGAAAGACGATGATTTTAGTTTGCAACTTGAGTTGGAGATGTCTATAGGACATCCAGTTGGAGATGTCCAAGATGTGGCATTCTCAGGAGGAAAATGATGTCTGCATCTCTACATCTAAGGAGTATCTGCTGCTTCCCCACATCCACCCCCATATACAACATTCCATCTCAGTCTGCCATGTCCGGGATGGCATCCTGACCTCCAGTGGAGGTTGAGTCCAAGCACCACCTCCTACAAGAGTGCTTTCTTTAATGGACATTTTGACAGCAGGACATTTGGCAGCCCCACCTTCAAAATTACTTTGTATATACTTTGATTTTTTTTATCTGTGAACATGTTATTTCCTCCCAATAGAAAGTAAGCTTTTTGAAGGAGGGACTGTTTTTGTTTTTGTCTTTGAATTCCCAGTGCCTAGTAAGTGCCTAGCACGTAGTAGGTAGTCAATAATCAATCAACAGCAACAGTAAAAATAGCTTAGTAGCATTTACAGAAGTGTTTTAAGGTTGGGAAAGAGTTTTACATTTGTTATCTGCTTTGATCCTTACAGCAACACTCTGAAGAAGATTCCATTATTATCCCCATTTTACAGATGAGGAAACTGAGGCAGTAGGTTGACTTGCCCAGAGTCAAACAGCTCATTTTGAGGCAGAATATGAACTCAGATCTTCCTGTCTCAAAGTCCAGCGCTCCATCACACCACCTCTCTACCAACAAACGTTTATTAAGCACTCACTGTGTGCTAAGGGCTGTATAATAGCTACCTAATGGTAATAATAGCTAGCATTCTATAAATAGGATAGTCAATAGAATAAAATGAGAGCAAAGCACTTTACATCCTTTGATCCTCATGACAGCCTTGTAAGATGGGGGGCTATTATCATTCCCACTTTCCATCAGAGGCACAGAAGGTTAAGTTATAGTTACACAGCTAGTAAGTGTCTGAGGATGCATTTAAACTTGGGTCTTCCTGACTCCAAGTCTAGAACTCTGGCTCCTTGTGCCACTTATACAAGGAATCCAAAGAGAATAACTCTTGATGATGCAGATTCAATCGAGTGGCCTAGGTCTTCCACACCTTCTTTCCCTCTCTTATGTCATTAAACAACCTCTTCTCCAATAAAATCCAGTCCAACAACCATTTATTAAGTCCTCTATTAGGGATATAAAGACAAGATGAAAAACAGCCCTACCTTCGAGTAGCTTATATTTTAGGGAAGATGGAGAGATACAAAATATAAACATAGCTTATGGGATAGGTTCACACAATCTGTCTAAAACACCTTTGACAATGTCATTGATTAGCCTCCCTTATACTTTGCCTTTGCCCTCTCAGTTACCTGACTCCCACCGCAATGCTTCCCCACACCCCAGAGCATTCCAATATCGATGTTAATGTCCTATAAGAAATTGGGGGTGGATGGGGAGGATGGGGAGTTGATCTAGGGAGTTCCCTTAGGTAAATTCAACTTTGATGCCAAGGGAGGGAAGCTTTGTTTGGTATATTCAATGGGCACCTCCCCATGATCATACCCATTGGGGCATGGCAACCCCTAATTAGGTCTCAGGGACTGGGGCATCGCCAAGATGAATTGGCTTGATCAGCTGTGATTGGACAGCAAGATATTATCTGATACCTTGGCATCGAAGGTCAGGGAGGAGGAAAAAGAATTTCAGAAATATAAGACAAGTCACAAGACTGTTATAAACAAGTCCCATAGACTGTCACACAAGCTTTAATAGCTAGATCCTTTGAGTTCCACCAGAAATCTTGAGTCTCCCAGTTAATCAATTTTTTTTTTAACTTCATTCCCATAACCTATATCTTTACCTTGGTCACCCGGAAGTGGCAGTTACCTTAAGAGACTTCACCATCATTCAAACCTTTTTATTCCCTCCCATGTTCTTACCCCCTCCAACCACATAACTTCTATCCTTCCTTCTCTCTTTCTGCCTCCACTCCTACTTTTCTCCCTTTTATTCATTCCTTAATTTCATCGTATCCAGAAAAGGGTAACCAGGATGGTGAGAGAGTGACCTTGAGATCACCATATACATGTAAAGATCAGTTGAGGAAACTGGGGATGTTTAACCTGAAGGAGAAATAACTGCTACCAGTATGGGAAAGACCCTCATTTAGAAGAGGAATTTGGCATTTGATTTGGCCCCAGAGGAAAGAACAAGGCGTTCGTGTGCAAAGGGGCAGATTTCACCTCATTATGGGAAAGAGCTTTTCAAAGTCCAAAATGAGACTAAGTTCAAAGGGGGAATGGGCAGCCTCAGGAAGCAGTAGGTCCTCCTTCATGGGGTTGGGGGTCTTTGAACAAAGTTAGGCGGTCACTTCTTGGGCACACTGGAGAGGGAATTCTTGCTCAAAGTTGGGTTCTGAGGACCTCAGCTGGCCCCTGAGGGCCTTTCCAGGGTTGAAGTTTTGTGATTCTGTGACACAGACTGTTTCCTTCTTCAGACTGGGGCTCCCCAAGGGTTGAGCCACTTTTCCATCTCAGACTGGGGGTTCCTTTAGATCAGAAGCCACACCCCACCCTCCCTGACCCCTCACCCCACCCCAAGACTGCAGGCTTCCCTAGGACAGGGCTTATGTTTCCCCTTCAGAATAATTTTTATTCCCCTTCAAAGGCTAGGGCTGGGTGGCCCCATCAGATTCGGGCAGCTATCCCTCCATCTCCTAGACCTCCTCCCTGCCTGCCTGTCTTCACTCTCCACCCCCCCCCCATCCCTCCTCCTGGAGCCCTGCTGTCTCTCTTAAGTCATCACCCCATGTTTACCAGAATCCCAGATGTGCGTCCACGTCGGCACAGCCCAGCTCAGCTGCGGGTCTTTCCAAGGGGAGGTTCCCTCTCTGGCCCCTCAGCCCCCGCTCCCACAGGCACCAGGCTTGGGCCAAACCTCGTCAGTCCCAGCTCCTTCCCCCAACCGCCAAGGACAGAGACCCGGGGATTTCAAGGACTCTACGTCAAGAACTCAGGGAGGGATCTCAAGAGGCTCTGGGGTCTTGCCCCTGCCTTATGGCCTGACTAAAGACCAGCCCCTCCCCCCAAGCTCCCTACATCCTCTTCTTCTTCCCTAGCTTCAGCATTTTCACCTCTAGAATCATAGAACATGGAACATAGAACGTCAAAGGTGGGAAGGACCTTAGAACATATGCAAAAAGACAGATTCAATCTAGACATAAGGAAAAACTTTTTTTTAAACAACTGGTGTTGTCCAGAAGAAGCCTGGGCTGCCTGGGGGAGGGTGTGGGCATCCCTCTCATGGGAGACCATCAAGTAAAGTCTAGATGACCACTCGTCAGTTCTAAGGGGAGTGGGGATCATTTTTCAGATATGGATTGAGCTGGATGATCACTGAGGCCCTTCCAAATCTGAAATTCTGAGATTCTCTCAACATAGACCGTTAGAGCCAAAAGATACCATAGGACACGGGATGTCATTACTAGAAGGGACCTTAGATCATAGAAGAGCAGACCTGAATTAAAATCCTGCCCTAGACACTTGTTAGTTGTGTGACCCTGGGTAAATCACTA
This sequence comes from Gymnobelideus leadbeateri, assembly GCA_011680675.1. Classification (NCBI taxonomy): domain Eukaryota; kingdom Metazoa; phylum Chordata; class Mammalia; order Diprotodontia; family Petauridae; genus Gymnobelideus; species Gymnobelideus leadbeateri. The sequence continues at coordinate 1,095,209 of WOXC01012492.1, read as the reverse complement.
AATGTCTTTCTGCCTCAGTTTCCTCAATTGTAAAATGGGGATAATCACAGCACAGCCACCCAGAGTTGTTGTGAGGGAGGGCAGAAGAGAGAGGAGGACCCTGAGACTTTGTCCAGTTCAGCCACTTTGTCTTATGGATGGGAAAACTGATCCCCCAGGGAATAGAAGCAGTTTACCCAGGACTTCTACCCAGGTTGGTGGCTGAACTGGGACTTGAGATCCCAGGCTTTCAGCTCAGGTTCTTTGTCCCAAATCACTCTGACTTCTCCCTAAATTCTCCACTTTGCAACATAAACTGCAAATTCTCTCACCCCCTTTAAGAGCATTTATGTAATAGGGGTACAAGAGCAGAAGGCACCAGGGTGGAAAGAACAGCAGATCTGGAGGCTGAGGACTCAAATTCAAATCCTCCCTCGAAAACCTTCCCCTTTCTGGGCCTCAGTTTCCTCATTTGTAAAATTAAGGGATTAAACTAGATTAACCGCTAGAGTTCTTTCTGTGACACTAGAAGGGCAATTAGGTAGGGAGATACAAGAACTGCATTTGGAGTCAGGAAGAGCCGAGTTCAAATCCTCTCTCAAACATTTAGTAGCTGTGTGACCAGGGCAAGCCACTTACCCTTGGTCAGCCTCAGTTTTATGGGGATAATAACAATAGCCTCCTACCTTCCAGAGTTGTTAAGACAATCAAATGAGATGATATGCAGCTAGGTCTTCATTAGTGAAGTGGTGCATATATTTGAATCTTCACTATCCAAAGTTATAATTATGTAAAATATAGTCACTGGTTCCAACCCAGTGGGAAGATGCAGCAGGGATTGCCACTTATTGAGACTTCACCAAGTGTGCACAGCAAACCTTAACATGTGACATAAATGCTAATCAGTCTATGAAATAAGCTTGAGGACAAGCCCCTGGACAATTTTTCACCTTTTCTCTATCAAATCATAATTTAATTTAATTTAAAAAGTATTTATTAAGAACCTACTATGAATTTGGAGCTCAAAACTTAAAATAACAATGAATGTTAAAATTTTTTACATGTAATTGTGGAAAATAAAATATTTTAAAACATTATGAGGGGAGGAGAGAGAGGGGGAGAAAATTTGGAACTCAAGGGATTGTGGAACTGAATGTTGTAAACTAAAAGTAAATAAATAAATAAACATACTGTGGAAGAAAAAAAAAGAACCTGCTATGCACCAATAACTATTCTAGGCACAGGGAATTAAAAAGCCCAAAACTAATCTTGGACAGAACTAATCTCAGACAAAAGTCAGAGATAACTTGTTCTGGGATCCTCTATTCATATCAAATGAGGCTTAAAGCAGACTTCCCCAAGGAAGGGAAGGGAATGAGCATTTCTATGGTATCTATGTGATAAGCACCATTGTGAGTGCTTTTTACAAATGCTATGACATTTGATTCTTACAACAACCCTGCAGAGTAGGTGCTATTATTATCCCCATTTTGTCAGGGAGGAAACTGAGGCAAACAGAGGTTGTGACTTGCCCAGGGTCACACAGCTAGTGAGTGTCTGAGGCTGGATTTGAACTCAGGTCTTCCTGACTCCAGGCCTAGGGCTCTGTCCACGGCACTACCAGCTGCCTCAAGGCCAATGCCAAGTCAAGAAGAAATTCCCAATAAAAGGTAAGGTATTCCAGGATGCCCCTTTGTGCAGATGACAACATTGCAGAGTCTCTTTTATTAATACTTTTGTGTTTTTACATCACCTTCATTTCCAGTTACATCATTGCCCTCAAAAGGCCATCTCTCAGGATCAAGAATTTAAAAAGAGAAAGAAAAACAGTTCAGGAGACAAACCAAGTCTGTCTATATAATGCTACACACCAGGAGCTGTCCACTAGGTGGCGCACTTAACAGAGTGCTTGACTTGGAGTCAAAAAGTACTGGGTTCATATTCTGCGGCAGATACTAGCTAGTTGACCCTGGACAGGTCATTTAACCTCTCTGTGCCTCAGTTTTTCATCTATAAAATGAAGCAGTTGGCCTAGACGTCTTCTAAGATCCCTCTAATGCTCTGCCCATGACTCTACAAGAGTCTCCCACCTCTGCAGAAGGGAGGAGGGTGCTAACTGAGACCCATGACCAAAGCAAGTGAATGAAGAATTTCTATTGTCTATCTATGATGTCCTATGATGCGACCCTGGTCTCTTTGGGCCTCCTAAGTGATTTAATCCACTCAGCTTTGGTCAGAGAGGTGCTGGTGCCAGATCTACCAATTCTGGAGAGCCCAGTGTTAAATTTTCAGTGTGAGTATGTATATCAGAAGTCAGCAATTGCCACAAATCAGGGCTTTATTCATTGTTTTAAGGCTTAAGAAAGTGATGGGAAAATGTCGAAAATGCAAATTAATCTTAAAATTGTGTTGCACATGTCCTTCCCCCTTTTCTGGAGAGCTGGTTGTTAAACATTTACCAGTACACCCCTGCCTTTGGTGCCACCATCCTGGAGCTGGGTCATTCCAGCACACAAGCATCTATATCTAGCCTGCTTCAAGCCCTAGACCATATTTCCCATCCCATTCCCATTACCCATCTTGGCCATGTACTCCCCCACCATAGGTTGTAAATAGCCATTCCCTTCCTACCTCTTTCTCTGGACAGGGGTGGGGAACCTACAGCCTCGTGGCCTTCTTTGTCTTTGGATGTGACTTTTTGACTGAATCCAAGTTTTACAGAACAAATCAGTGTTGGAATTAGGGTTAGGGTTAGGATTAGTGTTGGAATTAGGGTTAGTGTTGGAATTAGGGTTAGTTCAGTCAAAGGGCCACACTTGAGGACCTAGAGGGGGGCCACAGTTTCCCCATCACTGCTCTAGGAACCAAATCACTACCACCACCATTCTGGGAAGGATGGCTCCAGTCAAACCATCGCTGCAAGGATGTTCTGTTAAGGAGCCTGGAGTCATTATAGAACAGCACTCTTTTCCTCTCGTTAGTTTCTGGTCCCAGCTCGTTATTCCTTTGCAGTGTCTGCCCAAGGTATACCTACTGATGTGTGGACAAATGGATGAATGAAAAGCATTTATTAAGACCTTAGTGCTGGAGATACAAATACAGCATCAGCTCCTGTCATCAAGGAGCTCATGTTCCCCATCCTCCACGACCTCTCTGCAGACTCTGGGCTGTTGGCCACTCTCTCCTCCTTGGTCCCCTCTTCTCTCTAGGCTTTCAGGACACTGCTCCTCCTACCTATCCAACTATTCCTTCTCTGTCTCCTTTGTTGGATTTCCCTCCAGAGATCCTTTGATTCTTTTGTTGTTTTGGTCATTTTTTTTAGTTGTGTCCAACTCTTCATGTTTTCTTGGCAAAGATACTGGAGTGGTTTGCTGTTTCCTTCTCTAGATCATTTTAACAGATGAAGAAACTGAGGCAAACAGCGTTAAGTGACCTGCCCAGAGAGTCATACAGCTAGTAAGTGTCTGAGGATGGATTTGAACTCATAAAAATGAGTCTTCCTGACTCCAGGCTGGGTACTCTATCCACTCTGCCACCTAACTGCCCATTCCAGGATTCATAGGATCCTAGAGTACTTTACTTAGAGTAGGGAAGACTGGTTCAGATCTTCCCTCTAACCCTTGTTAGCTGTGTGGCCTTGAGCAAGTCACTTACCCTCTCTGCAACTCAAGTTTCTTTATCTGTAAATAGGAAGGTGGGACTACATGCTCTCTGAGGTCTCTTCCATCTGGGACCTGCATTATTTATCCTTGGAGCCCATGAACTTGCTTTTTGTTTTTAGATTTGATAAGTTTATTTCAAGAGAATTGGGTTCTTTTGTAATCCTATGTGTTTTATTCTATACATTTAAAAACATGCTTCTGATAAGGTTCCATAGGCATGAACTCTTGGTCTAAGGAGATGCTCCTAACATCCACTGGTTTATTTGAGTGACCTCCCAGGGCTTAGAACAGGACCTTTCCTCTCCCTCTTCCCTCAGGCCTTCTCACTTTGGAAGATGCCTCCAGAACCTCCATTTTTTTTTCTTTTGAATAGTATTTTATTTTTTTCCAATTACATGTAAAGATAATTTATAACATACATTTTTAAATAAAATTTTGAGTTCCAAATTTCCTCCCTCCTTCCTCTCCCACTTCCCTAAGATGGTAAGCAATTTGACATAGGTTATATACGCATGATCATGTAAAACATATTTCCATATTAGTCATGTTGTAAGAGAAAAAACAGAACAAAATTTTTAGAACTACAAAAAATCTGCATTCAGACTCCATCTATCAGTTCCTTCTCTGGATGTGGATAGCATTTTCCATCATGATTCCTTTGGAATTGTCCTGGATCATTGTATTACTGAGAAGAGCTAAGTCATTCATAGTTGATCATCTCAAAATGTTGCTGTTACTATGTGCAATGTTCTCCTGACTCCACTTTGCATCAGTCCATGTAAGTCTCGGAACCACCATTTTGAAGAAAGACCCAGGCTAGCCATCTTTCTCTCCTTTCCTGACTTGTTCTTATTTCTCCAGACTTTTCCATCATGCCACCTCTTTTCAGGTCCATTTTATGTGTTCTCTTCCCCCATTAAAATGTAAGCTCCTTGAGGGCAGGACCTATCTTTCTTTTTGCTTGTTTTTCCAATGCTTAGCACAGTATCTGGTACATAGTAAGCCCATGAAGAATGCTTATTGACTTGACTCACCCAAAAATGGTATTTACTATAAGTTTGTTGAATCAAATTTGTTGAATTAAAAAAAACATTTTTTTACTGCACCTAGATTTTTCTGATTTGTTCGTTTTGCCCCTTTGAGGTGGCTAGAAGACCTGCTCTTCAGATAGGAAAAGATTGGGACTTACAAGTCCCAATTGTGACTGAAAGGAAAGAGGGAGGGAAGAAGACAGGGAGATCTTCAGGTTTTAGATAAGGAAGCCCCTGGGAAGGAGCAGAGGACCCAGAGATTCAATGAATAGAGTGCAATGATTTGGGAATCAAATTACCTGACTGACTTGGATCACTTTCTACCTGACCTTGGCAAGTCACTCTCCTCCAGGTTCCTCATCTATAAAATGAGGAGAAACTTGTTAACCCATATCCCAGAGCTGTGGTTGGTAGGAAAGCTCTTCACAAACCTTTGAGCACTCTAGAAATGGGAGATTTGCAGACCCAAGGAGGAAGAATCCCAGGGTCCAGAGTCCAGGGCCAACTTGTCGCCATGGGTCCAACTCACCAGGAGTTTGACATCTGACTTTGTTCTAGTCACTGCCTGGATTTTGTTTCCTACCTTCCAGCCCTGACCTCAAGCTTGGGAAAAAGTCACAGGATGAAAAAACCACAGCATTTCAGAGTCAGAAGAGAATGTAGAGGGCATGCAATGTGTCCCCCTCTTTTGAAAGAGATGGGGAAACTGAGTCCCAGAGAAGGGGGGAAATGTACCCAAGTGCTCGAAAAATTAGAAGCAGAGATGGGATTCTAGCTCCCGTTTTTGACCCCATCTTATGTCCAGTGGCCGTACTGGGGCAGACAGCCAAACTGAAGGAGCCTATGCCTAAATAGGGGCAGGGGACAGGAGAAGATGTGGGAAGCCACTGGCTTGGGGTCCCCATAACTCTGCAGTCGTGATACCATCCTAGTTTGAGGATAATCCAGTGAGTGGGCAGCCTGTCAACAAATACTTGTTAAGCCCCTACTATGTACCAGGCATTGTGCTAAGATCTGGAGCTTCAAAGAAAGACAGAAATGTGGTTCTTGTCCTCAATTACTTTCCATTCTAATGGGGGAGAAAACATGCAAATACCTACATACATGCAGTGTGAGTGTGTGTGTGTGTGAGTGTGTGTGTGTGTGTGTGTATGTGTGTGTGTAAAATGGAAGGTAATCTCAGAAGGGCACTCACAACTTGGGGGACCAGTAAGGATGCCTACAAAATGGGAATCTTGAGTCTTGAAGCCAGGTAAATCAAGAGGCAGAGGGGAGGAGCGAGAGCATCTGAAGCCCGGGGGATAGTCAATATGTCAGTCAACAAGCATTTATCAATGCTTGTGCAAGGCATTGTGCTGAGCCTGAAAATACAAAGAAAGGAAAAACACGGTGCCTAAAGCTTATACATAGGTCCTAAAAATTACAGCTCTGCCCTGGCTTTATTAGGGATAGCTAAGACAGAATACAGCAGAATCTGGTGATTAGAATCCCAGGAGGTAAATCCCAGAGGGAGCAGGGTATTTGCAACCTTTAAAGATTCACTGCTTGGCCCAGAATATCGGAGAGTCTCAGAGCTGATGGAGACCTCAGATGATTGAGGAGCAACATTTGATGCTGAAAGCCCAGGCCCTCTCACCCCCCTTGCCCAGTGTTGTCCCCCATTGCTCCCTTTTGCCTACTCAATCCAGACACCTCCAAATCTCAGCATCTTAGAGCTAGGAGGGACCTCAGGAAGCCTCCAACCTAATTCTAACCTGATCAAGAACAACCCTGAGCCTCCCTCCCTTGTTCTCATCCTTCCCTTGAAGGCATCCCTTTCTCCCACCTCCACGCATTGAAATCCTGCCTTCAAGGTCAAACTCAGATGCCTCCTCCATGAAGCCTTCCCTGGTGACACCCCAGCCCCCAAGAGAAACAGATTTCTTTCTCCTGAAATTGATATAGTACTTCACCAGGATCTGTCCCTTGGACTTATTTTATTTTACATTGGGTCAGAGTGACTTGTACACATTCTCTTCTCTCTGTTAGAATAGAAAAACTCCTTGTTTTGGTGTCTATCTCTTTCTGCCTAGGGCCAACTGTGGGGTCTTGAACACTGGAGGTGTGACTCATGTATGTTGACTGAACCTTCATTCCAATGCAAGATTCTCCCTTCCTGTAGCCAAGCATCTCCAATAATGGAGATAATGATCCCCCCTCATCTCATTGCAGGACCACCCTGGTTATTGGAATGTTTTCTCTTACCTAAACGTTAAAAGAAAAAAAAATCATTGTATTTTGAATCAGAAGACCTAAGTTCAAATGCTGGCTTGACCATTGATTACCTGTGTGACTTTGGGTGAGTCACTTCCCCAGCCTGAGTTCCTTCTCTAAAGAAGCATCTGTAAAATGGGAGGATTAGACTAAATGATCTCACAAGTCTGTTCTGGTTGAATCTCTCTTAGTTGATGAACTACAAGGTAGCCATCAAGGTCTCCTTTCTGTAGGTTTTTCCATCAATAGTCCCTATGGCCATGTTGCTAGGCCTGTATCATTGGACCATAGGCTCTCTTCACTCTTGGGTAGCCTCCCAAAAGGACAAGGGTGGGACAGGGAACTGAGCCCACATCTGTTTGTTAGTGCCCGGCTTAGAACTGGTCAAACTCCTAGCCTGAATCCCTCCAGACAGGTCCAAATGGTCTTGAAGCCCAGAAGGGAGGACAGGAATATAGAGCACTCCCTCTGGGGCAGACTGACTCCTTGTCCTTGAGGTGCTGTGTAGAATTGTGCCTCTGGGGGTGCCAAGAGAAGGGGGTGAAAGGCTTGGCAGCCCAGAATCCCTGGGGCTGGAGGGACATCACAGAAGCCATCTTGTCCACCCCTGCCTCCTCTTCTCGTCTGCCCCCCTTTCCTTCCTCCAGGTCAAAAACAGGATTGTGACTTTGTAAGTTTAAAGAGTACCAGGATGGGACTTAATATATTCTCTCATCACAAAGAGCCCCAAGTGTCTGGGGACAGGACGTTCCCTTGAAGTTCCTCCTTATGTTGTCATTTGGGGAGTTTGTAGTATGGTGGGAAGGGTCTTCTTGTGCATCCTTCATTTTTAAAGGATGACCAATGGTGTGGTGAAATGGATAGAGCACTGACTCTGGAGTCAGGAGGACCTGAGTTCAAATCCTGCCTTAGCCACTTACTAGCTGTGTGACCCTGGGTAAGACATTTAACCCTGGTTGTCTCCCCAAAACAAACAAAATAAAAAAACCCAAAGAGGCCCAATGACAGCAATCACAGGTGAGATGGAGAAGGAAATGGCAAACCACTCCAGTATCTCTGCCAAGAAAACCCCAAATGGCGTCACGGAGAGTAGGGACAGGACTGAGCAACAGGACTTTAGAGATGGCCTACTCCACCATCCATGTTATAGAGGAAGAAAGTGAGGTCCTAGGGGCGGCTGGGTGGTGCAGTGAATAGAGCACCAGCCCTGCAGTCAGGAGGACCTGAGTACTTAACACAAAACTAGCCATGTGACCTTGGGCGAGTCACTTAACCCCAATTGCCTTCCAAAAAGCCAAAAAAAAAAAAAAAAGCGAGGCCCAAATTGGATAAGGAGCTTATAGGTTTATGGACCTAGAGCTGGAGAGATTGCTAAGATGATCCAACCCAGATCCCTATATGACAGATGAAAAAGTACTTAAGTGATTTTTCCCAAGGTCACACAAATAGTATAAGAAATGAGATTTGAATCCAGAGTCAGTGCTCTTTCCACTATACCCTCTGCCCCTGAGCTCTCCTTTTGTCTGGGCAACTTCTCAAGGAACAGCAGGGGGAAGGGTGTTTGGCAGAAGACTACACAACCCCTCATTTCTCTCTCTCTCTCTCCCTCTCCTTAGAGATCCTGGGGAGGAATATCTAGGGCTAATGACAAGAGACTTGAATTCTTTTTTTTTTTTTCCCAAAGGCATTCATGTCCAGGGTCACACGGCTAGTAAAAGTCTAGTGCTGGATTTGAACTCAGCACTTCCTAACTCCAGGGTTGGTGTTCTATCCACTGAGCAACCTAGCTGCCCAAGAGATTTAGATTCTAATCCTGGCTCTGCCCCCTGATTCAGTTTATGTCCTTGGCAAAATCCCTTTCCTGTCCTCAGTTTCCTCATCTGTTTAATGGGGATGGTTAAACCTACTTGGACAAAGTTACTGTACTACTTTGGACCTCAGTTTCTCACCTGTAAAAAAGGTGTGGGGGGAGCGGACTAAATGTCCTCTAAGGCCCTTCTAGCTGTAAATCCCATGACACTAAGAACGTACCCTTTGTGGCTACCAGGGCTGTTGAGAAGAAAGTGCTTTGAAAACATAAAATAATTGTGAGCTCCTATGATCATTTCTTCAGCTGATGCCTTCAGTTTCCCCACCAGAGGGAAAAAAGCTTGAACAACTTATTGGAACATCACACCTCCTTCTGGAAGCCCTTTCCAAAGCAGAGAAGGGGCTGGTGAGGTCAATCTGTCCTTTTGCATTTCCCAGATAGTGGAGGATGGGGATCTATCCCAGGACTAGAAGGAGGCAGAAGACAGCTGCTTAAGGGTGAAGGGAGGGGACAACCAGCCTCCCTCCCCCCCAACTCTCGTCTGGTTTCATTCTAGTGAGAAAAGAAGGTCCCCAAGGTCTTTCCTCCCCTCTGCCCTGGCTGGGGTTCTTTCTACAGGATTCACAGGCAACCCAGGATGGAGAGAGAAGTCAGAGAAGAAGGAAACATCTCCTTCCCCAAGGCTAGCTAGTCAGTCAGCCCTGAGTCTAGGGCTCTGGCCCAATGTCTAGGGTTAGGTCTCAGATTCAGGGACTAATGTCTTGGGTTCAGGCCAAGTGCCCATGGTTCAAGCCTAGGATCAGGGACTCAGATTGAGTAAAGAGGCTTAGGCCAAGTGCCCAAGGTTCAAGCCTAGGATCAGGGACTTAGATTGAGTAAAGAGGCTTAGGCCAAGTGCCCAAGGTTCAAACCTAGGATCAGGGACTCAGGTTGAGTGTCCAGGGCTCAGCCCAAGACTGGGGTTCAGTCTCAGTGACAGATGCTCAGGCTTAGTATCCAAGGTTCAAGCTTAGTTATCCAGGGATGAGGCCCAAGTATCAGAACAGCTCAGGATAACTGGCTACATCTCCTGACCATCTTCATTAGGACACAAACCCTTGCTGTTCCAGACTCTGCAGAAAAGGGCCAGCAAATAGGTTCTGCCTCTCCCCACCCCTATGCCCCCAGATCACTCCCAAGCACAAGTTTCCATAACTGGGGGCAGCTCTGAGGCAGGAGGGAGAGAGATGAGGAGAACCAAGGTCTTTGCCCTGGCCCAGACTGTGGCGCCAGCTCAGTGACCTCGGTCCAAGGCACGGGTCCAGCCCCTGAGAAAGGCCAGGCAGTCCAGATGGGAGCTAGATAGTGAGGGGGGATGGGAGTTGGCCCACAAATGAGAGAATCTCTCTCTCTCTCCCTATCTAGGCCATGAAAGTGAGAAACTGTGTTTCTCTTCCATGTAAATAAAATCACCAGTCCATAAGACTCTGGAGCTGGAGAATATGGAGTCCAGCCATCTCATTCTAAGGATGGGGAAACTTAGGCCAGAAGGTGTTCTGGGTCACCCAGAAAGCAAGCCTGTCTCTCTGATTCTCTCCACACTGGTCTCTCTTTATCCTCTGTCTCTCTCTCCTTCATATTCCCAGCCCTTCGGTCTCTGCTCTTTCTAGCGTGTCTCTGCCTCAGCCCCCTTTCCACCTCTGTTTCTTTCTGCTCTGTGTCTATCTGTCTATCTGTCTGTCTGTCTCTGTCTCCGTCTCTCTCTCTCTCCCTCCCCAAACTGTGTCTCTGTTGTCTCTGCTGGGTCTCACATATTGACTCAACTGTCTCAAATTTCCAAACAGCTCCAGGCCCACAGGCCCCTCCCCAGCAGGCTCAGACAGGGGTGTGTCCCCACCAGTCCCACTCTGGGCCCTGCTCCAGCTCCTGCCCCAGCCCAGGTCCCTCCCTCTCCATCCCTCCTTCCAAGGACAGTGGCTAGTGGCCTGTATGCTGCCTGGGACAGCAGGAGAGCACATAAACGGAGGACTGAATGAGTGCCTTCCTCAGACTGGACACACAGAGGAGAGGGGGCCGATGGGGACCAGAAGAGAAAGGGACGTGCATCCCACTTCCTCCACTCCTTCCCTCCTCTCCCTCCATCCCCTGGGAGGAGGCAATGGGGTCTGGATGGGGACCCTCAAGAAGCCACAGATACACACAGACACACTCAGAAAGTACCCACACAATACACCAAGGCACCCACGAAATCACGGAAATTACAGACATCACACACTCGGTGCTGTCTCCTTCCTCTGGGACTTTGCCTGGGCTGGTTTCCCAAGTCTGGAATGTGCTCTCTCCTCATCTCAGCCCCACAGAATCTATTTTCATTCAAGGGTCAGCCCAGGTACCACCGCCTACAGGAAGCCCGTCTAGATTTTCTCCAACCACAGCCCCCCACCCCATTGTCGGGGATCTCTTCTTCCTCAAATTATCTTATAAATATCTATCTCTTTACACGCAGAGACACTCATATGCTGACCTACACAACTGCATCACACAGCAGCACCAATAGACTTACGTCTTCACACATGATCTGCTGACATGCACACATAGGAACGCACAACACACTTTTGCCTTACACACATGAGTTGTCTGTTTGGGGTCTTAGGCAGTGAAGTAAACATGTGTGACCCAGCAGACATGATGGAGACATAGACTGTGGGGGGAGAGAGACAGAAAGAGGGAGAGAGAGAGAGAGAGAAGGAGGGAGGGAGAGAGAAGGAGGGAAAAAGTGAAGGAGGGGAGAGAGAGAAGGAGGGAAAAAGAGGAGGGGGAGAGAGAGAAGGAGGGAGAAAGAGAAGGAGGGGAGAGAGAGAAGGAGGGAGAGAGAAGGAGGGAGGGAGAGAGAAGGAGGGAGAAAGAGGAGGGAGAGAGAGAGAGAAGGAGGGAGAAAGAGAAGGAGGGGAGAAAGAGAAAGGAGGGGAGAGAGGAGGAGAGACAGAGAGAAGGAGGGAAAGAGAGGAGGGGGAGAGAGAGACAGAGAGAAGGAGGGAGAGAGAGAGAAAGATAGAGAGGAGAGACCCAGAGCAAGCAGAGAGAGACACACACCCCCAGGGCAGAGATAGAGATACGGAGGACAGAGATAAAGACTGAGAGGAGGAGACAGAGACAGAAACAGCTCTAGGCCCTCCTGGGACATAGACACAAGCACAATTACAGACAGTGGCCCTCTCACACTCACAATACCAAGCACACACTCATTCACCCACAGGTACACAGAGTAACTCACATACACAGTCACACTCTGACTCACACCCTCCCCACACAGATACACTCTTGTAGAAGGACACACACAAGCACATCGTCTCACAGACGCAGAGGTGCACACTCATACACTGTGGGATTCTCTTGCTCACCCTGACACACACACACACACACACAGTGTCTCGTAGTCACACTTTTACACATTCACCCTGATACACACACACCCGACGCCCCACAGACCCATCCGAGAACATCCTCGTACACACACAGTTCCAATCTCATGCACACTCGCTCGCACACACATTCACACACATTCACCCTCCCCCTGGCCCGGGCTCAGGCCCCGCCCACCCCTCCCTTGTTCCTCCACTGAGCAGGAGGGAAAAGTCTTTATATAGAGAGAGGCTGAAACTGGGGCTTCAAGTCAGCTCCACAGTCCTGGGGAGGCAGCTGAGCCCTAAGCCCCCCAAGCGGCCCCGCCACCTGCGGGTGCCACCCTGCCCTCCACCTGCTCCCTGTCCCTCAAGGTCCCGCATTCTCCCCTTCTTTAGCCATGCCGCTCCTGGGGGTGCTGTCCTGGTTCCTGCTCCTGGGGGTGCTCTCCTGGCCGACAGCCCAAGCCGACTCTGGCCAGGGTAAGTGACCTCCCCCCATCCCAGGTCGATAACCCCCTTCCCTCTCACCCTCTCAGCCCCTGACCTGTAACCCCCTTGGCTCCTTGGTCTATCCAGCACCACGATCATACCATTCCCCTGGCTCCCCAACCATCCCATCCCCTGCCTCCCAAACCCCTGGATGTCTGGACACCAAAACCTTGGACCCCATGAGTCCCTGGCCTCCAGATTCCCAAATCTTTGGCTCCTGAGTCTCCAGACCCAGACTCCTGATACCCTGGGTCCCTGGACTCTTGACCCCCCTTTGCCCAGATTTCTGAGTGTTCCATCCCCTTAATCCTCAGTCCCTCAATAATGAAGCTCCTCCAAGCCTAGGATGCCTAATACCCTGGCCTCCAGACTTCTCAGATCTTGGAATCCCAACACCTTAGCCCCAGAACCCTTAATGCCCCACCCTGCCAGTCCCTTGACTCAATTGGACCTGAACCCATGACAATTCCATTACCTGGTCTCTGGACACCTGAATTTCAGGCTACTAGATTCCTTGAGCCCCCAACACCTTGACCTCTAGACCCCCAAACCCTGGTCATTTGATGCCACAGAACCTTAATTTCCCAATCTTGTGGACTCCCAAACCCCCTTGAATCCAGGCCCTTGATCATCATATCCCCCTGAACCTAGATAACTAATCCTTTGTCATTTAATGCTCTGGCCCCCAGAGCCCTCAGATCCCAAACATCCTAGTCTCAAAAATCTTCAGATCCTGGGCCCCCCAACATCCTGGACCCCCAGATCCCTGAGCCTTTCATAACCAGACTTCTGATGCCCACCATCCCTAGGGACCCCAAAGCTCTAATCATGTCCCCCCCAAAACCTTGACCCCCAAACTCTAAGCCACTGACTCATCAATACTCTGTAACCCCACACCCAATATTGTGATACCTAGACCCCTGGTACATTTCTATCCCCATGGACCCTAAATGTCTCATCCTTGTCCCCTCTTAACCTTAGACACTAAGTCCCTACCTCCTTTGGTCTCAAGTCTGTGTTGTCTAACCCTAGAACTCATTCCTCAGATTTGGGAAAGGAAGGGAAGGCAGTCTTGCTGTATCAGAGGTAGGTCTATGTAGGGTGGGAGAGGAGCAGCTGGGGCCACCCAGGATCCTGACTGCCTACCTTTGTGGGACTCTATGGCTTCTCCATCAAGACTAATATGGATCTGCTCTGGACTAATATGGATCTGGCTCCTCGTATGGGAGAGCTCCCCCTGACAGGCCCAAAAGGGGAGAAGATGTGTAGAATATGGTGCCTAATGTCCTGGGATGGAGGAAAGGGAGAGCCCAGGAGGTTGGCACATTTCCTGCCCTACAGCTAAGACTTGGCAGCATTTTGAAAGTTGGGGCACCCAAAGTGCCTCTGTCTCCTCAGCCCCCTTCGTCTACTCAGCCCCTCATTTTCTCATACCTCTTCTCCACTGTCTCTCCCCTCAGCTGGGAGCAGTCCGGCTTCCTACCTCTATGGGCACAGACTAGACATCAGGTCCTGTTTACCCAGGGGATTCTACCCTTTGAATATAACCCAGGGTCTCTGCCACCTGGCCCTCTGAAAATGAGGGCCCCATGCCCTTGCAGAGCCAGGATGGGCAAGGAAAGAACATCCAGGACAAGGCATGTATCTCCCTCCACCCCCCTCCCAACCATTCCCCTGGCTCCCAGAACAGATAGATGAGAAAACTGAAACTCAGTTATGGTCACATAGTAACTCTCTAGGAAGAGTAAGGACTAGAACCTGGGGGTCTTGACTCCCAAGCAGGGCTCATTCTGGGCTCCATATTCTCTCCTCGGGATTATAAGGGACAGTCCAGGTACCCCCAAAGGTCAGGAGTAAGCTTATTCCCAAGCTGAATAGTGGGATGGGTGGGGTGTGTTTTGCTAAAGTCTCCAGCCAACAGCCATCTTTCCCATTCCTACCCGCACCCTATCCCCCAGTGACTGAAAGTCTACCCCCCCCCAGGGCTCCCAGTGTGGTGACTGTGCTGGGGAGACTCGTGAGCTCATGCTAGGGGAATGTTCCCGGAAGGCTTGGGTGACTAAGAGGTTGGGGTGGGGGGGGCAGGAGGTGGGCAGGAGCACGGGCTGGGTGAGGAGCAGGGATCTTGAGCTGGGGTTGCATTCTGTCCCCTAGACCTCAAGACCCCTGTCCTAGCTTCAAGCTCTGACCCTCAGATTCCTTCTCCCCCACCCCTTCCACCCTGTTTTTGTGGTGCTAAAACACCCAGTTCTAATCCCAGTCAAGGTCCCAGACCTCTTTCTGCCTCAGGCAGATTCCTCCTGATTCAGATTCCTGATTAAATGATTTCTGAGTCCTGGGGAAGTGAAGGAAAAGGTATATCCCTCAGCTCCAGAGGCTGAAGTCCCTGCTCCAACAGCTCCCTGGCCCAAAATGAGGGCTTAGGGAGGGAAGAGGTGTCCTCAGGCACCTTGAGATCTTCAAGAAAAAGGGTCCAAAAGAAGATATTTGGGCCATAAGCAGGGCACATTAGATTGTGATATACATTAGTGATTGCATTGTGATTTAGGGCAGGGACTATCTTTTGCCTTTTTAAATTTTTTTTTGTTTTTAGGCAATGGCGTTAAGTGACTTGCCCAGGGTCATACAGCTAGTATGTGTCTGAGGCTAGATTTGAACTCATGTCCTCCTGGCTCCAGGGCCAGTGCTCTATCCACTGCATCACTTAGCTGCTCCTTTATTTTTATTTTTGAATCCTCAGAACTTAGTACAATACCTGACACACAGTAGGCATTTAATGAATGTTCATTGACTGACACAGGGCTTGGGACTGACTGTCCTTGGTATTTCTCATTCCTTTCGTGCCCCAAAGACCCTTGCTGACCCCCAAATCTTGGCTGGTCTGGGTTCTAAAGCTCAAGCATTGAATTTGGAGTCAGAAAACCTGGGTTCGAATCTGCTCTGCCACCACCTCACTGCCCATGTGACCTTAGTCAAGTCCCCTCCTTCTCTAAGCCTTAGCTTCCCTGTCTGTAAAATAAAGGGGTTGGAGCAGAAAGATGGTCCGTGAGGTCCCTTCCTGGTTCTAAATCCTCCGACCCCTGTCTCCCTGGCTCCAGGTGGCATCTGCTGGCTTCGCCAGGGCCGAGAGGCTCAGTGCAGCCTGATCCTAAGGGCAGGTGTGAGCTGGGAGGAATGTTGCTCTGCTGGCAATGTCGATACCGCCTGGTCCAACTACACCCATCAAGGCAATAAGATCAGCTTGCTGAGCTTCCTGGGCCTGGTGACCTGTCACCCCTGCAAAGGTAGGAGCCCCTGGAGCCGGTCAGTGCCCAGCTGTGCCCCCACGGGAGGCGGAGTGGGGGAGGAAGGGGGTGGGATCCAGCCTCCCAGATGTTGGAAGCAGCAGCCACCGAGGCTCAGTGGTTGGGGCTGGTGATTAATCCCAGCTCTGCCTGGCTGGGTGGTCTCTGGGAAAACACTCTCCCTCTCTGGGCCCCCGCTCCTCCCTCCTTCCTTCCCTCCCTCCTCTTTCTGTTCCTGCTCACTTCCTATCTGGGGGTGGCTTTTGGGAATGGGGATAGAGGCAGGAGGGGAGGGGAAGAGGAAGGGGGAAGAATGCAGGTGGCTTTGGGATAAGACAGGGCCAGGTTCCAGCTGGAGGTTTGAAGGCAGATTCTCCAGGGTCCTCCAGGGATGGGGATGGAGGTGGGGCAGGGAGGGGGTGTGGGCGGGGACTCGGCCTGTTGTTCTCTCTCTTCTCCAGTCCAAATCTAGACTGGGAGAGGCTCCAGCTGTGTGTGGCCAGACTCTGCCAGATGTGTGGGAGCTGGTGACCAGGTGCAACCCACATGTGTGCAGCCAGAGGCCCCTCCTCTCCAGGAGCCATAGGAACCCTCGGGGAACTCAGAAGGGAGGTAGAGGGGGCCTGAGGACCCCAGAAATATCCGTCGGTGCAGGGGAAGGGGCCTTGGCCGGGAGTTCCAGTCTGAGCCAGTGCGACCTTTCTTTGCTAGGCTCCCCTATTTTCCCATCTCTGAAATGAAGGCTTGTAGGTCATAGATTGAGCGCTGAGGCCACCTAGTCCAATGCCTTCGTTGTTCAGATGCAAAGAACTCAGACTCCGAAAAGGGAACCCTGACTTGCTCAGGGTGTAGCAGAACTGAGAACTGAGCCCAGTTTCACTGGCTCTCATGCCCCAGCCCTCTTTCTAGGCTAAAGTGCAGTGGCAAGAGCCCCCGAATGGGAGTCAGGAGACCCGGGGACAAGTCTCAGCTCCAACATTTACTTACTAGACAGGTGACCTTTGACAAATCACTTCCCAACTATCTGCCTCAGTTTCCCCATCTGCAAAATAGTGCTAATAATGGGTACCACATAAATGTGAGCCTCGATTATGATTGAGTGCCTTGCACCTAATAGGTTCTTAATAAAGGTCTAATTAAATTAAATTGAATTTCAGTATGTATTATCCTTTGTCCTAGGGACTCCGTACTTGGGGCTACAGTGATCTTTCACCTCTCAGAAATGGGCAGGCAGTCAGGGAAGTTGAAATGAAGAGGAGGGCACTGGCCTTCTCCTTTCTGACTCAGTTATCAGCCTTCCAGGCTTTCAGGGCCAAAATCAAGGCTCAGCCTTCATTCAGTCCAGTGAAACTAGAACAGAGAAACATTCCGTCCCTAGTTAGAGGCTGACCCCTGATCCTCACTGCCCCCTCCTTTAACCACAGAACTGCATAATCCAGTGCCCAGAGCAAAAACCAAACCAAAACAGAAAATCTGCCCCAGAATTATTTTTGATTAATTAGGAGGTTTTAGGTTTTGTCTTTTTGTGGGAAATTTGTTGTTTCACTACATTATTCAATGTCATGGATTATGTTTCCCAGTATTTGCTGTTTGGTAATAGTCACCTATTGTATTATGTAGACCAGGGGTATAGCTTCAAATAGAGATAGGCCACTAAAGTACATAAAGATCCCTTAGAGTGCATATTAATTTAATTTTAAAATGTCATATTATTGGGGTGTCTAGGTGGCCCAGTGAATAGAGCACTGGCCCTGGAGTCAGGAGGACCTGAGTTCAAATCCGGCCTCAGATACATAACACTTACTAGCCATGTGACCTTGGGCAAGTCATTTAATCACAACTGCCCTTCCAAAAAGAAAAAAAAAGTCATTATCTCCACCTTATTTTGTTTTTACATATTTTTGTTAAATATTTCCCAGTTATATTTTCATCTGGTTCTGTCCATATATAGCCTACTGGCTGCCTGTTTGATAGTCTGATACAGACTGTCAATCAACAAAACTTATTAAGTACCTACTATGTGTCAGATGGACAGCTGGGTGATGAAGTAGATAGAATATGGGGCCTAGAGTCAGAAGATTCATCTTCCCGAGTTCAAATCTGGCCTCAGACACTCACTACCTGTGTGACCCTGGGCAAGTCACTTCACCCTGTTTGCCTCAGTTTCCCCATCTGTAAAATGAGCCGGAGAAGGAAATGGCAAACTGCTCCTGTATCTTTGCCAAGAAAACCCAGAAATGCAGTCATGAAGAGTCAGAAACACTGAGCAAAAACAACATGTTGGACTCTGTGCTACACACTGGGGATACAAATAAAGGCATAAAAAGGCCCCTGCCCTTTTTGGTCCAGACTTGTATAATTTCATAAGTCAGGAGCAACTTCCAGTGTGGAAACTCTACCCACCTGGACTCTGTCCACAGATGTCCTCTTGTTGACAGATGAGCATAAATTCATCTGTAGTTTGTTTCAGAGAATTGCTCCTTCAAGGGAGGTAAGGTGACTTGCCCACAGTCACATGATTTTCGGTTTTGTCTTTTTGTGGGAAATTTATTTGTTGTTTCACTACATTATTCAATGTCATGGATTATGTTTCCCAGTATTTGCTGTTTGGTAATTGTAGCAGCAAGCACCCCAGTATCCCCAGAGTGGCTGCCAACACAGGTTCTTGGATCTGCTTTTGTAAAGGAAAGCAACTCAAAATCGGTTAACAAGCTTACTTTAATCAAACAAACATATATTACCTAGTTCAGGGGAAAAAGGTCAGCACCCCGAACTTCAGAGTTACAGAACTTACAGATCAAACAGACAGGCTTCCAAACTGTCCAACCATTATATCAATACCAAATCACAGTTACCAGAGAGGGAAGCATCAACATCTGCGTTTTCAAAGCCGGGGGGCTCTCAACAACGGCTTCCCAGAGTCTCATCTGGTCAAATCACACAACACTTCTCAAAGTGAGCCCCAAAGCAAAGGCTCTCATCAGAGTTTATATAGCCTTCTCCTGGCTCAGAGATTGTAACAACCTCCTTGACCCACTGCCCAATCACACAGCATCAAGGTGTGGTCTTTCCTGAAAAACAAGCCTCCCACCAGAGGCTCCAGGTGCACTTAAGCTAGGGGCAGGGAAAATCTTTAAATTTGCATTTCCGTTACAGTAATAGTCACTTATTGTATTATGTACATGCTTTGAAGGCAGGACTTGAACCCAGGTCTTATGACTCCCAAAGCTTGCCTCACCTTTGCTTTTGTCAGAGGCAGCTAGTGGCACAAGCAGACCTGAGTTCAAATCCAGTCTCCAATATTTAATAGCTGTGTTACCTTAGGCAGGTCATTTAACTTCTATCTGCCTTACTTTCTCCATTTGTAAAAACAAAACAAAACAGGGTTATTGTAAAGATAAAATGAAATCATATTTATAAAGGATTTTGAGAACCTTGAAGCACCATATAAATACTTAGGTACTATAGCTAGTATAACTATTATTGTATATTTTAATATTTTATTTCTTTATATTTATATATTAAATATAATATAATGTAATGTAATGCAATGTGATATAATATAATGTAATATAACATAACATAGTATAATATAGTATAATATACTATAGTGTAATATAATATGATATGATATGATAAATTATTTATATTTTATTTTATATTTTATATCCTAAAGAGACTTCAAACAATCTTTGATCTAGACCGGTTATTTTACTAGTGTAGGGAACTCCCTGGTGAGAAAAACCCCCCTACCCATGCATATCGGCAGCTGCTCAGGGATTTCTAGACAGAAAGCTTCCAGAGGCCACTAGCTGACTCTGAGCTAATTCAGTGCACAGAGTTGGGAGTCTGGGAGACCTAGATTCAAGTCTTGCCTTTGACAGATGACTCAGAGAGGCTAATCGTTTTACTAAATTCACACAGCATGAACATATCAGCCAGAGGCAGAACTTGAACCCTTCTTGCCGTCCTAACCACCACAGGATGCTAACACTCAAGTAAAAAAAAAAAAATTGGGCAGCTAGGTGATCCAGTGGTCCTGGAGTCAGGAGGACCTGAGTTCAAATCTGGCCTCAGACATTTGACTCTTACTAGCTATGTGACCTTGGGCCAGTCACTTAACCCCAATTGCCTTGCCTTCTGCCCTCCAAAAAAAAAAAAAATTACCTCATGTTTTTGATTCACTAATGTTAGCAGACATCTACTTTTCTATTACCTACTTAGCAATTAATACTTTGTGGGTGAATTATCTGTACTGCTACCCATCCATTAGGGAGAATTGCCAAATAGGGATATTTATTAAGCACCTACTATGTGCCAGGACACTGTGCATATTTACAAATATGATCTCATTTGATCTTCATAACAGCCCTGGGAGGTAGATGCTATTATTATCCCTATTTTACAGATGAGAAAACTGAGGTAAAGTGACTTGTTCAGGGTCACAAAGCTAGTAAGTGACTGAAGTTGGATTTGATCAGGTCTTCCTGACTCCTGACCCCTATACCAGCTAAGTACACTGTAACACACTGACCATCTGTCAGATTTCTTGAAAATCACAGCTAACCAATTAGTCAGTCAACAAGGATTAATTATCTACCACGAGCCATACACCTGGATACAAAGACAAAAGTGAAATAGTCCCTGCCCTCAAGGAGTAGACATTCCAATCTTATCCAATGTTATCCAATCTCAACCAAGCCCTAGGGCAGCAAAGCAAAAATTTAATTTCTAATCATTCTTGTCTTTCCTCAAGGTTTGCACAGCCCCTTCTCCACTCACCCTCTCTCCTGAGTACCCTGCCCCATCCTCCCGACCACCAAAGTGAGACAAATCAGGGAGGGCTCCCTCTTGGCCCCTCCTCCTTATCTTCCACTATGTCCTCCATCATTCCAGGCTAGGATAAAGTGATGGCCCGTCTCCTTGCCAAGGCCCACCCCTCTTCTGGGCACCCTTGATCCCAGACTCTCCCAGAATTTCCAACAAATCGACGCAAATGTCATCTTTAATCTCTCCCTATCTCCTGCTGCCTATAAACATGCCCAAGTCTCCTTAATCCTTAAAAAAAAAAAAAATCCTTGCTTGGTCTGACTATCCCAACAGCTATTGTCCTAAATTTCTTATTGTCCCTTCATGGCTAAACCCCTTAAGAGAGCTGTCTACATTCATGGCCACCCTTTCCTCTCCTCTCTTTCTATTCTAAACCCTCACCAAGCTGGCTTCCAACTTGACCATTCAATTGAAATTGTTCTCTCCAAAGTTACCAATGACCTCTCGATTGCCAAATCCAGTGACCTTTTCCTAATTTTCATCCTTCTTGACCTCCCTGTAGGGTTTGACAAGGTCCATCACCTTCTTCTCCTGGATACTCTCGACTTTCAGGGTTTTTGTGACCTGGTTCCTTCTTGGCTCTCCAGCTTGTCTTTCTGCCCACTCTTCAGTCATCTCAGTTGGCTCTTCCTCCAGGCTATGCCCATGAAACTTGGGTATCCATCAAGGCTCTGTCCTGGGCTCTCTTCTCTTTTTAAGCTTGTTATTATCTATTATTTAGTTTATTTTTTAAATGAATATAATATAAATAATATATTTTATTACAAATAATATATTTATTTTTAATTTTTAAATATTTAAAATATAAAATTTTATTAAAATACTAAGATAAAATTTTGTTAAAATATAAGATAAAATAAATAATACATTTTGGAAACTTTATTTACTTATTATTATTAATAACTTGATGATTCCATCAGTTCCCATAGGTTTAGTGATCACTTCTAAGCAGAAGATTGCCATAAGTGTATATTCAAGCAATCTTCTGAACTACACTCACACATAACCAACTGCTTCTGGGACATCTTGAACCAAATGTACTATTTGTTGTTGTTCAGTGAGTGACTCTTTGTGATTCCATTGAGGATTTTCTCGGCAAAGATACTAGAGTGGTTGGTCATTTCCTTCTCCAGCTCATTTTACATATGAGGAAACTGAGGAAATTAGGGTTAAGTGACTTGCCCAGGGTCACACAGCTAGTGATTGTCTGAGGCTGGATTTGGACCCAGGAAGAGGAGTCCTTCTGACTACAGGCCCAGTACACTATCCCCATTTGACTTGGCTGTTCCATAGGTACATTAGATTAAACATATCTGAGATATCTTTTCCCTAAAATTTTCCACCCTTCCAAACTTTAATATTGTTGGGTTTTTTTTTGGGGGGGGGTGGAACATTTCTTTATTATTGTTAAGGCATCACCATCCTCCCAATCACCCAGGCTCACAACCTTGTTATCCATAACTCCTCACTTTCACTCAACATATTGAAACCGTTTCCAAATTTTATCATTTCTACCTTAATAATAGCTAATATTTTTGTATAATATTTTACTCTTCCCCCAATTATATGTTGAAGCAATTTTTAACATTTGGATTTTTTAAAATATTTTTAAAGTATTAAGTATTTTTATTTTAAGTATTAAGTGTTTTAAAGTATTTAAGTATTTAGGAATTTAAGAAGTTTTAAGTAATTTAAGTATTACATTTTAAAGTATTTATTAAGTATTTAAGTGTTTTTAAAGTATTTAAAATATTTAAGTATTTTTTTAATTTTTTTTTTTTGGAGGGCAATTGGGGTTAAGTAACTTGCCCAAGGTCACATGGCTAGGTTTTTGTTTGTGTGTGTTAAGTGTCTGATGCCCATCCAAACTCAGGTCCTTCTGACTCCAGGGCCAGCGATCTATTCACTGCACCACCTAGCTGCCCCAATATTTAAGTATTATTGATATTAATTTAAGTATTTATTAAATATTAAGTATTTTAAATATTTTAAAGTATTTAAGTATACTTTTAAGTATTAAGTGTTTTAAGTATTTGAAGGTATTTTTAAGTATTTTTAAAATATTAAGTAAATTAAGTATAATTTAAGTATTTTTAAGTATTAAATGCCTAAATATTTAAATATTAATTAGTAAGTATGAAAGTATTTCAAGTATTATTATGTTTAAGTATTAAATATTAAACTACATATAATATATAATTTAAGTGTTAATTATTTAAGTATTAATATTTAAGTACTTAAGTGTTAAGTATTTTAAGTATTTTTAAGTATTAAATATTTATTAAGTATTTTTAAAGTATTAATATATAGACATTTTAAGTATATACTTAAAAAATTCTATCCCTCCTATATCTCAACAAATTCTATCCCTCCCTCCCTCCCTTCACTCCCCCCTCCTTGATTCAGTAAGCAATTTGATATAGGTTACACATGTGCAATCATGTAGAACATTTCCATATTATTAGTTTTGTACAAGAAGACTTAGACAAAAAAAAAGTAAAAAAAAACAGTATGCTTTAATCTGTATTCAGACAACACCAGTTCTTTCTCTGGAGGCACATTTCATCATCAGTCCTTTGGGATTGTCTTGGGTCATTGTATTGCTGAGAATAGCTAAATCATTCACAATTCTTCATCCTACAATATTGCTGTTACTATGTACAATGTCCTCTTGGTTCTGCTTACTTCACTTTGCATCAGTTCACCTAAGTCTTTCCAGGTTTTTTCTGGAATTGTCCTGTTTATCATGTCTTATAGCATAATAACAGTCCATCACAATAATTTACTACAGCTTGTTCGGCCCAATTAATGGGCATCCCCTCGATTTTTAATTCTTAGCCACCACAAAAAGAGCTGCTATAAATAGTCATGTACAAGTAGGTCTTGTGCCCGTTTTTTTTTTTTTAATCTGTTTGGGATATAGACCTAGTAGTGGTATTGTTGGATCAAAGGGTATGCACAATTGTATAGCCCTGTGGGCATGGTTCCTAATTACAGCTAACATTTATATTGCATTTACTATGTGCCAATTACAATTATTATTTCATTTGGTCCTCACAACAACCCTGTAAGGTAGGTGTATTATGATCCCTGTTTTATAGATAAGGAAACTGAGACAAAGAGGGTTAAAGTGACTTACACAGGATCACATTGTAAATGTCTGAGGCCAAATTTGAACTCATATCTTCCTGACTCTAGACTCAAGGCTGCTCTAACATACCCACAACCCTGGACCAGGCCTCATCCTCTCTCTCTCCAGAATTTTTATCATGGCCTTCTCACTGGTCAACCTGCCTCTACTCTCTCCCCAATCCATCCTCCATTCAGCTGCCAAAATGGTTTTTCTAAAGGTTAAGTTGGCCACTGTCACACCCCACCTCCCCCCATGAGCTTTCATGGCTCCCTATTACCTCCTGGATCTGGCATTTCAACCTCAGCATAATCTGGCTTCTTCCTACCTTTTAAGTGTTCTTACACTTGACTCCCTCCTATATGTCCCATGATCCATCTACACTGGCTCACTTGCAGTTCCTCAGTCTGATCCTCCATATCCCCTCTCTGTACTCCCTATCCCCCAGGCCTGGCAGGCTCTGTCCCCTCATTTCAGCTTGCTGGTTTCCCTTGCTTCCTTCAACAATGAGTTAAAGTCTCACCTTCTACAGGTGGTCTTTCCCCACCTTTCATATCCCTGGTTCCCTCCTCCCCTAGACATACCTTTTACCTACTCTATATATCTTGTATCTGCCAATTTACATGTTGTCTCTCCCATTAGAATGAGAATATGAGCTCCAAACATGGTTAATATGGGAAATATATTTTGTATGACTTCATATGTATGATTGAGATCAAATTGCTTGCCTTTCTGGAGGAGGGGCAGGAGGGAGAGAGAGAGAATTTGGAACTCAAAGGTTTAAATAATGATTGTTGAAAAATGTTTTTACAAGTTATTGGGAAATATTCAATTACATATTTAAACTATATAAATGCATATGTGTATACACACACATATACACATGTGCTCCTTGAGGGCAAATACTGTTTTTGTCTTTCTTTAAATCCCTAGCACTTAGCAAAATAAACGCTTACTGAGACAAGTAGATGTGTAGATGAACTTAAAGACCACCTGGGTTTGAATACCACCTCCAATGCTTCTTGTTCAATCATTTCATTTGTGTCCAACTCTTATTGAACCCATGTGGGGTTTTCTTGGACTGTAGTGGTTTGCCATTTCCTTCTCCAGCTTATTTTACAGATGAAGAAACTAAAGCAAACAGGATTAAGTGACTTGCCCAGGGTGGCACAGCTAGTGTGTCTGAGGGCAGATTTGAATTCAAGTCTTCCTGGCTCCAGGCCTGGAGCTCTAAGCACTGGGTCACTCAGCTGCCCCACCTATTTGTTAGCCCACCCAGCAAATTCTTTAACCTCTCCAAGCCTTAGTTCCCTCATCAGTAAAATTGTGGTAATAACGTTTTTAGTGCCTACCTTCCAGGGATGATGTGAAGAGTGAATGATATAAAACATATGCTTTGCATATCTCAAAGCACCAGAGAAATGTCAGCTTTTAATATGATTCTTTCTTTTTGAGAAGGAAAGAGGAAACTTGTTTGGGGGATCCATCTTTTTAAAAATTCACCTTTTACTGTTAGTCATTGGTTAGATGGCATTTCTCTCTTGTATCTTCCCCAATAAAAGTAGGTGTTCCTATATTAGCCATGATTTCTGGACTATCAGGGACTGGAGAGGTAGTGTATGTGGGGGGGATTTAGAAAGCTGCCTCTCTTGGGGCTCGAGACAACTAAAACTTGGTTGTCGATTGCCAAAATCAGTGAAACTGCAAGTATGCCTGTGGTTTAAGATTGTTTACAGCATTAAATTATCTGTGGTTTGGTTCAGGCAGGATTTGAACGTTATGTTTTTGTTTTTCAGTTTGGCGCACTAGGAGGGGCCATACCGTCTCTCCCAAGTTCATTCTGTCTCCCTCTGTCCCCAGAGACCTGTGAGGGAGTGGACTGTGGTCCGGGCAAGGTGTGCAAGATGCACAGCGGGAGGCCCCACTGCGCCTGCGCCCCGGACTGCTCTGGCCTTCCTATGCAGCTGCAAGTCTGTGGCTCTGATGGGGTCACCTACAAGGACGAGTGCGAGCTGCGGACAATCAAGTGTCAGGGGCACCCGGACCTGGGCGTCATGTACCAGGGGCATTGCAAAAGTGAGAGACCAGCCTCGTTGCTGAGCACCCGCCCTCTCTCACCTTATCCCATTCACAGAAAGCTCCCTTCTTCTTGCTGAGACCCCTCCCCTATTATTAAGGAGGGGAGGTGTCAGGGTGGATAAAGACCCGAGTTCAGATTCCACTCCAGACCCTTACTGTGTGTCCCTGGGCAAGTCACATGCTTCTGTCTCAATTTTGTCGTGGGGATAATAGCACCTACCTCACAGAGTCATTGTGAGGACCAAATGAGACATTTGCAGAGCACTTTGCAAACCTTAGTGATATGGAAATGCTATTATCTTTAAGTCGGCCATACTCTTTTCCTCATGGACCTCCCATCTCCCCTATTGACCTCCCAGCCCTCTTCCTGAGCACAGATCCCCTACTTAGCCCTCCATCCCCTCACTGACCCCTCATCCCCCTTACTTAGCTCTCTATCCCCCTCCCTGAGCACCTATCCCCTTACTTAGCCCTCCATCCCCTGACCCATCCTTCACTGACCCAACCCCTCGGATGCCCATTTCTCCCTCAGAGAGCTGCTCCCTCGTGGTGTGTCCCGGGACTCATACGTGCGTGGTGGACCAAACTGGCAGTGCCCACTGTGTCATCTGCCGCTCTGCCCCCTGCCCTGTGCCCTCGAGCCCCAACCAGCAGCTCTGTGGGAACAACAACGTCACCTATGCCTCTTCCTGCCACCTTCGTCAGGCCACCTGCTTCCTGGGCAGATCCATTGGCGTCCGGCACTCGGGGAGTTGCACAGGTAGGTTTCCTGGCCAGGGGCTCAGGGTTGGGGAGGACCCAGGAGCCACCAGTCTTAACATGGGCGTGTTAATTAGCCTCTGTCCTCAGGAACCTCCTGTCTGAGGGGAAGATTCAGCCCTAGCGGGGACACCTGGCCCTATCCTTGGGGAGCCCTCAGCCACAGGGGGAGGCCCTGGATCTCCCAACTCCCTGAGGATTTCTCCCTCCTCTCTCCCCTTGCAGTCAGCACCACGTTTGCTGGGCTTTTGGCGGAGGTGGAGGATAACTCCGTTTGAGTCGACGCCGCAGGTCCTGCACAGAGCCAAGGCAACCCTATTTATTATGAAGAGGGAGGCATATTTATGGCCCCCCAGACTCCAGCTGTGTTCTCTCTTCTAGACAACTCCCAGAGACCCTTGTTGAGGAGGGGAGAAATTGGGAGGATTATTACAGCCTGACAGGAGCTGCCGGGAGCCGCCGGTGGTGGTGGGAGGGGGATACCTTGGAGGGTCCCAAAGAAGGCGAGCTAATCTCAGGGAGGGGGGTGGGGGTGACTGGCAGCTCTGGGAGGGGGAGGGGCGGGGCAGGGCATATGTTTCAACATTCCTTGGGGCCATCAAGGGAGCCGCAGAGAGGGACAGAGACAGACTCCCAGCTGGGGTTTCACAATCCCTCCCGCTTTAATGACCGAACTGATGCAATTCTGGGCCCTAAGGGCTCCGCAGAGGGTGGAATCCTTGAGTATATGTTCCCCCTCTCTCCCTCCTCCTGGAAGAAGGGACAGAGATCTACCTAGTTTTTGAGCTTGAGTGGTTTGGGGGACCCCAACCCCCAAATGTGTAATGATGATGTTCTAAACTTTGGAGATAAAAAGGGAGTGTGTGTTGGTGTTGGGGGTAGGGGAAACCAGGTTCCATATAGTGCCCTCCATACCATAGGCCTTCAGTGACTTTTCTTGGGAGAGGGAGCCCCAGCTTCGACCCTTGGCCCCGTTCCATCCTGAGACTCGAAGTTCTCAAGCCAAATTCTTTCCACAGTTAGACTGTCTCCAGAAAGGCCCCTGGGTTACCGGGCAGGTATCCTCTTCCCCACCCAAGTGCCAATTATCTGTTCTCCTTTCTCCTTTCTTGGGGCAGGGAGGAGGCTCAGGGCACTCAAAGTTCAGTGTGTGACTTTGGGTTAATCCCTTCCCTTCTCTGGTCCTCAGTTTCTCCCTCTTTCAAATCGGGACAAGAGCACTTCTCCCTGCCTGAGGATCATGGAAATGTTGGTGATTACCTTTGGAAAGTAAAAAAGATCTTTATAAATGAAGTTCTCGTGTTCTCATTCCAAGTGTGGGGATTGGATGGAGACCCAGGCTGGGAGTTAAGAGGCTGGGGTTCTGGGACTCCATTTGACTATGACGGGTAGTGTACCCTTGAAAAAATCACTTCCCCTCTGGTCTAGGGAGTTCCCTGTGTGGAAAATGATGGGATTTGGGTTGGTAGTCTCTAACAGGCCTTCCAGTGTGTGATGCTGCCCATTTCTGGGCTGGGCTCCTGGAGAAGAGGGAAGAGGGCAATGACCATGACTCAGATATGGAGGAGTGGGATGATCTAGCTAAGGGCTGCCACCTGGTGGCAGGCTGGAGAATATATGAAGAAATGGGAATGAGGATGGATGGGCAGCGAGGGCAACACAGGACTTAAGAGGGAAAATAGAGAAGGGGGAAAGACAATAAGAGACAAAGATAAGAAAGGAAGGGACAAGAGAGAGAGAAGAGAGAAGAAATGGGAGAGGCAGAGAGACAGGGAACAGAGAAAAAGAAAGCAGAAGTAGGGAGAGAGAAGGAAGGGAAGGCAGACGTGCATAGCTGCAGCTGGGCAGTAATAGTTGCCCCCACTGCTATCCCCACAATCCAGGTGTTTCTATTTGTCAGAGCCAAAAGAGTTGGGGTGAGGAGGTGGTGGGTCAGGGTGGAAAAGTCCTGGGATAACAGCAACTTGGGATATTCTCCAAAGGAGGAGAAAATTGGGAAAGTCAGATGCCAGGTCATTAACTCTATTATGCATAATCTCATTGGCATGGAAGGAGAGCCCTGTATATAATCTGCATACAATTAACGTATAATTTACATACACTTATCTTTCTCATCTTGTTTGCTTCAGGCCAGGAACCATATCTGGGATTAGGTTGGGGAGGGGTTAAAGGGGGAACAATGGGACCTATTTGGATTTCTGGATCACACCCTGGATCCAACTGATGTAGGCAGAGACAAGTGTGTAGACATCTGGGGTCCTGGGGTCTCCACACCAGGTGCCGGAGAAGGAGACAATGCCCTGGGCTTGCTTTCCACAGATCAGGGGCCCTCCAGAGTCCGCCTGGCAGGGAGAAGGGTCCTGCTGGTTAGAATGCTGATCCTAGGGGTCCCACCTTGGTACCTGGCACTACACTGGGTAAGCTCCCACCTGGCTTGGTGCTGTGAGGGCTGCTCTGCTCATTACCAAAGTCCTTTCCTCTCTTCGGGACCCAGTTTCTTCCCTGGTAAAATGAGTAGGTTGGATTCAATGATCACTAAGACCCCTTCCAGATCTATGCTATAGATCTATCCCATGGATCTCAAATGTCCTGATCCATAAAATGGGGATAATACCTGAGTGACTCCTCACAAAATCATAGATTTGGGAACAACCTTAGAGATAATCTAGTCTAGAGAATCTTTTTCTTTCTTTTTTGGAGTGTGAAGGGCAGGGCAATTAGGGTTAAGTGACTTGCCCAAAGTCACATGGCTAGTGTTAACTGTCTGAGGTCGGATTTGAACTCAGGTCCTCCTGACTCCAGGACCAGTGCTCTATTCACTGGGTCATCTAGCCACCCTTTTTTAAAAGTATTTTTTATTTTTTTCATTTTTTAGTCTAGAGAGTCTTAACTTGGGGTCCAATGATCTAGTCCAAGGGTTCTTGACTTAGGATCCCCCTCCAAGGGTCCTGAGGCTAGAATTCAATGGAATCTGTGAACTTGGATGGAAAAAAGATTGTATCTTTATTTTCACTAATCTCTAACTAAAATTGGGCGTTTCCTTCAAATAGGATTGATTTTTTTTTTAACAATTCATTACTCTGAGAGAGATCCATAGACTTCACCAGATTGCCAAAAGGGTTCAGGACACTAAAAAGGTCGATTCTACCGAGTCCAACTGCCTCATTTTACAGCAGAGGAAAAAGAGGGTCCGAATCCAGTGTTCTCCTGATTTGGGGTCCCACCCTCTATCTCTTCTGTTGCTGTCTCTTCCACCCTTTCCCTTGTCTCTGTCTCTGTTATTTCCCCATCAGGACCAAGGCTGGCCAGCTTCAGAGAGTCCTAAGGGAGTGAGAAGGGGAAGAGAGCTGAGCAGCACATCCACCTTCAGGCAGGACCATATGCAGAAGTGACCAGTGGGGGAGTGGAAAGGTCCTAGGAGGTGGGAAATCCTTCAAGAGGAGTGCCTCTTTGAGCCCCCTGGCTTGCCCACATACAATCAAAGGACCTGAGTCCAAATTGCCCCTGATGCTAGCTGTGTGGGCAAGTCACGTTACTTTCTGGGACTCAGCTTCCTCCTATGTAAAAATGAGGACATTGGACTGGTTGACCTTTGAGGCTCCTCCAAACTCTCGATTTCTGATTCTATGACTCATATGGGACAATAGAGCAAAGACTTCCTGAGCCAGGACTTTTTCTTCCAGGGACTACAGTGATAGCTGGATTCTGTGACCTTTAGGAACACAGTGGGTCACTCACCGTGCAGAAACCATTGTTCCTCCAGCTCCCACTGTTGGCACAAAGCATCTTGCTGCTGACCTGGCCTTTCCAGGAGCGGTTGCAGAACTCCCGACCCAGCACAATCACGTCTGCCTCCATCAGGCCCGGTGGCGGCTCCCCAAAATCAGAGAGAGAGCCCCAGCCTGACACCAGGCACTTTGTGCCCTGCTGGGGGTCGACACCCGCACTGGGCAGCTTCAGCAATCCCACGGAGGAGCTGAGGACAGCCTTTCGACTTAGCTAGGGAACAGAGAGGGGTGGCTGCCAATTAGGAAGCTAGCCACGGGTCACATCCACAGCATGCTCCCCTTAGCCCCCACCTCCAACAGAGTACCCACCACTCACTCAGCAAGAGGAAAAGTCTCCTGAATTCTCCTGTTGTGATACTAGTTACAGGATTGTAATAGTTTAAAAGAGTTTAAATTTAAGACATTATCCCACTTGATTCCCCTCAGAGAGGGTCTAGGAGTATTATCATCACTATTTGATTCAAATTTGATTCATGGATGGACCCCTTGTAGTGAACTTATGGGAGAGCACATAGGAGAATTACATAGGATGAACGGACAGGTGTGGATGTATTAAGAGAAGCATCAATGATACTGCAGACACATTGCAGTGCCGGACTACAGAGGGAGAAACTGAGGATGTGAAAGATTTACTTGACTGGTCTCACTGTCAGGGTGCCGGAGCGGGAGTGGGGAGCAGGAATCAAATCCAAGTATCTCCTTAATCTAGGTTCATTATTGTTCCACTTGTAACAAGCTGCTTCTCTACAAATCCCTACCTCTACTGAGAGGTATCTATTTATGAAGCCCCTCACTCTGCCTACATCCCTCTGGACTAAGTGATACCTGTTCCTATAGGCACTTGCTTTGTGACCTTGGGAAAGTCTCTTCCCTTCTCTGGGGCTTAGCTTCCCTATGTTCAAACCAAAGAGAACTGGACTCTGTAATCTCTAAGCACCTTTCCAGCTCAGACTCACTATGGTTCCACGTGCCAGGGTACCTTCCAGCCCTGACATTCTGCGTATGTGTGATGTGACACCAGGAAGGAGAAGGGGAAGGGACAGAGAGAATATCTCCCCTTCTTTAGCTTACCTTCAGCAGGCAAATGTCATTCTGATGGGACACGGGGTCATAGTCTGGGTGCAGGACAGAGCGCTGGATGCTGAACACCTGTTGAGTGGGCTCAGGGTTGCTGGGGGAGTGGGCACCCAGCACTACCAGGCCAAGGCTGCTGTCTCTGTGTTGAGAAAGGGAGATTACCTTCCAATCTGCAGCCCTCAGAGAAGGTCAGTGGGGGGCCCAGGCTTCTAGGGAGAGCCAGTCTATGTGCCAGGGGCCTAACTCAGAATTCCACTCTTTTTTTTTCTTGTCTACAAAGCACTTGAGAGGGAGGGAATAGTGTGAAGAGAACTACCTCTATTTTCTAGATGAGGAGGTCGAGGCCCAAAGAATGAAATTACTTGCTCAAGAATCACATAGCTAGTCAATGCTGGAGTTGGGATTTGAACTCAAATCTTCATGTCTCCAAGTCCCAGACTCTGTCCAGGGCTTCAGATGGTAAGGACAGGAGTCTTATTTTATTTTTTAAAATTTATTTACTTTATTTATTATTATTATTGTTGTTGTTGTTGTTGTTGTTATTATTATTGGTCTTTTTGGAGGGGGGAAGGCAGGGCAATTGGAGTTTTAAGTGACTTGCCCACAAAGTCTGGCCACCAACTGTCTGTGGCCAGATTTGAACTCAGGTCCTCCTGACTCCAGACCCGGTGCTCTATTCACTGTGCCACCTCCCTGCCCCCAAGGACGGGAGTCTTAAAGGGGATCTGGAGTATGGGATTCTTAACTTAGGGTCGGTGAACTTGTTTAAAAAAAAAAAGGTATAACTATTTCAATAAAATGTTTCCTTTATAATCCTGTAGGCACTAGGTGGCACCATAGTGTGTTCAAATCCAGCCTCAGATACTAGCTGTGTGACCTTGGACAAGTCACTTAACCCTGTTTACCTCAGTCTCCTCTTTTGTAAAATGAGCTGGAGAAGGAAATGGCAAACTACTCCAATATCTCTGCCAAGAAAACCCCAAATGGCGTCTGAAAAAGGACTACACAACATAATTCTCTGCATTTAATTTCATGCATTTAAAAACATTTTTCTGGAAAGGGGGACTATCCATACATAGACTTCACTGGACTGTCTGTGAAAGGGAACTAGGTCACAAAATGGTTAAAAATTCCTGCTCTAGAAAGATGTAAGACTATCTAAGAATAAAAGACAAGTGTATGATGCATTCTTGCGATGCCTACCAACACTAACTGACATTTGTTTAGCACTTTCAGGTTTGTAAAATATTTTCTAGGCATTATCTAGCTTGAATTTCACAACAAAAGTAGGAGGTAAGTTCTGTCAGTCAACAAGCATTTATTAAGCACCTACGGTATGCCAGGCACTTTACTTATCTCTGGGAATATAAAGAGAAACTAAATAAACAAATAAAAAGAAAAACCCAGTCCTTGTCCTCTCAAGAAGATCTTACAGATGATGAAACTTGAGTCTTGTGGAATCAAAATTATTTCCCTGCGGTCCCACAGCTTGTAAATCTCTAGAACTGAGATTTAAATGCAGGCTTCTCTGACCTCAAGTCTGACTCTCTACCCACTATTCCACATTTTGAAAGTCTGCTGTGGGAGGATCGAAGACTCCAGAGCTGGAAAAGACCTCAGACATTACTGAATTCCAATCTCTTTCCCTTCAGCCAAGCCCCCGGTGTCACAATCCAACTGTGACAAAATCGAAGGAGCCTTGAATTTGAAACCAAGAAAACGTGGGCTCCAATTTCATATGACTTTGGACAAATCTCCCTTGGACAAAACTCCCCTCAGTTTCCTCATCTGTAAAATGGGTTATTTGGGTTAGATGTCTAAGTCTATGATTCTGTGACCCTAAGAATGGGGTTAATCCTTGTCTCTTAACCTTCCAAAGGTTGCTAAGTCCTGAGCTTATGGTATTCTGGATAGAAGTCAAGGAATTTGAAGAGGGTGGTTCAGGGAACTTTCTGAACCTCATTTTTCTCATCTGTCAAATGGGAGAGTTGGGCTTGGTGAACCACACAGTCTCTTTATGCTCTAAATATAACACCTATAGTTGTCCCACCTCTTTCAGGTAGGGAGTGAGAAAGTTATTATCTCTTTCATAGGTAAAGAAGCTGATTTAGAAAAAAAACTTTCTGAAGTCGCTTTGGGTCAAATGGTCATTAAAGCCAGTAAGTGGCAGGATGAGAAAAAAAAAAGTCTCTTTATGTGAAAGTATTCTCTTTCCCCTTGAAACCCTGGCCAAGTCTGAGCTCTATTCCTTATCTGTAAAATGGTGCTGATACCAGAGGTAACTGACAAAGAATTGTCAATGTTGGGCTCAAATGAGATAATGCATGTAAAGGGATTCTCATACTTGGAAGGGCTATATAAATACCAGTTATTAATACGTGAGGGGGTCAAGAAGACATCCAGAACCTCCTCCTGTTATGTTATTTCTGGGTTTTACATTCTAAGCCCTTCTCCTGCCACTGCCACTATTTTTATTGGGTGGCTTTAGGCAACTCCTTTCCCTCTCTGGGCCTAAAATGAGATTTTAACTCAGTGGTTTTGGGGGATCCCTTTTATCTTTGACAATCTATTAGTCTAAAAGATAGTTGCAGCAAATCTTGGAACTCCAGAGAGGAGAACAGGCTCAATCAGGTGGTTCTGAGGGTTTTTAGTTCAGGAAGGGTTAAAAGGGGTAAAAGGTAAAAGCCCTAGGGAGATTATCTGGGTCCCTCCCAGTGTGGGGCTTGGGAGCTGGAGTAAGAAGGTCCCTCTCACCTGTTGAAGAAGCAGTGGGCCGCTGTCAACACCCACTGGGCCATGAAGAGCACCCCTCCGCAGTGGTGTTCACCCATAAAGCGCACAGAAGCCATATAGGGCCTGGAGTGTGGCTTCACCTCCCGACCCCCAACAATGCGACTGCCCTTACAGCCAGGGAGCCCCCATCCAAGGAGGATGGTAAGGATACCTGTCAGGGGCCAGGAGAAGGGAACGTAGAGGGTTGAGGAGTCCGGACTCTTTGTAAAGGACCGAGGAAGGCGGAGGAAGAGGTAGAAGAAGCTGGGTTTTCTGCTTCCCAGTCCCAGGTGAAGAAGGAAGAGAAACAGCAAGTAGAAGGTGGCAGAGAAAACTGGAAGCAGACAGTGGGTGACTGGGACAGAGAGAGATGAGGATGGGCATGGAGAATGGGGTCAGGGAGCATGACGGGGTTGGGTACCAGGAGAGATGAGCTCAGAGACAGGGATGAGAGATGGTTACAGGGAAAGGGGTAGGGATGGGGAAGAGGCCTGAACAGGGACAGAATCAATGTGAGAAAGGCAGAGAAAAGGGAGGGCCTGGAGCCATGGAGAGGAGGAAGGTGAGATGAAGGGAAGGGAGCCAGAGAAGGACAGATGGAAGGGGAAGGGAAGGGAAGATGGCATGGAGGACCCAAGGGTGCTCCTGTCCCAGGGTTCCCCAAATCCTGAGAGCTCCTGCTCACCTAGGGAGTCTATGGGAAACAGTAGACTCAGTGCCAGAAGTCTGGAGCTCCAGTACGGCCCCATCTGCCCTCCTCAGCTCCTACTACCTGCAGCTCTGGGTCTCCCACTGGCTTGGTGGAGGAAGGGACAAGGGAACAGGGCTCAGGAAGGAGAGGAGGGCCTAACACTGTGGTTAAGGTGCCCCACCCCCGCCAATGTCTCCTGCCCTTTGAGGAAACCTAACTGCCTGTGTGACCA
This sequence comes from Gymnobelideus leadbeateri, assembly GCA_011680675.1. Lineage (NCBI taxonomy): Eukaryota > Metazoa > Chordata > Mammalia > Diprotodontia > Petauridae > Gymnobelideus > Gymnobelideus leadbeateri. The sequence goes on along the minus strand of WOXC01012492.1, from coordinate 1,059,960 downwards.
AGGGGAAAACCTCTTCCCATATCTGTTCCTTGGTTTCTCCATCTATATAGGGGAGGGGGGTAAGGTGGATCAGCAGAGCTCTAAGGTGACTTCAGATGCTAACATTCCAGAATTCCGTAGTAAGTCTTAGGATTGTGAGTGGTCCATCTATTCAAGAATTCTAGTCGGGGGAGGGAGGCAAAACGTTAGAAAGGAGAGTCAGTGTCTAAGAGACTCAGGGCCCAACAGAGGATCCTTGGTTCTAAATGACTGCTGGAGTCCAGGGGCCTGGCTGAGCGCATCTAGAAACAGCAAGGGTCCCAGCCACAACCTTCTACCCTTTTGATGATTTTAAAGCACCTTTTAGACATTAGATATATAGTAGATGCCTCTCCTTCTCCTTTCAAGTTGTCACTAGAATGTTCCAAAGTTGGGCAGCAGGGAGAGGAGGAAGAGTATCTGTTATAGGTAGAAAGCCTGAGAACCACATTAGAGACCATTAGGTCACAAACCAAGCATCAGAAGATCTGCTTTTCAGGCCCAGCTTCACCACTGATTCACTAAGTGACCTTGGGCAGGTCCTTTCTCCTCTCTGGGTCTCAGTTTCTTCATCTGTGAAATGGGTAGGGTAATACTTGCCTGGCTTCCCCTTTAAGGTTGGGACTAGGTCTGTGGGGTCATGAATGGAGCATCAGAAGATCTGCTTTTCAGGCTCAGCTTTGCCACAGACTCACTTAATCTGGTCCCTTTCCTTCTCTGGGTCTTAGCTGTTTTGTTTTGTTTTGTTTTGTTAATCTATGAAATGTGAAGGGTAACCCTTGCTTGGCCTCTCTCCTCAGGCTTGGGCAAAAGTAGGGTGTCCTCTCACCGTAATGAGCTATAGTGATTGGAGAAAGAAGGATGAGGCTGGGAAAGAGTCTTTATTCAAAATTAAATTCCTCTTGTAAACCAGGAAAGCCCAATCAAGTACCTACTACTGGTCCAGCTCAGTGGAGTAGTCAGAGGAAGGTCCCTTCCTCTCTCTTGGACTAGGTTTCCCCCATGTGAGATTGCAGGGGGGAGGAGACTGGATAGGGTGGACCCTCAGGGCCCCAAAGTGCTGACTTTGTGGGGGGGGCACTGCCAGTGAGGTCAATAATGCTGCAGCACATCATAGATCCAGGCCACGAAGGTGGAGACACGGGCATAGACATCAGGGTAGCGTGGATCCCCACAGATTCTGGAGGAGAAGGACACCACACCTTGAAGCCTCCCTTGGCAGATGAGTGGGCCCCCGGAGTCCCCCTGCCAAGCAAGAGGGGACAGTATGAGAGCAGAAGAAGGTTCAGTAAATATTGAGAGACCATGGGCTGGGGGGTGGGGGGAGAGACAGAGAGAAAGAGAGAGAGAGAGAGAGAGAGAGAGTCCCCCAAAGATCTTCCAGTTTAACTGATGAGTACTAACAGCTGCCTTCTGAGAAGCAAAGAGACAAGGACAGAAATATACATACAGAAAGATAGGGCCAGAGACAGAGAGACAGACACAGAGGAAGGTGAGCTTTTGAAAGGTGGAGAAACTGGGACCCAGACTAAGGAAGGAACTCCCCCAAGGTTACTCTACAATGAGGGGAGTGGGGGGATAGAATGCCATCCCCTTGCCTCCCATCTTCCCATTCCACATAGGCCTCACCCCACAGACACCCTGGAACCGGTTTTTCTTAGAGCCAGAGGTGCAGACCATGTCCTGGTTGATATTTCCCTTCCAGGAGCTGTTGCAGGCCTGCTGGGCCATCACCACCACAGACGTCTCCATGAGAACAGTGGTGGGATCATCCCTGCCCGGGATGTCCCCCCAGCCGCATATCAAGCACTGAGTCCCAGGGCGAACTAATGTATTCCATCGGGGCAGGCTGACTGGCCTTACTGAGCGCGTCACTAATGCACTGCCGTTGAGCTGCAGGGGACAGGAGGGGCAGGACAGAGTTAAAGTTGGGGGCCAGGGGCCGGGATAGAGAGGAAGACAGATATGGGAAGAGGGACAGGGATTAGGGACAGTGATAGAAAAAGGGATGGGGCGGTAAGACACAAAAACAGGCAGAGAAAGATTCAGAGACTTGTTGTGAAAGTCTGGGGCTCTCCATGCTCTCCCCTTCCCCAAAGTCCAAGCCCTCCCTCTCTCCTGCACCCCAAGTCTCATTCTGCTTCACTGGCTTCATAGAGCTGGGAAGCTCTGGGTTTCCAGGACTCACCTTGAGCAACTGTAGATCATTTCTGTCAGCCTGGGCATTATAGAGTGGATAAGGAACAGCCCGAAGGATCCCAAATACCTGCTGGGTTGACTCTGGAGTTATCAGGGAGTGGGCGCCCAAGACTACCCGGAAGGCAGCTGGGTTCCTATAACCCCAGGGAGGGAAGAATGGATGTTAGCTTCTAGGATGGGGAATCCCTCCTCTATTCCAGAGGTCTTAGTATTCTGCCTCCACCTTAGGACCTCTCCTGCTGCATGCCCCCACAGGACTACCAATTATCAGCTGGGGAAACTGAACCCCCCTCCACAAGGGGATACCCTGATGTCTATGCCCGTGTCTCCACCTTCATGGCCTGGATACCCAAGTATCTACCCCAAGATCACACAGTGAGTCAGAAGGATAAGAACTTTGGTCTGGAGTCTAACCAGGGCTTCTTTTCATCCTACACTCCCTCTCCCCTTCTTCATATTGTATTTGACAGAAAGGGAAATTGAGGCCCAGGGACTTGCCCAGGGCCATAGGCCTGGAATTCAGTCCCAAACTAGGGTATACTGTCATATGATTTCAGTGGGGCCCTGGGAGAGCTGATGTGGCTGGGGGAGCCCTTGAAGCTGGGACTTTGGGAAGGGTACAGAGGTCAGGGAAGGGGTAGTTTTCAGGGCTGAACTCACTTGGAAACCTCACAGTGGGCAGCTGTGAGTACCCACTGGGGCCGGATGAGGGACCCCCCACAGATGTGCTCACCCTGGTCCTGGATGGAGACTGCAAATGGGTAGGAGTGGGGTATTGCTTCTTGACCCCCCACAATTCGGCCTTGGTGGGCCCCTGGGAACAGAGACAAGTGTTTGAGCCTTCATGGAGTTCCACATCCCAGATCTGGGGGATAGATAGTCTCTGGAAGGTACTTTCATTCCTAGGGCTCTTCTGAGTGGGGTCAGTATTATCACAGGGTCCTGTCAAGGGATTCTTGTGGATCCCCAGTGGTGGGGAGGAAGGAAGGCTCAAATTATCCAGACTGATTAGAATGGAGAGCCCAAGGCATCCCAAGAGCTCAAAACCTTCAACATCGCAAGAAAAGACCTCAAATCAGACTCTACTGTCTTCTCAGATACAGGGGCAGGGACTGAAATAGTGACAGAGATAGGAAGATATTCTACTGCTCAAGAAATGTCAATGGTTCCCAATTGCTTCTAAGATAAAAGACAGACTCATCTCTGGGGCTGACAATCTGACTCCAGTCTTTCTAGACCAATCCCACATCATTTCCGAAGACTACACTCTGTGTTGTGTCTCTGCTCTGGTGGTCTCTCGGTGTCTACCTCTGTTTCACACGGGGCACTGTCCCCTCCTGCCTGGCAGGCGACTCCCTGAACATGAAGAGCATACCTTTTTACCTACTGTGGCTGGGAGTCTATGTGACTCCTACAGGTAATCTTTCCTGATCTTCTCTGCTGTTAGTGCTCTCCCTGACCCCAATAATCTACTTTGTATTCATTCTGTAGATATTGATCTATGTACCTATTGTTTCCCTCCCTCCCAAAAGCGGGTTCCTTGAGAGCAGGAATTGTTTGAGCTTTGTCTAGGTGTTTCTAGCACTCAAGTACACAATAGGCACTCCATAAATGTTTGTTGAATCAAAATGAATTTTATTTGCTTGTTACAACTACCCATCTCACCTTATCCTCCTTGCAAACCACACACACACACCATGCATCCTTGTAGTTGCCATGGATGGGTGGCACATTTTAGGGAGGGGACATTACCACACTGGAATAGGTCCAAAGGAGAACTCGTGTGAAACAATCGATTACACTAGAGACAAGAACTGAAATAGAGGCATAGGCAAAGATAGCTTGAGACTAGGACTGTCAGTCAACAAACCATTTATCAAGTACCTACTATGTGCTAAGCAATAGGGATACAGAGAAAGGCAAAAGACAACCCCTGCCCTCAAGAATCTCACAGTCTAATGAGGGAGGCAACATGCAAACAGCTGTCTACAGTGCCCAGCCCAGGGTTAGGTAGTCCTGAGTTCAAATCCAACCTCTGACACTATCTGTGTGACCCTGGGCAAGTCACTCAACCCTGTTTGCCTCAGTTTCTTCATCTGTAAAATGAGCTGGAGAAGGAAATGGCAAACCACTCCAGTGTCTCTGCCAGGAAAACCCCAAATGGGACCATAAAGAGTGGGATAGGACTGAAACAACTCAGAAATAACAACGCACAAATAAGCTATATACAGGATAAATTGGAGATAATCAAAAGTGGGGAGCCCCGGCATTAAGGGGGACTTGCAAAAGCTTCTGGTAGAAGGAGGCCAAGGATGCCAGAAGCAGAGATGAGGAGAGAGAGCAATCCTAGCACAAGGGAGAGTGAAAATGTCTGGACTGGAACTGAGGCTGAGACAGAAATACCACATCCCCAGAAAGAGAGGAGATAGACCCCTGGGGTTTGGTCTCTAAGAGCCTGAGGGGCGGCTTGTCCCCTCCAGCATCAAACACTCCAACCCCCCCAGAGCTCTAAAGGGCTTAAGAGAGTCCTCCCTCAAGAACTTCCTTTATTCAACCCAAAAAGCTTTCATTCTTTCTGTGATATGCAAAGCACAGTGTAAATGCTGGGGAGAGACCAAGAAGAAAACAACCTTGGCCTATTTAGGGAGGGGGGTGGGGAGAGGATATATATTGAAGGTAATTTGAGGGGGAGGGAAGGAGAGCCGGTAAAAAGCTGTGTAAAAGCCAGTAAGAAGGCGGATGTTGCTCATAGAACTGCAATTAGTCAATAGGAACTCTTCTTTCCCCTTTTCCCCCTGTATCTGATAAGCCTCATGGTTGAGCTTATCTCCTTCTCCAGATGGAGAAACTGAGGCCCAGAGAGAAGGAGAGCTGAGGCCAGTGCCTCCCTCCATTTCTTGGCTTCTCATCTAGCACCTCTTCCCCGATATCTGGGGGCTGTGTCCCCCTAGGATAGGGGCTGAGGTGTACTTGGGGGCAGGGGAAGTCCATTACCTGAGGAGGCCAGCTGGCCCAGGGCTGCCACCCAGGACAGGAGCATGGAAATCCCAGGGGCCCTCATGCTGCTTTCCAGGGTTCTTGTTGATGTGTTGGTCCAGGACTGGGCCTGGGATGGCTCCAGTTAAGTAGTGTGTGTAGGGGCAGGAAGCAGGAGTTGGGGGACAGTTATGGGGGGAGGTATCTCTCTGTGCTATCCATCTGGGCTGGGCTCCCTTCTCTACTTCTTCCCTTTCTCTGGTTTAGCTTGTGAAATGGGGGTTGTGTCACCACTTCCCAACGGCCCCCCAGGAGCTGCCAAAGGGATCTGGAACCAGACTCAGCTCCCAGAGCCCCTCAGAACTTGATTCAGTTCTCAGAGCTCCTTGAGATTTAACTCAATGGCCTAATCAAATCTGGCTGGATCAGTGACCAGGGACTCCCAAGGACCCATCTCAGGTCTCAGAATTCTATGGGACCCACTCAAGTATCCACAGTCCCCTGGGGTCCTCCCTAATACCCAGACCACTCCCAAGGATCCATCCAAGTTGTTCAAAGTCCCTTGGTATATACCAGTTCTAGGAATATCCCAGAACTACCCTAGACTCTGGAATCTGCCCCAGTTCCCAGAATCCTTCAGGGCCCTCCCCAGTGCCCAGAGCTCCCTAGTTTCACCCTCAGTCCTGGAAACATCCCATAACCTGTGCCAGTCCCTAGAGTCCCTTGGGGTCAACTTCAGTATTGCTATTCTTCCTTCAGGATCTATCCCAATCTATAGCCCCCTGGGACCCACCTATGTCAATGTCCAGAGCCCCTCCTCCCTAGGACATGACTCAGTGCCCAGACTCCCCCAGGACCCTCCCTAATGTTTGCAGCCCCTCATAATCCAACTCAGCCTCAGAGCCTCTTGGGAATTTATCCACCAGAGTTCCCAGAGCACTCCATGATTGGCCCCAGTGCCCGAAACTCCTTAGAACATCCCTTAATGCCTGAGATCCAGAACTCCAGACAGTGACCCAGAGCCCGAAAGACCTGCTTTAGTCCCAGGAACACCCAGGACCTTAATCTAGTGCCAGAAACCCCTAGGACTTACCTCATTGAACAAATACCTTCCCCTTTCTGGACCTCAGTTTCTCCAATGTGCCTTGGGTCTCCCCAAAGAGACTCCAGTTCTCAAAATCCCTACAGGCCCCACATCAGTCTAGAGTTCCCTGGGTCTCTCTACAGAGTCTAGAGCCATGAACCAGTCACTTGGGTCTGGGAATAAGGAGACAAGTTCCAATCCTGGGTCTGACTCTAAATCACTGTGTTGCCTTAAGTAAGTCCCTTCCCCTCTCTGATCATCGGTTTCTCCCTCTGTAAAATTCCTTACAAATCTGAGAGAAGTTAATGCAAGAAAATATAGCTCTTCATTGACTGAGCTTGAGATTCTACACTGAGTGCTTGTGATTCCTAGATGGAAAATGACATTTTAATTCAATAAACATCTTGTCAAACCCTGTCAGAGGACCTGGGTTTGAATTGCTTTCCTGCCACTTAATATCTGTGTAGCCTAAGGTAGGTGTGTATTGAGGTAGCTGGGGGGCTCAATGAATAGGGTTCTGGGCCTGGAGTCAGGAAGACCTGAATTCAAATTCAGCCTCAGAAACTTCCTAGTTGTGTCATCTTGGTCAAGTAACTTAAAGAAAATAAAGAACTACCCCAGTAGCGGTGGTACAGTAAATAGAGTACCAGCCCTGGAGTCAGGAGGACCTGAGTTCAAATCCGGCCTCAGACACTTAACACTTACTAGCTGTGTGACCTTGGGCAAATCACTTAACCCCAATTATCTTGTCCTCCAAAAAGAAAAGAAAAACCAAGCAAAAAAACAAAGGAAAAAAAGTCCCACTGACAAAGGTCCATGGGGTCATGATTGAATGACAACAGTCCTTGGGTAGGTCACTTAACTCTTCTGTGTCTTGGATTTCTCATCTTTAAAATGGAGGGGTTGGGGGCGGCTAGGTGGCACAGCGAATAGAGCACCTGCCCTGGAGTCAGGAGGACCTGAGTTCAAACCCGGCCTCAGACACTTAACACAAAAACTAGCCATGTGGACCTTGGGCAAGTCACTTAACCCCAATTGCCCTCCAAAAAGCAAAAATAAATAAATGGAGGAGTTGGCCTCTCATTTTAAGGGGTTCTCTGAGGTCTTCTTTAATCCTAAGTCTGTGATACCTTTACTGCTGTGCTAATGGTCCCTGTAACTCCACCTACTCCACCTACTAGTGGTTTTCAGGGAGGAGAAGAAGGAGTTTGGGGTGTGGGTATTGCCTCAAATCCAAGTCCTGAGGATGGAAATCCTTGGGAAACAAGTGCATGGTCCCTGTTCCCTCAGCCTTTCAATATTCCAGAAACACCAGTCACAGCCAGGCAATGGCCCCAACACTTTTGGGATAAAATACAGGCTATTCATCCTGGCATTCGATGCCTTCATAAGCTCTGCCTGACCAAGGCCTAAAAGAACTTTGGTCTGGGAGTCAGGAGACCTAAGTTCTAGTCCCAGCTCTGCCCTGGCTCATTGTCTGAGCATGGACTTCCCTTTTCTGGTCTGTCTGTATCTTCATCTTCAAGATTTCTTAAAATTTTTCCACTTGTGACCCCTCAGCACTTCTTAAATTGTAGCTCGAGACCCCATCTGCGACCTACAGTTTAAGAAGTACCGAATTTATTCTGTCATCAAAATGTCAGAGAGCAGGGCTGATGGGCAGACTCTACCGTCCCTCCCAAAAAGGGTAAAGGGCAGAGAGGAGAGAGGCCAGGTTTAGGCTGGTCTGAAACATTTCTAAGAAGCTGATTTTATGCAATTCCCTTCCTTTCCTTCCCCTTCAGCAGACCTCTGGGATTTCCTGAATTGGTCCGTTGGAGGAAGCAGCTGGCCGCCCTGCCGTTAGGGGGAATGGGGAAATCTTGGGATCTCAGGATCTAGAGTCAGTTCTGGTGGAGATCACAGGAGAAGAAATGGGGCTTACCAGATTGACCGTGTGGCACCATGGATGGAGCCTTGGGCTTGAAATCGGGAATTCTAATTCCGCCTCTGACACCAGCTTATTCAACCATGGGGTTAGCATTTGCTGAGACTGTTTCTTCATTTGCAAAATGGGGAGACCAATGTCTGTGGTCCTTACCTCCTTGGATCGTGAGGCTCAAAGGAGATCGTGGGTATAAAGCATTTTGTAGACTTTAGAGAGGTATAGACACTTCACTCTTCTATTGTTAATGGGTCATAGACCAGATTAGGAGAAATCTTACTTAGAGATCAGGAGATCAGAGATTTAGGAATGACAGAAATATAGATGGAGAGGGGGAAGAAATTGTGGCTTATCATTGGATCACAGATTGAAAGAGGGAAAAAAAGTCTGAGTGTTAGATGATAGGGTCACAGATTTAGAGACAGAAGAGTTATTAGGGACCATCTAATTCTTCTAATTTTTCCAGAGGAGGATATTAAAGCTCCCCAGAGGTTAAATGACTTGCCTAAGATGAAAGCAATAGGTGGTGTCATAGTGCATAGAGTCTGGTAGTCAAGGAAGACTCATCTTTCTGAGTTAGAATCTGGCCTCAGATACTTACTATCTGTGTGACCCTGGGAAAGTAATTTAACCCTGTTTGCCTCAGTTTCCTCATCTGTAAAATGAGTTGGAGAAGGAAATGGCAGTCCACTCTAGTATTTTTACCAAGAAAACCCCAAATGGGGACAGAAGAGTCAGATATGACTGAAACAATCGAACAATATCTTCCTGAGTGCAAATCTGGCCTCAGAACCTACTTGCTGTATGACCTTGGGCAAGTCACTTAACTCTGTTTGCCTCAGTTTCCTCATCTGTAAAATCAGCTGGAAAAGAAAATGGCAAACCACTCCAGTATCTTTGCCAACAAAACCCCAAATGGGGTCACAGAGTCAGACATGACCGAAAAATGACTTAAATTAGAACCCAGGTCATCAGACTCCCAAAACAGCCTTCTTTTTAATGTGTTAAACTGAACTGGAGGGCTAGAGATGAGGACATTGCCCTGAATTTCTCCATGGTCCCAAAGATATCATTTCCCTGGTCCTTACAGTTTTCTAGTATGCCAGCTACTCCTCCTGGGGTCTCTTGAGAAGGAAACAAGGCTTGAAGGTCCTTGGAGAAGGGGGAAGAGGAGGAGGATGTCCTTAGAGAAAAGTCATTCTAGCCTCATTAGGCCTAGGCCAGAAGTGGAAGATGGACTCACCTCTCCTATATCTCCTTTCAGAGCCTTAGGCAGGGAATGGGAAGATCAAGGTTAGCCCCTACCTGCCACTGACTTGCTAGGTCATGCTGGGCAAGTTTCTCCTCTATAAAATGAGAGGAGTGGGCTAGCTGGTCACTAAGGTCCCTTCCAGCTATAGATCTGTGTTCCTATGTTCATCCTTTCCCTTCTCTGTTCCTCAGTTTCCCCACTTGTAAAATGATGCAGTTTGGTGGAAACATAGCTAGATTCTATCATTTCTAACCCTCTAGTTCTGATGTTTTAAGGTTAAGGGTGCTTCTGGAAACAATACCCTACCCCAAAGAAAGAGGTATATCCCCCACCCCCCCTGCCCTGTAGGGAGACAGAGGAGGAAACAAGCCTCCTTCCTGTTTCCAGAGGAAGACAGATGGTTAAGGCTTTTTGGAGTTTGGAGGAGGAAGAATTCCCTAGAGACTGGGGCAGTCAGGAAACGCTTCCAGGAGTAAGGCTTGGGCAGGAACTTGAAAGATGGAAGATAAAAAAGGAAAGACTAGAAGGGGAGACCAGTCCCACCTGGGGCTTTGTCAAAATAATAACAGGAAAGACAAGCATTTTCTGTGGTCCTCTAAAGCCTGTAGAATATTTAAACTTTTACCATTCCCTGAAGACGGAAGTGGTAGAGGGCAAGGAAGGCTGAAGTAGGAGTCAGAATAGCACAACAGAGTAATGCACTTTAGAGTCAGAAGACCTCAGTTCAAATCCTGCCTGGGCTACTTTTCCTTGAGTCACCTGACCTTTCTGGGCCTCAGCTTTTCTCTTTGTGCAAGGAGGGTTGGACTTCATAGGCCAGTAATGAATGACACACTCAAATAGAAACAGATCCGTAAGGGTCACATAATGACTTTCAATTTTGCTGGCTGAGGGACACACTTCTGAGTTAGACAAGTAAATAAATATAAAGTAATTTTGATGGGCGCTTAGGTTTTGCAGCAGATAGAATGCCAGGCCTGGAATCAGGAAGACCTGAGTTCAAATTTGACCTCAGACACTAGCTAGGTGACCCTGGGCAGGTCACTTAACCCAGACTACTTCCTTAATCCCACCTAGATCATTTTATCAGCCTACTTGATATTTCTTTCACTGTTGCATCTGGCCCACCTCAGACTATTTACCACTCCTTAATCCCATCCAGATCCCTTCACTGTCCCCTTTGTATATAAGCATCAGTCTTTCCCCCACCCCCACTCCCATTAAGTTGGGGGTTCACTAGGAAAACCCCGCCCTCGTCTATTGGCATTACAATAAAATTTGCCCCTTGATTGGCAGAAGGTTTGAGTGTGTGAATTTATTCCAGGTGGGCCCCGCCCTGTACCCTGACACTTCAGGGTTCCCAGCAATCCCAGGAATCAGTAGGAAGGCCAGTTAGGCTAGAATTGAAAGTGTGTAAATAATGATAAGAACATTCATATAACACCTATCACATGCCAGAAGCCTTGCAAATATCATCTCATTTAATTCTCATTACACCCATAGGAAGGAGATGCTATCATTATACCCATTTTATTGTTGAGGAAACTGAGGCAGGCAGAAGCAAAGCAACTTGCCCAGAATCACACAGGTAAGAAGTGTCTAAGGTCAAATTTGAACTCAGGTCTTCCTGACTCTGGGCCCAGTGCTCTAGGCTCCCAGCACTGTGCATCTAGCACAGTGGAGCAGTATGAAATCAATGTGAATAGATGGGCTGAAGCCAAATGATAAAGGGCTTTAAATGCCAAACAGAGCAGTTTGTGTCTTATCCAAGAAGGGATAGGGAGCCACTGGAACCTTTTGAGGAAGGGGGTGATTTTTATTACCTTCTGGCTTAGTTGATGAGGTAGCTGAAGAGCCCTACCCCTACAAAGTAAGAGTAACGGCTAGGTTCAGTTGTTTTTTCAATTGTGTCCAACTCTTCATGAACCTTTTGTGGTTTTCTTGGCAAACATGCTGGAGTGGTTTTCCATTTTCTTCTACAGCTTATTTTACAGAAGAGGAAACTGAGACAAACAGGGTTAAGTGACTTGCCCAGGGTCACACAGCTAATAAGTGTTTGAGGCCGCATTATAACTCAAGACTTCAGAACCAGCAATCTATCCTCGGCGCCACCTAGCTGCCCTAATAATAATGACTAGCATTTATTATTATCAGTTATATTAGTAGCAATAATTACTCATAGCATGTTATTATTATCTAATTTTATTAGAATTTTATAGATTAAAGAATTTTTCTAAGGAACTTCCTCAGCCACAAAGTATGCCTCAGCCCCTATCCTAGGGGGACACAGCCCACAGATCACTGTGTGTGCTAGATGAGAGAAACCAAGGGAGAACACACTGGCCTTAGCTCTGTTCTTGATTCATTATGTGATCCTGGGCAAGTTACTTCTCTGGGTCTTAATTATTATTTTCTTTTAAAAATTGTTATTTAAAATTCCCAAGTCCATTCATTCTCTTTTGAATCTTTATAATAATCCTGGAAGATTCTTTCCATTTTCTGGATGGGAAAACTGAGAATCAGAAAGGGAAAGGGATTTACATAATGACGCACATTGGTGAGGGCCCAGGCATCTTGCCTTTCCTCCCTGATAGGTTTATCTCTGTGGTCTCCTTTTCTCATTCACAAGCTCCTCAGACTCCTGGGAGGGAGGACCCAGGGAGCTCTGGAGAATATTGCTTTTTTTTTTTTTTAATTTATAGAGGGCTGACTTTGGCCAAAATACCTGGATTCATGCCCTGCTTCTGAAATATTTTAGCTGTGTGGTCTATTTATGCTTAATCTCTAAGTGCTCAGGGCAATTTACTACGATTCTGAATTGTAGAAATGCTGATCTTCATCAGTGGAAGACATTTCCACTCAGGGAGTTCTCTAAACCATGAAATCACAAGCCCCCCATCTTCCCCACAACAGCCAGATGCAAAACAGGGAAGCAGTAGTTGGAGGAAAGGGAAGGGAGACAGGAACCCATAGGAGATGATTTTTTTTGGGGGGGAGGCGCTTTTTTTGTAATCCTAATATGTAACATGGTGATTGTCTCATAGCCAGCTTAATGAATGTTTTTTGACTGAGTGACTGACACCTCCTTGGACTCAGAGAGCTATACCAAAGCCCAAAGTGAACGTTACAAAGTGATTCAGATGACTTAATCCCTCTGGGCTGAAACTGACAAAGTAAAATTGAATGGGTTTCAACCTAAAGTTGTATTCTTAGGTTAAAAGAAAATCAGTTGCCCCAATGTAAGATGGGAACAAAGCCCCAGGAACAGCAACTCAAGGTGAAGCTATTGCTGCACGGATGGGTCTATGATCCCCTCAATGTAGCTTCGTCCTCTAGTGGCCTGGATTAAAGTCTATGTCATGTAACTATCATGCATGTGCTCCCATAATTCTTATACATGAGGTCTGCCTTTCAAAGCACCAAGTTCCTTCCTGTGTCACCATGCTCTGTATTTTTAGGCTTAACTCTGCCGGAAACAATTTTTATTCATCTTACATTCTTCTCAATCCAAGTATTTCTAATTTTGAAAGAGAAGTGTTCTGGCATAGCTCCCCTGCACCTGTGGACATCTCTCTACCCCCCCCCCCCCAAGACAATAGATGACAATGTTCCTTCCCGTGTTGTTTTCCCTTTTGGTTTTGGAGCCCCTGGTGGGAAGGGACTATTTCTGCTGCTATTGTAAGCCTCATTGCTTACTACAGTACCTCTACACATAGTAGGTGCTTGCTTAATCAATACTGGTTGACTTTAACATTCATTTACAGATATCTTGAACAAGAAGAGGAAGAGGAAAGGAAGGCGACAAGCATTTGTCAAGTTCCTATTATGTACCTGGGATCTTTACAAACATTATCACTTTTGATCTTCACAATAACCCTGGAAAGTAGGTGCTATCATTATCCCTATTTTACAGATGAGGAAAGTGAGGCAAACAGAGGTAAAGTGAAATGCCCAAGGTCACACAGCCAGAAAGTGTCTGAGGTTGGATTTGAACTCAGGTCTTCCTGTTGAGGTTTGGGGTTTAGGGGTGCTCAAGACCCCAAAATACCAACACACCAGATCCTGCCGAATGATTCAACTCAAGCCTTCTCTCAGCCAAAGTAAAGCAAAATTTAGTTTTTCTTTTACTATTTTATTATTTACCCATAATGGGTAGACTTGAGCCTAAATATTTGTGACACTTATGTTGACAAGCTGGGTAGATTCATTCTCCTCTAGGCTGAACTCTGCACCTTAATGGAGTCAAGATGGATCTTATATACAGAAAGACTGTGGGAGGGATCTAGGGGTGATCTAGAGGAGGGGTCTGGGGAGGGTCTTGAGGAGGAGTCTAAGGAGGATCTGAGGAACTGAGGTCAGACTCCAGGAATGGGATTGAGCGTGGGAAATAGCTGAAGGCTACCTGGAGATGACAGACAATGGAGGGCTAGGCTAGTTTAAGGGTAACACATTTGGGGTATAGATACTTTGATAGGGATCTAGGGTGGGAAGTAGCTGGACAGTGGAGAGCTAGGCTTGTAACAGAGATTTGGGCCCAGCAATAATGAAAGGCTTATGGCCCCAGGCAAATGTCTCATTAAGTGGGAAGATTCAAGGGGGTTCCCAGAGCCTGATCCAGGCCCAGTGTTCTGTGCTCCCTGGTTGTCTCTATGAAGCTAGAAGTCAAAATATTTTTTCCCCAATTACACATAAAGACAATTTTTTAACATTCATTTTATTGTAAAATTTAAGATTCCAAATTTTTCTCCCTCCTCCCTAAGATAGTAAGCAATTTTATATAGGTTGTATATGTGCAATCATGTGAAACATTTCCATATTAGTCATGTTCACAATATGTTTTTTTTATTATGTTAATGTTAGGGTAGCTGGGAGGCATGATGGAGAGAGCCCTGGGCCTGGAGTCAGAAAGACTGAGTTCAAATATCTAAAATATTTCTACCTGTGTGACCCTGGGCAAGTAACTTAATCCTGTTTGCCTCAGTTTCCTCATCTGTAAAATGAACTGGAGAAGGAAATGGCAAACTGATCCAGTACCCTAGCCAAGAAAACCCCAAACAGAATCATAAAGTCAGACAAGACTGAACAACAACATGTGAACATTCCAGAATAGGAAATAATCATATTCATTTCATCTGGAACTAGAACTACACTGTTCTTTCTTTGACTCCTCCCCTCAAGGATAAAAAGGGGCTCCTCCCCATGATCAATATCATAATCCTTTCTAAATGGAAGAAAGAGGACCCATCCCCCCAAACTGAAAAGAGGGCACTTCCCTTGAGTGGGTCACAGGCCTATTGCTTCAGGGGATGGGAAGCTGATCATCTAGAGGGGAGACAAGACTACTTTTGTCCTAAATTAGGTTTCCACCCTTAATCCAGTTTCCTTAAGAAAAGACTTCTGTTCTTGACCCTACCCACCTTTCTAAGAAGACCAGTCTGGAAAGGGCTTTGAGACTAGAGAAATATTTATTTCTTAATATTTCTAGAGGCTGGAGAAGCTGAAAGGAAAGTTTTTCCATATGCTTCTACACATCCTTTATGATTTTTGTTGGTCTTCAGTCGGTTTTTTTCAATTGTGTCTGAATCTCTGTGACCCCATTTTCAGAATTTTCTTGGCAGAGATACTGGAGTACTTGTCATTTCCTCCTCCTGCTCATTTTACAGATGAGGAAACTGAGGCAAACAGGGTTAAGTGGTTTGTCCAGGGCCTACTACAGCTAGTGTCTGAGGCCAGATTTGAAGTCAGAAAGATGAGACTCCCTGTCTCTGTTGAGTTTGGGGAGTCTTAGGGGTGCTAGAGACCCCAAAATACCGACACGCCACATCCTGCTGAATGAATTCAACTCAAGCCTTCTCTCAGCCAAAGAAAAGCAAAGTTTATTAAAGATTTGCCATAATTAGTAGACTCTTAAAGAGCCCAAGTATTTGTGATGCTTGTATCTACAAGCGGGCCAGAACAACCTGACACAGACTGAATCTGTGCTAGATTGAATCTCTGCATCTTCATGGAGGCAAGATGAATCTTGTATGCAGAAAGACTATAGGAGGGATCTGGGAGTGCTCTATAGGAGGGGTCTGGGGAGGGTCTTGAGGAGGAGTCTAAGGAAGATCTGAGGAACTGAGGTCAGACTCCAGGAATGGGATTGAGGGTGGGAAATAGCTGAAGGCTACCTGGAGATGACAGACAATGCGGGGCTAGGCTAGTTTAAGGGTAACAGATGTGGGTATAGATATTTTGATAAGGATCTAGGGTGGGAAGTAGCTGGACGGTGGAGAGCTAGGCTAGTAACAGAGATTTGGGCCCAGCAATAATGAAAGGCTGATGGCCTCAGGCAAAGATTCAAGGGGGTTCCCAGAGCCTGCACCCCATCACCTTCAGGCCCCAAACTCTATCTCCTGTGTCCCTTAGCTGCCCTGAAATTTAGGCTATGTAAAAACAAAAGATAAAAATTAAAAATTTATTTTAAAAAATGCCATCTTCGAGTTGGCTTAGTTACTTACCATAGTTTCTCATTTTTGTTCTTCTATTTTGTTATTGATTTTATTCTTGACTTTAAAAAAGTCAGTGGAATTATTTGCCCACAAACAGCCGATTCGGAAATTATGACGCCAGACTTGTTTCCTGCCTGTTAAATTATAAGCGGTTTCATTTTTTGCTATGTTATTTAGAGCTTGCCATGGTTAGTGCCTCTGACTCTTTTCTTGGATCAAATCAATCAACAAGCATTTATTAAAGGCCTACTGTAACCCAGGCACAGTGTTAGGCCCTAGGGATACAAAAACCAAAAAATGAAACAATTCCTGTTCTCAAGCTTAGAGGAAACCACATGTACATAGAGAAAGATTCATGATACACAGGCATGAGGCTTCTGTGCTGTCCACAAGCCTTTCACCTCTTTCACTTCTTACTCCAGAACAGTATCTTCCAATATTTTCTGTCCATTCTGCTTTTGAATTAAAGTCAGGATTAAAGTACGTGTTGATTAAATGATTTATTTTTCAAAAGTATAAAATATTTGTTGACATGTTTTACCTTACAAACATCTTCAGATTATCCCATCCAACTGTGAAAGCTCTCTTACAACAAAGTAAAACAATTAAGCAAAACTAATAACAGTAACCTCACCTGAAAGTGCATGCAACATTCCACACCAGTAACCAAACCTTCCCTCCACCCCCGTCTTTTTAAAAGTGTTTCTTTATTAAGTGAAGAAAAATTATTTTCTCATTCTACCACCTCTTACCCACTGAAAAAAGCGGGGCTGGGCTGAAGAACAAACATTTAAGTGATTCTCACTTTATTAATATTATAATTCTTATTATATTATAGTATTATATTCCTTAAGTAGCTACTATATTCCAGGGATAGCTAGGTGACACAGTGGATAGAGTTAGGCTGGCCTGGAGTCAGGAAGACTCATTTTCTTTTTTTTTTCTTTTTGGAGGGGGGAAGGTAGGGCAATTGGGTTAAGTGACTTGCCCAAGGTCACACAGCTAGGTGTGTGTGTGTGTGTGTGTGTGTGTGTGTGTGTGTGAATTTTCTGAGGTCAGATTTGAACTCAGGTCCTCCTGACTCCAAGGGCTAGTGTTCTGATTATGCCACCTAGCCGCCCCCAGGAAGACTCATTTTCCTGAGTTCAAATCCAGCCTCAGACATTTACTAACTATTTCACCCTGGGCAAGTCACTTAACCCTGTTTGCCTCAGTTTCCTCATCTGTAAAGCAAGCTGGAGAAGGAAATAGCAAACTACTCCAGTATCTGTGCCAAGAAAACCCAAATGGGGTCACAAAGAATTGGACACGACTGAACAATGACTGAACAGTGATAGGCACTGTCCTAAGCATTTTACAGATATTATCTCTTTTGATCCTGAAAACAGCCCTAGAAGATAGGTGCTATTATTACCCCATTTTACAGGTGAGAAAATTGAGGCAAACAGAAGTTATTTGCCAAAGTTGTCTGAAGCTTGATTTGAACACAAGTGTTCCTGACTCCAGGTCCAGGGCTCTCTCCACTGCACCAGCTAGCTGTAATAAATATGAATAAGTAAACAAATTTCCTCAATGGTTGTATGTGTGCATGTGCACAAAATATACATATATGTCTACACACGAATGTTCATTGTACACATGCATCTATAACCATTGAGGATATTTTTTTTGCTTGACTGTATTTATTATTGTTTTATTATGTTTTGTGTTTTTGCTTTTTGGAAGGCAATTGAGGTTAAGTGACTTGCCCAAGGTCACACGGCTAGTGTGTGTGTGTGTGTGTGTGTGTGTGTGTGTGTGTGTGTGTGTGTGTGTTAAGTGTCTGAGGCCAAATTTGAACTCAGGTCCTCCTGACTCCAGGGCCGGTGCTCTATTCACCGTGCCACAAATAACCATATTTGTTATTGTTGAGCAATGATGAAACATTATCTACAGTCTGACAGAGAGGTGAGGAGATATGGGCTTAAGTATCCTTATATCTCTCACTTCTCAGTCAGGATGTGGGTAACATATTTCATTATAATTTCTTTAGAATCACTGATGGTTGTTGCACTGATCACAAACAACTTTGAAAGATGTTGATTTAATTATGAGGAAAATACCAAGTTCTTTATATGCTTTCTCTGCCTCTTCATCCATTCCAATAGATGTTGGCATGTAAGCTGAAATGATTTTCACAGGAGTCTCTTTCCAAGTATTTATCATGAGCAGCCCAACAGAAGCTAATTAAGCATCCCAGTAACTGATATTTCATGATGCCTTTGAACCCACGATCAAACCAACTTCCCAGCACCCTTAGCTGTCATTTCAGTGAGCTGTCTTTGGTTTTCTGGGTCTGTTTATAAGAGAACTTCTAACTTTTTTGTCATGGACTTCCTTGGCAGTCCAACAAAGGCTATTGATCCCTTCTCAGAAAAATGTTTTTAAATAATTGAAGGAAAGGCTAAATTTCAGTTTCAAGTCAGTAAAAATAGAGATGTAATTTTTTTTCAACCAAATTCATGGGTCCCCTGAAATCCATCCTTGAACCCCAAGGTAAGAACTCATTGATTTAGAGAAAGAGTGTTGAAATTGATACAATTTTTCTTCCTCTAGTAGTGCATCTACTGGTCAGTCACAGAAAAATAATAGGAGTGATAATAATATCTATAATTTATATAACACTTTATAATTTGCAAAGTGCTTTTTGAAAATATTATCTCACTCGGTTCTCACAATAATGCTGAGAGATAGGGGCTGCTATTCCCATTTTACAGATGAGAAAAATTAAGGCAAACAAATGTTAAGTGACTTGCCCAGGCTGACAAAGTTAGTCTTAGGCTGGATATAAAGTCAGATTTTCCTGACTCCCAATATCTCACATTTAGAGCACCAATGATTAGGTAAAGGTTTTTTGTTTGGTCTTTTTTCGGTCGTGTCTATTCTTCACGACCCCAAGCGGCTGGAGCAATTTGTCATTTCCTTCTTCAGCTCATTTTGCAGATGAGAAAACTGAGGAAAACAGGGTTAAGTGACTTGTCCAGGGTCACACATCTAGTAAGAGTTTGAGACTGGATTTGAACTCAGGAAGATGAGTCTTCCTGACTCTAGACCTGGTATTCCAACCAATGCAATACCTGACTAGTAAGTGTTTGCAGACAGTCTAATAACCATGCATTCTCAGCATTCTCTATCCTCATCACTGCAGAAGTGCCCTCACAAGACTAAGGACAGCTTTGTATTTATATGCATTTCATGAGTCTCCATGAATTAATGGCCAAAGAATTGATCATCATATTTCTGGTCTACTGGTAGACAAAGAGATTCTCTCCCTTTGGCTAGCTCGGTATTCAGCAAGCTGCCTGTTGCGGGGACAGGCTCCTTTTCAGGACAGACCTTGCCAGAATTGATTCTCTGCTAGCATGGCCTCCAAGAACTCAAGCATCCTGGGAGGACTTTCATACTGTATCTTAGTTATCTGATTTCTTCACATCCCAACATCCCTTCCTCCTAAAGGCCTCTACTGATTTTCCCAGTTATGGGTGGGCTCTCCATCACTTTTAAAATGAATTTGTGTTACTTTGCATCTCTTTTGAATTTACTTACCTGCAGACTAATAGCTCAGTGAATAGAGTGCCAGGTTTGGAGTCAGGAAGTCCTGAGTTCAAACCCAGCTTCAGACGCTTACCAGCTATGTGACTGTTGCCAAGTCACTTATTCTTGTTTGCCTTAGTTTCCTCATCTATAAAGTGAGCTGGAGAAGGAAAAGGCAAACCATTCCAGTATCTTTGCCAAGAAAACCCCAAATGGGGCCACAAAGAATCTGATGTGACTGAAAACAACTGAACAGCATAGTACAGCTATCTATATTTTCCTAATTATTTCAAATTATCTATAGATACATGTGTGTGTATTCCTCTGGAATAGTGGCTGGTCACTACATTGATCAAGTTCCTAAGTGTTTCAAAGTTGTTTTTCTTTATTATTGATTTATTATTTAAATTTTATTATTTATTTTAAATTTTTTATTTAATATTATTTTTTATTTTATATCAATTTCTTATTAACAAATTTATTATTTAATATTGACAACAATATTGTTATCACCTTCACTCTATGTCAGTTCCCTTCACTCTATGTCGGTTCATATAATTCTTCCCATGTTTCTCTGAAATCATACCTTTCATGTTCTTCAGATTTTTAAGGATTTTAAGAACAGCAATCTTTTCAAAACTTTTGTATCATTCCCAGTAAGAAGGATGTTCTTCACATAGGAGGTATTTAATACATTTTTGTTGAATTAAGCTGGAATTTGAAAATGACCGGTGGGTTTTTAATAAAAGTCAAACTCAGTATGAGCCAACAATATGATAAAACAACCAAAATTCGCAATTCAGTCTTCGTCTGCATTGTATAACAGCCATAGCATTCAAAACTAGGGAATGATGGTTCCATAGTCACACTACATAGAATCATAAGATCATAGATTTAAGAGATCTTATAGGTCATCAGTTGACATTATAGGCTATAAATTGACCTTAGAGATCAATTATTTCAATAAATTCATTTTATAATGATAGCAGCTAGGTGGTGCAGTGGATAGACTGCATGAAATCTGTGCAACCCTAGGCAAATCACTTAACTTCTGCCTGTCTCAGTTTCCTCATCTGTAAAGTAGGGGAAATGGTGGCACTTATCTCCCAGGATTTCTGTGAGTATCAAATGAGATCATATGTAGAAAGTATTCTGTTGACCTTAAAGTAAAAGTTAATCATTTATTAGCCTTATAATCCTAGGCAAGTCCCTTACACTTTTGAGTCTGTTTCATTGTCTATAAAATGAGAATTATTATATCCGTAATAGCTACCTCATAAGGTTGTTATGAAGTTCAAATGAGATAATGTCTACAAATTGTTTTATAATAAGGATAGGAACTGGACCTGTCATTCCAGAGGAGCCTTCCTGACTCTAGGCCTAGCACTCTTATCTACTTTATCACCTAGCTGTCCCTTTCTGCAGGCCTGACCTATTGCATGTGATTAAGAAACGTTTATGAAATGACTGATTTTGATAGAAATGATCTTAAGACAAGTTGTGATCTTGCTATTATTATTTTATATCTAATAATCTGTTATTAATTCTGTTAATGTAGTCTTATATTAATTTGATATAATTTAAATAAATTTTAATATTCTTATGTTAAATCTGATAGCTAATAATCATAATTATTGCCCTTACTTAATACACTAAAGAAACTGCTTTTTGTAGTTGAATAAAAGAATCAGGATATAAGTTCTTTCTCTGTGGGCTCTGATGAAGTAGCTTCTTCATACTCAAGCCTGTTCCCACAGGATTCTAAGTAACTCTGCTAGGTTTCTCTGTTGTGAAGCTTTTCATTCCATAACTCTTGAAGTTAGGTTGACCTGAGTTCAAATCCAGCCTCAGACACTTAGTAGTTTGTGACCCTGGGCAAATTACTTAACCCTGTTTGTCTCAGTTTCCTCATTTGTAAAATGAGCTAGAGAAGGAAATGATAAATCACTCCAGTATCTTTGCCAAGAAAACCCCAAACGGTCACAAAGAGTTGGACACAGCTGAAATGACTGAAACAATAACATCCTGGAAAGAACGAGTATTTGGTATAGTGATATCTTGGAAAAATTTTGTTCTTTTCCTTATGGATCAATGCTATATTGAGGCAATTGTGGGGAACGGTTTCATCTGTGATAATGGTCTGAATCTAGTACAGTCTGTTAATTGAGTTCTCTGGGATATTTTGAGTTCTGTGTGTTTAATAATGGGATTTGTCATCTGTCAGTCCCTGAAAGATAGTGACCTTCTGATGAGTAATTCTAGCCCCCAGGTCATGTCTAGCTTATTAATTACTAGTATTATCATGATTATTTATTATCTTCATTTCACCATTTTCTCTCTTTCAGAGACTTAGGTGGGGCTTGATAGCTGTCTCCAAGTATTTGGAGGGCTGTTACTGAGAAAAAGGATTACACTTGTTCTGTCTGGCCCTCTGGGTCGGAGCTAGTAGCAATAGAGGGTGGGGGTGGGAGTGGGGCATTTTCAGAGAGGCCCATTGTGTCTGGCTATCCGGAGGAGCTTTACAAAAGTCAGAGCTAACCAAAAATGGAATGGGTTGACTGTGGACATACTTAAACCAAAGCTAGATTTATAACCATTGATAAACAAACATTTATTAAGAGCCTACTGTATGCTAGGGTAAGCACAGGGATATAAAGAAGGATAAAAAACAGTCCTTAACCTCAAATAACCCAGAGTCTACTGGGGACAGCAGCATGCAAACAACTATATGCAAAGAAGATAGACACAGGATAAGTTGGAGATCAGCTGAGGGAAGGCACTGAAATTGAGGGGACTGGGAAAGACTTCTTCAGAAGGTGGGATTTTAGCTGGGATGGTAAGGAAGCCAGGGAAGCTGGGAGGTAAAGATGAGGGAAAGAATTACAGCCATGGAGGGAGGAGCATTCACTGGAAACATTTCATCCTACGTAGGAAAATTGGAACACTAATGCATTGTTGGGGGAGTTGTGACTTGATCCTACCATTCTGGAGAGCAATTTGGAAGTATGGCCAAAGGGCAATCAAATTGAATACCCTTTGATCCAGAAATATCACTACTAAATTTGTATTCTCAAAAGATCATTAAAATAGGGAAAGGATGCCCACATGTACAACAATATTTATTGCAGTTCTTTTTGTGGTGGCAAAGAATTGGAAATTGAGAGGATGCCCATGAACTGGGGAATGGCTGAACAAGTTGTGGTATATGAATGCAATGGAATACTTTTGTGCTGTAAGAAATGATGAGCAGACTGATTTCAGAAAAATCTGGAAAGACTTACATGACCTGATGCAAAGTAAAGTGAGCAGAACCAGGAGACAGTAGCATTGTGAGATGATCAGTTATGGTTGACTTAGCTCTTCTCAGCAATGCAATGATCCAAGACAATTCCAAAGGACTCATGGTGGAAAATGTTATCCACATCCAGAGAAAGAACTGATGGGGTCTGAATGCAGATCGAAGCATACTATTTTCACTTTATTTTTGTTCATGGTTTTTTTTTTCCTTTTGCAAACTGTTTCTTCTTTTACAACATGACTAATATGGAAATATGTTTTACATGATTGCACATGTAGAACCTATATCAGACAGCTTGCTGTCTTGGGGAGGGGAGAGGAAAAATTTTGGAGCTCAAAATTTTATTTAAAAAATGAATGTTAAAAATTGTCTTTACATGGAATAGGAAAAAAATAAAATACTATTAAAAAAAGAAAGAAAACATTTGATCCTGGAAATGTTAGGAAGCCCCTGGATTTTATTTGAGTGGTGGGGGGCGGGGTGACATGGTCAGAACTGTGATCTGAGAAGATCAGTTTGATGACTGTGAAGTATGTGTAGAGGGACTTGAGGCAGTGAAACCAGCTAGCAGGCTGTTGCAATTGTCCAGGCATGAGGCTATGGAACCTGGATGGTGGCAGTGCCAGAGAGAAGGGGCTTACCTTAAAGATCCTTCACCTCCTTTTAGTTAGTTTTAGAATTATTCTTGCTTTTTATTCTGAACATAAACCCCAAATGAAATAGCCAGTAGTGCAGTGACAGAGACCCTTGTCTAGGTAGGCATAGCATCAGGAAGACTTGAGTCCAAAATACTTATTATCTGACTCAGATACTTACTATCTGGCCAAGTCATTTAACCTAGGTCTGCCTGAGCTTGCTTATGTTTAAAATAGGGACTCTGATAATAGCACCCGGGGGGTTTCAGGATCAAATGAGTGAATATTTGTAAAGCAAAAAATTGTTTCTGTCCTTTTCTCTTCATTCAAAAAAAAAAGATGCCTCAAATTACCTTCTTTTCACTTGGCTACCCAATCCCTGTCTGTGCTTGCCTCTTACCACTCCACCCATACTGGAAACAAGAAAAACAAAGCCTTTGCAACAAATGTGAGTAATCTACTGTAACAAATTCCTGCGGTGGCTGGTGACCTCTTCATTTGAGGAAACTGAGGCAGCAAAGATGACACAGCAAGTCAGTGTCAAGGGATATTAAGGAGATTGCCATTTGGATACAAGTTGGATCCTTTGAGGTCTCGGAGTTTCAGGGATTTTATAATTCCTTGCTCCTTTTTGGTTAAGTCCCCTTCCCCATTTGGGGCCTCAGTTTCCCCCCTCTGTAAAATCCTTCAGAGAGATGAGCCTATCCCCAGGAAACAGCTCCCTAGGACCTGGGTACAAAGGAATATGTGCAGGATATACGGGAGGAAACACTTTCCACGGGGTGGGGACTGGGGGACGCTTAGAGGGGTAAGGGGCTGGAGTGGGGAGTGGGCAGGTTGTAGTGATGGCCGGTGGCCGGCAGGAGGCGGCGTCGCACCGCTCCCCGGCCCCGGCCCAGCCCCAGCCCCAGCCCAGCCCAGCCCAGCCCACCGCAGCTCAGCCCTCCCCCGCGCGCGCTCGCTAGCTCCCTCGTTCCGTGCCTCCGCCCGCCCCGGACAATAACACCGCTCCTTCTCCTCCCCTCCCTCCCCTTCTCTCCGGGCTGCGATGCCTCGGAGCCTCCGCCTGCCCCCGCCCCCGCGCCCCGCAGCCCGGACCAGCCCCGCGCCCCTGCGCTAGCCGGCGGGGAGTGAGGGCGCAGCGGGCGCGGGGGCACCTCGGCGCTAGATCTCGGCTCTGGCTCCTCCCCGCCGCTCTCCACCTGGGCCCGGCCGCCGCCCCCGCCCCGGGGGCCCAGCCCTCAGCCCCCGAGGCTGCTCCCCCCTCGCCCCACCCTCCCCCAGCCCCTCCCTGGCCACCGCCGCCTCCTCTTCTCCCTCCTTCTCCTCCTCCTCCTCCTCCTGCCAGCCTCAGACACCCGGACTGCGGGAACCATGGAGTGAGTAGCCGGGGTCTGGGGGTGTTGGGGATCTGGGCTTTGGGGGTGCAGGGCCTGGGGGGTGGGGTGCTGATGGTCTGAGGATCCAGTAGCCAGAGGTCTGGAACCAGGAGACCTCCGCTTCAGGGCAGAGGGTCCAGGAACCAGGGGTCGCTCTGCAGACTGAAGGTTTGGAAACCTGGAGCCTGAGACTCCGGGATGGGGGCCCCTCACTCTCCCTCAGTGGTGAAAGGGCCTGTGTCTGCTTCTTGGGGCTGAGGCTGTCAGTGGCTAGCCCCACCCCTTGTCGGCTGCCCCCATTGCACCCCTGAGAGTGGGGGGATGAGGGGCTTCCAGAGCTTGGGCTGGAAGGCTCCCCGCAGGTGGTGGTGGGCCTGGCCTCCTGCTTACAGCCCTTCTCCCGCCTAAGCTCCTGGAAGATGCTGCTGAAAGGTGGGAAGCGCGATAGAGGGGCTAGACTCTACTCTGGGCCACATCCTCCTTAATACTCAAGGGCAGGGCCTGTGGCGCCCTCCCCCCCCCACTTCCCCTTGCTCCCCCACCAGGCACAGGTGTTCTGAAAGGCAGAGAGACTAGACAGGCTGGGCCTTAGTGGCTCTTGGGGAAGGGGAGGCTTGGAGCTTCTGCAGGCTTAGGCCTTTCAAGCCAAGTCTCCCCCCATTCTCAGCCCCATCCAGCCTCCATCCTCACATCCATTCCCATCTCCATCCTCACCCTTCCCCATTAAGCTATGGTCTTACTCCTCCCCATCATTCTTCGTAGAGTCTGGAGCTAGCTCCCTTCCTGAAGGCTCTGACCATAAAGTCCGGAGCTCCTCTCCCCTTTTCCTGCTCCCCAAAGTGCCATAGGCTACCACACCTCCCCTCTCCCCTTCTGGCAACACACCATGACCCCTCCCCCAGCCCAGATTCCTCTCCGGAGTAAATGCTTGTTAATTCATGGGCAGCCTCTTCCCCATCCATCCTCTTAGAGTGACGGCCACCTCCTCATCACTGCTAAAAGAACCATTGGCTACCTCCCTCCCTCACGCTTTCACTTAGAGCCTTCCCACTCTTCCCCTACCCCATTCTGTCAGTCAATGATATTAAGCACCTACTATGTGTCAGGAACAGTGCTAAACCCTAGGGATTCAAAGAAAGGCAAAAACATGGGCTCTTCCTTTAAGGAGCTCAGGTCCTAATGGGGGAAGATGGCATGAATATAACTTAGTCCCTACAAGATCAATCCACAATAGAAGGCTGTGGGGTGTCAGGTTATCTCGGGAAGGCACTGGGAGTGGGAGTGAGTGCATGACTGGGAAAAGTCTCTTGTAAGAGATTTGAGTTGAGGCTTATAGATTTCAGAGCTTGAAGAGACCATCAAGAGGCTGCCTAGTGCAATTTTCATGTTTTAGGAGAAAGAAATTGAGGCCAAGACAGGTGCTAGCTCCCCTCCTGCCCCCAATGGGTCCGTTTTTTTTCCTTGTCTCCCTCCCAATAGTTTTTCTACTTTGAGAACAACAGGCTAACCCCTTTCCAATTTGGGTGGTGGCCCTGCTCCCTAGGAAGCCCCTTAAGAAAGACTTGCTCTTGAGCTGGGGCATACTCCCTGGCCCAGTGCATTTCTCTAGGAACTTTTTGCCTGCAGTGTATTGGTGCCTTGAACTCCCAGGTTTTAGAAAGGCAGTTAGGGATCTCTGGCTAAACCATAGTCCCATCCCAGTAAGCCTAAATTTCCGAGAGGTGCTGTAACTTGGGGAGTCCAGAAATGTAGGTTCTGCCTTGCCCTGCCCCTGAATTTCAGAGTGATCCTTTTTCAGTCAGGGCCTCAGTTTCCCTCTTTGTAAAATGAGCTGCTATAATCTCTTGAGTTCCTTTCCAGATCTGAGTTGGTGATTCTAGGAACCTTCTCTAGTCCTCTCACCCCATGACTGAGGAGGCCCCACCCTTGGCTTGGCCTGAAACTTGGCCCCTTTTGCTTTAGAAACTCCTGACAAGCAGACAAAGCCCTATCCCAGAGGGAACCCAGCCCTGAGCCTTGGGGCCCTGGAGGGAGAGAGCAACCCAACCCAGTCTCATCTTTTCCTCCCTTGTTTACCTCAGGGCTTGCTGCAAAAGTCAGCCAGAGGTCTCAATGTATGGCTGAACTGAGACCTACTAAGCATTTGGTATAGAACTCCGACCTTAGCCCTGTCCGCAGAAGCTGAGCCCTTTGCTGGGATGCAAATTTAGTTATGTTTATATTTACAAAGTGTCTATATTTCCATTCTAACTGATGCGACATAGATTCAGCCCCAGCTCTATCTTCGGGGAGCTTATAGTCCAATAAGGAGGATTCCAAATGCACACGAGTTAAATTGTAGTAGGGACAAGAGACCCAGATAAAGAACTCCAGGGAAATTTGAAGAGGAGATAATGCTTTCAGGTGGAGGGTAGAGTGGCATCAGAGAAGGCTCCAAGGAGGAGGTGGCAGGTGGCATCTGAACTAGGCATTGGAGGAAGAGCAAGATTTCAACAGGTGAAAAAGGAGGAGGGAAGACATTCCATTCCAAGCAAGAGGGCTGGTCTTTCTGACTGAACAGAGACTTGAGGGTAGAATGAAATCTGGGAGGCATCCGGTTTGGCCTGAACTTAGCGTGTGAATGAAAGCCAAATTAAAAAAAAAAAAAAGGCCAGACAGGTAGATTGGATCCAGAGTTTGAAAGGTAATCACAGTTCATCTGAGCAGTTTGGATTTTGTTCTGGAGGTACTAGGGAGCTCTTGAAAGTTTTGGACTAAGATACTGACATGTTTTAGGAAAAGTATTTGGTATGGGGTGAAGGATAGCTTTCAAGAAGAGAGGGAGCAGCAGAGATCTTTTAAAGCCCAATTCCTGTACATACAAAGCTCACTATCCAGAGATGATGAGTCCATTTCCCAAGGAGGGATACTACTGGCCCTGAAATGCAGGGAACATGGGGTAGTATTCCTGGAAGGCTTCCTGTCATGCACGATATTTGAGCTGGGTGTGGAAACAAAGTTAGAGATTTCAGTCAGCAGAGGTGGGATGAATATTGGGCATCTCTCATAGGAGATAGCTCAGAAATGGGGTCAGTTGGAGAGATGGGCTTTCATTCAGTCATTAAAACACACAACTCTGAGCAGGTCCCATGACCACAGAAGATAAGGGGATCATGGGATCCTAGAGCCTGAATGAGAAGGAACCCCAGGACTGGAAGCTAGCTTTGTGGGGCCAGGGGCACTATCAAGAGTTATTATTATTGTATTATGTATTATTAGTATATGTATTATATATTATTAATCACTATCATATCCTAATCCTATGGAAAGAGTTTTGTAAACTTTAAAGTAAATATGTGGAAATATATTCATACACATATTAATATGAAAGCCAGTATGGCAGAGTGGAACTTGAGTTTGTCTCTGGGTCAAGAAGATGGGGGATTGGGGTGGCTAGGTGATGCAGTGAATAGAGCACTGGCCCTGGAGTCAGGGGGACCTGAGTTCAAATCATGCCTCAGATACTTACTGCTAGCCATGTGACCTTGGGCAAGTCACTTAACCCCAATTGCCCTGCCTTTCCCCCTCCAAAAAATAAAAATAAAAAAGAAGATGGGGATTCAAGTCCTGCCCCTGCTGTACACTGACTGGTTGTATGTCCCAGGGTGAGTCACTGAACCTCTCAGTACTCTAGACTACTCTTACTAGGTGCTAAACCTATATTGGCAGTGGGAGTTTTCTCTTCTGGGAGTTCCCTATGCCAGTGCAATCCCAGAGCTAGTTCCTATCCCTCTGTTCCTAAAACTCTACATAAAGACTTAATCAATGGATGCTTTATGCATCAGTTGACAAGCATTTATTGGGCGCTTGCAATGTACCAGGAACTGTTAAGGCACTAGGCATGTAGAAATAAAAGTGAACAGTTCCTGCCCTCAAGGGGTTTATATTCTAAAGAGTGAAAAAATCCTAGACATATATGTATGAGGTAACCAGGACTGGGGGGACCAGATGATGTATCTTGGATTGGGAATCAGGAAATTTAGGTTTAAAATCTGTCTCTGACCTGTTTTGTAACCCAGGCCACCTGACCTTTTAGGGTCTCAAGTTTTCTTACCTGTATAACAGGAACGTTTAGTCTTTAAGTACAGATTGCTCCCTGTCATCCCCACTATGTGTGGGATGGTCTTCTCAACTCCAATCCGTTTTTTTTTTTCTTTGTATCATCAGTACTTAGCTTAATGCTTGGCACATAATAGACCCTAAATAAATGCTTGTTGACTTGCTTGGCCTCTTGGAACTCCTAGCTCCCTTCAAGGTTCATCTTCTGCCACTTCCTACAAGAAACCTTTCCTACACCCTGCAATTTATTAAGGCCTCTGCTCTACACTCCACTGCTGTGAATTCATTTTTTTCCTATCTGCCTATAAGTACTTGTCTGTGACTCTCCATCCTCCAAAAAAGATGTCAGTGCCTTGAGGGCTAGTAGGATTTTTTTCTTGTCTTTGTATCAGCTCCTAGCACAGTGCCTGGCAAACTATGGTTGCTTAAATATGCTTTTGATTAATAGAATGGAAGAGAGAAGAGTTGGGGAGTGATTGGCTATCTTCCCTTATCTGAAGTGAAAGGAATAATACAGCTTTTTTGAATATAATCTTGCCTGTGGTGTTGTAGGAGGCGTGTGTGTCTGTTTGTGCATTATTAAGAATAATGTAGGAAGAGGTTACCCGGGGACAAGATTTCAGTTTGAAAGAAGGAAGAGTTCTACACACTTATCTTGCAGTGTTGTATATTAAGAGTTATCTGTGTTGTCTTATCCCTACTAGACAGAGCTTCTGGAGGTCAGGGACTATTTCTCTGTAATCTCACCCTGAGCCTTAACATTTATTGAACTGCATAGAATCAAGGCAAATGAAAGTGAAAAGAGACCTTAGAAATCATCTAACTGTCCAACCAAACCCAGGGTGACCTCTAGGCTCCAGGACGCCCTCTGAAGCCTGGCACCTTTCTGGTTTTTGTCTTCGTATGCCCAGTAAGAATAACTAGTGTTTAAATACCTTTGTAGAGCACATTATATACCTTATCACCTTTGATTTTCACAACAATCGTGGGGACTGAGGTGCTATCCATTTTACAGATAAGGAAACTGAGGCAAACAGGTTTAAGTGACTTGCTCAGGGTCACACAGCTAGTAAGTGTCTGAGGCTGGATTTGAACTCAGGAAGATGAGTTTTCTGACCCCACGCCTGGCACTTTATCCATTGTGCCACAAGCTGCCCCTCAGAGCATAGTATCTGTAGTAGATGCTTAATACGTATTTTTTTGAATAGATAAGAGACAGAGGAAGATAAGTAGCCTCAGACGGCCACCACAGGCAGGCAGGCACGTGGGCTACAGAGGAGTTAGTTGCCTTGAATCTAAGGGAGCTCCTTGTCACAGAAGCTGGTGACCTCCTGTCAGGGAGCCTGCTCTAATCAGTCCAAGTTACTCTTCAAATGATCAACATTTGTTAATTAATTAGGTGCCTTCTTGGAGAGAGAATGTATCCATATAATAAAGGACGGATTATACAAAGTAAAAATACAAGGTAATTTGGGAGGAACGGAAAAGGTTCCAGCATCTGAGAGCATCTGGGGCCAGGCTTCCTGCAGACTGAGGTGTTTGAACCAAGTTTTGAAAGAAAGCTCGGGGTTCTAAGGGTCCTGAGAGAGGAGAGAGTGCATATTGCAGGCATGAGGGAGAGCTCGAGCTTAGAGACAGGAGTTGGAGCTCTCCTTCCTTTACAGAAATAGCAAAAAGGCTGGTTAATGTGTAAGGTCAGCTGGAACCAGGGCGCAGTGGGCTTTGAACTCCAGACAGGGGATTTTGCATTTCATCACACTAGTAGTAGAGAGCTACCAGTCAGGTGGTGACAGGGTCAGAACTCTGTTTTGGGAGCATTGCTTTGGGGACCGTAGCTGGAGGATTAGAGGCTGGAGGCCACAGCCATAGGCCAGTTATGAGGTCCTGAGCCACTGAGGACAGAGAAGGGGACATAATAAGTTTGTGACACTGGCCTGCAGGGGACTACAACTTTCTGCCCCTTAAGTACCTTTTGTGTGCCAGGCACTGGGCATACAGAGCCAAAAGTAAAACAGTTCTTGTCTTCAAGCTTACTGGAGCCTTAGGGGCAACATGGTGGGGTGTATGCCTTGATGGGAGGAGATCTTGGGTGTACATTTCATCTCCTACACTTACTAGATGGGCTAGGACTCAGGTAGAACTGAGTTTAAATCCAGCCTCAGGTACTTACTAGACTCTGAGCAACTCACTTAAAACCTTTATTTGTCTCAATTTTTTCATCTGTAAAATGGGGATAGCAGACACTTAACACAAAAACTAGCTGTGTGATCTTGGGCAAGTCATTTAACCCCAACTGCTCTCCAAAAAGCAAAAAAAAAAAAATGGGGATAATGTTAGCACCTACCTCCCAGGGTTGTTGTGAAAATCAAAGGAGATAACTGTGTTTAGCACAGTGCCTGGCCCATAGTAAGGGCTATATAAATATTAGTTAGGTATTATTATTAGTTATGACCCTGGGCCAGTCACTACCCTTCCCTGGGCCCCAGAGGTTCCTCATCTGTCAGATAAGGGGCTGGACAAGATGACCTCTAAGGCTCCTTCCTGTTCTAGCCCTTGGACCAAGTCCTACCGAATTTCTCTCTGATCTTTCCATGATTTCATGTCGTTCAATTAGTATTAAGATTCCTAAGGACTCTTCTCTCTACCAACCCTCCTGGTTATCATGGGGCTATTAGATAGAGAGGTGGCACAGATAGTTATGGTACACAACATTACATAATAAATGTATCACTGAGGTTCACAATGTGCTGTGAGGTCCTAGGAGAAAGTTATTAAAGGTCTTAGGAGAAGGTTATTTCCTAATCATGGAAGGCTTCTTGGTGGAGGTGGCAATAACCCTAGATTTTAAAGGCCAGGTAGGAATCAGAGTGGGGAAAAGGCATTCCAAACACAGAAGAGAGTTTGAATAAAGGCAGTGGACTGGGGGGGGCTGAGAGGGCCCTCCTGTTTTCCCCCTATGAAAAGAGTGGTGGCGAGAAGTCTGAGATAAGGCTGGAAATAAATCTTCAGTCATTTCAGTTGTGTCTGACTCTTCATGACCCAAAGATATCAGAGTCATTTGCCATTTCCTTCCCCAGTTCATTTCATAGATGAAGAAACTGAGGCAATCAGGGTGAAGTGACTTGCCCAGGGTCACACAGCTAGTAAGTGTCTGAGGCCAGATTTGAACTCCTGATGAGTTTTCAGACTTAAGTATCTATGCTCTTATGTACTATGACACCACCTGCCTATGAAAATAAATATAGGGGGATAAATTTGTTTTTGTCAATTTTTAAAATTCTATACTTGAATACAGATGAGAAAAGAAAAAAAATTGCCATGCAGCAGACCACAAGAGAGGATTCAGTATAGAATAATACATTTCCATTTCAAGAAAACCCCTATAATAATTATTACTCATTGTTTTCAAAGCTGCCCAGCTTTTCATTAATTCCCTGTTTTGGTTATCCTGTTTTCCGCTGTACATTTTCTACTTTTTTTTTCCCTCCTTCCCCTCCTAGGGCACTACACACACACACACACACACACACATATATATATATATATTTTTTTTTTTTAATCAAAGTTATCCTTAAAGCAATACTGTTTTGTTACTGTCCACAGTGTTCTCTTGGTTCTGCGCATTTCACTCTTCATTATTTCTTGTGGCGGTCTCTCCGTATTTTTCTAAGATCATTGAGCCCATCATTTCTTATAGCAGAGTAATACTCCACCCTAAGCATATACCAAAATTTATTGAGCCATTCCCCAATTGACAGGCACCCCTGCAGCTTCCAGTTCTTTGCTGGAAAATTGCTATAAAATAGTTTAGACCAGGTAGGTTATTTTTCATTTTCCCTAATCACTGTGGGAAACAGACCTAGTAGTGGTATTATTGCGGGGTATTAATCCTATCAGCTGACATTGAGATAGTGTTGAGGTTTGCAGAGTACTTCACACATTGTCTCTTTGGAGTCTTAGAGCAATTGGTCTAGAACCAAGTCATATAGTCTACCAACTGTCTTATTTTACAGATGAAGAAACTGAAGTCCAGGAAAGTAAGCTGACATGTCTAAGGTCACATAGGTCATAAGCACTAGTGTACTTTTCCCCCTGGACCAAAGTGCATTTACAGATAAAATGGGGCACAAAGAATTCCAGTGGTCTCCTAGCTGATGGTTGGTTATAGAAGACCTCGAATGGTAGGCAGTGGAGTTTAAATTGGCCTCCCAAGCAACTGGGAGCCCTCAAAGATTCTGGAGGCGAAAGACTGGGTTCTTGGGTGATTCCTGTGCAAGTGACTTAGACAAGTTTGCAGTTAGTAAGCATCCTAAGGTGGGATATGAACCCAGATCCTCTGACTTTCAGAAGCAGCCCTGTTTTCACTGTACCAAGCACTGAGACCTTGGACAAAGCTGTTCCCCTCTGGGTTTGTGATTTCCTCATCTGTAATTATCCAGTTGGGGCAGCTAGGTGGTGCCAAAGGGCATAGAGCGCCAGGTCAGGAGTCAGGAAGAGACCTCTTCATGGGTTCCAGTGTGGTCTCAGACACTTATTAGCTGTGAGACCCTGGACAAGTCACTTAATGCTGTCTGCCTCAGTTTCCTCATTTGTAAAATGAGCTGGAGAAGGAAATATCAAACCACTCCCCCACAAGGGGTCAGGAAGAGTTGGAAAAGTCTGAAAACAGCTGAACAACAACAATTACCCAATTACAGGCTTTTGGCTGGGAGGCTTGGTGGAATGAAGGGTAGGGATTATTCCAGCTTCCCTGTTGATGAACTTGTGTGAATCCCTGCCCTTTTCTAGGCCTTAAAAAGTTTCCTCAAGGCTTATTTCCTCCAGGAAGACTTCCTAGAGTTTATCCAGAGCTCCTGGTTAAGGGGCAGGAATGGACCTCAGTTCACCCTCTGGTTCTTGGGTCTTGGCAGAAGGAGAAGCAGGATAAATTAGATAAATCAGAATGAATGAATGAAATAAAGACCCTACCCCACAGGCTGGAGACCTCCTCAGCCCCAAGTCAACCACATTCCCCCCTGAACCTGTATTTAAATTCTGGCTCCACTGTTTAGGTATTGGGCAAATCATCTTCCCCTTTTTAGGCCCCAGTTTTCCCTTCTGTAAAATGAGAGGGTTTATCAGCCCAGATTCCTCAACCTTTTTTGTGTCCTGGGTCCCTTTGGACTTCTCAGAATCATGTTTTTAAATGCTTAAATTTTAAATAAATTTTAAATCCATAAATATAATACAAAAAATACATAAAGTTCCAAAAGGAACTAGTAAAATTGAAATATAATATCAAAGTATTTTAAAGCAGTCTCCAGAGTCTGGGCAAAGACTCTCTGGGCTGAGAGCTCCCTGAGGGTCCCAGACCTTCCAGAGCAGGTTAGTTCCCAACTCTTGGAATCAGGTACTACCAAGGGAAAATCTTCTTGGGGGAGGTTCTCTGTGATAGTGTAAATGGGGTGGGTCAGTGCAGGGCTTTGGGCACTGGGACTCTTGGGTTTCCCTGCCAAGAAAGAGAATTGAGCAGCCAGTCTTCTGCCCTCTGGTTAGAGCTTGGGCTCCTCAGCCTGGTGAACTCCCCTGTAGCAGACATTCCCCACCCTCCTCTCCCGGCCTCCTTAGTCAGGTCTGTCCCAGGTTGAGGCAGCTGTTTTCTCTCAATAATTAACATAGGAATGCGTCCAGATTTCTCCCCTCAGTGCTGAGAGTCCTTTCTCCCCCTCTGCAGAGCCAGCTTCCCTGAATGAGGGGCTGGCTCAGGGTAGGGTAGCCTTGCTCCCTCCTGGGCTTGGGGCTGGTCTGAGCCAGACTCAGTCTGGCCAAAATAGCCCCTTCCAGTCCCCACCCACCCAGCTGAGTGACCTTGGGCACATTACACAACCTTTCTGGGCTGTTGTCAATTTGGAATCCCTCTGCTCTGACCCACCCTCCATTCCAGGCACTTTCACTGAGTAAAAATAATAGGATCTGAGAGATTTAAGAGCCCAAGGGACCTTCAGAGTCAACAAAGGTAGTTTATTATCACCTACTATGTGCTTTGCCACCTACTGTGTGCTAAATGTTGGGGATATAATAAGGCAAAAACTGTTCCCAGTCTAAGGTAGGAAGATCACCTACAAACAGGGTCCTTGGAGATGATCAGCCCCAAACCCCTCCTTTTGCCTTCTGGGAAATTCTTCACTAAAGATTAAGCTGGGGGCAGCTAGGTGGCCCTGGAGTCTGGAGGACCTGAGTTCAAATCCGATCACAGACACTTGACACTTAACTAGCTGTGTGAACTTGGGCTAGTCACTTAACCCCAATTGCCTTGCCTCCCCTCTCCAAAAAAAGAAAAAAGACTAAGCTAGGTCTTCTGCTGGTGGGCTGGGCTGGAGCTCTTCATTCATTCATTCAATAAACATTTATCAGGCCCTGCCCTCTGGCTAGGACCACAGGGAGCTGCCCAGGGCGCCCATCCCTGCCCTTTGGGACCCCCTTCCTGCTAAGCTCTGGGGAGACTTCTTGGAGGAAGGTGACCTTTGAAGAAACAGGCTCAGCTTATAGCAGGGTCTTGCCCCCAAGTTCACCAGCCTTTGAGCCCAGTCCAGGGAGCTGGGCAGGAATGGCCTGAGTGGGGAGTGTAGCCTGCTGGGAGAAAAGGTTGAACTTCTCCAGCTCCTTGGCTTTCTCTTTGGTGGGGGTGGGGTGGGGGGGAGGAGGAGGAGATGTGGGCGGGGCGGGGGGAGCAGCTGTGGGGTGGGTCTTGAGGCTAACCCATCCCCCCACCTTCTCCGTGGGCTGCTCCCTCTCCCCCGCGCCTGGGTAATCGCCGTTGTCATGGCAATGGTGGTGTTGCCAGGGCACCCGCCTCCCAGAGGGGGCCCCCGGATAAATCACTGATCAGCAGCTTCCCTGGGGATGGGCAGGGAGGAGAGCTGGGGGGCCTGGCAGGCTCTGAGGCTGGGGCTTGGACTATTGGGAGCTGACCTAATCAGGATGGACTCTCTATGCCTGGCCAACTCTGGAGTTGTGGTCTAGACCCTGGGGGCCCGGCCATACAGGAAGGAGCCCTTTACCTCAGGACCTTTCCCTGGCCTGTGGGCCCCACCTGCTATGAAGGCCTTCCTGGCTCCAGTTTTGAGCTCAGCCTCAGGTTTTCTTAGCTTCTCACTGATCCTTTCATTCTTTCTTCTACTTGACCCGTCACTGAGCAGCTAACCAGAGAAACAGCTCGTCCCTCCAAAGGAGTGGTTACTTGAAAGTCTGGTGAAGCCTGACCTACTGGGGCAGTAGCTTCTCCAATCAGGGCAGCTCTTCCCTTAAACAGCATTCTCCCCAGGCCTTATTACCTACACTGCTCAGAACTGTAGAGCTGTGGGACCCATAGAGTACAGGTCAGAGCTGGATGGACACAGAATATCAGAGCTGGGAGGGTCCTTAGAACCCAGGATGTTGGAGCTGGGAGGTCCCTTAGAACAGAGGAGGTCAGAGCTGGGAGGGCACTTAGGACACAAAATATCCGAGCTGGGAGGTATCTTAGAATAGAGGGTGTGACAGCTGGGTGGGCCCTCAGAAAATAGAACTTCAGATCCCTTAGAACTCCTAGATGTCAGAGCTCAGGAGCCTTTAGAACATGTAATGCCAGAGGCCTTAGACAGCACACACCATCTAGTCTAACAAGATCCAGAAGAAGATTGACTCACCCAAGGTTAGACATTAAGTCCAGGGCAGAATCGAGACCGGAATCCATGCTCCCTGGGTCCCAAGCTCAGTCTCAGCCACTGAGGCTCAGGGAGGGGTATGAGAATGTCTTGCTTGGGCTTGGTGGATGTAGAGCTCATTTCCTTGCTGGTGACTCAGTGAGTGACTCTGGTGGCCAGTTGGTATCCCAGCATTGACTGAAGGGAATTTGAGATTTAAGGTAGCATGGTGTTGCTAACTGGAGAGTACCATTGGGTCAAGATACCAAGTGTCTAGCCAGCTTTGGACTGTTGAAGCAGCTAGGTGGGACAATGGATAGAGTGCTGAGCCTGGTCAGGAGGACCTGAGTTCAAATCCAGACTCAGACACTAGCTGTGTGACCCTGGGTGAGTCACTTGACTTCTGTTGGTCTCAGTTTTCTCAACTGTAAGATGGAAATAATGACAGCACCTCCCTCCCAGGGTTTTTGTAAGGATCAAATGAAATAATAGAAGGTGATTAGCACAGTGCCCATAATAAACGCTGTATAAATGCTTATTCCCTTCTCCCTTCACTGACAGAACATCTCCTTACTTCCTTGGGGCTCCTCACAGAGGACCTAGACCCTAGGTAGATAATTGCTGATACTCAAGAGTATCTTCCTAATTTCAGGATTTCTGCTTCTGGGTCTGTTTTCCTTTCTATGTAATGGGTGGAGAATTTGGAGGACCCTTGAATGGGCCGGCCAAGCGTTAGCCTCTAATCATGTCTCTCTTGGCCTTGTTGGGGGCTCGTGGGGAGACATAGCTATATTCACTC
Source organism: Gymnobelideus leadbeateri (assembly GCA_011680675.1). Classification (NCBI taxonomy): domain Eukaryota; kingdom Metazoa; phylum Chordata; class Mammalia; order Diprotodontia; family Petauridae; genus Gymnobelideus; species Gymnobelideus leadbeateri. The sequence goes on along the minus strand of WOXC01012492.1, from coordinate 1,022,570 downwards.
AGTTCAACCAGGACAGGTTTCTGGTGTTTAAATAGGAATTTTTATTTGGAAATTGAAAACCATTAAAACACAGGAGTCCCTAAGAGGACAGGGTTTATCAATTTCTGACAGATAAACAAGTCGTTAGGAGATCTGAGGTCCATAGTACTTGGGAATCATAGGTTTAGGGCTGAAAGGGATTGTAGGTGGTCATCTGAGCTCCTCAAGGGTCCTGGCTTTGCTTTGAATTTTGATGCATGACTTTGGGCAAACTTTCCCCCTTGTTTTCCAGTCTTTAAAACAAGGGGGTAGCATTATTTGGTTTTTAAGGTCTTTCTGAGTCTCAGTTCCCTCATCTTTCAAATGGGAATGATAGTCCCCACCCCACAGGATTGGTTGGGGACTGACTTTTGCCAACTGGAAGGCTTTGCCAGAAATAGGAAAGCTTGGGTCTTTAGGCTTCTAGCCTGGGCTTTTCCAGATTTAGGGGTCTCACTGGAGCTGAAAAAAGGGCAGATCACAGGATCCAGGGCATCGGGTCCAAACAACTCATTTTCCAGTGGAGGAAACTGAGACCTAGAGAGAAGAGACTTGTCCAAGGTCATAATAACCCATCCCTTTTGGAGCAAAGCTAGTGACTGTAAATGAGGAGGTTGGGTCAGATAACACTAAGTTTTCTTCCAGCTCTGAGTAGATGATCCCATGAAACCTAGGCCTTCTGACACCCAGGTTTTGACCCCATGCCCTCTGACCCTAAATACAGCATTTTTTTTTAATTAAAACACGCTGAACCTAGAGTTCTCTTGTTCTAACCAAAGAACTACTCCAATGCTTGGGTTCCTCCCCTCTATCTCGCACCTGAACCTGGAGAGGTACAAATTTAGGGACAGAGCTCTTCTTTGGAAGAGAAGCAATTGATCACCTCAGACCCGGCTGTAATTTCAGCTCCAAGGGCACCGGGGCAGGGAGAGGTGGGAGAGGGTGGTGATCATTTTGCTGTGGGATTGGGGGGAGTGGGGGAGGCAGGAATCAAGTGCTAGGGTAGTCCTAGTCTCTGTGCTGAGCTGGGCCTTAGGATGGTCTGTCTGCCCAGGATGGTCAGGGACTAGACACAACAGGGGGAGGATTAGGGTCCCTGGCTCCTAACCAGAATCTCCCATCCCAACCACTCAGCATTTCCCCTGCTCATCAGAAAGGCGCTCCTGGGTGTGTTGCTGTACTAAGCAGTCCTGGGCTTATTGGGGATTTATGTCTGAGGATCTCAAAGCACTTTGCAGATGGAGGAATACTCCAACAGGAATGACTTGGTTCTATTTTATTATGTCAATGGCTTAACAAGCTGATGCTCCCTGTTCCTGTGTAGGGGCAAGAGAAGGGAGTGGGGTGGAGGTAAAGACTGGAAACTCCTGCCAAAGCAATCTGGGAGAGCTTCCTGGAAGAGGTAGCATTTGAAGGAGAGGGAGGGGAAGAATGTTGATGGAGCTGCCTTGACCTTGTTCTGCTGGGCTTAAGGGAAGAGAGAGGACCCCTGCCCTTAGGGAACCTCCTCTTTGGAAAAGGGGGAAAGGGCCACAGTCATGTCTTCAAGAGGTCTACTCAAGCCTATCTATGACTTCATGCTACTTTTTTTTTTTTTTAAACAGAGTCTCTGTAGATACCACTTTCCAGCAGGAAAGGCTTCAGGCCATTGCGGTGAGTACCCTGACATCATCCCCCCTCATCTAATAAGGCCTTTAGTAAAGCCAGATTAAGCTGACTGGAGGGTGTGGGGTCCTTCCTGTCCCACTGTGTGAAACAGAAAAAAAAAATTCATGTACTTGTGTGACTAGTCATGCCATTTAATGTCTCTGGGCCTCAGTTTCCCAATCTGTAAAATGGGAGAGGGGGGTGGAATAGATGGCCTCAGGTCCTTCTCCATTTATGATCCTGTAATCCTTGGACCTCCCTGGACCTCAGTTTTCTCATCTGTAAAAAGCTGGATCTCCTTGAGGTCAAGCCCCAGGACTGGTAATGAGTTTCTCTCCACATTTAGCTTCTATGCTGATTCTCATCATGTTATCCAGTCTGGGCCAACCTGCCAGAGCTCAGGCTCTGCTGGCAGAGACTTCAGGAGTCCAGGGTCACCTCTGTACCATAGTGATGCAGCAGCAGAGAGCTTCCCTGTGCCAATAATGAAGATAGTTCAATATCTGTTATTAGAATATCTGTGATTAAAGTTAATTAATAATAATGAATATTGTACTTGGGTTCCTCTTAGCATCTTACAAAATGTTTCCATCCATGACCCCATTTATTCCTGATGACAGCAAGAGTAGGTAGCGTGGCATAGACCAGGTGTGGGGAGCCTGTGCTTTCAAGGCCTCATATGTGGCCCCCTAGGTCTTCAAGTGCATCACTTCAAAGGGCTGTACTTGAGGACCTAGAGGGCTACATGTGGCCACTCCTGGTGTAGTCAATACATGCTAGCTTTGGGATCAGAACCTGTCTGTTACATATACAGGCTGTGTGACCCTGAGTCAGTCCCTTGACCTGTGTTCTTGGCAGCTCCCAAAACTATCAACTGTGGAGAATGTGCCAACCTGTATTCTTCCCTTGGAAATTCCCTACATGGATGAAATCACTGGTAGGGTTTAAAAAATCACCTCACTTTCATCCCATGTTAAAATGATGAAGTTGGACTAAGTTCTGAATCCAAAGATAAATCTGATTTAAAAGTGAGGCTCTGAGAGGGACAGGGACTTACCCAAGGTCACACAGTTAAGCAGTTGGATTAGACAAAGAGACCTAGAGCCCTGGTTTCTTGACTCCCTCCATTTTCAAGTAGGCCATGTGACATAGTGACAAGAGACTGCCTTGTCTATGACTTGGGAGGCCAGGGGACAGTCTTAGCTTAGCTTCCTCCCGGCCTTGGCAGTGGGATGTCTCTTTCCTTCTTTGTCCTACTTATAAAATGGGAGGATTGGACACTACCCACTTCCATACAGAGATGGTGGCCATACTGAGACACATTTTAAAGATACTGCCAAGGTAGGAATTTTTTGCTTGACTATGTATATTTGTAATAAGATTTTCAGTTTTCTTTACAATGGGAGTAGGAGTGAGGAGAGAAAATAGATTTTTTTTTGCAAGTAAAAATTAAACTTAAAATTTAAATTAAAAAAAGGGTTGGAATAGATGGTCTCTAAGGACTTACTGACTCAGATTCAGACTGAACCTTGCACAATGGGTGTGATTAAACCTGAAGATGACAAGGTTCAGGTTCAAGATCTACTGGTAGATAGTGACACCTGCTGGTGGTTTGTGGTATGGAATCCCAGCTCTGTTAGCTGTTATCCTAGCCTGGGGCCAGAGTAGGAAAACCAAGCCTAGATGCTACCCTCTAAGTAAGGGGTTTTAAGGTCCCAGGCACTTTTTGGGGATTGACTCTCCTCCACATCTGTCCCTTAGGAGAAGAGAAAGAGGCAAACTGAAATTGAAAACAAACGGCGGCAGTTGGAAGATGACCGGCGGCAGCTGCAACATTTAAAGGTACCTGTCCCTGTGGGGTGACTGTGCCCCTGAAGCCTCCCCTTTCCTTTAGTTAGGATCCAGAAGAAGGGCAGCAGTCTCCTTTAATGTGGTCAATGGCAGACGGTCCCTGAAGTCAGAGCCCTTAAATTTAGCTCTGGCTCTGTGTGATCTTGGGTCACTTAACCTCTGCCTGCCTCAGTTTCCTCATCTGTAAAAGAGGGAGTTGGACTAGATCTTTATAAGTCTGAATTGTTTCCCACCTTTGGCACATCCTGTCAAGTCACCTAACAACCTGTCTGTGCTCTGAGACTTATAAATTGCAGGGAAGGTGCCATCCTGCATTGACAAGGGAAGACTTCAGCCGCCTTCTCTGTGTTTCTGTGGGTTGCTCAGTGTTTAAACCCTGGGCTGGGCGGTAGGAACGATCACTACCCACTCCTCTCTGCCCTCCACAGTCCAAGGCCCTTCGGGAGCGATGGTTGCTGGAGGGGGCCCCCTCCACCGACTCCCAGGAAGATGAAGTGATGAAGAAGCAGATGCAGGATGATGAACAGAAGGTCAAACAGCTGGAGGACTCTATCCTGAGGTGGGGAGGCAGGGTGCTGTGGTAGTGGGGGGCAGTGTGGGTGTGTAGGGGCTTGGCCTGATCCGAGAGCCATCACGCCTTCCCTAAGCATTTATTAAGCACCTACTGTGTGCCAGGTACTGTTCTAGGCACCCAGAATCCAGAGGCAGAAATGAAATAGCCCCTGGCCTCTGGGAGCTTATACTTGAACAGCGATAAGATAGATGGATATGGATATAGATATGGACATGGATATGTAGATCCATAGTTATGGCTATAAATATGGACATATAGATCCATAGATACATGAATAGATAAAGAAATGGATACATAGAGATTTAGGTCTCTACACATAGCTGCATACACACACACACACACACACACACACACACACACACACACACATATATATACACACATGTAAACTAAGCACGCGGTAATTGGGTTGGGGGGGGCCTCTGACTCTGGCCTTTGAGCAGTCTGAGTGGGGAGTCGAGGCCTTTGCCTTGACTGCTGGGGCTGGCCAGGGGGAGGGATATCCCTCCGAGGTGCTGGGAATGCTATCCCAGGGGGATCCCCTGGTTCCGGGCTCAGCCCAGCATTAGCCGGCAAACTCACTCCCTTTCTGCTCCACTGAAGCCAAATCGAAAGCCGTGGGAAGGGGGAGGGGATCAGAGAGAAGATTCCCATTCAGTCCTGGCTGAGACAAAGCCTGCATCCAGCCGGGGGGGACATCCGGGCTGGGGCCTTAGATCCTGCTGGGAAGGGAGCTGTGGTCGGTGTATGGTTTCCCATTCCCCTCCCCCAGAATCCAAGCTGAGGAATTATTCCTTTCAAGCCCCCCATTTTGTAGAAGAGGGAAGCTGAGTCCCAGAGGAGGGAAGAGACAGTCAGGGAGGGGCCAGGTCTCCCCATAGGAAATATGGAGATGCTAACTTTTCACACGGATAGCAGCCTCCTCTAGTGGGATATTTGTAAAGCATTTAATACAGTGCTTGGTACAAAGCGATTCTTAAACGCATGTTACCTTCCCTTCTCCCTCAGTTGGCTCCTGGCAGAAAGGGAGAAGTTGGGTGTTCCTTGTGACTCCTGAAAACTGACTAACTAGGGAGAATATGGAGGCTTCTAGATACCCCCACAGTCCCAGAGCCCTTCATCAAGGTTTTTGGCCTTTTGCATCTCACCTTGGGTGGGTGGGGGGTGTCTCTCCTGGGTCCAAGATGGGGCAGTGCCCACCTGGTTTCCTTACCTAGCTCTGTGACAGTCAAAGCTGGCTGGCTATCTAGAGTGCTTTGAGATCCTCTGTGGTTCTGTGCCTGGCTGTGTGAAGGGTGTGGTCACCTGGAGAGACAGGGGGCTGAGTGACCTCCAGCTCAGCCCAGAAGGAAGCCACACCCCGTGGGCTCTTCACCCCACCCAAGCCATCTGCGTTTGGCTTGGGGTGGAAGGGGAGTGGTGTTGGGGAAAAGGGAGGGGTATTGGACAGTGGGAAAACCTGGGTCCTGTGAGTTATTCTTTCCAGAGATTTATTGTGCTTGGGAAGTGGGTGTCTGTGGTCTGGTTCCCCTGTCACTCTAGGGGAGAAAGGGTGTGGTCCCTGGCAGGTCTCTTTCTTTGGGTCTGCCTTTTGTCCTTCTCCCTCTCCCCCTCCCCTCTCAACTCCCCCCAGTCCTCCCAGGCAGTTTGTATCTGGAAAGAGACTCAAGCTAGGCATCCCAAGACCTGGGTTCTACTCTAGACTCCAGCTGTGATCCTAGGAGAAATTCCAGTTCCTGTCTGTGACTTAGTTTCCCTTTCTGTAGAATGAGGACTAGATGATCTCTAAAATATCCTCCCAGATCTTCAGTGACTGATTAGGTAAAAGGCAGTGACCCTGATTTTGCTAATGAGCTGAGAGGTAAATTATATATTCTTACTCACAGATTGTCAGAGCTAGAAGAATGCTTAGAGATCATCAGACCAATTTACAGATGGGGAAACTAAGGCCCTGAGAGGGGGAGGGACTTGTCCAAAGGTACCCAGTGAATCAGTGGTCAGGTCTTTTTTTAAGCCTTAGAATCCCTTCATCGGTCATTCCTGATAACCTGGGCCTCAGCAAGGGTTCTCTTCTCTCCTAGGTTGGAGACTGAGCTAGAGATCCTGGAGACAGGGGACTCTGTCCCAGCTACCAGGGAAAATGTGGTGGTCTCAGCCCAGGTCCCAGCCCCAAGCCCTGTGAAGGAAGAGAAGGAAGAGAAGATCCTTAATTCCCAGAAGGTAAGGTCCCTGCAGCAAGGTGGCTCTAGGTGACTTAGAGATATTGCCCCCCTGGGGGAAGCCTCGATCCAAGGGGGGATCTTAAAGTTTTAAGATCTGGAGGGCTTGAAGGAGGAGGGGAGTGTCATTTTGGGAGGGCTTCCTGGAGGGAGGGAACAGAACCAAGCTTTAGTGTCCCTTTCCTCCTCTCTCCCAGTAGCAGCCGGATGCTGTCCAGCCCCGGCAGTTTCCTCCCCCAGAAGGCTCCACTGACCCCTGTGAGCCAGGCCAGGACACACCTGGCCTTCCTGAGTCTCCTGCACCCTCTGTTCTCCCTCTATGGGCCTCTCATGTCTTTCCCTTGGGATCCTGGCCCTACCTCAACACCCTCCCTGACCAAGCCCACTTTTGGTGGGCCCTCCTCCACCTGATCCAGTGGGATCCAGAATATGGGGGCCCAAAGAGGCTTTGGAGTTTGTCCAGTTCAGCCACATTTTAGAGGTAGAAAAGCAGCTAAGTTAGGGTTATGTTGAATAGTCACCCCCACCCCTCCCCTTCCCCCTGCAGGAACAAGCTGTAAATGTTTGACAACTAGTTCTCCAAGAGTAAGAAAAAAATGTACATAGAACACACTTGTACGTTTAGCCTGTGTTTTAAACATTTTCTCCACGACGTAGAAGTCTCTTTCCACAATCAGTGAAACAATAAATTAGCATTTGCCGTGTTCTGAGATGTGAATGCTCACACTGGAAATCTGATCATGGGGTCTCCAGCATGCCCCTGGCTGTCTCCCTCTCTGATTTTTGCTCTTTCTGGCTAATGCCCTGGGACCTGGGCAGGTGGAAAGGAGGGGGTCTGGGTAATGGGGAGAAGGATACCAAGACCCAGTCTGCCCTGGGTTAGACCTGTGGGAGGCTGGGGGACCAGGCCATGGAAACCTCAGGGTGACCTTTTCCCTGTTTTCACTTTGCAGACCCCAGTGGCCTCACCCAGAGGTAAGTTCTGGGGTCCCTGGGGCTGGGAGGGTTACATTGAGAAGATTCAGGTGGTGGGAGTGCCCTCTGGTGGTCAGAGATGGGGGTGCAGGAGAATTTGCCTCTAGCCTTGTTCCCTTGGAGAAGCTCAGAGTAGTAAATGTGAAGACTAAAAAGATACTTGGAGATCCTCCTTAAACCCTTCATTTTTTTTTCTTTAGATGGGGACCCAGCGAAGAGAAATAAGAGCTAGAACTAGAACCTGGGCCTCTTGACTCAGTCTCCCTAAATGCATTGCAACTCTGGGTCTCTTCAGTCCCTCCAATCTCCCCACACCCGGTTGCTTCTCTCCCTAACCCCAGGTAGTGGAAAGAGCTCTAACTGTGGGGTGTGGAGACCCGATCCAAGTCTGGTGTCTATGAATTTGGGGAAATGCCTTCCCTTCTCTGGGCCCCATCTGAAAATTGAGAATGGGTCCTATGGCCTCTTCCAGCCCTCAACCATAGGATAATAGTTTTCTGAGCAAGTTCCTAGTGTCTGGGTTTCAGTGTCTGTCTGTGACATGGGATTTTTCCTCTGAGGAATGTATTCCTGGGTCAGGGCTAAGTTCTGTCTCTCAATCATGTCCCCTGATTCTTTCTCTTCCTGAGCAGAGAAGAAAGTCACCAGCAGCCCCATGAAGGTGGTGGAAGGCACTTCGATGATGAAGGCAGGTGGGTGGTGCACCCCCAGGAGGGCTTTGGGCCAGCCCCTGCTGCCAGGGAAGGGGCCATTGTCCTGTCTTATGCTCCATCGCTGTTCATAACATTCAGCCAACTTTCAGCTATCTGGGAGTGTGGATTATCTATGCAGAGGATGACATGTTAACTAGCCTGTGATGGCCCCAATGAAACCATCCCACTGTGGCAGTCATACTGGCCTCGGGGATGGGCTTTTAGATTATCGGTGATTTTTCAGCATCTGGGATTAGTGGGGGCTGCTGAGAGTTGGCTGTGGGCCTAGCCCAGATCTGGGCTGGAAATAAGTACTGGGTGGGAAGGACTTTGCCCTGAAAGCCTGGTCCAGAGTTTTCAGAGGACTCCTCAGGTCATGCTACTACAGCAGAATGTCCGAACCTAGGCGTTCCCAGGCCCCTCTGCTCAGGGCCCTGGGTTTCTCCAGATGGGACACTCTGTCTGCCACCCTCATGGGCTGGCCTGTCTGCTTTGGCTGCCCCTCAAACGCCACCCTCCCTTCCTTGGAGGCGTGGGCTCACTCACTCGCATGGTAGCCCTAACCCAACACTGCCTCGCTGCTTCCAAGTCCCAAGTGCCTCCAACTGTCTGGATCAGCCACTTCCCCTCCTGCCTGTGACACTCACCCCTGCAGGCCCCAGCCCTGTCTGGCCTGATCTCAGGGGAACCAGCTCATTCTTCCAGTAGAGGCAGCATGGAAGATGTCAGGGTTCAGGATGAGTGAGTTTTCTGAACCCCAGGCTCTGGGGTGACAGCAGACACTTGCAGGCAAGCTGGGGAGTTCTTGTTAACACAGCATACTATCCATCCTAAGGCAGCATGGGTTCTGAGGAAGGGAGAGCTGGGACCCAATTGGGAAGAGTGTAAAAGAGTTTGGAGCCAGACTATACTGTGAACCTTTCATGTAGGAAACTCATTTGGCCAGAGCAGAAGAAGTACCTTGGGAAAGAGGGGAGAAAACAGGGCCACAGAAAGAGTGTCTCCATTGTTAGCCTCAGGAGTTGAAACTGGGGAAAGAGTGGGGGGGGGGAGACAACATGGCATGGGAGTATCTCTGGCATTAGCCTCAGGAGTGTAGACTGAGGAAAGAGGGGAGAAGACAAGGCCCTAGAGGGAGTGTCTCCATGGTTCCCCTCAGGAGTGGAGACTCACTATGAACCATTGTTGCATATCTGTCGGGATCCAAAGGATCTCAATAGTCCAGAAGAGTGGACCAGATATAGTAAGATGGAATGTATTAAGGATAAATAATAAGTCCTACATTTGTATTTAAAAGAAGAAACAACTGCCTAAATGATTGGTGGAGAAACGACGAGGCATAGTAATTCCTAGGAGAATTCCAGGGTTTCCATTGAACAGCATTGTACAGCAGTAGTGTGGTGGGGTGCCTAAGAAGGCCAGAATGTGGCTGGTGATGGTCTCTGCACTCCTCTTCCCTAGTCAGACAAGCAAGAGGCCTGGAGTTAGCTCTGAAACTTTGTCTTAGCCTCTCGTTAGAATGTAAGCTCCTTGTGGGCAGAGACTGTCTTTTACCTCTTAGTAAATCGTGATGGCGCATAACAGGTGCTTAAGAAATGCTGATCCATTGATTGGTGTGTTAGAAAGAACATCAATAAACAGAAGAGGGTGATCTGACTGATGGGGGGACAAGGGAACACCCCAGAAGAGGAAGGGGTGAAGGAATTGGGAATAACTAGCTTGGAGAAAAGACGAGGGGTGGGCGCTGGGGAGAGATGATGGCTGTCTAGGAATCTCTGAGAGGCCACGGTATGGAAAGGGGCTTGGGATTGTTCTGCTTGGCCCAGAGGCAGGTATCAAGACCAGACATGGACCCAGGTCTGTCTTACTGAAGCCAGGCTCCTATGTCATATGATCTTAGCATTTAAAGGTGGAATGGGATGTAAAGACCATCTAGGGTAACCTCCCTCATTTTATAGATGGAGAAATGGGTCCAGTGAGGGGAAGTGACCCAGGGTCTCACAAGTTGGACTGTTAGGATCTGAACCCAGGTCTCCTGACTCCAAATTTAGTCCTCAGCATGGCTTGTGTTGAAGAAGGGGCAGCAGCTGGAAGGGAATTTGGAGGCCCAACACTTTGTTGGGGGAAACTGAGGCTTAGAGAGGGGAGGGCTTTGCCTAAGTTCACCCAGCTGAGCCTGGGCCCGTGACTCCCCGCCCCTTCCTCTACCGTGGAGCACTGCTCTCTGCGTGGCCATCCCACTCCTCCCTCTGCTTGGCCTTTCCTCTTCTGCTGCCCGCCTCGCTCCTTTGCTCGCTCCTGCTTGGCCCAAGGTCGGGGCTGGGGCCTGGGTTGCTCGTGTGGTAATTCCTGTCCCCCTTTATGTCTCAGCCATGTACTCTGTGGAGATAACCGTGGAGAAGGATAGGGTGACTGGAGAGACCAAAGTTCTGTCCAGCACCACCCTGCCCCCTCAGGAGCCCTTTCTGCAGGGGGTGAAGGTGTATGAGGACGAGATGAAAGGTAGGCCGCCAGCCTCCCTCAGATGAGGCCCTGATGCTGCCTGGAGGAGCGAGGACCCAGGCTCCAGGACCCCGCCCTCCAGGGGCTGGGGGTCTTCTCACAGCAGCCCTTGACAGCCTGTCTGCTTCACAGTCTACACAGCTTGGGGACACAGTCTGCGCAGGCCAGGATACCCAGCTGAAGGGCACTGGTGCCCTGGGAGAGTTAGTGTCCAGCTGGGAGGCAGGCGCCTTGGATTCCTGATTTACATCTGAGGTTCAGACAGTGGAGGCAGAGTGGCCACAGTCACACAGCCCAGGGGCTCCCTTCTGATGCTTCTCATGAGGGAGGCTTCTCCTTGATTCCTCCCTCCTCCCTCGTTCCACTGATAACCTGGACACTATTCCTGGGGGATTCAGAGCCAGCCAAACTGGACCCAGGTTGCTTAGTGACAGAAAGGTGATCCGTCTCCATAGCAGCCGAGGGCTGGCAGGATCCCTGACCCTACTGCAGCCTATTGGCAGCCTCAGTGTCTCTTCTCCCTCCCACCCCTCACTAGTCCCTCCTGGTGCCCTGGCCTCACCTCACCCCATGCCAACCCAGTGCCTAGATTGGGTAGAGCAATGGTGCCACCCAGTGGTCAGCAGCAGCTACCCCTCCCCCTAGCTTGGCCCTGCCTGGTTCTATTCAGAGGAGGCTCAGGCTGGGGGCCCCCATCAGGACCTTGCGCCCAGGCTGCTGATGCTGCAGGAACTCAACACTCCATCCCTGAGCTGGGAAAGAACCCGGGGCTAGGTGCCAGGGAGGCTAGAATTCCAACCCTGGCTGCCCTGCTGAACTGGCTGTGTCACTTTGGGGAGGTTACCTGCCTTCTCCTTACGTTCCCTATCCATAAAAGGGGTGATTTACTCTGACCTTGGGGTCATGGTCAGAGAGCTGTGGTGAAAGTGATTTTAAGTTCTGAGCTCATAGTTCTCAAAAAGGATGCTTCCCAAAGCCACTGTCCCTTGGGGGATCTTGCACAGAGCTCAGGAGAGAGGGTGTTAGCATCGAGGCATGTCAGAGCTGCAAAGACCCTTGGATTCAACTCTCTCCTTATACGGTTTTGGAAACTGATGCATAGAGGAGGGCAGGACTACCCAGATTGGGGGTCTTGTCCCCCAGGTATTTAATTAAACCCTTCAGGTACCTCTCTGTTCCCAAGAATCACCCTCACCAGCTGCCACGGAAAGAAGAGAATCATTTCTCCCAGATCTAAATTCAAGTCTCTTGATCTTGTTACTCCTTAGCAAAGGAGGGAGAGAATTAGTTCTCTCAGGTCCAAGGTCAAAGCTCTTGACCGCCACAGAATGACCCTTATGCCATTCTCCTAGATCCAAGTTCAGGCCTCTTGAGTCCCTAGGGTCGCCATTACCCCTTGGCATAGGACAGAATCAGTATTCCCAGCTCCAAGGTCAAGCCCTGGCTGCAGCTCTGCTTCGCCTCCTTCCCAGGGTCCCTTTGTCTCACAGTCTTGTCTCTTGTCTCTCCCCTTCTTTCTCTCCTTTTCCAGTGGTTCATGCAGTGGATGGCACTGCAGAGAATGGCATCCACCAGCTGAGCTCCTCTGAGGTGGACGAGCTGATCCACAAAGCGGATGAGGTGACGTTGAATGAGGTGACAGTGACGGCAGCCCCCGAAGCCCGGGGGACCCCCGAGGTCTCCAGGTCCACCCCCCGGCGGGAGATCACAGGAGTACAGGCCCAGCCGGGAGAGGCCTCGAGCACCGAGGCGAGCCAGGAACAGCCAGTCACCATGATCTTCATGGGCTACCAGAATGTGGAAGATGAGGCCGAGACCAAGAAAGTCCTAGGCTTACAAGATACCATCAAAGCCGAGCTGGTGGTGATCGAGGACCCAGCCCCGCCCAATGGGAGTGCCCAGGAACCGGCAGCTACTGCGGTCACTGCTGCCCCAGACAGCAAGGAAGAGAACCAAGTTGGGGAGAAGCCCAGCCTCCAGAGCCCTCCGGTGGACGTCACAGCCAGCACAGACAAGGACCTGGATAAGAAGCAGCGTTGTCGCTGTTGTTCTGTAATGTGAGGCCCCCGGGGCCTGTTGTCCCCTGGCCCTGACACCGCCTTTGAGCCACTCTGTGCCGTGCCCATGCTGGCCATACTGCCAAGGCCCAGCGTCTTCACACACCCCAGACAGACGACAACACACACACACACACGCACACACATGCACACACACACGCACACGCGCCAGATTTTATTGGCATGAAAATCTCTTTATGGAACAGAAAAAACACCTTTATACCTGTTTCTCCTGCAGCCCTTAACATACTCTTAACAATACCCACAAGCCCATACTCAGAAATAAACACACTTGCACCTTTACACACACAGAATACTGAGACACACACACACAGATTGACACCCAGACACACTCAGAATGATGCACACTCTTTCAGAAACACGTTTAGTCACACTGAGAAATACTGTATGCAGGGACCCAGGACCAGATTACAGCAGTCCACACACACACACACACACACACACACACACACACACACACACGCACTCCAGACACACAGACAAGTGCATACAGACTTGTATTGGACACACGGACGTTCAGATAGACAGAGACATTGATTCAAGCGACTCGTACTCAGCCTAGCTGCAGTCCCCTGTACTCATTTACAAACACACAGGTGTTACTCTTCCCTCTCGGCCCCCCTTCCTACCCAAGGACCAGGACTGTGCTGTTTGTAAAGGGGTCACCAGCCCACCTTGTGGATGGAGCAGTGTCGGCCCTCCCAAGCCCCTGCCTTCAGCCTGTGCCCGCTTCCCACACCGGCAGGGTGGGGGGTGAGTTATGTGAGCCCGCAGAAGGAGTTGATTTAGTCTTCTTTTCTATCCTGAAGTGTGGTCCAGTGGAATGAGTGCTGGATTCAGAAGCAGAGGGCCTGTGTTTGAAGCCCAGCTCTGCTACTTAGTCTCTGTGTGACCATGGGCAGGTCACTGCTTTTGGCCTCAGTTTCCTCATCTGTAAAATGAGGGCATTGGATGAGATGGCCTTGAAGGGCCTTCCAGCCCTAGATCTTTGGTCCTGTCCTTTGAAGAGGATGGATGGGCTGAGTTTCTGGCCCTGTTCTCCCACTTGTCTTTCAGAGGTGAGGGCTGTCATTGAAGCATTGAGCTGGATCTAAGTGGAGGCCCCCTGGGAGCAGCCCCCTCAGCATTCAGCACTATCATGGCTCTGTGCCTGTGAATGGATGGAGAACTTCCCAGTGTGGGTGTTTCTTCCTGGGTTCCCCCATTTCTCCCTAGGAGCTAGTTTTACTTGGGCCTGCTTGCTCCTGGCGACTTGGAAACCAGGACTTTCCCTCCTTTCTGGTGCCTGTGAACCTAGAACCAGCTGAGGAGAGGGAGGTAGTGATGGAGAACCAGAACTGCATTTGTGAGACTGGATGAGGCCTCAGCCCCGGGGTGGGAGTGGCAGGGGAGAGGGTTCTTCCCCAGATGTTCCTGGTATGAAGGTGGGGTTTAGTTCAGTGAAAACTGGGCCTCCTTTCCTTGCCCTTGGTGGAAAGACCCCAGAGCCGTTGCTGTCTTCAGTTTTGTTTGGTAAACTTGCTCTGGAATGTAGGGACATTGTTGGAGATGCTGCTCTGAACTTTCAGGCCCTCTTCAGGTATAGAGGCCAGGTCTAGAACCTGTTAATGAGTCTAGACCTCCATGTGGTAGTTCCACTCTTCAAAGAGGGGACAAGACCTAGGCCTCCAAGGGCTAGGCTGTTGATGGTCAGTCTGGACCAAACTTGCCCTCAAATGCTAGCCTCCCCTGAGACCAGATTAGGGTGAGCCAGATGCAGTTGGGACATGGGGTGGCAAGGGGCAGGGCCCTCTTCCTATGTATGGGCAGCAGGTACCCCTACAGAACCACAGCAATGGCCCTTGGAGACCTTGAAACCCCTTCCTCTACAGAGGGGGCTATAGTTGCAGAAGGTTAGGTGACTTCTCACCAGAGGCGCTCAACCTCACCCAAGGTAGACCCAAGGCTGTCCATGGATGTGGGTACCCCTAGCATGCTTCTTCCTAGCTGATCATGCCCCCTCCCCACCTTGATCCCCTGGGCCTTCTCCATCTGGTGCTTCTCTCTTTGGCTGAGCCAGGCCCGGGGTAGGAGGGGACTTGATTTGGAGCTGCCAAGAGACTCCCCTTTCCCTCCCCTATGCCATCTCCTATCTGCTTTACTGGCCAGTTTGGCTTTGGTGGGGAACAAAAGGATACACCCTTGCCCTTAGCCCAGGACAGTCTAGAAAGACCCAAAGTCTTGGAGCTGGGCCCTTACTTCAAGGGACAAGGGCTATGTACATGGCCCAGGCCCAGGTATGGGAGCTGGGCTCTTTGTGAGCCCCTCCCTCTGGAGTAGCCTGGCCCACTTCCCTCTCCTTGCTAAACTGAGGCTAGCGTTCACTGGGCTTGCTTCAGATCAGAGTTTGTCTATGAAGGCCAATCCTGGCTGGCCTGTGGTCATTCCTTTAGTGGACCAAGGAGTTTTGGGGCAAAGGCTCCATGTCCCTGCGAATGCTCAACGTGCTACTACCAGGAAGAGCACTCCTTTCACACCCTTGACCCCAAGGTCCAGTAGTCCCAATTTTGTGAATTCTAAAAGCTACAGACTAATGAGGTAGATGTCAGTGTCCAGGAAAATTGTATTCTGGGGAGTTTGGAAATATTTAGAAAGGGAAGTAAATGGTGATCAGTAGGAGCCAGCATGAGCCCACTAAGATAAAGTCCTGCCAGCCTCTCCTTTCCTTTTTTGACAGGATTATTGGACTGGTAGGTCACAGACGGTTAGAGGCCATCCTTAACCACACTGGTTTTGGCAGTCCTGACTGGTGTCCCATGTGGCATGAATTAGGGTCAACATAAGGATTTCAATGCTAGTGATACTTTTCCCTCCAAAATATTAAATATGAAATTATGTATGTACCCGGGATACTTGTGTGGCAGTTTTTCAGTATGAAAATAGGAGTTCCTCTTATTTTGATCTAATGTTTCCCTGACTGCTGCCACCCCTCCCCCTAATTCTGGATATATATATGCTAGAAATATCTCCCCCATCCCCAACTGCTTGGAGCCATCTCTAACCCAAAGTTGTCTGTTGTAGTGATTTTGGGTGCCCTCTTCACACAAATACAATGTAGAGACGTACATGCACGAGTGCACACACTTTCCTATCTCCCAATCTATGTTGGCTTTGAATTCCCAAGACCTCTCCCCACCCCCAGCTCAGTGCCATGAGTCAGACCCCATGGACCATGTCTTGAAACAGATCCTTGGGGTCTAGTGGGGGTGGGCTCCCTCCTGGCCAGGCAGGTCTTTGCCCTTGCCCCTGGTATAAGAAGGGTACAGCACCCCCACAATGCCTTTCCACTAGTCCATCTTGGCCCAGAGACCCGAGCAGGGAGGGAAGGTGTGGGCATCTTCACACTTCCCTCCTTTGTCTATTATGTCATTCCAGCCAATTGTCCCCGTACCCAAGGTCTGCCCCAACTCTTTGTGCCTCCCGTAAGTGTCCTTCCTTCTCTGCCCTCTTTCAGTGAAAAGGCCCTTATGAGTTACACTCACTGTTTGTAACAACAAAATTACCCCCACAAAACTCCTCCCCTCCCCTTTTGGAGATGCAAATAAACAGTGTGAACAGCCTGCCCCTATCAGCTTCCCTGATCTCTTTCTTGGGGAGGGTTAAAATCTGGAAGAGCTTCCTGGAGGAGGCAGCACCCTAGGCAGCTGGCGCCTGGGGCCTCATGCTGGTAGGTGTGTCTGTTGGAATCCCTGGTGCTTAAGTCTTAAAAAGAGGTGGCTGGTGGCTGATGCAAGATCCATGCCTAAAGAGCCCCATTTCCCATCTTCCTGGAGGCTTGCTCCAGGCCACTTTGGGGTCTCAGTTTTCTAAGTGGGAGCTGGGTACAGGTGTGAGGCTCCAACAATGGCCCCAGCTTAAGCCCAGTCTAGGAAGACTCACCCACAAGACAGGTGAGTCTAGGCCTGAGCCCTGAATTCCAACCACTCTTCTTCCCTGTCCAAAGCAAAACCTTCACCTTTATTTAGAAGGGCTGGGAATGGGGCCTAGGGTGAAGATTTGAGAACCTTGAAGGCTTGGGAGGTGGGGTTAGGGGGTGGGAGGGGAATATGGGCTTCCCTGATTTTTCATTAACTAAGATTCCAGATTGGGGATGTATTTTCCCTGGGGCTTCCCTGCCCTGTCCAAAGGTAT
The DNA here is from genome assembly GCA_011680675.1 of Gymnobelideus leadbeateri. Lineage (NCBI taxonomy): Eukaryota > Metazoa > Chordata > Mammalia > Diprotodontia > Petauridae > Gymnobelideus > Gymnobelideus leadbeateri. Next base: position 1,005,844 of record WOXC01012492.1, on the reverse strand, counting down.
TGTCTGGGTTCTAGATTCAGATAGTTCCATTCCAGATGGCTCATCCCTTTTTCCCCCAACTCCTTCCTTGTTGATTATCTGCCCAGGATATTTTCTTACCTGGTTGCTGTGGGGAGAGGAAGACCTCAATTCTTGTTTTGAAAGGGAAAGGGGCCAGTGAAGTTATATAGGGAAGAAAATGGCCGAGGGTCAGGCTGGTAGAGATCTGGGAGAAAACATTTCTGAAAATCCTAAGTAGCGGCTTTTAGAGAAGGTGTTCTGGCCATGATGGGAGATAGGGGAGCAAAAGTCTTGATTAGACTTGATCTTGTGGGACTAGGAGCAGAGCTAAGGGTATTGGATGGGGAAAATGAATTGTACAGAGATTGAAGGGCCATAGATTTAAAACTAGGCTGGACCTTGGAGGTCAGCTAGTCAATCCTCTTGGTTTGGGTCCAGAGTGGTGAGGTGGATGCCTATTTGCAGTAGGGCTGGACAAGTAGGTCTATGGGGTTCCTTCTTGCTTTGGGAATCTAGGCATCCCCTAGGCTGATCCCTTTATTCTGGATCTCTCCAGAATGTTTGACCATTCTTCCAGTCCTAGATCATTGGGATGCTATGTGTAGGGTAAGGGTCAAGGAGCCATGGTGTCATCTACTTGATGGTAATGGGAAGGTGTTTGAGGAGGTTATACTGGATGTAGGAAAGAGCCCTGGGTGGGCTAAGTCAGTAGCCCTAATCAAATAATAATTGTGAAGTACTTAGCACAATGTCTGGAACATAGTAGGTGCTTTATAAATGTTAGCTACTATTTACTAACTAACTCTAACTCTCTCTCTATATATATGTATAGTGTCCCATTTGTATTGCAACTTGCAGAATGACCTTGTCCAAGTCACTTCTCAACACCTACATTTTCCTTATCTGTGAAATGAGGGTAACTGTACCTGCTCCCAAACCAGAAACCAATGGAAACATTCAAATATGAAAAACCAGAATGGGGAAGGAAAGGGTTCAGGGAGGGTTGGCTGTGGGAGAGAGCCAAAGAAGGATGTACTACCTATATTTCTTATCTCTTCTCTCATGTGGATGTTGTGAAAGACAATGAGAGAAAGTGTGGAAAATAGACCCTGGATTTTTCTTTGTCCCCTTCCTCTAGACTGATCTCTGGGCCCCGGGTGCCCACTGGCACTGACCTGATCTAGACCCAGCCCAAGCCGTTTCCCCTCAATGTTGAGCTACCCCTGTCCGTGGCAGGTGCTCTGCACCACAACCAAGAACCAGGTAGGAGCCCCACTTCCTCCGCTCCCCAACTACACCCTGCTCCCCACCAGCACCAGTCACAAAGTCATGAGCCTTGTGCCTCCTGGATTCCTTGAGCCCTGCACTGCCCATGCCCAGACCTCAGCTTTAGAAGTGGCAAAGTCTGCCTATGCTGATTACTTACTTAGTGACTACTGTTCCTTCTCTTTGGACACCCTTATAAAACACAAATACCTCCCCTGCCTGCTGTGCAGAGTATTTGTGAAAGTTAAGTTGGACCGCAAAGAACTATGGAAAGTGAAAGCAGCCAGACACATAGATGGGCCTGTTTAGTTTCTGGAAGGCAGACCCCCACCTTTTAGTTCCCTTAGATTGCATAATGTCAGAGCAGGGAGGGCCCTCAGAACACAGAATGTCAGAGCTTGGGAGGGCCCTTAGAGCATGGAATGTAATGGCTGGGAGGGCCCTTAGAACACAAGCTGTCAGAACTAGGAGGGTCCTTAGAATAGGGAGTGTCAGAGGACAAAGAATATCAGAGTTGGGAGGGACCTTAGAACACAGGATGTCAGAGCTGGGGGGGCCCTTAGAATGCAGAATTTCAGAGCTGGGAGGGCCCCCAGAGGCTTCTAAAATCCAGTTTCCTTATTTGGTGGGGAAGCTGAGGCCTGCGGTGGGGGGAAGCCCTTAAAAGAAACCCAGCATGAAGGAAAGGTCAAGCCAGGAGTAGAACACTGCTCCTTGTCTCCTAGTTTCCTTTCCCCCACCCCAATGTTGGCTTCCAGGGGTCTCCAAACTCAGACTATCAGCTGGAGTCCCTGTCCTCTCTGCTGGTCCAGGAGAGACCTGCAGGAATCCAGGTGAATGTCACAGAGGGTTAGGGAGAAGGTAGCTTTGAATGGGAAGGGAGGGACTCAGGGCCAGAGAGGTAGAGGAGGGTCCACTGGATGGCTAGGGAGGCTTAGCCTAGAAGGAACATAATCTGTCTTTTCAAGTATCTGAGGAAATCTTTGTAGGGAAAGGGTCAGACTTGTTTTGTCTGGCCTCAGCAGACAAAATCAGGGGCAACGGGCAGAAGAGGAATATGTAGGCTCTCCCTAAGGCAGGACTTACGAAACATTAGGTATATCCCAAAGTCGAACAGGCTGCCTCAGGCGGTAGTGAGTTTGCCATCACTAGGGGTTTTCAAGCTGAGGTTGCAGGGCCATTCATCCGGAATTTCCAGGGAATTCTGGCCCAGGGATCTAGGTTGGATTCCATTGTTGAGAGCCCTTCTGGGTCTGTGATTCTGGCCCTCATTTTTGAGAGCTTTCAGGTCAGAGGGCCTTTGGGTAAATCCCTTCTCTTTGGGCACTGTTTCCTCATCTATAAAATCAGGACGTTGGACTACATGATTTCTGAAGTTCCTTCCAACTTAGAATCTTTGATCCCAGCAATTTCCAAGTACTATTCAGCCCCTGACAAGCTATGAATAAGCCCTGTTCTTCAAGCCTGGAGAGAGGATAAGCTCACCTGGGGCCTAGGGGGCCAAGGGCTGACCCCCATAGGCCCCCAGCCTCTGAGAAGCCTTGGCATTGGGCCTTGTGCCCGCCCCAGCTCTTGAATTCTGCCCACCTGAAGTAGGGGGGGAGATATCATCTTTCTGGCACCTCCTGCCCAGCGGGACCTGGACTTTGTTTCAGGAGCCCCTGAGGGGGGCAGGGCAGGGGAACAGGGGAGGCAGGCTCTCAGGCCACACCTGCTCCCCTCCCTGGCAACCTGAGCAGCTGGGGCGGGGCCCAGGGAGGGTGGTTGGGGCTGGGCCAACCTGGGAGCGGTCCTTTGGTCATTTCTGGCCAGGGACATTGAGCCCTGAGTATCTGAGGAGCAGGGGGACCCAGCTCAGGGTTGGTAAGTGAGTTTCTGAAGGGCAGGAGGGGACCCCTAGCGTAGTGGGGCTATGGAGAGATGGAGGGGGTGGGGTGGGGTCTGCGAGATTGTTTCTGTGTGTGCCTCTGAGGATGAGATTGTATGATTGTCTTTGTATGGGTAGTACATGGGTCTTTGTGTGTTTCTGTGAGAGCGTGTGTATGTGTACATCTTGGTGTACCTAAAAGGTTGGAGTTCATACTTGCTAAGTGGCCTTCCCAGTTCTAAACTTCCTAATTCTGTGCATGGGTCTATGAATATGTTTGTGTTTAAGTCTGAGCAGGTGTTTCTGACTGTGACTGTAAATGGGTTCGTTTGTGTGGGGGAGGGTGTATTTGGAAAGTGCATCTGCGTAAATGTATGTCTAAGTATGAGATTGTATGGGAAGGGTGTAGAAAGAGACGGTACATTGTGTAAATAGGAGAGTTTGTATCAGATTGTCCTTGTACGTGACTCATAAGGTTGTAGAATTTCAAGCTGAAAAGGATATTAGGGATGGTCTATTCCAACGCTTTTAATTTTACAGTTGAAGAAACTAAGTCCCAGCGTAAGGAAGGGGCTTGTCCACAGAGGTAGTAAGTACCAGATTTGGGACTAGAGCCCAGATGCAGGGCTCTGTCCACTGTCCCTTACTGTTCTAGCTGAGCCTTCGTATGGATCAGGGCATGATTTACATGTGTCTCTTCTGCCCCTTCCCCATCTGGCTGGTTTTGTGGAATTGTCTCAGCTCTGAGGCCAGAAACTCCCTATCTACTTTACATGAGGAGAAACTTCCCAACAGGGAGAAATATCTCAAAAGTGGAGCAGGCTGCTTGAAGAAATGGGCTCCTCCTAAGTGGTCACCTTGTTTACTGGCTGGGTAGATTCTAGAGGAAAACCTCATTCAGATACAGGTTGGCCCAGGAGGCCTCTGAGGGCCCTTCCGACTGTGGGGTTGGCTGTGATAGGACATTGACTGTCCAGGCTGGAAAGGATGTTTAGAACACAAAATATCAGAGCTGAGAGTGTGACCGTAGCTCACCGAAGGCCAGAGCTGGGAAGAGCTCTCAGGACATAGAATACAAAATGCCAGAATGTGAAAAAAAAGATTAAGAAATGTTGGATGAGTCGGAAAAAACCCCGGAACAAAGAACACCAAATGTCACAGCTTTTTAAAAAGATCTAAAAATGTTGAGTGTTAGAACTGGAAAAACCTTAGAACAAAGAACACAGAACGTCAGAGTTGAAAGGGCCCTTAGAAGTCATCTAGTAGGATTTGCCCATTTAGAGATGAAGGGACTGGGGCTTCCCTTTCACTGGGGGCCAGAAGGGGCAAGGGGTTCTTGGAATTCCTCATTGTCTTCTGGGCAGTGGCTTATCAGCATAGCCCAGCTGCTCCTAAATCCCTACTCATCCCCAGTATACTCTTCATGCCCTCAGGCTTCACTAGTAAACATACAGCCTATAGGAATGATCCCTCCTTGGACCTAGTGAGGTGAGGCAAGAAATTTTGGCCAGGTATGTGACCTGGTGCTCACTCGGGTTGAGCAGCAGCCTCTGGTGGTTGGAATGATGTCTACTTAAATGCACGGCCTTGTCCTTGAGAAACCAGGTTGGGGCTGCCAACCTTTTGTAGGCTTTAGAAAAAGGTAAAGGCCAAAATGAGCTATCCAAAGTCTTGTGCATGACAGAGAGAGAGAGAGATTGATTCTGAGGGGTTTGGAGTCAAGACACAATCAGAGTCAGGGCTAAGGGCTTTGGTCTGGTTGGGACTGAGATCAGTGGTTACTGTGATTAATCATTGGTTTTGGAACTAAAAAAATATATTAATTTTGTGGTATGATCCCTTTATTTTAAAGGGTTTTGTTTTTCCTTTTTTTCCTCCTCCTGTGGGGGAGGGGGATGAAAAGGAGAAAATCAAGTGCTTGTTCATTTAAAAAAAATTAATTTTTATTTTAAAAGTAGACATAGGGGCAGCTAGGTGGTACAGTAGAAAGAGCAGTGGCCCTAGAATCAGGAGGACCTGGGTTCGAATTTGGCCATAGATATTTATTGACTGTGTGACCCTGGGCAAGTAACTTAACCCTGATCACCCCCAAAAAACAAAAAAGAGTAGAGATACAATTCTTTGATTTCAGAGAGCTGAAAACTGAGATACACTGAGTTAGAGGGACTTATCCAAGGCCATACAAGTAGATTTAGAGCCAGAATTCAAACTAAGTCCTCTCACTTCAGATCTATTTTTTCCTTTTCTCTCTTCTCTGCCCCCTTCTACCCCTTAGTCTTCTTCTAATTCTTGTGAAAAACAAGAATAACAACATACATTTTCTTGTTCACTATTCTTTCAAAGATACCTCAGTAAGAGTCAGTAGAAAAAGTACTAGTATCCTTTGGGGAGAAAGAAAATAGTGAAAAAGAACACCAGATTCTTGACCAGAGGCAGTCATGGTTAAATGACTAGTAAGCATCCAAGGCCAAATTTGAACTCAGGTCCTCCTGATTCCAGGGCTGATGTTCTATCCACATCAGATTTGAAGTCAGATTACCTCGGTTCAAATCCCAGCTTTGTCACTGACTACCTATGCAATCTTGGACAAGCAAATTAACTTCTCTGGGCCTTGTTCTCTACCTTCCTCCAAGTTCCCTTCCAGCCTTCAATCTCTTACTTTCTGGAAGAGGTAAAAACTAAGCTGGGTTTGGGAGGAGAAGAGGTCCATGATTGATCAGGAAGATAATAAAGGATGAATTCCAGTGGGCCAATATGACATCCAAGGTCACTGAGTTTCTAAGAGGAGCCCTTGGGTGGATCTCTGGCGTGCTTGTTCTCCCTGGTTCCAAGGTTCTGTCTTTGGGGGCAGGGGGAGAGGTGGGAGGGAGAGGCCATAGCTATATGAAGTTTCTCTGGGTGGTGGCACTTGTTGGCATTGTAGTCTGGTTTCCCAAGAGACCTTTGACCCTTCCTGGATGGTGGCCAGTTTCAAAGAAGAGATAAGGAGTTTGAAATATGGCCCTTGGGTCATAAATACTCTTCTGACCCAGTTTCGGTAAGCGAGGAGTTAGGGCAGCTGGGCCTTGACCTCACTCTAACAACTAGATCTTTCCAGAGAGGGGTTGACTTGCCTTGACAGGTGGGTTCTCTTTCCTTGAAGGTCTTCCGATGTAGATGGTAAAACCATTTGTTGGGAGTGTCCTAGCGGGATGTCCTTTGGTATTTAGATTGGCTGCTTGGGACCCCTTTGGTTTTCCATTCCAGGATTCTGTAACTTGTTGAATATTCTTTCCCACAAGGAAAGTCTGTCTTCCACTCAGATCCCAGAGGGCAAGGGCCAAGTCTTCTACTCAGGGGGCAAATGTAGAGCGGACAGTAGTCTATCAACCAATCAATGCATTTATTAAGTGACTGCTATGTGCCCCTCACTCTGCTAAAGTGCTGGGGATACAAAGGAAAACATGAAAGAGTTCCTGTCTTCAAGGAGCTTACATTCTAATGGAGGGAGACAGCATGTGTACAACAGTAAATATAAGTATATACAGTATAACATGCAACATATACATAACACATATATGCACATGTGTGTGTGCATATGTATATGTGTGTCTGTGCATGCATGCATGCATGCATGTATAAATGTAAATATATTTTAGGGGATGGATGACGCCACTGGTATCTGTTGGGACACAGTGGATAGAACACTGAGCCTGGAATGAGGAAGACCTGAATTCAAATCCAACCCCAGGCACTTATTACTAACTGTGTGACTATGGACAAGTCACTTAAACTTATTTTCCTCAGTTTCCTCAATTGTAGAGTGGAAATCATAATAGCAATTACCCCTGAGGCTTGTGGTAAAGATCAAATGAGATGTTTGTAGAGCTCTTAGCATAGTAACTGGCATAGAGCTGGCTTTTAATGATGCTTGTTTCCTTCCTTCCTTCCTCTTCTTTGCATCATCCTGCCTTCCTCCTTCTTTCCCCTTCCTTCCTTCCTTTCTTCCTCCTTCCTCCTTCCTTTCACTCATTCCCTCCTTCCCTTCCTTCCTTCTTTCTCCTTCCTTCCTTCCTGCCCTCCTCCCTTTTTTCTTTCCTATAGACTAAGAAAAGGTTTCACATTGAAGGTGGGAGCTTGAACCAGATCTTGCAGTAAGTCAGAGATGCCAAGAGACGGAGGAGAGGAGGAAGAGCACTGGGGACAGCCCACACAAAGGCAGAGATGTGAAGTGCTCTGCTCATTCAGGGTTTCCCCACTATCAGTTTCTTTCTCAGTCTCTAAAATTCTTTCTTCTTGATAGTCTGACTCATGTGGCAATTCTTCCAGGAAGTTTTTTTCTTATTACTCAGCCTTGGGCTCCTTTCTGCTCTATTGCAGACCTTCTTGGCCCCTGTTAGGTGCTTCAGTCCTGAATTTGACCCTAGATGATGGGAAGCTGGGTGCGGTTTTAGAAGAGCTTACTCAGAGCCAGAGCCTAAAATGAAATTTGAAAAAGTTTTTGTTTTTTTTAAGTGGCAGTCATCAGGACCCTATATAGGTTCATTAAGAACAAGTCATAGTAAACAAAGGGCAGTTAGGTGTAGCACCTTGTGCACAGCTCTGGACCTGGAGTCAGGAAGACTCATCTTGGTGACTTCAAATCTGGCCTCAGACACTTACTAGCTGTGTGACCCTGGGCAAGTCACTTAATCCTTTTTGCCTCAGTTTCCTCATCTGTAAAATGAGCTGGAGAAGGAAATGGCAAATCACTTCATTATCTTTACCAAGAAAAACCCCAAATGGAGTCTCGAAGAGTCAGACATGACTGAACAAACAACATTGTTTCCTTTTCTGAAGAAGGGGAAGGACACAGGAATTTAAGGACTCACTGTGTGCCATGAACTATATTAAGTGCTTTATAGATATTATCTCACTTGATAATAATAATTCTAATCTGGTACACATAATTGAGGCATTTGACAAAACCCCCATGAGAAACTTGCGGGAAAAGTGGAGAGATGTAGACTAGAAATTGACTAGATGATGGCTTGGAGGATTCAAAACTTTGGAACTTGTTGGGCTCCAATTACTAATGGATCAGTATCAACCTCATGGTATGTCTCTAGTGGAATGCCCCAAGGCTCTGGCTCTGGCCATGTGCTAGTCAACATATTTTGTCAATTAATTATATAAAGGTATAGATTGCCATCCTTATCAAATTTGCAGAGACCAAAGGGATGGCTGATACCATTGGAAGACTCTATCAGACTCCAAAAAAGTTTCAACATCTTAGGATGATGGGCCAAATCTAGTACAATGGATTTGAATAGGAATGAATATCAAATCTTAACCTTGGACTGAAAAAAAAACCCACTGTGGCTTTGGGTAAGCTGGAAAGAGGCAGATTTCTAACCCTGGTGCCATTTGGCAGATGGAAAAATTGAGACTCACACTGGGGAAATGATTTGTCTAAGGTCTTCAGTGTGACTTCAGAGGTTACATGGTGAGTTGGACAAAGCTGGAATAGAATCTAGGTCTTTTGGCTGCCCTGTCTCTCAAGTCTCCTGCTCCTGTTTGGGAAGAAGAACAAAGAAGGAAGGCAGGGACAATTGTGTGGGGGCACCAGGGATCTCCAACTGTAGTCATTCATCCTTGGGAGGTAAACCAAGACCCAGAGAAGGGTTTCTCTTCCCAGTTCCACCACCTTAATTCTTATTCTCTCTCCCAAGATTATTGTGAGGATTAGATGAGAGAGACAGACAGATGGATACAAGGAAGGAAGGAAGGATTGAGAGAGGGAGGAGACTTTAAAAACTCAAACAACTATATAGATGTCAGTTTTAGCCGTTCTTATCTCTACTTTCCTGCTCAAGGTTTCCATTCTCCAGCTGTAAAATGGGATGGGGGGAAGGAAAGGGAGGACAGATTTCCACTGGTACCTTCTGTTGGTACAAACTGGCTAATTTTCAATTGGTATAGAGGTATAGAGAGCAGTAGTGCAGACCTTGGAAAAAGAAGGCTAGTTGTAAAGTCATAAATTAGGTTCAAGACCAAACTGGAGGTGAAGTAGCAGGATATAAAACAAGTAGGGCTTTAACATCATCCCACCTCCGTGACTCAAACAGGATAATGTGCCCAAGAGGCTCTGGGACAGGGCCAAGGCAAGATAAGGTTCACCGGTGTGTATGAGGTCATAGCCCAAGGCTCCATCATTCAAGGTTCTTTTAAGAACAGAAGTAGGAATGAAGAGCCCTGGTTTCTAGTCCTAAATTCTCTGTATACCCTTGGGTAAATAATTCTTCTCTAGATCTGTCTCAAGTAGTCTGGGGATTTAAGGAGGCTTTTTGTTGTTGTTTTTTAAATCAAGATTCAGACAAGCATTAGATATGTTTTACCTCTGACTAGGGAAAGCTCAAGATTTAACACGAGCCATCTAGAGATGGGAGCAGGGACAATGAAGGATACCACCATGCATGGAGCCTCGGTGGTTTGCTTGGAACCTCATGAAGGAGGAAGAAGGGGAAGAGAGATCAGTGTTGGCCATCCAAGAGACTGCCTGACCTTGGATTTGGTCAACATCTTCCGTTTTTTGGAGGGGCAATTGGGGTTAAGTAACTTGCCCAAGGTCACACAGCTAGTAAGTGTTAAGTATCTGAGGCCAGATTTGAACTCAGGTCCTCCTGACTCCTGGGCTGGTTCTCTATTCACTGTGCCACCTAACTGACCCTTGGTCAACATCTTTTAAAGGAGGTAACATGTAAAGCATTTCACAGTGCCATAAATACTAACTGGTATTCTAACCTCATCACACCTCCTTTTTCATGTGAAGGATGTCTGCCTCCTTAGTCACTTCACTGCTTGGGTGGTTATCTGATTGCCCCTGCCCAATGGGGAGGCGTCATGGGACAGTAAAAAGAGTCCTGACTTGGCATTCAGAGGATCTGTCTTCAGACCTTTTCTGCTTCTTACTGTCTCTCTGACTTTGAGGAATTCATTTAACTTCCATGGAACACCCTGAGTTCTTTCATTTATTAAAAAGGAGGAAGGTTTTATTCAATTAAATCAAACTTCCACATTTGGGTTTATGTTAATATAAAAGTTCTATGACTTCAAAAAATCTTGTCATTTCCTAAACTATAGTGGACGATAGAGTTCTACTACATTGTGTTTCAAGTTGTAACCTATATGTGAATTTCTATGATGTGTATAGATTGAAAAACACAGGGATTTTAAGTTGAACTCATTGATGGCTAAAAGATTTCATATTGGTCTAAGGGGGGGAAAAGTGCTTCCATACCTTTGAACATTACCAAATATGAGAGATATTTTTAGTGTAGTACAAAGCGTGTTGCTCTTTTTGAGTTTATATACAAAATATATTTTTGCCTTGATTTTTTACACTAATAAAAAATTCAGAATTATAAAACAAAACAAAGCAAAAACCTGCCCAAGGCCCTTGAGGTCCCATGACCCAGTTAATACACTCTGAAGTCCCTGGGGAGAATCCAGTGGTGCCTTGGTTGAACAGGCAGGGATATGGATCTCCAGGGTGAACATGGTGGGGTTGGAAGAGGGGATGTATCCGGGGTCAGGGGCAGAGGCAGTGGCAGCCTACTACTAGGGAGCCTTATGGCTCTCAGAGAGCCCCCCCCAATCAGAGATGCTTTTTAAAAAACTTGTCATCCTGTACTCCTTCACAAAAGTCCCCTTAATAATGCCTTCTCCCTCCTCAAATTGTACCCAGGAGACCTGCTAAGGATTTCTGAGCAAAGGAGTAACCCTGCATAGAAAGGATAGTGGCCACATTATAAAGGGTGAATTGGAGTGAGGAATATACCCAGGCAGGAGGCAACAAGGGCCTGAATTAGAGTGGTTATGGCATGCATAGAAAGGAGAGGACAGATGGGAGAATTATGGAGATGGAGTCAGTAAGACCTGGTCACTGTCAGTCAGCCAGTCAGTAATCATTAAAGTTGCTACCATGTACCAGGCTCTGTGCTAAGCCCTGACGATACATAGAATGGCAAAAGAGAACCCCAGCCCTTGGGAAGGTGTGTGGGGATGTAAGAGATAAGGGGAGAGAAAAAACTCAAAGATGAACCCCAAGGTTATGAATATGGGAGGCTGACTGAATACCACAGTCAGGGCAAATTCAGAAGGAGGAAAAAGACCATGAGGTCTGTTCTAGACATGTTGACTTAAAGGCATCTACAATACACCCAAATGGAACTGACTCTTGGGGATCTGGAAATGTGGGCCTCCAGCTCAGCAATGAGGTTAGACCTAGCCACTTTTTATTTCAGTCATAGACCTGAGGCTGGAAGGGACCGCCTCATCTTGTTTTCTCCAACAGATTGCCCCTTCTATCATCCCGACTCTCCGACTAATCTTCAGTTTCTTTCTTCATGTTGGAAAATCTCAGTGGAGCCCTCACTGCAACAAGAAAATCTTTTTCTAACTCCCTAATGGATTCACTCTCCCATTCACCAGACACAAAATCTTTTCCAGACCTTTTCATCCCTTCTCAAAACTCCTAGGGCAGCCCCCTTTCCCTCCCCTCTCTGCTGAAAACCTTGCCTCACATTTCACTGAGGGCATTTGCTGAGAGCTCCCTCTTCTCCCCTCTTCCTCAGTTCACATCACACAGGTGTCCTCCCCCACCATCTTCTCCTTCAGCCCTGACTCTCCTGGAAAGTCAGCCCAGGCAAACTCCTTAAAATTCCATCCCATTTTCTTCAGCAGATTACTCTTTAAATAATCTGGAACCTGGAGCCAGGAACACCAGAGTTCAAGTGTGGCCTCAGACACTAGCTGTGTGATTGTGGGCAAGTCACTTAACCTCTGTCTGCCTCAATTTTCTCTTCCTAAGTGAGGATAATAATAGTACCTACCTGCCAGGGTGTTGGGAGGATCAAATAAGCTAACAGAGCCTAACACAGTCTTATCCCCTTTCTACCTTCCCAACATGTCCATGTCTTCCCAGTTTACAAAGAACCCTCCCTTGATCCAGATATCCCTGGGAGTTTTCTGGTGTCTCTCCTCCCTTTTCTGTCTAAACTCCTTGAAAACACAGTCTACGATAGCTTCTTTCCTCTCACTCTCTTAGCTCTATGCAGTCTGGCTTCTGAACTCATCATCAGTTGGTCTCTCTAAGGTGGTTAATGATCTTTTTTTTTTTTTTTTTTTGCTTTTTGGAGGGCAATTGGGGTTGTCACTTGTCCAAGGTCACACAGCTAGTAAGTGTTAAGTGTCTGAGGCTGAATTTGAACTCAGGTCCTCCTGACTCCAGGGCCAGTGCACTATTCACTGCGATACCTAGCCAACCCTTTAATGATCTTTTAATCGCCAAATCCAATGGCCTTTTCTCAGTTCTCACCCTTCTTGACCTCTCTGTAGCCTGGGATACTGCAAGGCAATCTCTTGGGCTTAATGTTCTCTGCCTTCCAGGTTTCCCCATCCCTGCTCTCTCCTGTTTCTCTTCTTACCTCTCTGCTCACTCCTTCTTAGTCTTCATACAGGTCATACTCACTAACTGTGGCTGCTTCCCAAGGCTCTATTTTGGGCCCTCTTACCTTCTCCCTCTGTCATCAGTTCTCATGGATTCAATTATCTTCTTTATGTGGATGAGGATTGAGAAAAGGCCATTGAATCTGGCAACTAAGAGATCCTTAGTAACTTTGGAGGGAGCAGTTTCAGTGCTGATGAGGTGTCACCTATTTAACCAGTTCTGACCTCTATTCTCAGGGCAGCTAGGTGGCCTAGGGTGTGAAATCAGGAAGAACTGAGTTCAAATTCAATCTCAGACACTTACTAGCTATGTGACCCTGGGCAAGTCACTTCACCTTTTGCCTCAGTTTCCCCATCTGTAAAATGAGCTGGAGAAGGAAATGGCAAACCACTCCAGCATCTTTGCCAAGAAAATCCCAGATGGAATTGGATGTGACTGAAATGACTAAACGACAATGGCAAAAACATTTCTATCCTCATTTGATTCTACTAGCCCTGACAGCTATCATCCTGTATCTTTTCTGCCCAAAATCTTCCATGTTATTGGAGAGGGCAACACCATCTTCTCAGTCTCTCAGACTCACAATGTATGAGTTATCCTGGACATGCCTCATATTCAAGCTGTTAACAAGACCTGTTGAGTTTGCCTTTGTAGCATCTCAAAAATGTCCCCTTCTCACCTCTAACAGTGCCACCCCTCTAGTATAGACCCTCATCATTTCACTCCTGGATTATTGCAAGAGCCTCTGGGTTGGGGGGAGGGGTTCCCACATGCCTCAAGTCTCTCCCCACTCCATCCATCCTTCATTCAGCCACTAAAGTGATTTTTCTTTTTTTCTTTTTTTTTTTGAGGGGTGAAGGCAAGGCAATTAAGTTTAAGTGACTTCCTCAAGGTCCCACAGCTGGTAAGTGTGTCAGGTGTGTGAGGCCAGATTTGAACTCAAGAGGACTCCTGACTCCAGGGTCAGTGCTCTATTCACTATACCACATAGCTGCCCCTAAAGCGATTTTTCTAAAGCATAGTTTTGATCATATTACATATCATATCACCCTACTCAGTAAACCCCAGTGGCTTTCTATTGCCTTCAGGAGCAAATACTAAATGCTCTGCTTGGCATTTGAAGCCCTTCATACCCTAGCCCCCTCCTACCTTTCCAGTCTTCCTACACCTGACTCTGAAACACATACTCTTAGATCTGTGACATTGATCTTCTAGTTCCATGAACAGGACACTCCCTCTCTCAGCTCTGGGCATTCAGTCTGGTTCTCCCCTGTGCCTGGAATGCTCTCCCTCTTCCACTCTGACCACTGACTTCCCTGGCTTCCTTTAAGTCACAACCAAAATCCCATCTTCTATAGGAAGCTTTCCTTAACCCCTTTTCATTCTAGTAGGTTTCCTATGTTAATTATTTCCTATTTATCCTGTACATAGATAGACTTGCTTTGTATATGTTTGTTTTCATGTTGTCTCCCCCATTAGATTATAAACTCCTTGAGGGCAGCAACTGTCTTTTGCCTCTTTTTGTATCCTCAGCACTTAGCATAGTGCCTGACACATAGAAAGTGCTTAAGAAATGTTTATTTATTGATTAATCCATGATCTGTAAAAAGTTTGAGAGACATAATTTCTGGGCAGTCAATCATTTTATTAATTATGGCTAGCAAGTAATTAATAAAAGGATGTCATTTGACCTTCTCTTGTAAATCAAAGATGAATCATGGAGGCATCTAAATACCTACAATGCCCTTGGAAGGGATGGTGTTCCTGACAGGCAGCAATCAACTCTGATTGGTTAACAAGTAATGAGAGAGTGAATATTATAATGAGAGGTGGACCTATTCTAATGAGGGGCTGGGAGGACCTGACTTTGATTTTGTCATTCTTGCTCCCAGACCATCCCCAATCTAAATAATCTAGAGCAATCTAGATGAAAGAATCTAAATCCACCCCCCACCTCCCAAGCTTACCAGAATAGAACACAGTGGGCCAAAATTTACCTAGATTGGATTCTTTCTGCTCTTTTTACTGAGTTTCCCCAGTTGGGTGGGTTCTCAAACAAGACTGAGGAAAATGTTAAATCCAATCTCATCATCAGCCCAGGTCTTCAGATGCTGGTTGAATAACCCACAAAGGACAGATTTCTGAATGAGGAAATAGAAAAGGGAAAAATCTTAATCTTGATTAACAGTTGGTTATTAATATAAGAAATAATTATTTCTCTCAAACTGATTGACAAATGCTTGTTGGGGCAACAGGAAAGCATAGTGGACGGAACACTGGATTTGAGCTCAGGAAGACATTTATTCAAATCCTACCTCAGACATTTACTAGCTGTGTGACCCTGGGCAAGTCAACCTCCCAGTCTCAGTTTCCTCATATGTAAATGGGGCTACGTCTACCTCTCCAGCTTGTGGTGAGGATTAAATGAGATAATGTTTATAAAATGCTTGCAAAACATCTATCACTACAGAAGTACCAGCAGTGGCTATTGTTTTGTTCTTGTTGCCTGGCAATAAGATAAGGAGGCAATAAATGTAAAACAGAAGGATTGGTAAACAGAAGTCAAGGCCCAGTCCTGAATCTGGAGTAGGTCAGATCCATGTGATTTTGTATTTTCTCCAACAGCTTTGAAATAGGAATAGAGAAACTGGATTGTGGGTTACAGAGGTATGATGAGGATTCACAGGGTGGTTCTGTCAGAAGTGGAGGTCACTGGAGTCCAAGAGGTAGAGTAATTGAGAGGTGGAGGGGCCAGAGGGGTCAACAACAGGAATATCGAAATCCCTGCGGAGAGGAGTATTGGGATGGGGTAGAGATTGAGAATTAGAAGACTGAAAATGTTGGGAGAATGAATTAGAAGAGGTCCTTCTACCACAGCGACAAAGCTTCATTTATTCAAAGCATTCATTAATATGTACAAATGCAAAACCAAAACCATCCTTGCCCTCTTGTTCCATTGGAAAAAACAAGATGAACATAGATACATATAAACAAAATGTATGCAAAGTAGTGGGGGGGGGGGGGCGGAAGACCTGGAGACCAGCAGTAGAGGGATCCAGCTATACTTCTTGTAGGAAGGGACCTTGAAGGCTCAACCTTGAGGGGAGTGAGGGGTTCTGTGAGGTGGAGGTAAGGAGGGAGAGCATTCCAGACATGGAGGACTCCTAATAAAAAGGAGTGGAGGTGGGAGATGGGAGAGGGAATGTGATATAAGATGATTAATATTTGGATGAACCTTAGAGCTACTGAAGAAGAGTATGACTAAATGAAAGAAAAAGCATTGTTAAGTGCATTGTGCTAAGTGCTGGGGATGCATGTACTAAAGGGATGACAGTCCTTGCCCTAGGGAGCTTACTTTCTGATTGAGGGAGGGACCACTGATGGAGAGCCAGGGATGGTGATTGGAGCCTTCAGCGGGTACATTAACATGCTCTTCTCACTATCAAATGCCAGACTGATATAAGTATGATTTCAGAACTGGGAAGCTGAGGGGGACGGGGAGAGCATTGCCAGACAGCTGGCAGAAAAATGGGAAGATGGCCAGGGAGTAAAGTAAAGCACCACAAACTTGAGGACAGGGACTGTCTTTTGCCTTTTCCCCCCATATCCCCAGTGCCTAGCAGTGGGTCTGACACACAGTGGGTGCTTATTATGTGCTTGTTAATGTGACTTGACTTGGCTGGATCCTCCCTTGATGTATGGGATCATATGAGTGATAAACCTGGAAAGGTGGCCCACGGTCAGATTGGGAAGGGCTTTCAAAGTCAGAGGCAGGTGTTTGTTATCTGGTCACAGAGGAAAAAAAGGGGAACCAGTAGAAGTTCTGGAAGGCAGTGAAAATGGATGAGGAGGTTTGATCAAAATGGATCAAATGGATCTAAAAAGTGGGAAGCTGGGGCTAGGTGGTGCAGCCCTGGAGTCGGGAGGACCTGAGTTCAAATGTGACCTCAGATACTTAATACATTTACTAGCTGTGTGACTTTGGGCAAATTATTTAAGCCCAATTGCCTTGCCTTCCCCCTCCAAAAAGCAAAAAAAATAAAAAGTGGGAAGATGACTGAGGAATGGTGGTAGAGGGAAGGTCTGGAGGCAGCAGGGTCAAAGGAGGGGTGAGTCTGCCCATCCTTCTGGTGCTCTGAGTCAGGCATAGGCGTGGCAACCATTGGGGAACCATTGGGGAGAGCTGTCTGCCATTGTGGGGTGTTGTCCTCAGGATGGAACCAGGGAGATTTGAGTGAAAAGCAAGGAGAGAGAAGAAATATAAGTTGGAAAGTAAGAAGATGGAGAATTTATGAGGAACAGGGCAGGGGTTCCAAAGAACATGGTGTAGAAAATGAGAGAGCCTGGTTAGAGTCAGAATGGGGAGATAAAGGGCTCATTCAAAAAAGAGTGAGGGATCCTGCTATACTATAGCAGGTAAGGATAGGACCTTTACACCTTGGCATTGAGATCAGATGACTGCATTAGGTACTAAAGGCCTGGCAGCTCTGACAGTCTGTGCTCTAAGGCCCCTCCCAGCTCTGACAACCTGTATTCTAAGAGCCCTCCCAGCACTGACATCTTGTGTTCTTAGTGCCCTCCCAGCTCTGACATTCTAGGTGCTAAGATATTTTCAAGTCTGGTATAAAATACAAACTCATCTGTATTCTGAAGGCCTTGCAACTCTGGCATTTTGTGGTTGTGTGAATGAGGTAGATGTTTTAAAAAGGCATAAATACCCTCATATGTTATGTTCCTACAAATATTTCCTCTTCCTCTGGTCCCATACAAATATAATAAATAAAGCAATTCCTGCTTGCATGGAGCTAGCATTCTAGAGGAGAAATATAGTATGATATTTATCTAAATAAAATACATATAAAAAGAATAAATGCAAAGTAGTAATATTAAATAGTCTTTTTATTTTAGAGCTCAGAGCTGTCCCTCCCTTCTAGACGGAGAGTGTCAGTGGACTGACCCAGAAGCAAGAAAAAACACCGACCTTGAAAAGGGTCTAGAGACTTCGGAGGAACTGGTAGACACAGAATCTCCCAACAAGATGGACCGAGTGACCAGGTACCCCATCTTAAGCATTCCCCACTCATCCAAGGTCAGTGACCTGCCCCCTGACCTGGAAAGCCACTACACCTTTGACATGGTTCAGGTGGAATCAGTGTCTTCGGACTGGGGCAAGGACACGGATGAAATGGATGCTGGTGGCCAACACTTCTGGTTTAGCCCAGAGGAGACCCCGGGCATGAGAATGGTGACTGTCACTCGGGAAACTGTCCCCATGCCCCACCTGGTCAAGGAGACACAGCATGTCCTTACTGAAAACCATAGTGCCAACCAGTGGGCCCCTTCTTGGCAGCAAAAGTCCCAGACAGAGGTGGTGAAGGCAGGACCTACCTACACCTTCCCAGCTTACCCAGAGGAGTGGCACCCTGGGAAGTTGTACTCTGGAGAGGAAGAGGAGGAGGAACAGCAAGTGTATCTCCTGGGCCCTGGTGAAAACACCTTTCCAAAGGGGAGGAGGGATCTAGAACGGGAGCGAGAGGCAGTCATACGAGGCCAGGTGGTGAAGAGGAGCACCACAGTGGCCACTCGGTGGAGCTCCCAAGAGGAGCTGGACAAGATCTACTCTGGCCAGGAGCCCTCCCCTACCTTGGTCTCTGACTCTGAGAATGTGGTAGATACCGAGCAAATTAACTTCCTGGCTGCCAGGAAGCAGTTCCTAAATTTGGAGAAGCTGATCTCCAACTCCCAGCCCCCTCAGAAGCCCATGGGGACGACCACCAAGAGCATGAGGGCATCCCCTGAAGCAGGCCAGGCTAATGTTGACCAAAGCATGAGATCCTATGGGTCCAGTAGGGTTAGCCTGACCAACGGTTATACTGTCTCCATCAAGGCCCCAGGGAAGGACGAAGCCGAGGAGGTGCCACCAGAATTGGTTCTCTCTGATGAAGGACCAAAGGAGACGCCCATTGAGAGGGAGATCCGGCTGGCTCAGGAGCGGGAGGCTGACCTTCGGCAGCAGAGGGGGCTGCAGTGGTCAGGCAGCCGGGATGAGCTGGTGGAGGTCCCGGCCAGGCCTCTGCTGTCCGGCGTAAACCTGATCTTCACTCCAACACCCAAGAAAGGCAAAGAGATAGGACGGCCATCATCCTTATACATTCAGAGGGAGATAGCCCTGGACACAAAGCGTGAGGAAGACCACCGCCGACAAGCTGGACACTCTGAGCCCATCATCCACACCAACAGAGCCTCCACGCCGAGCCAGCTGGCCAAAGACTCAGAGCTCTCCACAGAAGCCCCCAAGATAAGGCGAGTGCAGAGCTCTGACTCCATTCTGAGTCTGACTTCTGACATCCACCCAGTAAAGGCCACCATGCAAGGAAGGAAGATTAATCGCATTCCTTTGGAGGCCTACCAGCCTTACCTGACCCCAGATAGCACCAAGAAGGAATTTTCCTCTTATTCTTCCTACAAACAGGGTTCCTCACTGGGCTCTGGGGGCCACATTATGGGCTCCAGGAGGGAGGAATGTGTGGCCACATCTCTACCCTCCTCACAAAAGGCATCCTGGGGTGCAGAGCAGATCAGGGAACAGCCAAGGAAGTCACCAGCCTCCAGCATTCCAAGGCAGGAACCGTGGAGGTCACCATCACAAGAGTCCACTCAAAAGGCCTGGGCTACTGGGGAGCAGGGCTCTGATGATTCCAGCCAGGGGCTGGTGCCTCGGAACTACTTCCATCTACAGCCCATGAAGATCAAGATCACATCCCCTGGATCAGAGAAGGTGAGCATTTCCCAGCAGGAGCGTAACTGGGAGCCCAAAGGCCATGTGGAAGAGGTGGCCATCCCTACCAAGCCCCTACGGTCCCAGTCCTCCAACCTGCTGGAGATGGAGATCCAGAGTGTCCTGCAGCGGGAGAGGGAACGGGAGGAAGAGCTGAGGGAACGTGTGGCCACATCTCTACCCTCCTCACAAAAGGCATACTGGAGTGGGGAACAGAGCAGGGAACAGCCAAGGAAGTCACTAGCCTCCAGCATTCCAAGGCAGGAGCCATGGAAGTCACCATCACAAGAGTCCACTCGAAAGGCCTGGGCTGCTGGGGAACAGGGCTCTGATGATGCTAGCCAGGGGGTGGTGTATCAGAATTACTTCCATCTACAGCCCATGAAGATCAGGATCACATCCCCTGGATCAGAGGAGGTGAGCGTTTCCCAGCAGGAGCGTAACTGGGAGCCCAAAGGCCATGTGGAAGAGGTGGCTATCCCTACCAAGCCCCTACGGTCCCAGTCCTCCAACCTGCTAGAGATGGAGATCCAGAGTGTCCTGCAGCGGGAGAGGGAACGGGAGGAAGAGCTGAGGGAACGTGTGGCCACATCTCTACCCTCCTCACAAAAGGCATCCTGGAGTGGGGAACAGATCAGGGAACAGCCAAGGAAGTCACTAGCCTCCAGCATTCCAAGGCAGGAGCCATGGAGGTCACCATCACAAGAGTCCACTCGAAAGGCCTGGGCTGCTGGGGAACAGGGCTCTGATGATGCTAGCCAGGGGGTGGTGTATCAGAATTACTTCCATCTACAACCCATGAAGATCAGGATCACATCCCCTGGATCAGAGAAGGTGAGCATTTCCCAGCAGGAGCATAACTGGGAGCCCAAAGGCCATGTGGAAGAGGTGGCCATCCCTACCAAGCCCCTACGGTCCCAGTCCTCCAACCTGCTGGAGATGGAGATCCAGAGTGTCCTGCAGCGGGAGAGGGAACGGGAGGAAGAGCGGAGGAATGCCTTGTTCCCCGAAGTCTTCTCTCCTGCTACCGAGCTGGACCAGCACTTTGAATGGGGAGATCCAGATTCCAGGCACTCATCTGTGGCTTCAGGTGAGAAGCAGGCCTTGTTCCCAGTAAAGCCTGAGGCATCACCCCCCGGCCTGAACCTTCCCTTTTCCTCCCTGACTTGCTCCAGATCAGGCACTCTCTTTTCCCTCTGACTTTTCACACTGGTTTCTGCCTCTCCATGCATTTCAGACTTCCCCCACTTCCCGTTTCCTTCACATTCTGTTTTCCTGCGTTCTGGGGGTTTCCAGCTCCCTTTTCACTGTTTGCTCTCAGCTTCAAACACATATTGCTCCTTGAGTCAGGCCACTTTAGTCTTGTAACATCCTTATTCTTACTTGGAAAGAGAGATGTCTGGGCTTAGTGTGTGCCCAGGGAAACGTGTGGGAGGAGGCAGCATCCTTGGCCTCTATTAGTGCCCTCTCATGTGTAAGCTACAGGAGCCCAGGTAAGGTCTTGCCTCTTTCTCTGCTCCTCCACTTTCTTTCAGAAATATCAGCCTTTCCTAAGACTCTTAGGAGAGCCTGTCTGAGCCGAAGTAGACAGCTGTTTCTATCTGTGCCTTTGTTTCTAGCCCCTGTAAAGCCAATTTCTCCTGAGACTGGCTAGAAGGATTTCTATAGGAGTAAAGGGGTAAGACCAACCATAAGTTTTCCTTTGGGAAGCTAGGTGGCAGAGTGGATAGAGTGCCAGGCTTAAAGTCAGGAAGACATCTTCCTGAGTTCACTTAATAGCTGTGAGACCCTGGGCAATGAGCTATAGAGGGAAATGGCAAACCATTCCAGTACCTTTGCCAAGAAAACCCCAAATAAGGATCAGGAAGAATTAGACATGGCTGAACAACAACAACAACATGGGTAAGGATGTGGCTAGATGGCACATTGGACAGAGCACTGGACCTAAAGTCAGGAAGACCTGAGTTCAAATATGACCTTACCAACTTTGTGACCCTGGGCAAGTCACTTACCTTTTGTCTGCCTCAGCTTCCTGAACTATAAAATGGGGATAATACTAGCACCTACCTTACAGAGTTGTTATGAGGATTAAAGGAGATAATATCTGTAAATTGTTTAGTACAGTGCCTAATAAATACTTTCTTCTTGCCTTCCTTCCTTCCTTCCTTCCTTCCTTCCTTCCTTCCTTCCTCCCTTCCTTCCTTCCTTCCCTTCTTCCTCCCTCCCTTCCTTCCTTCCTTCCTTCCTTCCTTCCTTCCTTCCCTCCTTCCTCCCTCCCTTCCTTCCTCCCTCCCTCCCTTCCTTCCTTCCTTCCTTCCTTTCTTCCTTCCTTCCTTCCTTCCTTCCTTCCTTCCTTCCTTCCTTCCCTCCTTCCTCCTTCCCTCCTTCCCTTCCTTCCTTCCTTCCTTCCTTCCTTCCTTCCTTCCTTCCTCCTTCCTTCCTTCCTTCCTTCCTTCCTTCCTTCCTTCCCTCCCTCCTCCCTTCCTTCCTTCCTTCCTTCCTTCCTTCCTTCCTTCCTTCCTTCCTTCCTTCCTTCCTTCCTTCCTTCCCTCCCTCCCTTCCTTCCCTCCCTCCTTCCCTCCTTCCTTCTTTCCTTCCTTCCTTCCCTCCTTCCTTCTTTCCTTCCTTCCTTCCTTCCTTCCTTCCTTCCTTCCTTCCTTCCTTCCTTCCTTCCTTCCTTCCTCCCTTCCTCCCTCCCTCCCTTCCTTCCTTCCTTCCTTCCTTCCTTCCTTCCTTCCTTCCTTCCTTCCCTCCTTCCTCCCTTCCTTCCTTCCTTCCTCTCCTCCTTCCTTCCTTCCTTCCCTCCTTCCTCCCTTCCTTCCTTCCTTCCTTCCTTCCTTCCTTCCCTCCTTCCTCCCTCCCTTCCTTCCTCCCTCCCTCCCTTCCTTCCTTCCCTTCCTTCCTTCTTTCCTTCCTTCCTTCCTTCCTTCCCTCCCTTCCTTCCTCCCTTCCTTCCTTCCTTCCTTCCTTCCTTCCTTCCTTCCTTCCTTCCTTCCTTCCTTCCTTCCTTCCTTCCTTCCTCCCTTCCTTCCTTCCTTTCCCTCTCTTCCTTCCTTCCTTCCTTTCTCCTTCCTTCCCTTCCTTCCTTCCTTCCTTCCTTCCTTCCTTCCTTCCTTCCTTCCTTCCTTCCTTCCTTCCTTCCTTCCTTCCTTCCTTCCTTTCTTCCTTCTCTCCTTGGAGTAGACTTGAAGTCAGAAAGCTGCCCTTGCCTCTAGGCTCTACTTGCTAAATGTGGGACCCTAGGCAAATCACTTTCCTTCTCCTCAATTCAGTCTTCTCACCTGTCAAATGGGGATAATCCACCTCTGGGTTGTTAGAAACGAGATGCTTGGTAAACCTTGAAATACTGCAGAAAGGAGAACTAGCGATATTATTTTGGCCTCATTCCCAGGGGATCAACTCAAGAGTGTGAAAGTAGGGTGAAAGGGAGAAATCTGCCTCAAGTACTTTGAGATCTTGGCTAATATTAATGCCTTCGACATATCTGCTGCAGGTATCACAGGGAGCTACTCTGTGTCTGAAACACCCACCTTCTCCCCTGTCCACTTCCACTCGAGCTTGGTGTGGAAGGAGACAGATCAGAAACCCAGACAAGAAGATGTGCCCTGGAAGCCGAAGAGGGAAGTCGGGGTAAGTGGTAAGCAAGGAGAGGCTTTTCCCTGCTTTACCTATCTAGCCTGAGAGTTGTTTCTGGGGTGTGAATACAAGGCTCCTTTTCCAGACTGTCAGCATCTTCGAGGAAAGGAGTTGGGAGGGAGAGGCTCAGAGTTGGCATTTCTTGCTGACCTGCCACCTGGCCAAACATTTGGGAATGGCTTTAGGGAGAGAAGAGCCTGGGGAAACCAAAAGCCCCTAGGGACGGGCAGTGGGAATGAGGGACATCTCCCTGGGCCTGAAATATCTGTTTGTCTCCCCTACAGTATGCAGGCCTTGACACCTCTGATGCTGTCAACACAGAGGTAAGTCTCATTCTTCACTGGTGTGGTACCTAGGCTATGAGAGAAGGGAACAGAGACCAGGGAGTTGCCATGGGATGGAGCACCAAGATTATAGATTATCTGCTAGTTTCCCTTTCACCTTAAGGATAGCTTCTTCAGGGATGGGCCTTTGCCCTTTCCCTTCTTCTAGTCAATCTCTCCTTCAGTTATCAGGGCCTCAGAGTTACAGATAATCACCATATTTAGGACCAGAAGAGATTAAAAATTATTAACCCCATTTTACAAAAAACAGGGAGACCCATGGAGAGAAAGTAACTTGCCCTAGGTCACCTAGCTAGTAAGTAGTGGAACCAGGATTAGAACCCAGATCTTCTCAGTTCCAAATCTAGTACTTTCCCTACTACATCAACATTATAGAAGGCAGTAAGAGGTCCAGTCCTTCCCACGTGAGCACTGATCAGGCCACAGACTGAAGGAGGCAGCCTGGAATGGTGTAAGGAGCCCCGAGCTGGGAACCAGGACACTGGCGTTTAAATACCTGCTCCTAAGTCTGTGCAATAATCCACACATTTCTGGGCCTCTTTAATATGTGGAACTTAGAGTACATCACTAAAGGCCCTTCCAACTCAACAATCCAAGAATCAATTGCAGATATACAAAGAAACCCCTGACTCAGAAATCTTGGCTCCTTCTGTCCAACCTCTCACACCAGCCCCTTCCCTTCCCTTACTTGTGAAGAACTTTGTATTTTTGCTTTTTATTATTCCTCTAGTCTGAGACCTTGATGTAACATTGTCCTTGCATTCAGCAGGCACCTAATAAATATTTGCTGAGGTAGTGTAGGATATTGTAGAAAGAATGCAGGCCTCAGAATGGAGAGATCTGGGTTACTGACACTAACTGTCTATGTGACCTGGGGGCAGGCCATTTGCTGGCTTGAGTCAGCTAGGAGACGTGGGGTGGATAGAGGGCTGGGCCTGGAGTCAGGAAGACCTGAGTTCAACTCCAGACTCGAACATGTACTAGCTGTGTGACCCTGGGCAAGTCACTTAACTTCTATTTATTTCAGTTTCCTTAGCTGTAAAATGGGGATAAACAGCATCTGCCTCACAGAGTTGTTGCAAGGATCAAGTGAGATAATATTTGTAAAGCATATAAGTAGATGCTATATAAATACTTATTCCTTTTCCTTGCCTCTTCTCCTGTTCGTAGGACACAGGTTCCTCATTTGTAAATAGGAAGAATAATTACTGAATGAAATCTAGAAATGAAAGTTATTGTTCTTATTGAACTGAAAACTTCTCTAGATATAAAGGAAATTGGAGGTTTGAGCTAGAATGGCCTTTAGAGTCAGAGAAACCCAGGTTCAAATGTGACCTCAGACACTTGCCATGCTGTGTGACCCTGGGTAAGTCACTTGACTTCTCTGTCTCTGACTTTCCTCATATGGGAGGATTCTACTTAATTTGCCTCAGAGGTCCCATCCACCTCTAAACCTATGATTTTATGAGTTCATCCAGTCCCATTTTAATTATATATGTTATTGAGGCTTAGAAGGAGGAAGTAAAGTGTTGTACAGAGTATTAAGTGGTGAAGCAGGATTTGAATACAAGTCTTCTGACTTGGAATGCAGTCACTGAAATGGGAATCCAGGCCATCATTTCATCAACAAGCATTCATTAAGAGCCTACTGTGTATCAGGCCCTGGGCTAGGTTGGGGATTCTCTTCTTCCCCTCTTCCTCTACCCCAAATGCTTACCTTCCCCCTCTCACTGACTCTGCTCTCCTCTCCTCTCTCTTGCAGATTGTGGAAGCCACAAAGGTAACGAGACATAAGAACGCCATGGCGGCCCGCTGGGAAGCCAGAATATATGCCAGTGAGGATGAAGACTGAACCCTGAAATCTAAGCCAGGCACAGCCAAACAATATCCAGTGTAGAACGGGGGAGGAGGGAGAATGAGCCAAAGCCTTCTCTCCCCACCTGACTATCCCTCCATATCCTAGATCAGGATCCTGTCATAAGCAGGTGGCTGATGGAAGGAGAAGGAGGCACATGAAGAGTTTCCTTCTTGGACACTTGATTTTATATAATCAAAGAAACTAAAATCAGGTGCCAATAATATGGAAATGTGTTTTGCTTGACTGCACATATATATGATCTATATAAAATTGCCTGCCTTTTCATGGAGAGAAGAAGGGAGGGGAGAGAGCATTTGGGACTCAAAAATTTTTTAAATGATTGTTAGATAACTGTATATGTATAATCTGTATCAAAGTGCTTTCCTTCTCAAGGATGGGAGAAGGGAGGGAAGGGAGGTAATCTGGAGCTCAAATATTATAAAAATGAATATTAAAAATTGTTTTTACATGGAATTGAGAAAAAATAAAAACATTCTTTAAAAAATAAATGTTGAGACACAAATTTCAAACAATGTGAAAGGGAGCTCTGAACAACTTCTGGAGCCACAGCACCCACAGAACGGCACAGAGAAGCTAACCTCCTGCTGAGGACAGCCCAGCAGCCCTGCAGGGAGTGGCCAGCGCAGCACTCTGAGAGCAGGCAGTACAGCGTGCTGGGAACCGACAGCGCAGCCCGCAGAGCCGAGCCCAGGTCCGCGGTTTTAGCCCCAAGGCAGCTGGGCCTTCAGCCGGCTGGTGGAACCCCAGAACACCAGCAATTGTGGCGATTCCAGAATTATCAGCACAGATATGCCTAGGACAAAGTGAGAGGTTAGTGCCCTATGGACTTTGGGATCAGTATTTGGGGAACACATGGCTTCCTCCCCTGGGGGCAAAAAGCTGCTGAAGAAACAGCTGCACAGAAGCCATTTTGCAGCTTCAGTAGTGGCTCTAGCTCCTGGTCTGCGAACTGTAGGAAGATCCAGCAATCAGTCTGAGGGTTAATCGCTTTTGCTTTAAACTGCCTGGATCTGGATTGTGGTCTGGGGGGGAAGTTTGGGGTGGGTATCCAACTTGCCAGAGTGGGTGGAGGCTTTACAGAGACCACCCAACTGGCGGAAGTTGTGAAGACCCCATATTTGGGCAGAAGTTCCCCTGTCTGGTGGCAGAGTCCTACTGTGGCAACAAGCCCAAAAATCAAGTAATTAAGTGGCAATATGCCTAGGCAAACGAAACAAAATAAACAGAAAAGTTCAACATTGGACTCCTATTTTAGGGGCAAAGAGGCTCAAAGCATGGAGGAGGACTGTGAGGTCAGAACTCCTGCACCAAAAGCCCAAATGAAAATACAAGCTGGCTACAGGCCATAGAGGACCTTAAGAAGCAGATAAGAGAAGTGGGGGAAAATTTGGGAAGAGAAATGAAAAAAATGCAAGAAAAGTATGAAATGACAGTCAACAGCCTGACTGAGGAAAATAACACCTTAAAAAATAGACCAACTCAAATGGCAAAAGAGGCTCAGAAAGGCAATGAGGAGAAGAATGCCTTAAAAAGTCGAATTTGCCAGATGGAAAAAGAATCTCAAAAGCTCACTGAGGAGATTCATTCCTTCAGAGTTAGACTGGGGCAAATGGAAGCTAATGACTTTATGAGAAATCAAGATGCTGTTAAGCAGATCCAAACAAATGAAAGATTAGAAGGCAATGTGAAATATCTCATGGGAAAAACCACTGACCTGGGAAATAGATCCAGGAGAGACAATTTAAAAATTATTGGGCTACCTGAAAGCCATGATCAAAGAAAGAACATAGAAATCATCCTTAAAGAAATTCTCAAGGAAAATTGCCCTGATGTTTTAGACCCAGAGGGCAAAATAGAGGTTGAAAGAATCCACAGATCACCTCCTGAAAAAGATCCCCAAAAGAAAACTTCCAGGAATATTATAGCCAGGTTCCAGAATCCCCAGATCAAGGAGAAAATACTACAAGCAGCCAGGAAGAAACAATTTCAATATTGTGGAAACACAATCAGAATAGCACAGGACCTGGCAGCTTCTACGTTGAGGGATAGAAGGGCATGGAATATGATATTCCAGAGGGCAAAAGAGCTGGGAATGAACCCAAGGGTCACCTACCCAGAAAAACTGAGTATCTTGTTTCAGGGGAAAATATGGTCATTCAGTGGAATAGAGGACTTTCAAGCATTCTTGATGAAAAACCAGAGTTGAATAGAAAATTTGACATTCAGACACAAGAAGCAAGAGATGCTTGAGAAGGTAATCAAGGAAAAGAAATCAAAAGGAACTTATCAAAGTTGTACTATTTACATTCCTACATGGAAAAACAACTGTGTTTGATGAAACCTTTCTCATTATGAAAATAATTGAAGAAGGGTACATGGCATATGTTCACAGGTATACATGGATAGAGGGCACAGGTTGAATTTGATGGGAATGGATGATTATTATTTTTTTTTGGAGGGCAATTGGGGTTGGGTGACTTGCCCAGGTTCACGTGGCTGGGTTTTTGTTTATGTGTTGGGTGTCTGGGGCCGGATCCGAGCTCGGGTCCTTCTGGCTCTGGGGCTGGCTCTCTGCTCGCTGCGTCACCTAGCCGCCCCAAGGAAGGGATGATTCTTAAGGGGTGAAGTCAAGAGGTGAGAGAGGAAAGTGGCAAGAGGATATGGAGAGAGATAGGGTAGGGCAAACTATCTCATGTAGAAGAGGCAAGGGGAAGTAGTTGCAGGGGAGGGGAAGAACAGGAAGGCAAAAAGGCAAAAGCATATTCTCATTGAAGTTGGCTCAAGGAGAGAATCACATACATACTAAATGGAATATCTTACCCTCACTCACTCTCCTGAGTAGGGGAAAGGGGATGAGAGGGGGGATGATGAAGGGGAGGGCATTCTGGGGAGAGGGGAGGTTAGAAGTACCCACTATCAAAGAGGGACAGGATCAAAGTAGAGAATGGACCAGGTGGGAGGTGAGACAGGTGGGAGGGAAATATAAGCAGTCTTTTACAATATATCTACTATGGTAATGTTTTGCATAGATATACATGTACAACACATACTGAATTGCTTATCTTCTCAGAGGGAGTGGGTGACGAGGGAGAAAGGGAATGGATCTGAAAATCGAAGTTTTAAAATTAAATGTTTCATAAGATGTCCAGGCAGTGGGGCTCAGAGATTCACCTTGCCCTAATGGCAAAGTCGAAGGGGGTATGGGAGAAGATATGGGAGAGAGCAGAGTGGATGAGGGGATATCTAGTGGGACTGCTATTCTGGGGTGGTGGGTAGGGAAAAAATGGGGGAAAAATGTAACTCATAATCTGGTGGAAATGAATGATGTAAACAAGAAGTTAATAAAGCATTTGTTTAATTAAAAAAAAATAAATGTTGAAAATTGTTATTACATGTAATTGGAAAATATATATATATATATTTTAAAATCAGGTGCTGAAATCAGAAGGGACAGATACACATATATGTATGCATATATATATATATGTCATTTTTTTCTTGCAGTTGAGCTTTTTCCCATTTCTTAAAGGAACAAAATTCCTGTTGATTTCCTCTTTGCACAAAGGAGTACCTAGACCCCTTATTTCCACTGGGTTCTAGTCTGGGCTCTGTCGCTGACTTGCCGTGTGACTTTGAGCAAATAAAGTCCCTTCAGGCTCTCATAATTTGTTCCAAGGGTCCACCCAGCTCTGACATTCTGTGTTCCAAGATCCCTCCTGACCCTGGTGTTCCATGTTCTAAAGGTCTTCTGAGTTCTGAAATAACATGTTCCCTCCTAACTCTAATACTCCATGTTCTAAGGGCCCTCTCAGCTTACATTTTCTGTTCAGGGAGCGACATGCCACCTACTAGTGCCTACATACATCTCTCCATGGGTCCAGTTTCCTTATGTGTCCTAGAACTGATAGAATAATGTGGTGTTGTTCATTCTTCATTTTCAAAGAGGACCAATGACATCATGGGGTGATATCTTGACTTGTCTGCAAATTTATTTTAAATGAGGTATGTTTGGGATCAATTGGGTATGTCAGGATTACTTATAGAATCCTAGAATCTGAGAGCAGAAGGTGCTCCAATGCCCTCTGATTCACCCCATACTGAAAAAGGAACCCTCTCCCCGATGTCCAAGACAAGTAGTTATCCAAATTCTACTCAGGGAGTTCCCCCGGGGAAGGGGACCCTGCTACAGCTCACTCCATCTCAGGACACCTATTTGTTAGAAAATTCTTTCTCACAGCAAATCTCAATTGGCTTCTCTGTCCCTTCTCTCAATGCTCCTGGTGCTACCCTGCTAAGCCAAGCAGAACAAAGCTGGGCTCTCTTCTACTTGGTAGTCCTTTGGGTATTGAAAAACAACTCTCATGTCCATCCCCATTACCCAGTCTGCTCTTCTCTAGGCCACCCGTTTGTAGGTAGTCCCAACCAATCTTTCTGTAAAGCATATGGCCTCCAGTCACTTTAACTGTCCTGGCCACTCTTCTGGATTTATTGGTCAATGTCCTTCTTAATATGGCAGCCAGAATTGAGGACAGTACCCTATGTATATGGTACAATCAGGGAAGAGGACATTTGGAACTATACTGGTCTGAACATTAGGCTCAGCAGAATACAAGCTTCTTGAGGCAGGGACCATTTTATTCTTGTCTCTTTTCTCCACAGTTCCTGGCACATAGTAGGTACTTAGAAATGCTTGTTGATGGATTGAATTAGTTCATCTTGAGAACCTATTTTTTACTCAGCTCTCCCGAATCCTCCCATTAACCTCTCCTTGGTTGGGGATGGGACAAATATAGGGAAGATCTGAATTCAACAAATATTTATAAAGTGCTTACTGTATCATATATATCATAGACTCACTTAGAGTTTTGAAGTCATCTAATAAAACCCCATACATTTATGGTTGAGGAAACTAAGACCTAGAGAGCTTCAATGTCTTCTTTAAGACCCTCAGGTAATTTTTTTTTTTACTTTTTGGAGGGCAATTGGGGTTAAGTAACTTGCCCAAGGTCTCACAGCTAGGTTTTTGTTTGTGTGTGCATTAAGTGTCTGAGGTCGAATCCGAACTCAGGTCCTTCTGACTCCAGGGCCGACACTCTACTCACTGCGCCACCTAGCCACCCCGACCCTCAGGTAAATTTTGAACTCAGTTTCTCTGACTCCAAAGCCAGCATTCTTTCTACTATGGTGTCTTGCCTAGGGATACACACTTAGTATGTGGCAGAGACTGGAAGGATTTGAACCATGATCTTCTTGATTCTAAAGCTGGCTGTCTATCCACTACTCTGCTACTGTATATACAAAGTCTACCCAGGATAATTTCCAGGGAAGAAAAATTGGAGTGATCATGGAAGACTACATGGAAAGTAGCCCCCAAGTTGTGCGTGATGAAGGGTTAATGATGCTAGAGGCAGCTGATGGTGCAGTGGAGAGGGCTCAGCCTGGAGTCAGGAAGGCCAGAGTGTAAATCCAGCCTCAGACACTTAGTATCTGTGTGACCCTGGGCAAGTCACTTCACCCTGTTTGCCTCAGTTTCTTCATCTGTAAAATGAGTTAGAGAGGAAAACAGCAATCTCCAGTATCTCTGCCAAGAAAACTCCAAATGGGGTCATGGAGGACATTACTGGAAAAAGAATTAAGAAGGATTCCTACCAGGGAGAGGTGAGAAAGTAATATATTCCAGATATTGTGGGGGATGGGGGTAGGGAGAAACCTGTGTAATGGTATACAGATGTGAGATGGAATTGGAACAGCTAGCAGGTCATTTTCACTCGAGGAGAGAGTCTAAGAAGAAGGGTAACATGAAATAAGTCTGACAAGTTACCTTGGGGTAGACTGACTATGCCAATTGAGGAGTCACATCACGGTGGGCTTTAAATGCCCAGGATCAGGGTGAGACTCTATATTTTATCAAAAAGGTCGAACACAGTGCCTCCAGAGATTTTTGCAGATTTAATTTGGTTCAAGGATGGAGACATAGTCCCTACCCTCTGTCTGCCTGTCTTGGGAGGAGACACAGTTACAAATCATCCTTTGGAGCTCTCCGACTAACACAGACAGGACAAAGGCCAGGCCAGGACACAAACCGTGGGGCTGGTTGGGGCCTGGTCCCTTTAGAGTGAGAGAGATCAAAGGCAAGGGACTGGAACAGGGGACCAGCATTGTTCCCAGGAAAAACAGACCGTCATTGTTCAGGATTTTCCAACAGCAGTGGAAATGGGGGCTGCCCCTTTGTCTCTCTGCAGGAAACTGCCTGGAATGGATGATGGTTAGAGGAGGTCTCTTCCCTGGGCTGAGATACACGGGGCAATGGAAAGAACTTGGAGTCAGGAGACTGGAGTTCTTGTACTGCTCTTGTCACTGATTCCCTATGTGAGCTTAAATATTTATTGAGCTGTTGAAGTCCCTTCTACTCCCTGGTCCTCAGTTTCCCCATCTATAAGGGGGTTGCATAAGATGATTTCTAAGGTTCTTCCAACATTCTATGTTCTGAAATCCAATCTAGTTCTGACATTCTGTATTCTAAGGGCCCTCCAAGCTTTGACATTCCATGTTCTAGGGCCCTCCCAGCTTTGACATT
The DNA here is from genome assembly GCA_011680675.1 of Gymnobelideus leadbeateri. Taxonomy (NCBI): domain Eukaryota; kingdom Metazoa; phylum Chordata; class Mammalia; order Diprotodontia; family Petauridae; genus Gymnobelideus; species Gymnobelideus leadbeateri. The sequence continues at coordinate 974,028 of WOXC01012492.1, read as the reverse complement.
CTGTTTTCTAAGGACCTCCCAGTTCTGAAACTGTGTTTTAAGGGCCCTTCCAGCTCTGACACTCTATGTTCCAAGGGCCCTCCCAGCGCTGACATTCTGTTTTCTAAGGACCCTTCCAACTTTGACATGTTGTGATTCTAATAACCCTCCATGGTGGGAAAGGCAGGAAAGGGTTCTAAGCCTAGAATTTATTTAGGTTAGAACAAAGGCTACCTTGGTAAGTACGCATTCTTACACAAGTTCCCTCCTTCTATGGGCCAAATACTATCCTTTTTAAAAGAAAAAAAAATAAACTAAAATGATCATCCCTCCCTTTGGAGATGTTTTGTTATGTCTTCCATGGGTCTGCCAATCATTCTTGCAATGTCCCACATGTGGGATTGGGTGAGAAGAGGAAGGAGACAATCCTGGGAGGGATCCTGGGCCTAATCCCCTTTCTGAGGCTGAGAAGGGAAGACATAGCCTTCCCCTGTCTGGAAGGTCGTGTCTAGCTGTGGGAACTCCGGCAAAGAATCATGAGAACAGTCGAAGGAGGTGAACTTTGTATAAGATTTTTAACCAAGGGAGGCTAACAGACAACATTCTGGTTTTCAAAGTCACTATTTAAAAGGTGGGGGCAGCCACATGGTGCAGTGGATAGAGCACCAGTCCCTGGAGTCAAGAGGAACTGAGTTCAAGTGTGACCTCAGACACTTACTAGCTATATGACCCTGGGCAAGTCACGTAACCCTGATTGCCTCCAAAATTTTTAAAAAAAGAAAAAGAAAAATTTTGAAAGGTGGCCTTCACTTGGACTTTATTGCTCGGTTCTTTCTACTCAAGCGAGCATCATCATCAAAGGATAATATTTAATTTGAAACTGAGTTCTGACTGCCTACTGCCTCCCCTTGAGATCTCAGGGCTAGTGTCAAAACCAGGACAAAGCTGCCTCTTTGTGGCCATTTCAATTTAATTGCACCAACAATGAAATGCTCCTTCTGAAAGGGACTGGATGCAAAGATAGAATGAAAAACAATTCTTGCTCCCAAGGAACCTACTTTCTACTAGATCTGATGCTCCACAAACCCACCATCTATGGGAGGGAGAGCTGGGATCACAGCTCTAAAGCTCTAACATGGTCCAATCCCCTTATTTTACAAATGAGAAAACCAAGACCTAGTGACTTGCCCTAGGTCCCTCAGGCAGTGAGTGTCATAGGTTAAGATACGAACCCAAATCCTGACTCCAAGGCCAAGGCTCTTTCTACTAGTTGGGTCCAAGTGTCCTCATCAAGAAATTCAGGGAGTTGATCTAGCTGGCCTCTGGCACCCTTTCCTGCACTAGACTTGCATTCCTGTGAGCCCTTTCTGAATCTTGCCTGCTGCCCTGAGAGGTTTACTGAATGCCCAGGGTCACACAACACTAGTGAAATAAAATGCTTTAGATATTTAGTAAGTACCCACTTCCTGCTAGTGCCTGCTTATCAGGACTTATCTGGATTATTTCATTCTTTGTATCTGTGCATAGTATTAGCACACAGTGGGAGCTTAATAAATGCTTGCTGGTTGGTGGATTAATTTCTACCTTGGTTACTCATCACACTCATTTAATCTGCACAGCCCTGGGCGGGGAGGCTGTGAGGCCGCAGTTTATTCTCCCCATTTTACAGATTAGGAAATGGAAAGTCCTAGTGCCATCCATGCATTACGAAGTCACACAGCTGGTGAGTATGGGGACTTGAAGGTCAGGTCTCCTGACCCTGCCAGCCCAACATTCTATCATCTGTCTTATCTGTGCAACTGTCTTCTTCCTATCCCATTGATGGGTCTCTGAAGCTGCTCCTGAAGCATGCTTCTGAGTGGGGGCTGGGATGCAAGCACATCGTGTGGGCGCCCCTCCCCAGATGGGCGGGCAGCCCTATCTCAGAGTTGGCATTAATTAAACCCTTATAACGATCAGAACTGCTTCAGAAGCAGCTTGCAAAATGCCTCCTTCTGGCCCTGGCGAATGCCTCCGAAAAGTCTCATCTCTCTCTCCTGGCAGTCAGGGCCTTGCTGGGAGCTATTTAAAGAATTTTGACAGAATACAAGGAGCCCCCATGTGATAAGCTCTAAAATAGATCTTCTAAGGCTGGGGCGGAGGAGACAGGAGTGGCCCTCCTTAGAAGCAGAATGCAAAGAAGTGGGCCTGATTGTGGGGGTCCCGCTGAGGGGGAAGCTGGGTATCAAAGGCACACCAGCTCCCACTGAGGGTTGTGCCAGCTGGAGTTCTTGGCTCTGGGTCCTTTCAATTCAATGAACATTTGCTACATGGCTGCTGTGTATGAGGCTTGAGGCTAGGCACTGGGGACACAGAGAAAAATAAACCAGTCCTTGCCCTCAGGGAGTTTCTGTTCTGCTGGGTGAACAGAATATATGTGCACAAACAAGTGTGGCAGTATATATGTAGCTATAAAATATAAAGCAATTTCAAGAATGAGTGAATGCTCACAATTGGGAGGTGGGAGGTGGGCGGAGGGCAGAAGTCAGGAGAGCCCTCTAGTTGGAGGTATAGGGATTTATACATAGAAGAGATATCAGAGGCCACTGAATCCAGGCCCCTCATTTTACCAATGAGAAAATTAAAACATAGAGAGATTAATGGACTTATCTAAGGTCACAAGAATAGTAGCATCCAAGTTGTGGGTGATGAAGGGTTAATGAAGCTAGGGACAGCTGGTGGTGCAGTGGAGAGAGTGCTGGGTCTGGAGTCAGGAAGACCTGAGTTCAAATCTGACCTCAAACACTTACTAGCTGTGTGGCCTGGGGCAAGTCATTTACTCCTGTTTGCCTCAGTTTCCTCATCTGTCAAACGAGCCAGAGAAGGAAATGGCAAGCCACTCCAGCATCTTTGCCAAGAAAACCACTCCAGTATCTTCACTGAGAAAATCCCCAAAGGGGTCATAGAAAATTGGACATGACTGAAAAGACTAAATACCAACAGGAATTCTATTGAACACAGGCAAAGAAGGGGTACATTCTAGACATGGAATCCAGTTATGTTAAGACACAGAGATGGAAGTGGAATATCACGTATGCAAGCCAGGCTCTCTGGAATGAAGAGCTCAGGAAGGGGAGAGTAATATGCAATGTCTGGGAAGGGAAATGGGAGTGTGCAGTGGCTACAGTCAGGGATTTTGCATTTTATTTTAGAAGCAAAAGGAAGTCGGTAGAGATTTTTGGTCAAATCTTTGGAAGCTATTTGAAGAATGGGATGGAAAGACCATTGAGGAGGCTATTGTCCACATAGGAAGTGATGATGGCTGAGGTTGGGGCCATGTAAACGGAAAGTCAAGACAGAGATGGATGTTTTAGAGATAAAAGGATAAGACGGGAAATAATTGGATATAGGGGGTGAGGGCTGATGGAATAATCAAGGACTCCATGGTTGTGAATTGGGGTGCCTGACAAAATGGTGGTATTCTCAATAAAAATAAGGAAATTTGGAGGAAGGATAGGTTGAGTGTGGGAGGAATATTGAGTTTTGTCTTTAACATGGTTGAGATGCTTATGGATATATGTATAGATGTCCAATAGGCAGTTGAAAATGTGGGACTAGAGTTCAGGGGACTGATTAGGCTTCTCTATTTCAATATCTATCTGTCATCCATCCATCCATCTACCCACCTAATGAGATAATATGGTTTTTTTGTTGTTTTTTGGGGGAAGATAAGGCAATTGGGGTTAAGTGACTTGCCCAAGGTCACACAGCTAGTAAGTGTCAAATGTCTGAGGCCAGATTTGAACTCAGGTCCTCCTGACTCCAGGGCTGGTGCTCCATTCACTTCGTGAGATAATATTTGTTAAAGAAACATTTATCATAGCGCCAGACACATAGTTGGCACTATCTAAAATGCCCATTCCCTTCCTTCCCTTCTCTTTCCCCATCTATTAATGTCTCTATATGTATATACTGTATCTACACATACATTTATATGTGTACATACATATCTCCCATGGCTAAAGTCCCAAATACCTCCAGGTTGGCTCCTAAAGGTTAGCCCCAGAGAGGTCAGTTTTGCTCTTTGGCTCATTGTCCTTGCGTGAGTTAATCCAGCGTCATCTCCAAAATAAAGTTTAGGTATGGTTCATGTCTTAGGGCAGATAGGTGGCACAGTGGATAGGGCACTAGGTCTGGAATCTGGAAGATGTAAGTTTAAATCTGGCCTCTGACACTTACTAGCTGTGTAATCCTGGATAAGTCACTTCATCCTATTTGCCTCAGTTTCCTCATCTGTAAAATAAGCCAGAGAAGGAAATGACAAACCACTTCAGGATCTTTGCCAAGAAAACCCCAAATGGGGTCACAAAGAGTCAGACATAATTGAAACAACTGAGTAACAACAAAAATGGTTCATGTTCAGGTTTTCCCAAAAGTGAGCATATCCATACCCCTGTACGGTCTCAATGTACAATATGAATGTCAAGTATACAATAGTCTTTATTTTCTCCACCACAGACAATGCCTAAGATGCATTGGAAGGTATGTTTTAGTTTCCACTATTCCATCCCCCAGACACCATGAACAAATACATAAGCATAGCTCATTCAAGTAAGGAATTAGATACATGTAGATGCCCTTCGGAAGGTAAAGAAGTCCCCTTTGTGGGACTGAACAAATATTTCACATCTCTCTCAGACCAGCACTATCTGAACAACTCACAGAAATGACACAGAGGGTTAGCAAGGTCAAGTTTATCTTGGCAGGACTTTAAACCTTTCATCTGTGGGACACTTCTCTTCCTTCTGATATTACGCATTCTTAAGGAACTATCTCTCTCTCTCAGAGAGGCCAGCATCAGACTCTTAAATTCAGGAACTCTAAAAATTGGAAACTCTTGACTTTAGGGTTATCTATCAGGTTACTCGCCTCCCTCCCCATTTTCATTCTCAGGATCACTAACCTCTGACCTGTGCTCATATAATATGAACATTACCATCCCACTCCCTCAGGATTGTATTTCCCCTTACATCTCCAGAATACATGGAGGGATGTGTGGGGGTCTCTTCTCTACTGATATTAGCTCAAGCCCGCATCTTCCTCTGATTTTAAGGGGACCAGTGATTAATACCCCCATTCCATTCAACCACTTAACTTTTACAAAAGGATATCTACGTCAAAGATATAGAAAGAACAAATATACAAACATTCCACCTAGTACCCCAGAGACATAATCCTTACCACACCACCTTGGTCAATGGAGGGCAGTGTGAAGAAGAAAATTAAGCTTGAAAGTTAGCTCAGTTTCTATATACCAATCGTCCTGCCACGTTCATGGCCAAAGTTGGCACCACTGCTGAATGAGTCCTTCTGCATATGGGGTTCCAAAAAGCCTGCTCCCTGGGGCATCAATACAGCATTGGCTGCAAATATGGACTGGATTCTGATGTCCAGATTGGGGTGATTTGTTCTCTTGGCCTTTGAAGCCCCCACAGTCAGAGTTTCTAAAATGGAGAAGAATGAGTGAAACATGCCAAGAAGGCCCCACTTCTCAGAGGGCCATGTGGTCTCAGCAGAAGAGAAGGCCTCATTGTCTTTATGGCATAGTCTCCTGTAGGATGCCATCATGGCATCAGATCTCAGCCCAAGACAGAGGCCAAAGGTGCCAAGGAGACAATAAGCAAAGTTAACAAGCCAATTAGAGACTCTCCCCTTCTCTACACACTTAGCTGACCTAAATCAGCTCTGGTCCAGACATGCCCTAATTTCTTCAACATCACTCTAGTCTTATAACCATCATCACAATTCTCCCCAAAGCAGCATCCCAGGCAGTCTGGACACATCCTGAAAACCCCCATTATACTCAAAAGACGTAAGGCAGAAGAAGGCTTCCAAGAACCTATAGGACCTCACCTCTCAGATTTTCACAAACACAGGCCATTCTCCAGTTGCTGTTTGCCTCTCTTGCCAGTTACCATTTTCTGTTGCAGGTGTGGGGGGGGAAGGGGGGAGGGACTAAAAAGGTCAAACTTTTAGACTTCTCTCTTATAGATCACAGAAAGTGGGGATAGTTCCTTTTATAAGAATATATCAACTAGGGGTGGCTAGGTAGCACAGTGAATAGAGCACCAGCCATGGAGTCAGTAGGACCTGAGCTCAAATCTGGTATCAGACACTTAACACTTACTAGCCTGTTGGGGGCGGGGATAGGCTTTGCTTTTACTGTGCTAATTTCCATATAAGGTATAGGTTTTATTGGGCCATAGTTGGGGCGAGGGCGTGGTTTAATGTATATAAGATGCTGTACGTGGAAGCATCTCTCTCTCGGGATGTGACCAGCCGTGAATAAACAACTCCTGAAACCTCGGGTGCTCTGTCTGGGTTAATTCCTCTTCGGAGGCCGGTGACGACCAAAGACTCGCCATGGGGATAGGTGAGTAGAGAGGACTGGGATATAATAGTTACAGATCAACCCGCCGCCGGTGCCGTAGATAAGGCCCCCGGCAAGTGGCGCCTGAACAGGGATTGAGATCTGTAGGGACCATCTGAGTCCACTGGACGGACTCCCCCCAGACAGCCTCATCTCATAAGAAGGACGAGATGGGAGGATTGAATAGCATACCTGAATTTCGACCCGAGGAGAAGGGGGTTGTAGCCGCCCAGCTGTATAAGCTGTGCGCTAAGAGGGGGTATAAAATCCCCCTAAAAACCTGCCGAGCATTCATAGACGGGTCGGGTGAAGAGGAGGAAAGTCACGGTGTGGGGCCACAAGAGGAGGATGAAGGGGAGGATGGGGGGGAGGATGAGGGCCCCCCTCCCGTGTACCCCTGGGAAGAGTTAAGGAGGGCTAGAGGGGAAAGCCGCGAAAAAGATGGCGGAGACACGACATTTCCGCATTCTTCATGGGACACAGACCGGAAGGATAGTGGGTGTGACGCAGCTCAGATGGCGAGCGGGCCTAGACAGGAAAAGACAGGAGGATGGGGCGGGGCCTCTTCTAGACACCCGGAGGCCTGGGGCGGAGTTTCCCCGAGTTGCCCAGAAGCTTGGCTAGCCGCCCCAACGGCCATGGCTGAGCCTCCCCCATGCAGATTGGCCGCATTCAGGGACGGGGGGAGAGGACCCAGACCAGGGGCAACAGGTCTGGTCGCAGCCAGTGCCATCCGAGCCTTTGAGCAGGGGGAGACAGTAGACTGGGATGACTGGGGGATATATCCGCTGCTTGCTGATCCCCTCACGGGACAGCGGCAGTATGCCCCAGTGCCATTTAAGATGTTGAAGGAGCTGAAGGAGGCCGTGTCCAAGTACGGCGCCAGCTCCCCTTATGTAAAAAGATTGCTGAAAAACATAATAGCCACCAATCCTTGGACTCCGTCAGTCTTTGACGAAGTCTGTTCTGCTTGTTTTGACCCCGCCGGCTATATGGCTTTCAAAGCCCAGGCTCGCCGAGAGGCCTTACAGTTCGCAAGAACTAAAGGATACGGCCCAGTTGAGCAGGTGGTGGATCTCCTGTGCGGCACGGGGATAAATGCTGACCCAAGAGTGCAGGCACAGTACGGCCAGGTAGAACTGGAAGCAGGAGAGGAAGTGCACCTGAGAGCATGGGATAAGGTGGGAACTATGAAAGGAGGGAAGGCTCCGGCTAAGCTAATTGGGCTCAAACAGCGAGCCAATCAAGACCCATTAAGTTTCGTTAATGAAGTTAAGGAGACTGTGTCACACATTATGGGTGAAGGGCCCGGCACTGATCTACTCGTGAAACAGATTGTAAGGGAGGGACTTCGACCTCGCCCCGCTGCCGCTGTGGCCACTTTACCTAGTGATGCCTCCTTAGAAGACATGGTAGACAAACTAATGGATATGCCAGGAGAGGACTCCATGCAAGCCCTTGTGGCGGCCATGGAAAGCAGAGAGAATTCACTGGTGGCCGCCCTAGAGAAAATGAGCATGGGGGCCGGCAAGAGATCAGCTTGCTTCAAGTGTGGCAAACTTGGCCACTTCAAAGCACACTGCAAGGCATCTACTCAGACCCCTCGGTGCTACTGCTGCGGCAAGCAGGGACACATAGCTAAATTTTGCAGAAACAAGGGGAAGCAGGGAAACGGCTGGAGGGGGGGCCCAGCCGCGAGGCACCCCCACAGTCCATCAGCGGCAAACATACACCAGTGAGGGCCTGGGCAGTAGAAGGACAGGGACAGGTCGCCTACCAGATGGCCCCGTGGGAGACCATGGCTGTTCCATCTCTAACACAGACTTGTCCGGCCTTAATCACAGGCCCTGAGGGCTACACTGAATTTATAACCCATACTCAAATTGTGGAAGACCCTGAATCACCCATTGTTTTGACTAACCCTCACCCCTACTCCATAATGATAAATAAGAACCAAGTAATTGGGAAAGCCATCCCATTGCAAGGCTCCCCATTTATTCATTCAGGGAGAGCCCAGACCATAAACTGGGTACAACCAGTGACCCCCGACCAGCCTACTCTGATTGTGTTGGTCGAAGGGAGCTCAGTAGAGGGAATCATGGATACTGGGGCGGATTGCTCCGTGATAAATGGAGGCCAGTGGAAGCCTGAATGGCCACTGTTGGCGGGAGGGCAGCCAGTAATGGGGGTAGGAGGGAGACAGACTGCCCCTAAGGCAGCAAGGGCCCTGAAGTGGGCCGTGAAAGGCAAGACAGGACTGTTTAAACCTCTCTTCCTACCAGGGCTCCCATACACCCTCTGGGGGGCGTGATCTCCTCTCCCAATTGAATCTTTCTTTGGCCACTCCAGACAGTCTGCTGGGAAATTAGTGGGGGCCACTGCCGAAGGGAGCTTCTCCCCGCAGATCACTTGGATTGATAAGAAACCAATATGGGTAGAACAGTGGCCCCTGTCCCAAGAGAAGCTCACAGCGCTTAGGATGATTGTAGATACTTTATTATTAGAGGGGAAAATAGAGAAATCTCTTAGTCCCTTTAATTCCCCAGTATTTGTCATCAAAAAGAAAAATGGAAAATGGAGGATGCTAGTTGACCTCAGAGCAGTTAACGCTGCCAAGTTACCAATGGGAGCCCTCCAACCTGGACTACCCACGCCGGCAGCCATCCCAAGGAATTGGGAGATAATAGTGATTGATATTAAGGATTGTTTTTACAGTATCCCTCTTCACCCAAATGATAAAGAGAAGTTTGCCTTTTCTGTTCCCAGCATTAATTTCCAGGCACCTTCCGAGAGATATCAGTTTAGGGTTTTGCCCCAGGGAATGGCAAATAGCCCAACCTTGTGTCAGTTATATGTGGCAGAGTTGTTAAGGCCAGCTAGGGAAAAATATAACAGTCTTATGATTATACATTATATGGATGATATATTGATCGCTGCACCACAGCTGCAGCTGGCAGAGAGTTGTTTGGCCCTAATAACCGAGTTGTTGCAAGGTAAAGGATTGCTGCTAGCCCCTGAGAAGGTGCAAAAGTCATATCCTTATGAATATTTAGGTCAAAAGGTTCTTCCCGAACAGGTTGTTAAAGATATTCCTGGCATTGATAAGTCCCAATATAGGACATTGAATGATTTTCAAAGGTTGGTGGGAGCAATTCAGTGGATTCGCTCGGCAATCCCTATACCACAGTCACTTATGCAGCCATTATATGAGATTCTAAAAGAGGCGTCACAGTTGACCTCCCCTAGGACATGGACCCCCAAGGCAGAACAGGCATTGGAACAGATTTTGCAAAAAGCCTCTGTTTTGAGTCGCCAAGCCCCAGATGAACCTATATATTTTCAAATATTAAGAGATACAGGGCAATTTTGGGGATGCCTCTTTCAAAGACATGGATGTTTAGAATGGTTATATCCAAAAATTCCAAAAAAGATTATACAAGATAAATGGGAGACCCTAGCTTGGGTTTGTTTGCAAGCCTCTGAGCGCTGTCAACGCGCATTTGGGCGCAAACCTTTTCTTAACTTAGATCTATCAGGAGAGCTCAGTCATACACTTGCAGAAAATTCCCTGCTGTGGGCCACGGTGTTGACTAGTATGAATATTGCAAAAGTCACACCTCCCCCAGTGGTCCGGATGTATAGTGAATTCATTCTCAAACGCCACACGCCTGTAGTGGTATCCGATCCAGTGGCCGGACCAAATATATTTATAGATGCCACTAAGAATGGCCGTGCTGTAGTTCACAACCCGTCACAACCAGCCACGTGGGTATTTGATACCCCATATACCTCCACCCAGAAGAATGAGTTATTTGCCATTATTAAAGCTGTAGAGTTGTTTGATATCAATCATACTACGGGTATCCCCTATAACCCCACAGGCCAAGCCATGGTGGAGCGAGCAAATCGCAACCTGAAAACAACCCTCTATAAACAAAAAGGGGGAGTATGCAGGGGAATAACCCAAAAGGAATTGGCACAAGACGTTTTTACCATGAACTTTCTCCAATTTAGAGATGATGGCACCTCGGCCGCACAGAGATTTTTTGGAAAAACTGCGACCAAACACATAGAGTTGCCACCCCCCACAAGGGCCCTACCAGGAACTAAGATAATGTGGAGGGATGAAGAAGGAAAGTGGCATGGGCCAGTCACAGTGGTTGCAAGGAGACCAGGCCATTTATCCTTTTATCCAAATGAGAATTCTAGTCTCCCCGAAAAATGGATACCTGTACATAGAGCTAGAGATCTTGAATGAACCCAACCTGATTATCGGGATGAGGAGTTCCCTCTCTTTTCCTTTGCAGGGACATGGCCCACCATCCTGGGAATCCTGATGTGTGGAACGGCGATAGAACACCCCACCCCCGGACTTGCGACGCCTCGATGGGGGCCTCTTGGGGTGGGTTGGGTGCCTCTCTGGGTCTCCTCTTATTACTTATTGGGCTTTTATTTTGGTGCATATGCCGTGCATCCACCCGGCATAAGGGCTATATGTTACTTACCCAACAAGCCATCTTTGCTATAAGAGAAGGACAAGATCCTTCAGTTTGGCTCGCCGCCATGGAAGACATGTAACACCTTGGGGGAGGACGGGGCAAGCCCCACGACGGGCAACTTCTCCCACCCAGCCACCTAAGACAGGGCCCGAAGGTGTTGGGTCCCTAGGACGGGTAAGGTTTCAGGGATTGAGGAGACGACCCAAGCCAGGGCACCCCGCTCCCGGCGAAGCCATAAGCTTAGATGATGCGTAATGTTTAGCAAGGCTGCACCGGGTGCCACAGCCCTGATAAAACAAAAAGGGGGAGATGTTGGGGGCGGGGATAGGCTTTGCTTTTACTGTGCTAATTTCCATATAAGGTATAGGTTTTATTGGGCCATAGTTGGGGCGAGGGTGTGGTTTAATGTATATAAGATGCTGTACGCGGAAGCATCTCTCTCTCGGGATGTGACCAGCCGTGAATAAACAACTCCTGAAACCTCGGGTGCTCTGTCTGGGTTAATTCCTCTTCGGAGGCCGGTGACAACCGAAGACTCGCCATGGGGATAGGTGAGTAGAGAGGACGGGGATATAATAGTTACAGATCAACCCGCCACCGGTGCCGTAGATAAGGCCCCCGGCACTAGCCATGTGACCTTGGGCAAAACACTTAATTGCCTTCCTCCCTCCAAAAAGCAAAAAAAAAAATTTTTAAAAGATTATATCAACTTGAGCTTCTGCCAACAAATCACCAGAAGGTAGCCTTAGCATAGGTCCTCATCAGAAGACTTCCTTGTGCCCTATCAACAAGGGGCTAAGATGCAAGTGTTCCTCCTTAAGAGCTGGTCTTCCAACCAAAGACCACACCCCATAATTTCACCATGTTGATTGGACAAATTGTCAAAACGATCAGGGGCTCCCCAATTACACTATTACTTATAGATCAGGAATGCATTTACATGGAGATGATCACTAAACCCATGTATAAAGTGAGAAGAGAAGAGAAACCAAGACAGTGACTTAGGGGACACTTACGGCTAGTGGGAGTAATCTAGCAAAGGGGACTGAGAAAGAGTGGTCAGAAAGGTAAGAGCAGAACTAGGAGAGAGAAATAGCACAAAAACACAAAGAAGAGAATATTCAAGAGGAGATGGTAGGCCCTGATAAAATGAGATGATATATGTAAAGTATTTAGTACAGTGCATGGCACATAGTAGGTACTACATAAATGTTAGCTATAATTAATCTTATTGATGTTGTTTTCAATAGTGCGTAAGGTTAACAAGAGGTTAAAATGGGTTCAAAATAGGAAAGGGAGGAGAGCGTAGCCACTGTAAGGGTGATAGTCTAAGAAAGAACTGAGGTGTGGAGGTCATGTGAGGATGGGTTGCAAGTTATAAGTCATAGTGATGGGGTCCTTGTGATGTATATATGTCTGTAGTATCAATCTGTAACATCAGTTTGTAAATGGGGTGCTTTGGGATCTATGTCTGTAAAATCAATTTGTAAAAGCAGTCTGTAAGATCACATTTCCACCCCCCACCCCAGCCTCAGAGCATTGACTCTGCCCCTTCCCCCTTCCAGCACTCTGCCCAGCAACAACTCATGACCTGTTTATCTCTGCTTGAAACAATAAGTTATGTAAATGTTATCTCCCTTAGTTAGAGTGGCCAGCCCCACCATGAATTCTTCAATACCTTATCTATAGGGTAACTCCTTAGTCAATTATAGACCCACACTGTCTCTGATGACCTTGGTGGGAGGCAGACTGGGCACTCTTTAGTGACGTATCAGGCCTAGAACCACACCTCCAGCTAGACCCCCTCTTGAGCTATTTCCCAGTGAATCATGGGCAATACACCTGCGCAGTTGATATTAAAAGTGTATGTTCCTTTGAGCACTGACCACTCCTTAACTCCTCCCTGATCCCACCCTTACTCACCTAGTTAGCATAACTGACCCCTTAAAACTATGCCTGCGGCCTCTGCGAGTTTGCAGGTTCCATAAGAATCTAGCCCGCTGTTCTCTACAGCGTAACAATAAACTTTACAATTTCGGCTTCAAAGTTTGCTTGAGCCTGGTGAATTCCTTCCAGACTGGATGCCAGGAGAGGTTTCCCTGGCAGAACCATTTACCCTCCCCCCCCTCCTTATCACCCTTCCTTCTTCAATAGGGAGAGATTGAATGACAAAAATATCATGGCAAGATAAGGAAACTTCAGTATTAGTTCATCCACAGAAGTGGTACACTTGCATGTGATGACAGGTATGACTGTAAGATGGGCAGGCTATTAGCTGGATATACAGATAACTTGGCATGAGTGTAGCAAGTGACCACTGGAACTTGGTGAAAGGGTCAACCATAACTCAGATTTTGAAATAAAGACCTCAATCTCACCCTTTTGGAAAAAATATATAGTATATATTTGAGGTGGAAGAGAAGAGTCAATCATGGAAGTTGGGTAGATTGAGGACCTGGGAAATTAAGAATATTTGAGAGAGCATCAATATGTATGTTCAAGGGCAGGAATTGGAGGAGAGAGAAAGGCTTTGAGTCAGGTACTCATTGAGGGAGAAAAGGAGGGAGGAAGGAAAGGAAAAAAAGAGAAGAAAGAAAGAAAGAAAGGAGGGGAAAGGAGGGAGGGAGGAAGGAAAGAAAGAAGGAAGGAAGGAAGGAAGGAAGGAAGGAAGGAAGGAAGGAAGGAAGGAAGGAAGGAAGGAAAGAAGGAAGGAAGTTAGGAAAGAAGGAAGGAAGGTAGGAAAAAAGGAAGGAAGGAAGGAAGGAAGGAAAGAAAGGAGCATGTGTTGGGGTCTATAAATAACTGCTAACTTGGTGATAAATTTGGATAATTTCATGAACCTCAAAAGCAGACAGGCTGCAGAGTAATGGCAGCTGGCTCTAATCATCCTGGGATGTTTTCCCTATGTCAAGCCTAACTTTGCCTCTTTACTACTACTATCCATTGCTGCTTCGTTCTACCCTCCTGTAACCAAGGAGAACAAGTCTAATTGCTTTTGTAAATGACAGCCCTTTATATATTGAAGACAGCCACCATGTCTTTTCCAAGTCTTCTCTAGGATAAACATTCCAAATTCCCTCCATTGTTTTACATAGAGAATGATCCCAAGACTACCCACCATCTTGGTGTCCATTTCCCAGCTGTTCTCCAACTTAGTAGGAAGCAGCTAGGTGGACAGAGGGGCCTAAACTCAGAATTCAGTTCAAACCCAGCCTCAGATACTTGTTAGCTGTGTGACCCTGGGCTCAACACTTAACCTCTGACTTCAGTTTCCTCACCTGTAAAACGGAGATCATAATAGCACTTTCCTCCCAGGGTTGTTGTGTGGATCAAATGAGAGAGTAATTGTAAAACACTTAGCACAGTGCCTATGCCTGCCTTCCTGCCTTCCTTATGAAAAACCTTCCTAAAACACAGTGCCCAGAAGTGGACACAATACTTCAGATATGGCCCAACCAAGACAGAGTGCAAGACTATAACTTCCCTAGTCTTAGACACCATGCTTGTCTTCGTATTGCTTAAGATTATATTATCTTTTGGACGGTATCCATATCGCCCCAATGACTTATGTTATATTGAGCTTGAGGCTTACTTACTAAGACCTCCAGATCTTCTTCAGATAAACTGTTACCTAGCTATCTCTTTTTTGGTTATATATATTTGAGGTGGAAGAGAAGAGTCAATCATGGAAGTTGAGTAGATTTTGATCACTTTTTCAAGCCCAAGGGTTGTTATGGTTAAGTTGTGTCTGACTCTTCATGATCCCATTTGGAGTTTTCTTGGCAAAGATACTGGAGTAGTTGGCCATTTCCTTCTCCAGTTCATCTTACAGATGAGGAAACTGAGGCAAACAGTTTGGAGTGAAAAGTGACTTGTCCAGGTCACGCAGCTAGTAAAGCCCAATTTGAATTCAGGTCTTTCTGACCCCAGGCCTGAAGCTCTATCCACTGCACTACCTAGCTACCCAAGTGTAGAATTTGCATTTATTCTTATTAGGTTTGATCAATTGTTTAGCCTGTCAAGGTCTTTTCAACCTCTGACTTGGTCTTTCAAGGGGTTGGCTATACTCCTCTCAATTTCAAATTTGATCAAGTTGGCCATTGCATTCACTCAAGTCATTTGATTGTTAGCATTTTTTAAATGTTAAGTAGCACAGAGCCAAGCACAGAGACCTGGAGCATTCCTCTAGGGACCTCTTTTCTTTTCTTTTTCCTTTTTTGGTAGTATTTTTTTTTCCAATTATATGCAAAGACCATTTTTGAAATTCATTTTACAGGATTTAGAGTTCCAAATTTTTCTCCTTTCCCTCCCATCCTTCTAAAATAGTAAGCCATTTGATATAGGTTACATATGTGTAATCATGTAAAACATATTTCAATATTAGTCACAGTTGTAAAAGAAGAAACAGACCAAAAGGAAAGAACCACGAAAAAAATTAGGTGAAAATAGTATGCTTCAATCTGCATTCAGACTCCAGTTCTTTTTCTGGATATGGATAGCTTAAGTACTTTGGGATTGTTTTGGACTATTGTATTGCTGAGAAGAGCTAAGTCATTCATAATTGATTATCACACAATGTTGCTTTTACTATGTACAATGTTTACTATGTACAATGTTCTGCTCATTTCACTTTGCTTCTGTTCATAGAAGCATTTCCAGGTTTTTCTGAAGTCTGCCTGCTCATCATTTCTTATTACACAATAGTAATCCATTATATTCATATACCATAATTTGTTTGGCCATTTCCCAACTGATGGGCATCCCTTCAATTTCCAATTTTTTGCCACCACAAAAATGGCTTCTGTTTTTGCACATGTAGGTCCTTTTCCCTTTTTTATGATCTCTTTGGGATACAGATCGAGTAGAAGTATTGCTTAGTCAATGGGTATGCACAGTCTTATAGCCCTTTGGGCATAGTTCCAAATTTCCCTCCAGAATTGTTGGATCAGTTCACAATTCCACCAACAAAGCACTAGTGTCCCAATTTTCCCACATCCTCTCCAACATTTATCATTTTCCTTTTTTGTAGGTACCTCTTTTCAAGCTTACAACAGTCTATTAAAGACTATTCTTCGGGGCCAGCAATTTAAGCAGCTCAAGTAATGTGCCATCATCTAACATTCATCCCTTTCTTTTTTCCACAAGAAAAGCAAATGTTTAAAACTAGACTAACAAGTCACAACCTATGTGTACCTTTGGACAACTCCCTAGAATTTGCCTATTAAGTCCTTAAAAGGGGTTGTAGATCTTCTTTGTTTGGGTGGAGGAAGTTTCCACCTCTGAAGTCCCCTGACACATCACACATCCTTCCTGGATATATGGATGAAATATATATATATGGAGGTCCATAGATCTTAAATCACTTGCCATGATCCCAGTGATGATAAATATCAGAGGTAGGATTAGAAGCCAGGTTTTCCTGACTACAAGTCCGACACTCTGTCACCTACCCCAGGGCGCCTTTCAGATGATACTCATTTATTTGGCTTTGGCAAAAACATAAACATTGAATAATCTAAGGTCATTGCAAAATTCCCTGCTTTCCATTCTTGCTGGAAATGAGAGGCTCAGTCTTTTGTCATTCTTGTTAGTAGCTCCCCAGAAGAACTCCAGGGGCAAATTGCTTTGGGGAATATTGACCTACTAAAGTTGTCACTTTCCTTCTCACCACCTTAATACCTTCTCACCTCATTCACACCTTCTCACCTCATTAGCATTTTTCAGTCCCTTTCTCTCCCAGTCCTTCTAACTCCCTTCCTTGTGTACCAAAGTGCCTTCTCTCCAAGCACTGGAGGGTGCCATTCTCTAAGAGAGAGAAATCTCCTCCCTTTCCTTGCTGGACTCTTCAAAAGATGTCTGTGAGTTCTTTCTCCATACCTGGCTGACCAACTCTGCCAACTACTTTTAAAGTCTTTTTGAAGCTACCACCAATCAAGAAGCATACCTGTTATCTCTGCAAATCTCTGTTCAAGTTGTCTGGTTCTTTCAAATCAAATGAACTATTCCATATCTGAAAGGAATACGTTCTTTATAAGATTTAAATGAGCCAATCAAGGAGGATACCCTTATATCTTGTTAGCTGTTACCTGTTCCTTAAATCATACAAATATAGTTATTTGAAGTCCCAAAAGGGTAAAATCTTATACCCCATTGTCTCTGTTACTTGCCCCTTATATACTGTAATTTCAAATGGATGGGAGGAGGACTTGAGTAATTAGGAACTCCTAATATGAGGCAGCGACGGGGCTCAGTGGACAAATAGCTGGTTTTGGAGTCAAGAAGTCATCTCAGAGACTTAGTAACCATGGGACTTTGGGCAAATTACTTTAATCTCTGTTTGCCTCAGTTTCTTCAACTGGAAAATAGGAGTAATAATACTAGTACTTGGGGCGCTTAGGTGATGCAATGAATAGAGCACTGGTCCTGGAATCAGGAGGACCTGAGTTCAAATGTGACCTCAGATACTTAACAGTTACTAGCCATGTGACCTTGGGCAAATCACTTAACCTCAACTGCCCTGCCTTCCCCCTTCCAAAAAAAAGCAAAAAAAAAAACTAATAATACTACCAACCTCCCAGAGTTATCATGAGATAATATTTGTAAAGTGCTTAGTACAGTGCCTGGCACACAGTAGGTACTTTATAAATGCTTCCTAATACACCTACCACTATCTTGCTTTCTCCCACCAAAATCCAGAAGCAGGGCAAATTTGGTCCCATGTGCAAACTTGGAAATGGAAAAAGAACTGGGTTGGAAGTCTGGTTGTGAGATGTTGTCCCAACTCTGCCACTGATTCATATGAACTTGGATAATTTCCTTTTTCCACTCTGGGCCTCAATTTCCTTCTGTGTAATGTATATAAATAAGCATTTATATAGCACCTATTATACTTTACAAATATCTCATTTGGTTTGTGGGGGAGGAGCTGTTATTATCCCCATTTTATAACTGAGGAAACTAAGACAAACAGAGGCCAAGTGATTTGCCCTCAAAGCCACATAGCTAGTATCTGAGGCTGGATCTGAACTCAGGTCTTTCTATTCCAGAATTTGACAATGAACTAAGGGTATGGAAATTACTGTATGTTGTCATAACTATCGTGTTTATTGTTTGTGGTAATTTCAAATACTTTTTTTTTTAAATTAAACAAGCTCTATCTCTGGAGCCCTCATTCCCCACTTCTGGGGAATCTGCTCTCAGTTGACTGGCAGCATTCATGAGATTTCACTCAGTTTTGGCTCAGCAGTCCATAAAAGACTTTTTGTGGACTTAGAGGCCACATGGTTTATTTTTAAAATTATAGGACACAGGCTCTGGGCTCACTCCCCTATTCCAGTTATACTAGCAAATTGGGTTCCCAGAACAATAATAGCCAGCATTTATCTAGCATTGCCAAAGGATTCATTGATAGGTGCTTCAGCCAATCATACTTATCAATGTACAGAAACATGTAAAAACTGGTTCATTATACACTCAGACTTCTGGCATACAAAAACCATGAGCACTCATTTTCAGCAGCCCTATGTATGTCTTAATTACATAGGCAGGATGGACACAATGGAATTTCACAGAAGGCAGAAGGGAAGGTCGAGATTTACACATCAAAGAACAGAGAGAAGGTGAAGAAGGTGAAGAAGAGGAAAATAATAAACAGTAAACACTAAGGATAAAGTTGGAGTTTGCAAAATAACCATTAACATCAGAGCTCCAGCTAGTTATGTGATGCTCATTTTAAGAAAATAGACGTAAGAAGGCTCAGCCAGAAATTCTCTTATTACTTACTATCCAGTTAATCACCAAAGCTAAAGTCTGAGATATCCATTAAATTCTCCAGGCTCTAGCTAGTGATGGTTCTTGCCAGAACTTCTCTTACTAGAGGGAGGGGGAGAGAGAGAGAGAGAGAGAGAGAGAGAGAGAGAGAGAGAGAGAGAGAGTGTGTGTGTGTCAAGCAGTTTGCTACTCAGGGATACTGCCTCACTGGTCTCTACAATCACTGCTTCGGGTTTTATTTACTGAAGGTACTGTTTAACTCTTCCAAACTTTTGAAGCTCACAAGATCATAACGTGGTCCATTTCCCATCCAATATCTATTCCTCCAAGATCAAGTAAATGTAACAGCAGAAGACAAGGAGGACCCATGTATTCATGGCCACATGGTGGCCAGGCAGGGGGAGGGAGCTTCTGCATCAGACAGCTCACAGCAGTTCTTGCCTTGTTCACATCCAGGCAAGAGAGTTTTTATGCTTGAGATTCGTTTGCCACACTCACTTTTGGCTCAGCAGTCCATAAAAGACTTTGTGTAATCACACAGTAAGCAAATGGGAAACAATGAGAGAACATTTTCACACACTCTGCAGTAGGGAGGATAAGACCTCTTCCATTACACATTTCTAGAAGGAGGTTCACCAAGCCTCTAAATGGATGTTAGACATGCTATGAGGATCGGACCCTCAATAGCACACACATACTCACACACACACACACACACACACACACACACACACACACACACACAGAGGTAATCTTTTTTTTCTTTTTGAAAGGGGGAAGAAGGCAGGTCAAGTGGGGTTAAGACACACAGGTCTTTAAGATTTAAATTAAGATTCAAGATTTTAAAGTAAAAATTCAAAGAACCTTGTCAAGCTCTCCTGTCTTTTGGAACACTTTGCTGATTTGTGTCCTTGCAGGTCCTGAGAAAGACCAAGGAATGGATTGCATGTTTGGAACCACAGGGATTGGCTCTTTAAATGATGGAGAAATAGGAATAAAATGCTAGGAGTTGATCTTTATCTCCCAGTTTATCTCACCAGTGACTGAGATTTCATTCAATTCAATTGACTAAACTTTTAGCAAGGGCTCTGAGCCAGTCAGGAGCAGCTAAGTGGGGCCATAGTGCACAGAGCCTGGAGCCAAACTCATCTTCCTGAGTTAAAATCTGGGTTCAGACACTTACTAGCTGTGTGACTTTGGGCAAGTCACTTTACCCTGCTTGCCTCAGTTTCCTCATCTGTAAAATGAACTGGAGAAGGAAATGACGAGCTGCTCCAGCATCTTTGCCAAGAAAAACCCAAATGGGGTCACAAAGAGTTGGTCACAAAGATTGGACATGACTGAAATGACTAAATAGCAACCGGGCCAGGAACTGTTTGAAGTACTGGGGATACAAAAATAAAAAAAATCTAATCCCTGCCCTCAAGAAGCTTCTAGCTCCTTCCAGGTGCCAATCCACTCTTGCTCACTTCCACACTTTTCTCACTCCCACAGTATCTTGGCCTTAGTGCTGCGTTTGCAGGACCTGATCCAACTGGTCCTTCATCACCCAAAGCTCAGACTTCGGTGGTTCAGTGGAAGCCAGCAGCAGCTTCTTGGATTGCTAGTAATTCTCTCTCTCTTGTTCTGTGCTCCTGGCATCATTGAATGGAATGGAATGGCAAGCTGCTAGTCTCCCTCTCAAAACAAAACAATAAAAACCAGAAAAAGGGAAAAGGGGAAGGTTCGAGTTATGTGACCAGTCATCTGACCCCTTGCCTGGATTTGTCCCTGCCCCAAGTATGTGCTTGGGTAGTCATACTTCCCAATATGTCATAACTCAATTCCCCAGTGGAAGATTCCTAGACCCCTCCAGTTTCACAGAGACACCCCCTAAATGTGATCGAAGCCTAATGTAATCAAAGCTTTAATGGTATGTGTAGTAGATAAGCTTATAACTTACGCTACCAGTCTGCTTAATATATATGCATGAGTCAATTAATGGAAATTCAGCCTGTAGTGCAACAAATAGAAAGGGCCGGTAGGATGGGTGCCTGCCTAGTGAGCCATGATCTGATTAAATAAATTTACACCAAACCCTTAGAGACAAGTGTTACCACCCACTCAAGGGTGGAGCTAAGGGGAGAGATGCAGCCAACTCTGAGAATTAGAGAGTTACCCAAAAGCACCCTCTGGCGTTGAATGGTTTGCATAGCAGATAAGGACTGAGTGCTTGAGTAACTGCACCTGGCCCTTATTCTTCACTGCCCAGAGCTCACCCTAAGGGCTTCATGGTGACTTAATATTGATTGGAAGATTGAGACCCAGACTGGGGAAAGGACTCATCCAGGATTAACTCACTCAATGAGTCAGGCCTAGAATCCAGGCTTTCTGGTTCCCACTTTGAAGAGGAAATGAACTTCCAACATACGGGTAACTTAACACAACAATGGGTTTCCGACACCTTTGTAACTTAATAACCCCAGGCTCTGTAAATTTTGCTTCTTTTACTCTTTTCTTCCTTAAATATAAGAATTTGAACATTCTCTTTCTTGGTTCTAGGGTGGGTTAGAGGGGAGTCCTGGGGCATGTGGACAAGATCAGAGAGTGCTTGTAGAAGGAACAAAGAAGCCACCTGCTTGCAGTTTGGGGGTTTCCAGGAAAGACTGAAAGTGTCAATTAAGAGAAAGAAATCCTCTAAGGGGCTGAGTCTGGCCTGTCTTCTTTCTTCCCGGAAAGAATGTTTTCTGCTAAACTGAGGGTAACTGTATTGCAGTGATTGGGGTCTCCAAGATTATTTAGGCCATCATGGGGCTTCATTTGATGGCTCTGATCAAAAAACGTTAGGAAAGGCATAAAACAGGGAGGTGTATGCTCACCAATGATATTGTCATTGTGATGCAGAAAGATTGGATATTCAGATATTATATTAATTTAACTAAAACTTCTGGAAAACTATCACAGTGACATTCTAAGCCTAATTCTGTTACTCTTCAGAATTCTGCTTTTTAGAGCTTCCTATCTCTTAGGTGCTAGACTTGAAGTCATTAAACCAGTTTGTGCCTGAGTTTCCTCAGCTGTAAAAAGAAGGTACTAGAACCTTAGGGGTACCTGAGTTCCCTTCTTGTTCTAGATCTATGCTCCCTGTCAAGTCTGTCCTCAAACCTGGAGTGTATTCAGATTTTGTTTTGCTTTTCCTCTCCCCTGTTACAAATTCTAAGATGGTATGTTCACTGTGTCCCAAGGTTCTTATAATTTCCACCCCAGAAACCAGTTCTTCCTTATGGATGAGCATCAGGTCTAGAGCAACAACTCCCTTCCCATCTTCTCCACATTTGGAAGGAGGAAATGATTATTAAGGCACAACAAGAGACCAACAGCTTTTCAATGCCATTAAATTATTATTAAGGCATGCCAAGAGACCATCAGCACTTCAAAGCAAATTTCTAATGAATTCTAAGGGCAGATTGAAGCATACTTTTTTCTTTATTAAATTTATTTTTATGTTTTCTTTATTTTTCTTATTTGTGTGTGTGTTTTCTTTTACAACATAGCTAATATGGAAATATTTATTGCATAACTTCCCATGTATAATCAATATAATATTGTTTACCTTTTCAGTGGGTGGGGAGGAGTGAGAGGGAAAGGGAGAATTTGGAACTCAAAATTTTTAAAATAAATGTTGAAACCCATTTTTTGTCTGTAATTCTGAAATATTTAATAAAATAAATTATATATATATATATATTTAAAAAGGAAAAAAATAAGTGCTGACTTTGTGCAAGTCCACAGCTTGCTGCTGAGGATAGAAAGACAGCCCCTGCCTTGATGGAGTTATTATTACAAGGAGTGTATATATGCACAGAAGCAGATACAATATGATTTGAGTAGAGGAAACCAGTAACAGCCAGCGTCTTCAAGAAGGGCTGTATTTAGAAGGCAGTACTTGAACTGAGCCTGGAAAGAAACTAGTGATCTTAAGGGCAGAGATGAGGAAATTAGTGCATTCCAGTCATGCCTGGGCAAAGGCCTGGAAATAGGAGATGGAATGTCAGATTCCTGGAACAGCTAGCAAGTTAGCTTGGCTGAAACAGAGAGAGGATGAAGGGGAATAGTAGGCAATAAATCTGGGAGGCTAGGTTGTAGCTGGATTGTGATAGACTTCAAATACTGACTATGCTTCAGTTTATCTATGGGGTGATGGGGAGCCATGGATGATTTTTCACCAGGAGAATAAAACAGTCAGACCTGCATTTCAGGAATATTAAGTCGATAATGTATGGAGCATGATTGGAAAGGGAGAGGCTAGAAGTAGGAACACCAATTAGAAGGTTACTTGAATAGGTGGTTTAGTGGATAGAGCATAGTCCCTAGAGTGAGGAAGACCTGAGTTCAAATTCAGCCTCAGACACTTACTAGCCTGGGCTTCCCCCCCCCACCAAAAAAAAAAAAATAAATAATACACAGAAGGCTACTGGAATAATCCAGATGAGAGGTGATGAAGTAGGATGATGACTTTGTAAATGGACAGAAGAGAATGGAGGCTAGTAATGCTGTGGAGGAAGAATTAGACAAGACTTGGAGGAATAACAAAGAGGTTAAGAACAAGGGTTTGAGAATGACTCCAAGCCTGCAAAATCTGGTTGTCTGGAACTGAAATTCTTTTTTTTTTTTTTTGGAGGGCAATTGGGGTTAAATAACTTGCCCACGGTTACACGGCTAGGTTTTTGTTTGTGTGTGCGTTAAGTGTCTGATGCCGGATCCGAACTCAGGTCCTTCTGACTCCAGGGCCAACGCTCTACTCACTGCACCACCTAGCCACCCTGGAACTGAAATTCTTAACCTTTTTGTGCTTAATTTGGCAGTCTGGTGAAGCCTAGAGACCTCTTTCTTAGAATAATGTTTTTAAATGCATAAAATAAAATACATAGAATTACAAAGGAAGCCAATTAGATTGAAATAGTTATGAAAATATTCTTAAAAGCAAGTTCTTGGACTTCAGGTTAAGAATTTCTGGTATAAAAGGAGAGCTGTGCCCCTGACAGAAGAAGGGAAGTTTGAATGGGTCTAGGAGGAAAGCCTTTATTTTTAACAAGCTGAGATTGGTTTCAGCAGGACATCCAAGTGGAGAGATCTAGAAGGCAGTTGATGAGGTGGGATCAGAGTCCAGGAGTGAGGATGGGAAGATGAACAAAGGAGTCTCCAGCAAAGGCAACTAGGAATCGGGCAAAGAGGTAGAAGAGCCAAGAGAGTAGTGCAATGGAAGGTCAGTAGAAGAACCTGTTCAGTGGGAGGGGATGACAACAATGCCAAAAGCTGCATAGAGTTCAAGTAAAATGAGATTTATGCCAGACTTTTAGATACTTAAAAGTAACCAAGGCTATGGACAAAGAACTACTTAGTGTTTGGTGTTAGTTTTGGAACTTGTGGTTCACTGTGATAGGGAACTCCCAAGTGAGGAAACACCCTCTACCAAAGCAGATAGGCTTCTGCTCTATAACCTAAACTCTTGAAGACTTGCCTCAGGGCACTGAAAAGCAAAATGATTTGCTCAGGGGCACAAAGTTTTCAGGTATCTGAAATTGGATTTGAATCCAGATTTTTCTGACTCCAAAGACCAGCTCTTTATCCATTGCCCAAGGTACCAGGTTGTTGTTGTGAGAAATACACTTCTGGGGGTCACAGGACTTCCCAAGCAGGGTCAGGGAGATAGCCTGGATGAACTTCCAGATCCACTGCTTCCCTTTGGGGCCCCTAGGAAGATCTACATAATGTACCCCTTAAAACAGCAAACTAACTCCTTACTGAAAAAAACTCAGAAACAGAGTGTGCAGAAGATGTTTATTATGCTTCCAGCAAAGAATCCAGTGTGATGCTTACTAGGGACACACCCACAGAAGCAGGAGTAGGTCTGTCCTTCCTGGTATACTGAGGGTTAGTCAAATTCCTCAAATTCCTTACTTTATTTCCCTCCATATATACATATACATATATAAATATATATATATTCTACATTCCCTTTATATATACATATATTTATATATTATATATATTTGTGTATATATATATATATATATATATATATAATCAGTCAAATTCCTCAGACTCCTCATTTTATTGATTTTACATTTTCTCTCTCTCTCTCTCTCTCTCTCTCTCTCTCTCTCATCACACAGATTATATGCAGATTACATAGGCTGCTTGGTAGTGAGGATATTTCAGACCTGATGGGGCCTGACCTCTTCTAAGGTCAGAACTGTGTACCATACCCCACCTTTCTAGTTCCCTCTGGCCATTGTCATAGTTTCAGGAAAGTCAGGGTTTTAGTAAAGATAAGCAAGCCCTTCCTCACAGCTATTGATTATCTTCCCATAACTTTTGTGGGAGCAAAACAAGATACATTATATCCCCTCTTACATTGTTCACCAATTTTTTAATAGTTCTGACCCTTCATGACTTCATTTGGTATTTTTTTTTTTTTGGCAAAGAGAGTGGGCTGGTTTGCCAGTTTCCTTCTCCAACACATTTGACAGATGAGGAAATTGGCAAACAGGGTTAAGTGACTTGCACAGGGTCACACAGCTAGTAATTGTCTGAGGCTGACCTTGAACTCATAAAGATGAGTTCAAACCCAGTGTTCTATCTACTGTCCCACCTATCTGCCCAAAATATTGGGTATTCAAAGACAAAAAGAAAAAAATCCTTGCCTCTGAAGGAACTTGCACCAGATATGACAAATATACAAAGAAACACAATACAAGTGAAGAGATTACCCATAAAGAGGGTTAGGGTTGCTCTGGAGACCCCAAAATACCAACATGGTGGGTCCTGCCAAATGAATTCAACTCGTCTTCTCAGCCAAAGAAAAGTAAAGTTTATTGAAAGTTCGCCATTTTGGGTAGCCTCTTAAGGAGCCTAAGTATCTGTGATGCTTGCATTGGACAAATGGGCCAGAATCATCTGACCCAGAGTGAGTCTGTGCTAGGTCATTCTATGGTGCTCTCACACCTCATGGAGGGAAGATGGGATCCTAGGTTGTGGAGGAATCTAGGGGTGGTCTAGAGGAGGAGTTTGGGGAGGGTCTTCAGCAGGAGTCAGATGAGGTCAGACTCCAGTAATGAGTGATTTAGGGTGGGAAGTTGTTGGAGGCTACCTGGAGCTGACAGACTATGGTGGGCCAGGCCAGTTCAAGGGTGGAACTGGTGGATCAAGGGTGGGAAATTGCTGGACAAAGGAGGGCTAAAGACTTGGACTGAGCCACAACTTAAGGCCCATGGCCTCAGGCAAATGCCTTATTGAGGAAAAGAGCCCTAACATCCGGAGCTGAGCCTTGAAAGAAGATAAACATCCTAAGAATCAACTATCAAGTTATTGCCTGAATTTTGAAAGACTTTTCACTAATGCAAAGACCAATCAATCCAGAGGATTGATAATGAAGCATGGTACCCACCACCCTACAGAGAAGTGATGGACTCAAGAGGCAGTATAAGATACACATATTCAGACATGACCAGTGGGGAATTTGTTTTACTTGACTGAATATTTTTCACCAGGGCTCTGTGAATGTGTGTGTGTGTGTGTGTGTGTGCGTGCGTGTGTGTGTGTTTCCCCCTATTTGGAGGTCTTGTAGGGAGAAAAAAGAAGTTGGACTAAGATGAAAGACAGAAGAAAAGAGG
This sequence comes from Gymnobelideus leadbeateri, assembly GCA_011680675.1. NCBI lineage: Eukaryota > Metazoa > Chordata > Mammalia > Diprotodontia > Petauridae > Gymnobelideus > Gymnobelideus leadbeateri. Next base: position 947,716 of record WOXC01012492.1, on the reverse strand, counting down.
GACAATGATACATTTTTATTAAAAACACCCAGAAGACAACAGAGAGAAAATCAGAAAGAATCATAGAAAAGCACGTCAACTTTGAAAGCTAGAGGTTTTTAATATTTTATATATTTTAAAATTTTTTATGTTTTCTATTTTTATATATTTATTTCTACATTTATTATATATTTCAACATTTTAAAAAGAAAAGCAAGCTGTATATAATAGATCCTTTATTTCAAGTGTCTCTTTTTTCATATATTACATATATAAAAATGCCCATTTTATTTTTTTTTAAGTTTATAATAAAATAAATTGAGTTTTTCTTAGCCTGGCTGGACCCTTCTCATCTTTGCAGTCTCCTTAAAGTTTACTCCAGGTAGTCTATGTAGCTAGGTGGCACCATAGTGGATAGAGTACCTGGCCTGGAAACAGGAAGATTCATCTTTCTAAATTCAAATCTGGCCTCTGACACTAGCTGTGTGATCCTGGGCAAGTCACTTAACCCTGTTTGCCTGTTTCCTCATCTGTAAAAATGAGCCAGAGAGGGAAATGGCAAACCACTCCAGCATCTTTGCCAAGAAAACCCCCAAAAGGGTCACAAAGAGTTGGACAAGACTGAAATAACTGAATAAAGGTCTTCTATACTAGTTCACACTCTTCTGTTGTTATTGTTATTCTTTCCTTAAGACACTCCATAGCCTTCATGCTTTTGTCCTGGCTGTTCCCCATGCCTGGAATGCTTTCCCTCCTCACTTCTATCCCTTAACAAGTCTCTGAATTTCTTCCAGACTGTGCTCAAATCTTTACCTGGTCACTCCATTTCCTAGTGAAGAGGTTACCCATAAAGAGGATTAGGGATGCTCTGGAGACCCCAAAATAACAACACGCAGAATTTTACTCAAGTCTTCTCTCAGCCAAAGAAAAGTAAAGTTTATTAAAAGTTCACTTGCATTAGACACAGAGTAAGTCTGTGCTAGGTCATTCTATGGCGCTCTCACAAATATGAAGACAGGATGGGGTCTTACATACAGAAGGTTGTGGGAGGAATCTAGGGGTGGTCTAGAGGAGGAGTTTGGGGAGGGTCTTCAGGAGGAGTTAATGAGGTCAATGAGTGATTAAGGGTGGGAAGTCTCTGGAGGCCACCTGGAGACCACAAACAATGGTGGGCTAGGCCATTTCCTGGGTGGATCGACCCTTTGATTGGGAAGTCTAGTAACTGGGGGTAGGAAGTCTAGTAACAGAGGGTGGGAAGTCTAGTAACAGAGATTTGGGCTCAGCCCCAATGTAAGGCTTATTGCCTCCTCAAATGGGATGATTTAATCAAGAGTCCCAGGGAAGTTCCCAGAGCCTGTACCTCAAGGACTCAAGGAGAGCTTGTGGGGGCTCTCAGAGCCCATACCTCATCACTAGGACTTTCTCCTCTAAGGTTACCTTCCACTTATTCATGTGTTAACATATTGTTTTTTCAGCCTTGTACAATATATCTACTATGATAATGTTTTGCATAGCTAGACATGTACAACATATACTGAATTACCTATCTCCCCAGAGGGAATGGGTGACAAGGGAGGAAGGAAATGGATCTGAAATTCGAGGTCTTAACATTAAATGTTTCAAATATATATAAATACTATTATTAATACTCTTTTGCTTGTAATTGGGAGATAAGATGTGCAGGCTTTGGGACACAAAGACTCACCTTCCTCTAATGGAAAAGTCGAAGGGGGTATGGGAGAAGGTATGGGAGAGAGCAGATTGGAGGAAGCGATATCTTGTGGGACTACTATTCTGGGAGGGTGGGTAGGGGAATAACGGGGGAAAATGATTGTAACTCAAAATCTGGCAGAAATGAATGATGTAAAACAGAAGTTAATAAAGCATTTGTTTAAAAAAAAACATATTGTTTTTTTCTCTCGTCTGTCTCTGTTTCTGTCTCTCTCTCAGTCCACAGAAGGCATAACACCCCAAAGGGAATGTAAATTTTTTGTTTTTGTTTTTGTTTTTGTTTGCTTTTTGAAGGGCAATTGGGGTTAAGTAACTTGCCCAAGGTCACACGGCTAGGTTTTTGTTTGTGTGTGCGTTAAGTGTCTGAGGCCAGATCCGAACTCAGGTCCTTCTGACTCCGGGCCGACGCTCTACTCACTGCGCCACCTAGCCGCCCCAGGGAATGTAAATTTTTAATCTCTGAAACTTTTTTTCCTTTTTTCTTAGAGACTAGCCTTAACCCCAAATCACTCTGGCTCTTACTGATTGACCAACAATAGGTTCCTTGTCAAGCCCCACTTGGTCATTGTTTGGGTCCTGATTGGCTCTGAATGAATGTAAATAGGAATTGTTTCTGTTTTATCCAGAAACCCTGAGGATCCTCTCTTCCCAGATCTTTGCCATTCTTTGCCTTATTTCTTTTTAAGACAATCACTGAATAGGCATCAGTCAAATTGAGACCTTTTAAAGATCTTAGTTTGAAAAGACTGAGGTTCCTCACTGAATCCTGGTCCATCTTCAGTCATCCTGATCTATATCTGGCCACTGGACCCAGATGGCTCCAAAGGTGAAAGTGAGGATGGTGACTTTGTACTGCCCTGCCTCACGTAAATCCAATTCACTTGCAAGTCCTGGCATCACCTCTGTGATGTCATAATCCTCTTTGAAAGCTAAGGACAAACAGCAAGCAAGCAACCTTTATTCTAATGAATGGAAGCTCCTTAAGACAAATGCACACGCTAAAGCATTGTTGATGTCGACCTTCTGAAAAAGTTTGGTTAAAGGAGACAAACAAATAGTATTATAGCATTATAGATTATAGACTTTGGCTAAAATATGATATTAATGATTATCATTGGTGTAGCTATGAATTGTGTTTAGTTGTTTTTCAGTTGTTTCCAACTTTTCATGGCCACATTTGGGACTTTCTTGGCAGAAATACTGGAGTGGTTTGCCATTTCCTTTTCCAGCACATTTTACAGATGAGGAAACTGAGACAAACAGGGTTTTATGACTTGCCCAGGGTCACACATCTAATAAGTGTCTGACGCCAAATTTGATCTTGAGAAAATGAGGCTTTCTAACTCCAGACCTGGCATTCTATCCATTTCACTACCTAGCAGTCCAAATTGTATGAATTGTTAACATTCACAATTTTGAATCATGCAAATAAAGTGACTAAAATGTCTCTACCCTTTGATCCAGAGATTCTACTTCTAGTCTCTGGAGGCCATTGACAAAAGGAAGGCTTCATATGCACCAGAATATTCATAGTAGCACTTTTCCTGATAGCAAAGAACTAGAAACAAAATAATACAATGGAATAAGCATTTTTTGGTTCCTACTATGTACCAGGCACTGCACTAGGCCCTGCCTTCAAGGTACTTACAATCCAATGGGAAGTACCAGGTAGAGGGGCATAACATTGGAGCCGATATGGACAGCCATTTAGTAAATGTCTTTTACATACTAAGCACTGTGTGCTTTAATTGAGGAAAGTAATGGAATATTACTGACTTGTAATAAAAGACAAGAGAATGAATACAGGGAAGCAAGCCAGCAAGGTAAAGAATAGACACAACTGTATGTAAGTTAAAAGAACAACATAAAAAATGACTAAAACTAAGTGCCATGAACTTTTAATGGCTGACCTTGGCCACAACCCAAGCAGGGACATGAGATTACTCCTCCCCCACACTCTTTGCAGATGGGACCACCGGTTGTGATATAGTGCACATAAGGTCAGCCTTCTTGGAAACGTTGTTGAGTGAAATGTTGAAATGTGCTATCTAATGCAACTCCTCACGAGGGAGTGTGGGGAACTTGCTGCTGGGAGAATCATCACGGCATATAATGGGAATGTTGAGATTTGGGGTTTATGGGTGCTTGAGACCCCAGAATACCAACATACCAGGTCCTGCTGAATGCATTCGTCTCAAGCCTTCTCTCAGCCAAAGTAAAGCAAGGTTTATTAAAGATTCACCATAAGGGCTAGATTCTTTTTTTTTTCTTTTTGGAGGGCAACTGGGGTTAAGTAACTTGCCCAAGGTCACAGGGCTAAGTTTTTTTGTTTGTGTGTGCGTTGTGTCTGAGGTCAGATCCGAACTCAGATCCTTCTGACTCCAGGGCCGACGCTCTACTCACTGCGCCACCTAGCCACCCCAAGGGCTAGATTCTTAAGGAGCCTAAGTATTTGTATTGGACAAGTGGGCCAGAATAATCTGACACCGTGTGAGTCTGCACTAGATTAATCTCAGACCCTTCATAGAGGCAAGATGGATCTTATAGATAGAAAGATTGTGGGAGGGATCTAGGGTGGTCTAGAGGCAGAGTTTGGGGAGGATCTTGACTCCTGAAGTCAGACTCCTGGAATGGGATTAAGGGTGTGAAATAGCTGAAGGCTACCTGGAGATGACTGACAATGGAGGGCTAGGCTAGTGTAAGGGTAACAGATTTGGATATAAATGTTTTGATAGGATCAAGGATGGGAATTCTCTGGACAATGAAGGGCTAGCCTAGGTTAAGAGTAATAGATTTGGGCCTAGCATTAATGAAAGACTTATGGCCTCAGGCAAATGCCTCATCAAGTGGAAAGATTCAGAGTTCAAGGGGGTTCCCAGAGCCTGTACCCCATCATTAATATATACCACCTCTAGTTCTTTTACAGAGGTGGGGATCTATGACACATAACATCAGATTTTTTAAACATGTTGATTGGTTTTGAAGAAATTTTTTACTCTATCTTAAAATATATATATATATATATATATATATATAATATGTTATATAACATATTATTATATATTATATAATATATATAACATATAATATATAATATATATAAAATATGTAATATATTATATATATAGAGAGAAATATAAATTAAAGAGAGAATGGCTCTCTGAAAGGAAGAAAGATATAGAAAGAAATGTATGTGATCTAAAAACAAAATACATCAATAATAATCTTTAAAAAAAATTAACTCCTTGAAAGCAGGGGCAGTCTTCTGTCTTTCTTTGTATAACTAGTTCTTTTTTTTTTCTTGCTTTTTGGAGGGGGGAAGGCAGGGCAATTGGGGTTAAGTGACTTGCCCAAGGTCACTCAGCTAGTAAGTGTTAAGTGGCTGAGGCCACATTTGAATTCAGGTCCTCCTAGGGGGCAAAGTTAAGATGGTGGAGTGGAAATAGGACTTCTGTGCAGCTCTGGCTCCCACATTCCCCAATTTATGTAAAAGGGGACTCTGAACATACTTTGGAACTACAGAACCCACAAAATGACACAAAGAAGCTAACTTCCTGCTGAGGACAGCCTGGGAGCCTGGCAGGGAGCAGCCAGCCCAGCATTCTGGGAGCTGAGTCCAGCCCACTGTGAGCCAGAGGTTTTCGCCCCAGGCAGGGCCTGACCAGCACCCGGCTGGAGGGACTTCAGATCACCAGAAGCTGTGGCCGTTTCCAGAATTATCAACACATAGATGCTGAGGACAAAGTGAAAGGTCAGTGCAGTATGGACTTTGGGACCCACTAGTGGGGAGTGCATCTGCCTCTTCCCCCAGGGGGGACAAGGCACTGAGACGCCTTGGTGCAGCCTGTGCCATGTTGCAGCTTCAGCTCCTGGGCTGCAGACTGCAGGGGGACCAAGAGACCAGTCTGGGGGTAATTGCTCTTGCTTTAACCTTCTTGGATCTGGATTGCTGTGTAGGGTGGAGGTCTTGGGGCGTGTGACCAGCTTGCCAGAGCATGTGGAGGCCTCAGAGAGGGCACCCAACTAATACCTCTGGCAGCTGAGAAAACCCCAGCGTTTGGGACAGAAGCTCCCCAGGATGTTGGCAGAGTCCTACTGTGGCAAAAAGCCCAAAAGTCAAGTAATTGAGTGGCAACATGCCCAGGCAAAGGAAGCAAAACAAACAGAAGATTCCAACATTAGACTCCTATTTTGGGGGCAAAGAGGATCAAAGTGTGGAACAGGAGGAGGACTGTGAGGTCAGAAATCCTGCACCAAAAGCCCCAAATGAAAATACAAGCTGGTTATAGGCCATAGAGGACCTTAAGAAGCAGATAAGAGAAGTGGGGGAAAAATTGGGTAGAGAAATGAGAACAATATGAGAAAATTATGAAATGAGAGTCAACAGCCTGACTGAGGAAAATAACACCTTAAAAACAGACTAACTCAAATGGCAAAAGAGGCTCAAAAAGCCAGTGAGGAGAAGAATGCCTTAAAAAGCTAAATTTGCCAGATGGAAAAAGATTTTCAAAAGCTTACTGAAGAGAATCATTCCTTCAGAATTAGACTGAAGTAAGTGGAAGCTAGTGACTTTATGAGAAATCAAGATGCTGTTAAACAGATCCAAACAAATGAAAAAATAGAAGGCAATGTGAACTAGCTCATTGGAAAAACCACTGACCTGGAAAATACATCCAGGAGAGATAATTTAAAAAATTTTGGACTACCTGAAAACCATGATAAAAAAAAAAGAACCTAGAAATCATCCTTCAAGAAATCCTCAAGGAAAATTGCCCTGATGTTTTAGAGTCAGAGGGCAAAATAGAGGTTGAAAGAATCCACTGATCACCTCCTAAAAAAGATCCCAAAAAGAAAACTCCTAGGAATATTATAGCCAGGTTACAGAATTCCCAGATGAAGGAGAAAATATTACAAGCAGCCAGGAACAAACAATTTGAATATTGTGGAGGCCTCAGAGAGGGCAATCAGGATAACACAGGATCTGGCAGCTTCCACACTGAAGGATCAAAGGGCCTGGAATATGATATTCCAGAGGTCAAAGGAGCTGGGATTAAAACCAAGAATCACCTATCCAGCAAAACTGAGTATCATGTTTCAGGGGAAAATATGGTCATTCAGTGGAATCAAGGACTTTCAAGTATTCTTGAAGAAAAAAACAGAATTGAGTAGAAAATTTTACATTCAGATACAAGAAGCAAGAGAAGCACGAGAAGGTAAACAGGGGAAAAAAATCATAAGGATCTTATCAAAGTTGAACTATTTACATTCCTACATGGAAAAATGATAATTGTAACTGATGAAACTTTTCTCAGTATGAAAATAGTTGAAGGAAATAGAAGGTGTATGAATACATATGTGAATATGTGTATATATGTTGACAGGTATACATAAATAGAGGGCACAGGACCAATTGAATAGGAAGGGATGATACTTAAAAGGTGAAATTAAAAGGTGAGAGATGTGAGAGAGGAATTAAGAGGTGAGAGAGGAATATAATGAAAGGAGATGGGGAGAAACAGAATGGGGTAAATTATCTCATATAGAAGAGGCAAGGGAAAACTGTTACAATGGAGGGGAAGAACAGGAAGGCAAAAGGGAATGGGTCAACCTTACTCTCATTGAATTTGGCTCAGGGAGAGAATGACATACACATGAAATAGGGTATCTCACCCTACAGGAGAGTAGGGGGAAGGGGATGAGAGGGGGGAGGATGGAAGGGAGGGCAGGCTCAGGGGGAGAGAAGTTGGAAGCACCCACTTTTGAAAAGGGACAGGACCAAAGTAGAGAATAGAACAAGTGGGAGGTGGGATAGGAGGAAGGGAAATATAATCAGTCTTTTATAATATATCTACTTCGGTAATGTTTTGCATTAGCTACACATGTACAAGCTATAGTGAATTGTTTATCTTCCCAGTAAGGGTGGGTGACAAGGGAGGAAGGGAATGAATATGGAATTCAAAGTTTTAAAACCAAATGTTTAAATATATATATATATATATATATATATATATATATATATACTATTATTAATACTACTTTACATGTAATTGGGAAATAAGATATACAGGCACTGGGGCATAGAGATCCACCATGCCCTACTGGAAAAGTCTAAGGGAGTATGGGGGAAGATAGAGGAGAGAGCAGATTGGGGGAGGGGATATCCCATGGGACTGCTATTTTGGGGATGTGGGTAGGGGAAAAAACAGGGAGAAAATTTGTAACTCAAAATTTGGTGGAAATGAACGATGTGAACCAGAAGTTAATAAAGCATTTGAAAAATAAAATAAAATAAAGGAATTCAGGTCCTCCTGACTCCAGGGCCAGTGCTCTATTCACTGCCACCTAGCCATCATCTGAATTACTAGTTCTTAGCACAAAGTGCCTGGCACATAGTAAGCACCTAATAAATTGATTGATTGATTTAGAGGCTACAAAGTGTAGGTCTAGCTTGCTGTCTAGCCACCAAGTCATGGCCACCTCTGAAGATATTATTATCACCCTCATTTTATAGATGAGGATACTAGAGCTCAGAAAGGTTAAATAATACACCCACTAACAGGTACAGTTAATCCTTAACTTTCACAGGGGTAACATTCTTAGAAAACAGCTCAAAAATCAAGCAAATGTTGACACATCAAACCTATGGGAAGTAGTGGGTTAGGTTCCTGTGATGACAAGAAACTGTAATCTTCCACTAAAGATTGCTGAAAATACACTTTTCTGCATGTTATTTTTTTTTTTAAAGCAATTGGGGTTAAGTAACTTGCTCAAGGTTACATGGCCAGTCATTATTTATGTGTGGGTGCTCATTTTCTGAGGCGGAACCTATCCTGGGTCCTCCCAACTCCCGGGCCGGTGCTCTTACTCACTGTGCCACCTAGTCACCCTGTGTGTAATTCTTTTTTTTTTTTTTTGCTTTTTTGGAGGGCAATTGGGATTAAGTAACTTGCCCAAGGTCACATGGCTAGGTTTTTTTTTGTTTGTATGTTAAATATCTGAGGCCTTCTGACTCCAGGGCTGGCGCTCTACTCACTGTGCCACCTAGCTGCCCCGCATGTAATTCTTTAAGTTAAAAAAAGTAATTCTGAAAATACATAGTTTTCATAACACAATAACCGTGAAATAACCCATAAAACAAAGTACACAAAATAAAATTGGTAACATGCAAAACATTTTTCTCACTAGTAATTTCCTAGAATTCCGTGAACTTTGTGCTCACATTGCAATTAAAAAATTTATTTCAAACAATATTCACTTTTTAATAACACACAAAATCTATAGCATCATAAATACTATACAGCAAATAAAATTCTTAAAACTAAAACATTTAAAAACCCTTCTATTGTGTCATATGGCAGTATGAGAGCATTGTACTGTATACTATGCCTCTTTACCTTGGTTGCCCTCTCAAAACCAAGAGAGCAGTTTCTAGAACTTTAGTTAATGGTTGTCAGAAGAGGGAGACTGTTGAGGTCTCAGCATCACCTCTACCACTGTTCTTTATGGATGGTGGATGCCATAGAAGATGTCAAAGACTGAAACTGCTTGAAATAATCCTTCAGCAATGTTAGTGGACCATTTCAGACACTTAATGGTTTTGGAGTATGGAAACAGAGCAGAGGCTTAACTTTGAGTCTGTGTGATCAATAACTCTAGCAGCCGGTCGATTAGTTCAACAGTAGCTGCAGACATTCATTCAACATCTGTATTTTCTTACTAAGTCACATCACTGACTTTGCACACTTGGGCTTAGAGCCCAAAGGCCTTATAATATGCTTTGGGGGCATAATTGTAACATAAAACTCGAGTTTTAAAGGCAAACAATGAAAATATGTAATGCATGCATGGAGATCACTTTTCTCTTCAACAGTAGGGTAAACAAGACCAGTAGGATACCTACTCACCTACTCTATAAACTTGCACACAGCACACCTCTCATTTTTTTCTTCTACTAAGGAGAGCTGTGAATGTGTCTGTTGCCAATTACAAAGTGAAAATGAGATTGCTGATAAAATCATGAGAATGCTCAAAGTCTTGAAAGTTAAACACCTGAATGTTAAGGACTGGCTGTACCAGGAATGAAATTTGAACCCAGAACCTCCTGACTCCAAGTCTGCTGCCTCTTTACAACTGGCAGAGCTGGAAAGAACTATAGATGTCAATTCCCATTTTACAGTTGAGGAAATTGAGGTAGAGAGAGGGTTAAGTGGCTTGCCGAAGTCACATAGGAAGTGAGTTGCAGAGTTAGGGTTGGAACTCTGGTCCAATAACTCTAAGTTGGACACTCTTCTCACTGCCCTAAAGGTATGGGGATTCCCCCTTCAGCCTCAGGTTTATGTAGGTGATTTTAGAGCTCCCTTCTCATTCTATGTATCTACGATTCCATGGAGGAAGGATTCAGCTTGCTCTTCTTGGCCTCCAGAGGACAGAATGGGGAAGAATCACAGATGAATTTTAGCGTAACAAAAGGAAAAATCTTCCTAACAATGAAAGCTGTATAAAAGTGGAATAGACTGTATCTTTTCTCTTTGAGGATCTTTAAGCAGAGGCATTATGATCCCCTGTGACAAATTTTATAGATGTGATTCCTGTTTGGGGTTGGGCTGGATAATCTTCTGGATCTTCTGGTTTTGAGATTTTATGATTATTTGCTAATGTGTCTTTGAATGGATGAAAAGTCTGACTCAACTCATGCCACCAGAGGGTGCTCAAATGCTAATAAACTCTAGGCTGGAATCAATTACAAAGACTGTTCCCGGCTTTTATAAAATACATGTTTGGGTAGTTTAATTGGTATGGCACTGAATACGTAAATTAATTTAGGTACAGTTGTCATTTTCTTATGTTGGCTTGGCCTACCCATGAACAATTGATATTTTCTCAATTGTTTTTATCTGAATTTTTTAAATAAAGAGTATTTTGCAATTGTGTCCATATAGTTCCTGGGATTGTCTTGGCAGATAGATCCCCAAGTATTTTATATTGTCTACAGTTATTTTAAATGACATTTCTCTTTCTCCCTCTTGCTGCTGAACTTTGTTGGTAATATATAGAAATACTGATGATTTATTTGGGTTTATTTTATATCCTGCAACTTTGCCAAAGTTGTTCATTATTTCAACTAGTTTTTTAGTTGATTCTTAAGGATACTCAAAGTATACCATCATATCTACAAAGAGTAATGGTTTTTATTTCCTTATTGCCTATTCTAATTCCTTCTATTTCTTTTTCTTCTTTTATTGTTATGGCTAACATTTCTGGCACAATACTGATACAAAGATGCTTCCAACATCTACCTTTCGTGCAAATAGGAAGCATAGACCTTCATTGGATGCAGTGAAGAAGTGAACAAAAAATTTCAGGGCCACTTAGCAGTACTATTTGGATAAGGACAAAGACTTTCTTTGCCCAACTTTTAGCAGCTTCAGTACAAAAAGTTGAATTGTGTAGAATTTCAGATCCATCTTTTTCCCACTGTAACCTTCTGGCTTCAGTCAAATTGATCAGAATTCATTCACTTCCTTCTCATACACCTCCAGTGATGGGGGTCTCCCTACCTACCTGAGATAAACCATTCTATATTGTGGGATAAGGCATAGCATTAGAAATGTCTTCCTTATGTTAATGCCAAATCTGTTTGCCTCCCAGCTCCTATTTCTGGTTCCTAATGTAATGTAATCCTTCTTTCCATATAAATATCCTTGAAATACTTGAAGACAATTATTATTTTCTTTCCTCAGTTCCTTCAATCTATCTTTAGGTATCAAGTCAGAGCAAGGCAATAAACATTAACTATTTAGGAGGCGGGAGATACAAAAGAATGTAAAAAACCAAGTTTCTGCCCTCAAGGAACTTATGATCTAATGGGTGAGACCACATGCAAATAAATATATGGAAACAAGATATAGACCAGATAAATCAGAGATAATCTCTGATGTAAAGGGCTAGAAGACTAAGGCAAATCTCAAAAAGCTTCTTGCAGAAGGTAGGATTTTAAACAAGAATTAATGGAAGCCAGGAAAGCCAAGAGACAGAGATGACTAGCAAAAGAATTCCAGCCAGTGAAAATGCATCGAGTCAGAGGAAAATTGCAATCATGATAAAAATAATAGCTAACATTTATATAGTGCCTGCTATACTGTACTAAGCATACTGTACAATTATTATTTCATTTGATCCTCACAACAATCCTAGAAGGCAGGTGCTATTATTCTCTTGTTTTACAGATGAGGAAACTGAGGCAGACAGAGGTTGCCACTTGCTAACTCAGATGTTCCTGACTTTTAACTGTCTGAGGCCACATTTGAACTCAGGTTTTCCTGACTTGAGGTCCAGCTTTGACTTCTTTGATGTATTAGTTTCACAGTGGGAAATCCTTTATTTAAAAAAAAAATCTTATTCTATCCATTTTTTCAGATAACTCACCAAAGTCAATTGATAAATGTAAAGAAATTCCAAGGCCTTAGCAAGGGACTTACCCATTATTGTCTGGTTATTTCACAGCAAATCTTGCAAAGCTTCGAGGAGGCCTGGTCTGGTAGGAAGACAATGAGCTTTGTTGGTTACAGGCAAGGTTAGTTTCTGCTTTCTGTTCTTTGATTCTGATTGGGAGAATACGCCCCTGCTAGATAGCACTCGGACTATGGTGTGCAACTGTTTCTAAACATTCTAGGAACCTCCAAGGATGGAGACCAGAGTTAATGAAAACCCAACACACATGCTGGGACATTCATTATCTAAGGACTATCTGAAACCTTTGTAGCTTCTCCCTATTCTTCCTGCCCCAACAGGGGTTGGACTGGAATTAAAGAAATATAAGACTGTGGAGCACTAGAAGGGGGCTTACAGAACAGGACATCAGACTTGGATAGAACATTACAAATATTTTGGTCTGAGACCCCAGTTATGGGAAACTGAGGCACAGAGTAGGCAAGGCATTGGCATACCAGATCTGTAATTTTTGTTAAATGGCCCAAACTTTAGATATCTGTCCCAAGTTTATGGGAAAATCTCAATGTCTTTCAAATTCTTCATAAAATACATTAAGAGGGCAACTAGGTGGTGCACTGAATAGAGCACCATCCCTGGAGTCAGGAGGACCTGAGTTCAAATTCGACCTCAGACACTTAACACTTAAACTAGTGGTGTGACCTTGGGCAAGTCACTTAGCTCCAATTGCCCCTCCAAAACAGTAAAATTTTAAAAATATATTAAGGATAGACTAGGGGCAGCTAATGCCACAGTGAATAGAGCACTGGCCCTAGAGTTAGGAGGACCTGAGTTCAAATTTGACTTCAGACACTTGACACACTAGCTGTGTGACCTTGGGCAAATCACTTAACCCCAATTGCCTTGCCTTCCCCAATACAAAAAAAAAAAAGAACCAACTAAAGTTTGAGACATAGGCATATAATCAAATTTATAATCAGCAGCTAAAATGAAAGCTATTTGAATTCTTAGAAGTTTAGAGTCAGAGAGATAAGCCAAGGTCCTTCTCCTTTTGAGGGTAGAGGTTTCCTCATTTATGAAATTAAGGGCTGGAGTGGATGGTTTCTAAAGCTTCTTCCAGCTCTGACATTCTATGGGCTATAATTTCTGTGTAATAGAAACTCTCACACAAGTTGTGATAATAAAAGTTGGGCAACAGTTTTCTGAAAAAAAAGTTCAGATGATGCACTTTTAAGTTCATCTATATTATTAACATTTTCTCAAATACTTTCTTTACTGATTATTTAAATTCAATAAATGCTTTATTTATTGATTTATAATCAATCAATAAAATAAATAAATAATCAATAAATAAATAAAAAACCCCAAATCCTGATTTATAGTAATTGCTGATTTCCAACGTGTCATTGCTCACCTTGAAAATTTAGCCATGCTTCCTCAATTGATAAATTGTCAAAGGATATGAATAGGCAGATGAACAATCTATAGTCACGTGAATAAATGCTCTAAATTACTATTGTTAGTGAAATATAAATCAAAACAGCTCTGAGGTACCACATCTCACCTATCAGATTGACTAATATGACAAAACAGGAAAATGATAAATGTTGGAGAAGACGTGGGGAAAATGGAACACTAATGCATTGTTGGTAGAATTGTGAACCAATCCAACCATTCTAGAGAGCAATTTGGAACTATGCCCAAAGGTCTATACAACTGTGCATGCTCTTTGACCCAGCAATACCACTTCTAGGTCTGTATCCCAAAGAAGTCATAAAAATGGTAAAAGGACCTGCATATACAAAAATATTCCTAGCAGTTCTTTTTGTGGTGGCCAAGAATTGGAAATTGAGGGGATGCCCATCAAGTGGGGAATGGCTGAACAATTTGTGGTATGTGAATGTAATGGAATACTATTGTTCCATAAGAAATGATGAGCAGGCAGACTTCAGAAAAACCTGGAAAGACTTATATGAACTGATACTGAATGAAGTGAGCAGAACTAGAACATTGTATCCAGTAACAGCAACATTGTGCAATGACTAACTTTCATAGACCTGGCTCTTCTCAGCAATGCAAGGATCTAAGACAACTCCAAAAAACTCATGATGGGAAAAAAAAAGACACATCCAGAAAAAGAACTATGGAGTCTGCATGCAGATCAAAGCACACTGTTTACCTTCTTTTTACTTTTGTTGTTTTCTTTTATTTCTTCTTTCTCGTGGTTCATCCCATTGGTTCTAATATTTCTCTACAACATGACTAATGTGAAAATAGGTATAATATGAATTTATATGTAGAACCTAGATCAGATTGCATGCCATCTTGGGGAGGAGGGTGGAGGAGAAGAGGAGAAAATTGGAAACTCAAAAGCTTATGGAAGTGAATGTTGAAAACTAACATTAAATAAGTAAAAATTTAAAAATAATTCACTTTTATAAAAGTAAGAGAGAGATAGGAAGGAAAGAAGAAAGGAAGGAAGAAAGGAAGGAAGGAAAGAAGAAAGAAAGAACATTTAACCATGGGTTCTAAGGAACAGTTCAAGTTGGTTCCTAGATCCTCTTGTTCTTGCATAATATGAAGGTTCCACATACATTTTAGGAGATTTCTCACTTCTTTAGCTTATTCCCTGACCCAATCAAATTCAGGAACGTCATGATCTGACATTGCCCACTCTACTTCCATCAACTTCTCTTGCAAACTCATAGTTGACAAAGCTCAAGCAATGAACAGATTTATTTACAAGTCAGGGAAAACCAGGGGGTCACATCAGAGCTCATGGAAAACAAGAACCCCTATCTACTGGTAATATTTGAAAACACTTGTAGGCCATGGTATACCCTCTATATAGCAGAAGAGGAATTCCAGGCAGATTCTAAGGGCAGAAAACATTCCCATTCCCACAGAGACTGACCTTGACTGTAACAAACAAAGCTCACTATCACACTAAATATCCTAGGCTTTGCTGTGAGTTATAATAACTTGCATTTGTATAGAGCAGTAAGGTTCACAAAGCTTCATACATATATTTCATTAGATCTTCCCAATAACCCTGTAGGGGAGGTATTATACAGGGGAGGGAAGTGAGAATGGGGAAGATTCAGTATGAGTTGCCCAGGATTGAACAGCTAGTGAGTATCTAAGATATATTTCAGACTCAGGTCTTCCTGACACCATCTCTTACACTCTCCCCACCGCTCCCCTAGTTGCCACACAAGTAGCGGAATGGTAACTGGTAAGTCCCATGCTCTGCCCCGTCTTAGAATTTCTGCAAATTTGGAACCTGGCCATAAGATAGTTATTGTTTTTTTTTTAATGAAGTACCCAGAATTAAGCAGATACACCAAAAAAGGCCAAAGACAGAAATAAAAGTTCTATGTCTCTGAAAATATTCATAGTAGCTTTTTGGGGAATAGCTAAGAAACCACAGTTAGCGCCCACCCACTGGGGAATGGCTAAATGAACTGCTGCACATCAAGCTAATGGAATATTACAGGAGATTCCCAGAGGTCTATACAGTTTCAGCCATTTGCGGGCTGGATGTCCAGCAGCCGTTTCCTCTAGAGTGGCCTTTTGGGTGACTCTTCCTGAAGCCTTTTGGGGTACCAGCGGTGGCACCCCAAGGTTGCTCATGGTCACCTCTTCCTACATTGGCTCCTCCTCTGTCCTAGGCATTGTTCTAGACAGGCGCTGTTCTGCCTGCTCCTCTCCACAGTTGGCTCCCGACAGCCTCTGGGGCAGTGCTCAGCTGCAAAGGTCCCAGTAGTGAAATTCCTCAGGGAAAGCCAGTCTCGTGGCTAAGTGTGTGGAAGTGTCTTTGGGGGAGGGGAAGAGGGAATATTCAGGGCTCTCTAGGGTGATTTTCATCCTTCCGACATTAAACTCCAGTGCAATCATCCCATTCTGACTATTTCCCTAGTGCTGTATAATTCTGCTATCTCAGAGTGCAATGGATAGAATACTAGACCTAGAACCAGGAAGACTTGAATTCAAATTATGTTTATTAGCTGTATGACCCTGGGCAAGTCATCTAACTATTCTATTCAATTTCCTTATGGAAAAGCGGTTAATAACAGCTACCTTGGAAGCAGATTGAATTCCCCATTCCCCAGAGTCAAGAGAGGGCTCCTTGGGCAGCTCAAGATCTGCCTGCACCTCCTTCCCTCCTTTCCTTAGTTTCCTCACCCACCTGCGCTCCTCCTCTCCTTTACTCCCCTCACCTCACTGGACCAATCCCTGAAGATCCTATGTTCGTGGGGGTGTGTAAGGGAGGAGGAAAAAGTCCACCCAGTTGATTGATGCATTTGGAAAACCTGTGCAATGAATAACATTTCTCACCTACAGGAAGGGGGGGGAGGGAAAGGCCAATTCAACCATATAACACTGAGAGAACAGGACATTTGTGGTTGGAGACTCGGGTTCTGGCTCTCTGTGGACATACACCTAGTCTCCGAACACTCAGAGGATAGGATCTACAGTATTTAATAACATTTCAGCTGCCTTAAGCTTGGTCTTTGTAAAAGCTAATCTTGTTTGAGAAAACTTGGACCTCTCATCTTGGACCTCACGTTCTGGGTAAACTGAGGCATCACACACACACACACACACACACACACACACACACACACGCTTACCTCCTAAGGTTCCTAGGTTGCTGTAAGGATAAAATGAGATGATGTATGTAAAAGTGCTTTGTAAACCTTAAAGGACTATACAAATGCTAGCTATTTTTATTACTATTATCTTTGCCCCATGCTAGCAAGACCGGAGCTAGCAATCAGAGCACTATGCCTTCTCATTGTCTAACTCATAATCAGTCAGTCAAAAGGCATTTATGAAGCCAGGCACTGTGCTAACCACTGGAGAGAAAAAAAAAGGCAAGATGCTCCCTGCCCTTGAAGAATTCACAGTCCAATGGGAGAGACAACGTGCAAACAACTCTATTCTAACCAGTGTAATGGAAATGCAGATTTAAAGATCTTCCCTGCCCCTAGCTTAAGTGCACCTGGAGCCTGGGGTGGGAGGCTTGTTTTTCAGGGAAGCCCACACCTTGATACTTTGTCATTGGGCAGTGGGTCAAGGAGGTTGTTACAATCTCTGAGCTAGGAGAAGACTATATAAACCCTGAGGAGAGGCTTTGTTTTGGGGCTCACTTTGAGAAGTGTTGTGTGATTTGACCAGATGAGACTCTGGGAAGCCGTTGTTGAGAGCCCCCCGGCTTTGAAAACCCAGATGTTGATGCTTCCCTCTCTGGTAACTGTGATTTGATATTGATATGATGTTTGGACAGTTTGGAAGCCTGTCTGCTTGATCTGTAAGTTCTGTAACTCTGAAGTTTGGGGTGCTGACCTTTTCCCCTGAACTAGGTAATGTATGTTTGTTTGATTAAAGTAAGCTTGTTAACCCATTTTGAGTTGCTTTCCTTTACAAAAGCAGATCTAAGAACCTGTGTTGGCAGCTACCCTGGGGATATTGGGGTGCTTGCTGCTACAACCAGCTATTGATCAGTTAAATTGGAAGTAATCTTGAAGGAAGTATATAATATAATAATATTGTATAATAATAATATAGTAATAAAGGCAGATCAGGAAAGGGTTCTTGCAGAAGGTGAGATTTTAACTGAGACTGGAAGGAAGTCAGGGAAGCCAGAGATGAGGAACAAGAGAATTCTGGGAATGAAAAATAGGTAGTGAAACTATTTGGAGTTAGTAGATGGAGGGTCTAGTACAAGGAAAAGCAAAGATGGCCAGTGCCATCACAGGATCACAGAGCACTCAGGAAATGAGTAAGGCATAAGAAGTCTGGAAAGGTAGGATTATG
This sequence comes from Gymnobelideus leadbeateri, assembly GCA_011680675.1. Classification (NCBI taxonomy): domain Eukaryota; kingdom Metazoa; phylum Chordata; class Mammalia; order Diprotodontia; family Petauridae; genus Gymnobelideus; species Gymnobelideus leadbeateri. Next base: position 929,737 of record WOXC01012492.1, on the reverse strand, counting down.
ACTTTAAAAAAAAAGCCAGATTATGACTTTTAAAGTCGAACAGAGGATTTTATATTTGATCCAGGAGGTAATAGAACCTCTAGAGTTTGGGGGGAGGAGAGGAGAGTATGGAGGGGGAGGGTGACATAATCAGACCTACATTTTATTTTTTTTATTTCTTTTAAAATTTTATTTATTTTCCCCAGTTACGTATAAAAAGAATTTTTAATATTCATTTATAAAACTTTGAGTTCCAAATTCCCTCCTTTGCTCCCTTCCCACCCACCCCATATTGAGAAAGCAAGCAGTTAAATATAAGGTATACATGTATAGTCATACAAAACATATCCATGATAGTCTTGTTGTGAAAGAAAACATAGACAAAAAAAACTCAAGAAAAATCAAGTAAAAAAAGCATGCTTCAATCTGTATTCAGATTGAAACCATCAGTTCTTTCTCTGAGGATGGATAGTATTTTTTATCATAAGTCTAAAGAGTGGGAGCAGGTAGGTGGCACAATGCATAGAACACCGGATCTGGAATCAGAAGGACCTGAGTTCAAATCCAGCCTCAGACACTTGACACTAGCTGTGTGACCTTGGGCAAGTCACTTAACCCAGATTGCCTTGACTCCCCCCTCCTAAAACAAACAAACAAACAAGCAAACAAGCAAACAAATAAGTCCTCAGAGTTATCTTGGATTGTTGAGTAGCTAACTCATTCAGGGCTGATCTTCTCACAAAGTTGCTGTTACATTGTACACAGTACATTTCATTTTGTACCAGCCCAGAGAATCTTTCCAGGTTTCTCTAAGAGCATACTGTTCAACATTTTTTTGCTTTTTTGGAGGGGAGGAGGTAGAGCATTTGGGATTAAGTGACTTGCCCAAGGTCACACAGCTAGTTTTGTTTTAAGTGTCTGAGGTCATGTTTGAACTCAGGTCCTCCTGACTCCAGGGCTGGTGCTCTATTCACTGCACCACCTAATTGCCCCCCAATATTTCTTATTCCACCATAATCACATACCACAACTTGTTCAGCCATTCGCTAATTGATGGCATCCCCTCAATTTCTAATTCTTTGCCCACAGAAATGAGCTGCTATAAATATTTTTGTACACATAGGTCCTTCCTTTTTTTTTTTTCAAATCTCTTTTGGAATACAGCCCCAGAAGTGGTATTGCTAAATCAAAAGGTATTCATAGTCTTATAGCCCTTTGGACATAGTTCCAAATTGCTCTACAGAATGGTTGAATCAGTTCATAAATCCACCAAAAGAACATTAATGTTTTATTTTCTCATGTTCCTTCTAACAAGACCTATACTTTAGAAAGATCACTTTGATAGCTAGAAAGAATATGTACTGAACTGGGGAAAGACTTGAGGCAGGTAGATCCACTAGCAGGCTATTTCTTTTCTTTCTTTTTGAGGGCAATTGGGGTTAAATGACTTGCCCTAGTTTTGGTATCTGAGGCCGAATTTGAACTCAGGTCCTCCTGACTCCAGGGCCAGTGCTCTATTTACAGTCACCTAGCCGCCCCAGGCTATTTCAATAGAGCAGGTATGAGGTGATAAGGTCTTGGACCAGGGTGATGGCAGTGTCAGAGGGAAAGAGAGGAAAGTATACAAGAGATTTTTCAAAGGTAGAGTCAACAGGACTTGCCAACAGACTGGATATGGGGGTGGGGGTGGGGGAGAGTGAGGATTTGAGGATGATGCCTAGATTGTGAGTCGGGAGGACTGGGAAGATGGTGGTGCCCCCAATGGTTTTCTGCCCCCTTGATATGCCACCAATCCAAGTTGGTTTACTTTCTCTGGGGCCCCACTTTGGCCATCCCAGGGTGTTCGGCTGTCTTTCATTTTCCTTTTCTACTTATGTTATTGTCTTTGCATATATTGTTTTTCTCTGGTTACTTCTAAATTTGTACCATCAATTTGTATGAGCCACCTCATGCTTCTCTGGATTCCTCGTTACATTCCTGTGCCACAATTTATTTTTAGGGAAAGAAAATGAGTTCAATCTGAGGCATGATGAGTTTAAAGATGTTTACAGGACATCTGGTTGGAAATGTCCATTAGGCAGTTGGCCTCACAGTAGGATGACCAGTGGTCAGTAACACACTGCCCTTTCTCACATTTAATTCAGTAATCCCAGGTTGGGTGAAGCTGATTCCATAGTACTGCTTCTCCACCCTGCCAGACATCTTGGTGTTATGTCTCCTGCCCACACTAGCACTTCCTATGGGTCTAGAGGCTCAGCAGAGGTCTTTAATCCTCCAAGCTCAAATTGTACCTTCAGGTTTAAAGTCCTTCTGAGGTCAGCTGGATAGGGTTATTGCAATTATCCAGGGCTGCTGCCCTCAGTATCCAGGGTAGAGGAACTGACTGGAGGAAGGCCAAGAGAGAAAAAGAGTCTATAGTTCTTGCCAGAGTTCTTAGCTATCTCTATGAAATTATGTATTCTAAGGGCCCTTCCAGCTCTGACATTCTAGGGTCCTCCCAGTCCTGACTTTCTGGATTCTAAGAAGTCTCCCAGCTCCGACATTCTATTTTATCTAAGGACCTCCCCCACCCCATTCTGCCATTCTATGTTCTAAGGGCCCTCCCAGCCCTGACATTCTGGGTTCCAAGCCTCCTTCTTGCACTGACATTCTGGGTTCTAAGGATCCCTCTAACCCTAACATTCTGGGTTCTAAGGGCTCTCCTATCTCTGACATTTTCTGAAATGTCCACTCCCCAGCTCTGATATTCTATGTCCTCAGAGCCCTCCTAGTTCTGACATTCTGTGTTAAACACCATCCCCATGCTGACGTCCTATTTTCTGAGGGACTTCCTGACTCCAAGTTTGTAGTCCCCTATCTAAGACTGTGGCTTCCTCCTCGCACATTTCTAAGCCTTGGGGCACCTTTAAATCCACCATCCGTAGAGCAGAGGAGTCCCAGCTGTCTCCCATTTTATCTCCTTTTGGACTATGTGGGTTGACATGCTGGAAAGAACCGCTGCCTAATTATGAAGCTGACAAACCCACTGTTGGCTAGCAGCTGTACTTAAGTCTGTTCCCTGCCAGAGACCTCTGCTGGGAGGCTAATGGAATGAAGTCCCATTTGGCTATGACAATCAGGGGACCTTTGCTTCCCATGGTGTGTACATTAGGGCTACTTCCCTTTTGCTAGTGATGAACATTGTACAATTTCCTCTGCGGCTATTAATAACTCACTTTCCCAAAATACTCTAAAGCTTACTAAGCCTCTTACCTACTTGATCTCCATTGATGTTCAGACCATCTTGGTAAAAGAGATTGGTTAGGTATTATCATTGCCATTTTAAAGATGAAGAACATGAGAGACCCAGAGAGGGGAGGTGATTTACCAAAATCACCTTGCCCTGGCACAATCCAGGACTGGAACCAATATTTCTTCATTCCAAAGCTAGGATGTTTTTTAGTACAACACTCTTACTTCCCTCTCATAGGGAGCATCTCAAATGTAATAATAGTAACTAGAGAGGCAGCATGGAGGAAAGGTTCAAGTCCTGACTACAGGGCAAGTAACTTAATATTTCAGTGCCTGGAGCAATCATCAGGACCTATACTGGGAGAAATAAATCTCCTCCCTGGGGGTTTCCTATACTGATGAAGCCTAAATCTAGAAACTCCCCCTCAAAAAACCAAACCCTTGTATTTCTATAATGTTCATAAAGTTCTCAGCATGCGTTACTTCATTTGATTTGAATGTTTAAATTACCAGAGGTTAGGGGTGGTTAGGTGGTGCAGTGAACAGAGCACTGGCCCTGGAATCAGGAGGACCTGAGTTCAAATGTGGCTTTAGACACTTAACACAAAACTAGCTGTGTGACCTTGGGCAAGTCACTTAACCCCAATTGCCCTGCATTCCCCCCTCCAAAAAAGCCAAAAAAAAAAAAAAAATTACCAGAAGTTAGTGGATAGAGGACAAGGAAGAAAGAGTTGGGTTAAAGTTTTTTTCTCACCTGGTCTGTCTGTAAATCACTTTCACTTGCTGGGATTGAGACACTTTTTCCTCAGTGGACCCAGCCCTGAAAAAAATAATCTGAATTATGTAACAACTGGAAAGATTTTTTTCAAATAAAATTGTCAGGGCAAAGACAAACAGTAGCATTAGCTTAGATTTAAAAGAAGCCTTTTAAATTAACTGTGAAAGTATTTTTGGCTTCCTGAGGGAGTCACAAAAACTAGAAGCCTTTAAAGATTAATGCACAAAACATTTTTCTCAAACTATTTTTGTCAGTCTTTCAGTCAGTCAACACATATATAATTAAGAGATTACTATGCACCAAGTACTTACTAAGCTAAGTACTAGGGATACATAGACAAATATGGGTGTGTACATTCAAGCAATTAGGTGACTTTAGGCAAGCTTCTTCCCCTCTCTGAGCCTCAGTTTACTCATTTATGTGTAACCTGGGGTGGTCAGTTTATGTACCATGGAACAAGGGGGTTGGATTAGAGGTTATGTACAACTTCTACATGCTAACATCCTATGTTCTAAGGGCCCTTTCAACAATTCTGACATTCTATGTTCTAAGGGTCCTACCAGCGCTGACATTCTATGTTCTAAGAAGGGGTCGACAAGCTTCAAGAGACTTCCAGAGAGTGAAGTCACCTGGGTCCACTGAGGAAAAAGTATCTCAGTCCCAGCAAGTGTAAGTGACTTACAGACAGTATGGGTGAGAAGAAAGACTTCAACCCAACCTTATTTTTTTGTTTAGTTTTTTTTTTCTTATGGTCTGTTTCATTTGTTATAATTCTTCTATGCAACATGACTAATGTGAAAATAAGTTTGATAGGAATATATATGTAGAGCCTATATCATATTGCATGCCATCTTGGGGAGGGAGGGAAAGAAAATTCAAAACTTATGGAAGTGAATGTTGAAAACTAAAAATAAATTAATAACTTAAAAAAAATTTTTAATGTAAAGCCCTGGGGAGAAATATAGACCAGAAGTTCTTAGCCATTTTTGAGTCATGGACCTCTCTGGTAGTCTGTTGAAGCTTGAGGACCCCTTCTCAGAATCATGTTTCTTAGAGAAATTAACAATGAAAGGAAATGCCAAATTTCAGTGAGAGATTAGTGAAAATAAACCTTGGATTTCCCATCCAAGTTCATGGATTCTTGAAACCCACCGCTTGACCATTTGTACATAGATGGAGCCCAGGTTAAGAACTCCTACTCTAGAGAATCCAAGTGGGGCCACTATAAACCCACAAACTCCTATTCTTTTTCCTCTCACTGTCTTTCTTATCCAGTCTGATAGTCCCAGTTCTAATTGTTGCAGATCCTGAAATGTGTCTTCCTGCTAACTGCGTTGTTCTCAATTTCCTGGTTCAATTTCTTCCAAAATGGAGCTCAGGAAATATTTCACTCTGGCAGCAAATCAACCGGAAAGTGTTGTGTGACATAAAATTAATTCTGTAAGCACAGATCACAAGCCTATCATCATCATACAGTCTAAACTGTTAGAATCGTAACATCTCTTTAAAAATTTGTCCTTGTTACAATATTTTTCTTTGTTACATCACCTTCATTTCCAATGGTTCCCTCTCCTCTCCACTCTCCAGTGAGCCATCCATCCCTTGTAAAAAGATTTTAAATAGGAGGAAGGAAAAAACTAATTCAACAAAACCAACCAGTGTGTTTAGCCATCTGACAGTATAAGTAATATTCTACATCCATGGTCTCCCACTTCTGCCAAGAAGAGAGAGAGAGGTATTTTTTTCTTGACTCTTCTCTAAGGCCAGACTTGGTCATTATATTTTTGTGGTGGTTGTTGTTGTTGTTGTTGTTCAATTGTTTCCAAGTCATGTCTGATGCTTCATGACCCTATTTGGGATTTTCTTGGCAAAGATACTGGAGTGGTTTGTCATTTCCTTCTCCATTTCATTTCACAAATAAGGAAACTGAGACAAACAGGGTTAAGTGACTTGCCTAGGGTCACATAGCCAGTAAGAGTATAAGACTGGATTTGAACTCAGAAAAATGAGTCTTCCTGACTTCAGCCCAGCACTGTATCCAAGGTGTCACCACCCATTGAGGCTGCTCCCATAGCATCTTAGCAATAATGATACCTTTCCCAGGATCCTTTTGATTTTTTGGGGGGAGGAAGAATGGGAGTGTCTGATTAGGCAGTGTAAGCAAAAGAAATCCAAAGCCTTCAAACCTTGGAATTAAGTGAGAGAAATTTGAGAAAAAGAAGGTTCTTTGAAAGTAGAGGTTGCAAGGGGCCTCTGGACTCTTCTTCAAGACAGAGAGGAGAAAAGAAAAAACAACCAAGAGCAGCATTCCTTTATTTGAGTGGTTCAAGGGGTCCATGAACTTGGATGAGAAAAAAATCACATCTGTAGTTCAGTAGAATTGGTTTTCTTTGTAACCCCCTGCATTTCACTTTTGACATTTGACAACATGATTCTGAGGACTTCCTTAGACTCCCCTAAAGGTCCGAACACAAACAAAATTAAGAGCCTCTATTTTATGTAGAGAAACAGAAGTCTAATTGATGTTTCAACATCTGCTTTACCAGAAATAAAAACAGAGGCAACCTCTGTGAAACAGAAACCGCCTGGACCCAGCTCCTTCAACAGTATTTGACCTCCTGAAGGGATCAAAGGGAAAAGTGAGCTCAGAGTCGGGGCAGTCTCACAGACAGAGGGAGCAAGGCGAGTCAGCCTTTTGTTCCCTAGTTATTCCATTAGTGGCTACTTTTGAGCCGATGGCTTCTGGTAAAACTGGTAAAAACTGGTAAAAACAACCAGTTTTCTCTTCCACAAAAGCCTTCCTCGGATGCTTCCACAAGGCACGGAAGTGCCAATGCAAACACCAGCAAATTCCTAGCAAGTTAGAAAAGTTTTGAATTATGGATGGGCCCATCCCTTTGTCCTAAGACTGGCCTACTTAAATTCAAGGAAGCTTACTACCAGAAAATTGGCCTGGGTGTGATCAATTTTCCAGCCTTTCATCACTCACAGAGACTTTTACTAAGGTGTGGAAGGAAGGGTTGCATCTCCATCAGTGAAGGGATTGAATACACCCCCCAACTCCACCCCTAATGAAACCATAGATTCTTGGAATAAACCTAAGGACAAGCATCGTAGTGATTTTTCAGAAGAGCTAATTTCTTTTTTCCTCTTCCATAGGGGAAGAAGGGTAGGGGAATAGCTGATTCAGCACTGTACAAACATGGCCCCTTGCTCACAATTAACCTGCCTGGCTTTCAAAATCAGCTGATCAATTAAGGCAGACCTCTTTTAGAGAAGCTCTGTTAAATAAAATTTCCAAGTTAAGGAATATATCTTCTATTTTCCATTGATATATAGGATTTGACCATTTCCAAAATGCTTTCATATACATTTTATTTCTTTAAAAAAATATACATATATATATATATATATATATATATAATTTCCCCCCAATTACATGTTAATTCTTTGAACACTTTTAAAAAGAGTTTTGAGTTCCAAATTCAACCCCTTCTTTCCTCCCTCCCTTCCTCCTCCCTGAGATGATAAGCAATCAGATATCGGTTATAGATGTGCGATTCATACACATTTTCTGATATAATGAGATGCCACACACTTTTCCAAGTGAAATCTGGCTTTCAAAAAAATTATCTCATAAACAAAATTCTTGAGAGGGATTGATTTGCTATTAAAATAGACCTTATTGATACTTCTTTTTAAATTTTTATTATTTTTTTATAAAAGGAACTAAAAAAGTTTAAAATGAACATTTTTTTTAAATGGGAGATGTTTTTTAGCTGTGTGACTCTGGACAAGTCACTTAACTCCTCTGAGCCTCAGTTCCTCATCAGTAAAATGAGGGGACTATATTAGATGGCCTCTGAAGTCTCTTTCAGTTATAAATCTGGACATAAAGCTGCCCTTCCCCAAACAAGACTCCAGCAGTGAGAAAGAGGGTGAGAGAGAGAAGAAGAAGAAGGAAGAGGAGGAGGAAGAAAGAAAGAAAAAGGAAAGAAGGAAGAAAGGAAGGAAGGAAGAGAAAGAAAGAAAGAAAGAAAGAAAGAAAGAAAGAAAGAAAGAAAGAAAGAAAGAAAGAAAGGAAAGAAGGAAGGAAGAAAGGAAGGAAGGGAGGGAGGGAGGGAGGAAGGAAGGAAGAAAAAAGAAAGAAAGAAAGAAAGAAAGAAAGAAAGAAAGAAAGAAAGAAAGAAAGAAAGAAAGAAAGGAAGGAAGGAAGGAAGGAAAGAAGGAAGGAATAAAGGAAGGAAGGAAGGAAGGAAGGAAAGAAGGAAGGAAGGAAGAAAAAGAAAAGAAAGAAAGAAACATTGCCTCTATTCTTCCTTAGGAGCATATTTTCCAAATCTTGGAATACTTCAGTATCTTTGTCACTGTTCTTTCTCATGATGCACAGTTATGTTGCAGCTTTATCTCTGTTTCAGTTAACAGCCTGAAATAAGACCTTGCAAAGGCCTGGTACTTTGTAATACTTGTTTCTTCCCTACTTACACAAGTTAGATAGCAGCACCCAATAGCCTAGGAGAGTGGCGAGGTGGTTATCTTCTTCAAGAACCATCCTAACCTCACTGGGCAGTGGAACACCTGTGGGAACCCACTGGAGCTTGTGTTCTGCCCAGGTCTTTGGTGTGGAAATCACTGGACAGCTTTTCTAGACTGACCTAATTAGTTTTGGTTTTGGTTTTAAATAGTTTTAATTCTATATAAAGTTTGGTTAGAGAATTGTCCTTTTTTGTAAACACGGGAAGCATTGTGCTCCTGGGGAAAGGGCACTTACAGTCTCTGGAGTGAGAGGTGGTTGTTATTGTCCAGCTTTCTATGACCTCCTTTGGGGTTTTCTTGGCAGAGATACTGGAGTGCTTTGCCATTTCCTTCTCCAATTTGTTTTACAAATATGGAAAGTGATGGAAACAGGGTGAAGTGACTTGCCCCGAGTCACACCGCTAGTAAGTGTCTGAGGCCAAATTTCAACTCAGACCTGGCTCTTTATCCATTGCACCACCTGGCTGCCCTCAGTCTGAGGATCTGAGTTCAAATCCTGCTTCTGATGGTTCCTAACTGTGTAACCAACCTACAGTTACTCATCAGTATTTGCAATGAGCACAATGGCTGGTACATAGGAAGCACTTAAAAGCTAGTTGATTAATATGATTGATCAAACACCTGTTCTATATCTGTAAGTTACTTATCTTCCCTGGACCTTAGTTTTATTATCTGAAAGATAAGAGAGATGGCCTCAGTCTGAATTCTGTGGCCCTTTCCAGTTCTGGAGAGATGATCCATCCCAAGTACCCCATCAATCTTATGCATTTTTATTATACAGGGGGCCAAGAGTCAGGCCTACAGCCAGCAGGGTGGGGATTGTCTCCAAGGGAGAACTCTATGATTACCTTTCTGGGGCTGCTTCTCTGGTTCTTCCCTGGGTGCTGTATGGTACCTGGAATCCACCTGGAATGATTTCAAAAGAAAGAGGCACCAGCACAAGCCACTACTATAATCTCTGGATGTCCAGGAAGCAACCTCCTAATGCCACTCAATGAAACAAGCTCCCTGAGGACAGGGCCAGTTTATTTCTCCCTTTTTATTATTCCCAGGGCTCACGTTAACATGTTTGTTAGTCTCTAAAATCACAAATAGCAGAGAATAGTTGATTGGCATTGCACTGACAAAATCACAGGTCTGGTTCACAAATCAAGCGAAAAAAAAATCAAATATTGCTCCAAATAACTATTAAAAACTAATAACTTATTAATGGCTATTATTTCTATTAATTAAGAAGAATTACAAATGTCGGTGATTCATTTATTAATCATGGTTATTATGTTATTATAATTATTAATAATATCCATGAATTATAATTCAATTTAACATAATAGATTATCATACTTGACAATTGCTTTATTATACATTATAATCATGATGTTCATATTATTAATGCATTATAATATCTGTAACACTATGAAAATATTAATATAAATATTGATAAATTATAATTTTTAATAATTCACCAGGTGACACAGTACATAGAACATCAGGTCTCAAGGCAGGAAGACTAGAGTTCAAATCCAGCCTCATTTACTAGTTGGGTGACCATGGACAACTTGATTAATTTCTGTTTGCCTCAGTTTCCTTATCTATAAAATAGGGCTAATGATAACACCTACCTCCCTGGGTTGTTATGAGGACTAAGAGAAATAACAATTATACATATCTTAGCACAATGCCTGGAGCATGGTAGGTGCTGAATAAATGTTTAATGATGATGATTACTAACAGTGATATATAGTATTCTCTCTTTTTAATTTAATTAATTTAGTAATTAACAAGAGAAATACAAAGTAAAATAACTTAATTTTCATCTCCAACCCTATACATTTTCTCTTTTTAAATCATTATTTTTTTGTTATTACTACTACCATCATTTTTTTCAACATTCAGATTTTTTTTTAATTGAGTCCCAAATTCTATTCTCTCCTCCCTGAGATAGTAAAAAATCTAATATAGGTTATGAATATGCAATCATGTGAAATATTTCCATGTTAGTTATTTTGTGCAAGAAAACTCAAACAGAAAAAGTAGAAAATAGTATGCTTCGGTCTGTATCCAAATGATATCAGTTCTTTCTCTGGAGGTGGAAAGCATATTTCATCATGAGTCTTCCAGGATTGTCTTGGATCATTGTATTGCTGAAAATAGCATTCACAGTTATTTATCATATAATATTACTGTTACTGTACACAATGTTCTGATTCTGCTCACTTCACTTTACATCAGTTCATGTAAGTCTTCCCAGGTTTCTCTGAAAGTATCCTGCTTGTCATTTCTTATAGCACAATAATATTGATTGCAATCTTAAAACACAACTTGTTCAACCACACCCTAGGTGATAGACATCTCCCAAATTTCCAATTCTTCGTCATCACAAAAAGAACTGCTATAAATATTTTAGTTTAATTAAGTCTGTCCCCCCCACCCCACCCCACCCCCTTTTTAAAAAAATCTCTTTGGGATACAGACTAATAGTGCTATTGTTGGATCAAAAGTTATACACAGTTTGATTGCCTTTTGGGTATAGTTCCAAATTGCTGTACAGAATGGTTGGATCAGTTCACAACTCTACCAACAACGCATTAGCGTCCCAGTTTTCCCATATCCCCTCCAATATTTATCATTTTCCTCTGTTATATTAACCAATCTGATGGGTATAAAGTAGTACTTCAGTATTTTTTGCATGTCTTTTTTAATTTGCATGTCTCCAATCAATAATGATTTGGATCATCTTTTAATGGGACCATAGATACCTTTGATTTTTTCATCTGGAAACTGCCTGCTCATGTCCTTTGACTATTTATCAATTGGGGAATTACATGTATTCTTATAGGTTTGACTCAGTTCTCTATATATTTGAGAAATGAGGCCTTAACCAGAGATACTTGCTGTAAAATTCTCCCACCCCCATTTTCTACTTTCTTTTTCTAATTTTAGTTGCACTGGTTTTGTTCATGCAAAAACCTTTTTAATTTGATATAATCTACTACCATTTTATATTTTGTAATGCTCTCTATATCTTATTTGGTCCTAAATTCTTCCCTTAGCCACAGATCTGACATGTAAACTATTCTATACTCTCCTAATTTGCTTATCAAACAAATCACCATTTATATCTAAATCATGTATCCATTTTTACCTTATCTTGGTATATTATGTGAAATGTTGGTTTATACCTAGTTTCTGCCATACTGTTTTCCAGTTTTCCCAGTATTTTTTTTGTCAAATAATGAGTTTTTGTCTCAAAAGCTTGAATGTTTAGATTTACCAAACACTAAAGTACTATGGTTATTTGCTAGAATGCATTGTATACCTATTCTTTTCTACTGATCCACCTCTCTATCTCTTAGCTAGTACCAGTTTGTTTTGATAATGACTACTTTATAGTACAATTTGAGATCTGGCATAGCTAGGCCACATTCCTTCCCTATCTTTTTTTTATTGATTCCCTTGATGTTCTTGATCTTTTGTTCTTCCAGATGAATTTTGTTATTATTTTTCCAAGCCTTATAAAATAATTTTTGGTAGTTTGGTTGGTAATGGCACTGAATAAGTAGATTAATTTGGGGAGAATTGTTATTTTTATTATATTGGCTCCAACCCAGTAAAGTTTCAAAGGTGACCAAAAAAAAAGAATTGTCAATGCTAGGGAGATTGTAGAAAGATACTGGTACATTATTGGTGGAGCTTCAAATTGGTCCAATTACTTTAGAAAACACTTTGGAAAGATGCTAAAAAAAAAGTGTCTAAAATATTCATAAACTGTTAAACCTAGAGAATCCACTGATAGTCATAGATCCCCAAGGAGGTCAAAGACAGAAAGAAAGGTGCCATACATACCAAAATGTTTATAGAAGCACTTTTTATTTTTTTAGCAGGGATAACAAAGTAGATATTCATTGAATGGAGGATTGAAGTATAAAGTACTATTTTATACCCATCAGATTGGTTAATATAACAGAGGAAAATGAATTCATTGAATGTTGTTATTATTGTTGTTTGTCCTGGAAGATGTCCATGGCATCAGGAAGGTAATGCCATGACTTGCAAGTGAATTGGATTTAAGTGAGGGAGGCCTATGCAGAGCCACCAGCCTCACTTTCTCCTCCAGAGCCATCTCAGAAGAAGAGTTAAATAAATTGTGGCCCATGAATGTAACAGAATATTGCTAAGCAGTGATTTTTCTTAGCATTGCATATTATTAAGCTGCAGGAAGAGAAATATAGGAATATTTATATGAAATGATACAGAATGAAATAAACAGAACCGGGGAAATAACATACTCAATGACTACGGCAACATAAATGGAAAGAATTAAAAATTAATTTGAATACTGCATAAATATAGGCTCAAACTTGGTTCTGAAGAAGGGAGAAACAGTGCACCTCTTTTGTGGAAGTAGATGTGGACTATTGCTCTACTGTCAGATCTCTCTCTCTCTCTCCCTTCTTTTTCTCTCTGTCCCTTCCTTTATCTCTCTCTCCTTCTCTTGGGAAAGCAGAAGTTACCAATTTACAAATAAAGAAATGAAGATAAAGTAGAAACAAAAGTAATAAATACAAATTGCAAAGAAAGTCAGAATTTGGGGGAAAAAAGTTTGTCTAATTGAATCAAATTCTTGACTCTCTCTGACAGGATCCAGGCTACCTGCCGGGTTGTTTGTCAGTCAGTAGACAAGGCTGGAGGCCAACTACCCAGAGATAGCGTTTGGATGAAAGTCGTTTATAAGGGTCATTTATGGCCGTGTAACAAATCCTGGTTTCCAATGGGTTCTGCTTTAGGGTTAAATGTTGTCCTCTTTGTATGACTGGGGTAGTCTCTTAGTGGAGGATTATTCTGCTTTGCCCAAGAGGTCAGAGCTAAGATCAATGGGGGAGAGTTACAGTGTGGCAGATTTCAGCTTAATATAAGGAAGAATTTCCTAACAAACCAAGTTGTCCCACAAACCATTCATTCAACAAACATTCATTATTACCTAGTTCCAGTTTACTGTTCCAGGCAATAGGGGAAATGGGAATTTAAAATAAGACATAGTCTCTGTCCTCAGGGAGCTTATAGTTTACATTTAATACATGTAGAAGACATATCACAGAAAGTTATAATGCAAAGTATTATCTGAAAAAGGATATTCGAGGGGCAGCTAGGTGGTGCAGTGAATAGAGCACCAGTCCTGGAGTCAGGAGGACCTGAGTTCAAATCCGACCTCAGACACTTAACACAAAAACTAGCCTGTGACTGTGGGCAAGTCACTTAACTGAAATTGCCCTTCCAAAAAGCAAAAAAAAGGGGCGGCTAGGTGGCGCAGTGAGTCGGCCCTGGAGTCAGAAGGACCTTAGTTCGGATCGGCCTCAGACAACGCACACAAACAAAAAAACCTAGCCGTGTGACCCCAATTGCCCTCCAAAAAGCAAAAAAAAAAAAAAGCAAAAAAAATTTTTTTAAGGGCAATTTGTGTATGTGTGTTTATGTGTGTATTTATCAATTTGTGCCTGGTACAGAGTAGGTGCTTAATAAATGTTTATTAACTATCTACATATAATCTACTGTGTTAAATCTCTTCCCACTCAATTCTATCCTTCCCTTAGCTTCCAAAGTGATATTCCTTAAGCACAGGTCTGACTATGTGGTCAATAAAGGTGGTACCTGAGATGTTCTGTTTCCTAACTCCCTCCTCTTGGCTTCCTTCAAGATTCAGCTCTCAACCCCCCTGCTTCAGAGCCCTTTCCTGGTCTCTCCGGCTCCCTCTCCATTTTCCCTATGCACTTCTGGTATGCACACAGCAGTTTGCATGGGTCTTCTCCATTAGTGTGAGAGCTCCCTGAGAGCAGGACCTGATTTTGTCTTTATTTGCACACAGATACTTGTTGACTCATTGATATGTGTACATGTTGTTTCCCCTATAGAATGTAAGTTCCTTGAAGGACAGGCAGGGACCGCTTGGTTTTTTGTCTTGGCATCCTCAGTACCTAGCCAAGTGCCTGGCACATAGTAGATCCTTGAAAAATGCCTATTGATTAGAGAGATGCAAACGGGCAGTTCTCTTCTGCCAAGGAACAGACTACCTCAGCACCTTTCTATCACTAGAGGGGCAGGACCAAAGATGGTATATGGTTCCTTGTCAGGGTTGCTGTGCAAAGGATTTGTGCAGGAGATGGGGGAAATGTTGGACTGGAGGGATTCCTTCCTGCCCTGAAACTTCATGGTTTCATCTTTGTAGCTTGTTCTCACCTTTGCCTTCCTAGGTTCTGGGGTGCTTCTCATCACAAACACTTTCCAGGTAGATAGTGCAGAGGAGCAAGGGAGCTGTAGCTCGGGCCTGAGCTCATACATTATCCCTAGGGGCAGGCATTTCATCTCTCACCTGTCAGGCAGTCCAGATCCCTGGCTCATGATGAAAGGCTAACTGATCCCCTCTGGGCATGGTTCAATGCTTCCCTTCACTACCACCCTGCCCCCTCCCTTGTTCCTAACTTCTCTCTTTCTGCTTCTCCTGTGTCTTTGTTACCCAGGTCAGAGCTAGAAAGTACCTGAGTATATAAAAAAAGAATTTTACAATTTGAAGAGACTTTGGATTGTGGAATAAGCCAAATTGAAAGGGCCCTTGGACCATCCTTAAGCCCTTACTTACAGATAGGGAAAAGGAAACACAAAAAGTGGTTGGAAACTGACCAGAACTGGTTGGGTTAGAAGGGCACTAACTCTAGCCATATCTCTTCATGAGGGCAGCCTGCATTTTCCAGTGAGGTCAGAAAGACAAGTCGGATCCTGGCAAGCTTTCTCGCGTGAATCGATCATTGCTTATGTACCTGGTCCCTGGGACTGACTCATCTGACCTTGTACTTTCCCCACCACAGTGCAGGTCTTGTATTTTTACTTTTTGGGGGGAGTGGGAGTCATGGGAGTAGAACTGAAAATGTCAAAAATGCATGAGAATCTCTCAGAGGGAGGGACCCAAAAGCTGGAGGCTCTTCCTCCCGGGGCCCTCCCTCTTCTCCACTCTTAAACTCCAGTCTGTTTCCAGCCCCCATGCATACTTTGCATTCCACACCCAAGAATGAACATTTATTTATATAAACGACCACCCATTTTACGTCTGTCTCCACTAGGTCAAAGAACTTTTTCCTGACCATTCATTCCCCTTCTGTATTTCCAGACTTTTTTTTAACCAAACACAGTTTCACATTAAGAAGCCTAATTAACTCATTCACTTCCTGAGGCCTCAACCAGGGTATCATTAGGGTAGGTTATATAATGGAAAGAACACTGGACTGGGAAGGAGACCTAGATTTGTATGTTATGTCTAACATGAGTTGACTGTGTGACTTTAGGCAAGTCATTTCCCTTCTGTCTTTTATCTCTAAATGATTGGATTTGATGATTTCTATTGTTCCTTCCAGCTCTGACACTGATTGGCCTAAGGGCTCTCCCATCTCTGACATTCCCTGTTCTAAGAGCCCTCCCAGCTCTGACATCTGGTGCTCTAAAGGTTCCTTTAGCCCTGATATTCTATTCTCTAGCTCTGACACTGTTTTAAGGGGAAGTTTTCACCAAAAAAAAAATCAAAAAAGGTTAATTAAAATCCCCATGCCTCTGACTCCAGAGCTTAGGTCATGACTGTGTTTTTCCACTGACAAGTAGTTATTCTGGTCGGGATGCCCTTTCAGTAGACAGGAAGTTACAGAAGAAACTGACATAAGGTGGACTGATTCTGCTTGTTTCTGTCCCATCTGGTCAGAGAGCATGACTAGGTCACAATCCAGAAGAGGTAGCCGGGAAAGGAGTGCCAGGGGGTCAGGCAGCCTGGGCTCACTGTCATTTTAACAAATATGAGCAGTCCCTGTTGAGGGCCTGTAACATCTCGGGCATTTTTGCATATGAGATATAGAGCAAGATTCCCTCTAAGCAGTTAACCAGTAGTTCTTAATCTGGAATCTGTGACTTTGTGTATATGCATATGTGTATAAATGTTTATATGCATGTGCATACAAATAATACATACATATATGTGTGAGTGGATGTGTACATGCATGTGCGTGCGTTACTATATATACATGTACACATATACACATGCACATGGTCCATAGAATGAATGATTATGCATCTATATAAGCACTTACATATGTATACCTGTATGTTTAGACACATACCTGTATTCTATATAATATATGCACATATAAATATTACATATAGGCATAAATATACATATAAGGAGGAACCCATATATCTGCATATATATATGTACGTATATATTTGTATATGTTGATATATATTACATGTGTATGTATTTCATGTTTTAATATAATTTATTTCCTTTGTAACTATATTGATTTAATTTTATACATTCAGCAACAAGATTCTGAGGAGTCCATCCACAGGCTTCACTAGCCTGACTGCTTCAAGGGTCCAAACCCAGAAAGGTTAAGAACCCTCACCTGCAAAAGTCCTGCAATTAAATTTAGGCAAGAAGCAAAATAAACATATAAACACCAGGAGAAGACAAATAAATCCTGTTTGCAAAATATAATTGGCATCTGATTTTATTTTCTTCCCTTTTTCTTTCATATCCCTTTTCTAGGCACTTTATTACAAAAAAGAAGCCACTAATGGCATTAGATCAGTTAGAAAACTTAGAAAGCAGAGTGGAACAGTAGGAAAAACACTTCACTGTTTAGACAGGAGAACCAGTTAAAGCTTTTTCTATTGACCAACTGATACCTGAGGCATCCCCCCCCCCCCCACCCCGCAATCCAGCCCCCTTCCTCAATTTCTAAAATGATGGGAGGGAAAGTGGAAGATCTTTAAGGTTTCTCTCCCATGCCTTAAGGGCTCTCCCAGCTCTGACATCCTGTGTTCTTAAGGGCCCTCCCAGCTCTGACATCCTGTGTTCTAAGGGCCCTCCCAGCTCTGACATCCTGTGTTCTAAGGGCCCTCCCAGCTCTGACATCCTGTGTTCTAAGGGCCCTCCCAGCTCTGACATCCTGTGTTCTGAGGCCCCACCCAGCTGACATTCCCTGTCCTAACGGTGCTCTGAGTTCTGACATTTTATGGTTCTAAATTTGGAACTTTAGGCTTTTTCCTCGAGAGTTAGGAGGCAGGGAACCTCAGGCAGACATCATAGGTCTCATGTCTGCAAAGTCTCTTCACAGTTCTTTTCCCCTTGTACTTCCTTAGTCCTTTAGGGATTGCTCCTGCTAGTTGTCATCCATGAGTCTCACCAAATACTGCCTGAAATGAGAAAAGCAACCTGCAAACTGGGCCCCTTCCTCCTTCCTCTGACTGAGCTGATGGGCCCACCAACCTACTTTCTTTCCTCATCATGACCTGGCCATGTGTTTAGGGGAAAACTATTCCCCAGACTACCATTACTTGCCTTGGACCACACTGTGGGTGGGTGGCCAAGTCCAAAACAGAGCCCATCTGTGCGGACACTCAGTCCCCACATGCTCTCCCTAAGTTCCCTGCTCATAACGGGAACTGTTCATTCTATTTGAGTCAATGGAAAGTCTTCCTGGACACCATCTCACTTCTGTTCATGAATAAGTCATTGAAGAGGATGAATAATTCAGTGATAATCCACCCAGCATGTGGCACATTTGGACTGTAAAGAGGCAGGATTCCTATTCTTTGTCGAACTCCTTAATCGCATTAGAAACAGTGATGACAAGTCGGAGAAATAGAATCCTATGCCTTTCTGGAGCTATAAACAGCACCTCCATGTAACAGATGGTAAAGCTGAAGATAAAAATCAATGAAATTCCATTTTCAGGAGTTGGGGGGAGATGGTGGTACTACTTTCTACAGGGTCTATTTCAGCAGGAGTCCAACCCTAAGTCCTGGCAGATCTCTATGCCCAGTCTAAATGCAAGATTCTACAGTTTGAGGTGCTGTGAATTTGGCATTTGGGACTTACCTTGTGGTCAGTCATTTCATTTTGTGACATCCACTTTCCACCAAAATATGCTTATGTTGTGATCATAATGTTGAAGATGATGGTGATGATTGTGATGGTGAAGAGGATATTACGGTAATATAGACTCCTGGGGAGGAGGAATTATTTCCTTGTTTTATTTTATATTTCCAGCCCCTAGTACAGGGCCTGGCACATAGTAGGTGCTTAATAAATGATTGTTGATTGATCAATGATAGCTAATGCTTAGATAGCACATTTATGGTTTGCAAAATGCTTTCTATGGGTTATTTCATTGGAAAGGAAGAATTAGAGCATTTGAGTTTTTAGGCTGGCAGGGAACAGGGCTGTGGGGCAGTAGAAGTCTTACTGAGAGGTCATAGGCTAAGAGCTAGAAGAGATATCAGAGACCATCTAGCCCAACCCCCTAATTTTGCAGATGAGGAAACTGAGACCCAGAAAGGAGAAAGGCCAGGAATCAGCTGAGTTAGGCTTTTAACTCAGGTCCCATGACTCTAAATCCAGAGAACTTTGCACCTTATCAGCTTCCCCTGGATGGCATTATATCTGTTTTCTAATTCAATATGCACAATAACCCTATGAGACATGTAGTACAATCATGATGTCCATTTTACAGGTGGAGAAACTGAATCTCAAAGTGGAAGGATTGAGGTATGGTCCCACGGTTGGTGCGGGGGTAGAGCTGCCCTTGCACGTGGGTCTCCTAATTTCAATGACAATCTTTTTCCTGTTTTGTTTCATAGTGTTCCTCAGATAGATTTTCATAATCCCTGGGCTAGCCACTGGGGAACATGAATCCATGCTTCTTTTGGTCCATACGTTCATAGGCTGAAAATACTCCAGTGTCCTACCAGCTTGGGTGTTGAAACTCAACACAAGGTCAACTTTTTTTTTCCTTTTGAATTAGCCAATCATAGCCAGTCATCTTTTCTCCACTTGGAGAATTTGTTGTTGTTTAGTTGTTTTCAGTCATGTTTGACTCTTTTGGGGTTTTCTTGGCAAAGATAACAGAGTGGTTTGCCATTTCCTTCTTCAGCTCACTTACAGATGAGGAAACTGAGGCAAACAGGGTTAAGTGACTTGCTCAGGGTCACAAAGTTCCTAAGTATCTCAGGCCAAATTTGAACACAGGAAAATGATGAGTCTTTCTGACTCCAAGTCCTGTAATCTATCCTCTGCTTCACCTAGCTGACCCCATTTGGAGAATAACAGTTTATAAAACTGTCAGGCAGTTTGCATGTCATGTCTGGATAGCCAGCAGTCAGCCACAGCAGGTCTGATGGCCAGGCCTGTGGCAGGCAGGAGCTATATATGTGTTGGCTGCACAGGGAGAGGCAGATGCTTCTTGGGTAGCCAAGGATGGTCAGCCTACAAGGGGGTGGAGGGTTAAGAGCAGAGAGTTGAAGGGATGAGTGTTCATAGACCAGCAGGCCAAGCCAGACTGAATATCCAGGAACAGGCAGAGCACATCTAGGCAAAGAAAAATGTCTGTAGGAACCAGGTGTCAGACAAACCAAAGAAACCCAATTAAGGGAGGCTCAGACCTGGAAATCAGCAGTTTGCCAGTGTTACTAAATGGCAACCTCTTCCCTTTCTCCTTCCCAAAGGAAATTTTGAACTGAGTCATATAATAGAGGTACATAGGTGCCTCGGTGGAGAGAGCCCCTGGACCTGGAGTCAGGAAAACCTGAGTTCAAATCCAGCCTCAGACACTTACCAGCTGAGTGAACCTGGGCAAGTTACTTAACCTTGTCTGCCTCAGTTTCCTCACCTATAAAGTGGGAACGATAGCACCTACTTCCCTGGGTTGTTGTGAGGATCCAATAAGATAGTAAGTGCCTGGTGCATAATGGACATTAGATAAATGCCAGCTGTTACTATTATAAAAGAAGGAAGGGACATCAGAAGTCAACCTGATCAAAACCATCTTACAGAGGAGGAAGCTGAGGCTGGGACAGGTGAAGTGATTTGCCCAATACCACAAAGGTATTAAGTGTTAGGGGCAGGAATAGAATAGATACAGAGAACCATTGCTGGGCCTCTGAAGTTTTTCCAGCATGAATAGGTATACAAGGGAAGGTAAGCAAAATAGGAGAGGCAAAGATACCTAAATAATGAATGAAAACATGTGAAACTGACAGACTAGAGGTCTAGATCCAAGGAAATATGTTACAGATTATTTTCTTCTTTGCTTTTGTATCCCCAGGTACTAACATAGGGCCTGGAGATGCTTTAAAAATGCCTGTTGTTTGATCAATGGAATTCCCTAGAGTTCTCTCACCACAAAAGGTGACATCTGAAAGAAATCTTAGATGATCCCCAAAGCTCTTTTGATTCTAATGACTATGCTTTAAGAATAAGAAAATAAAAATAATCACACATTCAAAATACTTGGAAAACCATAATTAGGGATGTTTTGAAAATAGACACAGATTCCTTGAAGAAAACTGTGCCGTTCTCTACATAATTTGTACTTTCTAGTCTTTCTAACTGCTGAGGCTGCTCCTATCTCCCATTCTTCAAGCCTCAACTCGATGGGCCCCTCCTCTCAGAAACTTTCACTGATAACCCCACCCAGAAAGGATTTCTCAGGTTTCTGATCCCACAGCAATTTTGCCAACACCCTGTTCAAGTCTTCATCACCTCTAACTGATAATATTGTAATTAATAGTCTCTCTTTTTTTTTAAAGTTATGGCTAGCTTTTATTTTTATGTAATTTCCATTTCTCAGTGCATCACTCTTCTTCCCTCTCCCTCTTCCAGGGAACCAGCCCTTAAAAACAAAACAAAACAAAAAAAAAGTGGAAAATGGAGGGAAAAAAATAGTTCAGCAAAATTAACCAACATAGAAAAAGTCTAAAATTATATGAAAAAATATTTTTTTGTCACTAAATGTAGTGGCTTTATTGATGTTACACAATGCCATCTAGGTATTCTCTAGGCTTCTCCCCCCTACTACAGGAGTGCTTTGGGGAAAAAAATTTTAATTAAAAAAAATTACATGAAATGTTTCACCCTTATGGCTCCTCAATTTCATTTTTTTCTCTTTTTGGAGGGCAGTTGGGGTTAAGTAACTTGCCCAAGGCCACACGGCTAGGTTTTTGTTTGTGTGTGCTTTAAGTGTCTGAGGCTGGATCCGAACTCAGGTCCTTCTGACTCCAGGGCCTTCGCTCTACTCACTGCACCACCTAGCTGCCCCTGGCTCCTCAATTTCTATACAAAGACCATATGGGAATGGAATGGGTAGGTGGTGGAGTAGATAGAATATCTGTCCTGGGGGCAGGAGAACCTGAGTTCAAATCCTGCCTCAGACAATTATTAGCTGTGTGACCATGGGCAAGTCACTATATATATTATTCTCTTGTTTTGCCTACTTCACTTTGGACTAACTCATATCTTCCCATGTTTCTCTATATTTATCACTTCTTTAACCTAGAGCACAGTAAAATTTCATTACATCCATGCATCACAATTTGTTTAGCTGTTCCCCCAATCAATGGAAATCTATCTTGTTTCCAGTTCTTTGCTATTACCAAAAAAAAAAAATGCTGCTATAAATACTTTGATGTTTATTAACCTTTCTATGTTTTTTATTTTGGCCCTGACCTCCTTGGAGTACAGGCCTTCCAGCAGAATCCTTGAGCTAAAGGGATATGACCATTTTAGTCACTTTCTTCATTTAATTCTGAAGTTGCTTTTCAGAATGGTTGGGCCAATCCACAGCTCCGCCAATAGTGTATCACTTGCTAGTCCTTTTCAAATCCCACCAGTGCTGACTATTTCCATTTTCAGTTGTTTGGCCAACTTGTTGGGTATGTCATGAAATCTCAGAGTTGTTTAGATTTTCATTTCTCTAATTATTACGCTTTGGAGCATGAATGCATAGGGTTGTTAATGGTTTACAATGCTTTTGAGAACTATTCATTCATGTCCCTTGACCACTTGTATGCTGGGGAATGTCCTATATATTTACTGTGGTCTCTATATATCTTGATTATCAGACCTATATCAGAGATATAGGAGATAAAGATCTTTTTTCCTGGTTGACTAAATTCTTCTCATCCTAGTTTCATCAATAATTTTCTTCACAGAAAGCTTTTCAATTTAATGTAACAAAGAGTACATATTTTATCTTTTATAACTAACTCTATTCCTTCCAGCAATAGGTAGGAAAGATATAATGTGCTTCCTCTCTAAATTTTTAATGGTATAATCTTGTTGATTATTTAGGTCACATATCCATTTTTAATTTATTGGGTCATATGGTTTACAGTGCTGGTCCAAACCCAATTCCCACCAAATTCCTTATCCAGTTTTCCTAGTCTTTCTTATCAAATAAGCTATTTTTTTTCCAAGGCAATTTGTATTTGGGGGTTTATTGAATATAAGATTATTGAGTTCAATTATTTCTGTTTCACCCTCGTCTGGTCTGTTTCAATCTACTTTTTAATTTTTAACTGGTACAAAGCCTATTTTGAGTCTCTCCCCCTCTCCTCTCCAATTCTTCCTCCACCTGGCTGCTAAAGCAATTTTGCTAAAGTGTAGGTTTGACCCTGTTACCACCTCCCACCCCTCCCCTTGCCCCATGTAAAAAAACTCACATGACTGTTGTTTTTAGAATGAAATATAAATTCCTCTGACTCTTAAAGCCCTTCACAACCTCACCCTAATCTACATTTCTAGCCAAATTGAATTTCTTGCTGTTCCTCACAGAGGACACTCAAGTCTTCTGTTCTCCCCGCCCCCCCCCCCCCACTTTGCAGATTTAACAGGGATTACTGTGGCCCCTATGCCCAGAAGGCCAGGTTTATTACACTTCACCCCTCCCCCAGGATTCTTGGCTACCCTTAAGAGATTAGGGGAGCATCCTGTGTATCACATTGGTTTGAGCCTCTACTTACTGTGTTACCCCAATTTCAGGGATCTAAGTACCTCAATACCCTTTAATCACTTAAAAGTCGGCTCAGCTTTTGCAAAGGAATATTTACTTCAAAGCTATACCAAGAACAAACACACAAACATTTCCTCCCCACCCCCACTTCCTTGGATTCTGGGGAGAGGAGGATTAAGTTAACAATTTAACTCAGTTCCTACACAGCATAGCCCCACCCAGTTCCAAGTCTAAAGCCCCTCCCCCTAGCTTTTATCCTAGATCCCCTCATTTCTCAGGGCTCCCCTGCTGTGTCTGCAGCAACATCCAGCCCGGAATCCTGGTTCCAAGGTGGCCACAGCTTAGAACTGAGAAGGAGAACTAAAGGAGACCAGAACCCCAAGCCTGGTTCTTGGAGCCGCATGGCCTAAGAGAAAAGGGAAGGTGCGCCTTCCCCCACCAAGCTTAGTCTCCATGCCCAAGGTTGCAGATGAGCAAGATCTTCCACTGTGGATACTCTCCCTGCCCGCTTGTTTTACAGACTGAACTATTCAGGCTACGCAGCTAACGTAGAGAGTGTTCTCCCCCAGATACAATTGGTGGTACGGTGCATAGGGTGCTGGCCCTGGAGTCAGGAAGGCCTGAGTCCAGAGACACTTAATAGTCCCGCAGTCCTGCACAAACCTCTGTTTGCCTTAGTTTCCTTGACTTGTATATTTGTAAAAAGAGGTCGGTGCAGGGCCTGGCACAGAGCAGACCCTTTATAAATGCATATTCCCTCTCCTACCCACATACTCACATAATAGGAGATCACAGACAGAAGCAGGTCCCTGCTGTATTCCACATGGGTACTTCCATCTTAGGTGGTCTGGGCATTTGCCAAAGCCAGGTTACATATTTACTGCTCCTCATTCCTGGAATTCACTGCCTTCTTACCCAGGCCTCTTAGAATGTCCTTCCTTCAAACCTTGGCCACCTTTTTCATGAAGCCTTTCCTGATCTCTCTTAGTGCCTTTTCCTCTCAAAATTACCTTGTGGAGGTTTTGGGGGTTTGGGTTGTTTTTTTTAAACACGAAGATATATAGCCTTCATCTCAATAAAATCTCAACCCCTTGCAATCAAGAATGGTTTCCTTTTATCTTGGTTTTTCTAGGACCAACACAGTGCCTGGCACTATAAGCATTTAACAAATGCTTGTCGATTGATTGATCAATTTATCTGCCATTCTATTAAGGCCCTCCTTGTATTTTGCTTTCTGTTATGGTTATCATTGCATACTTTTCTTCCCTAGTAGACCCTAAACTCACTGAGGGTAGGGACTGTGCCAAAACACTGTCTATAGGATACTCTAGGAACTGTGTAGAATTCAATTAATTTGTAATTGAATTAGGGATTGTAATTGATTGATCAAGAGAGGATTCACTCCCTGTTTTTGAGGGATTAAGAGGCCAATAAAAAGGCTCCAAGTGCCCATGGAATTAACTAGATTTGACTGGAATTCACTGGGTTGTATTTGGAGAAGCTACAGACAGTGTTCTAGGAGTAGGTGGTGTAAGGGATGAGGCTGGCTGTTAGATGCTGAGATTACCTCTTGAGAGCAGGGGAAAATCAGATAGAGGGTGAATCTAAGGGTGGAGAGAGCCAAAAAAGAAAAGGAAGGAGGTGAGGATTCCTCACCAGAATCAGCAGGGAAGCTGGGGATTGTGTATTAGAGCTAATTTACACAGGGATGGGGCTAGGCCTGATGGGGACCACTCTGCCAGACACATCAGAGCCATGAGGTATCATGGTGCAGTGGAGCCAGAGAAGCTGGGTTGGAATCTTGGCTCTGCATCTTGCTATGTGACCTAGGATCCATTACTTACCCTCTCTGTGCCTCATTTATAAAATTAAGGAGGTGGCTTCTACATTCTCTTCCAGCTCTAAATCTGTGATCCTATAAATAGCAAAATATAAAAAATGTCAGCTTGGAGCAGGCACAATCTTTATCATTATCACCAGCATAATTACTAGCATGAGATCCTGGATCAATTTGATTAATTTACTGAGAGGAAAGGTAGCTAGGGTGCAAAGTGGATAGAGCACCAGGCCTGGGAGACAGGAAGACCTGAGTTCAAATCTGGCCTTGGGCACTGACTAGCTGTGTGACCCTGAGCAAGTCATTTTACCCTGTTTGCCTCAGTTTCTTCATCTGTAAAATGAGCTTGAGAAGGAAATGGTATCTTTGCCCAGAAAACCCCTAATGAGGTTATGACTGAAAAATGACTGACCAACAACTGAGAGGAAAGCCATTATGTGGCACACCTGATTCACTTTCCCAGGGAAGGTGTGGCCATATCCCTTGGGATGTACTATCAGAAGACTGGTTTCACTGAGAGGGCTGAACCCGAGATGAACAGATTGCTTAGTTCCATGTGACAGAAGGCACACCTTTGTGTTCTACCAAGGGAGCTTTTGACAGCCTCGTGGTTCAGTGGACAGAGTATGACCTGTGTTCAAATCCAGCCTCAGACATTTACTAAGCCATGTGACACTGAGCAAGGCACCAAACCTGTTTGCTTTACTTTCCTCAGCTGTAAAATGCTTTTAATAACAGCACCTACTTCTCAGGGTTCTTGTAAGGATCAGATAAGATAATATTTGTAAAAAGTGCTTAGCTAGTGGTGTAGCAGGTAGAGCACTGGCCGTGGAATCAGGAGGACCTGAATTCAAATCCAGACTCAGTCACCTGACACTTACTAACTGTGTGACCCTGGGCAAGTCACTTAACCCCAACTGCCTCAACAAAAAAACAAAAACAAAAAAAAGTGCTTAACCAGCAGCTGTCACATATAGAAGGTCCTTTCCCTTTTCTCCCCCTGCCCCCCACCACCATTTCCCAAGTTTCTTCTGGAGTGATGCTTAGCATACAGCAGAAGAGGAAGAAGAATAGTCATGAAAATGCATATGTACGTTACCTTGAACACCTGTATAGTTTCTAGGGACCAACATTTGTGGAAGCTTAAATTTATATGCAAGCTATATTTGGGAATTTCCTTGAGTACACTTTGGGTGGAGGGGAAAGGAACCTTAGTGACCTTTTGGGGTTAGCCCCAAGATCATCCCTGGTTCATGTGAGTGACCTCAAAGATGAGGGATGGACCACAGGTTACACTAGTGTTCACACCTGGAACTACCAAGGGAACAAAAGAAAATCCAGGCCTTATATTTATGGTCCCCTCCCCCCACCCTCTTACCTACACCAAATTCCAAAGAGGGACTATAACTGTGCTGGGGCGCTTTAGGACATTGCTTTGGACACCCAGACCTTTCTCAAAGCCCCTTCATTTCCCCAACTCACCTACCCACATAATTCCTCGGGGACGCCCAATACAAAATCCTTTCTGATGCTTCTGAAGATTTCCACAATGATTTAAGGAGAATATTTTAATAACTCCTATTCATCCCTCCATATTTCTGCCTCCGGGCTTCCCTGGTTTCCTTCAGATCTCAGCTAAATTCCCATCTTATGCAAAAAGCCTTTCCCAATTCCCCTTAATCAAGTTCCTTCCCTCTATGGATTATTTCCAGTATATCCTGGCTATATTTTATTTGTGCAGTTGCTTGTATGTTGTCTCCCCCGTGAGTTCTTTCAGGGTTGGGCTTGTCTCTTGCCTTTCTTTGTATCTCCAGCACTTAGCCCAATGCTTAGCACAGAGACGGTATTTCATAAATGTTTTTTGACTGACCGCTCTACAAAGCATTTTGTTCCCAACAATGCTGTGAGGGAGGTGCTACATGTATAATGATCACCATTTTATTAATTGCAGGCTTTTTCTCCAGGGTCTTATTATGGTGTGATGAAAAGTCCAGGGGATCCAAGGCTTCCCCAGTAGGATTCCAGCTTCGATGGCTCCTACCAAGCTGGAAAGGCTCAAGGATTGAGTGTCTATTGCCTAGAGGACCTGACTGGGACCCCCAGTGATGAAATTTTTTTGGCCCCGACAACTGGGAAAAAAAACTCTTTACCTAAGGTGGTAGAGGAGTTTAACCTATATCGGTGGCAGGAGCACCATCCCAAAGAAAGCAGTAGGTCTGGGATTGCAACTCAGGTGTCCCGATTCCCAGTCCAAGGCTCTCTGAACTGCTCCATATTGACACCAAACTATTGGCATATTGAGGAGCCCTAATACTTTATAAAGAAAAGATCCAAATTTTAAAAATTTAACGGCAAACCAAGGAATTCAATTAAATTGTCATTTGAGTGCTTACAGTGGGGAAGGAAGGCACAGTGCTAAGACAAAACAAAGGATGGGTAAAAAACCAACAGACAAAGGTGTCTTATAAATGTTTGTCCAACGAATGCTTTCAAGAAACTTACAGTATAGTATAGTAAAGAAATACACTTTTGGGGCCACTCCCCAGATTGTACTTAAGTTTTGGCTCCCTGTAATGGAAATGCAAATTTAAAGATCTTCCCTGCCCCTAGCTTAAGTGCACCTGGAGCCTGTGGTGGGAGGCTTGTTTTTCAGGAAAGCCCACACCTTGATGCTTTGTGATTGGGCAGTGGGTCCAGAAGGTTGTTACAGTCTCTGGGCCAAGAGAAGGCTATATAAGCCCTGAGGAGAGGCTTTGCTTTGGGGCTCACTTTGAGAAGTGTTGTGTGATTTGACCAGATGAGACTCTAGGAAGCCGTTGTTGAGAGCCCCCCGGCTTTGAAAACCCAGATGTTGATGCTTCCCTCTCTGGTAACTGTGATTTGGTATTGATATAATGGTAGGACAGTTTGGAAGCCTGTCTGTTTGATCTGTAAGTTCTGTAACTCTGAAGTTTGGGTGCTGACCTTTTTCCCCTGAACTAGGTAATGTGTGTTTGTTTGATTAAAGTAAGCTTGTTAACCCATTTTGAGTTGCTTTCCTTTTGAAAAGCAGATCTAAGAACCTGTGTTGGCAGTCACCCTGGGGATATTGGGGTGCTTGCTGCTACACTCCCCAGAAGGGCAGTTGCTACCCCCTTCATGGTTTTAGGGTTACCATTTCTAATACTGTTGTCCATTAGCCCTGCCTCAGTCAGCAGACATTAACTTTTTAGCAAAGGACAGTTGCTAAAAAAAGGTATTGTAAGAACAGTTGGTATGAAACATTTGCACAGTCCTATGAAAGTTTAGGGCACACTTTCCCACAAGTACACACAGGTCCATGAGAGAGTGAGCTCTAACTGTAATGACCACATGTGGTCAAAGGATAAACGTACCTCCTATCTACTGTAATTGTATGTGTCCTTGTTTGTCTTGGCTGGATATCACTCCTCTCTGAGCTGGATACTTTTTCTCCTACTGGTCCAGTCTCTGAGGACCTGGTCAATGGGGGTTGAAAGTAGATCATACCCTTTCATCACTATCCATCCCTTACTGCCCTTTGATGAAGGCACAAGGCTCTGCCTCTTCAAAGGTCTCCCAATCCTGGAGTCTTCTATCAATGGACTGTCTGGCCGTTGGATAGACAAAATGTTCAAATTCTTTTGCTATTGTAAAGTCCATAGCCAGTCAACTAACAAACGCTTCATTAGCTATTATTTTGTGTGAGGCATTGGCTAAGGGATGAGAATATCAAGGCAAGCAAAAATGTGGCTCCTGACTTCAAGTGAGAACTTACATTCTAATAAGAGAGACAAGATGCAAATAATTGGACATTCAAAATATATACAGTTTAAATGGAAGGTATGGTCAAAAAGAAGGGACCTCTGGCGGCTAGGTGGCACAGTGAATAGAGCACGGGCCCTGGAGTCAGGAGGACCTGAGTTCAAATCCAGCCTCAGACACTTAACACTTACTAGCTGTGTGATCTTGGGCAAGTCACTTAACCCCAACTGCCATGCCCTACACCCTCCAAAAAACCAAAAAACATAAAAAAGGAGGGACCAGTGACTGTGAGGCCTGGGAAATGTCTCCTATGGAAGGCAGGACATAAGCTAAATCTAAAAAAAGTCAATAAAACTGAGGACAGAGGTGAGGTGAAGGGGCAGGAAATTCCAGGCATGGGGCATAGCCAGAGGAGTCCCGAGATGGTATTGTGTGTATCTGTGTGTGTGTGTGTGTGTGTGTGTGTGTGTGTGTGTGTAAATAGCTGGATAATAGAGTATCAATTGTATCATTGTATTATTATAAGATGGGAAAGGTAGGAGAAGACCAGGTTGTGAAGTCTTAAAAGTCAAACAGAAGATTTTATATTTGGTCCTAGAGATAATATGAAGACACTGGAGGGAAAGGGAAGCTTCTTTTCCTACACACAGATACTCTGAAGATGGCAAACAGCATGTGGTTAATCCCTGTTTGATTAATTTTTAGGTATGATGTGGGCAATGACTCAGAGGTAGGAGGAGGTAAGGTGTGTTTAGGGGTCAGAGAATAGCTCATTTTACAATTAAAAGAGCACTGGATTTGACTGTCAGACTGGGGGTTCACTCCCAGCCCTATTAATTGCTACCTGTGTGATGATGGGGAAGCCTTCTTTTTAGACTCAGTTTCTTAATCTGGATGACGTTCCTTCATCTTCCTCTTCATCCCCTTATCTTAAAATAAGAGGACCAGATCAGATCATCACTAGCATTCTCTCCTACTACCCTGCAAGAAATAAAGTTGTGAAGGTAAGTTGGCATCAGATTCTGGACAACCTCGAATTCCAGGTAAGAAATAAAAAGTTAAACATGGTAAAATATGATCAAAGCAAAATATAATTTATTTTGAAAGTGAAGATTTTAAAAATCTTGTATTTGTCTTTCATATCATGATAGATAGCCGTCATTGGAGCCTGTCCTATAACAACAAACGAAAACCAAACCTGAAGTTTAACAGAATCAACCAGCACAGCAACACTATCTGAAAGCATATGCACCATTCCACACCTGTAGTCTCCCACCTGTCTAAACAAGAGGAGGAGAAATTTGTTTTTCATCAATCTATTCCTCAGGCTTGAGGTCATTTAAGTTGTAATTTATGGCCAAGGCCCACTAGCTCTGGGTTTACTGAGTACATTACACCCTAGGAACTGACCCTCCAAAAACACTCTAGCCCATGATGCCTCTACTCAGTTTACTCTGGGAAGTTTCCCAGTGTTGTTCATATTTAGGTCTCCACAGATGTAGATAGCAGCATCCTCTCAGCCCCCATACTCCATTCGGGGTTTTCTTGACAAAGATATTGGAATGGTTTACCTTTTCCTTCTGGTACATAATAAACATTTAATAAATGCTTATTTCCTTCCTTCCTTCCATTAAAAAAACATGCTCCTTGGGAGCAGGGATTATCTTTTTGCTAATACTCCTATCTCCAGAAGTTAGCACTGTGCCTAGTACACAGGAAGCATTTAATAAATGCTTGTTGCTTGCTTACCTGTTGCCTGAGGAACTCATGGTAATAAGTTTGGGTCTTTTTCCTCTACGCCTTTGTCCCTTTACTTTCTTCCTGCGCAGTGGTCATGTGGGTGACCTGTTGTTAATTATATCCTATTTATCCTATATGTAGCTTGAAGAGGTTACCCCTAAAGAGGGTTAGGGTTGCTCTGGAGACCCCAAAATACTGCCAGGTCCTGATGAATGAATTAGACTTGAGTCTTCTCAGCCAAAGAAAAGTAAAAATTATTAAAAGTTCGCTTGCATTAGAAGGAGTGTAAAAACTCTGCTCTCAGGACTTGAGGTGTGCCACAGGATAACCTCTGATATCCTTTGGGATACCCCCTACCAGGGAAAAGGTGAAAACTTCCTGAGTCCATGATGAATTCAATCAACAAGCATTTGTTAAGCTCCAAGGGGTGTTCCCAAAGTCTGGACACATAGGAAATCTCATTAACTATGCATATTTTCAAGAAATCAAATAAATGAAATTTTCAACAACATTTTATTTAATTAGCATAAATTAGATTTCATAGGAAGACATAGGAGACACATAGAAAATTAATTAAACTAAATTAATCTCATTAATATATATTGGAGGGCAACTGGGGTTAAGTGACTAGCCCAAGGTCACATAGCTAGTTTTTCTGTTAAGTGTCTGAGGCCGTATTTGAACTCAGGTCCTCCTGACTCCAAGAGGAGTCGGTGTTCTATTCACTTTGCCACCTAGCCTCCCCCCTTTTCTTTTCTTTTAAAGATTTACTAATGTCTTTCAATTTCCCCCCTACACCACCAGTCATTTTCCAATGTCCTCTTCCACACTTACTGAACCCTTCTTCATAACACATAAAAACAATAGAAATTAATTGACCAAAGGACACAGACAGCATATTCGATATTCTGACCCCATAGTCCCTCACCCCTCTACAGAAGGAAGGTCTAGTACTCAATATACTACACCACCAATGTGTTCGAATCCCACCTCTTAGGTCTACACCCTGTGTGACAAACATCCTTGACATTCGGATTAGACTGGATGACCGCAGAGATCCTTCGGACAAGAGCTCCTTCCCCCCGCCCCGCCTAAAGAATCCCAGGTCTGGTATACAAAGAAAGGCAAAAGCAAAGTCCCTTGCCCCAAGGGGCTCACATTCTAAAGAACGGGGGAGGGGAGGGGAGGGGAGGAGAACAACGAGCAGATAACGAGGCACCAACCGAAGCTGGTCTCCTTCCCAAAGGTGCTGGGGGGAGGGGAGGGGTCCAACCTGGAAAGCCCTCCTGCTGGAGGTGGGGATTTGAGCTAAGCCTCGTCGCCGGGAAGCCAGAGGTGAGGAGGGAGAGCATTGCGCGTGGAGGACAGCCGGTACCAAGTAAAGAAGTTGGGACCTGGAGAATTAGCAACTAGGCTAGTGTAGCTGGCCCAGGGAGGGAAAGAGACCAAAGGAAAATTAGAAGGTAGGAAGAGCTTGGAATAACAGTAGATTTCATATTTGATCTCGGAGGTAATAAGGCCACCCTAAGAGCTTGTTGAGTAGGAGGTGGGGGGAAGTATATGGTCAGCCCCAAGCTATTTTTTGATCCAGATTTTGTTCTTTGATTTATAATAATGAGCATTAACTAAGTACAAAAGAGTAGATTTTTCTCCATTTATAGTCAATAAAATAATCCCTCCCTCCCTCTCTCCCAACCCCATACTCTCCCCACCCTTGAGCATTTATGCCGCACTTTAAAAGTTGCAGGGCAATCTACATACTTTATCTCATTTAAACTTTTTTTTTCCGGTTATTGCAAAAAAAAAAAAAAAGGCAAGCCAAGCAGTTCCTTTTGGGGGCTGCCCCAGTTCCTGAATTCGAATGCAGAGATACCTAGTGATACTGCTCCGCTAGGTTCCCAGAGCACATCCTCCCTCCCCAAAGTTAGGTGGGCTGGTAGCTTCCCCTAGGATAAATACATCTAGAACAAACAAACGCTCACCTCCCAGCTGGGTGTGAGGGGAACTCCCATTACCAGACTAATCCGAGTCAAGGCTGGGAGGCAGCCGCCTTTTGGTGTCCTGGTCACCTCGCTGACCGGCCACTTTGTTCTGCAGTTTACTCGGCACCAATTCACACATGCTTTCCCATGTTTCTCTGCACTCGCCCTTTTTGTTGCTTCTTCCAGTCCAATAATATCCCCTTACATTCGTCTCCCACAGTTGGTTCAGCCATTCTCCAATCCTCGGGCACCGGCTTTGTTTCCAGCTTCTAGCAAAGGTTTATTTACAAAGCTCTGCATAGTTCTGAATGCCAAAAGGACCTTGAGCTGGGAGGACTCCGAAACCTAAGGGCTAGGAAACCTCCGGCTGGCTCCCTGGAGGGCTCCGAGCAGGCTGGGGCTGGGGGGCATCGGTGGAAGCATTCCCCTCTTCCCCTGGAGCTCCCGGAGCAGCAACGCCCTCGGGCCAGTGACTTCAAGATGAATTTATCTTCCCCTTTGCTAGTTCCAACCGAGACTACTTTTCTCAAAAGGCTACAACCTGAGAAAGGAAAGAAAACAAAGCATTAGACATGTTATTAAGCGGGATGTTATTGGTGAATTTGGGGTGAATATATTTGGATAATCTAGGGACCCCACTGTTTGTTTGGGGTGGCTATACTTCTGCTGTTCCAGGTCGGAATATTCATGTGACGGGTGAATTTTACCAGCCTTGCCTTAAGAAATAGAGATTTTTGAATCAAGGCTGGACGACCTCATAAATTTTGTTTTCTCTGATAGATTTATGGGCAAACAAGAGAGCTGATGTGTCAGCACCCGTTGATGCTTCCTCCTTGCCCTATCAATCATATTACCTCCTAGGAGGGAGACTTAGCCACTGTTTTCCCCTTCCCCCCACAGCTTCCTGGTAGCCTTTTCCTGTTTTTGTCCATTGTGTGTAAAAAGGACCGAGAGACTTGGGGAACCTTAGAAGCTGGGCCACTCGAGGGCCAGTTGTGGGGTCAATTTATCCAATGCTTCCTTTGGCCTGCAAGTTCATGAAAGTAAGGGAAGATCCAAGAACTAGTCTTTTCTCCTTACTTCCTCTAGAACTGTTCCCCTCTGGGTAACATCATGGGACTGTGATCAGCTAACAGATATTTATTTATTTATTTCTCATTGATCCCTGCCTACTATGGGAATGCAGTGACCAATATATACAGCCTCTTCAGCAATAAGCAGGTTAAGTTGGACTTGAAGATTCATCCCTGCTAAAATCAGCATTTCAGAAGACGGATCCAGGAGGTTCAGATACTGGTAGCTAAAACATTGAAAGGAAGGAAGTCACCATTTGCTAATCACCTACTATGTGACCAGGCTCTGTCGTAAGTGCTTTACAAATATTTTCTCAATTGATCTAATCAACTACCCTGGGAGGTGGGTGCTGTTATTATCTTTATTTTGCAGTTGAGGAAATTGGGGCAAGCAGAAGTTAAGTGACTTGCTCAGGGTCACACAGCCAGTAAATGTCTAAGGCTGTATTTGAACTCAGATCTTCTTGTCTCCTGGCTCAGTGCTCCCAGGTTCCAATGGACCTTTGAATAAAGAATATCAGGGTGGGAAACTAGAAACTACAACGTTGGAAAGGGAAGATGCCTTAGAATCTAAACTGTGAGAAGATGAATCTGAGGTCCCTTCCTGCTCTGGAGCTAGGATCTAATGAACCAAGTTGAAGCTGTAGAAATGGAATGAGATTTCCAAAGGAAAAAATATAGCATGGGGCAGCTAGTTGGTACAGTAGATAGCGTACTATGCTTGGAATCTCAAGAGGACCTGAGTTCAAATATGACCTCAGATACTTATTAGATATGTGACCCTGGGCAAGTTACTCAACTCCAATTGCCAAAAACAAACAAACAAAAAAGGGATAGGACTTAGAACCAAGATCAAGGGTTCTTCATGGATGTCCTTGAACTTGGTTGTATTTTTTAATATTTTGATAACTATTTTAATATAATTGCTTTCCTCTGTGATGCATTTAACAGCAAACCACGAGAAAAGGTCCAGAGGCTTCATCGTTCTGCCCAAGGGGTCCATGACACAAAAAAAGGTTGAGAAGCTGTCATGTGACATGGAGGGATCTTAGAATGTACACTATGCTATAGCATGTCAGAACTGGGAGGAACCCTAGAATAGAGAACATAGAATGTCTGCTGCGACAAAACAAGGATTTATTAAATGCTTACAGTATATGCAGAACACTATACTAGGGCCTGAGAATACAATACAAAGAAAAGATGTGTTGCAGCCTTCAAGGAGCTTATAGTTTATTGAGAGCCATGAAGGGGAAAAAACACTGGTAGGCCTGTGTCTTAGGAAAGGGGAGAGACAAGAATCTAGCACTCTGACTAGGAAGTTGGTGCAATAGATTGTATAACTTGAAATTAGATGAATTCAGAGATTGCCCCAGAAACTTGCTAGCTGAGTGATCTAGGATAAGTCACTTGATTTCTCTCAGCCTTAGTTTCTTCATTTGTAGAATGGGGGTAATAATAATACCTCTCTCCCAGGGTTGTTGTGAGCATGTATAGTACTTTACAAACTTTAACTCAGTATGTAGGCACCTGTTATTAACATTAGCCAGGTGGTGCAGTGGATAGAGCACTGGGCATGGAATCAGGGAGATTCTTTCCTCTTCCTGAGTTCAAGACTGGCCTCTGATACTTACTAGCTGTGTGATCCTGGGTAAGTCACTTAACCCTGTTTGCCTCAGTTTCTTCATCTGTAAAATGCACTGGAGAAGGAAATGGCAAACCACTCCAGGATTTTTGCCAAGAAAATCCCAAATGGGGTTGTGAAAAGTCGGACAGGACTGAACAACGAAGATATTAACGTCATAGTCCAAGGAATAGGACCTGAGCTAAGGCTGTGTGAGTAGAGAGAATGGGACAGGTTAAGAGAGATGTTTTGGAGGCAGAAAATGATGTATTAGCTGTTTAGATGGTTGTTGTCCTTTGTTCTTGAAGAGGACCAAAAGAACATCACTATGCTAGAATCAGGTTACATCTAAAGGATGAATAAAATTGTTGAAGGTGACTTCATGGTTGTAAACTTGGGACTAAAAAGATGTCGTCTTCTACCTAAATAGAGAATTTTGGAGGATGGTAAATTTCTGTTAATTCGTTCTATTTTGGACATATCAAGGTGTGTGTGTATGTGTGTGTGTCTAAAGGATATACAACTGGAGAAATCTAACAGACAGTTGGCACTTTGGAGCTAGAGCTCAGAGGAAAAAGAAACTTTAGAAGAAATGCTCTTAGAGCTGAAGGGCCCTTAGAACAAAGGACGTTGCTTTTGGAAGGGTCCTTTGGACATAGATGATTAGATTACAGCAGGAACATGTGCCTAGAATATTAGAGGGATAGTAGCCAAGAGATGGTGGCATGGCCTAGGTGCATGGCTGGATGACCAGGTAGCTGGATAGAATGTGTGGCTGAAGTGTTCTCTGGTATCTAGGGTCAGTCAGTAGGTATAATGGTTGATGGAGAGTCTTTTGCCCATGTGAACTCATCACCAATCAAGTGGGTAGGACCCAAGGACAGGAGTTCCAAAGATGAATGGATTAACTTCCTCTGGGATTTCCTGCCTGGATTCAAGATGTCCCAGATCAGATATGGAAGTCTAAATATCAGATCCATTGTGGAAGGTGCTGGTCCAAGCTAGGAGGAACAGGTTAATGTTGATGTGGTCTGGGTGGAAGGCTGGATGGCTTATGAATGGGTCTGCGTTCTACATCTGTTTCTTCATGACCCCATTTGGGCATTTCTTGGCAGAGATACTGGAGTGGTTTGCCATTTCCTTCTTCAGTTCATTTTACAGATGAGGAAACTGAGCAAACAGGGTTAAATGACTTGCCCAGGGTCACACAGTTAGTTCAAGGCTGGATTTGAACTCAGGTCTTCCTGATACCAGGCCAGGTTGTCTATCCACTACGACACCTAGCTGTCCAAGGAGATCAATAACCAAAAGAATGGCTTCATACACACCAAAATATTTATAAAGGATTGCTAAAAGCATGTTTTCAAAGATTGGGAAACAGAATAGAGGGAATTCCCATCAACAGGGGAATGATTAAACAAGCTGTGGTACACGAATGTAATGGAATGTTGTGTTGTAAGAGACAATGAATATGAAGAAACATGAAGAAATATGAAGAAATAATTTATGAGTTTTTTAAGTAAGCAGAATAAGGAAAATGCTTTAAAGGAAGAGATCTTGGGGCAAGGGTGTTTTGACAAATGTTTAACAGAGTCTGTGAAAAAAATTTATACACTTTTAAGTTGAATCTGCATTATTAACAGGCAATTAAAAACAAAACAAAACAATATAAACCAAGCCCTGATTTGTAGTGTTTGCTGATTTCTGAGGTTTAAATACTCACCCAGAAAATTAGAGCTGTTTTCAGCAGGCCCCTCTCTCTGGTGGACTGACCTGTGGCCATGTGAATACAAGCCTTGGTTATCTGTCTGGCTCAAGCTTTTGTTTTTTTCATTGTAGGTAAAGGAGATTAATCCAGAGGTTCCTATCTTGTGAGTTTTCAAAGGTCAGGAAACTGAGCCTCAGGGAGTCTGGGAGGCTGGTAGAGCAGTAACATCCCTTCCTGGTTTTGCCAGGGAGCTAGCACCCAGCCAGTGATGACTGGGAGGACTCTTTTGGCAGGCATTTGGATGTGGACTTGGTGAGACCAATGCTATGTAGAAACAGTACTAAGCCCATTATCCATAGAGACTAAAGATTGACTAGGTGATTCAGTAGATAGAAAAGTTGGTTTGGGAATTTGAAAGACCTGGATTCAAATTGTGACTAAGGTACTTAGCTGTATGGTAATAAACAAATCATCATTCTCAGCCTCATTTGCCTTATCCCAAAATGTGAAATGGAGATAATATCACCCACCTCCTTGTGAAGATCAATTGAGTTAATATCTGTAAAACACTTTGAGTAACTTAAATACTTACGTAAATGTTAGATTTTCTTATTAGGAAACTATATACATAAGGATTATGTCAATGGAAATGGAAAGTACAATAACTATTGAAATAATTAACAATGGAAACTGAAAATTTGGAAATTAGAATGATCAGAGAAGAGATATGAAAAGATACCTCCTTCCACTTCTTTGCCAGAGTTGGGGTCTATGGGTATGGGACACTGCATATGTGACGCTTTTTCAGATCTATTGGTTAATTGTGCTGAAATTTTTTTCCCTTCTTATTTTCTGTATAAGGGATACCAAATGTTCACATGGTGGTCAGAAGAAATGATACAAGGACACTCTCAGGGTCTCTCTAAAGAACTCTGGAATTGATTGTATGACTTGGGAGACTTTGGCACAGGACTACCCAGCATGGCATGCCCTCATCCAAGAAGGTACTGTGCTCTATAAGCAAAGCAGAATTGAAATAGCTAAAAAGAAACTCAAGATGCACAAATTTGGAGAATCACATGGACTGTTTATGCCCAACCTGTGGTAGAACATTCCCAGCTCGTATTGGCCTGACCAGCCACAGGTGAACACCAGGACACTGTAACTTGGCTACATAGTGATGTCATTTTGGTCTTCTTG
The DNA here is from genome assembly GCA_011680675.1 of Gymnobelideus leadbeateri. Lineage (NCBI taxonomy): Eukaryota > Metazoa > Chordata > Mammalia > Diprotodontia > Petauridae > Gymnobelideus > Gymnobelideus leadbeateri. The sequence continues at coordinate 891,462 of WOXC01012492.1, read as the reverse complement.
GAGAATGAAGGACAACCACCAACCAATAAGAGATTTCTCTCTGGGAGGGTTAGGGTAGATAGGAATAAAATTTATTTTAAAAAATGATTCATACCTTTCTGTTTTACATCACCACCATCTTCTCTCCAATCCCCCTTCTCCAGATACACATCCCTTGTGTAAACAAGGCCATATCCTGGGACATAGGAACAGACCTAGATCTGGGCACTTCCAGGAATGTGTGCTTTCTGCTAATGGCCTTGGTGCTTTGGGATGACTCAGAAAACCTTGAGTAGTCTACTAGTTCCCCCTAATCCCTCATATCAGGGATGTGTTGGGGGAACTGGGGGCTGGCATGCCAAAACTTCAAAGAATGACTGGGAGGGGAAAAAAAGGAAAAAGCAGTTCATCAAAATTATCAAGATTTTCAATATTCTACAGCCTTAGTTCTATGTTTCTGTTTCCTCCTATATTCCTTTAGGACAGGGAAAAAGAGCTTCCTTTTGTGTATTTGTATCCTATGTTCTCTATACAGTGCGTGGCTCATAAGAAAGGCTTTGTGAATAGTATTTCATTCATTCTATAGAAAAGAAAGGAAGGTAGGAATGTTTTCTTAGGTTTATCGTTTCTTACAGCAAAATTATATTCCATTACATTTATATGCTACACTGCATTTTGCCATACCCCAAATGATGGGCAACCACTTTGTTTCCAGGTTTTTTACTACCACAAAAAAAAAAATGCTGTCAGAAATTAAAGACTCCTTCCCTCTGGCCTTGACCTCCTGGGCTATCTATGCTCAGCTGTGGTATCTCTGGGGCAAAGGATATGGACAGTTTAGTGATTTTTCGGGTGTAATTGAAATTGTTTTTCAGAATGGTGTTTGTTTTTTAACTTTAGAGAATAAGAGCCTTCAGCATTGGTGAGATAAGAGGCAGGAAAAAATGACCAACAATAGTGACAGAAGGGGGAAAAAAAGCAAAGGAGAGTTGGGAGACCTGAGGGCTAATCTTAGCTCTACCACTAACTTTCTCTGTGTGACCTTGGATAGCTTGTCTCCCTTTCTTGATTCATTCTCTGTAAAATGAGGGAGTTGGACCAGTTGATCTCTGTGTTCCCTTTCCCCTCTGACATCCTATAATTCAATGGCAGACTGTCTGACTATGCTAGGCAATGAGTGGGGGGATAGGAAGCGGTAAAACACCCCCACCCTCTGCCACTAAGCTTCTATAAGTCAACAAACCAGACATACACACAAGTAAAAATAACTAAGAAATAAGACAATTGCCCACTGTGTGTTGGCTCATGGTGCAAATATTAAGCCCAAAAATAGTTTAGTGGGAATGCTTCCTGTGTGTTAAAAGTGGTCACAGAATTTTAGGATTTCATTACTGGGAGGACCCAACCTTTTCATGTACAGAGACAGAAATTGAAGCCACTATACCGAAGATGCCTTTTTGAGGATTCAGGGCTCCCAGGGCCAGGTTTGGGACTGTTTTCATTACACTAGGCTGGGTCTCCCGGGCTTCCTGGGAAAGGTGGGAGTTGAATTGGGCTTGGAAGGAGGCAAAAAGCACAGGAGACTCCATGGGAACACAGTTCAATGGATAGCCTGGTGTATAGGTTAAATTATTATCCCTGGAACAGCTATGTATTAGTATTATGAAGCTTCCTTCTTACACAGTGTTTGTCCTGTCCACTGACACATGCATTCCAAAGCGGGGTCTCCCAATGTGGCCAGATTTCAGAAGAGGCCCTGCAAAGTCTAGTTTAGTCCTTCTACTGCCTGATGGCCTGGGGAGTATTATCTCCGCCCATGACTTCAGCATGTTTCTGTCTCCCCTGCTTCTCCCTGCTGACTCATTTCCTGTGCTGGAGAAGGCAGAGTTCAGTTTTACCAGTGAGGCTCAGCAACTCTTTTTTTCCTTAGGGATGCAAAAGAAGTGGATCTCTCTGAGACTCTGACTCTAAGGGTATATTTGTGCATGCCTTTAGGATTTGGAATGGAGAGTAGGCTCTGAGAGTCTATGTACCAAAGGTAGAGAACCAGAGAGAGGGAGGAGCGGACTGAAGAAAGTGTCAGAACACAGAATAAAAGAATTTGGTCAGCAATTATTTATTACTAGCTTACTATGAGCCAGGCACAGCGCTTAGGGATGTGGATAAAAAGAAAGGCAAAAACTTGGTCCCTTCCCCCTTCTTGGAGTTCAGTGTTGGGTTGGGGAGACCCCTATGTATACACAAGATTCAAATTCAATGTCAATAGGAGATAATCTCCAAGAGGAGGCTCTGAGAAAGACTTCCAACAGAAAGTGCTATATGAACTGAGTCCTCTGAGGGAGAGCATTCCAGGCTTGGGAAACCACCTAGGGGAAGAAGACGGAGTCCCAGAGTTAGTTGTGTATAAGGAACTGCAAGAGGGCTAGTATAGCTGGATTTTGTAGTTTGTAAAATGGTGTGAGGTATAAGACTGGAAAAGGGCAGAGGGGACTAGGTTATGAAAGTCTTTAAAAAAGATTTTATATTTGATCCTGGAGGTGAAGAGTCACTGGCATTTTTTGAGTAGGAAGCAAGATAATTGGACCTGTGCTTTAGAAAAATTACTTAGAAAAGTTAAAAAAAAATAAATTTGGCTACTGAATGAACTTAGAATGGGAGGAGACACAATGCAGGCAGATCCATCAGTAGGCTATTGCTAGCCATGAGGTGATGAGGGCCCACACTGGAGGGATGGTAATGCCAGAGGAGAGAAGGGGGCTTTACTTGGGAGATTTCGCAAAGGCAGAAAGGATAGGACTTGGCATCTGATTTGCTCTGTGGGGCAAAGTCCTCCTGGAATTCCAAACTCAATGTAAATGAAGCAAAAAGCATTTATTAACCAATTACTATTTTCTAGGTGCTGTGCTAAGTATTGAGGATACAAATACTAGATAAATTAAAAAAGAACAAGCGTGGTTCAATGAAGACTCCCCTTTCTCCCCTCAGTCCCCATCCTTACCCCCACATACACTTCTAGTCTTTTGTAGAAGTCCAGATCCTTGGGAATAAAACATTGTTTATTTTTTACATTTTGTAAGTTTTCAGTGCATTGTTAGGTTTTGCTGAATTTTTTTTTCTATTCTTCCTCTGTTTCTTAAAAAAAAATTGTTATAGTGATGGCTCTGGGAGGATAGTGGGGAAAAGGATAGAGGAGAATATCTGGGTGATGTGAAAACAATAGACTGTGAGTTCCTGGAAAACAAGGATTGCTTTTCCTCTTCCTCTCCAGTAGATGCTTAATTAAATGCTTGTTGACTAATAAAAATCTTTTTTTAAAATAAAAAAGATAGCCCCTGCCTTCAAGGAGTTTCTATTCCCAAAGGGGGAGATAGAAGTATAGGGGTAAGGTATATGAATGTAATGGAATACTATTGTTCCATAAGAAATGATGAGCAGTCAGACTTCAAAAAAATCTGGAAAGACTTACATGAACTGAAAGTTGAATGAAGTGAGCAGAACCAGGAGAACATTATACACAGTAAGAGCAACATTGTTGTATGACCAACTTTGATAGACTTAGCTCTTCTCAGCAACACAATGATCTAAGACAATGTAAAAGACTCATGAAAATGCTATCCACATCCAGAAAAAGAACTATAGAGTCTGAATGCAGATTGAAGCAGACTATTTGCTCTCTCTCTCTTACTTTTGTGTCTTCTTTCTCTCGTGGTGGTTCCTGCCATTGGTTCTAATCCTTCTTTACAATATGACTAATGGGAAAATTTGTTTAACATGAATGTATATGGAGAGCCTATATCAGATTGCATGCCTTCTTAAGGGAGAAGGGTGAAATTTAGAATTCAAAATTTTATGGAAGTGAATGATGAAAACTAAAAATAAATTAATAAAAAATATCTTCAAAGATGGGAAAAGAAAAGAAGTATAGAGTTCAGGTAGCCCTAGAGGGGTGATATTGGGGCAATTGATTGACAGTTATTCCCAGCTGTCAATGGAATGTATTCTTTAGTTCCATTTAAGCTATCTCTGACTCTCTTCCAAACTTGCCCATTAGTTTCATTGTCTTCCTAATTGTTAAGGTTTGCAATTTCAGAATCACTCTGTAGTTTTCTCTTTCCTTCATCTCCAACATCTAATCAAATTGTGAAGTCTGATTGAGTCCGTGTCCACAAAATGTCTCCTAATAAAGGTTTGTTTAAAAATGAACTCAACTCTAATTCCTGTCTCTTCTCTCCAAGACTGCTACTGAAGTCCAGTGTCCTCCGCCCCCCCCCAGTCTACTGATGAGGAAACTGACACCTAGAGAGATTAAATAAATAACTTGCCCAAAGTCATCCAAATAGTAAATGGCAGAGCAAGCATTCAGACCTGGGTTCTCTGAGTCCTGAGGTAGGCTCCATGCAGTGAATCTTGTGGCTTTGCTCCCAATTCCTCAGGTAGGCATCCAGAGCCCTCTCCTACCTTTCCAGTCTTATTTCAACCTTCCCCACTGTCACTATTTCAGTCAAACTGTTCTCTGTGTACCAGATTTTATCTCCTGTCAGTGTTTCCCCTCCTTCCTCACCTCTGCCTCTTTGATTCCCAAAGTTCCTTCAAAGCAAGGGCTCAGGCTACCTCCTACAATAGGCCTTTCCAGACCCATTCCTTAAAGGACTCCCAATACCCTGTCTCCGTCATGAAATTTACATTTTATTTACTTGTGAACTTGTTATATCCTCCAATCAGTTAATCCATTAATCAACAAACATTTACCAAGCCCTGGTATGTACCAGGCACTATGCTAGGTGCTGGTGATAGGAAATGGTTTCTGCTCTATAGGAGATGATATTTTCCAGGTGAAAGTGGGCTCCTAGAGGACAGGGCCTATTTCCTTTTTGTCTTTGAATCTTCACCATTTAACACTGTGCCTGGCACATAGTAGGGCTTCACAAATGCTTAAGAGAAGCTTGATGTTTGTTGCATTGAAATATCCTCAAAGAAGAGTCAATGGGTCAAAAATCCTGGAAATTTCCCTTTCTCACCTTAAGGAAATGTATATCAATCATCTTAATGTTTCTGGAAATGAATTGACCAGACTACTCCTTCCTAAGCATTCTCCCCAATCACCTTGATGAAGTGATCCATTGTATAAACAGGAAGCATCTTTTAAAGCCTGTATACATGTTAGTGATTGTTGTTTTTGATTTTATTGACTCTGGGTTCTTCCTTTACAGGCCTCTCCTTGTTTAATAGACAGCGGTTTCATGAGCTCGTATAACCAAAAAAAAAAAAAAAAATCATCACCTGGCAAATAACCTGCTAGAGAAGTCTTTTGACTTAGGCTGGTTCTTGGGTAACAATAGTTCTCAGTTATATAGAGAGGCATCATGTCATAGAAGCTAAGCTGGGTATCTGACACACCCCGGGGCAAATTGCTTCAACTCTCAAGTGTTCTGGACCAGAGGTGTCCCACATGCAGCCTCCCTTCCTCTTCAGGGCTGCCTGAACCATCTGATTTTAATGTATTGATATAGTAAAAAAAAAAAAAAAAAGAAATATATGAACATGTATGGTTTTCTAAGATAAAGTGTGGCCCTCAGAGCTCCTTATGTACATTTTAGTGGCCCCCATTCCTATTTGAGTTTGACACCCCTACTTCATGCAACTTTCTAAGACTTTCAGTGGCAGAGAAGGTCCCTCATTGGTTAGGGAGAGTTTCCTCACCTGGAGTTCCTTGTGCTGATGAAATCACAGGTCTGATTTTAAAAATTATATAGACACACACTTATGTAATTCATAGTACACAAAATACCCAAATATGCACATATAACACATACATATATGCATTCACATATGTGCATGTTCATGTATGTATTCATATCTACCTATAACTTTCTGTCTCATTTGGTCACCACAACAACCCTGGAAGGTTTGTACTATTATTATTATTATTATTTTTTTTGCTTTTTGGAGGGCAATTGGGGTTAAGTAACTTGCCCAAGGTCACACGGCTAGGTTTTTTTTTTGTTTGTTTGTTTGTGTGTGTTAAGTGTCTGAGGCTGGATCTGAACTCAGGTCCATCTGACTCCAGGGCCAGCGCTCTACTCACTGCGCCACCTAGCCGCCCCCTGTACTATTATTTTTATAAATAAGGACACTGAGAATCATAGAGGTTATGGAGCTTATCCAATCACAGAGCTACACAATTTCTAAGAGAAGATTAAAACTCAAGTCTCTGATTCCATTGGTCTCTCCAATATACTACACTGTTTCCTGACAATAGTCACTAACTAGGCTGGTCACCTTGCACTGTCCTCAAAGTTTTTCCCAGTTTGGTATGACCTGAATTCCCAAAAGCCTGGGCACAAATAATTAAAATCCAAAATAGAAAGGACAAACTAGCAAGAACAACATAATGCCCCAAGTCAGCGGAAGGAAAAATACTTTCTAATCTGATCAGGGTCAAAGGGAGTTATCAAGGAAGGTCTCCATAGCAATATGCTCCAGAGTTAGTTCTCCCTCCTCCCCTCCTTTTCCCACTGATTCTAAATGGGGGCAATTCTTGTTAGGTCTAGGGTCAACGTATTCCAGAGTGACAGGATGGTCAGGCAAGCATTCTTACTACTGTAGGGGGGTTGCTTATCAGGGCTCCCATCTCTGATGAATGAAGTTCTCTTGTCTTTCTCATCTAAACAGCCAAAGTACCAAAATAATACTGTTACTACTTTCACTTTGGCATTTGAGGTGTGGGATTGGATGCAGGTAACAAGCAGAAAGCTCCTCTGAGAGGAAGAGCTGGCAGACAAACCTCCCAAAGCAAGCTCTATTAGGAAAGATGAGACCTTTGTTGGGTATACACATGAATGATGACCCTGAGAGGTTCCCTTCTCCTCTCCTTCCTCCCTCCCCCGCAGAGGTCTGTTGTTGCTAGGATATTTAATAGATAGCCTACACACTACCTTGGTTTTTCCCCTGAAATACCTTTGCACCATTTTGCACCATTTATTAAAAAGGAGATATTTTGATATCAAGACAGAACTCTGAACAGAGATATAAATGACACATTACAAGTTACCATGGTCGTTCTGGAGGGAGAGGAGAGGAAAGGGAGGGGGTTGTAGAATTTCAGGGGAAACGGAGAAATCCCTAAAAGGACAGGACCCAAATAGGGTAGGGAAAGAAACTGGAGCTCGACCATCCTTGAAACAGGGTATGTAATTTTTTTTTCTAATACAGAGTTAACATATGGATTAAAAGACCCCTGGGGCATCAGAGATATCATTGAGCATAAATAGTTTATAAAGTGGAATTCAACACCTTTATCTCCACTGAAAAGAGCAAGAGACTCAGGTAACCTGCTTCAAATGCCCTGTCTGGGGAAGCCTGATATCTGAAAGAGTCAGAATAGAAGTTACATTTCAGTTTATATTTAAAATGAAGGAATAAAATCCCTACTGAAGGGCCCTCATGTCATAGATGAATACACTGATACTCAGACAGATGGAAAGACTGATGAATGCCACAGAGCGTCTGTGGTAGAACAGAAAACCTGGGTCTCTTTATCTGCTGGGCCAAGTCTTGGCTCCTGCCTCCACTACAAAGCAGAGGCCAAGTTACAAACCCTTCTCCCAGGGCACCACTAACAATGAGGGAGTTAAGTGCCCTGTTGGAGAATACCAGAGGGGCTGTTAGTGCTCTTTGAGAACTTTGCTGCTCCATAAGCACAATCCTTCAGGGTGAGGGCTCTTACTTTGGAGCTACTTAGGAAGTTCCAAGACAAGAGACCTCAGAAGAGCTGTGAGCATTAGGCTACCATTGACTCTTCATAGGACTTGACAGAGTCCTCTCCCAAGTCTCAATGTCTTCTTCTATGAAATGAGGAAATGAGGTTGGATTAGAAGGTCTCTAAGATTCATTCCAGTTCTGTTTTTCTATGTTCTGCTAGAGAGAAGTGTGACTGGCCTGGTGGGAAGAACACCAGACCTGTGGTCAAGCCCTAGATTTCAATCCTTCCTTAGACACTAATTGTGTAACCATAGGGCAAATTACTTAACCTCTCTGAGCCTCAGTTTCCTTATCTATAAAATGGAGATAGTAATAGTATTTTATCTGTCAATCAGTAAACATTTATTAAATGTCTGCTATGAGCCAGGGCACTGTGGTAAGCACTAGGGATTCAAAGAAAGGCAAAAAATAATACATACTCTAATGGAGCTCACATTTTAATGGAGGGGCAACAATATGCTATGTACACCTCACAAGATACAAACGAGATATATGCAAAATAAGTTGGAAATAAGCAAAAGAGGAAAGGCACTAGAATTAAGGAACTGGAAAGGTTGCCTGCAGAACAGTTGTCAAACACTCAAGCCTCATATAGCCAGCAATACTTCTGATTAGGGCCTGAACCAGATTAAAATGTAATTGGGAAATATTTAACAAAATGAGTAAAAATACAAAAGAACACATAATAATACATTAAAAAATTATCGATATATGTCCTTCAGGAGTCCTTATATATGTATTAGTGGCTCCCACTTCTTATTAGAATTTGACATTACTGGTATAGAAGGTGAGATTTTAGTTGGAACTTTAAGGAGGTCAGACCAATCACCAATCAGGAGGTTGAGATGAAGATGGAACATGTTCCAGGTATGGGGAGCAGCCTGTGAAAATGCCAGAGTAAAGTGTCTTGTTTGGGAAACTTCTAGGAAATCAATGTCACTGAACTGAAGAGTATATGGGGGCAAATAACGTGTAAGAACATTGGAAAGGGAAGAGGTGGTTAGATTATGAAGGGCTTTGAATATTAAACAGAGCGTTTTTGTATTTGATTCTGGAGGTGGTAAGGGGCTACTGGGTTTTTTTTTTTTGAGTTGGGGGTTGGGTGTCACGGTCAGACCATGGTTAGGAAGATTACTTTAGCTGCTGAATGGAGGATGGATTAGAGAAGCAGACAGATCTACCAGCAGGTCATTGCCATAGTTTAGGTGTGAAGTGGAGCCCTTTATTGGAGGGGTGATTATGTCAAAAAAGAAAAAAGGGAGTAATTAAGAGATGTGGCAAAGGTGAAATCTGCAGGCCTTGGCAACAGCTTGGAAATGGGGGGGGGATGAGTTTGAGGATCACATGGAGTTGTTGAAAATGTAAAGTGCTTTTCAATCTTAAAGCACTATGTACATATGTTAGGGCCCTCCCAGCTTAGCCATCCCTTGTTCTAAGGGCCCTCCCAGCTTAGCCATCCCTTGTTCTAAGGGCCCTCCCAGGTCTGACATCCTGGGTTCTAAGGCCCTCCCCACCCTGACATTCCTCATTCTGGGGGCCTCCCTGGGTTCTCAGTCCTGGGACTTTAGCATCACCACTGCCCATCTGCGTCTCAGGTTGGCTTAAAACTTTTTCACTAGCCAACTTTCCACTTGCATCTCACACACTAGTGGGCTCCAGGCTATAGGCCCCGCCAGCAGTTTCTCTAACACACTAAAACAGGAAGGGAGTTGGTGCTGCTTAAAGACTTATTTTGGGCTGTTTTCCCACAACGATGATGGCCACAGGGTAGTTCCTTGCCCACACATAATATGGCTGCCGCACATCTTGGAGAGGAGGCTTTGCTTTCTTAGCACCCAAGATGGGGAACTTTGAGCTTCCTGCCCCTAGACAAGATGGCTGCCCTAACGGGCACCACGCTTCCCGCTCTGTGAGTCGCCACGTACCCACTCTCAAGATGGCTACCGTTAACCCACAAAACCACACTCAAGATGGCCGTTCAGTGGCTCATAGACGATCACGTGAGTCGACCTTTTTTCCGTTCCTACAGGCTGTTTCCGCCTTGGGCATTGACAGGCAGCCATTTGGTCTAATCATTCTCTCTATTTTCTTTTGGTCCCACCCTCCAGAACACATACCAACGAATTGGTAATCCTGGCGGGTGACTGCAAGTCTCGCCCCGCCCCCTCTCCTCAGTCGGAGCCAATGGGCAGGGCGCGCGGGGGACGTGGTCGGGGCGTCTCCGCCATTTTGTGAGTCTATAACACGGAGCCGTAGAGTCGGTTCCTGCTATTCCGGCGCCTCCACTCCGTTCCCTTCGGGTCTCCTCGTGTGCCATGGACGGGTAAGCCCTATTTTCACCCCCCAGAATACTCCTGTCCACTGCTACCGCGGTCTCGGCTTTTGCCGGGCGCTTCTTTCCCTTAGCCGCCCGACCTGCGGGCAGCGCCGCGGGGGCCGCCTCCGCTCGCTCCTCATGGCCGCTTCTAGTCACACTCCCGAGGCGGGCCGGGTGCCACGGGAGCTTGGGACGGGTGCTGTGACCCTGGGGAGGTGGGGATTTGTGTGCAAGGGGCGCGGGACGCCTCGCGCTTTTAGGGACTGGGGTGGGGGGGGCAAACGGCTCCCCTCCCCCTTCGGGAGCCCGAGCGCGCGTGCGTGGTGTTGCGGCCGGCGCGAGCCCGAGCTTCGCTGCAGGCGCCCTTTTTTCCCCCCCACTCCTGGAACCTGGTTTTTGATCTTTTTTTTTTTATTCCTCATGGCCCCTCACGCGCGACCCCCTCTTCCGGTTGCGGTCTCTTGGCGCCCCTTTTCGCGGCCCCACGCGGTGGCTGCCTCCTCGTGCCTAGCCGCAGCCTTTCCCGCTCTCCTCCCGCGCTCAGGGCCCCTCCCGCCTTCCCGCCCCCCCCCCCCCGCCTTCCCGCCCCCGGACTCTGCTCCTCCCCGCCCCCACCCGCCCGACGTGCGCCTTTCCGGGGTGGAGGCCTAAACTCACCCCCCCAACCCCCCAGGTCCCAGCGGGTGGGGTTGGGGGCGACCCGCCCTGCCCGGAAGGAGACGGGACCGGGGCGGGGCAGGGCGGGCGGGTCGCTGCTTAAGCTGGGCCTCGAGGCCCGGCCTGGGCCCGCCCGCCTCGGGAGCTCCAGGGTGGGGGCTGCATTCATTCCCGAGCCCCCTCCTTACCCCTCACAGCCTCGCAGTTTTCCCGGGGGTGCAAGTAGCTCCACGTTGTCTGGCCCGAGAGAAGCCGGGGAGGCCCCGGAGTCTTTGTGCCTCGGTGTATTCGTCCCCGCCCCCCCCCCCCACTCCCAGCCCCTCACGGAGTCTGCCGGACTCGAGGACTGAGAGGCTTTAATTTTTCCTAGATGGAAGCCCTTCCTATCGTTTCATTACCTTTGACCCGCACAATCAGGCTTTATCTGAATAGGTGGGACAGCGTTAGTCTGCATGCCTTCAGTCGTGCAGTTTCATCTAGTGTGGGGCACTTTTTGTGACCCAGTATAACTTAGTCACATTTTCATTTGATTTCTGCGGTATGAAAAACAGTAATTTCAAAGAAAGATTTGACACAATTCTGCCAGTTATGGAAAGTTGGGCAAGTGATCTAATCTCTGAAGGGGTTGAGGTTTCTTAGCTGTAAACCGATATTCTTCTGCAACTTGCCAGAGATGAGACAGGTCATCTGGTACAGCTGAAAAAGCTTTTTCCTTGCATTGAATTGAATTTCATGAACTGGTCCCATACTTCCTTTCGTAGAGGAGGAATTCTGAAGCCCTGAGAAGTTAAGTGACTTTCCTAAGGTCACTCAGGTAGAGGCTCCTTAGTGGAAAAACTTGGACCAGACTACCACCTTAAATCTAGGGCTCTTTACACATCACGCCGTCGAGGTGCTTTTTAAAAAAGGGTCCATGCCCTTTTTTGGGGGGGGGGTAAGGAGGGGAGGGAAAGAGACAGCTCGAATTTAGAAGTACCATTAGCATATGAACTCAGAACTTTACAAGGTCTTTAGGAAGCTATTTCTCTTGTTCCTCTTTATGAGCGGGGGAACTGCACAAGCTAAAGAATCCCAATGTTTTTGTAGCCAGTGTAGTATTTCCAGTGACTTGAATAAGCCTAACATAAACAAATGATAATAAAGCAAGCCCCCTTGTATTGTGGGAGAGTAGTATTTCAAAATCACTTCTAAGTGAATCGGTTCAGTGTTATCCTAAGGTTGAAATTTTATTTGGGAGAGTTATGTAGTGGGAAAACTAAAAAAGAATTGTTGCATTCTTTTTAAAAGTTAAAAAGTAAACTTTGAAACTTTTGAATGCATTGTCAGTAAAAAAGAAAAGAAACATTGACCAGAGGAAAGAAATTTTGGGTGGGTAATAGTTTTGAAAAAGCTTATCTTTTTCTTTGTAATCTGAAAGTATTTTGGCCCTTCTACTGTTCTACAGGATAACTTATTATGGGTCTGGAGCTCAGCCACTTTGAGTTGCTTAAAAGTTTTTGCTACACTTTAGCCGACTAATAGTCTGGCAAGTAACTTAACTTCGACTTCTAGACATTTTATTTAAATGAATCCTTTCTATTTCTTTTGGAAGAAAAAGACCCTTTTGGTCTTGCATTTTGTATGTTAATTTGAACTAGCTGTGACTATGAGTCCTTTGAGAAAGTCACACCTTGGATATTCAGTTTTGGAAATTCTTTTTTATTTTTGACCTTTTTATCTAAGACTTTTCTATGCAGAAAGTGCTCTATTTTGGGAAATTTGATATATAGTGAGCTCTCCTTTGAGAATATTCCAGGGCAAAAAAGTCCCAAGTCTTTAGAATGAGAAATTTCACTGTATTGTTTTGACTGGAGTCTGGAATAGGTAGATTTTTTTTTAAAATGGCTTTGAAAATGAAAACTGGATATTCTTGGAGGGTCCTCAAATTTTTTTAAATGCCTAAATGTTATAGGAAAATGAATGTGACTTAATGTAATTCAGATATTATATGAAGCATTAACTTTTGAGTTTATCTTTTGATATAATGTGCTGTATTCTATGGTTTGTTAACAGATGAGTCCAAACACAGCAGTCGGGGTGGGGGATGAGTTTGAAATCTCTTCCTGTTGAAACAATTGAAATATTTTCTATAAAGGCTACTTTATATAAAACATTTCCTGTGTCTGAGGCCCTCCTGAGGAACAGGAAGCTGAAAGAAATGGCTGATAACTTCCAATACTAAGGAAACTTCTTTGGTTTTTCCAGGGCTACCTCCCTGTTAATAGTTCTTTTGAAAACAAAATGAGCCATCTCTGGCAGAACCTTCGTTAACCTCTTTATTAGAGAGCAAAGTGCTAAGTGTCCTCAGTTTAACTTTGGAAAAACGGTGCTACAAATGAATTTCTTATATTATCTGTGGCACAAAACCTTTTCATAGTTTTCTTAGGTGAATATACCAAATAAGATTTAATTTGAAGGTGTAATTTTTAATAAACTTTTTTTAACTTGGAAAAAACATCAATAAAATAATTTAAGGAGGAAGTCTTGGGCTAGGATGTTCAGCAAGGTCAGGCTGTCTTGAGATATGGCTATTACGTATAACGAAAATCTGTTGTCTCTTAAAGTTTCACTTTCCAGCTTTGCCATCAACTGGTTGGGAGTACCTGGGGTTAGACACTACTCTTTATTCTACTCAAAAATATGTGTGCCAGTCACTTCCCAGCAGAAATAATAAATGCACGTTGGTTGAGTTAAATCAAAGCCAACATTACCTACCAAGAGAAGGGAAGTAGTTACTCTTAATTTGGACCTCAGTTTCCTTTTCTGTACAATGGAATTGAATGTGTTTGTGACTGGACCAGATATCTCTCCTCCTTCCACTCTCCCTTGATAAAGTGCCTGGTTTAGCCATACCCTGGAGCCTCAGTCTGTTAATTAGGGTAGTAGTAGTAGTTCTACCTGGTTGAAATCCCTAGGCCAACTAGGGATTTGTGACTTTTTGGAAAGTTACTTAACACTTTATGCTTCGGTTCTTCTATTTTTAAAAAAAAAAGGAGTTTTGAATAAAATATGTCATAGGATCATCTATGATACAGACTTCACAAAATTTGTGGAGAAGGGCATGGAGAACTATTGGATATGACTTTAAAAGGCATCCTGGTTGAATTGATGAGTCAATTTAAATTTGGATAAAGTCTATATACTTAACTGCTTTTAGATAAAATGGTGGTGGTAGAACTATCATAACTATGAACTTTACCTGCCCTTCCTTTCAACAAGGTTCTGGTTTTATTTCTCTACTGTACTTGGGTACTATTTCTCCCTTTGTCCCTTACCAAAAAAGAAAGGGTGCAAGTTCTGCATTAGGTTCAATATTCACAGACTTCCTTTAGTTTTGGATTTCTTGGGTCTCCCCTTCCCACCACCTAACATCTGTGATACATTTTATGCTCTTGTGTAAGTTCTTCTCTGCTCCTTGTGGAGCCAGCTGTTCACTTTGACTAGCTTTTTTTCCTTACTGCTGTGACTATGCTGATGATTGTGGCAAACCTATCTAACCTTTTTATCCTTTTCTTTCTTTTTTTTTCCTACAGCATTGTCCCAGATATAACAGTTGGTACAAAGGTAGGCACTTTTCTCACTTTTCTCTCTGTTACACTTGCTGAGGATCTGATCTAGTTTAGTGTATTAGCCTTCAATTGAAAAGATTGAGAAATCTTTATCTACCTCTCTGTTGTTTAGGTAGAGCTCTTGTTTTATTTTCCAGTCCTAAAGCAGTGTTCCTGCTCTTCAGCAATTTGAATCTGGGAAATAAGGAATTTTCAGGCCAGAATCTTTTAATTTCAAAAAAATCTCACCTGAGCACTGAATCAGTATCAGATATTGGAATGTTATTCTGTTTGGCTAAACTAGATGTCATTTAATTTAATCCTTGACTGTATGTTTTAGTATCTTCACTCCTGCAATACCTGTTGATTCTTACCTTTTTCTTTTTAACTGTAAATAAAACTTTTAGCCTTCTCCAGTCTTTGGAGAACATTTCCTAAAATTCAAAGTGCTGACAGGAAACAACCTTTTTAACTATAATCTTGCAATCTCTTTAAAAATGAATAACTCTTTACCCTGTTACGTTTCATTCTTATTTGATTTTTATCTGAAAAATACTGCCATTAGTGTCAGTGTGATATAGTGAAAAGAGCACTGGTTCACTAATAGGGATTTTATAATCCAGTCTGTCACTTAGTTGTGTGACTTTGTACTGTCATAACTTCTGGACCTCAGTTTTTTCCTGGTTGGGTTAGTAGAATAGCTTTGTATACTAGGTTACTCTGAAGCTCAGGTTTTCATTATTTATTTATTTATTTTTGTTTTGTGTGTGTGGGAAAGAAGTGAGCAATTGGGGTATTAGGAAGAAAAGACATTTAAAAATAAGAGGGAGGAACTTTGCCATATTTTCATAAACCTGACATTGTTGAACATTTTGATAAGATGGTCAGCTAAGGGATTTTGCAAAGAGGTGTTAATTCTGAATTAGCCAAATAACAATTTTTCACTTAAGCATCATGGGGATATTTTACTAGTTTCTTATCCAACAATTCCATCTTCTTGAGGAATAGGGAATTAGGGAAGGGGCATTTTTTCACGGGTTGGCAACTTGTGGAAGTGAAAGACCTGTTTGAAGTTAGTAAAAGAAATAATGCTTCCTCTTCCCATCTTTTCCTTGTGATTGAGTGAAAGAAGCTAAAGGCAAGGGAACTCCTTAATATTATAAAGATTCAAATCAGAGTTATTTTCACTTTTGTCCAGCCTGGAATGTAATTAGAGCCCACTTCCAACAGAATTGGGATGCTGTTTTCTGCTGCCTCTTGCTTCATTTTTAGGATTTCTGCTTCTTACCCTGTAACTTCAGGGAAAAGGCAACATACTCAAAGGTGTTATTTAAAAGGCACAAGGATAAAAGTAAAGCTTAATGTTCTAAATTTTGTCCTTAGAAACTCATCTAGCCTCAATCCTTGTAGACTAAGCTTCCAAAGAACATTTTTGGATTTATTTCCCTGGTGCTCATGACAGTGCTTTTGCACCTGATAGGACCTTAATGAATTCAGCTCTTCAGGTGAGCCTCAGAGAGAAGGGAATGGTTGGGAAATTTTTCATTTCCATTTCAGAGGAGAATTTTGATAATAGGGCATTTGTTAGGGCATTTCATAGGGGAAATGGTTTGGCAGTTACAAAGCTGTTTGATCCATTTGTGTGATTTATCTACTTTTACTGGTATTGCTGAAGCAGCTAAGCCTTTAAGTTGAAAAGGATGTCTGGGAAGTTTGCAGAGAGGTCAGAAAGCATTCTACAGGTATCCAGCATTTATGTTCATTTTTTTTTCTTAAATATTGTAGTCTAACTTGTTTTGAAAAACAGACTACTAGTGTTTACATGTTGCATGTTCATCTTCAAATTATTTGCAAATGCAGACTTCCCTTTCAGTATGGGAGAAGTAAATTATATCCACTGAAGCACCTTCAGTGGAGTTCTGGAGTAGTCTTTAGGTTGCTATTTGGACTTGGATTCAACTATTTCTTTGTTCTTAAATAAACTTAAGTTTTAGTGACTTGGCCTCCAGTGTTTTTGTAAAGGGCCAGGTTTCAATTCTACTAACTATAGAAGTCTAATACTTGGCAAAACATATAAATTGAGCTCTTTTTTGGGGGGGGGGAGGGAAGGGCAATTGGGGTTAAGTCACTTGCCCAAGGTCACACAGCTAGTGTTAGGTGTCTGAATCCAGATTTGAACTCAGGTCCTCCTGACTCGAGGGCCAGTGCTCTATTCACTCTACCACCTAGCCACCCTGAGCTCATTTATTAAATGTAGTACTGTATGGAAAGTTGTGTAGCAAAAAAAAGATGTTAAGCCTTCCTTTCATGGAATTTGGCCAGGCTATAAATGCTGGTCATAGTATCACAGTAATACTGTGGATCACAAAAAAGTAGTTATTAAAAGCCAAGGCAAAATTCTCTGTATGGTTGGACTTGAAGTATATATGAGGTGGAGCAAATTTAGAGATTGTATTTAGAAGAGGATCAGCAATTAACTACAGAAGGCCTCTGACAATATGTGGGTGGCCCTGGAAGACCTAAGGCATAAATCATAGACATCTGGTATAGTGAAAAGAAAAATGACGACACCAGGACACTTGGATTCTAGTCCTAAGTGCATTGAGGGAGATGGAATGGATGCTGTCTGTGTAGGTGGGTAACTTTCTGTGGTTCATTGTGTTGCTAGAGCAGTAAATCTGGGAAATGCCTCAGACACTTGACATAGTTACCTAGATTTTGAAATGGTGTTGGGATGTTGATATTAAAGCATTATGATCTGTAGTTCATTACTTGCCTCAGTTTACAGGAGGTACTTTTTTACTTCTATTTTGCAAATTAAATGGGAACAATTTGGAAATCTATTTAATACAAAACCACCAAAATAAGATGGTTTCCTCTTTAAATGTAAGAGCACATAATTCTGAATGAGTCACTGGACCTTGGTGAACTGTTCATAACTACTGGGGTTACATTGAATGTTTAATTGCTATTTGAAAATAAAGAAGAGCAGTATAGCCTACATTTCTTGACTTATTTCTGGCAAAAGACTAAATGGATTTTTATTAGCCCTTAAAATGGGAACCTGTGAGTACTTACATATAAGCCAGCACGACTAGAACAATGGCCAGACCAACCTAGTTTTTACCTTTTTGACAAGGTTACTGGAGAAAGTTTTAGCTGTAATATGCCTGGATTTTGACAGTTCGTTTGACAGTACCATGGTATTCTTGTGGGCAAAATGTGGATTGTAACCTGATTGAATAGTTCGAGAATGAATCAGTTTCAGCATGAAAGGACTTCTTTAGGAGAAGGCCATATGGGCCACTTTTGGTCTGGTTCTATTCAACAGCATAATCTGGGACTTCAGCATAAACAAAAAACTCAGCTTTTTGCAGATGATTTGAATCTGAGTACCAGTGATGTTCTTGCACCCAGAAAGAGCTCGACAGATGAACATTAAGCTGCATTTCAAGAGATGAAATGTCATTGGGACCAATTAAAGTCAAGTTCATTTGGTTTTAAGAATCAGTTAACATCAAATACAAATGTGAGGGTAGAGGAGGGTTCTTGGGAAGGTGTGATCAAGCTTTCCTGAAAAAAGAAATGAGTCATGTGTGACATATCAGGCAAAAAAAGCTCACTTGAGTTTTAGGCTGCCTTAATTGATGCATAGAAGCAGATTATAATACTACTCAACTGTTGGTTCATTTCAGCTGTGTTTCACAAATAACATCCTCAATTTGGAGTTGGAGGGTGACATAAGGGATAACACTAAGATGAAGGAACTGGAAATATTTTGGGGAAGAAAAAACATTATTTGAAGGACTGTCATGTGGAAAAATTATTAATGTACATTTGTTTTTGATTGACATCCCCACACCCTCCCTTCCAGAGTTTAGACTCTTGAGTTACAGTTGCAGGAAGCAAGATATATTTTAAAATTGGAAATTAAATTGCTGATAAGGTGCCTAAGAAGAGGTTTCTGCAGATATACCTTCTGAGTTTCCTTCTCTTTGAGTCATATATTAAAGCACTTTTTGCTTTGTAATCAGCAGGTTGGGAGAGTCAGTGATTTTCTACTCATTTAATCATTTGACTCCCTATGCAAAGGACTTTGGAAGCTACAAAGATAACTGAATACACATTTTGCTTTCCTGGAGGTACCAGTCCAGTTGGGGAGATTCTAGCTAAATCACTTGACTTTTCCTACCCTTAATTGATAGATTGTTGTTGTCCTTTGGAAGGAATTGGAAGTTTCTTGAATAGACGATGGGGGGGGGGGAGCAGACTTCTTAAAATATGCTTAGAGGGCAGATGTTTTAGGATAAATTTTTCTTATTTTCAAAATATACCTTGTTTATAATTTCTTTTCCCAGAGAGATTGAAAGTTCTGGATAGCTTGACCTCAGGAGTTCTGGGCATCAGTGGTCTAAGCTAATTGAGATTGTCTGGCACCAGCAGGGTAAACTTTGCTCCCTTTTTCCCCTCCAGCAGTAGGATGCTTCCTGGCTGCCTAAGTGGGGTGGAGGGCTGGGACAGCAAAGCAGTGAGTACAGGTTGCACTTCTGGCATAGGCAAGATGAGACCCAGGTTTTCTAGCAAAGACTTCTCATCAAACCAGTCAGACAGAACTGCACCAATATGACTTGATGGAGAGTCACCATTCTATATAGTTTGGTATAGAAATGCAGTTACTTTGCATGTATACTTTTTTTCTTTATTTAAAAATTTAAACCTGAAAATTGGTTCTTGGTAGTAACTCTTGTTGCTAACATTTCACTGTATTAATGTAATAATTTTTTATAATAGTTGAAAGATAGAAAGAAGCTTAGCTTTTGCCTAAGGCATCTAGCCACAAATTATATGTTTGAATTTTGTTACACTGGGATGAAAGTTGTCAAATTAAGGGACTCTTTTACATTATAGTCATCACATGCTATTAAAGTGTGCTATTACTGTACCATATACTAAATTTGGTTAGAACTTCAGAAAATGGCCCTTTAAAAACACCAGAACAACTAAGGCACTTCATCTGAGTGATATAGCCTAGTTGAATAGAAATGTTTTTGTCATTGAGCCAGGATCTTTGCCATGGGAACAGCAATTATGGTTTAAGGCACTTAGCCAAGAATGTGGTGAGGAAATTCCAACCCTTCTCTTCTCCCCCACCACCCCAATCTCCCCCTTACTGCTGTAGTTCAAAGACTGAAACTTTCAAAGCTTGCTGTTGCTGGCATGATCACACATGTATGCCACATGTTCTCCCCCTTCTCCAGATACTTGCTAATTGCTTAATTTGCAAGCAGTAACCTGTTTTGGGGAGGAAGGGGGGAGATAAGGAAACCTGGAAGTAACTAGAAGTGGCTTAAAATTCTAGTCCCTGTTTTTTCTTACATATGCATGTTCACTTCAGTCTGCTAAATAGGGTTTATAAAACAGTTGATTACAAGCTTAGGTAGAGGATTCCTAGTTTATAGAATTTTTGAGCTTAAAATGTTACTAGACATCTAGTTCTAACTCTTCCTCTATATTCCTCAATAGTTTTTAACAGGTGAAGGAATTTTAGGTCCAGAGAAAGAAACAACTGGCCCCAAACCAATGATCCTGGGTTTATTTTCTCTGTCAGTGTGCACCTTGGTCAGCTGTACCTTGGCTTCCAGAATTATCTTTTGCCATAGCTGGCTATTTGAAATTTCGTGCTCCTTTTTGAAGTAGAAAGAAAGTTACAACTCATCTAGTATTACATTTTTGTTTTGTTTTGTTTTGTCTTGAGGAGGCCTGTTTTCTTGTATATTATCTCTCTGGTCTTCTGTGGGGGGGGACACACGAAATAAGCTGCCTTTTTTTCCTTTTTGGAGGGCAATTGGGGTTAAGTGACTTGCCCAAGGTCACATGGCTAGTTTTTGTGTTAAATGTCTGAGGCCAGATTTGAACTCGGGTCTTCCTGACTCTGTGCCACCTAGCCACCCCTGAAATTAGCTTCTTTTTAAAGGAAGTTTAAATTCAAAGGCATTTTTGTATCCTGTTATACCTAAGGAAGAGTGAGGGGTGAGAGTTTACATACCACTTAAATCATTAATCCTGAAGAGGTTAAAATGTCACTTGATTCTCAATGCTCCTGGCTGTAGGCTTGGGTGTGTAGTATATGTAGTGTACAAAGCAGGAAGAACTACATGACTTCACTTCTAGGCTCCAGAATTTTTTTGGCACTTGAAGGCCACCACACCTTTTAGCTGGTTTGTTTCATAAGGTGTTTCCATAGTTGCTAAGATTAGGCTTTTTATACTCTAATATTGGAGAATGAGCAGCAAAATATTGAAAAAATACAAAGATGGTATTTTAATTGAACCTCTTTATATTTCAGTCAGTACAGTTTTAGAATTAGTAAGGGGATGAAAAACAGATTTAGTCAGGTTTTGATCCCTATTCTTCCTGAGTTAATAGAACTTTTAAGTGCTAAAGAAGCCAGTCTTTTCAGTTTAACTCTGGGAAGAAGGAGTTTCATGTGAAGAAGTTTTGTGACAAGGGGAGCACTGGGGCGTCTATAGGATCCACTACTGGTCTTTTCCTGGAAGGACAAAACTGATTTCAAGGTCTCATTCTATAGCTAAGATTAAAGTGTTCTCTGCCCCCTTTTTAAAAATTTTAGTAGATGAGGAAACTGAAATCCAAAGAGACTTAGCGCTATACCATCTTGGCCATTGTACATCAACACAACCTAATTCTGATAGTTTTTGGATTAGGTGCAATAATATATGGACTTAAATAGGGAGGAATAAGAGACTTTTTGTAAATGCTGAGATTAAAAATGTCAAATGTCAATTTTCTAATTAAACTATGAAGTTCTTATGTCCTTGACTCACTACCCCTTATGAATTAATTTTAGGTCAGAATATTGATGCTTCATTTCATTCAACAGTTCTTTGAATTCTTGCTTCATTTGTTGGTGGGGGGAGGGATGTGTGTGATAGATGAATAATGCATAGTTCTTACACTCAGAGTACTAGTGAACATAAAGATTATTTAGTAATTTCTTTAGCTGATAGTAAACAGCAAAAAAAAGGGGTGGCAGGGGCATGAAGGAACAGATTAGGATTACTTGGCTAATTGAAGATTTATGTGATAAATTCTGTGGGAGCAACCCTGAAATTCCTAGGACCCAAAAAGTGCCATTCAGAACAGTTTCTAGCTCAGCAGATTTCTTTCATTCTATAGTAATCTGAACTGGATAATCTATCAATTCACTTTTGCTGATAGTGTTTATCACCTGTCAGTAGAAATATAAGGGGGCAGGTTGCTAGGATTTATTTTAACATAAATGAAAGCTAATGTCTTCTGTGCTTTTAATATCCCTACAAGAATGAACTCCATAATATGATTTAACTAATTTTTTTATTTATACTAGTTCCTTTTTCCCTTTTTTGATAGTATTTGGTGATTTACGGATGAAAAATAATTTTTTTTAAAGCAATTGGGGTTAAGTAACTTGCTCAAGGTTACACGGCTAGTCATTATTTATGTGTGGGTGCTCATTTTCTGAGGCCGGATCTGATCTTGGGTCATCCCAACTCCGAGGCCGGCGCTCTTACTCACTGCGCCACCTAGCCGCCCCTATGAAAAATAATTTTATCAAAGTAACATCTAATACAGGTCTCTTACAGATCACAGCTTTATTCCATCTTCAAAAACAAGATTCCTTGTTGTAGATGGGAAAACAAGATTCCTTGTTGGAGATGGGGTGAGAGAGTAAGGGGAATTCTACTGAGGACACTGGCACATTTAATCTTCATTTAATGTGATGTAAAGGTGTAAGACATGATTTTAAAAAATAAATTATGCATGTCCTTGTGCCACTGGTATCTTTTTAGTTGCAGTGTTTTGGTGGTAGTGTATTGTAGAAATTAAAATTGCTGATTATTTCCTTCTGTGTGAGACCTTGGAAAAAAATCACCTAACCATTCCCAGCCTTATCTTTTTCCTTATCTTTGAAATAAATAAGGGGATTGTAGTGGATGACTTTAAAGGTCACTTGGAAATCTGATCATATAAAGGGTTGAATACATTTCTCTTAAAATTTACCTTAGATGACCCATTTAACAAAATTAAAAAGAAAAAAAAGATGACAGTTGGGTACAATGGAAGAAAGTGGATTTGGAGTCAAAGATCTGTGTTCAAATTCAAACCTGCTAGTGTAACCTTGCACAATTTCTCTGCTAGTGTAACCTTGGACAATTTCTTCAGCTCTAAATGTAAAGTGAGGGAGTTGGACTAGTTCTTCCTCTGGTCCTTTTCATTTTTAAATCTGGGATCTCATCCTAATGAAAGTCTTAATGAAAGTCTGGAGGCTCATCATAGTTGTTAGAGACCAAGATTTTTCTGAGGTAATTCTGGGAAAGGGACAAAGTCTTGGATTATTGGAAAACCTCCACGGTCTCAGGCTACGTGGCCTACACTAGCATTTTGAAAGGATCTATTTGGTGGCTTTTTGATGTTTTGGAATTTCGTTATTGATCCTTGTCTAAGGATGCCTGCCTTATTTCAACCATTGAAAAAACCCTCTGCTTCTAGAGGTTCTTACCATAAAGATCCAGTTTCAACCAGTGCTATTCAGATAGTTGACAGTGGTGTTGACAGACTAAAAATTGCTAAAGGTTTTCCTGCAATTAAGATATTTAATATTAAGGAATATTAAGATATTTAATATTAAGATATTTAATAATTAACACATTTTCAACCACTCATCTTGGTTAAACTTGGTTAACATTTATCCTATTTTCACTTCTATGATTTTTCTTTGAAGAAAGATTTTCTTTAAAAAATTTTATTTTAAAAGAAGACTTAAGAATTTTAAGTTTCCTTTATGAATTTGACCCTGGTAAAAAGTAAGGCTTTGGGTTTTACTGTTGGTGCAGTAGTAGGTAACAGACCTCAGACAATTAAATTAGTTCGGAGTACAAGTAGGGCTATGTAAGTAAAATTGGATGGGGAAAGGATACTGTAGGGAGATAAGTAAATTTGGCTTATGAACTCTGCTTATGCTGTATTCCCTTCTCTTTGAGAAAAGCAAGCACACTGAACAGTCCTTGACTTGTAAATTGCTGACTTTTTTTCCTTTTGCTAGGGTGTTAATGAGTAGAGTGCCCGCTTGGAGTTGTTTTTGTAGATTTATTACCTCATCTACCTTGTTTCAAAAACCATGGACAACTTTTTAAATTGAGTAAAGAATATTAACTTTTGAATCTCTCAAGGAAGTTTAATTTCTCTTAGGACATTAACCCTTCACCTGTTTATCTTCACTTTTTTTTTTACTCAATCTTCTGTCACACAGAAGACATCCTGTAATTTGTAGTTGCAAAGTGATAATGTTTCATGTGGCTACAAAGATAACACTAGTAATTGGAGAAGATTGGGGGCTTTTAAAAAATTATCAGTTCAGTTATCTGGTAGGCTTAAATGATCTTGCTTTTCTAAATAGCAGTAACTTAACTGCACTATTTTATTAAAGGGAAAAGAAGTAACTTGGAGTGCAAATGTGTGCCCTTCTATAATTTTAAAAAGTTTTACAGGAAATGTGTTTATAACTTAAATTTTTATTACCCTTTAAGCTTAACTCTTTTTCCCCCAATAAAATCTTTTAGTAATCTTCAAAGTAAACAGGTGCTTTATTTAGTTCCAGGGTGATTTGTGAAATGATAATCATTTCTAGTATTTTCTCTCAGATTGAGGGAGAGGGTGGAGTATTTCTATGCATTTGCTGACTTTCTGTACTGATCTAGGAGGAAAGGCTTTCTCCTCAGTATCAGTCTCAACCTCAAACAACTTGTTTTGGTTAAAATTGAATTAGTGAAGTAAGATATAGATCTTTTCCACACATTTGGAGGTGGGGACTCAAATCAAAGTTTCTCTGTAGACAATTATGAACTTGCTTTTGACCTAGTTTGAGCCCTAGACACTGGAATGACTGAATAAATAGCACTTGTATTTTGAAGTGATACAGTTACCCCACTTGTCACTGGATAGTGCTTGATAAAAGAGATAGTGTTTTGAGTAATCTCTGAAAGTGTGACAAAGCAGAGGGTATGGTTTCATTGGAGCTGCTGGAAAATAGGGCATCTTCCTGTTGGCTGCATTTGCAGGCTATGGAAATGGAGGTAGCCAGCTTCCTATTCACAAGGAGTTCTTTGTCACCCATTGGATCACTGAAGTCTAGCTGTATGTGATAATTCAAGACAGATGAAATCTTTGAATTTTTAGCAGAGCTTTGGTTATAAGTGGACAAGTGCTTTTTAAACACTGTTTTTTGGAGCCTCATTGTATACTACTTTATATATTAAAGGAAAGAATTTTAAAGAAATTTCAGTGGTAGGACTTAAGATCATTAGAAGCTTCTGTTGTATGGACCCCAAATATAACTGACTTTAGAAACTGACAGGAACAACCTGGGTACTTCAGACATGAATTTTAGTGCCCATCTGCCTTTTTCTCAGGCCACCACCTGGTCACATTCAGGAATATCTGTTGACTCCCCAGTAATTGCTAGCTAACAACATCATCTTGTAAATCATAGAGAGAGGGATCTCAAATGTTATACACTTTCATTGTCATGCTTGGTTTAACGTGCAAAGAAATAGTCTTATCTTATTAGGACTTTAGGGAAAACATTTAAAATAATTATCTTTTGGGACTGTCAGTCTTTTCTGGCTAATTTTTCCTCTCAGGGAACCTGCATCCTGCTAATCCTTGTGGCTAGTTGACACTTCAGTAACATAGGTTTTAGAATAATCCATTGAAGTCTACTTTCGAGGTCTAAGCTAGCACTACAATAAGTACTGTATCTTATCTCTTGTACATATGATTTCAGAATTGTTCTGTTCTCAGAGTACTTTAAATATAATTTAGTAAATACAACTCACCCTTTTCCTTTTTTTCTTCCAGCGGGGATCTGACGAGCTTTTCTCTACTTGTGTTACTAACGGACCCTTTATCATGAGCAGCAACTCTGCTTCTGCAGGTAAAATTGCTAGCCAAAGTATTTAGAAACCCATGGCCAGATACTAAAATATGGAGATTTTTAGTAGTCTGTTCTCGGTTCATCATTCCAATTGGTTTGGGAATCTTTCTAGTAAATAAGAGCCACCTTCCTTCATTGTATACTACTTTATATACTAAAATTATAAACTACTTTATATACTTCCTTGGGGACTGAATTTGTAGCATTCAAATATGGGTTTGCCCAGAGTCCACAGTTGATCAAAGGAACTTAGGAAAGCTAAAGGAATTACTTTATAGAAGCATATAATCATGAATTAATATTTTATCTTTGATAAGGCACTTGCTTTTCTTGAAATTCATGGTTTGGACTTAATTCACTAAAGTTGATGGTGTAACTTGTATATAGTGAGTTTCTGCTGGTCCAATGTGGTCTGAACTGATTTAGGAATTGTGCTGCTAGTTTTGTGTAATTTGACTTCTGAACCTTGAAGCATGGGCCACTGAATGTTCCTGATTCTTTAGGAAATTTTTTAGAAAAGTTCTTATACTAAAATTTCTTTTGGTTATATGTGAGTAAAGGGTAATTTATTTTATATTCTAGCATCTTTGGGGTTTCTAAATAGATAACTAAAACAGTTTGGAGTTTGGTTTGACTATTGGAGTCAGAATTTTTCAGTTCTTAAAAGAAAACACAATAAAGTAGGGAGAGGAAAACTGGTATGTTGCATTGATTCTTATTAAATCTGGACCCTGGAAGTTTTTCATCTAAATGAGGTACTTTCTGGGATCCCTGCAAGGGGTGGGGTGGTTGTGGTGGTTAGAATCAGTCTACTGAATTTTATTTGAGAATGGATCACATGCCTCAGGATATTCCAGTCACTAATGGAAAGGCCTCTTGTCCAAAATGATTTTATATGAGTGCTTCAGGTATGAAGAGGTTGAATAGTATTCTGAAGGGTGTATGAAGAGCAAGAAACAATGTTCTATAGTATTAGATTAACATTGTGCTGAAAGCCCCTGGGATTTGAGTCCTAGTCAAGAATTGGGCTGGTAATAGTAGTATAAACAGTGTTTTAACAAAACTTAATGTGAACTGAGAGTTGTTCTTAATTGTAGTATAGTTAACTTAATATTCCAGGTTATATAAAAACATTTCTTTTCAGCTAATGGAAATGACAGCAAGAAATTCAAAGGTGATAACAGAAGCACAGGAGTCCCTTCCCGAGTAATTCATGTGAGAAAACTCCCAGGTGACGTCACAGAAGCTGAGGTTATTTCCCTGGGATTACCATTTGGCAAGGTCACCAATCTTCTAATGTTGAAAGGCAAAAATCAGGTATCGATGCTTCTGTTATGTTAAGTATATTTGGAATATAATTATGTTGAATAACTTTAGACTTAAGTCTTAAACTTAGAAAATTGACCAAATCAATTTTAAATTTCTGCAAAAGCTGTATAATTTGGCTTTCAGTCAACTCATTATAGTGTTTGGTGAGCCTAATAGCACTTCAGATGCTACCTTTATCTGAATAAGGGCATGTGTGAAGGCAGGTGATATTCTTTCCTCAGATAAACCTTTTCAGTTTTTCTTTAGTCTTCGGGCAACTATTCTGTTCCTGGATCTGCTCCTGACTTTCACATCAATATAAATTACTTTTTCTGGGCTTCAGTTTCTTTATCTTAAATATTGTGGTAACTATCTACATCACATTTAAAATTAGGATCAAATGAGATAATGTGAATACTATAAAAAATGTCAGTTTTTAAACAACATATGCAAACTATTGAACTACTTTCTCTTCCAATTTTGACCTTTTTTGTGTCTTAAGAAAGGCATGGAAACTTAAGAACTGTTAAATGTCTTCTCCCCATTTGTGGATGAAGAAACAAACTTAGATAAGGAAGCATAACAAAAAAACAGGACCAGACTACTACCAAGTAGTAGATTCTAACTTAAGTAGTCTTGACTACAAATTGAGTATTCTTTAGCTTAAATCTTCCTTACTTTGATGTTCTTCCTAAATGTGCAGCTCTGTTTGGTGTTCCTAATAGTGGAGTCAGGATAGTAATCCCAAATCATGGGAATTAAGATTTAATCCCAGGAAAATTACTTTCTATCCTTTTCAGTAGGAAGGGGCATGAATAAGACCAGTTTTTACTGAGTCTGTGAGTAGATTTTGATAATGATAATGAACCTTAGATTAGCATTTTATTCTTCCCTACTAGATAGCATTTCAAAACTGAGCCACTCACTTCCATTCTATTTGCTTTAAAGTTTAGCAAATGGGGAAGTTTTCATAAATCCCGTTGTGGTGTGGAAATTATCTTGCCTATGCCCTAACTAAGAAAGATAAACCACTTCTGGTCCTTTATAGACTGGTATAGGCTTTTTTCAGTATAAGCCCTTCTGACTTACTTGGGACCACTGGGTGGTAGGGTCATGAGTCCGTTGGTGGAATGAGTGCCCATGGGTTTTATGAAGATGGGATTTACTCAGTAGCCAGTAAAAATTTTTTGTTGTTTTTTTCCCTGGTGTTCAATAATTATACTCTCTTGTCTTTGAGATCTGAAAATTGATAGTAGTCCTACTATTAAAATACTTTTTATCACCTCGAGCAAATCTGATCACTTCTGGGCTCCAGGAGTTGATAATGGTCATCTACCAACTCACTGAACTTAATTTTTAGGCTTTCCTTGAAATGAACACAGAAGAGGCATCGAACACTATGGTAAGTTACTATACCACAGTGACACCTGTCCTCCGAAGCCAGCCTATCTACATTCAATTCTCAAACCACAAGGAGCTCAAAACAGACAACTCTCCAAACCAAGCAGTGAGTATTAATTCTCATTTACTGTTGAGTCTTCTTCCACACCCCACCCACACATCAAGGTCTCTAGTAGGTATTCTTGGGAACAGATGAGGATTGGTGTTCCCTCCCAAAAACTCAAGACAGACATAAGGCAAATCAAGGCTGTTATGTAATAATAAGATGATTTTTACCAGCATAAGGTTTCTGAGAGCTTTTGAGCTCTGGTTTCTTAAAGTGGATTTGAGTTGGGCTTTGGAAGGATAGGGTACGTAGCTTTTAGATGGTGAAAGCAAGTATGAATGATCAAAGGTAGTCTCAAGAACTCATAACCATGGAGTATGGAAATGAAAAAATCAGATAGGAAGACTTGAACTCTGAAAAAGGATCTTTGCACTTAAGCAGAGAGGGCTGAATAGGTTTGGATAGAATCAGATCATGGAAGACCTTGAAAGCCATACAGAAGTTATGTAGCTGTGATCTGCTTTGGAAGTTTCTGTTGGAAATGCTTTGATGGGGTTGTGGAACAATGTACAGAATGGGGAGGTTATCCTGGGGTGTTGATGTAGGTAAGTGGTGGTGAGATAATGGGAAGGAGCACATCTAGGTATTTGGGAATAAGAAAGGTTTTGGTCTTCTTGAGTCTGAAGCATTGGACTCTTTGCCCAAGTAGATGTTGACTCTTAAGGAACAATTAACAATAAGATTGGAGGCCAAAGGGTCTAGAATTATCTTAGTGAGCGACATAAATGAGCAAGGAGTATGGATGCTTGTTTTCCTTCCAGTTTCCAATACAGTCTCTGACTGGTTAAAAATGCCAAGATGATTGGTATTGATTTGGAGAGGGAAGGATATTTCAGTAGAAATAAGATTCTGAAAGCTCAGGAAAATATAGATGTTTGATTTAATAGTCTCACCTAATTAATTATATCATAATATTTGGCTGTCACATTTTTGAATTTTTTAATTGACTTTTCTGTGTACATTAAAAGTCCCATTTCAGTGAATAAAATTGTATTGGAAATTCTGTAGTTTTCTTGTACCCCTGTGCTTTTGACAGGAACACTGAAGAGACACAGTGTGGAGCCTCTGTATAATAAGATGACTGTCCTGTGGGTCTGCCCTGTTTAGCCTTGGATGAACCCAAGGAAAACACTGAAAATCGAAAAGTGATTATGGGAAAGTTGGTGTACTATAATCTTGTGTTTTGCATATTAACCTTTAAAGATAATTTAGCTATTATAGGCTTGAAATTACAGCCTTAGAAAATGTTGCCATTTGTCCCTGAGGACAGTCAAATAAGAAGTCAGAGCTCTGTTGTTCAGCTTGTGGTAGTGGTTGTAGTAGCAGTATGCAAATGAAGAATTGGCTACACATGATGAAATAGTATGAATACCCTGTAGGTTTTGGACATAGTACAAGGAAAGTACTAACCAGATGGGAATGTCTTCCACAGCGTGCCCAGGCAGCACTTCAAGCTGTAAACTCTGTTCAGTCAGGAAATTTGGCCCTCTCAGCCTCTGCTGCAGCAGCCGATGCAGGAATGGCAGTGGCTGGCCAGAGTCCAGTTTTGAGGATCATCGTAGAAAATCTCTTCTACCCAGTCACTTTGGATGTCCTTCACCAGGTGAGATTGAACTATGGGTAACAGCCTATTAGAGATAAAGACCATAGGTTTTGTTTGTGCCCTACGTAGAATTCTAGGCTTTCCCTTGGCACTGCTTTAGGTATGTTTCCTGTTTAATGCTCTTAGCATGGAGACTGAAGCTGACCCTGGCTTTTCATAATCCTTCATAAAGTGAAGTGTTTTTTTTTTTAAATCTTTTGGGGGGGGAGGGGTGCATCAGAACCATCTGGCAGTATGGCACAGCTTAGATGCTCTTCTAAGAATGTTCATAAATAACCAAAATATAATATGATTACAAAGAACCAATGATAATTCTATTACAGTTCTCAAACATTTTAAAAGATTCTCACATCAAAGTTAGGAACCCCTAGAGATGTAAAAGAAAGGTTTTGCAAAGGGCTTTTGATATTCTAGAACACTCATTCTGCTGTTTAAGCCAACTTCCTTTCTTTAAAGAATTTTAAATTAGGTTAGAATTTTTCAGGTTTGAATGCAAATCATAATTGGTCATGTCTAGCTACTTGTAATAGCAGATGCTGAGTCAGCCTTTGAACTGTTGGGTAACTTGCCACTGTTCACTTGTTTTTACAGATTTTCTCTAAGTTTGGCACAGTACTGAAAATAATAACCTTCACCAAGAACAACCAGTTCCAGGCTCTGTTACAATATTCTGACTCCGTGAGTGCCCAGCATGCTAAGTTGGTGAGTGCATCCAATGTTACTTAGTAGTGCCTTCTTCCCTCTTCCTTTGAAATGGTTTGACCTTATGATAGGAGTTGGTCTCCTTATTGCTCTTTATATCTGACTTCTTTTTCTAGTCTCTTGATGGGCAGAATATCTACAATGCCTGTTGTACACTGCGCATCGACTTCTCTAAACTCACCAGCCTCAATGTGAAATACAACAATGATAAAAGCAGAGACTATACCCGCCCAGATCTGCCATCTGGTGACAGCCAGCCTTCTCTCGACCAGACTATGGCAGCAGCCTTTGGTAAGGACTCTTTCCCATCTTGGAAAGATCTAGCCTTTGGTCACATACTGATCTGAAATGCCAACCTGCTGATACTATTTTTTATGTACTAAGTATTAGTAAGAAACAACTTGCTCATTTGTCACTGGCTAAAAAGTTCCCTGCTGCACAGCTGAAAGGAATGTTTAATATATACAACAATAAGCCCTGTGAAGCACTTAAAACAGTATAGCAGAAAAACTCGCCACGCTTCCACTGTCACATTTCAGTTTGGGCACCAAAATTAGGGTTTTCCGAAGATGAACACGTAAAGAACCTGTGAGCCCAGGCAAGGCACCCCCTGTGCTTTATGACATCCTGACTTTTTGACATTTACCTAGGAATTCAATAGGAATTGGTGGGGGAAAGAATGTTGAACTTTTTACACAAGCAAAGAAATAAATTAGGGCCTAGATAGATGTCTTTATATCCTATAAATATGACTAGTGATTTTAAATGCCTTCTCTCATTTGAGGATACAATAATAGCCCCCTTCTAATTAGCTGTGTCTAGTGCGCTCTAGTACCATAAAGGATCCTAGAGAAATTTTATTTTGACTCATTGGTTATTTAAAAATAATACACTGGGGGGAACGCGTATGGAGAACATAAAAAGGTGCTTTTAAATTTTGAGCCTCTCCCTTTAAAGCAAAGCATGGTGTATATTCAGTACAATCTCTTGTTGTTTGGGATTCATTCTGACATTTTCTCCTGGAGGTTTGTGGGTGCGATGATTAGTATTTCGTTTATTTCTAGGTGCACCTGGTATAATCTCTGCCTCTCCATACGCAGGAGCTGGTTTCCCTCCCACCTTTGCAATTCCTCAAGCTGCAGGTATTCATGAATTTTGTGATCATCACCCGTAGTTTGATTATGCATGCCCATTTTTCACTGTAAAAGCAAAATAAAAACCACAAAAGAATCCCCCCCCCAACACACATACACACACCACATTAAAAAAAAAAAACCATGCCCATGATAGTTAAAAAAAAAAGAAAAAACCAACCAATTTAGAACTATTCCTAATTAAACAGTCCTGAGTGCACAGGTAACTGAGGGGAAGCCAACTTCCTGGGAGGCCTTGCTTAGCAACACCAGGGTAATAATTAAAGTGATAGGAAAATATATGGAGGTGTACGTATATCTTTTTAATGATGACAGTAAGTGAATAGGAGAGAGAGCCTTCGAGATGCTAATGCTTGTAGTCTCATGTTGGCGAGAGCCTCCTCGCTTATCACCAGTTAACTTGATAGTTTCTGTGGTTCTGGTTCCCTTTCAAGCTTCCAGGGGAGATGGCCTGAACTGAATGGTTGAAGTTTATTCATAGTAAATTGAATAAATGGCCTGGTAAGCAAACAGCATACATGAGATTAAGAAGCATGATGACAATGGGCACACCTAAAGACATTTTCATTCAAGTACTCTTGTTTCCGTGTGGCAATTCCTTATGCTTTCTCCCATTCGTCTTTGGAAATCATTCTGGTGCCCTTTGGGTGGTTTATCCATGCTGTTGCCCATAAGAGTGGAAGACTGTTTTACTTATATGACAGTGGACCGAGACTAATTGACTCATTTGGCCTCCAGAGGGCCAGTTGCATATTCTGTGTTAATGTATTTGATTATATGCATGGAAGAATGGCGTTCTCAGCATGCAGTTGGTCAGTATGGTTTACAGACACGCTGCTTGTAATTCTTTTTTTTTCCTTCTGTTTTGCACTCATGGACCCAAAGCTTTGTGCTATGTTTGATCGCATGTAGAAGTTAAGAATTCTGAAACTAGTAAGGTTTGTGTTTAAAAATTAAACAGTAAGCATCATTGGAAGAGTTTTAAAGTAATGAAATTACTTAACGGCATTAGTATTAGTTTTTTATAGGAAATCGGGCTTTTAACCATTATATTTGCATGGCACTGGGAAGATTGGAATATTTTCCCTCAGCTGCAGCCAGGGAACAATAGGCTATGTACTGGTTTTATATTGGTTTCTTCTCTTTAATTTCCAGGCCTCTCCGTACCAAACGTTCATGGAGCCCTTGCTCCACTGGCGATTCCATCAGCAGCTGCTGCTGCGGCTGCAGCCGGGCGAATTGCCATTCCTGGCCTCACGGGGGCAGGGAATTCTGTCTTGCTCGTTAGCAACTTGAACCCAGAGGTTAGTGGAGCTTTGTTATCCCCTTTTATTCCAGTCAACTCTTAACTTTTGCTTTCTGGAAACTTTCAGAATATTTCACCTTATCTTAAATCTCATTGCCTTTAAGGAAACAGTCAAACTAGAAAAGCCAGTAGGGTTGGTCCTGCTCATCTGAGCAGTAATTTCCTTAGAAGTGGGGTCATACCACAAAATCCTGGATCATTCACTTTCATGATTATAAGGAAGGGGGGAACCCTGAGCCTGTCCTCTTTATTTTCCTGCTGGTGATGGCTGGGTCCTCTCAGTGAAACTATGAATTAAAGTATGAAGAGAGCCTGTTCTGCCCTCTACTCTCTGTGAATGTCTTGAAACCTTGCCAGCTTGGCTTTTGTGTACTCCTGCCATGTTTTCCCCCTCTGGCCATTTGCTTATTTATTTTCCTTTCCGAAGATTGCTTGAAGTTTTCTTATTCTCCCTAACACCTTGAATTTACATTTTCAATTCTATAATTTTACTCAGAGTTGAAATATTTTTTGTTTTCCAATGAAGGCAATCTTTAAAAAGCAAAATTGAGGTGAAAACCAAAGGATACAGTCTAACCAAACTTATTTGGTGACTTTCTGTCCAAATAAGAGTTTTTGGATTGGAAATATAAAATTTCCTTTAGCACTAGGGGAAGACAACTTGGAGTTGATGATATTTGAAAGTATACAGACTGCATATGAAAGGAAATGTATTAATTTTATGTCATATGAATAAATTGCCTCAAAGAGCTTGGATGAGAGTAATGCTCAAAATATTTAACTCTTGATGGGATTAACATTTAATAAATATTTCAGACCATTCTTTTCATCTGTCTGATGCTTTACTGTTTTCTAATAAGGCATGAGATAGGGCAATTTCTCTCTCTGAAGGACACACCTTCTTCACTTTGACTTTGCCCTTCCCCCTCTCCTAATTGATCCCTTGAAACTGGGATCATGATCATCATGACTCAAGGTATTGAGTAGAAAAAATTTTAGAATAATTAGGGAGGGCCAGGATTTCTTAAGAATAGTTGAAATTCATTGTTCTTGGTCAATTATTTGCTTCAGTGTTAGATTGGGTTAAACATCTGAGTCCAATCTGCTATCTGCTAATAGAAGATTCTGGTACCTACTTTTTAGTGAAAGAAACCATTGACTACATCATGCCTTTTTACGTTTTTGATGAGTTCTTTACTATCCATCCAGCTTATCTTTGAGCTAGAAAGACTGATCTTGTAGTGAAGCTATCAACTAACAGACTTGAACCTTGTCATTCATTGCTTGTGTAATCAATGTTTTTAGAAACTTATCTTTGTAACCAGTTAGTAAGAGACAATGTTTTTGTGGAGTGAGTTTAATGATGTAGGTGGAACTTAATGGAAACCCAAACTGGAAAAATTAAGATGAAGTATCAGAAAGGGGACTGGTTACTCCTTTCTCTCCTGTCCCCTTCTTCCCTATAAACCCAAACTTGGTCCATTTGTTGGGATCATCTTGGCACTGAGTTTGCACCTGTTTAAAACACTGTATTCTGGGGGAGCTAAAGGAAGAACACAAGCTAGTGCTCCCTTGTTAATTGATTACTCCCAGTTTTTCTCAGCTTGCATTGTGCAGTTGGTACATGCAAAATCTTATAGTACTATTGTTTTAAAAGTGTTTTCTTTCAGAATCAAAAACCACCAGAAGCCAGATTTATAGCAGAAATTGTGCTTTGGGTCACTTTTATTATGAAAAACAATTTGGCATTTTAGAAGTCACTCTGCACCAATATTGTTTCTGTCCTCTGTGTATATCAAGTAAAGATACTTTTCTTTATCATTGTGTTCCACTAGGAAATACCTAATAACTTTCTGTAAACAAGTATTGTATAGAGTATTCTATATCTTACTGATGGAACACTACATATTTCCTTATGTATTTACTGACCTGTGTTTTTTGCTACTTTTTTTCTTTTCTCCCCTTCCCCTTTCCCAATTTTTTTTCCTACCCTTGATCCGGAATTTCTTTGCCAACTGACTGCACGGTACTTCTGCTTCCTGTTGTTGCTTGAAACAAACAAAACAAAACAAAACAAAACACACAATAAAAATTCCCCTTCCAAAAAACCCTGCTCTTCGGAAACCAACCTGCCCTTCAATATTAACCATCTTGAAAACTTCATCATCCATCAACCAATTTCGCCATTTCCTGCGGGGACTGCCCTTCCTCGTGGTGGACGATTTGTGCAACCTCCGCTCTCCCCTTCGATTCCTTACCTTCTCCCCTGTCCCTCCGCTGCCTTGCTCTGCTGTTCTCTAAAGAGAGTTACACCCCAATGCCTCTTTATTCTTTTCGGTATGTTATTATTCACACTTTTTATTACTTTGTTTCATTTATTTGAGATTACTTTTGATGCCTCAAATGTCCAGTTGTTTGCAGTTTGCCATTTTGAATGCGTAATTTCATTTGTATTATAGTTTGCCTTTTATATTTATTTTACTGTGATCCCTTAGATGTGCATGGTTTACTGCTTTGCATGTCTTTAAGAGAGAAATATATTGGTAGCATGCTAGACAGTCTCTTGTAGTTAGGCTTATGTTTTACTTTACTAAAATCCAGTATTCCACAATTCTGCTACACATAGGTTTCTTACAACTAGCAGAATAAATTGTAAAGTTCTTTGAAATAAGACTCGTCATATTGTATATGGGATTTTCTTTTGGGGTCTTTATTTTCCTATTTGGGTTAATTCATAGAAGTTATAATTTAGTTTCTCCTAGCCTGTTAATTACCTAAGGATTGTCTTGTTTCCTGAATTTTTGAAGGCGTTTATGGTGATGTCCAGCGAGTGAAGATCTTATTCAATAAGAAAGAGAATGCCTTGGTTCAGATGGCAGATGGAAACCAAGCCCAGCTTGGTAAGGCTGCTTCATTCATTGTCCTCATAATTTGAAAAATCCTCAGAAATGGACCCTATTTTTATAGGGTAGAAGGAGGGGAGGGTTGCTTTTTAGCCAAGGTGGCATAGTATAGACCTGGTCTTCTATTTAAGATGGTCTTATTGAAGAACTTCTTGAAAATTTAAATCATGTCTTGATAAATTCAGAGAACGTTATTGTAATTACTTAACTTTTTCGGATTTTTTAATTGATGCTAAAGTAAGAATGTTTTGAAATAAGCTTGTTTTTATTGGACAATAACCACAATTGGCACTTTAAAGTTAGAGCAGGAGTCTTCTGTTATAGACCAAGCTTAGTGATTTTCTTCAAAAGGTACTGAATAACATTTCCATATTGGAAACAAAGGGAGGTGCCCAAAAACCTATTCTCATCTCACCTTTTTTCAGCTATGAGTCATCTGAATGGACAGAAACTTCATGGGAAGCCAATTAGAATCACTCTTTCCAAGCACCAGACAGTTCAACTTCCCCGTGAAGGACAAGAAGACCAAGGTTTGACTAAAGACTATGGAAACTCACCCCTCCATCGTTTCAAGAAGCCAGGCTCCAAAAACTTTCAAAATATTTTTCCTCCATCTGCTACCCTACACCTTTCTAATATACCGTAAGTATACACCGGCATTTGTTGGAATGTTTTGTGTGTCTATTCTATTCCAGTGCCTTCCAGTTGGGAAGGTGGTTATAGAATTGAATTACAAACTGTAGTTCACAAAACATCATTTTTATATGCATTATATTAAAAACTCTGGATGTGAAAAGATGACTAGGATATAGTTTATTTTTATCTAGGGATAGCTTTTCTGTGAGGGAAGGATCTGTAGTACAAGACTAGGAGGTAAGGGCAGTTTGGGAAACTGAGGGCATCGTGAAGGTTTAGAAACTGCCTGACTTAATTTACTCATCAGCAATTTTAAGCTGTTTTCGGAGAAAGCAGCATGGTAGGATATTTGATTTTATATATGGTGGAATTAACATTCTATTTATAAAACAATCAAGAATATTCTTAGTAGAAATTAGGAAATGCCTTTTTCAGAGCTTAGTATCAGGTAGTTTTGTTGGAAGCATGTTTCTTAGGTCTTCTACTAAAGTCCTGTTTTGTGGAGTATGTTCTCACCTTCCCACAGGGAAGGGCTTTGAGTTTTGAGTAGAATGAAGACTTTGTGTCTGACCAGGTGAACACAGCACGAGATTCTCAATTTTTGCCACTGTCCCAGCCACCCCCAAGCAAAGGGTTCTGTCCTCCCTTTGATCCTCCATTTCCCCCCAAAGAAAAAAAGAAAAACAGCATCATTCAGTGGATAATGAGCAGCCAAGGGGCCACTTCTAGTCTCCTGCTTCCTGGTCCTTTAACCTTGGTTGGACAAGTCAGTTAAATCTTTTAAGTACTGTGTCAACTCTACTGGGCTCATTGGAAAACTCATTTCTTGTGCCATAGTAATCACTGGTCCTGGGAAAAATCGCACATGAACTGATGCAACAAGGGGATGGTTTATCGGGGTGTAGAAATTGGATTTAATGTAAGGAGGAGCTTGCCAATTTAGTCAAAGTGTAGCTTACTTTACGGGGAGTTAAGTGAGAAACTTGGCCATCTGTCAACGATGGGAGATAATTCTCTAGTTCTCTCTTCAATATTTGTCACTTTCCTCCCACGATAAAGGATGGGAATGAAGTAAAGGTAGCAAATGGTAAAGCATCTTTTTTTCACTTTCAGGCCTTCTATAGCTGAAGAAGACCTTAAGATGTTGTTCTCAAGTAATGGGGGAATGGTCAAAGGATTCAAGTTCTTCCAGTAAGTAAACAAATACTAAATTACTCTTTCAAATTAGTATATTGGAAGGAAACCACAATAAGGCAGTGTGTATAATAACTTGAATTCTTAAAATAGCTTCTCAAAGAAAGTACAGTGGATGAGTACTTGACCTGGAATCAAGAAGGCCCAAGTTCAGATCCAGCCTCAGATAATTATTAGCTGTGCCTTCCTTGGGCCAGTCACTTAACTTCTGCTTGTATCAGTTTCCTCATCTGTAAAATTAGCTGGAGAAGGCATCACAGTATTTTTGTTAAGAAAACCCCAAATGGGATCACAAAGAATCAACTGTGATTGAAAACCACTGAAGAGAATATAACAAAACTTTTCCTGAGTTCTTTTAATAGTTGGAATCAAAGCTATTCAGTCATTGCTAGAAGCAGGAAAAAACAGGTTCTTGAGGAGAATGGACTACCTTCCCAACATTTTTAAATGTAATGAAGCATTTGGGTTTATTTGCTTTTTGTCTTGGCAGAAAGGACCGGAAGATGGCTCTGATCCAGATGGGCTCAGTGGAAGAGGCCATTCAGTCCCTTATTGACCTTCATAACCATGACCTTGGAGAAAACCACCACCTTCGTGTGTCCTTCTCAAAGTCTACCATTTAAAATTTGGGAAGGCACAAGACAGAATGAACCTGACTGACGAGAACCCCAGGGTTTCAGCCAGTCTGTAAAGGCTGAGCACCTGGGATCACTTCCATCATTCCAGATTTAAAAAAGCCACTTTAAAAGCAGCTGAAGTGACCTTAAAAGACCAGAGATTTTATTTTTTTAAGTGAATCAGTTTACCTGTTTTTAAAAAAATTAAATCTAATTCACATTGTTAACCTTGCGGTGGTGGGATAACAATCTTGGTGACTTGTACAAAAGCTACATGATGAAAAATCACAAGTTTAAGTTTACGCTTTTTTGGAAACTGCTCTGGGAATTTTCTCCCCATCCCCTTAAAAGAATCCTAACAAGTTTATCAGGTTTCACATTGATGCCTTTTAATTTTCTTTACCCAGTCAAGCCTTTAAAGACCCCAAACCACTGTGTGATTATTCTATCGCCTGAGAGTCAGGATCTTGCAAAGTATGGGATGGGTCCTCTAACCCATCCAGTCCTGGGTTTTAGGATCATGTTCCTAATCCCGGATTCTGCTATCCTGTGCCTTAAACTTTTTTTTTCTTTTGGGAGAGTGGGAAAGCAGGGAACTACCGAGGTATATATCAGCAGAAAGATAGGTTTTGAGCTTGGAGCATTGAAGGGGATGAGGAAAAGCTCATTCTGCTCAGAGCAGATGAACACTTGGCCAGGTGGATAAAGAAAATACTGGGCATTGTCTCTACTGTCCATGAATTGTCTGATAATCTGCATAGTATCATGTATCTTTCCAGTGTGTCTCCATCGGTGTTCTGTTTCCAGCAGAAGTCAGTGGGATTGGTTAGAAACATTCAATTGACCAAGCAAATAGGTCTGAGCAAGTCAATTTCCTATTTTTTATTCCAGTGTTGGACAGCAATTGAGCCCCTGCCTTTTATGACTTGATCAAGCTTATTATACTTCATTGATTGAACCCTTTTGAAGATGAATCAGCATGAATTTTTCCAAATTTGTAGGTGCATTTAGTGATTTTGGGGATTTCTTTTGTAGGGTAAAGCCCCCTAAGTTAGTGATGTGTTAAGCTGAGGCATATTTATGGCTCCAGTTTGACCTTTCTTGAGACCAAGTAGTTCCTACCATCGTCCCTGTTGCTTGTCTTCAGCATTTGTTTGAATCCTTGTATTATATTTTTGATGCAGTTGCTGTCATCTGTGCCTAGCAATATTCCAGTTGACCAAATATTCTAATCTTTTTTTTTTCATTTATATGCAAAAGATAGTTTAAGTAACTTTTATAGAAGAGGATTAAAAATGGTATAAGTGTAATCTAAATTTACTCTTGTGGTATTACCTTTGTATACTGTGCTTTTATTTTATTCTTTGGTAATTAAGTGAAATTGTAGGGCAGGAATTTAGTTTTGATTTATCAAGCTGCGGTCATGGCTGTGAGATTGATCAGTAAAGGGAAACTAATTGGATTGGAAGGTTGGGCTAAGTAAATGTAAGTGTTCAAAGCAGCAAACAGCAGTGGCTTCTGAAGAGTTGGATTGAGTGAATGGACCCAGGCTAAAATTATCTATCTCTTGTCTTTTTTTAAAATCACCCCTCAGATTCAGAATTTAGGGGAGAAACACCTATAAATTCTGCAGCAGATTAGTACATCTCGTGGACTGAGCCAACTTGTACTATGTTCAGGTGGCCTTACTGCATGGTCCTTGGTTCTCCCTATACTATTCTGCCTTCTATTTTTCATAAAATCCGATATTGCCTTACATCTTTGTTTAACCTTTAACCTGTTTATCTGCAAAAAGGATATCTTAATACAGTTTTTCAGGGTTTTTTTTTCTGCAAATTGTGGACCAAAGTTTTTTTTTCCTTTTTTTCCTTTTTGAAATTTCCTTTTAGTGCTGGTAGTCATGGTATCCCAAAACTCTTGGCTGGCCCAGCACCGAAGGTTTGGAGTCTTAACCTTTTTAGTTCCTCCCTGAACTCCTGTGGGTGTGAACTGTGCTGGAAGGAAGGATGTGATAGCAGACTAAGCGTTTGTCTTGGGTGGCTGGCATAAAATGTGGGTAGTAGTTTGTCTCTGTTTCCATCTTGCTGGTAGGAAGGAGTGGGATATTAAATTTTCCATAAGAGCAGTTGATGTTTTATTGTGACAGCCTTTAAAAAATTGTTCTTTAATCCCCTGTGCTAGTTTAGCTGAAAGATTTTTCCCAGAAGCAACCAAGTCACCTTTGGGAACTGATTTTTGCAGGAATCTGCATTTCAGTTTTGTGTTTTTTGTTATTGCTTGCCCTATCACCAAACTCCCCCATTTGGGATACAGTCTCCTGCCTTCCTAGTTGGCCTGCTCTTTCCTCCATCTTAGCCACAAGCAATTTCATGTGAATCTATATGCACAGCTGGAGACAAGCTCTCAGACCTCATTGGGCTTTCCTATAGGCTGTTGGAATGCAAGTGAGAGGAGGTTGGCCTTTGTAGTAAGCTTTTTGATTTTTCGAGTAAAATAACTCAGTTGGCAATCAGGCAGGGGGTTTTATTTTTTTGCCAGATACCAAGTGAATCTGTTGCAAGCCCAGCACCCAGGCGACTGCGGGTCTGTCTTTTGGATCCCTGTGTTTGCATGTAAAGAATGTGAGTAACAAAGGGTGTACATATTTATAATTTTTTTATACCTGTTGTAAGACATGAGGGGGCAGCAAAACCCAGTTTTTTTTTTATGGTGAACAGATGTATTGTATATTTTGATAACAGCTATTCCAGGTTCAGTATTGTGAAAGTGGGGGGAGGGTGACCACAAACAAATTCCATTGCCTGTTTCAGAGAATGTTTGTAATGCGAAAAGAATTGAATTAAAACTATTTTATAACAAACTTTGTACCTTCCTGTAGCTCTATTATTTACTGTTGGGATTGTAGAAAGCAGTTATTGGCCAGTCTGTACTTTGTG
Organism: Gymnobelideus leadbeateri; assembly: GCA_011680675.1. NCBI lineage: Eukaryota > Metazoa > Chordata > Mammalia > Diprotodontia > Petauridae > Gymnobelideus > Gymnobelideus leadbeateri. The sequence goes on along the minus strand of WOXC01012492.1, from coordinate 850,302 downwards.
CTTCAATAAATTTCTTCCGTATTCTTTGCTTCTGATTTTCCTATCTTTTTATTGTGCCTGTTCTTTTTTGTTTTTGTTTTTGTTTTTTTTGCTACTGTTCTTCCTCTTAAATGTAAGTCCAGCTGCCTCCCATTTATTAGTTGAGTGTATTTTTAAAAAACTGTTTTCTGACATACAATTAATGGTCAAGGGGAGCAATGTACATATTAGTACTTTTACCTCCCTCTACATCTACTGAGCTTCTTGAGTGCCAACTTTGCACCACCCTCACATTCACATGACAAATCAGGCTCAGAGTCATGAAATAATGAGTGAATTTTTAACTGACATGTCCATCTAACACTTTTGACTTCTGTGATGTGTATGTCTTAAAAGTGTTTAAAAATAAGCTAACACATTAGCAGCACGGTGTGATTTGGGAGGAAGGATTCTGGACCTGGTAGGGATGACCAACCTGGCTTGGATACCTAGTCCTCCCTGCTGTTTCTGACATTGGATGAATCTGTCTTCAGAGTCTCATCCCTTCCCTTCCGTGTCTGAAATGAACCTTCCTAAACAAGGAATGTTATTTTTTGCTTTTTTTTAATAGAAATTTTCAAAGGCGGCATGGAGTTTCCCCCCCTAGAAATGGGAGAAATAAGCAATATTTCCTTCTAGAAATATTTACCCCATTTCGAATTAGTTCTTGGTCTCTTTTACCTTTATCGAGCCCTTCAGTTAAGTTCGTCCAAAATTCCCACCATCTTGATATGCTTTTCACACACACTTTTCATTCCTGTTAACTTTGCATTCATTTATTCAGTGGTTGTTTGGTGGAAGTCCTACTTTGGACATTCCCATCATCTTGTTGGTTCCTTCCAAGTCTTGATGTTTCACTATTTGGGATGAGATGAGAATTCAAGTAATTCAAGGATTTGTAGCTCTAAATCTGGTCCTAAATGAGAGCTTTCATTCTATTAAAGGAAACGTGCTTTTCAAACAATCTGTGAATTTTAGGCTGCAGCCCAGGAATGTACTATTGGGGACTAGCATTAGAATCCCAGCTGGAAAAGAGGAAAGAATTGAGACCATCTAATGTTCATTTCAGACACGGAATTGAAATACCTCCTCTAAAACAGAATGATGATTTACTGAGAAGGGATAGTAATTTCTGTGACTCAGGCAAGGCTGTGAAAGCTGAACCAGATAGATAGTAAAACCTAGGAAGACGATTAGTGGTCCTTTAATTGGTTAACTAGGCCTGTAATTCATGCCCTTGGAGGGGAACTTTTTTTTACTGGAGACTGAATTTTGCATATTGCCTCTGTAGCCCCAAATGAATGTTCATGTACCTTATCCATGGTGGTCTATTGGTCTTAGGGATTGCCTAGGTGACCAAGCTATAGTAGTAGCAATAGGGGACATTTTCTCCAGACTTAAGCACCTCCTTGCCCTTTGTTTTCTTAAACTGGCAGCACTGCTCTGTCCTACACTCTACAGAAGGCCCATACATAGTACCAACATTTTGTCCTGAAAAAGTCATAGTTGGGGTAGTGGGAGTTGGCCGCTGATTCAGTAGGGAAAGAAAAACTTAGCCCAGAATATAAATGGGTTGAGTGCTTTTCCCAGTCTATGTTCTCATGATGGATTCTCGTTCTTCCCACATCTTAAAATTCCAGCTGTGGAATAACATCTCTTTCTGGACAGTCATGACCGGTTAGTTACCCACCCAATAACAGCCTCATCAGGCTCAGCCTCAGCCTCTTTGCATCAGCCTTAGGTTCTGGCTCTTTAATATAGAGGGGACACCCTTCATCGAGGCTGGGCACAACTTTCACATTCCACAGAAATCATAAGTTCCAGATATTTAACTTGTCCGATGTCATACAGTTAGCCAAATTAAAACAGCAGAGGTTGAGTGGGTAGTAGTGCTGAAGAATACTAATTGAAGGTACACAAGGTTATGGAGGTTGAATGTGGCAACTGGGGTCTTCATAAAACACTTATTCTGGTTCTCTGTAATGAGAAGATTGGAGCAGGTAACTAGAAAATACACAATGAGTATAAAAAAATATGGTATCTAAGAGTCAGGGATGGTTTTCAGAAGAGTAGCTTTATGGCTGACTTGGACTTGCAAAGGTTGGGAGAGAGCTTAACAGGTCAAAGGAAGAATTTGTAGGCAGGTGCATTGGCTAAGTTTAGAAAACCAAGGTTCAGTTCCCAGCTTTAGCCATGTTAACTTGTTACTCGAACTTCCCTATGTGCATGTCTTTTGGTGTCATTAAATTCTTATTTATGCCAGCTACTGTATCAGGGAGAGCAGGCCAGTATGATGGGGACCCTGTAAGGGAGTAATGAATACTAGGATAAAAGGAAGGGACTAGTTTGTGAAGGTTTAAATATCAAAATGGAGGAGCATATGTAGAGACAGTTAATGGGGTACCCTGTAGTCTGTTCAGGGGTGATATGGGTCTGACATTCTGGAAAATCACTAAGCAGATATTGAGAGAGGTGAAGATGTGATGGGTTACCAATTAAAAGAAGTTATTGTAATAAACCAGGTCTCTTCCAATTTTAAATCTGGATGTCTGAGCAAAGGTGGAAAGGACAGTGTGTTTGGTGAAGGGGATGTTGGCTGTCAGATTCGGATTTGTTGGAGAACAAAGGAGTGAATAATGCATTTATCAAACACCTACTGTGTGCCAGGCCCTTAAACTCAAAGCAGAAATGAAGCCAGTATATAAATGAACAAGGATTGTGCATCTGTTCTATGAATAGGTACATTATCTGATGCTGGGTATAAAGGCTAAAGGAACAAGTGGTCCCTTTCCTCAAACCACAGGTTATCCAGTTAAACCGGGAGAATAAAAGTAGATGAGAGAATCTCAAACTTTCATTTTTATCAACACAGCAACTGGCACATAGTAAGTCCTTAAATATTTTTTATTGAATAAGGGCTAAATCGTATGCAGGGCATATGTGTGCGTGTCACGATGCAAGCAAACATACAAAGACAATTCTGTTTTTTTGTTCAGTCGTTTTAGTCTTGTCAGTCCCATACTGACCTGTCCCAGTCAGACTTGATCTGAGGTTTTTCTTAAATACTGAAGCAGTTTGCCAGTTCTCCAGTGGATTAGGGCAAACAGATTAAGTGACTTGCCCAGGGTCATATAGATGGTAAGTGTCTGAGGAGGAATTTGAATTCCAAGTCTTCCTGACTGCAGTGTTCTCCTTTGAGCTACCTAGCTGCCCCAAATAACAATAGGCCTATATACAGAATAATAGCTAGCTTATGTGTGAGGATAAAACTTCCTTAGCGGTGAATTACATCCATGATTTCTGCCTAGCCCAGAAACTTAGGTAGACAAAACGCATATTTAAAGCATGTAATAGTTAATGTGCATCATCGAACATGTAGTTACATGCAGGCATATTTACTTATGTATGTCAATATTAGTTTACTTACCTAAGTAAACCCCTTTGCTAAATTCCTCAGCAACATATATACACTGGTTTGGTTAATACCAGTAGACTGAGCTTTCCTGTGATGACCTTTATTTTCAAAAAGAACGTATTTTTATTTCTCGATTATATGTAAAAAATATTTAGTTTTTAAAAATAATTTTTGATCTAAAAATTCCTTCTCTCCTTGAGAAAGCAAGTACTTTGGATTATATACATGAATAAGCCACACAAATAATTTCCATTTTTGCCATGTTGCAAAAGAATACAAGCTGGGGAAAAAACCTAACAGGAAAAATAAAGTTTAAAAAGTGTGCTTTGATTCACATTCAGATTCTTTATCAGTTTGTAGGTGCATAGCCCATTAACATAAGTACTTCAAAATTGTCTCGTGCTATTGTGTTGCTAATTTGGTACTTAGGTATTTAATGAGTGTTTGTTGACTGAAATTGTCTTATTGAGGCATTCTTTCTGCTCTCTCTGATTCAGTCTTAAGTGTTCATCAGTCTCATCCACCTCAGGGAGTCAACAAGACTCTCCTGTGACCCCTTTTTTGGATTTTCTTGGCAAAGATCCTGGAATGGTTTGATGTTTCTTTCTCCAGCTTTTTGGACAGATAAACAGGCTAACAGAGTTAAGTGACTTGCCCAGGGTCGTATAGTTACAGCAAGTGTCTGAGGTCAAATATGAACTCAGATCTTCCTGACTCCAGGCCAGGCATTCCATTTAGATGCCTAGTTGCCTTATGGCATTTAACTGCCCATAGAGAGTCAGACACAACCTGACAAGTTTGCATTAAGTGCCAACTGTGCCAGACACGGGATACAGAAAAAGGCAAAAGATCTTTCAAGGATCTCACAATCTATAAAATCTATAGCCGACAAGTATGTACAAACAAGCTATATGTAATATAAATAGGAAATAATTTTAACAGGATACTAGAATAAAGAAGGGTTGGGAAAGCCTTCCTATAGAAGATAGGCTTTTAGTTGGTACTTTAAGGAAGAAAGATAGGAGGGGCAGCATTTCAGATGTGGGGGACAGAGTGAAAATACTCAGGCTTAAGCATCTAAAAAGTGTAAAGAACAGTCAGGAGGCCAGTGTCCCTGGATTCAAGAGAAGGGTGCAAATGTAAGAATACTGGAAAGGCAGGGGGAGGAGTCAATTAGGAAGGGCTTTGAATGCCAAACAGGATTTTTTATTTGATCCTGGGGGTAGTTGGGAGCCACTGCATGGGGGAGGTAATAGGGTCAGATCAGTGCTTTAGGAAAATCACTGGTGACTGGATGGACTTGAGGCAGCCAGGTATCCCAGCAGCTGCTAGCGATAGTCTAGGCATGAAGTGAGAGAGTCTGCATTAGAGTGACTACAACATCAGAGTAGAGAAGGGGGCATATTGGAGAGATGCTGCTGAAGTGAAATTAATAAGTTTTGGTGACAGATTGGATGTGAGTGGGGGAGGATGGAGAGTTAGTTATACTGGAGACCTAGGTTTCCACCCTGGGGGACTCCGGAAAGATATTACCCTATCAGTCTTTTGAATTATTTTGTAAATGGGGAAGTTGTTCATTGTCCAGTCTTTCTAAAGCTAGTTTTGGGATAGCTTTCCACCAATCTGCTAACTTGTATGTTCCATGAACACCAACATTTCTTAGCAAAACCTTTTTTTTTTTTTAATTGAAGATCTTAGCAATATATTCTGACAGCATACTATCAGTTATCATACTGTTACTGAATTTTCCATTCAAAACCACTTTGGAAAAGGGAGTGACCCATGTCTGACCTTGCATTGTTAACCAAATTTTCTAGTCTAAGCCAAAAAAAAAATTTTTTACTGATACATTTGCCTAGAAAGATCTAAGTCCAAGATTCTGTCTCTGACCTCTGAAGTTTGAAACTAAAACAAAAGTGAAATACACTTCCCTTTTGTTTGCTCTGAACCTTCCATAAGAGCAACAGGGCTCCAAGTAAATGCCACAGTTTTAAATCTCTTCTGTACCAGGGAGGGAAGTCTTATTATCTCTCTGACACAATTGTGCAGTGATACAGCCTAGTAACAAGAAATATAATGGTTAACTACATTTATTATACTTAAAGAAAATGTAAACAGAAAAGCTTAAAAAGCAAATTCAAGAAATGAAATTTAGGAAACAGGTACAGGCTCTTCAAGGAAAGGGGAAAGAGCAGAGGGCAGGGGGAAGGGAAGGGATTAGCCACCAGCCTTGGGTCTCTCCCTAAGTGAGCCCTTCAAAAACAGGATTTGCCCAAACATGCCTTGTGGCCGTGGAGTCTGGTGTTGGCAACCTCATTGCCAATGTCTATTCCTGCTTCCATGGTGATTGCTCTCCAAGCCTTCTGCTTTCTTGGTCTCCAACCAAGACTGTTTGTTTTGGGCTGATTCCTCCTATGCATGTTTGTTCAGGTACTTGTTCACTTTCCTGGTTCTCTGTCTCATATCTCTGAGAGGCAAGTTATCTCAGTCCCTTTCTGACAGTCTTTTTTGTTCAGGGCAAAATTCCAGAAGATGGAGTATGGAGGGGATGCTGAGGATTCTTTGTGCCAGTGGACCTTATTTCTAATGTCCCCTTTCAAGGCCAAAATGGCACTTTATCTCTTATCCCACCAGGTATCTCCTGAGTATGTATGAAAATCATATAGGATTCTTTGAAAGCTGTTTAAAAATGTTAATAATACTGTTCGAAAACTCTAATAACAATAAACAAGGTATGAAATAGGGAAACATTTGCCAAGAGTTGTTTGCACAGTCATGGAGGAAGTCCAGCATAGAGTCTAAATGAGAAAGGGATTTCCATTGTCAAGCTCTTTCACATTCTCTTTTTGTGGATGACATTGCACCAATGGCATAAAGCCCTAGAACATGGCTGAGCCTCCTAAGGCTATCTCCTATGAGATCCATAATTTCTCAAGAACTCATTCAATCTTAACTATCCGCACTGGAAAAAAAAATGGGATGAAGAATGTCTACTGTACAGCAATTGATAGACAACCCAGAGATTTAATACCTTTCATACATATGTCTGGGATGGACACCAGGGAAGAACTGAGTTTATCGTGAATGAATCCTAGAAATGGACAGGAAGAGTAAAGCAAGTTGGAGTGCTGTTCAGTACTCCTAATGACCTCAAACTTCTTTGTCAAAGAAATGTGCCCACTTTTTTTATTGTTATTTCCTTGATCTTGTCTGTGTGACCCTAGGCAAGTCTTTTAATCTCCTAGTTTCACCCCAGACAACTCTACAAGATGATACATTTCATGGAGGCTATGTGAAGCATGAATTGCAGTAGTCCAAAGGGCAATAGGAAGGTCCATGGTAGGCAATAATAGAATGTAACATTACTCATGAGGAATTGCCCAGGAGCTCCAATTACATATTACACAACTACCTATTGGGTATTTTAAAATGGATATTCCACATACCCTCTCAAAAAAATGTCCCAATATGAAAGTGTCCATTTAAGCCCTGGACTCTGCTATTTCTATTGAGGGTCCCACTATCTCTGTGGTCACCCATTTTGTAATCTCAATGTCCTCGATTCCTCACTTATTCCATACGTCCTATCAGTTGGGTAGTTTTTAACCTCCTTTCTCTCCACTCACCTATCAGCCTAGTTCAAGTCTGACCTCACCTGGTTTATTGAAATAACATCTTAATTGGTTTCTCTGACTCAAGTCTTTCCACTCCATTTCATCCTTTTCACAGTTGCCTATGTGCCCAAAGCCTAGGTCTGATCATGTAGTTTCTATTCTCAGTATACTCCTGTGGTTCTATATTGCCTCTAGGAGCAAATCTTTTCATGCCTCTAACACCACCCTTCTCCAGCTCTCTCAGTTGAATCTCCGGCATCTTATATTCTTGAGAAAATGGAGGCCATTCTCTATGAGCTCTCTCTTCCATTCTTATCTTTCAGTCCCTTGATAGTGTAATATCCTTTCTAGGCCACTCCCCAAACTTGTATTTGCACTCATGAGTTGACGATGCCTACTACTACTCAGGGTTCTAAGGATAACCACAAGGGTCTGGAATTTCTACTTCTATATTTCATGAGCCCCAACCAATGTGCTTCTTAGTATATCAGCCGGATTTAATTAGCTTTTAGAAAGGATATTTGCTAAGCAGATATAACAAAGCCAGCTGTTACAAAAACATTTGCTTTAAACTAGGGGCATGTTCCCTCCTTGAATATATAGGAAACCTGGTCAGACTGGGCTCGAATTTAATACAAAAAGGTAGTAGGGTCTGTTTGCAGAGAACATGTACAGCAATGGGTAACATAGTTACTAACTAGTCACTAGAGATTTTTTTCTCTTTGTAGAGTTCTCATAAAAGATCTCTGTAGGTGTCACTCTCTAATGGGCTCCAGTCCATACCTTTGCATTTTTCTTGCCTCAGAAGGTTCACATTCTGTAAGGCTGGTTCTTCAGTGTACCTTATTTGTTCTCAGTGTGATTTGGCCTCCAGTGTAGATGTTGCAGCTTACAAAGTTGCAACCTGGTCAGTTGGATGTGGGTCAGGAGAAAGAGAAAAACTGTCTTATTCTCTATGCCAAGACCATGCAATTCCCTTTCCGGAGTCCTTCACTGCTGGATTCCACCATTCTTACACTGACTAAACTGGCTTGTTCTTTTATATGGAGCCCAATGGTCTGTCTGATTCTTTTTTTTTTTTTTTTTTTTTTTGCTTTTTGGAGGGCAGTTGGGGTTAAGTGACTTGCCCAAGGTCACACGGCTAGGTTTTTGTTTGTGTGTGTATTAAGTGTCTGAGGCCGGATCCGAACTCAGGTCCTTCTGACTCCAGGGCCAACGCTCTACTCACTGCGCCACCTAGCCGCCCCGGTATGTCTGATTCTTTTTAGCTAATTAGGAGGTTTCTTAGTAGTCATCTGTCTTTATTGAATAATTCATGTACTTTATTCCTTTCAAATTTATTAAAGACAGGTTCTAATTTAGTTTGCATTTTTGATTGATTCAGTAGAGCTGCCTGGGCCTTAATTTATATTATTTAGGGGTGGTGTAGGATCCCCCACTCTTACATCATCACACACTAACTCTTTTTTTACTCCAATCTCTGATGAAAACTTTAGTGGCCTTTCTTCTTGCTTAGAACAATCCCTTTAAATTTACCCTTGTTCACATTCCTTTTTTTTTTTTTGCTTTTTGGAAGGCAGTTTGTGTTAAGTGACTTGCCCAAGGTCACACAGCTAGTTTTGTGTTAAGTGTCTGAGGTTGAATTTGAACTCAGGTCCTCCTGACTCCAGGGCCGGCGCTCTATTCACTGCGCCACCTAGCTGCCCCTCACATTCCTTTCTTGCTTCTGCAGATTGTCATGTTTGCCCACCTCTAATCTGTATCATCTGCTTAGCTTCTTGCTCTTTTCTTTCTGCTGACAAACATGACCAAGTCTTCCCTGTCTTTAAAAAAATTCCTCATTGGATCTCTCATTTCAGATATTTTCATCCTTTCTTTCCTTTTGTTAGTCAAATTCTTGGAGAAAAAAATAGTTTTCACTCATTGTCTCCACTTCCCTTTTTCTCACTCCTTCCTAAAAACTTCCACATTCAGTTCCTAATTGACTCACTATCCCACTCTTCATGGCCGTTTTTCCAAACTTTTTCATCCCTCCTCAAAACTCCTATGGCTCCACCACCCCCAACTCTTCAGGTAATAACATTGCCTCATTTTTTTTTTTTTTGGTAAATTTTAAAAATCATCTTAAACTTTAATATAAATAAGAAAAAACAAGTATAATGAGAAATAAGAATAAGAAAAAAATAAGAAAAAAACCATCTCCATGTACACTGTAGAACATGAGAGGATTCTATATAAAGCAAGTTTCCATTTCAAGAAAACCTATATAATAAATATTACACATTGTTTTCAAAGCTACCCAGCTTCTCTTTGATTCCTTGTAGGTTTTCTTTTGCTCTCTGCTGTGCACTTTTTACTTTATTTTTCCCTCTCTTCTCCTCCCCGCCCCCTGTCCATATTGAGGCCATTGGCCGTTGAGCTCCTTTTCTCCTCTACTCATCTTATTACTCAGATGATTTCTACCACTATTTCCTCCTTCACACATGTCACACACAGAGTGGTCCTTCTCCTTGCCAAGGCAAATCCCTCTACGTGTATCCTTGAGTCATTCCATCCCATCCTCAACATATTGTCCCCTCTATAGTCCCCATTCTTTCATTTCTCTTCAATCTTTTCCTATCCATTGGTAGTTTTCCTGAAGTCTAAAAACACACCCAAGTCTCCCTTGTCCTTGAAAATCCCTCACTTAATCTTCCATCCCATCTGACTATTGACCTATACCTCCTTCCTTTGATGGCTAAATTCCTTGAGAAAGCTGTCTACAAGTTGGTGCTCCCACTTCACTTCCTTTTACTCTCTTAATTCTCTGTAGTCTAGCTTCTGATTTCACCATTCACCTAAGATAGTTCTCTCCAAATCTGATAATCTTTTAATTGCCAAGTCTAATGACCTTTAAATAATTCTCATCCTTCTTGACCTCTCTGAAGCCTTTGACTTTACACTTTGGGCATCATCTTGGACTCTTCACTCTTTCTCAAACCTGTGTCCAATCTTTAGCCAAGTCCCATTGATTCTGTCCTCATAGCAACTCTCTTGTACATCCACCTTTGCTCCTGACAGTGCCACTGCCCTGGTGCAAGCCCTCATTTCCTCATACCTGAACTATTTCATTAGTCTATTGTTTTGTCTCCCTACCTAGTTTCTCCTCTCTCTGGTCCACACTCCACTCAGCAGGCAAAATGATCTTCCCTGAAGGGTCTGATTTTTGTCATCCTCACCCCCTATTCAATTATTGATCTGATAGGTAGGTGGCACAGTGTATACATCTGGAATCAGGAAGATGTTAATTCAGATATGATCTCCAACATTTACTAGTTATGTGACCTAACCTCTCTCTGTTCCAGTTTCATCTGCAAAGTGAGGATTATAACAGCATCTGCCTTCCAGAACTGTGAAGATAAAATGAGAGAATTTGTTAATTGCTATATAGATGCTAGCTATTGTTATTAACAAGCTCCAGCAGCTCCATATTACCTCCTGGTCTTTCAATAAAATACCATCTGGCTTTTAAAACCTTCAAAACCCATCTTCTTCCTTGCTTTCTAGTCTTCTTACACCTTATTATTCTTCATATACTGTGATTCAGTGGCACTGACCTCTTTGATGTTCCTTGAATACCCCTTACCATCCATTTTGGTCCCCTTTGAGAATGAAAGGCAATAGCCTTTTTCACAGGCTCCCCCATACCCTGAATGCCTCCTCATCTCCATCTTACTTCCCTTAGATCATAGCTAAATTTCTATCTTTTGAAAAAATGTCTTTCTCATCCCCTTCCTTTTAAAATTATTTGCAATTTAGGGGGCGGCTAGGTGGCGCAGTGAGTAGAGTGTCAGCCCTGGAGTCAGAAGGACCTGAGTTCGGATCTGACCTCAGACACTTAACGCACACACAAACAAAAACCTAGCTGTGTGACCTTGGGCAAGTTACTTAACCCCAAACTGCCCTCCAAAAAGCAAAAATAAATAAATAAATAAATAAAAAAAATAAAAATTATTTGCAATTTATCTTGTTTGTAAGATCTCAGTGCATTGGGTAGATTGGGAGTCAGGAAGACCTGAGTTCAAATTTGGCACATATTACCTGTGCAGCCTTGAGTAAGTTTAACCTCTGCCTTAGTTTTCTTATGAGAATCAAATGAGATGGTATTTGTAAAATGCTTTCTAAATGCTAAAACATTTTGTAATGGGGCAGCTAGGTGGCACAGTGAATAGAGCACCAACTCCTCCTGGAGTCAGGAGGACCTGAGTTCAAATCAAGCTCAGACACTTAACACAAAACTAGCTGTGTGATCTTGGGCAAGTCACTTAACCCCAGTTGCCCCTCCAAAAGCAAAAACAATTTGTAATGTTTTTATATATGTTTGTATATAAATATATTTATACAAATGGTAGCTATTATTACTATTGCATAATTGTTTTTGTTATCTCCCCTATTAGACTATGGGCTCCTTAAGCCCTCTATAAAACACCCTTAGGACACTTTTTATCTATAGATAAAACACCATACTCAACCAGTCTGGCAGGATGGTGAGGTCCAAACACCTCTTCTCAGCTTTTAAATGCATAAAATAACATGTAGAATTATAAAGGAAATTAATTATATTAAAATAGTTATCAAAATTTTCTTAAAAAAATTGATGGACCCAGGTTAAAAAATCCCTGCATAAAATAATATGTAGAATTATAAAGGAAACTAATTACATTAAAATACAGTTATTAAAATGTTTAAAAAAATTGATGGACCCAGGTTCAAAAATCCCCACATTGGGGAGGTAGTACCTGGCTGATTCTTGATGGGAAGAAGAGGTCAAGATGAGGAAGAATTACTTTTGAAATCAAATGGTGTAGCAGCAAGCACCCCAATATCCCCAGGGTGACTGCCAACACAGGTTCTTAGATCTGCTTTTCAAAAGGAAAGCAACTCAAAATGGGTCAACAAGCTTACTTTAATCAAACAAACATATATTACCTAGTTCGGGGGAAAAAGGTCAACACCCCGAACTTCAGAGTTACAGAACTTACGGATCAAAGACAGGCTTCCAAACATCATATCAATACCAAATCACAGTTACCAGAGAGGGAAGCATCAACATCTGGGTTTTCAAAGCCGGGGGGGGGCTCTCAACAACGGCTTCCCAGAGTCTCATCTGGTCAAATCACACAACACTTCTCAAAAGTGAACCCCAAAGCAAAGCCTCTCCTCAGGATTTATATAGCCTTCTCCTGGCTCAGAGAATGTAACAACCTTCTGGACCCACTGCCCAATCACAAAGTATCAAGGTGTGGGCTTTCCAGAAAAAACAAGCCTCCCACCACAGGCTCCAGGTGCACTTAAGCGAGGGGCAGGGAAGATCTTTAAATTTGCATTTCCATTACAAATGGTCACATGGCATATTTAGCACGGGGCCTGGCACTTAGTGGGAGCTTTGTTCCCCTCTCCTCCTTCCTCCTTCCAGAGATCAGCACCAGGCTTTGCAAAGGTGTCATGATGGGGAACGGGGATGCTGCCATTCACCTAACACTTTGGGTGAACTGGGTGAAATGGAGGGTATGTGAAGATAAAGGCTATGGAATAAGTCTAGAAAAATAGATAGGAACCAATTTTTGGAGGAATTTTAATGCCTGGCTGAGCATTTTACATTTTATCTTGAAGGTTTTTGAGCAGGGGAATGACCCAGTCAGACATGTGCATTAGGAAGAGTACTTTTGGCATTTTTGTAGAGGATAATTGGGCAAGGATGCAGTCTGGACTCTGGGACTCTCAGGAGCAAGAAGTCCAGAGACTGAATTAGAAAACAGATTCTGATGCCTGTCCTAGCTTTCCTTTCTTCAGATGCCTTCCGCCCACTGGATCTCACAGATAGAGCTATTAGTAAATATTTGCTGAATAAATGTAAGGAAAGGACTACCAAGTTACCAAGGCAACAACTAGCTCCCTGGTGAGAATCCTTAATGATGGGCTGTCGTGGGGGCACTTGGCTGTCAGAAATAGGAGGGATCTTAGAATGAATGTAGTATATAGGGCACAGAATGTCAGAGCTAGATTGGACCCTTAGAACATAGGATGTCAAAGCTGGGAGGGCCCTTAGGACAGAGCTGGGAGCTGACTGAAGATGAAATTAAATAGGAATAAATTTAAAATCTTGTACTTGGATACAAGAAATCACTGTCACAAGTATATAGGATGACAGCCATTGTTCTGAAAAGATTGGTGGATTTTCTATGGAAGGCAAGCTCAGTGAGTCAGCAATGTAATGTGGTAGAATATACTCAATAACATCAAAAGTCAGAGTTATTAGGAACTTCTTACCATGGATTACTTTAGGAATTAGTGGGTCCTTCTATTGAATAACCCGTTAAGGATAATGACCATTCTTGCAATAGGAGAAGGCAAGAATGCCTCAAGTACCCAGGATCAGTACCCAGTTCATCTGATGGACTTGCTACTGGTATGGACAGATGGGATCCATAAGGAATTCAGAGTGGGGACTTGAAAGTTATTACATTCCTCTATTTAATCATTTGGAACCACATTTCACACTATTCCTTTGTTTAAACTTTGATGCCTACTGGCCCAGCATTGGTGATAATGGTAGGTGTAGTTCAGGTGTTTGCAGGTTGAGTGACCTCTGGTGGCCAGTGGAAATACTGCAGCCTTTTTGGGAGGTTGCACCATGCATGACCAGTGGTGTAGATTTGTGTAGGTTTAAGGAATGCAATATATGAGATCAATCAATCAAGCAATCAAAAAACATTTATATGCCAAGCAGTGTGCTAAACACTAGGGATACAAAAAGAGGCCAAAGACCATCCCTGCCCTTGAGGAGCTCACAATAATGGAGGAACTCACTACTGCAATGCCCAAGGGTCATAAGATATAATACAATATCACATACATACAATATACATACAATATATGTATACATATACATATACATACAATATCACATACATGCAATATCACATACATACAATCCATGAGTAGCATACAAAAATATGGCACCTAGAACTGCACAGAATAATGTAAACAGTCCATCTAGGTCAGAGGGCACTATCATCTCCTGACATCTGGACAATCAACCAGTCAATCAACAACCATTTATTAAGCATCTGCTGTATCCCGGGCACTGGGTAGGCAGATAATCCCTACCTTCAAGGAATTTATATTCAAATAAGTCATACAACATGTTCACAGGTAAGTTAATAGATGATACATTTTAAAATATACAATGATAGAGGGGTCCTAACAACCGGGGAATCTGGAAAGGCCTCTCAAAGGAGACAGAGCTTAAACTGAGCCTTGAAGGGACAGCATTCCAGGCTAGGAGGATAGGGAATAAGAAATGAGCTATCACGCCTCTCCATGCAGGCTATAACTACAGCTTCCATTTATATGTTGCTTTCAGGTTTCCAAAAGTACTTTTACTGATACCTCACTTGATCCTCACAATAGCCTTGGAATATAATTGCCTTGATTATTCCTCTTTTACATATGAAATAACTGAGGCAGGCAGTTAAGGGACTTCCACTAGGTCCCACAGCTAGTAAGTGTTAAAGTTGGATTTGAACTCATGTCTTTTCACCCCCGGGATCAGCGTTCTGTCTACTGCACTGCCTAGCTGCCTTTAATATCAACCCATTTCTTTTGGTTGCCATGTTGTACTTCTGCCTGTAATTTTTTTTTCTTTCCCTCCTAATTATCTGGTCTCTTCCCTTTCTTAAGATGTCTTAAAAGTCCATCTTTAATGGTTTTTCACAATCTTTTTATCTCCAACCTGTATTTATTCTGTGTGTACTTGGTTAGGCCAAGCCTCTCCTTTACTTATGTAGCATAATAAGTATCTCATGAGAAGGTAGAGTCCAGATGTGTATAAATGGTCAGGCTAGATCATTAAGGCAATGCTGTTAGGCGGATACGGTTTAGGTAAGTTTCAGACCAAGCTTTCTCTGGAGACTCATTTTTCCTTCTTCTTTTCATTTCTCATGAACAATGATGCTTTTAATCTAAAGATCCTTCTCTGTAATGATTTCCTAATGAAGCTTGTACATGAAATTAAAATTAAAAAGCTTTTGTATAAATAAAACGAATATGGTCACAATTAGAAGAGAAATAATGAACTATACTTTGTATCATAGAACTGAGAGCTGTAAGGAACTTGTAGAGACTATCTAATTTAACTCCCCCTTCCTGATCACACAGATGAAGAGGCATGAATTGTCTGAGCATGAAGGGGCCTTAGAGACTAGCTGAATATCCTCATGTGACAGTTGGTAGAATGAAGGCCTAGACAGGGAAAGGCATTTGCCCAAATTTAGTGGTTGATTTGGGGCTAGATCCCAGGTCTCCTGATGACTTCTCCAGGATTTTTCTCACTGTCCCTTGCCTCCTTTTTAAAAATGCCTGATTTTCCCTAGAATTAAACTCTGAGGCAGCAGAATGGTGCTTGGACGGGAACCACAGACTTCCAAGTTTGGGAGGGAAAGGACAGTAGGGGGAAGGGTGGAAAAGCCAAGACTCACTCTGGGCTTGACTGAGATGTATGTGTAGGGAAAATTAGCAAAGACACAAGTCAGCAATGGAATTTGGTGGGACAGGTTCTACAGGGCTGTAGAACCTGCCAGGGAAGGCCCAGCCACGTGGGAATGTCTGAGCTGTGGGCCATAATAGGAAGGCTGACCTGGGATAACATAGATCAGCAGGTTAGTCCTTGACCTTGGACCAATGTGACCTTGGGCAAGTTCCTTCCCCATTTTGGGCCATATAATTTAAACCTCAGAATATTGAGAGCTAGTCCCAGCCAGACCTAGCCCATCATTACAGACAAATCCTGAATGTTCGTGGTATCATTTTTTTCAATGAACAAAAGTCTGCTTTCCTCCCACTTCCCTTCTCCCTCATTGGAAAAAGAAAACAAAATTCTTGTAACATATATGGATAGTTAAGCTAAACAAATTCCTGTATTGGCCATGTCCTAAGAAAGAATGTACGTCTCATTCTTCACTCTCTGTCCACCACCTCTCTATCAGGAGTTGGGAAGCATGTTTCCTCTTTGGCCCTCTGGAATCATTAGTTCACTGTGTTCACTTAATGCAGCCTAGAGAAATGGGAGTAATCAAGGGAGCCCTCTCAGCAAACTTCTTGCCTAAGTCCTATGGTCACTAACCTCATGGAGTGTTATGAGTCTGAGTGTGCACTCCTGATACTTCTGGTGACACATGTGCCCTAGTCCTGTGTCCTTCATGTAGGGCATTTGTGGTTAGTCCCCAGAGTGCATGGTGGAAATATTTCAAAGAGGATGAGAAATCATCTCTCTTCCTTCTTCTTTCCTTTGTTCCTTCTTTGTTTCTTTGTTTCTTTCTTTCTTTCTCTTCCTTCCTTCCTTTTTTCTTCCTTCTTTCTTTCCTTCCTTCCTTTTTCCTCTCTCCAATCTCCCTTCCCACCTTCTTGTCCTTCCTCTCTCTTTTTTTTCTCTTTCCCTCCCCTCCTCTTGCTCTTTCTTTCTCTTATCCCTTAGGCCTCAGGTGGTCTCTTCCTTGGATTTCCAGTTTGGAGAGGGAGGGTATCTTTTCCCCTCTCCCCAGCACTAACATATGTTTGCCTAGATGAACCTGAGACAGTACTACCAGTTAATAACTGCTTCTTCTGCTTTACGAACAGCTCGTAAAACAACTCTGAGCGTGGGAGAGCAGATAGTGATTGTGAGATGGTTGTTTCTAGCCGTGGCAGCTACCTCATGAACTTGAGAGTTCTGCACTCCTGGATCCAGGGGCCTTCTGGCGAGTCCTAGATGCTTCCTGCTGCTACTCCTTTCTCAAGGATGTCCACTTCCAGGAGGAGGAGCCACACATAAACAGAAGATAGGGACCTGAGTGAATTGCTTTGACAGTGCTATGTTGGGTGAAATCTGAATGGCAGTCTAAAAAGACTCCCAGGGGAGAGTAATGGAAGCAATGGGTTTTTGTCTTTTGTCTTCTGTATCTCATGATTCCTGTGAGGGCTCCTGTGAGCCCTTTGTGATGGGTTACTATAGGAAAAACTGGGTTAAGAAACCAATAAGATGGCAGACTAGACATTTTCTCTGATCCTCAAACCTCTCCAAAATGGGAATTATGTGAAAAAGATAAAGCAGTTTCAGCTGTCTCCATGGTCTGAGATACCAAGAATGCAAATGAGGTAATAATTCAATGAACTAATGGGAAAGAAGGCTGTTTGATAGTCCCTCCCCCACTGTCCACCACACAACACTTGAGCATGGCTGCCAACCCACTCAAATCTACCCACCCTCCTCCTAGTGCCTTAAAAATCCACATGGCAGGGGCTGGGGAACCTATAAATTGCTGGGTATAGGAGGGGGTTGAAATGACTTTGAGATCCAACTCTCAGGGAAATCACCACCAAAGGAAGGGGGAAGGCAAAAGGAATTCAGCACTTATATACCTTATGTAGGCCAAGTATTGTGCTAAGTACTTTCTACAAACACATCATTTGATCTCACAACAACCCTGTTGGGGTAGGTAAGTTATTATCCTATTTTACAGCCAAGGAAACTGAGGCAAATAGAGGTTTAATGAGTTGCCCAGGTTTACACAGCTGGTGAGCATTAGAGTCTGAATTAGAATTTAAGTCTTCCTGACTCCGGACTTAGTATTCTGGCCCTTGGGCCAATCAGCCAGAAAGTGAACAATAGGGTAAAATAAGGGGAAAAAACCCTGAAATTATAAAAGATCTCAAGGAAGAAAACTCAGTTAAGGATCTTGAACATAAGCAGCTAAATCAACAGGGAGAATATTAACAACAGAAGGTCATATGGTTTTCAGATCTGGGAAAACCTGCCCCCTCCCACCTTTCCAGTTTTCTTACACCTTACACCCCATCATGTGCTTTTCAGTCCTGGCTGTTCCTTGAGTAAGAAGCTCCATCTTCTAACTATCTCTGGCTATCTCCCATGCTGGGAATGCTCTCTCTTCATCTTGCCAGTTTCCTTGGCTTCCTTCAAGTCCCAGCTAAAATCCCACCCTCTGCCAAAAGCCTTTTCTGATTCTTCCTTAACCTAATTCCTTCCCTCTGTTGATTATTTCCTATTTATCTTATATATAGCTTGTTTATACATAGTTGTTTGCATGTTATTTACCTTGTTAGACAGTGAGCTCCTAGAGGACTTTTGCCTTTTTTTTTTTTGGTATCTTGAGTGCTTAGAGCATTGCCTGATACTTAATAAATGCTTGTTCTTGTCATTGTCCGTTCTCCAAGAGGATCAAGGACATCACTATGCTTACTGACTGACTGGCATCCGTGAATAAAATTCTCCAGGAAAATAAATCAACACTTGATGAACAGACCAGAGAGAATGGAAGAATGACACACTCTTCCTGAGTGGTTGAAAGGAGAAATAAGAACTGTGAAAATAAAATGTATGGCTTGCCCATGGAAATAATTTGCAGAAGAGAAAAAACTTGAGTTTACTTTGGGAAAGCAAATAAATAAAATCAAAGACAATCTGGGAGAAGCAAAAAAGAAGAACATTGGGGTGGCTAGGTGGCACAGTGAATAGAGCACCAGCCCTGGAGTCAGGAGGACCTGAGTTCAAATTCAGCCTCAGACACTTAACACAAAGACTAGCTGTGTGACCTTGGGCAAGTCACTTAAACCCAATTGTCCTCCAAAAAGCAAAAAAAAAAAAAATTTCAAAAAAGAAGAACATTCAAAGAAAGCACAATTTCCATGCAAGCAAAACCATGACTTCAAAGACAGGAGGTATAGAGACAACTTAAATCAGTCCATAAATATTTATTAAATGCTTACTCTGTGCCCAGCACTGTGCTGGGTGCTGGGATCTTTAAAATCATAGGCCTCCCAAGAATGGGTTACTGTTTGTATTTGTTAATGTACATGCTTCTTAATATTTTGTTTTAAATATCTCTTTTGTAGTGGAGGCAGTAAATAGCTGGAACTGTTTTGTACATTGAGCACCTTTCTAGAAGAGACCTTTTAGTCTTTTTTGGTGGAACCCTAAGAATGAGCCAGCAAGTTTTAAGGGGTTTTCCCCAGAGTTCTACTCCAGTATGGGGAAAATGAGCCAGAGAAAGAGAGAAGAGCCTGATGGCTTTGCTTTGAGATCGGCCTCGTTCAGGACATGAACCTGATCCAGAACTGGGGCCCCTTGCTATGACAAGGGCATTCCTCAAGGCTAAGGAGGATTAGTAGGATAGCATTAACTCTTTTTTAATTTTTTACTTTTTTTAGCCGCCATGATGCCATTGGCTCCAATTAAACTTGTGGTACACTAATACCTGCAGACCTTTTTTGAAGGAACTATTGTCTAACTACATTTCTCCATCTTGTATTTGTAAAGTTGATTTTTTTGGAAGGAAGAATGGAAGAAAACTTTTAAATGCCTGCTATGTACCAGGCACTGTACTGAGTAATATATATATATATATATATATATATATATATATATATATATTATCTCATTCAATCACGAGAACCCTGGGAGGTAGGTGCTGTTATTATCCCCACTTTACAGATGAGGAAACTGAGGCAGAGATGAAGTGACTTGTCCAGGGTCACACAGCTAAGTAAGGATCTCACACTGGATTTGAACTCAGGTCTTCCTGACTCTAGGCCCACTGTGCCACACCTAAATGTGCTTGACATTTTTCCTTATTAAATTTCAACTTATTGGGTTCAGTCAATCATACTAACCTGTTGAGTTTCTTTTGGACCTATACAGGGGTAGGGGCTGTAACCTGTGAAGATGCCCTGATCTGGGCATAGGTCTCCTTCTAAAAGCCTCTTTCCCCAGTGGTCCTCCATCTCCATGGAGTGTTGGGTAGTGGTCTGAGTACTCTGTACACAGATGTAAAGTACACATATGAGTACTGGGCATGCTTTAGCATGTATTGTAGAAACCTCTCTGTGTGCATGGGCATGCCATGTCGCTGGAACTCTTGAGGCGATGGGTTGGTAGGTGGGGATCTCCACACTCTTTGCCTCCTGCTGGAGGGGATTTGGGAGGTCAACTTAGATGTTTCTCTGACACTGATGGGGAAAGTTGAGTCCCTCAAAGTCAAGGAGGCTGAGGAAAGGCTCTATCCACCTGACCAGTGTTGGGAATAGAACATCCCAGGGTCTCCATGCTAATCCTTGAGGTCCCAGGGCCAGGATGGAGAACAGTAAGTGAAATTTCTCTGGACACAGAAACTCGTGTTTATAAATCTTTATTTTTCACCAAACCCTGTATTGTATAGTATTTTACAATCAATGCTGGACTCTGCCTTCTAGCCCCCATGTCCCCTCACCCACCCAGACCCATGCCACCCCAGAAGCAGTGCTCCAAGTCCCAATTCCACCCGCCCCCTTCCTTCCCTCCCCACCATTCCTATTTACAGTTATTCCTTTGATATGTCCATTGTGTCTCCTCCCACCCTGTCAGGGGGTTTGATATCAACCTTTTCCCCCATGTCTCTACAGGCCCTAACGGGTAGGGAGACCAGTGGTTGAAGCAAATTTCCCTCCCTAGCCCTCTTCTTTGTCCCCTGTTTCATCTTTACCATCTCCTGGTCCCCTGGGCAACAGGTCTGCCCACAGCATGAATGCTTGGCTCTGAGCCCTGAGCACCAAGAGACAGAGTCTCCCTGGGTCAGGGAGAACAAGCCAGTGGATATGTGACAACTGGGATCCAGGCCACTGGGGCGGGCCCTCAGTCCTTAAAGCGGCGGCCAGCTGGGATCTTCTTGTAGTAACTCTCGGCCTCGGCTTCTCCGTGCCCATCCCTCTCAGACAGGGCGAGGCTGCCAGGTTTGCGCCGAAGGGTAGACTCCCTGCTGGCAGGTCCCAGCACCCCTTCGCCTGGGGTTGGCATCCCTTCGCCTGTGGCCAGGTTGACGGTGGCCACGCCGGTGAAACGTGGTGGTTCATCCTGGTCCATGTCACTGATGGAAGATCCTGGGGATACACCAGGGGCCTTGCTGGCCCGGAAGCTGCCCCCAGCACGGTAATCGCGGCCTGCCAGCTCCCCCAGTTCATAGGTATCACTCCCAAGCTCAGCACCTTTGGCCCCCGAAGCTGCCTTCCACTCCCAGGGCCCGTTGCCAGAGGAGAGGTGCACGACGGGGTGATGGGGGGCATGTGCGTCAATGGTGACTATGCTGCCACTGTCACGCTCAGAGGGCGAGCGGTACTGGGAGGAGTCAGAGCTGGCACTGGAGGACGAAGCTGTTTCAGCTGCTTTTGGGCCTGGCGGACCCCCAGGTCCCATGCCTGGTGCCTTGGACATAGCAATGACCTGCAGGAGCCGAGGTGGGTTGGCCACACGTGGTGGGGCTGTGACAGAGGCTCCCCCTTTCTCGGCCATCATGAGCCACTTGGCCCGCACGGCTGAGCTGCTCTTGGGGGAGAGGCTAGCACTTGCTGGGCTACTGGCTGTGGCCTGACTCTCTTCAGGGATATGCACTAATGGGGGGGCACCAGCCCGTGGTGGCAGGAGTACCCGGGGCCCTAGCCCTGCCCTCTCGGCCCCAGCCCGGGCCTGCACAGTTGGGTACAAGGAAGGTGGGATGGGGCCTCCCTCCTCCTCCTCTTCTTCTTCCTCCTCTTCTTCCTCCTCCTCTTCCTCTTCTTCCTCAGCCATGGGCTCTGCAGCCCCTCGGAGATGGCCTGGTCCAACCTCCTCAGCCAGAGCCAGGGCCCGGCCCCCCTCCAGAGACTTTTGTTTCCATTCAGTGATGAGCTGCTTGGAGCGGGAGGCATCCAGGGGCACGTGGATGGTCATGTGGCGCCGGGCAGGGTCATCCAGGGACGGGGTGTTGACCCGAGGCAGGGTGTTGCTGAAGGTGACCATGTTCTCTTTGCCCATGGGGCTCCGAGGGGCCAGGAGGTCCACATCGACGCTAGCTCGCTTGAGACTGCCCAGCGACGTCTTCTCTCGAGGCACAGGCCGAGGCATGCCCTCTAGTCGGGTCTGTGGTGTCAGCTCATCTGTGCTGACCGACTTGTTCTGGTGGTACACTGAGTCATGGCCTCTCTGGGTCAGGGCCCGTAGGGCATCCTTGGCTGGTGGTGGGGCTGGGGGCTTCTCCAGTGGGGCCCGGAAGTTACCCACTGCATGGCAGGCCTGTGGAATACAGGGTAAATGCCAAATCTGGGGGAGCTCTCTGAGGTCAGGAACTATGACCCTACCTCAGACCAGGGGCTCCCTCCCCTCAGACAAGGTGGAGCTCTCTGAAGGCTGAGCTGCATGTCTAGGAGCTCTATGAGAGCAAGACCATGTCTCCTACTTCTCTTTCCAAGCCCTTCCTCCCAGACTCACCAGATAGGCAGCGATGCCAGCGCCGATGAGGAAACCACTGTAAACATCACTGGGGTGGCTTCGGTGCTGTGTGATCTGGGTAAGGCCACAGACCCCCGCAGCAATAGCAAAGGCAAAGACCAGGATAGGTTTGAGCAGTTTGGTGCTATCTGAGATGATGGAGTTAAAGTACATCTGTGTGGAGAGATACTTGTCAGAGCCAGCCCTCCAGAAGCCTTGGGGGCAACAGGCTCATAAGCCATGCATGGGGAGACCCCCTGGACCCTCATTCCCAGATGTGTATGCCTGTATACCCTACATGCAGAGGATGCTGACAAGGGTCAGAAGGCTGGGAGGATGGGGGGGAGGTTGGGCTGGTAGGTCCCTTTGGAAGGGGGGTGGCACATGAGTGCCGGGGGAGAGGCTTCACATGGATGGGAATCAAGGCTGACATCCCCGATCCCAGGAGACTCACTCACCGACACATAGACAGCTGCGAAAGCGGAGAGGGTGGCATGCTGGGATGGGAAGGTCTTCCTGCCAAGTGAGTCAGTACCCACATCAGGCTCCCATACTCCCCCTTCCCCAATCCCTATATCTGTAACCTGAAGAGATTGACTCAGGTGGCCTTAGAAACTCCTTCCAGTCTGAAATCTAAGATCTTATGATCTGCAGAGTCTTAGATGGCAAGTCAAGAGCCATGGGTTCTAGTTCTGACTCTGCCCCTGACTCCCTGTGAGATCAGTGAAGCACCTTGGCCTTTCTAAGCTTTAGTTTCTTCATCTGTAAAATTGAGGGACTAGGCTTGCTTATCTCTATGGACCTTTCTAGCTTTGAGCTGGAAAGACCATTCTGAAACAAAATGTCTGAGCTAGAAGAGACTTAGAGTTCCATCTGGGTCAGACCTCCTAAAATAACAGGAAAGAGGCCTAGGGGGTGAAGTGATTTGCCCAAGGTCAGCCAGGCAGCCAAGTGGCAGAAACAGGCTCCGAATCCTGGTCCTCTGATTGCAAATTTAGAAAACCCCACTGCCCCCCTCCTGTTTTCCTTGTTGTACTATGATATCTTAGAAATCACACCATATGGTGCAGTGGAAAGAACACTGGGTTTGGAGTCAGAAGACCTGGATTCCAGTTCTGACACTGGTACTTAGTGCTTGTGGGACTCCAGGCAAGCTGTGTCACTGTTTTTGGGTCTTAGTGTCTTCATCTGTAAAATGAATAGATTTGACAAGATGGTCCCCACAGTCCCCTTTTGGCTCTGATATTCTATTTTCAAAGGCTCCTTCCTGCTCTAAACCCCATAATTCTATAGGACATAGGACTCCATCAGAGCTGCACAACGAAAACATTTCAGATCTTCTCGGCCCCTGGACCAGCTCTCTATTCCCTTTGCCAAGCTCTCTCTTAAAACCTGCAATTTCAAAATAAATATACGTAGGGTTTATACCCACTGCCAGGAGGTAAGGTCCAATCAAATGAAATTTAAAGTCAGGCAGTACTGACTCCCTGCTCTTGGGGCACAGATGGCCCCTGGCTCTCAGCCCCACCCCAGGGCAGAAGCTCACCTGGCAGAGAGGATGGCATGGGCATCCTGGCCGGAACAGATGTCCTGGGTGATGTAAGGGTTGGCATCACAGGAGATGCCTAGCAAGGTATAATTGGGCTTGCAAACCGTCAAGAAGAAGGGGGCGTGGTAGCCTGTGGCCAACTGGATGATGTCAGTGACCAGGGCTGTGGCACACAGACCAAATACATGGACGCCTGGAGAAAGAGGAGGAAGGGTCAGAGGAGCTGTGTGTGAATCCCACATTGTCTCAAGAAGCTGCTCTATGCCTATTCAGACTCAAGAGGAAGGAGTTAAATGGAAAAAGGGAGAAAAGTTACAGGAATGTGGGTATGGCCTAACCAAGGGCCATCGAAAGTCTAGCAGTGACACAGTATGTGCTAGGATGCCTTTCCTAGAAGCGATAGGAACGGAAGGAGGGAATAAGCATTTATTATATGCCAGGTACTGTGATGAGCTCTTTACAAAAATTATCTCTTCTGATTCCTACAACAACCTTGGGAGGTAGGTGTGGGAAGAGGCAGCTAGAGGGGCCTTTGGGAAGAGGACTAGTTACTGTGGAATCTGGAGGGCAATCTCAGAGTACGGGATATGGTCTGTCTGGCAGGGGGCAAGGGCTAGCTCTGGCTTCTCCCAGCGGGGGCTCCTCTGCCTGTGTCCTCACCTACAAAACGGACGGTCCGGCGCAGGAAAGAGTTGAAGTTGCAGCCTCCAGCATTGATGCTGCCCTCCGCACTGGTGCGGCCCTTCAGTTTGGACTGGAGACAGTACACGATGCCTTCGCCGACCATGATCTGCACAAGGGAGGAGATAGGAGCAAGCCTCAGCTGATAGGCCCTTCCCGGCACCTACCACTGGGACCCACCAAGTGAGAGGAAAGGGAATGTCACCCTCAGTAAGGCCCTTCCTCTCCAGGCTGATATCCTTAGGTGAAAAAAAAAGTTTTCTCCTTCCTCAAATTTTCCCAGAGTACTTTGTCTGGATTTTTCCTGATTTGTGAACATAAGGAACCCTGCATTTCTTCCCCTCTCCTCATTCCCCCCTCCCATTGGGGGTTGGGTTTAAAAAATCATTTTTTCTATCTTTTAATTTTTTTATTTCTATTTTTATTTTTCTACTGAAGCTTTAATATTTTATGTTCTATGTCACAAGGTTCTGTTTAGCTCTGACACTCTACCAGGGATGGGGAACCTGCAGCCTCCAGGCCACATGTGGCCCTCTAGGTCCTCAAGTGGGCAGCCCACTTGAGGGCTAGAAGGTCTCTCCAGTTCTGACATTCTCTCCTCCAAGCTCTGATTTCTACTAGTCAATTAACCACCAAGGGCTCTACGTATATTCATACGTTGCCTCCATAGGTATGTGATTCTTACCTCTCTGGAGGGACCAGTGGGCAGTAGGGCTGGGTATTCTAGAGTGGTTGTATGAATAGCCCAGTGTCACATACTGGAGTCAAGGGACATGTGGGTGCTAGAACTGAAGTCTCTCATGCCCAAATCCAGCTGTGCTCCAATCTCCATTCTCCCACACCCACCCCACTACAGGAGATCCTGAAGACTCACAGAGGCTGCTGGGGCAGCAAAGGCCAGGCTTAAAAGCATGAGCAGCGGGATGAGCTCCTCACTGGTCTCCACGTAGGGCATGGACAAGGTCCGGTCGTAGCACTGGAAGCCCACCTTGGCTGGCTTGAAGAGGTCAGTCAGCTCCAGGAAATAAAGGGTCACGATGGAAGAGGCAACGATGGGGAGCTGGTAGATTGGGAAAGAGAGAGGGCTTGGTGTGGGGAAGCTCTAGATCCAGGTTCTAGCTCTCAGATCCACTCTGGCTCCTCCAGTCTCTGTCTTCCAACATCCCAACCCCTTCTCCCTGCCTTTACCTCCCCCCAAGCCTCTTTCCTGATAGACATGATCTGCTCTATATGAAGAACCCTACCCAACTGTACATCTCATCAGATCTCATTTGATCCACACACAAACCTTGAGAGCTAGATAGTATTTTTTTTTCATTTTACGGATAAGGAAACTGAGGCACGGGTTAAGTGGCTTGCCTAAGATCATACAGTTATTAAGTGGCTGAATCTGGATTTGAATTCAGGTCTCTAGGACTCCAGGTTAAGCAATCTACTCACTGGGCCACCGATCTGCTTCAGTGATATACTATTTGTAAACCTTAAAGCGCTATATAAATGCTAGTTTTTATAATGCATGTATCTGTAAGGCCCTATGCACCCTTCAGTCTGTACTTTCCCTCTCTGACCTTCCCAACACATGCCCTTCTATTCTTTTCAAGCTAGTTTTCTCCCTGTCTCTTTCACACTGGGCTCATTGGAGTTTCTTTACTTCTCCTGGCCAAATCTGAGCTCAGAGAAGGGAGAAATCCTGGTGGTCAGTGCCTGAAGGAGATAGAACTGGAGCTGACCTCATGGGTCACTGGCTCACACAGGGCAGGGGTGATCGCTAAGGATGCAGCAGTCTCTAAACTGGATCCTTTCATTTTCTCCAACTGCATTAAGGATTAATTTTCATGATGAAGACCAGTAAAGTCTTAACATGTCTTTAAAGCCTGGCCTCACTCTCCCTCTTCATGGCCCCCACCTAGCCCATCCCGGTGGGCCCCATAGCTGGGGTTACTGACATCCCCACCACCCCAGACCCAGCCCTGCCAAACCCTAGGCAATAGGGGTGCAAGAACCTGGGTGCTATCTACCTACCTATCTATCCATCTATGTATCTATCTATCCATCCAGCTATCTATCTGTCTGTCTGCCCATCATAAATATATCATCTATCTATCTATCTATCTATCTATCTATCTATCTATCTATCTATCTAGTGGAAAGACCAGATTTTAAATCAGATTTGTGTTTGAATTTTGATCCTAATAGGACTCTGGTCATGTTACTTATCGCCTAAGTTTCAATTTCCTCACCTGTAAAAGTAGAAGGGGGGTTGGCCTGAGACCCTTTTACTGGGTCTTTACTGGATCTTATTGATCCAGCTGCTGATTCTCTCCCCACCCCCATTCTGGTAACTGACTGGAGTATTTGTCTTGCCTCCCAGGAGCTGGTTGCCTGCCCCCATCTCTCTGAGGATGTGGTCCTGCTCCTCTCACTTACAAGCATCCTGACAGTCTTTCTGGGGAACTGAAGGCCAAATCTTGTGGTGACTGCCTGGCTACCCTGATGATGTCTGGCTGCCTGCTGGCTGGCCTGCCTGACACTACTGTTTGTCTGGCTTCCAGGGTCACTACCAGCTAGCTAAGTGCTGTGACAGATTTTCTTTCCACCTGCTGGAAAATCAGATCTTAGAGGCCTTAGAGGTGGTAGAGAAGAAAAGACCACTGAAGCAGGGACTTGGGACACCTGGGTTCTAGTTCCAGCTCTGCCTCAGACTGTTTGTGGACCTTGGTTTCCTTCTCTGTAAGGGGGTGGAAGTCTGTGTCTAAGGTCCCTTTAAGTTCTGACATTTTTTGGTCCATGTTCTAAGGGCCCTCCTAGCTCTGAGATTCTGTGTTCTAAGGTCCCTCCCACCTCTTGCATCCTGTGTTCTAAGGTCCCTCCCACTTCTGACAGTCCATATTCTAAAGGCTCTTCCAGCTCTGATATTGTGTGTTTTAAGGTCCTTCTGAACCCTGAAATTTGATGTTCTCTGTTCTAAAACTCCTTTCGGCTTTGACATTCCATATTTTATGCTTCAAGGCCCCCTTTTAACTGCTCTTTTGGAGGAGGAATGGCTGCCTGGGTGGGGTTGCAGTCACCCCTTCCTGGACTGAGTCTGTCTATTGGTCCCCATGTCCCATCACCTCCACAAAGTAGAAACACGGCAGGAGAGTCATGCTGTCCTTTGGACCCTTGGCCTTCTCCTTGGCTGAAAGCATGATGTTCTGGGGGCTAGGGACAGGGCGGTCAGATCAAGGCCCCAAGGCTGCACAGGAAAGAAAAGGGTGAATGTGAGGCCTCCCCTAGAGGACCCAGGATATGCATGCATGCATGCATGTATGTATGCATGCATGTGTGTGTGTATGTGTGTGTGTTGGGGGGGGATGGTGATGGCAGGCAGGGTAGGGGAGGGCCTGCCTGCTCCTCTGGCCCTATCCCATCTCCTGTCTAGGGGTGCCCAGTTTTGGGGGAGCATCTCAGAACTGGGAGGGTAAAGGGGCCCTAGAAAATATTTGATTCATGCGCTCCCCAGCCCGGCCCAGTTGTTGGGGGGATGGTAAGGACGATGGGAGAGGTCCTGCAGCAGGGGGCTGGCAGGGGAAAGGGGGAGATTGGGGGGACCAGAAAGGTGAGAAGCCCCGTGACGTCCCCTGGCAGAGGGCTCTTCGGGAGCAGAGGGGCGGCAGGGGAGGGATTGGGGTGGGGGCGCAGCGTCCCATCCCGCGGATCCGCATCCTCGCGTCTCCTCACTTACCTCGGGGGCTCCGCAGGGACCAGCGGGGCCCTCCCAGTCTAGGGGCGGTGGCGGCGGCGGCAGCCGGGAGTCGGGGCCGGAGCTGGAGCCCGAGCTGGAGCTGGAGCCCGAGCCCGAGCCGGAGCGCAGACAAAGCGCCCCTCCCCGGCGCGGCCCCTCGCTCCCCGCGCCCCGCGCAGCCCCGCGCAGCCGCTGCGCATCCCAGCCCCGGCGCGCCGCGGGCCTCCGGGACGGGCCCGAGAGACAGGGGCAGAGGCAGAGGCAGAGGCAGAGGCAGAGGCAGGGGCAGGCGCGGCGGGGCCGGTGGCGGCGGCTGCGGGAGCCCGGAGGAGGGGCTGCGAGCGGCGGAGGCGGCTGCGGCGCGGTCGGGGCGGGGCCAGCCTGCGAGCGCCAGGATGCTGCGGGGCGCGGGGGCCGGGGGGCTCCCTCGGGGGGTGTGGCCGAGCCGTCCCGAGCCCGGCGCCGTCCCGGCTCCCGGGCCCCGCGCCCCTGTCTACGGACGGGGCTGCCCCTAGCTCTGGGCCCCCTCCGCGGGGCTCCCCCTGGTCCTCTCTGCCGGGGTCTTCTGGCCCCCGTCGCTCCCAGGGGCTCGTTCCGGTCCATGTCTCCTCTCCCTGGGCATCTCTCCTTGGCTTTCCGCTGGTGCTCCCAGGATCTCCCCACCCGGTGTCACCGTGTTTCCCCTGGCTCTCCCTGTCTCCCCACTACTTTCTGTGTCTCCCAGTCTCTCCTGGCTCGTTCTCTCTTCATATGTGTTTCCTTAGGATCATACGTTCATAGATTCTAGGTGCCTTAGAGGCCAGCGAGTCCAGCCCCCTCATTTCACAGATAAAGGACCCGAGAACTAGAGAGGAAGTCTGATTTGCCTAGGGTCGCACAGAATAAGTGCCAGGGTCAGGATCTGAGCTAATGTCCCTGGACCCTCTACTAGACCCCCTCTCCGGGTCTCCCTGGATCGCTGCATCCCGTGTCTATGGCTAGCTCTGTCTACCCGTGTTCCTTCTGAGGGAAGAGAGAAGTAGTGGGGTACAAAGGACAATAAATCCGGAATCCGAGGACGCCGGGGTTGGAATCCCACCTCTGTCACTTAGTAAGTGGGAAGGTACTCCCACTATGCTGGAGAAGTCACTTTAGCTGTTTGGCCCCTTTTCTCTTCTGTAAAATGCGCTAGAGCAGACCCCTCTTAAGTCAATGATTCTACGTATAGCTTCTCCATTCCCGTATCTCTGTCTTCTGTCTTTCTTGGGATATTTCCCCTCCTGGTCTCAATGGCTGGCTCCGTATCTCTCCCCATCTGTTCACAACTCTGTGTTGTGTAAAAGGGAATCTCCCTGCCTGCACTCTGGCTGGCTCCGTTTCTCTCCTGCTTCTTTCCCTCTGTCTTTTCTCATGCCTCACCATCTCTCAGTGTCTCCTGGGGGATCTCCTTGCTCCTCTCTGGCTGCCTCCTGGCCCTGCCAACTCCTCTCCCAGTTTCCATGGTGAGCTCCCAGGGGCTGAGACAAAGAAGATAAGTGATGGCTGGATCTGTATTGAGTGTATATGTGTGTTTCAGGTTGAAGGGCCCCCCCTCCCCCCAAAGGAACCCAGGGTGGCAGGCATCCAGGTTGTAATGCAGCACAGGACAGCTTATTGGGGGGTGGGTGGAGCTATACCCTACCTGGTGATTTCATCAGGGAGTTATTCTGATTTGGGGAAGACTTATATAAGCTGATGCAAAGTGAAGTGAGAAGAACCAGGAAAACAATATATACAATGACTACAGTAACGTAGATAGCAAGAACAACAACCAACAATCTGAATGGAATGCTCTGAAATACCTGATCAAACCTGGCACCGAAGAGGAGACAGGAGAATGTAGCGCTTTCCTGCCTACGGGGACTAGGATACAGCACACTGCATCTGCTGTTGATGTACTGTTAGTTTGGAAATTTTCCCCATCTTTCCTTTTTATTGTTTGTTAAAAGAAATGGCTTTCTGAGTATGGAAGGGTTATGTAGATCTGGAAATGAAATGATGTATTGGAATGAAGGTTATCGAAAAAGAGAATATATTAAACATTTTAAAGTCATTCTGATAGATGGAGACTCCCTATTTTCCTCTTCCTTTGCTCTGTACTCACTGGGGATATGGGGAGGGGGTAGCCACACCCAATCCCCACCAATCCCTTCCTTCTTTCCTTCCTTCCTTCCTTCCTTCCTTCCTTCCTTCCTTCCTTCCTTCCTTCCTTCCTTCCTTCCTTCCTTCCTTCCCCCATCTGCTTTGACTCCAGAAGTGCCAGGCTTCTAGGTTCAGCCCAATTGGCCAAGGAATGTGCTCTCTTTTGCTTAAGGGCTCAAGCTATTCTTCCCCTCCTCCGCCATTAGAAATTGTGGGGCTGCTCACTGATGCGGGGAACCTTGCCTGGCATACCAGCATCTACCTATCACCTAGCAACTGGGAAAGAGGCGGGGAGAGGCGGGGACTTTTCTGCTGCTGTTGTTACAGTGGCTTGCAAATCATGTCAGGGAGTGAACCCTCAATCCTCCCTCCTCCCACCTCAGGATTCCAATCCTTCCCCATGGGGAGGACCTGATCTTGCTGCTTGGGAAGCTGCAGGACAATAACCCATTTATTCTGGCTCCTGTTCATCTCCCCTTTGGATCCACGCAGCAGCTCTGGGACAGAGGAATCTTAATATGACCAACTGGGAGCTGGAGACCTGAGAGAACACATGGTCCAAACTGTTTTCAGATGGGAAACTGAGGCCCAGAGAGTGAAGTCCTTTGTCCAAATTCACACAAACAACAAGAATCTGAGGAAGAATTTGAGCCCAGCTCTTCCTGACTCCAAGCCCAGCTCTTTATCCACTCTACCAGGCTACCACTCAAGGCACTGTAGGGCCAGGGGAGGAACATCAACTCTCCCTTACAGGTCATCTCATTCAGTTCTCTCTTTTTATAGATGTGGAACTCAAACCCAGAGTGGTTCACTGACTTTTCCAAGGTCATCACACAGGTACTGAGGAGAGCCAGAACTCACCCTCAAGTCTTCTAATTCCAAATCTCTATTGCTTTCAACAGTGTTCCACTCTGCCTTGGGAAAAAGACTTACCCAACATCACACAGGGCTCAGTGTCCTAGCTTGAATGAGAATTCAATTCTACTGCTTCCCAGCTGAAGTATCAAATTTTAGAGAATCATCTAATTGTGTTCAATTCAACAAGCTTTTATTAAAAGTGCCTACTCTAATGAGGTGGAAAAGGGCCTTTGAGGCCATCAAATCCAACACCCTCATTTTTAAAGATGGGGAAACTGAGACTTGAAGATTTGCCCGAGGACACATAATGTGTTAATTGCAGATCTGGGATTTCAAGATTTCAGCAGCCTTGCACGGAGCTACCAGTCTGTGATTCATTAGGGAGCTCGAAGGCTCGTGTATGGTATATAAGCAAACACTGAATGGTGTGATAAGAGAGCAGTGTGTGCTGTGTGAGATTTCCAGGATTACTGCATGATGCTTCCCCATCAGGCACTCAGCTTCCAGCCAACCTGGGCTTCTTCTGGCTGTTCCCTGAGCTCTGCACTCCATCTCCTGCTTTTGCCCTTTTTTTTTTTGCATGAGCTGTGCCCTATGTCTGGAATGCTTTCCCTCTGCCCCTCTGCTGCTCAGAAATCCTAGCTTCCCTCAAGGCTTAGCTCATCTCCTTAGCTCTTTTTCCCTCCTGAAGTTACCTGGTATGCTTCCTCTTATTGAAAAGTAAGATCCTTGAGGGCAGGGATTCCCTTCACTCTCCTTTTCTTCTCTCTATCCCTCCCTCCCAGCATAAGGCCTTAGACTTAATATATGTATATTGGATTGAATTGGATTAGATCCTTTTAGTTGGTAGGAAGACAATCCTAAAGTCTGGGAGGTTCTTGGAGGAGGGATATCTTGCTGCAAGAAAAAGAACTTTGGTTTACAAATAAGATTCTAGTTTCAGTTTTGCCCCTAACTCCTCAGTTTCCTCATCTGTAAAATCAGGGTTTTGTATTTAGTTTTCTTTAAGGCATTTCTTCCTCAGCTGTGACAGTCTTTATACTAATTTCCTTTCCAGCTTTGACAGTCTCAGACCATAGTCTGAGTTAAGACCCTCTAAGCTCTGATATTCCATGTTCTAAGGTGCCTCATAACCCCAATATTTTAAGTTGTAAAGGCTTTTATTTCCTACCACTTGCTCTTCTGGGCTTCATCATAGTCTCCAGGAAACTTAGGGGGGGTCATACCAGCTCTGAGACTCATATCTCTTTAGCCCTCTTTCTGCTGGGCCCGTCTCCCTCTGCGTTTCCCATCGAGCTGCCCCAACATCTTCTCTGCCTCTTATGTGTGGTCCTCCCCCACTAGATTATGAGCTCCTGTATTTTTTCTTAAATTTTTATTTTCAGGTCTCAATTCCCCCCTCAGCCTATCCCCTGCCCATAGAGAAGGCAAGAAATATGATGCCCATTATATATGTGAAGTCCACATAAAATATGGGACCTACTGGAGAGCAGGCTCTTCCCTTCACTCTGTGTGTGTGTGTGTGCATGCTCGTGCGTGTGTGTATGTGTGTTCGCCGTACTTAGCACAGTGACTGGCTCATAGTTGGTGCTCAGTAAGTGTTTATTGCCTCTCTACCAGGGAATTTCATGTTCTAAGGGCCCTCCTAGCTCTGCCATCCTGTGTTCTAAGGGCCCTCCCAGCTCTGCCATCCTGGGTTCTAAGGGCCCTCCCAGCTCTGACATCCTATGTCCTGACTGCCCTCCCAGCTCAGATACCCTGTGTTCTAAGGGCCCTCCCAGCTACTCTATAAAAGTGGTGAGGCTCCACTCCTTCACTGATCTGGCTTTACTGGCCACCAAGAAGCCCCACGTCCTGGCCTTGTGGTCTGTGCTTCTAGTTCCCAGGTACTGGGATGCATGTCTATCTGAGCCCCATGGAAACTCCCCATATTTTTCCTAGACCCCCAAACAGACATCAACTTTCCCTCTCACAGCAGGCAGGCAGGTTCCAGTATTGATGCTAGGCCATGGGAAGGGTGAGACTTCCTTCACCCCGGAGGTCATAAGGCCTGGCTCCCTTTCCACACCCAGCCACTGTCCTTAGGGGGAAACCCCTCTGCCCCTGTTTCTATGAACTCTGCTTGACCTGAGGAGTGGTTGTCATGTGTACTTCCCTCCCCCCTCCCCCAAGCTCTGAGATGGATGGGAGCCCCTGATACCGTCCCTCTCTGTCTCAAGGATGGGAGAATCCATACTAGAGGAAGATAGATCTGGTGGGGCCCTCCCTGGAGCCTTCCCTATCCCATTCTTAGGGAGAAGGAAGCCAGCCCCATCCAAATCTCCTCCTCCCTCTATCTACCTTAGCCCCTGACAAAGTCCCTCATTTAGCCAAGATAACCCTAATACCTCTCTCTGCCCCAGAGAGGGGACTGCAGCTTGGTTGTGGCATCAGTAGACTTGCCCCTGATCTGTGCCTGGTCTCAACCCAAAGGATTATGGTTCTTATTTGCTAGTTTGTGTCTAAGCCAGTTTTGCTCTAATGGGCCCTTATCCTGGTTTAGCATAAGTTTAGAATGGTAAGAGACCATAGAGGATACTGAAAAGAGATTCTCCATCATCTTTCAAAGATAATGACACTCCGAGTTAAGTGACTTACTCAGGGCCACCCAGCCAGTAACTGAGCTGATCTCACTTCTTCCTGACTTAGGACTCAGGGGTCCAGCACTCTCATCACTCTACAAATACTGCATCTCCCTCCACATTTGTATTTAGTCTTTCCCCAGGTTAGGGTGGAACTAAATCCATTCTCATTTTCCTTGAGCTGAGTCCCCAATCTCTGTTAATTCTTCCTCTTTTTCTTATGTTGCAGTCTTGTCTCTCTGGCCTTTGCAGAAGGGAAGAGGGGAATTCCCTCATTATCTCTGTTCTGTGTCAACTCATCCTGAATTCCCTCTGTGCCCTTCCTATCCCCCACCTTCCCCCAGCCCTTCATTCTCAGGGCTTCATTGTCATTATCTTACCTAGCTCAGCTGGAAGGCTCCCTCTCTCTTGTGTCATCCCCAATCCCTTTTCAAGGGTTCAGGAGCTCCCATACACATTAGCATGTTAAAAAGGATTGCTTTATTTTCTAGAGAAATAGCTATTATCTTCCGTGAAAATACTCATTCCTTCATCTGCCAAAGATTTATGAGCATCTATGAGGTCCAAGGTCCTGAGGAGGAGGAAAAGACTCAGTCTTAGCTCATCTTCAGATAACTTTTAACCCCTCTCCCTCCAGGCTCCCATCTGGAATCCCACCCCAGTGTATTCATTCCTAGGCTGGCAGACAGAGGGTTGGAAGGGACTTGAGAGGCTTTCTTGTTCAACCCCGTCACTTTGCACATGGGGAAACTGAGGCCCAGTGTGGTTAAGGACAGGCCCAGTCACACATGGAGAAAGCCTCAGGGGAGGGCTTGGAGTCTAGATCCTTGGATTCTAGAGCCAAGTAAGAACTCTTTCCAGATAAGCAGAGCAGAGTCTTTGGATGACACTCAGACGATCTGGGTTCCAATCCTGGCTCTGAGAGTTACTAGCCATGTGACTTGGGTAATTCATTCACCTCTCCATTTCCTCATCTGTAAAATGTGGGTTATTTCTAATTTATCCTGCAAATGCCTTGTTTGCATATAGTTGTTTGCATGTTGTCTCCCCCTACGAGACTGGAAGTCTCCTGAGAGAGGCACCTTCTTTTACTTTTCTTTGTATCCTCAGTGCTTAGCTTAGGGCCTGGTACACAGTAGGTACTTAATAAATGTTTTCTGATTGACTACTTAGATCAAAGGTTGGCGAGGAAAGTCCTTCATGAACCTAAAAGTGCTAAAGATAAAAATATTCATAGAATCAGAAGACTGACGCCAATTCCTTCCTGAAGCCGAGAGAGAAATGTGTTCTAAAAAGGTCACTGGGCTAGAGAGTGGCTGAACTGGGCTTTGAGCCCAGGTCTTCTGGTAAATATAGCACTCATTTCCCTGGACCATGCTGACTCCACGAGGAGCAGGAACTCTCTTTTGCCTTACTGTGTATCTTCAGTACTTAGCATAGTGCCTGACATATAGTAGGCATTTAATAAATATTTCTTGACTCACTTTCCCTGCCTTGTCCATTCTTCTCTGTAACCCTCCAGCACCCGTTGCTTTCTTAAGTGCATAGTAAATGCTTGATAAACATTGGAGCAAGTCACTTCACTGATGGGATTTCTATCTGGTAAAAATTCTCTTCAGGTTAATAAAAGCTGAGCTGTCCGAAAGATTTACCATTTTATTTCTTCTCAAAGTCCTTCGCATTGGTCTGAATTTTTCTGATATTTTGTGCTGGCTGAGCTGGGGTTAAATAGGCCTCTGTTCATGTACAGGGTCCCTCTTCCATATGTTTTCTTTGATGCTTAATAAAGGACATTCTATTGCTGAAGGCTCTGTGACATTTGGTGCATTTATAACATTTCTCTCCAGTATGAGTTCTCCTATGTTTTGTAAGGGATGAGCTTTGGCTGAAGGCCTTCCCACATTCCTTACATTTATAAGGTTTCTCTGCAGTGTGAATCCTTTGATGTAAAATAAGGTATGGGCTCTGGCTGAAGGCTTTGCCACATTCACTGCATTCATAGGGCTTCTCCCCAGTGTGAATTCTCTGATGTGGAGTAAGCTGTTCATTCCAAGTGAAGGATTTCCCACATTCATTGCATTCATAAGATTTCTCTCCAATGTGAATCCTCTGATGCTTGATAAAGAATGAGCAGTCATTGAAAGCTTTACCACAGTCATTACATTCATAAGATTTTTCTCCAGTATGAATTCTCTGATGTAGCATAAGGTTTGGTCTCTGTCTGAATGTTTTCCCAAACTCATTACATTTATAGGGTTTCTCCCCAGTGTGAATCCTCCTGTGTTTTTTAAGGAGTGAGCTAAAAGTTGAAAACTTTTCCACAGTTACAGCATTCATAGGGCTTTCTCCCAGTATGAATTCTCTGATGTTTTGTCAGGGATGACCTGTCACTAAAGGATTTCCCACATTTATCACATTGATAGTGCTTCTCTCCTTCATGAATTCTCTGATGTTTAGTAAGGAATGAAGGCTTTCCTGTCACTGAAGGCTTTCCCACACACCTTACATTCATAGGGTTGCTCTCCATTATGCATCCTCCAATGAAGAATGAGATGTGAGCTTTGACCAAAGGTCTTCCCACATTCACTACATTGATAAGGCTTCTCCCCTGTATAAATTCTCTGATGTGTAGTAAGGGATGACCGAATACTGAAGGTTTTTCCACAGTCATTACATTCATAAGGCTTTCCCTCAGTGTGAATTCTCTGATGTGTGGTAAGAGATGATCGGACACTGAAGGCTTTCCCACATTTATGACCCTCATAAGGTTTCTCCCCACTGTGAGTCCTCTGATGTTTAGTAAGGGATGAACTGTCACTGAAGGCTTTTCTGCCTTCGTTATACTCATAGGATTTCTCCCCAGTATGAATCCTCTGATGCTGGATAAAAGCAGAACAATATTTGAAGTCCTTCTCACAATCAAGGTACTTCCACAGTTTCCTCTGCTGCTGAACTAGGTCTGAGTCCTTCTCTCTTAAGCTCTCTCCATAGGCACCAGATAAGAGATGCCTCTCTCCTTTGGTAACTCTTGACTTAGTAATGACTGACTTCATATTGGTGCTTCCTCCTAATTCACAGGTCTTCTTGTGGGTGACCTCCAATTGCCTCAAATATCTCTCTTGGTTTCTCTGTTGTACTTTGAACTGGTCTTTGCCTTCCCATGCTTCTCTCAACATGGGATCCCTTGGACCATCTTTTTGTGTCTTTCCATAATCTGGCCCTTGTATGATCCTTCTTCAGAAATATCCTTTATGACCTTGATCTTAGATCTTGTCTCCCAATCTGAAAGAAATGGGGAAAGCAAATTCATTCATTCAACAAACATTTTTTTAAGTGCCTACAGTTTTAGAGAATTATGGTATCTATGTGGAGACAATGCCATAA
Organism: Gymnobelideus leadbeateri; assembly: GCA_011680675.1. NCBI lineage: Eukaryota > Metazoa > Chordata > Mammalia > Diprotodontia > Petauridae > Gymnobelideus > Gymnobelideus leadbeateri. The sequence goes on along the minus strand of WOXC01012492.1, from coordinate 812,968 downwards.
ACCCAGGTAACTATAGTCTACAACATTGCATGATAAGTCATGTAAAGAGTAGAGTAGCCAGGTATATGCTGGAGCCAGTTAAAACTGGCTCTCAGTAGCCAATTGTAAAATTTTCATTTACAGCTTGGAAATCAGCAAATACTATAAAGCACGATTCATTTATTATTTTGCTGACTGTCTTTAGACTTAAGAAAGTGATGGAGAAAATATTAATAATGTCAGTGAGGTTGAATCCATATACTCCTTTTCCCCATGGAAAGATGATTGTTAAACATTTACCAACAAACCCTTGATGCCACTGCTCTGATAAATGAAGTGCCCAGAGAGAGAGCTGATTGTTAAACATTAACCAGCATACCCCTAATGTATTAAATGAGACAGTCACAAGAAAGCTCAAAACCTGAGTTCTTTGGACACAGAGTAAGACCTGTGGCCCCTTTTTCCAGACATCAGGGGATGTGAATATCACCTGCCTCCCTCCAACCCCCACCCCCAACATAAATCGTCATCCGTTCCCAACCTTGACTCATATCTCGGCTCAGAGTTCTCTTCTCCCTGCCTCCAATGCCTAGTTCTGTTTTACCCAGCCAAGAACCTCATTAAAACCCATGCTGATTCAGCCATGTTGGGCATCTAACTCCACCTGGGACCCTCGTGGACTGCCTTGGATCCACATTCCTCCTCACCTTGGTCCTTTATTTTGTCTTCCCCCTCCATTAAAGCTTGTTGGCTTCACATTCTCTCAATCTGCTTTTGCCCTTGTGTTGGTGGTCTCCCTTCCAGACACAGTAGTCCTCCCCTTAAGAGCATAAACCCAAGTTCAAGGTCAGAACAAACACTTCAGGAGATGCACCCACAAGCCAAGTCTTTCACCCAGGGAATGGAGAAGGCAAGGGTTGGATTGGAACGGGAAATAGAGAGTCCCATGGCAGGGACTCCCACCTCTCTGACGTGAGCCTGAACCTGGGACTTTTTTCCCAGGTACACAAATAGCAGATAACAGAGACTACTGCCTGTGATGGATTTTGGCATTCCAAACTTCCCTAAATCTAAATTAAGATACTGTACTAGTATATAGGACTTTAAAGGCTCTGAAACTCACTAGCTGTATGACCCTGGATATCTTGAACTTTTTGCCTATAAAGATAACTTTATTTGCCTCAGTTTCCTCATCTATAAAATGGGGATAATAATAGCACCTACCCAGCAAACTCTCCAAGATCAGAACAGGGGCTGGTGGGTCTTAAATACCAGAGGACTTTATATTGGATCCTGGAGGTAACCAGGAACTAACAGAGTTAACTGAGTGAGAGGGGTAGAGGGGTGATATGGTCAGGTTTATGCTTTAGAAAAATCACTATGGCAGCTGGATAAAGGATGGACTAGACTGAGGAGAGAATTTTGGTTAGGAGACCAGTTGATTGAATCTAATAAACATTGATTAAATGCCTACTATGTGCTGGTATCGTATTAAGCAGTTGGGGTACAATTAATAAAAAGAAAGCCAATCCTGTCCATTGCTTAGAATCTGAGGATTGTTGTAATAGTCCAGGCACGAGAGGGTAAGGATCTGACCTCTGCTGGTGGCTATGAGTGGAGAGAAGGGGACGCATCAAAAAGATGTGAAGATAGAAATGACAGGAGTTGGTGATGGGCTGGACGTAGGGGATGAATGGAGTGGAAGATGACCCAGAGTGAGCCTTGGTGATGGCGAGGATGGTGGGGCACAGGCAGTGCAATGGGGAAGTTCAGAAGATTGGAAGGTTTGGGGTAGAAGATGATGAGTAGAAGAAAATGCCCTTGGATGGGATCAGTTTATGAAAGGTCTCAAGAGCCAGGAAGGGAAATTTAGACTTCAGGCAATAGGGAGTCATTGTAGATTCTTGAGCAGAAGAGTAAGATGATAAAAGAAATATCTTATGTAGATTCACTGGTGATTGTGTGTGGGAAGGGTTGATAGAAGAAGCTAGAACAGGGTGGGGGGAGATTTTTAGAATGGTAATGGGCTAGAGGACATGGAGATGAAACTGCCCACCTGGGGTAAATGTCTTACAGAAAAGACTGACAGAATTCAGCAGTCAACCAGATAAAATGAATCAAGGAGAGAAGAGATTCAAAGAATTATAGGACACACGATGGACTTGATACTTGATGGTTGTGCTGCAAAACCGTGTTTCCTTTAAACAGTCGGGTTGCTGAGTGATACTGAAGCCAGCTGTGGAGCTTTGAAAGACTCAGTTCAACTCCCTCAGCCTCTAGTTTTATCTTCAGAATGCTGATGAAGAAGAAATGATTTCTGAGGTTTCTTCCCAATTCCAAGATTTCCTATTTCTGTGACTGACTCACCAGTCAGTCGGAGCTGGATAATTAGGAATAGCTGGGGCAAATCAAAAGCCATGATCTAAGGGCAGAGGATAAGCAGAGGGAGGAGTATGACCCACCATGACTGGTTCTAGAAGACAGATGGGAATCAGAAAAGGGATATTTTTACCTACCCAAAACAGAGCTGAGCTCAGCAGGATTTGGCCATGGTGAGAGACCAGAAAGGGTGAGCTCAGGTGAATCTGGCATCACTGATGAAGACTGGGAAGGAAAGTTGATGGAAAAAGGCTCCTTCTAGGCCCAAGTAGATGGAAATATGAAATGACTCTGTGACTGATGTCAGGGAAAAAGGTACAGTAGTCACCAGAAAGAAGGGAATTAGATTGGTTATAGGCAGAGGAAAACAATGTAAAGTCATGTGAGTTCTTGAAAGACAAGGGAGGAGATATTTTCAAGATGTAGGTAAGGTCAACAAAGTTACATACATGGCAGAAGAGCTGAGGAAATGAAGACTATGATAAAGTCACTAGGGAGGCAAGAGATATCAGTGTCACCTCTCCTAATTAGCTAGGTGTCCTTGGGCAAGTCCCATATGGTTTATGGTCTAAGAGCCCTCCCAACTCTGACATTCTCTGTTCTAAAGGCCCTCCCTGCCCTGACATCCTGTGTTCTAAGGTCTATCCCAGCTCTGACATCCTGTATTCTAAGGTCTATCCCAGCTCTGACATCTTGTGTTCTAAGGTCTATCCCAGCTCTGACATCTTGTGTTCTAAGGGCCCTCCAAACTCTGAGACTCTGTGTTCTAGGCACTTTCCCAGCCCTGATATTGTGTTCTCGGGGCCCTCCTTGCTTGGTGCTAAGATTTTTCTTAGCTCTTACATTCTCTGTTCTATGGTGGTATCAGAGAATATGATTTCTATTTGTGGATCATGACTTATAGTTTGGTGTTGACAGATTCCTAGACACAAAGAAGATGTAGAAAAGGCTTCCAATAGTAGCTACAAAGAGAAGGAATAAGCAGCTGGGACACCACAAATTCACAGAAGATAAATTATGAGAAAGGAGCCAGTAGTAAAACCCATGGCCTCAAGTATCTCTAGAAAAATTGTTGTTCAAATGCCAAACGTATGTGTGTCAATAAGACTATTTTATGGAGAATTCACACAGGGCAAGCGTCACCTTGATGATCAGAAAAAGCGATACAAGGACACTCTCCAGTGTCCAGAGTTTAGGCAACAAGTGAGAAGAACTAGAGGTCCTGATGTGAGGATACTCAGAGGTCTCACTGAAACTTGGCGGAATGAAGACTGCAACTGGACTCTGGCTGGGCATGGATATACTGTGTCTAAAATAAGAGGTTAGGTAAAAGGGGAGGGCAGGGGTATCTCTGTATATTAAGACAACATAATCATGTGAGGAAATCCAGGAGCCAGAGGAGGGGAGCATGACAGTTAAGTGAAAATCAAAGGAGGAAAAGTGATCTTGTTATTGGAGTAAACTAGCAACCACCTGGACAGAAGGAGGAAACCGATGAGGAGTTTGGGAAAGAAATGATAAGTCCCGAACAGAGCACAATTCAGTAGTGATGACATCTCAATTATCCAGTCATCTGCTAGAGCTCTCTCTCTCTCTCTCTCTCTCTCTCTCTCTCTCTCTCTCTCTCTCTCTCTCTCTTTGCCAAAAGCAACAACTATGTCATAACTTCTTGACTTGCCCTTCATTATCATTTCATTCTTCAGAAGGTGGATTAACAACAAAGAAATTCTATCCAGGATCTAATTCTCATCCCAGTATTGACTGCTGGGATGGAAATGAGGGGAACCCCAGGGGCAAGTGACCAATGCATCCTAAAGTTTGTGATGGAGGAGAGGAAATCTAGGCATAGTCTGACAGGCAACTTAGATTTTGGGAAAGCAGATTTCAAACGAGTTCAGAGAAAAGATAAATAGGATCTCATGGAGTAAAATGCTCTAGGGCAGTGGTTTCAAATTAAAATAGAAACTGGGATCACTAAACCATAAGTTCCCCTGCAGGCTGTATATTGACTTAGAAAACCACATTTTATTTCTTTTTTAGTTAATACATCAACATATTAAACTCAGATAGGAGCTATATTTTAGTTTGGTTCTGGCCACACTTGAGAGGGCTGGGGTGTACACAGAGTGGCTGTGGGTCATGTATTTGATGCCTTAGCTGGAGGGGATGTGATCCTGGGAAGAATGGGAGATTTTCAAGAATGAAATTCTGAAGACATGAAAGGAAACAATTCTAGTAATGAGGAAAAATGAGATTTGTCATCAGAGAGCATGGTGGATGTGCAGGGAACTCATCAACTAACTTAGGGGTGAAAAAAATATAAAAATGATGGGAGCTGACATCCAAACTCTGCTTCAGAGAGCGCAACTCTGAAGGGCTGGCCATGCATGTTGTTCAAATGCCAAATGTATGCTTGTAAATAAGACTATTTTATGGAGAACTCACACATGGCATGTGCTCACATGGTAGTCAGAAGAAGCGATACAAGGACACTCTCAAGGTCTTTCTTAAGAACTTTGGAATTACTATGTGACAAAAACTTCTGGGAAAACTGGAATATAATATGGTGGAAATTGGGCATAGACCAACATCTAACACCACATTCCAAAATAAAGTCAAAATGGGTGCATGATCTAGGTATAAGGGCTGATACTGTAAACAATCTGGGAGAGCAAGGAATAGTTTTCCTGTCAGATCCACGGAGGAGAGAAGATTTTATGACCAAATAAGAGTTAGAGAGCATTATAAAATGCAAAATGGATAATTTTGATTACATCAAATTGAAAAGTTTCTGTACAAATAAAGCCAATGTAACCAAGATTAAGAGGGAAGTGGAAAATTGGGAAAGAATTTTTACAACCAGTGTCTCTGATAAAGGGCTCATTTCTAGAATATACAAAGAATTGAGTCAAATCTATAAGAATACAAGCCACTCACTCCCCAATTGATAAATGGTCAAAGGATATGAACAGGCAGTTCTCAGAAGATGAAATCAAAGATAACTATAAGCATATGAAAAATGCTCTAAATCACTATTGCTTAGAGAAATGCAAATCAAAACAACTCTGAGGTGCCACACCTCACTGGCCAGATTGGCTAAGATGACAAAAAGGGAAAATGATAAATGCTGGAGAGGATGTGGAAAAATTGGTGCACTAATGCATTGTTGGTGGAATTGTGAACTGATTCAACCATTCAGGAGAGTAATCTGGAACTATGCCCAAAGGGCTATAAATAAGTGCATACTCTTTGACCCAGCAATACCACTTCTAGGGTTATATCCCAAAGAGATCAGAGAAGTGGGAGGAGGACCTGTATGTACAAAAATATTCCTAGCAGCTCTTTTTGTGGTGGCAAAGAATTGGAAATCAAGGGGATGCCCATCAATTGGGGAATGGCTGAACAAGTTGTGGCATATGAATGTAATGGAATACTATTGTGCTAGAAGAAATGAAGAGCAGACAGACTTCATAATAAATTGGAAAGACTTATGTAAACTGATGCTGAGCAAGAAGAGCAGAACCAGGAGAAATCTGTATATAATCACAGACTCAAATGTATGTGTGACAACTAACTTTGATGGACTGGGCTCCTCTCAGCAATGTAAGATTATAAGACAACTCCAAAAGAGTCATGATTGAAAGAGATGTCCATATCCAGAGAAAGAGCTGTGGAGTCTGAATGTAGATTGAAGCAAACTACTTGCTGTGTTTCTTTTTCTCATTTTGTTTTGTTTCCTCTTTCTCACTGATCACTCCATCAGTTATAATCCTTCTTTACAAACCTGACTCATGATTAATATAAAGATATTTGTAGATCCTATATCTGATTGCATGTCGCCATGGGGCTGGAGAGGGGGGAAGAGAGGGAGGGGGAGAAAATCTGAAGCTCAAGGCACTGTGGAACTGAATGTTGTAAACTAAAGGTAAATAAATAAATTAATAAAAAAAATGAAACAAACAAACAAAAATAGAACTTTGGAATTGATTGTGTGACATGGGAGACACTGGCACAGGACTACTTAGCGTGGTGTGCCCACATCAGAGAAGGTCCCGTGCTCTATGAGCAAAGCAGAATTGAAACAGCTCAAAGGAAACATAGGATGAACAAATTTGGAGAATCCACCCCCAATGTTCACATGGACTATTTGTGCCCAACCTGTGGGAGAGCATTTCAAGCTCCTATTAGTCTGATCAGCCACAGTTGGACACAATGAAACTTGACTCTAACACAGTGATGTCAGTTTGGTCCTCTTTGAGAACAAAGGATAGCAACCACCCACCCACCCAACCAACTGCTCACTTACCTGGACAGATGGCTCTACAACTGTCTCTCTTTCAGGCCCAAGGCTCCTTCCTTTGCTTCAGCTGGGATATCACTTCAGGTTTAGAAACTAGAAGGCCTGTTTATGGGAAAAGAAGCCAGGCTTGGGACACAAAGCCATCCCTCCATTCATCCAACAACATTCATTTGATAAGCACTTTTTAAACACCCACTGCATGCAGAGCACTACACTTGGTGCTAGGGTCAGACATAATTGAAATAAGAAGTTCCTGCTCTCAAGGGGCTTACAGTCTAGTCCCTTGGTCTTCAGGGAAGAGAAGATAATAGGGAAGTCTGGTGGAATGTGGGGAAGACTTCTGAAGGGCCTTCCCTCTCATCACCAATGGAGGCAACTTCCTTGGTCCCTTGGGGGAGCCATTAAATTAGGGAAACAAAGATGGGAAAACTACAGCCTTAGGGGCTACATAGTGAAAAATTCTAATTTCTGCCCATATGAAGCACTGAACTTTTCCTGGGGAGTAGAGAATAAGACTGGGCATTTTCACTGGCTGTCTACCATGTTGGAATGCTCTCCCTTCATACATCTTCTTCTTGGCTTCTCTGACTTCTTTCAAGTCTCAGTTGTGAGTAGTAAGAAGCTGTTCCTACCAGGAGACCAGGTTCTTGAAGTTCTCCAGCATTACTTCCCTGTACAGCTCCCTCTGAGCAGGGTTCAGCTGCACTCACTCCTGGGGGTGAAGTCCACAGCCACATCCTTGAATGTCATGGATTCCTGAAACACAGACCACATTCCTGCTTACCCAGGGACCCCAGGGGTCTGAGGGAGAAGGCTAAAGGTCATATCATGGTGAGAGGTGGGGAGTAAAGAAAACAAGCCAGATTTGTCCGGGGTGGCATCTAGAGGGGGTTCCTTCTCTGGCAGGGACTGGATTAGAAGCCCTCTGGGGTCCCTTTTGACTGAGATTGATTCTGTGGTACTCTGTAGATCTGTACTCTCTTCCTTTTTTAATGGGGGGAAGTCTTCCCTTCCATCCCTCCCTCTTTTCTCCCCCCTGAACATGAAACTCTTAACGACTAATACACATATATTTAAATAATCAAGGTTGAAATCATGGGACACTGGAAAGTGGCCACCCAAGGATTCAGAGAAGAAAAGTGAGTTGGATTAGCAAGGAAAAACTTCCTGGGAGAATCAGATGGTCTCAGATTTCTGAAGATACTCCAGAGCAGAGGTATCTCTGACCATCAAGTGTCCTTGAATGCTAGAACCAGACTACAACGTAAATGGGAAATGTTTAACAAAGTAAATAACATTAGAATTCAACATGGATAATGTTAATTTATGGTTTTCTAAGACAATAGGAACCTGAAAAGATTGGTTTCTTTTTGAGTTTGATACCATTGGGCACCCTATAGGCTGGCTGCTTACTCCAATTTCTCCCCAGTTGCAGTAATCAATCATCAATCGATCAAGAAGTGTTGGCTGTGTTGCCTGGCACTGTGCTTGGGGCTGGGGATGTACATGAAAAATGACACAGTCCCTGCCCTCAAGGAGTTTGCATTCTACTAATCTCATCCTTGACAGCAAAAGGAGCTCCCTGACTGGCAGAATCTCAGCGAAGGAAGGAATTCCAGAGGCCAGTCTATGCCAGGGAAATATACTTAGCTAGCGGACATTTATCTCGAAGGCCTCTGGTGAGGGGAAGAAGCAAGCCATTCCACTCAGGGTCAGTTGCTCTCACAGTTAGGATGTTTCCCCTGATTTCCAGTCCAATCTTGTCTCTTTTCCTCTTCTGCTCCCAATGCTACTTTCTGTGTCCAAGCAGAACAGTCCAATACCTTTTTTTTTTTAAACTTATCTGACTTTTGAATCCTTGAACACAGCTACCATGTTCATAGTGCAGCAGAGAGCACTGGGCCTGGAGAGTTCAGATCTGATCTCAAACACTTACTAGTTATATGACCCTCATCAAGTAGTTTAACCCCTGCCTGCCTCAGTTTCCTCAACTGTAAAATGGGTTGTTGTGAGGCTCAAATGAGATTTTATAAAGCACTTAGCATAGTGCCTGGAACACAGTAGGTGCTTAATAAATGCTTGTTTTCTTCCTTCCTTCCTTCCCTCCCTCCCTCCCTCCCTTCCTTCCTTCCTTCCTTCCTTTCTTCTTTCCTTCCTTCCTTCCTTCCTTCCTTCCCATGAGTCTTGTTTCCTGAAGGCTAGAAAGCCTTAGTTCCTTCAATTTATCCTTATCTGGATTGTATTTGTGTCTCCAGCACCTAGCAAATGCTTAATCGATGCTTTTCGATGAATGATCTCAAGGCCTTTTGACATAACAGTGCCCTCAATTTCTCACAAGGCAGCTGATTTGATTTTTGTAAGGAGGCTCTTTCTTTTCTAGAAATAATCTTAGCTTCCCTTCTCATTTCACCAAACATTTATTAAGTTCTGACTGTGCCCAGAGCACAGAGCGGGGTGCAGGATGGTGTATATGGCTCCGTCTCTGCCATTAGGGGACTTACACCCACCAGTCTGCTCTGTGGGGCCAAGGAGAATACACTTAATCCCCTTTCCACATGCTAGCCCTACATATGGAAGGAGCCCTGAGAAGGTGGAGAAAATGCTAGACTTTGAGTCAGGAACACATGAATTTGGATCACAGGGTTGTTGTGACATTCAGCTAGGTGGTGCAGGGGAGAGAGCACCTGGCCTGCAGTCAGGAAGACTTGAGTTCAAATCTGGCCTCAGTCACTTACTAGCTGTGACCCTGGGCAAGTCACTTAACCCTGTTTGTCTTAGTTTCCTCATCTGTAAAATGAGCTGGAAAAGGAAATAGCAAACCACTGCAGTATCTTTGCCAAGAAAAGCCGCAAGTAGGGTCATGGAGAGTCAGATAAGACTGAACAACCATGTAAAACATTTTGTAAACCTTAGAGTGCTGTATAAATGCATGTTACCATATTGTTATTATTCTATATCTTCTCTCCATTAAATATTCCCAGTTCCTTTAGCTGACCATCATGTGGCAAGCTCCTTCTATCTTTCTTCATCATTCTCTTCTGGATAATCCTTAGATTCTCAACCTTTTTTTCTGTAACTCTATGGGTGCTCTGACCAGAGTAGTGGACAGCAGGATTATGATGTCTCTTGTCCTGGACACTAGACGTTTTTAGTTAAGATAATGAGGACTTTGAATGCTTTTGTCTGACACATCCCACTGTTGGTTCATGCTAAGCAGCAAGCAAGGGAAAGTCTAGCTTGCTGCCTTCTCCATAGCTGGACTGGACAGATGACTTTTTGAACCCAGGTGCAAGATTTTACATTTATCTCCATTAGACTTTATCCAATTTGTTTCTGTCTCATTGTTACAGACTGAATATGTTTTTTTGAATCCTGATTCTTCCATCCAATGTTTTAGCTTGCTCTCTTTTCCAGCTTTGTGCCAGTCTCCTGATGGAAAAGCAGTGAGGGAATCAGGACCAAGAATGAAGCTTTGTTGGGCAGAGAAGCTCTGGGATAAGAAAAAGAAATGCACTTAAGACTTGAGAGGACATTTCAGGACATAGAAGCCCAACTCACCTGGGATTGGACTGCCTGGAGCCCAGGTGCCCTTTCTGCCTCCTTTGGGGGATGGAAAGAATCCAGAGAAGGCATAGTTGGGGGAAGAGAAGGGAAGTATGAGGGAAGAGTCCTATTCCACACCAGTCCAGGCTGGAAATCCCCATAATACATACACAACAACAATATACTATAACAAATATTTATTAAGGACCTACTAGGTTCTGTGCACAAAGTTAAGCTAAGACATGGTATATGTTCCATGGAATTCAAAGACTAGTATATGGATAAGTCACAAATATACAGATAACTATGACAGATGAAAAAGGCAGCTAGGTGGCACAGTGGATAGAAAGCTGGGCCTAAAGTCAGGAAGACTTATCTTCCTGAGTTCAAATCTGGCCTTAGCCATTTTACTAGCTGTATGACCCTGGGCAAGTCACTTAACCCTGTTTGCCTCAGTTTCTTCATCTACAAAATGAGCTGGAGAAGGAAATGACAAATAACTCCAGTATCTTGCCAAGGAAACCCTAAATGGGATCATGAAGAGTTGGACATGACTGAAACAAGCAGAGTGGAGTTCTCACCTCTCCCTCCAGGCATTTTGGTTCAACCCTTCCAGTCATTCCCTCCTCCATGTTGGTCTTTGAGCTCCCAGGCAGGCTGCTCAGGGATGACTCCAGCACCAGCAAGAACAGAACACTCCTTTGACTCTCCTAAAATGTGGAGGGACCTCAAAGTCACTGGTGTCTCCCAGAGCATACTCCTGCCTTCAGAGTTTATTTCCTAATGCTCTGAACCTAGAAGATCTTGGCTCCAATGCCTGCCTGAAAAGAAACCCACTCTACAACCAAACTAATGATTGGTCATCTAGTGATCACTTGGAGACTTCCACTGATGGAGAGCTCACTACCTCCTGAGGATCAGGATCGCAGGACTATAGATTTAGAACTGGAAGGGACGTTAAACGCTACCTCATCCAACATTCTTGTGTTTTCCAGGTGAGAAAACAAGCCCAGAGAAGTTAGATGACTAGCCCAGTACTACACAAGCAGTAACTGAGAATCATGATTTCAACCTGGGTCTTCTGACTGGAGTTAACTCCATTGTGAAAGGTAAATTCCCCTTTTGACCAGCTCTAATTGTTAGCAAATTTTTCCTTTTGTGAAGCCAAGATCTCATCCTGAAATGTTTTCCCAGCGCTCCCACTTCTGCTCTCAAGTATAACGGATCTCTTTCAAGTGACAAATAAATTTGACATATTTGATCGTGTTCCCCATAAGTCTTCTTTTATTCAGGATAAGCTCTCCCAAACCTTTTATGATCTAGACACCAGGTTCTTTACCATCCCACAGTGGAACTGGGGACTACCAGGTTAAGGTCAATGTCTTTCACTAGCTGGGCCCTTTCTTTCTGGAACTACCATTTTTTTTTCTTTTTTTAAAATTATTTTTTTATTTAAAATTAATTTGTTTATTTACTTTTAGTTTATAACATTCAGTTCCACAATCCCTTGAGTTTAAAATTTTCTCCCCTCCCTCTCCTTCCCCCGCCTCCAGCCTTCATGGCTGCATGCACTCAAATATAGAATCTACAAATATTTTCACATTAATCATTAGTCAGGTTGTAAAGAAGGATTATAACTGATGGAATGATCAGTGGGAAAGAGGAAACAAAACAAAACAAGAAAAAGAAACAGAGCAAGTAGTTTGCTTCAATCTACATTCAGACTCTGCAGCTCTTTCTCTGGATATGGACATCTCCTTCGATCATGAGTCTTTTGGAGTTGTCTTATAACCTTGCATTGCTGAGAGGAGCCCAGTCCATCAAAGTTAGTTGTCACACATACGTTGTGTCTGTGATTATGTACAGATTTCTCCTGGTTCTGCTCTTCTTGCTCAGCATCAGCTTATATAAGTCTTTCCAATTTATTATGAAGTCTGTCTGCTCTTCATTTCTTCTAGTACAATAGTATTCCATTACATTCATATGCCACAACTTGTTCAGCCATTCCCCAATTGATGGGCATCCCCTTGATTTCCAATTCTTTGCCACCACAAAAAGAGCTGCTAGGAATATTTTTGTACATACAGGTCCTCCTCCCACTTCTCTGATCTCTTTGGGATATAACCCTAGAAGTGGTATTGCTGGGTCAAAGAGTATGCACTTATTTATAGCCCTTTTTGCATAGTTCCAGATTACTCTCCTGAATGGTTGAATCAGTTCACAATTCCACCAACAGTGCATTAGTGTTCCAATTTTTCCACATCCTCTCTAGCATTTATCATTTTCCCTTTTTGTCATCTTAGCCAATCTGGCCAGTGAGGTGTGGCACCTCAGAGTTGTTTTGATTTGCATTTCTCTAATCAATAGTGATTTAGAGAATTTTTCATATTCTTATAGTTATCTTTGATTTCATCTTCTGAAAGCTGCCTGTTCATATCCTTTGACCATTTATCAATTGGGGAATGACTTGTATTCTTAATAGATTTGACTCAATTCTTTGTATATTTTAGAAATGAGGCCTTTATCAGAGACACTGGTTGTAAAAATTCTTTCCCAATTTTCCACTTCCCTCTTAATCTTGGTTACATTGGCTTTATTTGTACAGAAACTTTTCAATTTGATGTAATCAAAATTATCCATTTTGCATTTTATAATGCTCTCTAACTCTTGTTTGGTCATAAAATCTTCCTCCCTCCATGGATCTGACAGGTAAACTATTCTTTGCTCTCCCAGATTTTTACAGTATCAGCCCTTATACCTAGATCATACACCCATTTTGACTTTATTTTGGAATGTGGTGTTAGATATTGGTCTATGCCCAGTTTCTGTCAGTTTTTGTCAAATAGTGTGTTCTTAGCCCCAAAACTGAGGCCTTTGGGTTTATCAAACAGTAAATTACTATAATCATTGGCTGCTGTGGGACTCCCATTTGTAAGAAATCTGTCAGAGCCTCAGGCTGGAATCTGTAAACTTGTAGCAGCAAGCACCTCAGTATCCCCAGGGTGGCTGCCTACACAGGTTCTTAGATCTGCTTTTCTAAAGGAAAGCAACTCAAAATGGGTTAACAATCTTGCTTTAATCAAACATATGTCATTTACCTAGTTCAGGGGAAAAAGGTCAGCACCCCGAACATCAGGGAATACAAACAAGTTATAAGCAGAAGTTACAAGAAGACAGAGAAACAGATCAAGCAGAGAGGCTTTCAACTGTCTGACCATTACATTCATACCTAGTCACAGTTACCAGAGAGGGAAACATCAACATCTGGGTTTTCAAAGCTGGGGGGCTCAAAGGCTGCCCAGAGTCTCATCTGGTCAAATCACACATCTCTTCTCAAAGTGAGCCCCAAAACAAAATCTCACACCAGGGTATATATAGCCTTCTCCTGGCTCAGAGAATGTCACAACCCTCTTGACCCACTGCCCAATCACAAAGTATCAAGGTGTGAGTGTTCCTGAAAACCAAGCCTCTCACCATAGGCACCACGTGACCATATTCAGCCTGTTAGGGGGCAGAGTATATTTTCAAATCAAAGGTTCTCAGAGTCACTTAAACCTAGCCAAGGGGCTTAGGGGCAGGGAAGATCTTAAATTCCCATTCTGAAGCTTGTTTTTTCTTTCTGTAAAATCAGGTAACTTGACTGGATTCTCTTAGTTTCTTCAGCCCTGACATTGTAGGAATGAATGTCAAGGAAAAAGGCCAACTGGCTTCAAAGGACGTACAGAACCTGCTGGTTATCAAGGAATATACTGGCCCCAGGGTGGTGTTTTAGGTACACTGGCCAAGGCAGAGGCCCTGGACATATAAAAAAGGGCCACACAATGGTACTATGGTCAAAGAAATGAGAACAGATGATGGATGTACGTTCAATAGCCATAAGCCAGGGCTGTAATAATAAAGCTTAGAATGCACCAGTGTGCAGACTAGCCGAAGGATGTGTGGCCTGATGGTCAGACTGGAATCTCAGGACATAAACATGGCGGCCTTGAGGGTCTGCAAGTTAGAAAGCTGACAGTGGCCAGATGGTGGCACTTGAGTAAATATTTAGGATGCAGACCCAGGCCCTGTGCACAGGCTAGATGCACATGGCTTAAGGTAGAGACCTAGCAGCTATACACTGTGGTCACGTGGTGATGCTGTGGCTGTGTAGGGTTGCTATGGCTCCAGTGGCCACACTGATGCTGAAGATGTTAGTTAGAACAGGAACCCTGGCTACATAAAGTAGCCACACGATGGCGCTGTGGTCACGTAAATTAGCTGGTAACGCAGCTAGGCTAGAACCTCGACATACACATACTGGCCACACGATGGCGCTGAGGTCATAACAGGTTAGACTGGATTCCTAGAGTCTGATTATGCACACAGAGGCCACATGGTGGCGCTGCGGGCCACACGATTAGAACACGTGTGGCCGCTTGGGCCACACGTCTGCACTTCGGACACGCAGATCCGCTCAGCATCCCCGGGTGGAGCGCCTGCAGGGAGGGGGGATTGGGGAGCCGCCCCCAGCCCAGCAGGGCCCCTTCTCCCATCCACATCCTCACCATACCCTCCGCCCCTGCGCCTCCAAGCCCACCCAGACCCGACCGCAAGACTGTTACAGTGGGGAGGCTGGAAGAGGCAAAGCGAGAACACCCAGGCTGGAAGCTGGGGAGACCCGCGGAGGCCCCTGGGAGATGTAGTGTAGCGGCGGCAACTTTGACTCGCGGTGCTTTCTGGGGGTGGTAGTTTGGCTGGTGGTGGTGGTGGGGTGTGCCTCTGGCTTGCAGTGGGTGATGCTAGGGTGATGCTTGTCTTTTCACTGCCCTCCCTGTCGCAGTCATATTCACTTCAGTAAGCGCTGACCAAGCGCTTGCTGGCTCTGTGTTAGGCGAGAAGCCGCTTGTGGATTGCACAGAGGGCTGCCTGAACCCAGAACCTAGACTACCTCTGTGGACACTTAGTAGCAGCTTTGAGTGTAGGCAGGCTCCCCCGAATTCTCTAAGTTACGGAGCAGTTGCAAACCGCTCCATTTTACAGATGAGAAAACTGCCACCCCAAAAAAAGAAAACTTCATCTCCCAGAGTCCTACACAGACTCAGAGCTGGGAGGGATCTCAGAGATGCTCATTTTCAGATGAGAGAACAAGTTCAGTCCCACCCATGGCCACACAGAGAGGACACTCCTTAAAACTATACCTGTGATTTCTGTAAGGTTGCAGGTTCCCTAAGAACTCTTGCCCTCTGTCCTGTGCAGCGTAACAATAAACTTTTACAATCTCGGCTTCAAAGTTTGCTTGAGCCTGGTGAATTCTTTCCAGACTGAATTGCAGGGTTTCTAGTCACTGATAGTGATCAGGGTCCCTGGTAGAACCTATTACCCTTCCCCCAACACCAGGAGATTGGAGATTCTTTCAACCGGGACCGGACTACCAGCACCCCGTCTCAGATACCCTCCACTCTACTCCAGGGGCCAATAGGAAATGTTCACAGCCTCTTTCCCAGAAGAGCTCAGTCCTGCAACCAGGTAGCCTTTGCTGCAAGAGGGAGGACTAAGGGAGGAAGGTGCACTTTGATGGACAGACTGGAGTCGGGGAGCTGGAGGGGGAGCCCCCCGCGAAAGGATCTGGTCACTCCCAGGGAGCTCTTGCCTCACCTGGAAGCAGAGAATGAACCACCTGAGCTCCATGCATGGCCCGCCGACGTGTCCTCTCTGTGTGCTGGCAGGGTGAAAGGGCAGTGTTAATGCTTTGAGACTGGGGAGGGGGAAGTGTGATTTTACAGACTGCTTTTACAAATTGATTTTACAGACATAGATCCCAAAGCACCCCATTTACAAACTGATGTTACAGATTGATATTACAGACTGATGCTACAAACATATATTGATGTTACAAATATATATACATCCCAAGCACCCCATCACTGGGAGCAGGGAATGGGTACCCAGGCTCAGAGAGCTGATCCCACCATCCTTCGTCAAATCCTTATGTTCTTCTCATCTCTGAAGACACAGTGTTCAATGTTTTATTTGGAAGGAATCCTAGAAAGCGTTTAGTTCACACCTCCTGGGCAGAAATCTCCTTGACAGCCCACGCCCATTTAAAGATTTTCAGTGATGGGGAAACCCCACGATTTCCAGGACAGCCTGTTCCATTTTAGGGCATCTCTAAATGATTAGGTTTTCCTTTTTTATATTGTACCTACATTTGTACCCTCTTTGCCCACCCTTTAAGGTCAAATAGAATGATTCCAATAGCTCTTGCAGATACAGTGTTTCACTCCATCCTGTATCTTCTCTTCTCCAGGATAAAACACTCCCATTTCCCTCAGCTTATCTTCATGTGGAAGGATCTTCAGCAGCCTGATCACCCTGATCACTCTCCTATCAATATGGCCCTTTTTGTCAAGACGGTGACTCCCCAGATGATTAAAAAAGCATTTGTTAAGCATTTGCTATGCTATATGCCAAGTATTGTGTTGGGCTCTGGGGATCCATATAGAAAATTGAGACAGTTCCTGCTATCACTTTTTTTTAATTAAAAAAATTTTTTTTTCTGCTATCACTTTCTAATGGGGCAGATGACAGTATGGCAGATTTGGTTTGATCATGACAGAACATAGCATCATAGCCTCTCCCCTTTAAAAAAAGTGTGCCACTCATTTTCATCATCTTTTTATTTTTTCTCTTCTGATTAGCACTGTCTTACACTAAAAGAACCCAGAGACTTTGGCCTCACTTGGAATCCCTTCTCATCTCCTTCTGACTTTCCTTGATTCTTTCAAGTCTCAGCTAGAACCCTGCCTTCTGCGGGAAGCCTTTTCCAATCCCCCATTCCATAGCGCCTTCCCTCTGAAATTAGCCCTGATTGATCTTGTGTGTTTGTGTGTATACACACACACATATCTGTGTTATATACATACACCTATCATTTGTGTTTATACACACAAATTATATAGAATTATAAATTGTATCATATATTACATATTATAATATATAATTATATATAAATAAGTTTGTGATTATTTTGCATATCCCCTCTCCCTCATCAAATTGAGAACGGGAACTGTCTTTTGTTTTTGTTTCTCTAGTGTTTAGCTCAGTTCCTGACATATAGTAGGTGTTTAATAAATGCTTATTTACTGATGGACTCTGAAAATTATAGTCTTAGAGAATGGGATGTTGAAAAGTTAAGTGACTCGACCAGGGTCATGCAGCTAGTAACGGTCAGAGAGGGAGCTCAAAGTCACATTCCTGGGTCTGAGCCCCACTCCCCCTGCCTCTCCCGACGTCAGCTTGCCTGATATAAAGTGCTTAATATTTTGCAAAGTTCTTTAAACACATGAATTCCTTCGAGCCTCACAAAAACTCTGCGAGGTATAGTACTACAGGTGTTAAAAATTGTAATATTTTACAAATGAGGGGGGCAGGGAGAGGAACGAGCATTTATTAAGCTCCTAGTTATGTACTAGCCACTGTGTACATTACACTGTAAGTACATTACAAGGATGATCCTAACGAGGAAACTCAGGTTTGGACACGAGTGACTTGCTTGGGGTAGCTCAGCTAATAGGTGTCCCTCGGTGCTTCTCAATAAGTTACCGGGGAGAAAGCCACCCTTTGGTCCCCGCACGTCCTACGCAGCAGGACTACCACTCCCAAAATCCTCTGCTCTGTGACCCTGCCTGTTTCCCAGAGGGCATAGCGGTCTCCATCCATTTCCGCCTTGGCAAAGGTAGCTCTTTGTCCTTCGCTTTGGCCGGCCCCGTGGGCGGGCTCTAGCCTGGCTTTGGCAGGGGGGGTGGGGTGCGCTGGGGAGGAGGAGCTGGAGGGCTCCCTCGGCCCCGCCCCCCTGCTGCTGTCCTTTGGATCCTCCAGAGGGGAGGTGCGGCCACCAGCCTGTCCAGAGATCTCCCGGGGTGCGCGTGGGTGAGAGTTGTAAACTCGCTTGAGAGATCGGATCTAAATATGTGGCCTAGCGCCCTCCTGTGGCCTCTACAAGTATGGTCCAGGTTTGTCGTAATTCGTTTGGCTACAGCGCCACTTCGTGGCTGCTGCTGGTGAATCCAGGAGACTTCATTCCAATCTGTTCAGCCACAGCGACTGCCTGTAATGCCTGTGTAGCCTGGTTTAGACACAGCGCCACCATGTGGCCACTGTATGTAAATTCTGGTTTCTGTAAAACAGTGCCCTGCTGAGAAAGCTGAGATTTGAGACCTTAAGAGAATCCAGCTAAAGAGACCCACTCCTTCCATACTTGCATGATATAGTGAGGCCTCACACTATGGGCCTGGGAGCAACGGGAGGAAGTTGCAAAGATGCAGATTATGAAACTTTCCTACAAATTAGACTTGATCAAAAGTGGAATGAGATTCTTTCAGAAGTGAAAATATAAAAATTAAAAATAATAAAAAATGAAAAATAATAGCATTTCTATAGGGCTTTCAAGTTTGCAAAGTGCGTTGCATATATTGACTTAATCAAAGATGTCAGAGAGATTTAGTGAAAGCTGACCTTGGGGAGTGGGAGGAAGGGAGCAGCATTTGGTATTATTCAGGAATATGAAAACCTGAAGTTTCCCCCAATCTCAGGGCTAGAAAGTCACAGGAAGGAGCCTTTTCTGGCCCCGAGAGGTTGCTGAAAATATGCCAAGCACTGTTCTAAGTGTTGAGGCTTTAAATATAGACCAGAACGACAGTCCCTGCCCTCATTGTGCTTACATTCTAATGAAGGAAGACCAAAAAAATGATGAAGGGGCTCTGGGGGGGCACGGGAGTGTGGTGGCCCATCTAGGAGGCATGGTGTGGAGTTGGCCAGGAGTTGCCCTGTCTCCTCTTTGCAGGGTAAGCCCTTACTACATTTTACAGGGCTGGGAAGGAAGCCTTTAATTTGGTTGATACCGGGGATTGCATCAGTGCACTAGCAACTCCAGGTGAAGAAAGCTCTTACCATTGATGCAGAAAGGTTACCTCAGTTCTAGGCTTCAGAATTGACCATCTAGTCCACTCCCTTCATTTTACAGATGAAGAAACCAAGGCCCATAGAGGTTAAATGACTTGTCCAAGGTTATTTGGGTCACAGGTATCAGAGACAGGATGTAAACCCAGGTCCTGTGACTCCCAAGGCAGTGATTTTCCCACTATATTAGGCTGACTTGATCTGGGTAATATGTGGGAGCAGGGACTTGAGTCCAGCTCTTTCTCTTTATCTACTCACCACTGTAGGCTGCCTCTCTCCCTCTAGATCTGAAGGCAGCATTTTCTCTGACCTTGCTCTGAATTTTCTTCTCCCTTTACCATGTTTATTAAGGGCCTAATATGTGAGCTCATATTGGGGGTCAGCACTATAATAAGAAATGACCTTTTAAAAGGTCATTTGGGGTGGTTAGGTGGCACAGTGAATAGAGCACCGGCCCTGGAGTCAGGAGAACCTGAGTTCAATTCTGGCTGACCTTGGGCAAGTCACTTAACCCCAATTGCCCTGCCTTCCTCCCTCCAAAAAAGAAAAAAAAATTGCTTCAGACCTGGTCTTATGGTACCTTTGGTATCTCAGAGTTGGGGGAGATGTGAAGTAGGCATCATGACACAGTGGAAAGAGAGCAGGCTTTTGAGTCAAAGGCCCTGAGTTCTAATTGTGCCTTTGTCCCTTACTACCTGTATGATCTTAGGCAGTCACTTAACATTGCTGGGTCTCAGTTTTCTCAACTGCATAATGAAAGGGTTGGACCAGATAGGCTGAGCTCTCTCCAAGTCTATGACTTCATGAACATATAGGCTTTATTACCTTGGTCAAGTCACAAACTCTGTCAGCTTCAGTTTCCTCATTTGTAAAATGAAGGTGTTGGACTCGATGACCCCCTAAGGTCTCTTACAGCTCTCAATCTATGCTCTCATGATTCTGTAGTCTAGGGCATAGTGTCTTAGATCAGTAGTTAGTGGTCAGCTTATTCTGGGGTGAGAAAAAGGGGCCTGGGAAAAGGACTGATGGTGCCCAGACTCACATGAGGCTGTTTCAGTTCAGCAAACAGGATGTTGGTGTGCTGGGTTGAATATACAAAGGTGAAGACTGTCATGTTCAAATGGGGAGATGGCAGGGGAGGATAAGGCCTGGCTCAAAGAAGGGTGATATGTTGGGGGCAGGTTGGTCTATGGGGTCAGGATTCACTGGGAGGCATTGGAGGGCCTGATAATAGTGAGTTATCTGAACAGTCCAGAGATCTGCCCATGCCCACCCAGCTTGTGGCCTCGGCCCTGTGCCAGTGCATGCACAAGGCTGAAGAGGGATGGGAGACAAAGCTTTCTGTGAGAAGACACTCTTTCTGTTGAGTCTGGTGGGAATTTAGTATGAATATGCAACCCCTCCCCACCTTATTTCTTTTAATGTTATTGATTTAAATTTTTTTTTTTTTGCTTTTTGGAGGGGGGGCAGGGCAATTGGGGTTAAATGACTTGCCCAAGGTCATATGGCTAGTTGTTTGTGTGTGTGTGTGTGTGTGTGTGTGTGTGTGTGTGTGTGTGTGTGTGTTAAGTGTCTGAGGCCGTATTTGAACTCAGGTCCTCCTGACTCCAGGGCCAGTGCTCTATTCACTGTGCCACCTAGCCGCTTCAATGTAATTGATTTTAAAAATAAACAAAATTGTAATCTGAAAGAAAAGGTGGGGGGAGGGAGGGACCAGGGTTTCAATTCAGATGTTATTTATTTAAAAAAAAATCATGGATATCCTTTGTTTACCACATCACCTTCATTTCTGATCCCTTTTCCTTAGCTGGTGAACCATCCCCAGGAATGGTCGAAGCCAATAAAGTGAGCCCCTCAGATTGTGGCTGAGTTAAGTGAGTGAGTTGAGTACCCCCTCCCCAGACTAGCGGCCTGCCCTTTTGGCGGTGCCCACCCGAGACTCTCCTGCTGCGATCCCCTGGGTATATGGGGCAGGGCCCCCAGCCACGGTAACTGGACCCCAAGGCCAGGTGCTGGCGGCATCCCAGCTGGAAAGCTGAAAGAGGCCTAAGAAGTCCTCTTGTCCAGCCCCCTTCCTTGACTGAGAGGAAACTGAGGCCCAGGGCTGTAGTGAGTGGTAGATCCTGGATTCCATCCTCCTGCCCCTACAGGACAATGGCCACGCAGATGCAATCTCAAGCTAGTGCAGACGTCTTCAGTGGAAGAACAGAACCTTGGCCCACAGCCCATTTCAAGGCTGGAGTAATGTGGTATAAGTGCCAATGCCTTGAAGAAATTGGAAGAAGTTGGATGCCACACAGTGGAGGCTGTTGCCTATGCACCAAAGAAGGAACTAATAAATATTAAAGGCATTAGTGAAGCCAAAGCTGATAAGATCCTGGCTGAGGCAGCTAAATTGGTCCCAATGGGCTTCACCACTGCAACTGAATTTCATCAGCAGTGGTCAGAAATGATATAGATCGCCACTGTCTCCAAAGAGCTGGACAAACTCCTGCAAGGTGGAGCTGATGGGTCTGTCTCAGAGATATCTGGGGAATTTCGAACTGGGGAGACACAGATTTGTCACACACTGGCTGTAACCTGTCAGCTCCCCATAGACCGAGGTGGTGGTAAAGGGAAGGCCATGTACATTGATACTGAGGGAACATTCTGGCCAGAGTGATTACTGGAAGTGGCTGAAAGGTATGGCCTGTCTGGCAGGGATGTCCTGGATAATGTGGCAAATGCAAGAGGCTTCAACACTGACCTCCAAGCCCAGCTCCTCTATCAGGCTTCAACCGTGATGGTCAAGTCCAGGTATGCCTTGTTAATTGTGGAGAGTGCCGTGGCCCTCTATCGAGCAGATTACTCTGGCTGAGGGGAGCTGTCAGCCAGACAGATGCACTTGGCCAGGTTCCTTCTGATGCTCCTACCATTTGCTGATGAGTTTGGTGTGGCAGGAGTGATCACCAACAGGTGGATGGGGCTGCCATGTTTGCTGCAGATCCCAAAATACCCACTGGAGGAAACATCATTGCACATGCCTCAACAAGAAGGCTGTACCTAAGGAAAGGACCAGGAGAAACCAGGATTTGTAAGATCTATGACTCTCCCTGCCTTCCTGAGGCTGAAGCTATGTTTGCCATTGATGCTGATGGAGTGGGAGATACCAACGATGTCTTTGATTTCACTTATAAAACTCCAGTGTTTGCTTATGAAGAGGACTGTTCCCTGATGTCCTGCACAGGCTTTTTCCAGTTGTGACGGCCTCAGCAGAGACTTTCATAAAAACAACCTTTGTATTTGCCCATCTTAAGGTATAAACAGGAGGCAGGTCAGCAGTCAGGAACCCTGATCTAAAACGTTGATTCCTTCTGAATTTACTGATCTCTGCATGATTTCTCTGGTCCTTGAGGGAGGTGAGAAGCAGCTTTTCCCATAATAGTATCTTTAGGTGGGCATAAGATTCCCATTTGTCTGGAATGTCTTTTTTTTTTTTAACACGTGGCCACAACTGGACTAAGTACTTGAAAAAATTTGGGCTCTTCTCTCCCCTCCCCCCTTTAAAAAATTAAAGGGCCCAGGGCTCTAATGCAAAGGTGTCAAATAATCCCCTACTTATCCCAAGTTTTTTTTCTGGGTCCTGTATGTCTGACAGCAAAATTCATCTCGAAGTTGTTAGGCAAAAAAAAAAAAAAAAAAAAAGTGAGCTCCTTAACTTTGTATATCCTGATCAGATCTCTTAGAAACAGTGTTGTCATTTATTATGTAAGGCAGTTGGAAGTCAGTCATCTCATCAAGGAATCCCTCCCTATTGACCACTTATCCCAGTCTGCCATAAGAAGGCTGGGACTTCTGTGTTCTGGTGGAAATGTTTGCAGAAAAGTTTTAGAAATGACCAAATCCTACAAGCTTTCCATTAAAGTTACAAACTGAGAATAGAATGTTTAAATAACAGAAAAGGAAAACAGGACAAAGATACAATTTGTGGTGTTAGATTGGGACAGTATTATTTGACTCCAAGGAGGAGGGAAAGTTATTACAACTCCAAGTTTCAGACAATAGTAATTTTATAAGAACAGACTTAAATGTATCTAGTCAGCTAAAAAAAGTATCTTCTCTTATCTTATAGCCTACAGTTGCATTTAGGCCTGGGATGGGGACACTGTGGCTTTGGTCTAGGCCAAGGTTATTTTGTTTTGGGCAATAACCAGTAAGGTTTAAAATGTACAGGTCTTATAAATTTTAAGTAAGCCCTTTAAATTTGGGACTTTGGCATTTTGTTTCTATAAACCAAAGAATTAAAAAAAATGCATGCTCGGGGGCAGCTAGGTGGCGCAGTGAGTAGAGTGCTGGCCCTGGAGTCAGAAGGACCTGAGTTCGGTTCGGGCTTCAGACACTTAATGTACACACAAATAAAACCTAGCCCTGTGACCTTGGGCAAGTTACTTAACCCCAATTGCCCTCCAAAAAGCAAAAAAAAAAAAAAAAAAGAGATGAAAAGTCAGTATGACAGACCTAAATAACACTTCGATGAAATGTATCCATGCAGTGTCCCATACCCATGGGCTCCCACCTCGGCACAGGAGAGAGGGAGGCTCTGTTACCCTTTATGTGTATGACCTTGGACATGTCTTTTCTTGTCTAAGGTCTCTGTGCCTCAGGTTTCTGCCCCAGTACAATGAGGGAACTGGACCAGATCAGAGACGTTAAGACACATGGACTGTGGGCCGCATGCAGTGAAGTGCTGTCTGAGCCAGGTTAAAATACAATTGGGAAATGTTTAACAAAATAAAAATAGAGTAAAACACAGATAATATTGACATGTGGTTTTCTAAGTCCCTAGGCAGCCCACAGGGATCCTGTGTACAATTTAGTGCTTCCTATTTCTATTTGACTTTGCTGCTACTGGACTCTGTGATTTTTAAGGTCTCTTAGCTCTGATTCCTGTTCCAAGAGCACAGAAGAAAGTTTAGACCAAATGGTGTGTGTGTGGGGGGGGTAGGGGTGGGGGGCATCTTTCTATTGGGGAGGATAGGACAGCCCTTTTCCTACTCCTCCCAACACAGAATGGTAGTTTTGTTTCTTAATGTAAATTTTGGAATAAGCAATTGGATTGGGTGGAGGTCTTGACTGATTAGCTCACTGACTTCCTGGGGCAGGAGGAGGAGGGGAATGATTTGAGAATCTGAAATTTTGGGTAGACTTGGAATTGGAGCAAAGGGAGCTGAATACAGTCTTGTGGAAGAATGTGAAAAACCTCTGGCTGGCTGGTGATCTCCTGCTGAGCTCATTGGACACTATGTCCCCCAGTCAATGGGACTCTTCCCTTAGATGGGACTGAAGAAATGTGGGCAAGGCTCATTTCTTCATTCTTACCTTTCTAGGCCTTATGAAGAAGACATTCTTTAGTATTATTGTGGATGATGGCAGAGATCCTATGGGGTCCTAGATTTAGAGCTTAGGGATGTGTGTGTGTGGGGTCAGAGGGCATCTTGTACCCACTGATTTTATACAACCCTCCTCATGTATCTTACAGAGAATTTAAGTGACCTGTACAGGCTCACACAGCCTTAATGCACAGTATTAGAGGCAGGACCTGAATCCAGAACTCTCTAATTCCAAGGCTAGCTGCTATATCCTGCTGCCCCCCTTGGGATATGACATTTAAGCTTGTAAGTAAAATGTGGTATAACTTGAGGAGGGAGAGAGCAGCTGGGAGCATTAATTGGAAAGGCTTCCCTGATTTGAGCCTTAAAAGGAACCAAGAATTGGACAGAAGTGGAGGTGAAGAGGGAGTGAATTATAGGCATGTGGGACAGACTCTTGGAGGTGGGCAGTGGAACCAAACTGGGGAAATAGCAGATAGGATAGTCTGGCTGGGATGGAAACTGCATGAAGGGGAGACATACGTAATAAATATTGAAAGGTAGGCTGGAACTAGTCAGTGAAAGATTTTAATACCAAGCCAAGGAATTTGTGTTTTATCCTGGAGACAATTGAGAGCTTCTGAAGATTCTAGAGTAGGGCAGCTACTGGTTAGATCTGTGCTTTAGGAATTGCCTCCTCTGGGGCTCTGCTCACATGGTTCTTGGGCAAGCAGAAATAGGTTTGGCATTTCAGGAATAAGGAATCCTCCTCCTGCTCCTTTTCCTCCTCCTCCTCCTCCTCCTCCTCCTCCTCCTCCTCCTCCTCCTCCTCCTCCTCCTCCTCCTCCTCCTTCTTCCATATACTTTTAATTTTCTAGGTTCTTTCTTTGATCATGGCTTTCAGGTAGTCCAATAATTTTAAAATTATTTCTCCTGAATCTATTTTCCAGGTCAGTGGTTTTTCCCCATGAGATATTTCACATTGCCTTCTATTCTTTCATTTGTTTGGATCTGCTTAACAGCATCTTGATTTCTCATAAAGTCACTAGCTTCCATTTGGTCCAGTCTAACTCTGAAGGAATGAATCTCCTCAGTGAGCTTTTGAGATTCTTTTTCCATCTGGCAAATTCGACTTTTCAAGGCATTCTTCTCCTCATTGCCCTTTTGGGCCTCCTTTGCCATTTGAGTTAGTCTATTTTTTAAGGTGTTGTTTTCCTCAGTCAGTCTGTTGACCCTCATTTCATACTTTTCCTGCATCCTTCTCATTTCTCTTCCCAATTTTTCCTCCACTTCTCTTATTTGATTTTTAAAGTCCTTCTTAAGGTCCTCTATGGCCTGTAACCCACTCATATTTTCCTTTGTGTTCAGAGTCCTTTGCTTTTGGAGCAGGATTTCTGACCTCACAGTCCTCTGACTGTTCCATGCTTTGATCCTCTTTGCCCTCAAAATAGGAATCTAATGTTTCATTTTTCTGTTTATTTTGTTTCCTTTGGTTCTCTTTTCTTCCTCTCTCTCTCTCTCTCTCTCTCTCTCTCTCTCTCTCTCTCTCTCTCTCTCTTCCTTTCTTTCTTTCACATTTACCTCTCCTAACCTTTAATGAAAAATACAACAATTCTTTCTTGTAACAGAAAAGCACTGTCAAGGAAAATAAGCCCTCACACTGGTTATGTCTAAAAAAAGTACATCTCATTTTTCCACCTCTAGTTTATCACTTCGTTCTCTGGAGCTGGGCATCATGCTTTATCATCAGGCTGCTGAAATCATTGTTGGTCATTGCATTGATCAAAATTGCATCGTTCAAAATTGCTTTTCTTTATAATGTTGTAGTCATTGTAGTCACTGTTCTGGTTCTGTTCACTTCACTCTGCATTGGTTTATACAAGTCTTCTTAGGTTTTTCAGTGTACCAGGGGAATGAAAGAACTGTCAGATGGTCATTAATAACAATGATCTTTGAAAGGTCACAAGGGAAAAAAGTGTGTTTTGCTCCTAATTATGGCCTTCCTTAATCTACTCTCCTTTTTATTCTTCCCTTTTTCTTAACTCCTTTTCCTCCTACTTTCTTGTTGGTAAGGTGAATTTCTATACCCAACTGTGTGTATATGTTCATTTCCTCCTCCTTGAACCAGTTCAGATGAAAGTGAAGTTTGAGTTTGCTCCCCTCCCACTTCACTCTCTATTATATAAACTTGTCCTTGTGTGCCCCATTTTTGTGGGGGTAGCTTTTCCCAGTTCTTCCTCTCCCAATGCATTCTTTTCCCCTCATCCTTCTATTCCAAAGTGCTGTGATCTGGGGAGAGGTTTGTTTACTCCCTCCTGGTATGACTCTAATAGTTCCTGTCTAATGAGTTCCTGTCCCAAGTTTGAGTCTGTTGGATTGTGTATGGTTGGGCCCACATCCACAGGCTAAGATTTTGGAACTTGTTCCTTGTTCCATACTCAGTTAGGGCCTCTGTCATTGATGACTAGTCCTTTCCACCTTGAAACTATGACCCAGAAGTGGGTAATGGGCAAGGGAGCTGCCAGATGGCACTTATTCTTATTCCCAGAACTGGTTCAGGGTTCCCCTAGGATCCCTTTCTGCCCAAGTGCATCTAGCCTTGGTGTTCAGTCACAGTCCCTTTACTGTCCCTGGATTCTAGAATGTTCTCCATTGCTACTTCTGTTATCACCATGCTATACTCCTAGTTAGTTCAACCCTGGTCCCCTGTCAGTGTTCACAGACCTTTCTGTCCATCTTCCTAAACTGCCCTGGCCTGGAAAAATGACTCGCTGCTGTGACTATCTTGGCTTTCCCGATCAGAATTTGATCTGGCAATTTTTTTTAAGGTGTCATGGAGGATGTGTGTTGGATGACCATGGCAGAAATGCTGATTCTCATTTCACCATCTTGACTCTGCTCACTTAATTTTGCATCATTTTTTACAAGTCTTCCCAGGCTTCTCAGAAACCATCATCATCATCACTTCTTACAGTGAAGTAATCTTCCATTATATCGCTCTACCATAATTTTGTAGTCCCCAATTGATGGGTACTCCCTTACATTTCAGTTTTTGCCATTCCTTTATTGCTACTTCAATGTTCTCTCTCTCTTTTTAAACAATTTGATCAATTAAGATATTTACTTTTAAGATATCCCATTAATTTAAGTATTTTGCAGATGGTATGGACATGAGCTCAAACCCTCCCCTCCCCCACTTATATTCTCTGGATTGACTCAATCTCCCCACACACACTGTTTGGGGTTCCATAAGAGGAGCCATGACTATACTGATACAATTCAAAACTCTCTCAAGGGCTTGGGGGGTAGTCTTGGTTTTTTTTTTAAAGGATATTCTCTTACTACTTGCTATTATAGCTCTTGAGCCCCCACCAATGTGCTTCTCCTTTACACAAAATCAGTCACCTTGACATCATTAACTCAAACATAAAACATTTACTTAATGATAAAGAAAAGCAAGAATAATCACATTATTTACTTTTTAAAAAGAAGAATCAGAAGTAAGCACAACTTTTACTTAATAAGTAAAGGCAGGAACAATCTAACATTGTACCTACATAATAGAAGGCAAAAGCTGCAATAATCAAAAAATTACAATCCATCCATAAACCTGAATAATAGTTTCCTATCAATTCACTTAGTGACTACAGGAAAGAGTAGACACACACTTATAGAAGCCTAGCAGGGAGGTAAATGAGTGAGGAATTCACAGCTCTGGATATACCCTTTGATATCTTTTATCTCTTCAGAAATAATCTGCACCATCGAGTTTGCTCTGTACTCAAGATAGCTCTTATAAATGTAAAATTCTTTCAAGGTCGAATGTTTCTTCCTTAGGGAAATGCTTATGGGATAATCCTTAGTATAATGGTACCACACATACATAACCTTGCAAATCTTAGGAGAATCATGATTGGACATAATATATTATTGGCAGACATGCTAAGGGGCATAGCAGATGGAGTTCCAATGTTAGTGTCATGAAGATCCAAGTTTGAATACTGCCTTAGACACTAGATGGGTTACCATGGACAAGTCACTTAATCTCTGTATGTCTCAGTTTCCTCATTTATAATATTGTAATAGTACCTACCTTCCAGGGTTGCTGTGAGGATGAAATGAGATATTTGTAAAAAACTTTGCAAAACTTAAAATGCTATATAAATGCTACCTATATAATTATAACAACTATTAATATAATTATTTTAGCATTCCGAAAAAGAAGAATTGGGACTTTATTAGAATGACCTGTCCATATTGCAACATACAGGAAAAGACAAAAAAAGACTTCTCCCAGCTCACAGTCACATTGTTGGGGGGATGCCTCCCATCACTGAGATGGGAGAGTTCTGATAGGTGCCTCACAAAATGAGATCACAAAGAGAGGAATCGTAGTAGATAAAACAATTAAAGGTAGAATCTGCAGAGGGATGCCTAGGGATAGACAGGATAAATAATTAAGACAAACCCTCCCACAAGAGTGGAATTCTTTCTAAAGTTAGAGCTGGCATGTTGTGTTACATGAATGTATTTAAACAGTTTTTCTCTAAATGGTTTCATGTCTAGGAATCTGCCTGCATGAAACAGGATACCTAAAACAGAAACAAATGCAGCAATTGCTATGGACTCATTCTCCCAGAGTGAAGAAGGGAAGAAGGCTGCGTCCCTCCTTCAGTGTTCCAGAAGCATCCCTGAGTGGCTGGGGATGTACTCTCAGTCTAAGTCTCTTTTCTGGTGTCTCATTTCCACTGTTAGCTGCTGTTAATTAGTACTCTAGTTCCATTTAGCCAATTAACTTTGATGAGCTTTTACAAGGGAGTATTTATGTTGAGGGGTTATGGGTTGTTCAGGGAGAACTAGCACTTCTGGTGTGAGGGTTTGCTGAGCCCTTTTTAAGGCTAGTCATCCACCTTTGGTATATATTTGGCACACAGTTCTCACCTATAGCTCCAAGAAGATATAGCTTGAGCACTGGTCACATTCCCCTGTGAGCCATCTAGGCAGATGGGCTAAAACAGGTTGAGGATAAGTGATGGACCTTAAAATATCTACTCCAATGATATTAAGACTTCCTCTGGAATGGGTGGATGAGAACAATTTGTTCCAATGGCAATGAACCAAAACATATACTGTGGAGTGTTTAGAACTTGGTCAGACATTGAAGACACCAAAGTCATGCACTGCATCCTGGGCCATTGACAATTATCTTGACTTTTGTCTTGCCACTTTTGTCTTCAGTGACCATGGAAAAGAGAGTGAGGTTGATGACTTTGTGAAATTCTGCCTCACATACATCTGATCCATGCACAAATCAAGACATCACTCCATGATGTCATTGGTCCTCTTTGAAAATGAAGGGCAGACAATAACAATTTATGTCGAAGGTATAGAGAGAAATATGAACAATTCCTCACCTCTCCCACAATCTCCCCTATGCTATTTCAGTTTTTGGGGAAAGTGGGTGAAGTTGAAGATGTTTTTATACAGCGTTTACCCACCAAGTTCATGGTCAAATTTAGCACTTGTTGAATGAATCTCAGCTACCCATAGGTTTGTCCTGAAGTCCTTTTTTTACTTCTCCCAAGTGACAGGCAGCAGCACCTGGAATGGACATTCCCACTTCCAGTTCTCCTGGTGATTCCTTCTCTTGACTTTTTGAAACTCATAAGATCATAGCTATCTTTCCCCCCAATTTATTTATTTATTTTAGTTTTCATCATTAATTTTCACAAGATTTTGTGTTCTAAACTTTCTCCCCATTCCCCCACCCCTGCCCAATGATGGCATCCATTCTGATTACCACTTCACCCAATCTTCCCTCCCTTTTACTACCCACCCCTCTTCTCATCCCCCTTCTTTTCTATTTCCCTGCAGGGTAAGAAAGATTTCTATACCCCACTGCCTGTGTATCTTATTTCCCAGTTGCATGTAAAAACAATTTTTAGCATTCATTTTTTAAAACTTTGAGTTCCAAAATCTCTCCCTTCCTCCCTCCCCAACCCAGCCTCATTGAGAGGGCAAACAATTTGATATAGGTTGTATATGTGTAGTCGTGCAAAACGCTTCCATAATAGTCATGTTGTGAAAGACTAACAATATTTCCTTCCATCCTATCCCACACCCTGTTTATTCTAGTCTCTCCTTTGATCCTGTCCCTCTTCAAAAGTGTTTGCTTCTGATTATTTCCTCCCCCAGTCTGCCCTTTTTTCTATTACCACTCCCCCATCCCCTTCCTCTCTACTTTCCTGTAGGATAAGAGAGATTTCCATACCCACCTGAGTGTATATGTTTTTCCCTCCTTAACCCAAATCTGATGAGAGTAAGGTTAACTTACCTTTCACCTTCCCCCCTTCCCTTCCACTGCCTCTTTTATGTGAGATAATTTACTCTCCTCTACTTCTCCCTTCCTCCTCCAGTACATTCCTCTTTCACCCCTTAATTTTATTTTTTAGATGTCATCCCTTCATAGTCAACCACATAGTCATAGCCACAGTGTGGCCCCTCCCTACCATTCCCTCCAACTACCCTAATAATGAGAAAGGTCTCATTAGTTACAAATATCATCCTTCTATGTAGGAATATAAAGAGTTCAACTTTAATAAGTCCCTTGTGATTTATCTTTCTTGTTTATCTTTTCATGCTTCTCTTGAGTCTTGTATTTGAAAGTCAGTTTTTCTATTTAGCTCTGAATTCTTAAGAATGAATTGAATTCCTCTATGTCTTTGAATGTCAATTTTCCCCCCTCATTGATTACATTAAGTTTTGCTGGGTAAATGATTCTTGGTTTTAATCCTAGCTCCTTTGACCTCCAGAATATCATATTCCAAACCCTCCAATCCCTTAATGTAGAAGCTGCTAAATCTTGTGTTATCCTGATTGTGTTTCCACAATACTTGGACTGTTTCTTTCTGGCTGCTTGCAATATTTTCTCCTTGACCTGGGAATTCTGGAATTTGGCTATAATATTCCTGGGAGTTTTCCTTTTGGGATCTCTTTGAGGAGGTGATTGATGTCTATTTTACCCAATGGTTTTAGAATATCAGGGCAGTTTTCCTTGATAATTTCTTGAAAGATAATGTTTAGGGTCTTTTTTTTTAAACAAATGCTTTATTAACTTCTGTTTTACATCATTCATTTCTGCCAGATTTTGAGTTACAATCATTTTCCCCCCGTTATTCCCCTACCCAACCTCCCAGAATAGCAGTCCCACAAGATATCGCTTCCTCCAATCTGCTCTCTCCCATACCTTCTCCCATACCCCCTTCGAATTTTCCATTAGAGGAAGGTGAATCTTTGTGTCCCAATGCCTGCACATCTTATCTCCCAATTACAAGCAAAAGAGTATTAATAATAGTATTTATATATATATTTGAAACATTTGATGTTAAGACCTTGACTTTCAGATCCATTTCCTTCCTCCCTTGTCACCCATTCCTTCTGGGGAGATAAGTAATTCAGTATATGTTGTACATGTCTAGCTATGCACAACATTATCATAGTAGATATATTGTACAAGACTGCTTATAATTCCCTCCCCCTCATCCCACCCCCCACCTGGTCCATTCCCTACATGATCCTGTCCCTCTTCTCTAGTGGGTACTTCCAACCTCCCCTCCCCCCAAGGATGCCCTCCCATCCATCATCCCTCCTCTCATCCCCCTTCCCCCTATTCTGCTGCAGGTTGAGATATCCCATTTAGTATGTATGTCATTCTTTCCCTGAACCAAATTCAATGAGAATGTGGTTTTGCCTTTTTGCCTTCCTATTCTCCCCCTCCCTTGCAACCACTTCCCCTTGCTTCTTCTACATGATATAGTTTACCCTACCCTGTCTCTCCCCATCTCCTCTTGCCACTTTCCTCTCTCACCTCATAATTTCATCCCTTGAGTATTCTCCCTTCCCAACAAATTCAACCTATGCCTCTATCCATATATAACTGTAACCATATACACACACATTCACATATGTATTCATATGACCACACACCCTTCTTCCATTATTTTCATAGTGAGAAATATATCATCAGTCACAGTTATTGCTTTTCCATATAGAAATGTAAATAGTTCAGCTTTGATAAGTTCCTTTTGATTTCTTTTCCCTGGTTACCTTCTCAGGCATCTCTTGCTTCTTGTGTCTGGATGTCAAATTTTCTATTCAATTTTGGTTTTTTCCTCAAGAATGCTTGAAAGTCCTCTATTCCACTGAATGACCATATTTTCCCCTGAAACAAAATACTCAGTTTTGCTGGGTAGGTGACCCTTGGTTCATTCCCAGTTCTTTTGCCCTCTGGAATATCATATTCCATGCCCTTCGATCCTCAGTGTAGAAGCTGCCAGGTCCTGGGCTATTCTGATTGTGTTTCCACAATATTGAAATTGTTTCTTCCTGGCTGCTTGTAGTATTTTCTCCTTGATCTGGGGATTCTGGAACCTGGCTATAATATTCCTGGGAGTTTTCTTTTTGGGATCTTTTTCAGGAGGTGATTAGTGGATTCTTTCAACCTCTATTTTGCCCTCTGGATCTAAAACATCAGGGCAATTTTCCTTGAGAATTTCTTGAAGGGTGATTTCTAGGTTCTTTCTTTGATCATGGCTTTCAGGTAGTCCAATAATTTTTAAATTGTCTCTCCTGGATCTATTTTCCAGGTCAGTGGTTTTTCCCATGAGATATTTCACATTGCCTTCTAATCTTTCGTTTGTTTGGATCTGCTTAACAGCATCTTGATTTCTCATAAAGTCATTAGCTTCCATTTGCTCCAGTCTAACTCTGAAGGAGTGAATCTCCTCAGTGAGCTTTTGAGATTCTTTTTCCATCTGGCAAATTAGACTTTTTAAGGCATTCTTCTCCTCATTGCCCTTTTGGGCCTCCTTTGCCATTTGAGTTAGTTTATTTTTTAAGGTGTTGTTTTCCTCAGTCAGGCTGTTGACCCTCATTTCATACTTTTCCTGCATCCTTCTCATTTCTCTTTCCAATTTTTCCTCCACTTCTCTTATTTGATTTTTAAAGTCCTTCTTAAGGTCCTCCATGGCCTGCAACCCGCTCATGTTTTCCCCTGGGGCTTTTGGAGCAAGACTTCTGACCTCACAGTCCTTTTCCCGCTCTATGCCCCCAAAATAGGAGTCTAGGGTTGCATTTTTCTGTTTCATTTGCCTTGGCATGTTGCCACTTAATTACTTGACTTTTGAGCTTGTTGCCACACTATGGCTTTAAGGCCAGATAGAGGAATTTTCATCCCGAACGTGTGGGGGGCAACTTCTGTTTCTGGCAAGCTGTAAACCCACCCACGACTTCCACCCTAGATCACAATCCAGATCCAGGGAGGTTAAAGCGAGAGCGATTACCCCCCAAGACTGATCACTGGATCTCCCTACAGTTTGCAGGCCAGGAGCTGGAGCTGCCTCTGAAAACTACAAAATGGCGTGTCTCCTCAGTGGCTTCTAGTCCCCAGGGGAGGAAGCCAACGCATTCCCCAAATACTGGTCCCAAAGTCCATAGGACACTAACCTCTTACTTTGTCCTAGGCATGTCTATGTTGATAATTCTGGAGTCGCCACAGCTGTTGGTGTTCTGGGGTCTCTCCAGCCGGCTGCTGGCCCTGCTGCCCTGGGGCTAAAACCTTGGCTCATGGGGACCTGGGCTCAGCTCGGCTCAGCTCCCTGCGCTGTGCGCTGCTGGCTCCCAGAGTGCTGCGCTGGTCCTTCCTGCAGGGCTGCTGGGCTGTTCTCAGTGGGAGGTTAGCTTCTCTGTGTCGTTCTGTGGGTTCTGGGGCTCCAGAAGTTGTTCAGAGTCCCCTTTTACATAGTTTGGGGGGAGTCTGGGGGCAGAGTGGCTTGGATGAGCTGTTTCTACTCCGCCATCTTGGCTCCACTCCACACCCCCCCAGTCCTTTCTTGAGCTTAGGGTCTTTTTTTGATCATGGCTTCCAGGCAGTCCAGTGATTTTAAAATTATCTCTCCTGGGTCTATTTTCCTGGTCAGTTGTTTTTCCAATAAGATATTTCACATTGTCTTCTATTTTTTCATTCTTTTTGTTTTGAGGTGTTATGGTGGTTTATTTGGGATTTTTTTAAAAATTAAATTTTATGTTTATCATTTATTTCCACAAGATTTTGAGTAACAGATTTCCTCCCCATCTTTCCTTTACCCACCATCCCAAAACAGTGATCCCACTGTATACCCTCTCCCCAATCTGCTCCCTCCTATATCCTCCCCCATCCCTCCCCTCCAACTTTCTTGTAGGGTAAGATGGATTTCCTTACCCCAGTGCCTATATATCTTATTTCCCAGTTGCATGTAAAAATAATAATAATAATGATGATATTTTTATTTTTAAACATTTGATTTTAAAACTTTGAATTCCAGATTCTTTTCCTTCCTCCCTCGTCACTCACTCTAACTGGGAAGATAATTCAATATAGGTTATATATGTGTAGCTATGCAAAACATTTACATAGTGGATATATTGCTACACAAAACATTTACATAGTGGATATATTGTGAAAGACTGACTATATTTATCTCCACCTATCCCGCTACTTGTTCTGTTTTCTTTTTTTTTCTTTTTGGAGGGCAATTGGGGGTAGCTTGCCCAAGGCCACATGGCTAGGTTTTTTTTTTTTATTTGTGTGTGCATTAAGTGTCTGAGGCCGGATCTGAACTCAGGTCCTTCTGACTCCAGGGCCGACACTCTATTCACTGCACCACCTAACTTGTTCTGTTTTCTACTTTGATCCTGTCCCTTTTCAAAAGTGTGTGCCTCTAACTACACTTCCCCCCAACCTGCCCTCCCCTCCATCATCCCCTCTCTCATCCCCTTCGTCCCTACTCTCCTATAGGGTGAGACACCCTATTTAGTGTGTATGTCATTCCCTCCCTAAGCCAAATTCAATGAGAGTAAGGTTGACCCATTCCATTTTGCCTTCCTGTTCTTCCCCTCCACTGTAACAGTTTTCCCTTGCCTCTTCTATATGAGATAATTTACCCCATTCTGTCTCTCCCCATCTCCTCTCATTATATTCCTCTCTCACCTCTTAATTCCTCTCTCCCCTCTCAATTTCACCTTTTAAGTATCAACCCTTCCTATTCAATTGGTCCTGTGCCATCTGTCTATGTATTCCTGTACACACATATATACACACACTCACATATGTATTCATATGCCCATATACCCTCCATATAGATATATGTATGTATATATATATACACACACACACACATATGTGTATATACATATATGTATACACATACATATATGTATATACACATTTATATTTCCTTCAGCTATTCTCATACTGATAAAAGTTCCATAAGTTACAATTATTGTTTTTCCATGTAGGAATGTAAATAGTTCAACTTTGATAAGTTCCTTTTGATTTCTTTTCCCTGTTTACCTTCTCATGCTTCTCTTGCTACTTGTATATGAGTGTCAAATTTTCTATTCAACTCTGATTTTTTCATCAAGAATGCCTGAAAGTCTTCTATTTGATTAAGTGACCATATTTTCCCTGAAACACGAAACTCAGTTTTGCTGGGTAGGTGATTCTTGGTTTTAATCCCAGCTCCTTTGACCTCCAGAATGTCATATCCCAAGCCCTTAGATCCCTCAGTGTAGAAGTTTCTAGATCCTGTGTTATTCTGATTGTGTTTCCACAATATTCAAATTGTTTCTTCTTGGATGCTTGTAATATTTTCTCCTTAATCTGGGAACTCCAGAACTGGCTATAATGTTCCTAGGAGTTTTCTTTTTGGGATCTTTTAAAAGAGGAGATCAGTGGATTCTTTCAACCTCTATTTTGCCTTCTGGACATCAGGGCAATTTTCCTTGAGAATTTCTTGAAGGATGATTTCTAGGTTCTTTCTTTCATCATGGCTTTCAGGTAGTCCAATAATTTTTAAATTGTCTCTCCTGGATCTATTTTCCAGGTCAGTGGTTTTCCCAATGAGATATTTCACATTGCTTTCTGTTTAATAGTATCTTGTTTGGATCTGTTTAATAGTATCTTGATTTCTCATAAAGTCACTAGCTTTCATTTGCTCCAATCTAATTCTGAAGGAATGATTCTTTTCAGTGAGCTTTTGAAATTCTTTTTCCGTCTGGCAAATTTGGCTTTTTAAGGCATTCTTCTCCTCATTGGCTTTTTGAGCTTCTTTTGCCATTTGAGTTAGTCTATTTTTAAGGTGTTATTTTCTTCAGTCACATTGTTGACTCATTTTTCATGATTTTCTTGCATCATTCTGATTTCTCTTTCCAATTTTTCCTCCACTTCTCTTATTTGGTTTCCACAATCCTTCTTAAGCTCCTCTATGGTCTGTAACCAATTCATATTTTTCTTGGAAGCTTTTGGTATAGGAGTTCTGACTTCTTTGTCTTCCTCCTGTTCCATGCTTTGATCCTTTTTGTCCCCAAAATAGGAATCCAAGGTTTGGCTGCTGTGCTTTCTTTGCTCATGTTGCCACTCAATTACTTGACTTTTGAGCTTTTTGCTACAGTAGAACTCTGCTTCCAGAGAAGAGAGCTTTGTTCCAAATCGCTGGCGTTTTCACAGCTGCCAGAGCTATTAGTTGGGTGTCCTCTCAGAAGCTTCCACCAGCTCTGGCACACTGGTCATGCACCCCAGGACCTTCACCCTAGACAGCAATCCAGATCCAAGCAGGTTTAAGTAAGAGCGATTATCCCTCAGATTGGTTGCTTGGTCCCCCTACAATCTGCAGGCCAGAAGCTCTGAAGCAGCCATATGGAAGTGGCTGCAGGGCCGCTGTACCTCAACCACTTCTCCCTCCAGGGACAGAGGCTGGACCACACTCCTGGACTCCCTGTTCCCAAAGACCTCGATGACCTCTCACTTTGTCTTTGGCATTTATGGGTTGATAATTCTGGAAACCGCCACTGCTGCTGGTGATCCACTCTCCCAAAGTCTGTCAAGCTGTGGCTGGTCAGGACTGCCCTGGGGTTAAAATTGCCAGCTCATGCTATGATGCACCCTTCTTGTACACCTATTGGGCTGCCTTTAGCAGGAGATTTGTTTTTCTCTGTCTCTTTGTGGGTTCTGTAGCTCTAAAGTTTGTTTAGAGTCATATTTTATAGGTATTTGAAGTGGTTATGGGGCATAGCGTTTTCCTGCTTCTACATTGTCATCTTGGCTCTACCCCCTCTATTTGGGCAGTTTTATTTTCTGGATTTCTTATAGAGTCATTAGCTTCCATTTGCTTCATTCTAATTTTTAAGGAATTATTTTCTTCAGTGAGCTTTTGGACTTTTCCATTTGGCCAATTCTACTTTTTAAGGCTTTTTAAAACTTTTTTGCCATTTGGTCTAGTCTATTTTTTTAACATGTTATTTTCTTCAGCACTTTTTTGGTCTCTTTTAGCAACTTGTTCACTTGTTTTTCATGATTTTCTTGCACCACTCTGATTTCTCTTCCCAATTTTTCCTCTACTTCTCTTGCTTGATTTTTCAAAATCCTTTTTGAGCTCTTCCATGGCCTGAGACCAATTCATATTTTTCTTGGAGGTTTTGGATGTAGCATACAATCCTTCTGATTGTATGTTTTGATCTTGTCACCAAAGTAAGATTCTATAGTCTGAGTTTCTTCTTCTGCTGTTTGATCATTTTTCCAGCCAATTACTTGACTTTTAAACTCTTTTTAAGATGGGGTTCTGCTTCCAGTGTGGAGGGGGCACTGTCCCAAGCTTCAGGGTTTTGTGCAGCTTTTTTTCAGGGATACTTCTAGGGACCTGTAAGTTTTCAGTTCTTTCAAGGTGTTATGACCTAAGGAGAGATGTTTACTCCTCTCCTGATCTGTGCTCTGGTCTGTGAGTGACCACAACCACTTTTTTTTCTGCCCTAGAACTGTGAGGAGAGTTCCCTCTCCACTTGCTGCCACAAGCTCTGCTATATCAGTGCTCCTCCTTGCCCCAGGACTGCCACCCAGATCCAAGTATGGGCAAAAGCAACTGCCTCAGTGCCTCTAAGAGACCCTGTAATCTCCTGACCAGTTGTTTGATCCTCATTACCATTTGTGGGCTTAGAGTTTTGGAAGCAGCTGCTACTGCTGCTGCCTCTGCTGCTGTCATCCCTGCCATCATTTCCTCTGCCTTGGGGTTGTGCTGGGGCTGGACTGCTCCCCTCTCTCACCCAGGTCCAGCAGCCCTTTTCTACTGACCTTCTAAGTTGTCTTTGGTGTTTGTGGGTTGAGAAGTCTGGAAACAGCCTCAGCTGCCAATAAATCTGTCCGACATGGCTTGTGCTGGCCTGCATTCCTCTCTCAACCCTGCACAATAGACCTTTCTCGTCTACTTTCCAGGTTGTCTTGGGCTGGAGATTTGTTTCACTCTGTCCTTTTGTGGGTTCTGCTGCTCCAGAATTTTAGAGTCATTTTTTTTTTTACCAGTATTTGGAGGGATTTGGGGGAGAGCTCAAATGAGTCCCTGCTTTTATTCTGCCATCATGGCTCCACCCCGCCAGATCATAGCTATCTTGAATTTCTTTTTCCATATAAAACTGGAAAGAATAAATGCAGAGGCAATGAGCAAAGACTCATATTTGTGGACCACAAGTCTGCCTCATACAGGGAAGGTCTGAAATCTATTCCTTTGTCTCTCACTAGAATTCAGCCTTCAAGTAGCAAGGAGTCAGTCTACAAAGAGACTGGATGTGACTGACTTGCACCATTTAAATGCACTCAGCAATAACAAAGGGTCTGCTTCATGTGTGACTGGTAGGTTGGAGCCAGTCATAGAATGTCTGTGCATGCCTCCAGTCTCTCCAGGGATTAGCTTCCATTACCCATCATCATGCCTTTTTTGAAGCAGAATCTCTCCCCTCCCTCAGTCTCCACCCTTGCCTATTTGACAGAGGACTGATTGCAGCAGCTGAACATTCTGCTGTCTGTTCACCAGCCCTTGTTACATAAAAAAATAAAGATTCTGACCTATCCAAAAAACAAACAAAGTAATCCTCTAATTACAGGAGATGAGCTTATGGGCAGCAGCTTGCTTCAGGAAGATTTAAAGGAGCTTTGAAAGGAATCTCCTTTGTCTTTGATCTGATGAGAGGAAGTGCTGGGGCATCCAGAAGGGAGGGAATGACTTGGGACTTCTCCCTCAGCCCATGTTTTGTATTTTCCTAGTCAAAGCAGCAATGTGTTGTGAGAAAAGCCAATTTAGAGTAGAAAAATCAGAAAAATGGTCAGAAAATAGGTCAGAAAAATGTTTTGTTAAGAGATGTATGTCTCTTAGCTGTATAGCTAAGCAAAGAATTCTATAGAAGAATCCTGCCAAATAAGGGCGAATAGCAGACATTTTATCCTTTAAGAAAAACAACTTGGGGGGGGGGCGGCTAAGTGGCGCAATGAATAGAGCATCAGCCTTGGAGTTCAAATCCGACCTCAGATACTTACCACTTACTAGCTGTGTGACCCTGGGCAGATCACTTAACCCCAATTGCCCTGCCTTTCCTCTCCAAAAAGCAAAAAAGAAAAAAAGAAAAGAAAAGAAAAGAAAAAAGAAAAACAACTTGTTATTTTTGAGGTTTTCTGTTGTTGTCCTTGCAAGAGGGAAAGGACGATTTGTTTTCTCTCTGATCAGTGCCTTGTTTTCTCTACAGTTGTCCTTGTGTGAGGGACTGGGGCAAATCCAGATCTAGGGAAGTGAACATGACGAATTGATGCTGGAATGAAGGATAATTTAAAGATGGAGTCACTCATGTCAAGATGGGGAAAATTTAGTCTCCCTCTTTCTCTTTGTCTTCACACTTAGGTGCTTCTGAGCTTTGAGAATTCCTGGTTCTATACCAGCTAAGTTTCACACAGCTCTATGCAAGTTGAGACTGGATTGTTCTTTCTTATACACAGTAAAAGCTATGTTTCTGATATCACTTAACAGTTAAAGTCTTGCTTTTTGATTGGTCTTGAAGGTCCTGAGCTCAGGAACAATCTTTTCTGAATTCATAATTGTTTTTTTTTTTCAGGCAATTTAACCTTGACCCACATGCAATGCTCTTAGCAGCCTCAGATTCAGGGGTCAATTGTCTTGGCATGGGATGCTATGCCTGTACGGGGCAGCTTCTCTAAGGATGATATGTTCAGTAACTTTGAGAGGCAACTGTTAGAGCAGGATGGGCAGCCTGCCCAGTTTAGATGCTAATAATTATTCTGAGAGTGATCTTGAAGAAGCTATGTTATTTTAGAGCATCTCTGTGTGTGTAAGACCTGATCAGTAAGGTTTCTTGTAAAAAAACCCAACTGTTGAATGAAAAAACCCAACTGTTGAATGTTTAGATCACAAACTATAAGATGATATGAAAGTGATATAAAAACAAAAAATCAGTTTAATTTAATATTAATATTAATTAATTAAAATAACACTAAATATTAATATAAATTAATCAAATTAAATTTAATATTAAGTTAAACTACTAATTATTTTTTAAAATAGATTTTTGTTGATTTTTTTTTGTTTTTTGTATCATCTTCATGTATGCCTCCTTCAACTTCCTCCCAGAGGACCATCCTTTCTAACAAAAAAGAGAAGAGGAAGAAGAGGAAGAAAACAAATCAGCAAAAGCCAGTCAAAATATTGACAAAAATTTGATGTGATTTGCAATTTTCTCTATCTATTGATCCAGTTGTTCTCCTCCTTCAAAGGCATGGGAGATGTGTCTTATGGCTCTTATTTGAGACCTAGCTTGGTCATTATCATATCACAATATTCAATTTTGACTGTTTTGTTGTTGTTTCTATTTACACAATTGTAGTCATTATGCTTATTGTGTCCCTTATTGTTTACTTCACTGTACATCAGCTAATATGTCTTTCTGTGATTCTAGGTTTGTAATTTCATCATGTTTGTAATTCTTACAGAAAAACCCTATTCTTTTATGTCCACTTAGCATAATTTGCTTCATCATTGAGGAGATTCTACTTCGTTTCCAGTTCTTTGCTACCACAAAAAGTGCCCTTATGATATTTTGGCATATATGGGGCTTTTCTTTTTATCATTGACCATAGTGTGATCTCTGAGACAAAGGATGTGACAGCTTAGTCACTTTATCTTCATAATTCCAGATTGCTTTCCAGAATTGCTATGTAGATTCATAGATCCACCAGCAATGAATTAGTGTGCCCACCTTTCCATAACTTTTTCTACATCAACTCTTCATCCTTTGATTATCTTGCAAATTTACTGGGTGTGTGTCAATCTCAAGGCTGTTTTTATGTGTATTTCTAGTATGATTACTAATAATATGGGACATTATTTATGTTGATTGTTTATAATTTACAATCCTTTTGAGAACTATTTGCTTATACCCTTGGCTCACTTTATCTATTGGGGAAATGCTTCTGTTTATATTTTAATGTCATTATAATTATACATTTTATTTACTGTATTATTATTATTTATATATTATTCATATTATTTCTGTCAGTTGTCTAGATAGCGTGGGTGCCAAACTCTTATCAGACGTATTTAATAACAAGACTCCCTCCTCCTCCACCCCCGGTGAGTGAACTGTTTCTCTTCTTATTCTAGGAGTATTAATTTTGTTTATGCAAATGATTTTCAATTTTGTTTAATCAAAATTATTTAATCTTTTTTTTTTGTTTTGTTTTTTGAAGGGGGAAGGCAGGGAAATTGGGGTTAAATGACTTGCCCAAGGTCACAAGGCTAGTAAATGTTAATTAAGTGTCTGAGGCTGGATTTGAACTCAGGTCTTCCTGACTCCAGGACTGGTGCTCTATTTACTGTGCCACCTAGCCACCCCTATTTAATATTTTAAAATAATTTCTATCATTTGTTTGGTTATCCATAGCTTTGAAAGGTATATAATTAATTTCTTTTCTATTTTTTGATGAAATAACCTTTAATATTTGTGACATATAGATCCATTTTGAATTTATTGCGAAATATTTTGAGCCTAATTTCTGCTAGACTGCTTCCCCATTTTCCCAGTCGTTCTTATCAAATAGGGAGTTCTTCCCTAGGTAATTCTTGTTTTTTAATTTATTGAAAACTAGAATATTGTGTATAATACTGTGAATCTCCACTTTATACTGTTTGTTTTTTTTAAAGTATGCAATAAATACCAAAAGTTACTTTCAAAACTATCTTTTGTCTTTGCTTTCTTCTGAACTTCCTTCTCCCCCATTAGAAGTGTAGCAGTGATTCTCTGCCTCCCATTTTCTGAGGTCCAGGTGTGTTACATTTCCCCCCTTCCTCAGGGTTCTCTAGTATGCTTGGGGGCAGAGGGGTTTTTCTTCTCTGTCACTGGCTTAAGTTCTCCTTAATTATATTCCCCAAATTTTAGGGGTCCAAGCACCCCAATGCTATTTATCCACTTAACAGTCAGATTAGCTTTTACAAAGGAAATTTTATTGAGATACATAGAAGAACCATACAACATTTCCTTTTAACACATTGGGGAGATTATTCCCCTTCAATTTCTAGGTAAGGGATGGGAATTAGTGTCAGAGACAGCTCAGTTCCTGCAGAGTATCAATCCTACCACCTTCCAAGTCCAAATAACCACTCAGGGGAAATGTTGGCTTCTCAGGTGGATTGGTTGCAATATTTAGCCTGAAATCCTGGGCTCCAAGGTCAGCATGGCTCCGGCTCCCAGGTCTGGGACTCTATTCTCTGCATCTAAAATTGAAAAAGACAAATTACACAAGCCCTAAACCCCGAGGCCAGTTTCTCAGAGCCACATAGCCTGGGGAAGGGAAAAGTGAACTTCAAGCCCTTTCCTACTTGGTGCCTGGTGTTTTTCAGTGAGTCCTTAACCCCTAGACACTGATGGAGAGGAGAGAGAGAATTCTGTTCTAGTCAAGGTAGTTTTAAAGATACAAGGAGTTCCAGCTGTTCAGTCAGTGGAAAGAGGCTGCCCTCAACCATGTGGTAGGCCAACATAGATAATGCATGTGCCAATCATGTCTCCCAGAAGGAGATCCCCAGTGTTTGTTAGTTCTTACATCTTAGGTGATCTAGGCATGTACCAAACACCCATTATGGAATGTTTGCACAATATCATCATATGGTCCCTTCCTGCTGATCAAATAAACTGACCTTTCTAGGTGTCTCTTGAATCTGGTATTTGTATTTGGAAATTCCCATTCAGTTTTGATATTTTCATGAGAATTGCCTGAAAGTTCTCTCTTCTGTTAAAGGCCAAGCTCTGCATCTCTTTTCTCTCCCCCTGGAGAAGGTTTATGCTCAGCTTTCTAGGGTGAGTTATCCTTGGTTATAAGCCAACAAGTCAACAAACATTTATTTAGTGCTTCCTATGTGTCAAGGACTATGCCAAATGCTGGGGATCTAAGTACAATGAATGAAATAATCCCTACTTCCAAGATGCTCACATTGGCCACATAAATAGAGTCTAGGGCACAAAATGGCCAAGTGATAGCCTTCCTGTCCCCTACCCTCAGACTATGTCTGGAGTATTGTGATCTGCTCTGGGCATCATGGTTTAGGAATGATATTGACAAACTGGATGGAATCCAAAGGAGGGTGCCCAGAAAAGTGAAGGGATAGAAATCTATCTGATAAGTGTATTGGTTGAAGAAGCCAGAGATCTCAAGCTTGGGAGAACACTTAGCAGGGAAACTGACCTTCATCTTCAAGCATCTGAAAGTCTGTCATGTAAAAGAAGGACTGGACTATCTCTGCTTGGGCCTAAAGGTCAGAACTAAAAGAAATAGGGGCAAACAGTTAGTATCATACATTTTCAGCTCCATCTAATGAATAACTTTTGAATGTTAAGAGCTGTTCAACAATGGATCCATTTCTAATCACTGGAGGTCTTCAAGGAGAAGCTGGATGACCATTTGTTGGAGACTTTGTAAAGGAGAGGTATCCATTGAACAAGAGCGTTGCACTTGGACCAGGCAGCTTCTGAGATTTCATCAAACTCAGATTCTGTGATACTAAGCAACAGAGAAGGAGATTTTGGCTCAAGGCAAGGAAAAT
Organism: Gymnobelideus leadbeateri; assembly: GCA_011680675.1. NCBI lineage: Eukaryota > Metazoa > Chordata > Mammalia > Diprotodontia > Petauridae > Gymnobelideus > Gymnobelideus leadbeateri. Next base: position 768,521 of record WOXC01012492.1, on the reverse strand, counting down.
ATTTTTAATAATTAGAGCTTTTTAACGAAGACTGCTTTATGTGGTACTGACATCTCCATCATTTGAAGTATTTAGGCAGAGGTCAGATGGGCATCTATCAGGGAAGGGGTAGAGGGGCCTCTTTTATGGGGTGAGGAGTTGATCTACATGACCTCTAACATTCTTATTTGGCTCTGATACTCTTTGGTCTTATGGGCTTCTCATGATCTAGGAGGAGACAGGCATTCTCATGTATCTAGTCACACTGATTTCTCTTCTTATAGAATCCATAGTAGGGGGAACATCTTTTGTTGTGACTTCACAGGGATTGATGTCTTTCTCCTTATGTTCTCTTGTTGGAATCAGTGGCCATTGCCTCCTACTCCTAAGGACCCTTGGGGAAGGTGAAAGTATGGATTATCTCCTTAGTTCTTTGGCTGGCAAGAGATTTGGGGTTCAGAGAAGTATGGGCTCTACATTTTGTTTGGAATATAGACCTGGGCAGGATGGGATAACTTTCTTGGAAGATACTTACGCACAACAGACCCTAACAGAGGCCTCTCAGGGATGGGCAAGTTGTAGGCTAGAGTCCTCTCTATGAGGCCCTATCCCTATAGGGAGATGAGCTGCTTGAGGAATAGAGTGATAATTAGACAATTTGACTAACAAGGAACTATGGGGATTGAGTCCCAGAGGCCCCAGAAACTGTAAATATTCCCCTTGTGCCCCCTGTCTTGCCCTTCTCCCGTCTCTCCTGTCCCAGGCCAGGAGGGAAGTCACTTATGCCTTTCTGCCCAAGTTTTCATGTCTGGTGTTGCCTCCCTCTGTCTTTCCTTGGGGCCAGGGCTGCTGACTTCTTCACCCTCCCTGCCTAGGACAGAGAAAGTTGAGCCTGTCTCTTTGTGATGCTGTCTTAACTTTGCCGAGTCAGAATAGCCTGGTAAGTGCCCTTGGAGAAGAAAGGCAGAGAGGTGAGGGTGGACAGCCTGTCCATCCTCAGATGAGCCAGGGAGATTCTGGCCTGTCCATGCTAAAGCCATGTGCATCCAGTGCAGCCCCACCCCCTTAATGCACCACCTCCTACTCTGCCCACGGCAGCCCTAAGCCCAGTTTAGCTCAACATTCAGCCTAGCTTAGTCCACAGAGTCAGTCAATAAACAGTTAATTATGTGCCAGGAACTATGATAAGTTCTGGGGGTACCAAAAAAAGCACAAAACATGGTCTTCACCCTCTAAAAACCCCCATTCTTATGGGGAGACAACATTTAAAAAACTGCATATGTACAAGAGATGTACAGAGGAAGTGGAAGAGAATCTCAGAGTGAAGGTTAAAGCCAGTCTAGGGTCCAGTCTGAGGCTGTTTATTCCAGCCTGGATCAGTTGGAAATTCTAGCCAGCTCAGCCCAGAGTCCAGCCCAGAGTCCATTCTGATCCTGCTGCCCCGATCATCTCCTGTACCTAGGTAAGCACAAACAACAGCAATCATTAACAGCCAGTGTTTAGGTAAAGGATAGCCCTAGGAGACCTGGCTTCTGGTTCACGAATGTCTGCTCCAGTGCTGTGTGACCTCTGATAAGTAATTTCAGAGTTTATTTCTGTGTTTATGAGTCTGGCTGTGTGTCTACATGTGTACAGATTATGGGTCTCTGTGTGTTTCTCTGTGAGCTTGGTTATGAATTTGTATTATGATTCTAGGATCTATGTATCTAGGCCCAGCCTCTCTCCTACATTACCAACTGCCTAGCTGCTCAAACTCTGCATGTCCAAAACAGAACTCATTACCCTTCCTCCCAAACACACCCCCTTCCTACCTCCCTATCTCTGCACTGGGCACCACCAACCATCTAGCCTCCCAGATTTGTGACGTTGGAGTCATTATTGACTCTCCATTCTCCTAAACTCCATATATTAAATTGCTTGTCCAGTCTGGCCATTTCTATCTCCACATCTCTCCCACATGTCCCTTTCTCTCTATTCACATAACTACCATCTTCATTCAAGTCCTCATCACTTCTTGTCTCCCAAAGTAGCCTCTTAATTGGTCTTCCTGCTATCAGCCTCTCACCTCTCCCACACATCTTCTATAAAGCTGTCAAAATGATTTTGCTAAATTTGACGATAATACTCAACTATTCTTTCTTTTTTGCTTTTTTGGAGGGCAGTTGGGGTTAAGTAACTTGCCCAAGGTCACACGGCTAGGTTTTTGTTTGTGTGTGTTAAGTGTCTGAGGCCGAATCCGAACTCAGGTCCTTCTGACTCCAGGGCCAGCACTCTACTCACTGCGCCACCTAGCTGCCCCAATACTCAACTTTTCAATAAATTTCAGTAACTCCCTATTCCTTCAAGGGTCAAATAATAACTTCTTTCTTATTATTTACAACTCTTTATAACCTGGTTCCAACCCACATTTCTAGTCTTATACATTTCTTCCCCTCATGCAATCTATGGTCCAGTTAAACTGGTTGTTTTGCTGTTCCTTATACCAAACACTGTCTCCCACCTTTGGGCATATTTCCAAACTCTTCCCTATGAGCAAGATACACTCCTTTATCATCCCTGCTTCTTAGAATCCCTAGTTTTATTCAAAACTCAACCCTAGTGCTACCTTCCATATGAAGCCTTTCCTGATTGTCCCTCCCTTCAAAATTTTTTTCTTGTATATATTTTGTACATTTCTGTATAGGTAAATATCTCCCTACTAAAATGGGACATTCTAGCTAGATGCCCAGTGGATAGAGTGCTGGTCTGGAGTCAGGAAGACTCATTTTCTTGAGTTCAAATATGGCCTCAGATAGCTACTAGCTGTGTGACCCTGGGCAAGTCATTTTACCTTGTTTGCCTCAGTTTCCTCATCTGTAAAATGAGCTGGAGAAGGAAATGGCAAGTCATTTTAGTATCTCTGCCAAGAAAATCCCAAATGGGGTCATGAAGAGTTGGACATGACTGAAACGACTTGACAATAACAACAAAGCCTCCCCCTTGAGGACAGAGATTGAATCCTTTTTGCCTTTTTTTGCTCAGAACCTGTGCCCAGCACATTTAATAGATGCTTGTTGATTGATTATGTGCCTTGGTTATGGGAGTCTGTGAGTGTCCGTGTGTTCTGGCTGTGGGTTTGTGTGTGTCTGTATGGCTCTAATGGGGTATGTGGGGTCTCTGTGTCAGGATTTGGGTCTGTTCAGGCTTATATATGTGCCATTCACAGAAAGTACTAAGCTAGGAGAAAAGCTAATCCTTTGGATTCTAGATGCAAGATACAAAGAGAAATGGAAGGAATAACACTAGAGTGACTTGAATAAGATTAAGTCTAATAGGGATAAATGTAAAATCTTTTGTGGGTTCAGGAATTAAATTCATAAATACAACTTGGGGAAGGTATTACTAACTAGCAAAAAAATTCTGGGGGTTTTAGTGTATTCTAGACTAAATAACAATCACCAGTGTGAAGCAGAAGCATAGAAAACAAATGCAATTTTAGGATGCACTAAGAAAGGCAGGTTACCTAAGAATAAGAAGGTGATAGTTCTGCTTTGTCAGACTCACATCTGGAGGAATACCACTGGGACAAGACTTTTTAGGAAGGGCATTGATAAGCTGGAGAATGTCCAAAGGATGGCAATTAGAATAAGGAAGGTCCTTGAGTTTCACATCATATGAAGAGTCATTGAAGAATCCAAAGAGAAGAAAACTCATTTGGAAGCATCCTTCAAGTATTTGAATGGCAGTCATGTGGAAGATGGGTAGAGCTTTTCTGTTTGTCTTGAAAGACCGGAACAATGGAGTGGGGTTGGGCACTTAAAAAGAGGCAGATTTAGGCTGGATGTCAGGAAAACCTTCCTGACAATTAGAGTTACCTCAAGTGGACTGGACTGCTATGGAAAGTTGTGGAGTACATATTTCTAGGCATGGCTAGACGATCACTGATGATCACTAGTGATCATATGTAGACTTTGGCAGTGGGTCTGTGTGGATTAGCAGTTGGATGTGTTGAGGGAACATTAGGGAATATTCAGATGCCATGGAACTCAAATCTGGCTGGACCAGTGAGGGCTGGCCATTGGCCTTTGGACCTCTGCTGCTCTTGCAGCTGAGGTAGGAGAGATAAGGCATACCCAAGAGACTTCCTTTTACCAAGCTTCCAAAAACATTAGACATACCAAATCAACATGAACCAGGGGAAAAAACCTAACTCTCCCTTTGGAACTGGCTTTTGGCTATGGTACAGTGACTCCAAAGGAGTAATTACAAGCTTTTCTTTCTTTGGTTCCCTTAGGAGGAAGAGGAGCAGAATTTCTTTGGTTTCATCATCCTGACCACCTAGGGAAAATTTCCATCTAGTTGTCTTGGTCCATTGCAGGAACATTTAATTCATTGCAACTCAGCAAGGGAAAGGGCACAGGGTAGTGGGGAGAGCCTTTGTTGGGGAGGCAGGAGACTTGGGCTCTGATCCTGGCTTCCCTCCTGGCTCCTGATGGGAACATTCTGACATATATTTTGTCATATGTATCAGGGTCCTTTCGGCTCTGACATTCTCTATCTTAAGATACCTTTATACTTTGATATTCTATGTCCTAAAGTCCTTACCAGCTCTGATAATCTATTTTCTAAGTTCCTTTCCACCCATAACATTCTATATTCTAAGAGCCTCTAGGTTCTGACATCTTGTGTTCAGTGTTCCAAGTGTTTACTGAGGGCCTTTAGAGCATTGATCCCCATGCTTAAGGCTGTGGGAATGAAACTAATGAAGACATAGTTCTTGCATATAAAGAGCACAAGATAGTGCCCAGACACTCTCACGCAAAAAATGTGGTAACCAATACAGTTGCCAAATATATAGCACAGACACAAGTGTGCCAGGGTCCATGTCAAACTCAATGAGTCTCAGTTTCCCCATCTGTAAAATGTAAAATGAGGGAATGAGACTAGATGAACTCTGAGGTTCCTTCCAGCTTCAGATCTATGTTATTATGTTGATGAAGGTTGGGGTTTTAGAAGAGGATAGGAGGCTACGGGGAATGAGTAGCTAGGGAAGAAGATGGTGTTGATAATAATGTAGGTAAATGTAAGTATTACCCCCATCTCACAGATGTAGCAAAAGACTCAAAGAGGTGATTTGCTTGTCCAGGATCCCATAGTTAGTAAGTATTGGAGACAGGATGTGAGCCACAATTTACAATATTAGAGATTTGGGGTGATAGATGGGAAGGATTTTACCAGAGTTGGGAAAAATGTATTTGGCTTTAACATCAACATCTAGATCAACATAAGAAAATGGATGAAGAGGCCCAGATAAAACTGTAACATCAGTGACGGTGCAAGACAGACGGTGAGATGTTGAAAGAAGAATCCTAGTGGAAATGATAGAATGATAGAATATTCTAGAAGGGAACTTAGAGGGCCACTGAGTCCAATTGTTACATTTTTCATATCAGGAAACTATGTCACAGATGAGTTAAGTGTCTTGTCCAGGGTCACGCAGCTAATACATGTCAGAGTCAGAATCTGAATCTGGATCTTCTTGATCCTAGGCCTCTAGTCTTGTATCATTATACGTTACAATTGCACAGAAGTTCACAGAATGAAATCAATAGGAAGGAGGTAAGAATTAAAAAAATATGGTGAAAGGCTAAAATGATGTACTGAAACTTACTATAACAGAAAGGGATTTATAGTGTATCTGGTCCAAATGCATTTTATAGATGAAAATCTAATGAGATGAAATTTAATGATAATAATGATAAAATTGTATGTTGTCACATGATGACTTAGAATGTAAGCTTCCTGAGGGCAGGAACTGTTTAAATTTTGTCATTATTTCCCCAATACCTATTGCAGTGCTTAGCAGATAGTATGTACTTGATATGAGCTTGTAGAATTAAATTGATTTGAGGACTGGTTGAGCAAGTTTAGCCTGGAGAAGAGGAGATATGAGGGGAGACATGATAGCTAGATGGAAGAGGGATTGGGCTTGTTTTGCTTGATCCCAAAAGGCAGAGCTGGAAGTAATGGGTAGTACATGTAGAGAAATACGATTTCAACTGAATCTAAGGAAGAACTTTCTATTACAGGTGTCCAAAAGTGGAAATGTGCTGCTTCAGGAAGTAATGGGATTTGTTGGTTGTTGGAATTTGAATGACTGTCAGAGATTGAATTTGGGGAGGGAAAATTTGGGATACTTGAGAAAATGAAGGACAATAAGGAGATTACAACAATCGCCTACTAGCTGTTCCTCATAAAAGATACTCTGTCTCTTGTCTCTGTGTCTTTGCACTGGCTGTCCGCCATTTCTGGAATAATCTCACTGTTCACCTCCATATCTTGCCTTTCCTGGCTTCCTGAAAGGCTGACTTCAAATTCCACCTTCTGAATAAGGCCTTTCCTCATTACTTCATCTACCCATATTTTCGTCTCTGAGATCACCTTTCATCTACTCTTTAACGTCTTGCACGAACCTAGCTGATTAGATATTTTCGCCTGTTAGAATGTGAGCTCTTTGAGGACAGGGAAAGTAATTTTGCTATTTTTTTGTATCCTCGATAATTAGCAAAGTGCCTAGTGCATAATAAACACTTAATAGATGCTTGTTGACTGACTGACTGAAGATGAAGGAGAAGACCTAGAGATAAAGAAGGAGAAGCAGAAAGACATGAAGAGGAAGAAAAGGACATCAGGAGGAAAAAGAGGAGGAATAGAAAGAGTTGAAGGAGAAGAAAAAGGAGAAAGACTCATGAGGGAGGAGAAGTAGGAGATGGACTCTCAGAGAAGGGGTAAATAGTTGGTGACATAAGGTAAGGAATTGATAAGAGAAGGGAAAGGAAGTTGGGGATAGTGGTCAACATGTTAACCAAGGGCTAATGAAATGAAGAGAGTGACCATTCTAGAGTCAAAAGTGTCCACAAGTACTTTACTACAACAACTTTTAGGTGATATACTGACAAGGATGAGGACTGAGGATCTCATTTTCAGACAGTATAACAAGTAGGCAGAATTTTGTAGTGACCCTCACTGACTATGCTATGTTAGTATTTTTGCCATGATCAGGTTCTTGCTATCTATTTTCAATTTGCTAGCTAGTCTTTCTCCTAGAAGAGAAGAGAAAGGGGTCAGAGGAATGCCTCCCTACTCCTCAGGATATAAGGGAGAATGAAGTATTCCTGCAAAAAAGTGAAGAAAACCTTCAATGTGAAAAGAAGAAAAAGGATCTAAATGGATAGATAGATTTTTGATTTGGGAACAAGGTTAGAGTCAGACAACCAGTCAACACACAATTTTTAAAGGGTTGCTATGTGCCAGGCACTGTGGTAAAAGGGTGGAAGAATGTGACACACAGGAGAAAGGGAAGAAGGACTGTTGGACTTGGAGCTGCCCAGCAATTATGAGGTTCTTTCCAATGCAGAGGGAGCTGAATGTCCTGAAGAGGGAGCGGCTATTGGTATTCTCAGAAATGATGCTGTGGATTCACAAGGGCTGTCAGGATCAAGATCATCTAGTAGGAATGAGAAGAAGAAACAAATAGAGATGGTGTTTGGCACTCACCATTGAAGGCTCCTGAAGTAGTCATTTGTGAAGCCTAGAATAACCATGGAGAGTTCTGCTGTCTTTTTGGATCCATGTATCCAGAACATGACAGAGAACCTACAGTGATGCTGAACTAGATAATTACTGCTCACCTTTGGCGATTCATGTGGAAATGATGTGACCAGAGGAAATCTAGACAGCATTGCTAAGGTTTCTGAAGCCTTGGGTACCTTAGGAGCCATCACTGTTGCCCAGTGAAGGTGAAGGCTTCAGAAGAGAAAGTTAGCTTTGGGAAATGAAAATTTGGTTAGGAAAAAAAGATATCTGAGAACCATTTTTGGGTTCTTGGACTATGGAGTAAAACATAGTAAATGATGAGCTCCTGGTGGGTGTACCTAACAAAGCTGGTAAGAATGTATTTGCCTGGAGTCTTGAAAATGTAATAAAAATTTAAATTGAAAATGAAGGGAGATTCTGGAATATGTGGGACATTGAAATTCCATGAAATTATATATATTTTATATGTATTTGAACTATTTACATTGTTTAATGTAAATTAATGTAACATTACATTGTTTAATGGATTATTGTTCGCCTGGAAAGAAGTGTTCTAAAATCTTAGAGTCGTGGAATTTTAGAGGCAAGAGGACTTTAGAGAAACTTGGAGTTCTTGAGCTGTGTTCCACAATACTCTGTCTTTGGTCCTGTCTTTTTAATCTTAAAATTAGTTGTTTATTCAGTTACTTAAGAGTTCTCCAGTTCCTTCAACATGGTTTTGAGTCTCCTCTCTAGGGATTTGTGCTGGCTTGTGAGAACTGACCAATTTTGAGTGTGAAAACTTGCATCTTGGAAATAGGAAAATATTACTGTTCAAGGACAGCTAGGTGACACAGCGGATAGAGTGCCAGGCCTAGAGTCAGAAAGACTTGTCTTCTTGGTTCAAATCCAACTTCAGACACTTACTAGCTGTGTGACCGTGGGCAAGTCACTTAACCTTGTTTGCTTTAGTTTCTTCATCTGTAAAATGAGCTGGAGAAGGAAAGGGTAAACCACTTCAACCTTTTTGCCAAAAAACGAAGCACCCTAAATGGGGTTACTAAGAGTCAGACATGACTGAAAAACAATTGAACAACAAAAAACAATTAAGGTTTGCAAAAATGATGGAAAGAATCTTAATAATGAAAATTAAACCTAAAACTGCTTTCTGATTACATTTTTTCCTATACAGTCAATAGTTAAATATTTATTAGCATACCACTACTGGTAGTCCTTCTGGATTCATTCCAATTTATCAATGTCATTCCCAAAATGTAGCCCAACAATGTTAAAATTATATTCTAGGTGGAGTCTAATTTTGAAGACGGATCATGTCCCATCTGAGTAATTTATTCTTCTGTTATTTCTATCACTTCTCATGTGGTATGGATTTAAGTACCATTGAGATCTAGAATTCCCTCCTGTAGATTATCAATGGAGGAAGACATTGAAAATTTGTTAAATTTGTAAATAACACAAAATTGAGTGAAAGGTAATCTACTGAAGGGCAGAATCAAGATTCTAAGAGAGCTTCATTTACTAAAATGATGGTCTGAATCCAATAAAATTAGATTTACCAAAAATAAATGCCAAGTCCAATAGTTAAATTAAAAAGTTATACATCTCAAGGGTAGAGAGCCTCTGCTGGACAAAGTAACCATTTGAAAAAGGCTTGGGAGGTCACTATTAGCCAATAGTGTAGTTCTGAACTAGGATCAATTTAAGGAACTAATAATTTGGTTCTGTGGGGAAAGGGATAGACACTGGACTTGAGATTTCATTGGTAAAGGGAACTTCCAGATGAGGAAACCCTTTATATCCAAGCAGGCTGATATCTTCTCTGCAATTTATAGTCTTAGAGAATTGCCTAAAGGAAAGGCTAAATGACACATCCAGGGTCATACAGCTGCAATGTTAGAGTCTGAATTTGAATTCAAGTCTTCTAGACTTCAAGGTCATTTTATCTGTCCACTATTCCATGGCTGCCTCTCATCTCTTAGTTTAATAGATGGAAAAAAATAACTTTCAGACAAACAGATTATTTTTTCAAAGAGCTAGGTTTTCAATGGGGAAATCCTTCTAGGATACCTCCCAAGTATAAAATTTTAGGATACTTAAGTTTCTTTCTCTTTCCATACCTAGGTGGCTGCTAACAGAGTTCTGTACTGGGTGATTATTGTCCTTCCATTCTCAAAGAGGACCAAAATGACATTACTATGCTAGTGTATCACAGGCTGATCAAACCAGTACAAGCTGGGAAAGTTCTACCACAGGTCAGGCACAAATAGTCCATGTGAACATTTGTAGTGGATTCTCTAAATTTGCACATCTTGCACTACTTCTGAGCTGTTTCAATTATACTTTACTCATAGAGCACAGCCCATCTCTGATGTGGGCACGCCGTGCTGGGTAGTCCTGTGTCAGTGCCTCTCATGTCATAAAACCAACTCCAAAGTTCTTTTTTTGCTTTTTGGAGGGCAATTGGGGTTAAGTAACTTGCCCAAGGTCACAAGCTAGGTTTTTGTTTGTGTGTGCGTTAAGTGTCTGAGGTCGGATCTGAACTCAGGTCCTTCTGACTCCAGGGTGACTGCTCTACTCACTGCGACACCTAGCCGCCCCCCACTCCAAAGTTCTTAAGAGAGACCTTGACAGTGTCCTTATATTGCTTCATCTGACCACCATGTGAACGCCTGTCCTGTGTGAATTTTCTATAAAATTGTTTTTTTGGCAAGTGTATGTTTGACATTTGAACAATGTGGCCAGCCCATAGGAGTTGCACTCTCTAAAGCAGAGTTTGAATGCTTGGCAGTTTAGTTTGAGTAAGGACTGCAGTGTCTGGTACCTTATCCTGCCAGGTGATCTTCAGAATCTTCCTAAGACAATTCAGATGGAAGCGATTCAGTTTCCTGGCATGGCGCTGGTAGGTTGTCCAGGTTTCACAGGCATATATGGTGAGGTCAGCACCACGGCTCTATAGAACTTCAGTTTGGTAGTCAGTCTAATACCTCTTCTTTCCCACACCTTCCTTTGGAGCCTCCCAAACACTGAGCTAGCTTTGGCAATGCATTCCTCAGCCTCATTATCAATGTGTTCATGCCTGGAAAGTACACTGCTGAGGTAAGTGAGCTTATCCATAGCATTCAAACGTCTCTGTTTGCTGTAACCCTATGGTTCCACACATGGATGGTGTGATGGTGGCATGCCTGTGTTTTCTTGGTGTTAATTGTTAGGACAAAATTAGCACAAGCAGCAGAGACTCATTTGTTGTTTCTTTGTTGTTTCTCAGCTTCAGAGGCTGAATATAGGCTGAATAAAAAAATACCAATGGAACTGAGATTGCATTGAGTGCACAATCCTCTGCAAACAGAAAATGTTAAGAGGTTGCTAACACAAAGCCTCTTTAATCCTCTGATTCCAAGACAACAAATCAACCCAAAGGTTGATTTGCTTTAGTGGCTGAGTGTGGTTGCTACCTTCCTGGGTATAATGCTGATTTATAGTAGAATTCTGAAATTATAGAATCTTAAAATCACAAAATCTCAGTCTGAAGGGATTTCTAAAGGTTTCTAATTCAGTCAATACCTGCATTACGAATTCCTCTTAGAGCATCCTAGACATATTGGCTATCCATTCTCTGAATACTCCCAGCAAGGAGGAGTTCATGACTTTCTAAACCAGGACTTTCCATATTTGGGCATCTCTCATTATTAAGAGTTCTATTGAGCTAAAACAAGTCTCTGTAACTTTCTCCCATTGGTCTTGTGACCTCTTAGAGGTGGAAAGATGGACCTTTTTTTTTTTTGCAGGGCAATTTGGGTTAAGTAACTTGCCCAAGGTCACACGGCTAGATTTTTTGTTTGTGTGTGCGTTAAGTGTCTGAGGCCGGATCCGAACTCAGGTCCTTCTGACTCCAGGGCCCGACGCTCTACTCACTGCGCCACCTAGCCGCCCCTAAGACGGACCTTTCTTGATAAGAAAGAAGTGACTTCAGAAATCAGGTGAACACAGGTCTAAATTTGACAAGATGCTATTTTATAATATAAAGTTCTTCATTTGGGTTCAATGCATTGAATGCAAAGTATTGCAAGGGGGAAAGTGGGTCTAGACACAGTTGACAAAAAAAGGCCTGGGGTTTTAGTGGATCACAAACTCTATATGAACTGACTGTATGAAATATCAGCTAAAAATTCCAATGGAACTGAGATGCATTCACAAAAGTCCAGTTATTCCCCGTCTGTGTATATCTAGTACAATTTCTTACCCAGTGCTACAGTCTTCCTGATGGTGGTTATCTACCTGCTGCTTGAAGGTAGTGGAGTCATATAAATCACTCTTTCTTTCTCCAGATACATGGAACTAGGGAATAAAACAAATGCTCAAGAGTTCTTCCTCCTGGGACTTTCAGACAAGCCTGAGCAGCAGCCTCTCCTCTTTGCGATATTCCTGTGCGTGTACCTTGTCACTGTGATTGGGAACCTGCTGATCATCCTGGCCATTGGCTCTGATTCACACCTCCACACTCCGATGTACTTCTTCCTTGCCAACCTCTCCTTTGTCGACCTCTGTCTGGCCACTAATACCGTCCCAAAGATGTTGGCAAACATTCAGTCCAGGAGTAAGTCCATCTCATATATTTGCTGCCTGACACAGATGTACTTTTTCCACTTTTTTGGAATCATGGACAGTGTCTTGATTGCTGTGATGGCCTATGACCGCTTTGTGGCCATCTGTCATCCACTGCACTACACGACAATCATGAACCCACGTCTCTGTGGGCTGCTGGTGGGTGGGCCTTGGGCTTTCTCCAGCTTGATTTCCCTGGCACACACCCTCCTGATGTCGCGTTTGTACTTCTGTGCTAGCACTGAGCTCCCTCATTTCTTCTGTGACCTCACACCGCTGCTCCGGTTGTCCTGTTCTGACACCACAGTCAACAAGATCTTGGTGCTCATTGTGGGTGGAATGGTGATTGTCACACCCTTCCTCTGCATTCTTGCCTCCTATGCCCGAATTGTTGCTGCTATTCTAAAGGTCCCTTCTGCAGGGGGCAGGAAGAAAGCGTTCTCCACCTGTAGCTCCCACCTCTCTGTAGTGGCACTCTTCTATGGGACCACCATTGGGGTCTACCTGAGCCCCTCTACTATCCACACAGCTGTGAAGGATAAAGCTTCTGCTGTGATGTACACAGTGGTCACACCCATGCTGAACCCCTTCATCTATAGTCTTCGTAGCCGAGATCTGAAGGGGGCTTTGAAAAAGCTTGTCGATAGGAAAATTGCCTCATCCTCCTGACGTTTTCATTGAGACTTCCCATGCTGGTTGCTCTGGAGAAGGATCTAGTGATGAAAACTTGGACTATTTGCAGAGACTTCTAAGTTGGGAATATGGATATTTTGGGGGTAATAGTTTTGGAACTCAGATTCCAAACCTCAGGGAATTTCTGCTTTCCCAACCTAAGTATAGCAAAGGCCCCTCCAGGCTTGGAACAATTTACTGGATCCATTTTCTTTAGTCTAACCCAGAACTGAATCACTTTGTTACGTAGCTGGGAGAAGGGAGTCACCAGACTTCGAAACTCACACTTTCTAACCACGTCCTAGTCCCTCAGCAAGCAATTGAGGAATATATGTTATTTCCCATGGATTCTGAGGATGAAGCTAAGGGAACATAAGAATTGGTCATAGGTTGCTTTCAAGGTACCAAGACATAAGTATGGAGACAATAGCTTTCCCTCCCTCGAGTTGGCCACTCTCCATTTTCTCATTCTGTTATTTGGGCTGAATTTTCTTAGGAAAGGGAGGGTGATGATGTAGAGTTATATGGGGAGATATGAAATTAAGGAAGTAAAGATGAGGTTGGGTGACAAGAGATTGGGCAAGATAAAGTGGGGTGTCTGGTGAAGTTGGGTTAGGTGGATGTGTAAAGCTTGGTGAGATTGGGTAGGGTGAGATGAGACTGAGGATGTGTAAGGAGAAAGAAGTTTGGGAGAGGAATGGTGAAGAAGGGAGGAAGGAAGAGGTGTGATGAACTTGAGGGAAGTAAGGTAAGACTGGTGAAACAGGTGGAGATGGGAGATTTTTACAAGTAGGATGAGAAGTGAGAAGGGAAGAAAATAAGCATTTATATAGTACCTACTGTGTGCCAGGGACTGTGCTAATTGAATTTTTTTTTTTACAAATAACTCATTTCATAATTGAGAGAATGCTGGAAGGATGTAGGTGAAATTGGGTTAGGTGTAGGAATGTGGGTAAGAAAGATGAAAGCAATGGGGTGAACATTAATAAGGTTGGATGAAATTTGCATAAGATTGATGGAAGCTGGGTCAGACTGGATGCAGGAATTGAAGGGTTGATGGAAGAAGGATGAAAGATGGTAGAGGGGTCATGAATTGGGTAAAGAGAAGTGAGGCAGGATGAGGGAGAAAAAATTTTTTGAGAGACTGCTTAAAGTGGAGTGAGGTTGTATAAAGCAGGACAAGGTTAAATGGGACAGAGTGAGATTAGGGAAAGAAAAGCAAGGGGAATAAAAGTGGAGAAAGGAAAAGGGGTGAGGAGCAATGTGGCTGGGTGAAACAGAGAAAGGTTGGGTATGTATGGGTGAGGAGATGGAAAGGCAGGAATGAGTGAATGGATGAGAAGGGGTGAGACAGGAGGAGGATGGCTGAGATGGGTGGAGGTTGGATGGGAATCGATAATGCAGGGTGAGGCTGGGTGGGAGATAAGAGAAGGAGAGAGTTGGCCAAATTTTTTCTCAGCTCTCATAAGCTCTTCTAAAGGGAAAGATGATCCTTTCCATGACTTTCCTCTATTTATACCTATATTTCTTTCCATTGGTTTGAAGAGGAGTGGGATTGGGTAAGATTGTGCAATATGAGGGAGTGAGGTGTAGGTGGGATGAAGCTGGACTTCTATTTCTATTGTTAATTTACTTCCTGTCATTGTCCACCAAGGCTTCTTCTTGACTCTCTGCTCCACTGGATTCTGCAAAGCCCTACATATCCATCACAATCAATATGGGATCTCATCTGGGGGATTTGTTTATCCCTAGGTATCACTGCATGTCTCTGTTCTCAGAGTTTGAAGGTGTCTCAGGTGATCCAGTCCAACCTCCTCACCAGTACAGGATTTACCTTTGCAATGCCCCTGACAAGTCATTACTTAGCCTATTCTTTCAGACCTCCAGTGACAGGAAGCTTTGGATAGAACACTGGACCTGGAGTCAGAAATACCCAAGTTCAAATCAGGCCTCAGATACTTACTAATTGTGTGACTTTGGGGGATTCACTTAATCTCTGTTTACCTCAGTTTCCTCATCTGTAAAATGGGGATAATAACAGCACCTACCTCTCAGGGTTACTTTGAGGATCAACTGAGATAATTGTAAAGTCCTTAATATAGTGGCTGGCACATACGGTAAGCATTATATAAATGTTAGCTATCATCACCATCATCATCTCATTTATCAATTGTGGAATGGCTCTTATTACTACAAATTTGAATCAGTTCTCTATATATCTTAGAAATGAGACCTTTTTCAGAGAGACTTGCTGCAAATATCCCCTCCCCCCATTTACCTAATTTTCCTCTATTCCTAGTTGAATTAACTTTGTGCAAACACTTTTGCATTTTGCTTAATCAAAATGGTCAGTTTTGCTTCTTGTTCATCTCTATTTCTCTTGTTTGGTTTTGATATCTTCTTCATATATTTAACAGGTAATTTCTTCCTTGCCCCTCTAATTTGCGATGTTATCCTTTTTGTCTAAGTCATGTATGCATTTGGAATTTATCTTGGTATGTGGTATGAGATATTGGTGTATGCTGTTTCTGCCAGACTGCTTTCTAGTTTTTCCAACAGCTTTTGTTTAATAGTGAATTATTTTCCTGATAGCTTGGATCTTTGTGTTTATCAAACACTAGGCAATTACGTTCATTTGCTTCTGTATACTGTATACCCAATCTGATCAAGCTTTCTATTTCTCACTTAGTACCAAATTGTTTTGATGATCACAGCTTTGTAGTATAATTTGAACTTGTTAGTACTAGTCCTTCTTTGTCCCTTTTTTCATTTATTCCCTTGATATTATTGATCTTTTCTTTTTCCAGACAAATTTTATTATTATTTTTCTGCTTTTATAAAACAATCTGTAGGTAGTTTGATTGATACAACACTGAATAGGCAAATTAACTAAGGTAGCATTGTCATTTTTATTATATTGACTCAGCCTTCTCATAGATAATATTTCTCCAATTACTTAGATTTGTCCTTATCTATGAAGAATTGCTTGTAATTTTGCTCATATAGTTCCTGCATATATGTCTTGGAAGGTAGACTGCTAATTATTATTATTATTATTTTGTTTTTTTGAGGGCAATTGGGGTTGAGTGACTTGCCCAAGGTCACAGGCTAGTATGTGTTAAGTGTCTCAGGCCGGATTTGAACTCAGGTCCTCCTGACTTCAGGGCTGGTGTTCTGTTCACTGCGCTACCTAGCTGCCCCAGACTGCTAATTATTTTGTACATTCTGGAGTTATTTTAAATGGAATTTCTCTTTCTATTTTATCCTGCTGGATTCTATTGACAATATACAGAAATTCTGATGATTTATCTGGGTTTATTTTATGTCCTGCAAATTTACTGAACTTGTTGAGTGTTTTGATGGGCTTTTGGTTGAGGTTCTAAACTTCTTTAAGTAAACCATCAAATCATTTGCAGAATAAGATAATTTAATTTCGGGGCGGCTAGGTGGTGCAGTGAATAGAGCGCCGGCCCTGGAATCAGAAGGACCTGAGTTCGGAGCCGGCCTCCGACACTTAATCCATACAAACAAAAACCTAGCCGTGTAACCTTGGGCAAGTTACTTAACCCCAATTGCCCTAAAGGGGCGGCTAGGTGGCGCAGTGAGTAAGAGAGCCGGCCTCGGAGTTTGGATGACCCGAGATCAGATCCGGCCTCAGAAAATGAGCACCCACGCATAAATAATGACTAGCCGTGTAACCTTGAGCAAGTTACTTAACCCCAATTGCTTAAAAAAAAAAAAAAGATAATTTAACTTCTTTATTGCCTATGCTTATTCCTTTAATTTCTTTTTCTTATCTTATTGTTCTAGCTATTATTCTTAGCAGTATATTGAATAATAATTTTTATAACGGATATCCTTGCTTTATCCCTGGTATTTTTGGAAAGTCCTTTAGTTTATCCTCATTATAGACAATGTAGATTCTTTGTTTTAGATACTGATCATCATATTAACAAAAGATTAATTCATTCTTATGCTTTTGTTCTTTTAAAATAAGAATGGATGCTATACCTTGTCAAAAGTCTCTTTTGCATCTATTAATATAATCACGTGATTTTTGTATTTTTGTTTTTGCTCTTAATACTGTTGATTATCTTTACAGTTTTCTTATTAAAGCAACTGCATTCCCAGTATAAAGCCAGCCTGGTCATAGTGTATTATCTTTGTGCTATGTTGCTGAATTTTCCTTGCAAACACTTTATTTAAAAATTTTACATCAATGCTCATTAGGCATATTGGTCTATAGTTTTCTTTTTTTTTAAGCAAAGAGAAAATTTTCTCTTTGCTTTAGGTATCAAGACCATATTTGTTTCATAGAAGGAATTGGGCAGAATCCTTTCTTTTCGTATTTTCTCAAATGGTTAATGTAGTATTTGAACTAATTATTCTTTAAATGTTTGATTGAATTTGCTTATAAACCCATCTGGTCCTAATTTATTTTTATTTGGGAGTTAATTCATAGTATTAAATTTCTTTTTCCAAGATAAAGTTATTTAAATATCCTATTTTCACATCTGCTAATCTTGGCACTTTATATATTTGTAAATTTCATCCAATTAATTTAGATTGTCAATTTTATTGGCATGAAATTTGACAAAATAGCTCCTAATGATTTCTTTTATTTCTTCTTTCTTGGTTGTGAATTTGTCTTTCTAATTTTTGATACTAGTAACTTGAACTTCTTCTTCTTCTTCTTGGAGGGCAATTGGGGTTAAGTGACTTGCCCAAGATCACATGGCTAGTTTTGTGTTAAGTGGCTGAGTCTGGATTTGAACTCAGGTCCTCCTGACTCCAGAGCCGGTGCTCTATTCACTGGACTACCTAGCTGCCCCATTTTTCTTCTTTAAAAAAAAATCAAATTAGGTATTGATTGATCAATTTTTTTGTTTTTTAAAAATCTCTTAGTATTATTTATTAATTCTACTTTCTGCTTTTAATATCATTGATCTCTTCTTATAATTTTGCATTTTTATTTTGGTGTTTAATTTGGGGTTTTAGATTTGCTGATTTTCTAGGTTTTTTTTAGTTGCATGCTCAATTAATTGATCAGCTTTTTTTCCTCTTTTACTGATGAAAATATTTAGATAAAAAAAAGTTTCCTACATGTAGTACTTTGGCTGCCTCCCTGGAATTTTGGTGTGTTGTCTCATTGTTATCATTAACTTTAATGAAATTATTAATTGTTTATATAATTTGTTCATTGATATTCTTTCTTTGTGATTAAGTTATTTACTCTCTAATATTTAAAAATTTTCAAGGCAACTTTGTTGATTGTAATTTTTATTGTTATGGTCAGCAAATGATGCATTTGATATTTCTGATTTTCTTCATTTGTTTGAGAGTTTTCATGAACTAATAAATGGTCAATTTTTGTGAAGGTGCCATACAAAACTTAGAAATATGTATGCTTCTTTATATTCCCATTCAGTATTCTCCAGAGGTCTAGCGTATATAACTTTTCTAAAATTTTGCTCAAGTCCTTAATTTCTTTTTTTAGTGCATTTAGACTTATCTAGGTTTATAGATAAATTGAGATCCCCAAATTTTATAATTTTACCATTTCTCCCTGCAGCTCAATATTTCCTTTATGAATTTAGATGCTTTGCCATTTGATGCATATATGCTTAATAATGATATTAATTCATTGTCTATGGTACCTTTCAGCTAATACAATTCTGTTATCTCTTTTAGTTAGGTATTTAAAATTTTTGCTTTATTTGAAGGAAGTAAAAATTTATTAAGTACCTACTATGTCCCAAGCATTGTGCTAAGGGCTTTGAAAATGTTATCTCATTTGATCCTCACCTGGGAGGTAGGTACTATTTTTATCCCCATTTTACAGGTGAGGAAGCAGACAGAGGTTAAATGACTTGCCCAGGGTCTTACCAGAAAGTAAGTTCTGAGGCTGAATTTGAACTTGGATCTTTTTGTCTCCGGGTCTAGCCATTGATCCAGTTTGTCATCTATCTGCCTTTAGATGTCTGATATAATAATTGATACCCCTGCCTTTTTAAATTTCAGTTGAAGAATAACTTTTACTCCAGCCCGTTAACTGTCTGCATATTTCTTTCAAGTATTTTTCTTTTAAATACATATATTATTGGATTCTGATTTCTAATCCCTTCTATTCTCTTGATAGTTAATTGTGTATTTTCCTCCGTCTTATTCTCTCATACTTTCCTTCTTGTTTTCCAGTCCCTCTTTAATAGTTTAAGACTAATCCTTCCCTTAATAATCTTTCCTTCTTATTCCCCCTTTCACTTACTTGCTTCCCCTCCTTTTTCTTTCTTGAGTGAGATGCATTTTTGTACTCACCTATGTCAGCTGTATTTTCTCCTTTGACTAGTTCAGAAGAGAATGAAATTCAACTCTCTGTTACATAGACTTCTACTTGTACAACCCAATTTATGTGGGATGATTTTCATTATCCTTCGCCCTTTCCCCCCTACCAGTGTATTCCTCTATCCCACCATTCCACTCTTCTTTTAAGAGCATCAAGAGATAACAGAACCATTCCCATATTTTGTGTCTAATTAGACATTCTCCATGCTCCCTTATGAGGATAGAGTTTAGGGGTGGCTAAGTGGCACAGTGAATAGAGCACTGGTCCTGGAATCAGGAGGACCTGAGTTCAAATCCAGCCTCAGACACTTAACACTTACTTAGCTGTGTGACCTTGGGCAAATCACTTCCAATTGCCCTGCCTTCTCCCCTCCAAAAAAGCAAAAAAAAAGAAGGGAGGATAGAGTTCAGAGGGGTCACATGTGTCATCTCTTCATATTAAAATGTAAGCAGTTTATCCCTGTTTAGTCCCTTATGATTGTTCATTTATGTTTATCTTTTTATGTTTCTTTTGACTGATGTTTGCACTTCACAATTTCTATGCAGCTCTGGTAATTTCATCAGGAATGCTTTTAAGTCTTCTATTTCACTAAAGATTCATTTTCCCTAACAGGATTATACTCAGTTTTTCTGGATAAGTTAGTCTTGATTGTATGCCTCTATCCTTTGCTGTCTTGAATATCCTCCAAGCTCTCAGCCATTTTATAGTGGAGGATGCTAAATATCATGTGAACCTGACTTGGCTTTTTGGTACTTGAATTCTTTCTGACTGCTTGCAGTATTTTCTTTTTTGACTTGGAAGCTCTAGATTTTGACTAAAATGTTCTGTGAGTTTTCATTTGGGGGTTCCACTCAGGAGGTGACTAGTGGATCCTTTCTATTTATATTTTCCTTCTGGTTCTAAGATATCTGGACAGTTTTGCTTTATGATTACTTGAAATATGATGTGTAGATGATTTTTTCGTCATTGCTTTTAGATAGTCCAGTGGTTCTTAAATTATCTTTCCTCAATCTGTTTTTCATGTCAATTGTTTTTTGCTAAATTTTGTCTTACTCTTTCTTCTATTTTTTTTCTGTTTCCAGCTTAGTTTGAACATTTTTTCATTTTCTTATGAATTATTTGCTTCTAATTTGTCTGTTTCTAATTTTCAGGAAGTTTTTTTTCTTAAGTAAGGTTCTATATATTTTGTTTCAAGTTTTTAACTCTTTCCAAATTTTCCATTTTCCCTCCAGCTCTCCTATTTATTTTAAGAAATTATCTTTGTCCCAATTTAGAAATGTTTGCTTTATCTCTTCTAGGAATTCTGATTGGATTCATACCCAAGCTGTGTTTTTCTTTGAGACTTTCCCTAATAGAAGTTTTAAGATAATTTTCTTCTACATTTGTGTTTTTGTCCTCCTCATCACCACAATAGCTTTAGATGGTAGTATTCTTTATCTATTTTCTCATTCTTCCAGTCTTAGATGACTAATTCTTGACTTTGGGCTTTATGTTTGGGCCACACTCTGTACATTGGTAGGGGAAGTGTCTAGACTGTTCTCTTGGGTCATTTTGCTGCTTTCTTAAGAGGTATGAGTGCTGTGTTATTCTGGGATCCTCATTGACTGCTCAGGATAGGGCCCTGAAAGCTTTCAGTTTTCCCACAGGGGTCTGATCTGGGACAAAATCTGTTCACTGTTATTATGGTCTGAGCACACAAGTTCCTGATGTGAGTTTGGGACTGTGTGATGCCTTTGCATTTCTATTCCTGTTTGGAAGTTCCAGTAGACTACTGCTGGACTCAGCTACTATCAGTGAGCTGGGACGCTCTGAGGGTTCATAATGGCATTCATTTAGGCTCCTCTTTGGTCTGGGATTCCCTCTCTGGATATTCAATTATAGGTTTTAAATTGAGCTGCAGTTTAGAACTGAGACTATACTCTCTTCCTAGGGTCAGAACCACACAACTGCTTACTTCCCTTTTAAATTATTCCTTGTTCAGTACACAGTCTAGGTCTGGTAAATGCTCCTTATCTTGGAACACCACTCCTGGGTGCAGATTCCTTTCTCAGTCCCCCTTGGATTTGTGATGCAGAAAAATGTATAATGAATGACAGAACTGCCATTTAGCACCTCTTCCTACTTCCTTCATGAAGTCCTGGGGCCCTGGAGTGGGTCTTGGACCTTTTTTTACTTTAGTGCATGAATGACCCTGATCCTCTTTCAGTCTTTGGGCTGAATGCTTCCCTTGTATGCTCCCGGCCAGACTCCCTAGTGTCTGTAGACCTCTCTGTCTATATCTCTATGCTAATCTGGTCTGTGGAAATGATTCACTATTTTTTCCCCCTTGGATTTACTAATAAAGTTTTTCTCTGGTGCATTTACTAGATTTTTGTGGAGGACTAGTTGGGAGGAAATGGGCTATCCTTGGTGCTACTCTGCCGTCTTGGCTTCACCTCTTCTTTCTGGAACTTCTACCAATTTATTCTAATTCTTCCTTCTTTGATTCAGCAGAACAAGACTAATCTGTGTTCCACATGACAGTCCTTCAGATATTTGAAGACTACTCTCATCATCTTCGCTATCCTCCTCTGTATTCATTGCTGTTGGTCAGCATTTCTTCTAAAATGTGTCCCTTAGAACTGAACACCATTCACCAAACATTCTTTGCTTATGGACAGAGGACATCATCTTTGTCATTCTGGGCTCTTCCATCATGTTCCCTTCAGCCAGCCCTGTGATCAAGGTAGAGGTACTGACTGTCTAGAAGGAAGAAATCCTTGGAGCTTCAGAGAAGGAACATCTTACTCTTTCAGGAGAACTTTTGTAACTCGGAAACACCATTCTTTCTTGTTGTTGTTGCTCGTCTTTCATTCCTTTTTATTTGGGTTTTATTTATTTACTATTAGTTTACAACTTTCAGTTCCACAAGTTTTTGAGTTTCAAATTTTATCCCCCCCTCTCCTCCGATATGGTGGCATGCAATCTGATACAGGTTCTATGTATACCTTCACATTAAACATTAGTCAAGTTGTAAAGAAGAATTATAACCAATGGAATGAATAATGAGGAAGAAGAAACAAAATAAAACAAAATGAAAGAGAGAGAGCATTTGTAGTTTGCTTCAATCTGCATTCAGACTCCTTAATTCTTTCTCCAGATGTGTATAGCCCTTTCCATCATGAGTCTTTTGGAGTTGTCTTATAATCTTGCATTGCTGAGACGAGCCCAGTCTATCAAAGTCAGTCATCACAGATAACTGTAATTGTGTCTGTAATTGTGTACAATGATCTCCTGGTTCTATTCCCCTCACTCAGCATCAGTTCATATAAGTCTTTACAGGTTATTCTGAAGTCTATCTGCTCCTTATTTCTTATAGCACAAGAGTATTCCATTACATTCATATACCACAACTTATTTAGCCATTCTCCACTTGATGGGCATCCCCTTGATTTCTGATTCTTTGCCACCACAAAAAGAGCTGCTATAAATATTTGTGTACATATGAATCCTTTACCCACTTGTATGATATCTTTGGGATAAAGCACTAGAAGTGGTATTACTGGGTCAAAGGGTATGCACATTTTTATAGCCTTTTGGGCATAGTTCCAAATTGCTCTCCAGAACAAAATCACAACTTCACCAACAATGTATTAGTGTTCCAATTGAGTGAAAGAAGTGAAAGCTGACTATCCTATAAAATCTAGTAATGCTTTTTGTGGAAAACAGGCCCAAGTTCTCCTTCACTGGAAATCACATGATTTACAAGGACTCAAAACTCAGAGCGGGAGGGAGTCACCCCTCTCCTTACTGACACCTCAGCATAAGATATGCAAAATAAGGACAGAATTGCTTTCTCAAACGTACATTGGGTGGTCTACTGCTTCCTTGTTCTGGTACTTGAGGTAGATTGCTGCACTTAGATTGTGTACCTGACTTGTAGCCAATGGAAGAAAAAGGGTCAGAAGGGGGATGGGGGAGAATTCTGCATTAGGGCTTTATAACTTTGCCATTTCCTTTTGTAAATTGCTTCTCCTCCCTGACCATTTGTCAGGAGAGTGGCCCTTTCTTGAGATTGTAATAAACCATTCTTTTCTGCTTCCTACCTTGAGAAGCCTCTGAGTATTATTTGGGTAAGGATCTCTGTTACACACAGTTTTGGGGTGCACACACAATTTTTCCACATTTTCTCCAGCATTTATCATTTTCCTGTTTTGTCATGTTAGCCAATCTGACTGGTGAGATGTGGTTGTTTTGATTTACCTTTCTCTAATCAATGGTGATTTAGAATATTTTTTCATATGCTTATAGATATCTTTAATTTCTTCCTCTAAAAATTGCCTGTTCATATCCTTTGGCCATTTATTAATTGGGGAATGACTTGTATTCTTATGAATTTGACTCAATTCTCTCTATGTTTTAGAAATGAGGCCTTTATCAGAGATACTGGTTGTAAAAATTCTTTCCCAATTTTCTTCTTCCCTCCTAATCTTGGTTATATTGGTTTTGTTTGTACAAAAACTTTCAATTTCATGTAATCAAAATTATCTATTTTGCATTTCATAATACTCTCTATCTCTTGCTTGGTCATAAGTTCTTCTCTTCTCCATAAATCTGACAAGTAAACTATTCCTTGCTCTCCCACATTGCTTACAGTATCAGCCTTTATATCTACATTGTGAATCCATTTTGACTTTATTTTGGTATATGGTGTAAGATGTTGTTCTATACCCAGTTTCTACCATACGATTTTTCAGTTTTGCCAGCAGTTTTGGTCAGATAGTGAGTTCTTATCCAAGAATCTGGAGTCTTTGAGTTTATCAAACAGTAGATTATTATAGTCATTGATTACTGTGTCTTGAGTAACTATTCTGTTCCACTGATCTACCAGTACCAAGTAGTTTTGATGACTGCTGCTTTATAATACAGATTAAAACTGGTATGGGTAGGCCACTTTCCCTAGCATTTCTTGATATTTTGGATCTTTTGTTCTTCCAGATGAATTTTGTTACTATTTTTTCTAGTTCTATAAAATAATTTTTGGTAGTTTGATTGGTATGGCACTAAATAGGAAAATTAATTTAGGTAATATTGTCATTTTTATTATATTAGCTTGACCTAACCATAAACAACCGATATTTTTCCAATTATTTAAATCTGACTTTATTTGTGTGAAAAGTGTTTTGTAATTGTGTAATTGCTTTCACGTTCCTGGACTAGAGTTCAGGCAGGTTCAGCTGCTGGCGGCTGGGGCCGTGCTGGTGTCTGCTGATTCCCCAGATTATGCAAAGGCACACCTGGGGTTCTGGTGTTAGCACTTGCTGGTTCCACCCATCTGGGGTTCAGGATCTCCCGCTGGTCATCTGACATGGGCTTGTTGGGACACCTCCCATCCTGGACTTTAGCTTTAGCACAGCCACAGTCACACCCTTCCTCTAGGTTTCCCAGGTCTGCTGCTGGTTCCACTATTTCAGGGTTTTATGCTGGTGTAATATTCTCTGGATTTTTCAGGGTCAAAGGGGGGATTAGAGAAGCTATGGTTTATTCTGCCATCTTGACTCCTGAAAGTTCAGATCTAGAGACACCATTCTTGAATAGGATAAGAGTCATTCCCTAAAGGACCTTATTCTAGACTTAGCCTGCACTCTGTAGGCAGCCCAACAAATAGCCAGAATGCAGAAGGACACAAAGGACATCACATTATGGCCTCATCCATGGTGTTAGGTAGTTAACTACAACTTCAATACAGCTATATTAAGTCCTTCCACAAATATAGTACTCCAGTCACTGTGATGCAGAAGTGATCTTGTACCCTTGAAGCTATGCCCCTAGGTCATAAGCTTTGGTAGGTCAATTCTTAGGACCTTCCTCACACTTGGGCTCCATGAACCTTACTTAGGTCAAAGGCACTTTATGAATCATCATTCACTCAAAACCATAGCTTCTGAGTCCTATCCAATGTCAGAGTCCCCTATTCTAACCAGAAAGAGGCACATTATTTCCAAGCAAAAGACATCTAACAAACATACACAATAGTGCCTTTCCTATAATAGGCACTTTACAAATGCTAAGTGATTAATTGATTGATTCCCTGCTAATGATAGCACAGTCTTAACCTGACCTATGTAGTGCTATCTCTAAATAGAATGGGTTACTCATTGGGATCCCCTTTCCTGGAGATCCCCATTCAAAGGCTGGATAACCACCTGTCAGAGATGTTGCAGAGGGTACTTTTGTCAAGGTAGAGGTTGCACTTGATTGACTCTGGGATCCTTCCCAACCCTGAGGTTTTATGACTGTGTAATGCAACATTTTAAATTTAGTGACCCTAAATCACTATAAAAATAATCATAATGGCTAGCTTTTACACAGTGCCTTAAGATTTGCAAAATGATTTACAAGTATTATCTCATTTAATCTTCACAACCACCCTGAGAAGTAGGTGGTATTATGATTTCATAGATGAGGAAACTGAGTCAGACAGAGGTTAAGTGACTGGTCTAGGGTCACACTAGTAAATGTTGGAGGCCAGCTGTGAACTCAGGTACCCCTGACTTCAGGAACTATTCCATAATATATTAATTCCTCTTGCTGGAAGAATTCAAGTTGAGATTGTATGTGCTTCAGTTGGGGTGTTGGTGAAAGGATTTTCTATTTAGTAAGGGGTCAAATGAGATGCCTTCTGAGTTTACCTTTCAGGCCTTAAATTCTATAACACAAAGGATCACAAAGCAGGAAATTTATTTTTAAATTTTTTATTCATTTTGAATTTAAATATGAAAAGGCAAAAAAGGGAAACATTTCCATGTACACAACATAAAAATGGGATTCAATATACAACCATGAATTTCCATTTTACAGTGTTTACTTTTTTGAATAACTATTAAATACCACACATAGTTTTCAAAACCACCTTGCTTTTCTGTGCTTCCAAGTTTCTTTTGTTCTTTGCTGGGTACTTTTATTTATTTTTCTCCCTCCCTCCCCACCCCATCCTAGAGAAGGCTACCATTAGCAGATAGGAATTTGTTAATAGCCTGAGTGGTTTAACAAAGGAATGGAATGCTTTGAAAAGTAGCAATCTCCTCCAAGCAGAGGATAAAACACCTGGCTGGAAGGCTATAGAAGAGATCCTTGTATGGTGTGTAGACTTCTAAAGTTCCTTCTGCTCTGAGACTCAATGGTTTTTATAGGGATTTCATGTTAATGTGTGTGTACAGGGCTCATTACCACATCCACAGACACAGAGATTTTGCTTCCCTTAGAGTATAGTAGAAGAGGCAGATAATATTCATTGTGGTTGTGCTGTCCTATTCTCTTGGTGGGACTGGTGGTTCCTTGTAGCTCCATTTATGGACCTTGGGAAGGTAGACCCAAATTATTTCTTTTTAAAAATTTTTTTGGTCTTTATTAATTTGTTTGTTTACTTTTAGTTTATAAGATCCAATTGCACAATTCCTTGAGTTTCAAATCTTCTCTCCCTCCCTCCCCTCTCCCCAACCCGTGGCAGCATACAATCAAGTATAATATCTGCAAATACTTTCACATTAGACATCAGTCAGGTTATAAAGAAAGATTGTATCGAATGGAATGAACAATGGGAAAGAGGAAACATAACCAAACAAGAAATAGAAAAGGAGCAGGTAGTTTGCTTCAATCTGCATTCAAACTCTGTTCTTTCTCTGGATGTAGACATCTCTCTCCATCATGAGTCTTTTGGGGTTGACTTATAATCCTGCATTGCTGAGAAGAGTCCAGTGTATCAAAGTTGGTCATCACAATACGTTGTGTCTGTAATTATGTACAAATTTCTCCTGGCTCTACTCTTTTCACTCAGCATCAGTTCGATTAAGCCTCTCCAGGTAAATATAAAGCCCATCTGCTCCTTGTTTCTTATAGCACAAAAGTATTCCATTACATGCATATACCACAACTTGTTCAGCCATTCCCCAATTGATGGGCATCCCTTTAATTTCCAATTCTTTGCCACCACAAAAAGAACTGCTATAACTATTTTTTTACATGTGGGTCTTCCTCCTACTTCTGTGATCTCTTTGGGATATAACCCTAGAAGTGGTATTACTGGGTCAAAGGGCATGAAATTATTTATAGCCCTTTGGGCATAATTCCAGATTGCTCTCCAGAATGGCTGAATCAGTTCACAACTCCACCAGCAATGCATTAGTGTTTCAATTTTTCCACATCCTCTCCAGCATTTGTCATTTTCCTGTTTTGTCATCTTAGCCAATCTGACTGGTGAGATGTGGTACCTCAGAGTTGTTTTGATT
Source organism: Gymnobelideus leadbeateri (assembly GCA_011680675.1). Lineage (NCBI taxonomy): Eukaryota > Metazoa > Chordata > Mammalia > Diprotodontia > Petauridae > Gymnobelideus > Gymnobelideus leadbeateri. The sequence continues at coordinate 741,083 of WOXC01012492.1, read as the reverse complement.
TGCATTTCTCTAATCAATAGTGATTTAGAGCATTTTTTCATATGCTTATAGATATCTTTAATTTTTTCCTCTGAAAACTGCCTGTTCACATCCTTTGACCATTCATCAATTGGGAATGACTTGTATTCTTATAGATTTGACTCAATCCTCTGTATGTTTTAGTAATAAGTCCTTTATCAGAGACATAGGTTGTAAAAATTCTTTCCCAATTTTCAGATTCCCTCCTAATCTCGGTTATATTGGCTTTGTTTGTACAAAAACTTCCAATTTCATGTAATCAAAATTATCCATTTTATAATGCTCTCTAATTCTTGTTTGGTCATAAAGTCTTCCCCTCTCCACAAATCTGACAGGTAAACTATTCCTTGCTTTCCCAGATTGCTTACAGTATCAGCCTTAATACCTAGATCATGCACCCATTTAGACTTAATTTTGGTATATGGTGTTAGATAATGGTCTATGCCCAGTTTCTGCCATACTATATTCCAGTTTTCCCAGCAGTTTTTGTCAAATAGTGAGTTCTTATCCCCAAAACTGGGGTCTTTGGGTTCATCAAACTGTAGATTACTGTAGTCACTGACTGCTGAGTCTTGTGTACCCAATCTATTCCATTGATCCACTACTCTATTTCTCAGTTAGTACCAAGTAGTTTTAAGGAGTGCTGCTTTATACTACAGATTAAAATCTGGTATAGCTAGTCCACCTTCCATAGCATTTCTTTTCATTAATTCCCTTGATATTCTGGACCTTTTGTTCTTCCAAATGAATTTTGTTACTATTTTTTCTAGCTCTATAAAGTAGTATTTTTGGTAAATTGATTGGTATGGCACTAAGTATATAATTTAATTTAGGTAAAATTCTCATTTTTATTATATTAGCTCGACCCAGCCATGAGCAATTGATGTTTTTCCAATTAGTTAAATCTGACTTTATTTGTGTGAAAAGTGTTTTTTAGTTGTGTTCATATAGGTCCTGGGCCAAATTATTTCTTCAGTCCTTTGGCTGGCAAGAGAATTGGGGGAGTCAGAGAAAGATGGGTCCCATTACTGGGCTGAATCAGATGTGGGGAGGACAGTAGAGTTCATTCTTTTTTAATTAATTAATTTTAAACTGAAATACTAAAATTTAAATATACAATAAGAAAAGAAAAAGTAACATGATAAACGTAAATACTAAAACTTAAATACAAAAAAAGAAAAGAAAAAAGCATTGTTATGTGCATAGCAGAACATAAGAGGATTCAAAATATAGAGTAATAAATTTCCATTTCAAGAAAGCTTAGATAGGGGCGGTTAGGTGGCGCAGTGAGTAGAGTGTCGGCCCTGGAGTCAGAAGGACCTGAGTTCGAATCCGGCCTCAGACACTTAACGCACACACACAAAAACCTAGTTGTGTCACCTTGGGCAAGTTACTTAACACCAATTGCCCACCAAAAAGAAAAAAAAAGAAAGCCTAGATAATAAATACTGCACATTGTGTTCAGAGCTGTCCATCTTTGCTTCCTTGTGAGTTTTCTTTTGTTCTCTCCTGTGTACTTTTTACTTTGTTCTTTCCCCCCCTTTCCTCAACAGAGTTCATTCTTGGAAGAGGAAGACACACATTGACTGCTCAAGTTGGTTTCCTGGGAATAAACAACCTGAAAACCAGACTGATAATATATGTAGAAGCGCTAAGACAGATAATCACTGCCCACATTTTAAACGTGAATTAACATGACATTCTAAGTAGGGGAAGAGATAATCTGCCCATGGATGGCATGATAATTAGTTGTTGTTCAGTCATTTTTCAGTCCTGTCTGACACTTTGTGACTCCATTCGGAGTTTCTTCGCAGAGATACTGGAATTGTTTGCCTTTTCTTTCTCCAGTTGATCTTACAAATGAAGAAACTGAGGCAACAGGGTTAAGTGATTTGCCCAGGATCACACAGCTAGTAAACATCTGAGGCTGGATTTGAACTCAGGAAGATAAGTTTTCCTGACTCAAGGCCTGGCACTCTATCCACTGTGCTGCTGAGCTGTTCATGATAATTAGACAATTTGTCTAATGAGGAGGTATGAGGATGGAGCTCCTCTGAGGCCCCAGAAACTCAATATTTTTTAGTCCTGTGCTTCTATCTTTCATATCCCAGATTAGAAGGAAACCCAGTTGTACCTCTCCGTTACCTCAGTGTTCCTTTTCAATCCTTTTAATTCTTTGCAGTCTGGCTTCCAATCTCATTGTAAAATTGAAACTACTCTCTCCAAAGTTACCAGTGTCTCATAATTTCCAAATCTAATGACCTTTTCTCCATTCTCACACTTCTTGACCTCCTTGCAGCCTCTGACAATTTTGAGCATCCTTTTCTCTTTACTATAATTTCTAGGTTTTGGTGGCATCAATCTCTCCTGGTTCTCCTCCTGCCTGTCTGACCAGTCCTTCTCAGTCTCCTTTGTGAGATCTTCATCCTGGTGTCCTCCAGGATTTCATCCTACACTGCCTTCTCTTCTCCTTTTATGCTATTTTCCTTGTTGATCTCATCAGGGTCATGGATTCAATCATTATTTCTATGTAGATAATTCTTAGATCTATTTATCCAGCCCTAACCTCTCCCCTGACTTGCAGTCTTGCATCTCCAAATGCCTGTTGGACATTTTTTTTACAATTCCCAAAATAATTTTTATTGTCAGGATTCTGTACTTTAGTTCTCCTTTTCCTGTACAGTCTTGGTACCCCAGAGTTGACCAGTATGCTGGGCACTGATGAGGCCGACCTTTCGTTCAGCTGAGGTGTCTCTTCAAATGGTGGATGGTTTTCCTACATGCTGGTGATTACCTCCTCTGAAGGGATGTTCCACAGGATTCATGGCCACACCCCAGACATGAGGCCAGCAGTTTCTCTTGGCCTTGTATTTGTGATAGGTAAGACCTGTCTTAAGGATGGGTTTATCAATATGACCTCCTCCAGCAACAACACCAACCACAGCTCTGTTAGCAGAGGAGATCACTTTCTTAGAGCCTGAAGGTAGCTTCACTCATGTTTCTTGGTTTCAGGATTGTGGGAAATCACTGTGGCATAGTTTCCAGATTCCCAGGCAAGCTTACTCCGGTTTCCAAGCTTTTCTTCAAGACAACACACTATGGTCCCTTCAGGCATAGTGCCAACTGGGAGGACATTGCCAATGTTGAGCTGAGCCTTCTTACCACAGTACACAAACTGGCCAGTATGGATGCCTTCAGCAGCAACGAATAACTCTGTCCTCTTTTTAAATGGGTAAGGATCCCGAAAGCTACTTTTGCAAGAGAAGCCCCTTGGCCTGGATCATGGATTATGTCCTTTACAATAAACCCTTAATGTAGCCATACCTCTTGGCAAAGTCGACAGTCTGAAGCTTGGCGGCTCCTTTCCTGTGTTTCATGTGGGCGAGGAAGACAGAGCTGGCACCCTTCCTCTGACCACGGATCACTTGCCCCATCTTGTGTGGTCTGATTCCAGACTTACTAGAAAGAGGAAGTTGACCTTCTAACAGTGCTATATCTGTTGAACATTTTGAATCAGATACCTTATAGACATTTTAAATTCAACATTTACAAAATGGAACCCTTTATATTTTCCCCCAAATTTTCCCCTCCTTAAAATTTTTTCTATTACTGTCAAGAGCACCACCATCTTTCTAGTAACCTAGGCTCTCAACCTATCTTTGATTCCCCCATAACATTCCTTTGCTACCTGTTTTAACAATGAATATGAGATACTAATACCTTGACCTTGTGCCCACTGGTATGTGGCCTGGACCCCTAAATGACCAGCCATTTGATGAACCCATTTTGCTAGTAGTAGATTATCAGTTGGTTTCAGAGTAGGGACAATATGTTGAGTAGCAATCTTTGCTAGTAGATCAGCATGTGCATTGTACTCACATCCTGGCATGGTGAGGACCATATGAGCATCTACATGAATAGGTATCCATGAAAATCTACATGAAAAAAGGGGCGGAGCCAAGATGGTGGAGTAGAAACAGTGCGACCAAGGCACTCTCCCTCCAGATCACCTCCAAACTATGTAAAAGGCGACTCTGAACAACTTCTGAAGCCCCAGCACCCACAGAATGACACAGAGAAGCTAACCTCCCGCTGAGGACAGCCCAGCAGCCCTGCAGGAAGGACCAGTGCAGCACGCAGCGCACGGAGAGCCGAGCCCAGGTCCTCCTGAGCCGCGGTTTTAGCCCCAGGGCGGGCCGGGCCAGCAGCCAGCTGGAGGGACCCCAGAACACCAGCAGCTGTGGCGATTCCAGAATTATCAACTCAGATATGCCTAGGACAAAGTGAGAGGTTAGTGCCCTATGGACTTTGGGACCAGTATTTGGGGAACGTCGGCTTCCTCCCCTGGGGGCTAGAAGCAGCTGAGGAGACACGCCATTTTGTAGTTTTCAGTGGCAGCTCCAGCTCCTGGCCTGCGAACTGTAGGGAGATCCAGCGATCAGTCTTGGGGGTTAATTGCTTTTGCTTTAACCTCCCTGGATCTGGACTGTGATCTGGGGGGGAGGTCTGGGGTGGGTATCCAGCTTGCCAGAAAGCTGTGAAGACCCCAACGTTCGGGAGAAAGCTCTCCTGTCTGGTGGCAGAGTCCTACTGCGGCAACAAGCCCCAAAGTCAAGTAATTAAGTGGCAACATGTCAAGGTAAAGGAAAAAAATAAACAGAAAAATGCAACCTTAGACTCCTATTTTGGGGGCAAAGAGGATCGAAGCATAGGATAGGAAGAGGATTGTGAGGTCAGAAATCCTCCTCCAAAAGCCACAAAGGAAAATATGAGTGGGTTACAGGCCATAGAGGATCTTAAGAAGGACTTTAAAAGTCAAATAAGAGAAGTGGAGGAAAAATTGGGAAGAGAAATGAGAAGGATGCAGGAAAAGTATGAAATGAAGGTCAACAGCCTGACTGAGGAAAACAACACCTTAAAAAATAGACTAACTCAAATGGCAAAGGAGGCCCAAAAGGGCAATGAGGAGAAGAATGCCTTAAAAAGTCGAATTTGCCAGATGGAAAAAGAATCTCAAAAGTTCACTGAGGAGATTCATTCCTTCAGAGTTAGACTGGAGCAAATGGAAGCTAGTGACTTTATGAGAAATCAAGATGCTGTTGAGCAGATCCAAACAAATGAAAGATTAGAAGGCAATGTGAAATATCTCATGGGGAAAACCACTGACCTGGAAAATAGATCCAGGAGAGACAATTTAAAAATTATTGGACTACCTGAAAGCCATGATCAAAGAAAGAACCTAGAAATCACCCTTCAAGAAATTCTCAAGGAAAATTGCCCTGATGTTTTAGACCCAGAGGGCAAAATAGAGGTTGAAAGAATCCACAGATCACCTCCTGAAAAAGATCCCAAAAAGAAAACTCCCAGGAATATTATAGCCAGGTTCCAGAATCCCCAGATCAAGGAGAAAATACTACAAGCAGCCAGGAAGAAACAATTTCAATATTGTGGAAACACAATCAGAATAGCACAGGACCTGGCAGCTTCTACACTGAGGGATGGAAGGGCATGGAATATGATATTCCAGAGGGCAAAAGAGCTGGGACTGAACCCAAGGGTCACCTACCCAGCAAAACTGAGTATTTTGTTTCAGGGGAAGATACGGTCATTCAGTGGAATAGAGGACTTTCAAGCATTCTTGAGGAAAAAACCAGAGTTGAATAGAAAATTTGACATCCAGATGGAAGAAGCAAGAGATGCCTGAGAAGGCAGTCAGGGAAAAGAAATCAAAAGGAACTTATCAAAGTTGAACTATTTACATTCCTACCTGGAAAAACAATAATTGTGACTGATGAAACCTTTCTCAGTATGAAAATAACGGAAGAAGGGTGTGTGGTCATATGAATACATATGTGGATGTATGTATATATGTTTACAGTTATACATGGAGAGAGGGCATAGGTTGAATTTGTTGGGAAGGAATGATACTTAAGGGGTGAAATTATGAGGTGAGAGAGGAAAGTGGCAAGAGGAGATGGGGAGAGACAGGGTAGGGTAAACTATCTCATGTAGAAGAAGCAAGGGGAAGTGGCTGCAGGGGAGGGGAAGAATAGGAAGGCAAAAAGGCAAAAAGGCAAATTCTCATTGAATTTGGTTCAGGGAGAGAATGACATACATACTAAATGGGATATCTCAACCTGCAGCAGAATAGGGGGAAGGGGGATGAGAGGAGAGATGATGGATGGGAGGGCATTCCTGGGGGGAGGGGAGGTTGGAAGTACCCACTATAGAAGAGGGACAGGTTCAACTAGGGAATGGACCAGGTGGGGGGTGGGATGGGTGGGAGGGAATTATAAGCAGCCTTATCCAATATATCTACTATGGTAATATTTTACATAGCTATACATGTATAACACATACTGAATTACTTATCTTCCCAGAGGGAATGGGTGGCAAGGGAGGAAGGGAATGGATCTGAAATTCAAGGTCTTAAAATTAAATGTTTCAAATATATATAAATACTATTATTAATACTCTTTTACATGTAATTGGGAGATAAGATGTGCAGGCATTGGGGCACAGCAATTCACCTTGCTCTAATGGAAAAGTCAAAGGGGGTAAGGGAGAAGATATGGGAGAGAGCAGATTGGAGGAAGGGATGTGGGACTGCTATTCTGGGATGGTGGGTAGGGCAAAAATGGGGAAAAAATTGTAACTCAAAATCTGGCAGAAATGAATGATGTAAAACAGGAGTTAATAAAGCATTTGTTTAATTAAAAAAAAAAGAAAATCTACATGAAAAACTGACAGATTAGTAACCAAAGATATATCCCATGTATCTTCTCATAATTCTTTGCCCCAGACTTATTTGCCATGAATTTCCCAATTTTAATTTTTCCACATGGGCATCCATGTAGCTAACGCATTAGCTAGCCCATAAATCAGTAAATATATGACAGTGTCCTCCTTGTTAATGGCTTGATGTACTGCCATACGTTCAGCATATTGACTACTTCCACCTGTCCTAGTACTTTCCAATATATGGTTAAACTTATATGAGATCTGTAATCTTGTCTGTATATTTCTTTAATCTGAGCTGGGGCTTGGCCTATTTCTTATTCTCCCTGAAGGTGTGACAAACTTGGATACAATAATTCAGTAGGATCTGTAGGGCAGTTCTTATTTCCCTATTCTGTCTAATATTAAGCCCCTTTTTTCTGTACATCTTATATAGTTTGTTAGTTGGAATACCATTTATTCTTCCAAAATCTGTCCCTGCTCTTAATAAAGCAGTAACATTTCTCTCCTTGTTAATCTATTCTGACTTTGAATCTGCTGCCTCTTTGCTCTTCTCTCTTGAGGAAATTTATCTTTTCCCCATTCCACTAAGTCACCTAACTGTGAAACTTTATCCAGAACCCCCAAGAGAGTGTGCCCTATTTTCACAATTAATAAAATCAGAATTTGGTGCTTATAAGTGGGGGGAGCAGTCTTCAGTCTTATATTTCTATGAATTCCCTGTTAAGGGAATACTATTATATGCCTCTGCATTTCCAATTATTGTTGCAGTTTTCATTACCTTTCTCATATAGTCTCTAAGTGAATACTAGGGTCTGTCTCCACTAGGCCACGAGGAGTCAGTGGGATATTGTTTATTGCATCCCTTGGCAGTGAAAGCTAGAAGTTTAGTTCCATTGTTATCTCTTTGTATTATATGGTGATTCCTAAAAGTTTGTTATACAAAAGGATTGTGACTAATACCTACAAATTTCTAAAATCTATGTTATCTATCCATACTCCTCTGGCTCCTTCATCATTGATTCTCACCATCTGAGATACTAATGATTCTCCCATTTCTTGAGTGAATAGACTTAAAATGTCAGTGATCTCCTGCTGAGTAGAATCCTCAGTTATTTCTTTAAACACTGTGTAGCCCCCTGGTTCTCCTGCTTCCTTTGTATTATTGGATGCAGGCCCACAGTCTTTGAAGCCTCCTCATCTAACTGTGTTTCATTTTCCTCCCTTGCATCCTCCTCCCCAGTGTCTGGGCCCCAATCAGGCCCAGCCTGTGCAAGGGCTGCATGCACTTTCCTCTTGTTAATTTTCCCCTTCTTTTTCTGAGCTAAACCCACAACAGCCCTCTCTTCTGCTACCTGACTAGCTGAACACTTTTAAAGAAAAGGCTGAACACTGCAGCATAGAAAGCCTCTCATGCAAATCAGCTAACTCCTTTTCCATCTGAACCTTTTCCTCCAGCAATTTGTCTCTACTTTTACATATAATATGGCAACTTGTTCTCAAGGCCCATCCTCTTCTACACACTCCTGCTATTTCTTTCCCCGGTTCTTTTGGTATTCCTTGTAAACATCTTTCTAAATCTCTGGGTCTCCCTTCTGTAACCTCGGTTCCCAGTTTTCACAAAGTCCTATACTTTTAGCCCATTCTCTCACCAGGGAGGAATAATGCAAATCCTTCCATCCTGAGGTACCCGTTTTGTTTCCTAGAGCCTTCTTGTCTCCAAGTAGAGGTTTTATATTTTGTGATCCTGTTCATGATGCCAACTATTTTGCCAATGCAATACCCACAGCAACTGCTATGAATATGCAGGTGTATTCTCTTCCTTGAAGAGAAAACCAAGACATTTATTCAAACACTAGTAAGCCAAATCCATCACAGTAACAAAGATGTTTATATACATTGCCAGCATAGGGAGCACCAATACCCCAAGTGTTTTTTGAGACAAAATCCATACATGTCACCAACACAGGGAACACAAGCATCCTCAAGCCTTTTGTCCATTAGGCCTCCCCACAAAACAAGTTTTCTTAGTAAGAATCACTCCCTCTCTCACTCATGATAGCTGCTCTGCTCTGCTCTACCTGCTCTCTCTCCCAGCTTTGTCTCACTCCTACTCTTCCTACTCCACTCTCCCTACTCCACCTGTTTAGCAAGCTTCTCTTACCAAGAGCTCCATGTGATCACATAGCCAATTAAGGGTCAGGGAAGATCTTCAAATTCCCTTACCATTACATTTATTCAGTGCTATACCAATCAAATTACCAGAAAATTATTTTATAGAGTTAGAAAAAATAATGAAATTCATCTAGAAGAACAAAAAGTCAAGAATATAAAGGGAATTAAATGAAAACAATTGTGAATTATTTTCAGGAACCTGGGGTGGATAGGTGGTGCAGTGAATAGAGCACTGGCCCTGGAGTCAGGAGGACCTGAGTTCAAATTTGACCTCAGACACTTAACACTTACTAGCCATATGACCTTGGGCAAATCACTTAGCCCCAATTGCCCTGCCTTCCCCCCTCTGAAAAAAATGGACCCCCCCCAAACAAACACAAACAAACAGAAAAAGCCCAAGGACTTTTGCTATATATGAGGTTAAAGTATGTGTATGGGGTGGCAGAGACATAGGGGTTTCCATAACACTCTTCAGGGGTGTTGTGGAAGTGAGTGGAGGGCACTCAATCTCTGCCATCACATGCAGGGGAATGAGGTGGGTAACACTGACCATCTTGGAGGGGTGCTGTACAAGTAGGGAAGAACACTGGGCCCTGGTCAGGAATGCCCCTGCTGTTGTGCAAGGCCCATGGTACAAAGTGGCCTAGTCATACCAGATCTCACACTATATTATAAAGCCATAATCATCAAAACTACCTGGTACTGGTTAAGAAATAGAGTGGTGAACAATGGACTAGATTAGGTATGCAAGACTCATTAGAAAATGACCATAATAATTTAGTATTTGATAAAGCCAAAGACACCAGCTTTTGGGACAGGAACTTACTATTTGACAAAAACTGCTGAGAAAACTAGAAAACAGTATGGTAGAAACTATGTAGAGATCAACATCTTACACCATATATCATGATAAGGTCAAAATACCATAAGCAATTTAGGAGAGCTTGAAATAGTTTACCTGTCAGATCTATGGAGAAGGGAAGAATTTATGACCCAACAAGAGAACATTACTAGATGTAAAATGGACAATTTTAGTCATGTTAAATTAAAAATGTTTTGCACAAACAAAACCAATGCAACCAAGATTAGAAGGAAAGCAGAAATGGAATTTTTACAGCAAGTGTCTCTAATAAAGGTCTCATTTCTCAAATATTTAAAGAAATGTGTCAAATTTATAAAGATATAAGTCATTCTCAAGGGGCGGCTAGGTGGCACAGTGAGTAGAGCGTTGGCCCTGGAGTCAGAAGGACCTGAGTTTGGATCTGACCTCAGACACAATGCACACAAAAACCTAGCCGTGTGACCTTGGGCAAGTTACTTAACCCCAACTGCCCTCCAAAAAAAAAAGATATAAGTCATTCTCTGATTGATAAGTGGTCAAAAGATATGAACAGGTAGTTTTCAGATGAAGAAATCAAAGATATCTATAGTCAGATGAAAAGATGCTATAAATCACTTTTGATTGGAGAAATGCAAATTAAAAGAACCCTGAGATACCACCTGACACCTATCAGATTGACTAATATGATGGAAAAGGAAAATAATAAATGTTGGAGGGGATGTGGGAAAATTGAGACATTAATGCACTGTTGGTGGAATTGTGAACTGATCCAACTATTCTGCAGAACAATTTGGTACTATGTTCAAAGGGTAATCAAACTGTGCATACCCTTTGGTCCAACAATACTACTATTACTAGGTCTGTATCCCAAAGAGATAAAAAAGGAGGAAAGGACACATTTGTACAAAAATGTTTATAACAGCTCTTTTGGTACTGGCCAAGAACTAGAAATAGAGAAGATGCCCATTAATCGGGAAATGGCTGAATAAGTTGTGGGTGCATTATTGTAATGGAATATTACTGTGCTGTAAGAAATGATGAGTGGGACAGCTAGGTGGCACAGTGAATAGAGCACCATCCCTGGAGTCAGGAGGACCTGAGTTCAAATCTGGCCTCAGACACTTGAAACACTAGCCGTGTGACCTTGGGCAAGTCACTTAACCCCAGTTGCCCTGCCTTCCCTCTTCCAACCTCCTCCCAAAACAAAACACAAAACAAAACTAAAAAAGAAATGATAAACAGGCAGATTTCTGTAAAACCTGGAAAGACTTATATGAACTGATGCAAAGTGAAGTGAGCAGAACCAGAACACTGTACACAGTACAATGTGAACGGATTGTGTAAACATGTACACAGTTCTATGTACCAAGAACCAGGAGAACATTATACATAGTACAATGGGAATGTATGTACTATGAATGACTTAGCTATTTTCAGTAATATTATGATTCAAGACCGTCCCAAAGGACTTATGATGAAAAATGCTATCCACTTCCAGAGAAAGAACTGATGGTGTCCGAATACAGACCAAAACATAACATTTTTCAATTTCTGTATTTTTTCATGTTTTTTTTCCCCATTTGGGTCTGTCTCTAGTCTCTTAAACCCCTTGTAACAAAATGCTTGTCCAAGGTGGCCATTTCTATTTCCACATTTCTCACATGTGTCCTCTTCCCTCTACTCACATAACTACCATACTGGTTCAGGCCCTCATCACTTCTTGCCTGTATTGCACTGTATTGTACACTTCTTGTACTGTATTGCAATAGCCTCTCGATTGGTCTCCCTGCCTTCAGCCTCTCCTCCACATAGCATCTGTCACAAAGTTGCCAAAATGGTTTTACTGAAGCACAGGTTCGACTTTGTTACTCCACTTTCAATGTTTCAGTAACTTCCTATTACTTCTGAGGTCAAATATAAAATTTTATTTTTGTCATTTACATCCCTTTACAATTTGGCTCCAATCTACATTTCTTTTGTTGTTCGGTCATTTTTCAGTCGTGTCTGATTATCTGTGATCCCATTTGGGTGTTTTCTTGGCAAAGATACTGGGTAGTTTGCCATTTCCTTCTTCAGCTCATTTTACAGATGTGGAAACTGAGGCAAACAGGTTAAGTGATTCAGGGTCACACAGCTACTAAGTGTCTGAGGCCATATTTGAACTCAGGAAGATGAGTCTTCCTGGTTCCAAGCCCAGAGCTCTCTACTTCACCACCCAGCTGCCCATTTTAAATTTCCAATCTGCATTTTTAGTTTTTTGAATTTCTCTCCTTCATGCATCTAGAGTCACCTAGTTGGTTTAGTGCTGGCCCTGGAGTCAGGAAAACCTGAGCTCAGATTCAGTCTCAGAACTTGTTTGCCTCAGTTTCCTCATCTGTAAAATGAGGATAATAATAATATAATAACCCAAGGTTGTTGTGATGAACAAATGAGGTAACTTGTAAAGCACTTAGCATGGTGATGGGCACATAGTAGGTGTTCAGTCAATGCTTGTTCCATTCCCCTTACTTTTTCATTCAATCTCTGGTCCAGCCAAACTAGATGTCTCTCTGTTCCTCACACATGACATTGCATTTTACATACTCCTAGACTGTCCCCATGCCTAGAATTCACTCCTTCTTCACCTTTTCTTAGCATCCTTGGTTTTATTCAACACTCAACCCAATTGCCACCTTCTGCATGGAGCACTTCTTGATAATGCCTCTCTCCAGAAAATGACCATGTATTTATGTTGTATATTTCTATATATGCACATATCTTTTTTCTGGTAAAAGGTAAGCTCATTGGGTGTAGAGACTGGTTACTTTTGTCTTTGCATTCCCAGCACTTGAATGCTTGTTCATTAATGTGTGCCTCATTTGGGGGCACTGTATCTGTACAGTCTGACTGTGGGTTTCTTTGTGTCTACATGGGTCTAGTGACATGTGTAACTCTGTGTGGGGCCATTGTGTCTGGCTCTGGCTCTGGCCCTGCAGGTTTGTACATGTGCCTTTGGCAGATGGCATAGCTTTTCAGGAGAAAAGCTAGCACTTTGGACGACGAACTCAGAATAGAAAGGGGGTTTGAAGGACTAGGACGAATTTAATAAAATTAAATTTAAAGTCTTACGTAACTTCAAATATTAAGTTTATACATGCAAGTTGGGAAGGCATTACTGGTGTGTGATGCAGAGGCACAGAAAGCAAATGCAGTTTTAGGCTGTGTTAAGAGGGGTATGTGATTTAGGAATAAGGAAGCAATTGTCCTGCATTGTCAAACTACATTTGGAGCAATGTCATGAGCATCAGATCTTTAGGAAGGATACCGATAAGCTGGGGAGCATTCAGAGGAAGACAAAAGATCCTTGAGTTCATGACATATGAAGAGAAAAACCCAGAGAAGACTGAAGGGGAATGTGCCTGCTAGTATATGAATGTATAAGATGGGTTAGAGAGTTTCTGTTTGACTTGAGAAAGCAGTAGGGGCAATGGGATGGGCATAGGGAGTTATAAATAGACAGATTTAGGCTGGCTATCTGGGAAAACTTCCCACCATTTAGAGCTACCCCAAGTGGACTGGGCACCTAGGGAAAGTTGTAGGTTCCCTATTTGTAGACATTTTCAAGGAAAGGCTAGATGACCCTTTCTATCATTATGTGGACTTTGGCAGGGAGTGTGTGTGGATTGGCAGTTGGGTGTGTTGAGAGAACATTAGGATTATGTTTAGATGCCATGGAAACCAAATCTGGCCTCCTGGTGCTAAATCAGTGAGTACTAACCATTGGTTCTGTACCTCCACTGCTCTTGCAGCTGAGGTAGGGGAGATATGGCATACTCAGGAGAATTCCTTTTGCCAAGCTCCGAGGACCATCATTAGAAGTGCCAAACCAACAGATACTGGGGGGAGAACCTGGATCTTTCTTTGGAATTGGCTTTTGGCTATGGTACAGTTACTACAAAGGAATAATTACAAGCATTTCTTTCTTCGGTTCCCTTAGGAGGAAGAGGAGCTCTTTGATTTCATCTTTTCCTTTCCCATTTATCCTGCTTGCTTTAAACTTTTTGCTTATTTAATTTTTAATTTAAGGAATAAAACAAGCACCTCTATAACATAGTATAATAAAAAGATGATTGCAAATGAAACTGCAAATCTATTATACACAACTTGTTATTCTTTTAAAATATGTAATGAAGTCATTATGTATATTTCCTTTTTCTTTTTTTCTCCCCACCCCCACGCAAGAGATGCCTACCATTAGACACAAATATGTATATATAAGTAAAATAATTCTATGCATTCTTCTACTTATCAGTTATTTCTCTGGATGCAGATAGTGTCTTCTTTCATATGCCCTTTGTAATTAATTTGGTTATTATAACAATCAAATCACTTATTTGCTTAAAGTTGTTCTTAAAACAATATTTCTGTTATTGTATACAACATTTTCTTGGTTCTTCTCATTTCACTCTTTGTTATGTTATTCAAGTCTATCCATGGTTTTCTAAGATTATTGAATTCATCATTTCTTATAGCACAGTAGTATTATATCAAAATTATATACCACAACTTGTTCAACCATTCCCCAATTGATGGACATCCCTGCAATTTCTAGTTCTTTGCCGCCACAAAGAGAGCAGGTATAAATATTATAGAACATATAAGTCATTTTCCTTTTTCCCTAATCATCTTTGGAAATAGACTTAGTAGTAGTATTTCTAGGTCAAAAGGTATAGGCAGTTAAATAACTCTGAGTATAATTCCAGATTGTTCTTCAAAATGGTTGAATCAATTCACCATTTCACCAACAATGAATTAGTCTCCCAGTTTTTCCATATCTTTTCCAACATTTGTCACTCTCCCTATTTGTCACTCTTGCCTATATTTGTTTTATTTGTACAAAATCTTTTAAATTTAATGTAATTGAAATTATCCATTTTATACCTCACTCTGCTCTCTATTTCTTGTTTATTCATAAATTGTTTACCTATGCCTATGTCTGATAAGCAATATGCTCCATGTTCTTCAAGTTTTCTTGTAATCTCTCTCTTTATATCTAGGTTATATATGCATTTTGTCCCATCTTGATAAATGGTGTAAGATATTGTCTATGACCAATTTCTGCCATCCAGCTTTCCAGTCCCCCCCATTTTTTATTTACAAAATAATAAATTCTTATCCCAAAATCTTAAGTCTTTTTACTTGTCAAATACAAGATAAGCATGAAGGAGCAATCATAGGGGCCTAAATAAGGACACACTGCTTACATTTTATATGAGGAGATGTTATATATGTCCCTTTTGAACTTTGTCATCTTCAGGAGTCATAGAGGGGATCTAAATAGACAGAAGATCCGGGAAGGATTATGTTATGTCTTGATGATCTTAGAAGAAGAATGGAAAAGGAGCAGAAGAAAAGGAAAGGGAGAGGTGAGTTAGGGAAAATTATTAAACAGATTTGGGGGAGGGCAATAGAAATTTATACAAACAAGGAGGAGGGGGTGGGGAGAGCAGCTGACATTTGAACTTCACTCTCATCTGAACTGGAGGTAAGAATGGTTGGGTACAGAAATACATTTCACTCAACAGGGAAATTGAAGGAAAAGGGAAGAAGGGTGACTAGGGAGGATAGGTTAAGATAAGGATTGGTCTTATACAAAAGAAGCTCTAAAATATGGATCTACAAAACCGATAATTGCTATTTTTGATGTAGCCAAGAATTAGAAATTGTGAGGATGTCTATCATTTGGGAAATGGCTTAACCAATTATAGCATATGAATGTGATGGAATATTATTGGGCTCTAAGAAATGATAAAGGGGACAGTTTCAGAAAAACCTGGGAAGACTTGCATTTATGAACTGATTCAGAGTGAAATGAGCAGAATGAGTAGAACAATCTATACAATGACACAAATATTGTAAACACAAACATCTTTGAAACACTTAGGAACTCTGATTAGCATCACCACCAACCATGATTGCAGAGAACTCATGGTGAAACATGTTATCCACCTCCTGACAGAGAGATGAAAGATTCATAGTGCCAAATGAGACATATTTTTTTTTGGGGGGGGGCGGGATATGGCTATTGTGCAAATTTGACTTGCTTGACTAAACAAGTTTGTAAGAG
The DNA here is from genome assembly GCA_011680675.1 of Gymnobelideus leadbeateri. NCBI lineage: Eukaryota > Metazoa > Chordata > Mammalia > Diprotodontia > Petauridae > Gymnobelideus > Gymnobelideus leadbeateri. The sequence goes on along the minus strand of WOXC01012492.1, from coordinate 725,205 downwards.
GTTTTTCCCCGTTTTTCTTTGCAATTTGGAGGAGACTGGGGGGCAAACAGATTTTTTTCTTTTTAAAATAATATTTTACTTTTATAATTACACATAAAGACAATTTTAACATTTATTTTTAAAAATTTTGAGTTCCATGTTTTCTCTCTCCTCCCTCACCTCCCCCGCTGAGATGGTAAGCAATAGGTTATATATATGCAACCATGCAAAACCTATTTCTACATTTATTTATTTAAAATTTTTTAGAATTTTTTTTTATTTAAACAAATGCTTTATTAACTCCTGTTTTACATCATTCATTTCCGCCAGATTTTGAGTTACAATTTTTTCCCCGTTTTTCCCCTACCCACCCTCCCAGAATAGCAGTCCCACAAGATATTGCTTCCTCCATCCTGCTCTCTCCCATATCTTCCCCCTTGCCCCCTTCGACTTTTCCATTAGAGCAAGGTGAATCTCTGTGCCCCAATGCCTGCACATCTTATCTCCCAATTACATGTAAAAGAGTATTAATAATAGTATTTATATATATTTGAAACATTTAATTTTAAGACCTCGAATTTCAGATCCATTCCCTTCCTCCCTTGTCACCCATTCCCTCTGGGAAGATAAGTAATTCAGTATGTGTTGTACATGTATAGCTATGCAAAACATTACCATAGTAGATATATTGTAAAAGGCTGCTTATAATTCCCTCCCACCCATCCCACCCCCATTTGGTCCAATCCCTACTTGATCCTGTCCCTCTTCTATAGTGGGTACTTCCAACCTCCCCTCCCCCCAGAATGCCCTCCCATCCATCATCCCTCCTCTCATCCCCCTTCCCCCTATTCTGCTGCAGGTTGAAATATCCCCCCAAAAAACCCCAAAACCAAAACCAAACCAAAACAAAAAAACCAAATGCTTATTAAACATTTACTTTGTGCCAGGGGCTAGATTAAGCTCTGGGGATACAAAAAGACATAAAACAGTCAATACTCTCAAGGAACTCATAGTCTAATAGGAGAGATAACAAAACAACTACATACAAACAAGATATGTGGAGGATAAATTGAGGGTGGTCTCAGAGGGAAGGCACTAAGGTTAAGGAAGACTGAGAATGGCTTCATGGAGAAGGTGGACTGTTAACTGAGACTTGAAGAAAGCCACAGAGGCCAGGAGGTGGAGATAATAAGGGAGATCATTGCAGGCATGGGGGACATCTGTGAAGATGACATGAAGTATTTTGTGAGAGAAACAGCAAGATGAACAATGTCAGTGGAACACAGAGTGTGTGGGGATGAGTCCTTTCCTTAAGAAGACTGGAAATGTAAAAAGAGGCCAGGTTAGAAAGAGCTTTAAAAATAAAATAGAGTATTTTATATTTGGTCCTGGAGGTAACAGAGAGCCACTAGACTTGATTTGATGGTGGTTAGCAGTGACATAGTCAGACCTGCACTTAAGGAAGATTTGGAGGGTGGACAAGATTTGGGAGAGATTTGAGGAGGGCAGACCTATCAGGAGGTTATTGTAATAGTCCAAACACAGGGTGCTGAGGTAATTTGAATATCTTCCATGTTCCTCAATAAGCCTAAGGGAATTTGAAGACCTTCCCTGCTTTGAAAATAGACTCGGGAGGGGGGGCAGAGTCAAGATGACAGCGTAGAAGCTGGAGAACTCCATGAGTTCCCCCATAACCACCTCAAATACCTATATAATATGACTAAACAAATTTTAGAGCTACAGAACCCACAAAATGACAGAGAGAAACGAACCTCCCACTGAAGGCAGTCCAGCCGGTGGACAAGGAGGGTCCATCGCACTGAGCTGGGAGCCAAGCCCAGCCCCAGGGGAACCCGTGGTTTTAGCCCCAGGGCAGCCTGGACCAGCAGTGGCTGGAGGGGACTTCGGGAGAGTGGATCACCAGCAGCTGTGGTGGTTTCCAGAATTATCAACCCATAAATGGCAAAGAAAAAGTAAAAGATCAGTGTAGAACTCTGTTGGAACTGAGGGGGCTAGGAGAGTGGTAAGCCACTTCCCCTGGGGCGACAAGGTGAGAAGAGGAGGAGATGCTGGTCCTGCAGCTGCCTCCATGTGGCTGCTTCAGAGCTCCTGGCCTACAGATCATAGGGGGATCAAGCAACCATTCAGAGGGTAAATTCTCTTGCTTTAACCTGCTTGGATCTGGATCACTGTCTTGGGTAGAGGTCCTGGGGTGTGTGACCAATTAGCCAGAGCTTGTGGAGGCAGCAGAGAGGGCACCCAACTAATAGCTCCAGTAGCTGTGAAAACCCCAGCAATTTTGGACAAAGCTCTCCTCTCTGGAAGCAGAGTTCTACTGTGGCAAAGAGCTCAAAAGTCAAGTAATTGAGTGGCAACATGAGCAAGCAAAGGAAGCAAAGCAAGCACAGCAATTAAACCTTAGATTCCTTTTTTGGGGACAAAAAGGATCAAAGAATGTAATGGGAGGAAGACAACGAAGTCAGAACTCCTGCACCAAAAGCTTCCAAGAAAAATATGAATTGGTTACAGGCCATGGAGGAGCTCAAGAAGGCTTTTTAAAATCAAGTAAGAGAATTGAAGGAAAAATTGGGAAGAGAAATGAGAATGATGGAAGAAAATCATGAAAAGAGAGTCAACAACCTGACTGAAGAAAATAACACCTTAAGAAATAGACTAATTTGAATGGCAAAAGAGGCCCCAAAAGCCAATGAGGAAAAAGCCAAATTTGCCAGATGGAAAAAGAATCTCAAAAGCTCACTGAAGAGAATCATTCCTTCAGAATTAGACTGGAACAAATGGAAACTAATGACTTTATGAGAAATCAAGATACTATGAAACAGATCCAAAGAAATGAAAAAATAGAAGGCAATGTGAAATATCTCATGGGAAAAACCACCGACCTGGCAAATAGATCCAGGAGATATAATTAAAAAATTATTGGACTACCTGAAAGCCATGATCAAAAAAAAGAACCTAGAAATCATCCTTCAAGAAATTCTCAAGGAAAATTGCCCTGATATTTTAGAACCAGAGGACAAAATAGAACTTGAAAGAATTCACAAATCACCTCTTGAAAAAGATACCCAAAAGAAAACTCCTAGGAATATTATAGTCAGGTGCCTGAGTTCTCAAATGAAGGAGAAAATACTACAATTAGCCAAGAAGAAACAATTTGAATATTGTAGAAACACAATCAGGATTACACAAGACCTATCAGCTTCTACCTTAATGGATTGAAAGGCTTGGAATATGATATTCCAGAGGTCAAAGGAGCTAGGATTATAACCTACCCAGCAAAACTGAGTATAATGTTTTAGGGGAAAATATAGTAATTTAATGAAATAGAGGACTCTCAAGCATTCTTGATGAAAAAACCAGAGTTGAATAGAAAATTTGATATTCAAATATAAGAAGCAAGAGAAGCATGAGAAGGTAAACAGGGAAAAGAAATCATAAGGAATTTATCAAGGTTGGATTATTTACATTCCTATGTGGAAAAATGATAACTGTAACTTATGAAACTTTTCTCAGTATGAGGATAGTTGAAGGGATTATAAATATATATGTATGTATACATACATATATATGTCTATATAGGAGGGCATATGTGTATATGACTATATATGTGAGTGTGTCTATATATGTGTACAGGTATACATAGACAGAGGGCACAGAATCAATTGAATGGAAAGGGATGATATTTAAAAAATGAAATTAAGAGGTGAGAGAAGAAGATAATGAGAGGAGATAGGGAGAGGCAGAATAGAGTAAATTATCTCATATAAAGGAGGCAAGGGAAAACTGTTACAATGGAGGGGAAGAACAGGAAGGCAAAAGGGAATGGGTCAACCTTACTCTCACTGAATACAACTTAAGGAGGGAATAACTTACACATGAAATTGGTTATCTTGCCCTACAGGAAAGTAGGGGGGAAGGGGATAAGAGAAGGGATGATAGGGAGGGCAGATTGGGGTGGGGGTAGTTAGAAGCACATACTTTTGAAAAGGGACAGGGTCAAAGTAGAAAATAGAACAAGTGGGGGGTGGGATAGGATGGAGGGAAATATAGTCAGTCTTTCACAATATATCCACTATGGAAATGTTCTGCATAACTATACATGTACAACCTATATTGAATTGCTTATCTTTCCAGTAAGGGTGGGTGATGAGGGAAGAAGGGAAAGAATCTGGAATTCAAAGTTTTAAAATCAAATGTTTAACAAAATTATTATTATTGTTATTTTTACAAGCAACTGGGAAATAAAATATATAGGCACTAGGATATGGAGATCCATCTTGCCCTACTGGAAAGTTGGAGGGGGTATGGGGGAAAGATATAGGAGTGAACAGATTGGGAGACGGGGTATTCAGTGGGATCGCTGTCTTGGGGTGGTGGGCAAGGGGAAATGGGGAGAAAACTTGTAACTCAGAATCTTGTGGAAATGAATGTTGTAAACTAAAAGTAAACTCTGCCCCCTAATAGGCTGCATGTAATCACATGGAGCTTGTTGTGGGAGGAGTTTACTGAAGGGTGGAGCAGAGCCCACAGGAAGATGGGAATCAGAGCAAGCTAAATTGTTAGGAGGAGAAGATGCTTCTGAGAAAGACAAGTTTGTGAGTAAATATTAGTCTTGTATTCATTTGTGGGAAGGCTAAAAGATGCTGTGATTTTTTTCTGCTGTTATGGCTTATTAATTTCTCTGCTATTATGATGGAATTGGCTTATTGGTTTTGGGATTTGGTTTTCTGGTGTCCGAATGAATGTTTTGCTTCTGTCTTCTATATGGGGAGTCTGTTATATTTTGTGATCGCACACTATGCAGGTATATTTATCATGACTGTTGGTGCTGTGAATATTGCATTGGCACTACAAGGGCTTGCACCAGGGTGGTGGTGGTGTTGGAAAAAAGAAGGGAGCATATATGAGAGATGTTTTGGATATAGAAATGACAGGACTTAGGGGCGGCTAGGTGGCGCAGTGAGTAGAGCACCGGCCCTGGAGTCAGAAGGACCTGAGTTCGGATCCGGCCTCAGACACTTAACCCACACAAACAAAAAACCTAGCCATGTGACCTTGGGCAAGTTACTTAACCCCAATCGCCCTCCAAAAAAAAAAAAAAAGAAATAACAGGACTGGACTTGGCAGCTAATTGGATATGGATTGAGCCTGGGTGAGTGTGAGGAGGATGATGCCCTAGACAGTTATAAGGACGTTAGGAAGAGGGGAGGGCTTGTCAGGAAAGGTAAGTACCAATTGCTTATTGGAAATGTTCAAGTGGATGTCTCATAGACATCTTAAACTCAAGATGTCCAATAGGTAGTTGGAAATATGAATGATGGAGATGTAGTCAGGAGAGAGGTTAGGGCTGAACAAATAGATCCATCTGCATGAAGATGATTGTTGAATCCATGGGAACTCATGCAATTATCAAATAAAATAATACAGGGGAGAGAAGGGAGCCCCTGATGGAGCCTGGGTGTGTAGAGTGGGCACACAAGTTAGCTGGCAAATCCAGCAAAGGAGACTGAAAAGGATTGGTTAGACAGGTAGGAGGAAAAGCAGGAGAGAGTATTGTCATCTCCCTCCGTTCCTCCCTTCCTCCTCCCCCAACACACACATTCCTTGTGTGTTGGTCTCTTTCTACCTCTGTCTGTCTCTGTTTATCTCTGTGTGTCTCTGTCTCTCTGTCTCTGTCTTCCTAGGGTGCTTCTTGGGGGATCCAAGAGGCTGTAGTTCCTCAGGATGACACACGAGGGCAGCAGACACACAGAAGTGGTATCCTAAAAGGTACAGGCTGGCACAGGAAGACTGCCCCATAAAGCCCAGCCAGGCTGGGAAGGCGGCAGAGTTACTCATGATGCCCAGCCCATTGCTGTTTCCTTAGGAGCTCCTGCTCACAGTCCCATTGTCTTCTATAGACAAAGACAGAACAGAGTCTAGGGCAAGAACTGGAGCAGGGACAGGGAGCAAGGGTCCCCCATGCAGTTTGTATGTTCTGAGTGGTCACAAATGTACCCCAGCCTGGGTGGTTTACTGGGATGGGGCTTCTGCTTTACACATGGTATGTTCATAACAAGTAATTTTAAATTCAATTTCACAAATTCTAAACATTTACTGCCTAGGTTAGGCACTTTCTGGGTAAGAGTAGAAATCCAAAGTTTAGCTTACGTTCTTTCCCCTGGGAGCTAATGAGGGAATAAGAGACAATACAGATGAATAAGATAGACAGTAATGCTGATAACCATTTCTGCAGCCTGGTAATGCAAAAGGATAGAGCCCTGGGCCAGGCGTCAGAAAGACCTGAATTCAAATTCAGTCTCAGATACTTACTGTCTGGGTGACCCTGGCTAAGTCATTTACCCTCTGTCTGCCTCACTTTCTGCAATTGTAAAATGGGAATAATAATAGTATATAATCTTTAGGGCTGTTGGGAACATCAAATGAGATAATATTTGTAGTGTAGTGCCTGGCACAAGATAGACTCAGTAAATGCTAGTTTCCTTCCTTCCTTCTCTCTCTTCCTCCTTCCTTCCTTCTCTCTCTTCCTTCCTTTTTTCCTTCCTTCCTTCCTTCCTGGTTTGAAGTTCTTTGAGGTTGATGGAGAGATAAGGAAGCTGAGGTGATTTTGCTCAGAGCCAGGATGTGAGCCCAGGTCCTCAGACCTCGAGCTCTACTTGCATTAGAGAAGCACAAATAAAGAATGGGATGAGGTTCAGAGGCAGAAAGGACATTGGTGACTGGTAAGATAAGGAGAGGCTTCCTGGAGGAGGAGGCATCTTTGGGTACTGAAGGATGAGCTACATGTCTAGGCATAAGGAATTCCCTAAAAAGAGACTCAGGAAACAGGAGAGCAGAGACAGTATTTGGGATGAGGACAGAAATAAAGCTGAAAAATACTGTGAAAGTGCGGTAGCACCATATTGTGAGGAGACTTAAGAAGAGGTTTTGTTGTTGTCACTCTGTACTTTCAGTCATGTCTGATTGTTTGTGATCCCATTTGGGGTTTTCTTGGTAGAAATACTAGCCATGTGACCTTGGGCAAGTCACTTAGTCCCAATTGCCCTGCCTTCCACCCCCCCCCCCCCAAAAGGCAAAAAAGCAAACCAAAAAAAAGAGATACTGGAAGGGTTTGCTATTTCCTTCTCCAGCTTATTTTACAGATGAGGAAACTGAGGCAAACAGGATTAAGTGACTTGCCCAAGGTCACACAACTAGTAAGAGTCTGAGGCTGTGTTTGAACTCACCTGCAGGCCTGATGTTCTGTGGACTGGGCCACCTAGCTACCCTAAGACTAGGTAGAGGAGTTGGAATTTGACTTGGTAGGTATATGAAGGGTTTTGAATAGGGAAGCAGTTGTATCATAGAATCTCAGCTTATCTTGACTAGCTCATAATTGACTGAATTGGAATTCTCCCTGTAGCATGAGTGGCCATCCAGCCTCTGTTTGAATGCCTCCAGAATGAGCCTGAGGAAGATGAACTTGGTGTTGGGTGAATGGTAAATGGAGGGGAGGAGAGGGCAAGAGTAGGGAGATGATTGGCAGAGCCTCTAGCTGGGCTTCTGTGCCATCTAGAGGACCCATATGGGTCCACAGCCCCTGAGCCCATGAAGGGAAACCAATAAACCCTGGTGGGGTGCAGAATTGAACCCATTTGCTTCCCAGGTAATGGACATTGACAGTGGACATTACAATTGACATTGGATTCAGTCAGAAGATCTGGGTGTGAATCCCAGATCCTTGACAAGGAGGCACCCCAAGTCTAGAGTTAACCTGTCCCAAAGCCCAGGACTTAAGAATGTGAAAAGGCTAATTGCTATTCTGGTCATGGAACTTGGTGCTTCTAGGGGGAAACTGAGGCCCATCTAAATCCTAGGGAAACCAGGAACCCCTGCAACAGACCCATTCAAACTTATAGTCACTTATTCAATAAATAATTCACTGATTAGGGCCATTCACTCATTCATGGTTCAGTGACCTCTGAAGTAACATGACATATGTAGTGTTAAGAGTTCTGAACATAGAATCAGGACTCTGAGTTCAAATCCAGACTCTGACACATACTTGTGTGAAGAAGCCACTTCCTCTCCCTAAAACTCAATTTCCTCATCTATAAAATAGGTAGAATGATACTTAATACTTGCATTACATCATAGGATGTGTATGTATGTATGTGCGTGCGTGACTAGCCCTTTGTTAACTTCAAAGTTTTATAGAAAGGTGAGCTATTGCTATGGTAATTTTGGGCAAGGCCTTATGGGAGATTGGGGCTGGGGCTGTGATCACTATGGGACTGGGTTTCTGAGACCTAGGAGAAGGTGGGGCAGAGGAAAACCAAGAAGAGGATGCAGAAAGAGGGAACTGAAACTCTTAAGAATATAGGGTCATAGGTTTAGAGCTGGGCAGGACCTTAAAGCTCACCTATCCAACCCCTTCATTTCACAGATTAATTTACTGAGGCCCAGGAATTGATTAAGGGACCTGCTCTGGGTTACACAGCGAATCTGGTAGAGCCAGGATTGAACTCAGGTCCTCTGACATCCAACCCTGCCCTGTTTGCAGTACCCCACAATGAGACAAACACAGCTCTAGGAGGGGGGCCATGTGAAGCCAGCTTCTCTTCTGGTTGAGTGGGGAAGCCTTGCATTAGGAAAATTGTTAGCTGGTAGCATTTAGAACATTGTGAAAGTCTATGCTTTACCAGATGTAAGCATGGATGGCCCCCAGGATGAGAGGTGTAGAGAAAGCACTGTCAGGAGGAAAAGGGCAGAGACTTCTTTTTTTTTTTTTTGCTTTTTTTTTGGAGGGCAATTGGGGTTAAGTAACTTGCCCAAGGTCACACAGCTAGGTTTTTGTTTGTGTGTGCATTAAGTTTCTGAGGCCGGATCCGAACTCAGGTCCTTCTGACTCCAGGGCCGACACTCTACTCACTGTGCCACCTAGCCACCCCAGGGCAGAGACTTCTATGTGGAGGGCAAAGCTGGTGTTTTGTGCCTGCCAGGACCTCCTTGTGGGGAGCTTCCTTTGCCAAAGGACATCAGCACCTTCTTAAGAATTTAGAATCTTGCAGAGTTACTGTCGTGGTGGTGGTGAAATGACTTGCCTAGGGTCACTCTGTCACTATTTGTCAAAAGTGGGGCTTGAACCCAAGTTCTCAGACTCTCTGGCCAGTTCTTTCCCCACTGAACCACACAGCCTCTTATAACTTCTCATGATACTTCTTTTATTTAGGGTGTCCGCAAAGTCTTCATGCAACTTTAGGCTTTAATGACTTAACACTTTAAAAGCTTGAAGACTTAAGGACAGAAAACAGCTCTAAGACTTTTGGGATACTGTATAAAGCTCTGTATTGGGCTATTCCAGAAATATATCATGGGCAGCTAGGTGGTGCAGGGGATAGAGCACCATGCTTGGAGTCAGGAAGGCTCATCTTTGTGAGTTTAAATCTAGCCTCAGACTCTTACTAGTTGTGTGACTCTGGGCAAGTCATTAACCCTGTTTTCTTTGGTTTCCTTATGGCAAACCACTCCAGTATCTTTGCCAGGAAAACCCTGAATGGGATCACAAATAGTTGGACACAGCTGAAATGACTGAACTGTAACATTTAGCTCTGTTTTATAGATAGGAAACTGAGTTTCAGAGCAGAAATGTGAAGTGACTTACCCCAGGGTCACACAAAGGTGCCTGAGCCAGGTCCTGCACTATACCCACTGTGCCATGCCTAAGTGCATAAGGGCCATATGGGCTGGCTGGCATGGTCTGGGGTAGCCTTCCCATTTGCCTCTCTTTTATTCTTTCCACAGTGCTTGGCACATACTAGGTACTAGATAAATATTTATTCCCTTCCCCCTTCTATCCTTAACAGCTATAGAGGGGAAGAATGATTTGTCTACAGTCACCTAGGTAAGTAACAGGGCAGGTGTGGCCAGCCAGGTGGGTTACATCCAGACTGAATTTGGTTTTGTTCTTGTCCTAAGTTCATTGGACTCTATGGGTAATTAACCTTTCAGCTACTGCCTTTCTTCTTCATTTGGAGAGAAGAATTTCCAGCACAATTTCCCCTTCCTTGGCCCTCCCCCAGTTCTCCGCCTACCACCCCAGTCAGCCCAGTATTTTCTTGGTCACACGGTGGATTTACCTCTCCTATTGATGGAGGCCAAGGGAAGACAAAGGAGCTTACACTCGGAGGAACAATGCAGGCAGCTCAGTTACTAATTCAGTGTCTGAGAAGGGTTTCAGCATTCTCAGGGAGCAGAGGCAGAGGCAGGCTCCCCTTCAATTTGCATGAGGAGCCCACCACCCAGTAATGAGCCCTTGGTTATCTAGCATACTCTAAAGACCTTGATACCTCTTCAATGCATCTTTCTTTCTTTTTTTTTTGGGTGGGGAGGAGGTGAGGTAGAGTATATCTCTGATTCAATTAGTATGAGGAATCCTGATGTGGAAAACCTTTTTACCAATATTAGATGGGCAATACCTCCAAACCCTATGGTCTTAGAGACTTGCCTGTGGAGCTTAAGTGACTAGCTTAAGGTGTCACTGCTAGTTTGGGTCTTCCTGACTCCAAAGCCAGTTTTTGACCCAGTAGGTCATGGTGATAGAGTGATGGATATCCAGGTATTGGCCTTGGCATCTTCCATAAATTGAGTCTGAATCTTGGGTAGGATTTCCTTGGATGACTTTTTCAAGTAATATTGTATCTTATAATTATTTACATTTTTATCTTACTCCCTATAAGATTGTAAGTTCCATGAGGACAAAGACCTAAATTAAAAAAATTTTTATTTTCTAAACTTTTTTCTCTCCTCCAGGGCTCAATACAATGCCTTGAACATTGTAGTTACTAAATAAATGTTGTTGTATGAATGAATGACATTAAGCTTGATGTGCTGGGGAAGAGGGAGAGATTCTTTCAAAAGAGGAGGATGGTACCTATTCCAACAGTATGAGTCTCAAGTAATAACTCTCTTATGGTGGAAATTTAGGTACTACAATTGATAGGAAATATCAATCTGGACTTTTATTCATAGGATCATAGACAGAGTAGGAAGGAACATTGGAGATCACTGAATCCAACCCCCTTGATTTACAGATGAGGAAAAAGGATCACATTTCTAGGAAGTGACTGGGGCAGGATTTGAATTGCTCTTCCTGATACCACATCTAGCTCTCTGACCTCTAGGCCATGTAGCTATCACCCAATTCATGTAAATCAAGAACAATGTAAATAAATTTTGTTTGCCATTTTGGGTTTTTAGCTCATGAAAGCCTTCAAAGATCTTTTTCACATGAATTGTTGTCTAGCCAAGGTCCCTCTGTCATTTATATGTGATACTGCCTTTTTGAAGCTGAGCGTATAACAAATTCCATCTTTTTGGATTTGCCTTATTTTAGCCTGATGACATCTTTTTGGATCAGGAATCTCTTGTCCCATGGGTTATCTATCCCTCACAGCTTTGTGTCCTCTGCTAGCTTGATAAGTCTACATCCAAATAACTGATTAAGATGTTGAATGACTCTAGGTCAAGGATAGATCCTTGGGGTACACTTTTTGAGATCTCCTTCAAGATGAACTCAATCCATTAATCATCACTTTCGAAATCTGGTCATATACCCATTTGTGATCCCACCTAACTCTCCTTCCCTCAGGATGGCTTGAGATGCTTTTTTGAAATCCAGAAATCCTACATACACTGAGGCAATTCGATTTAGTGGAAACTGAGTCAGAAGATTTGGGTTGGAGTCTCATCTGATTAAACAAACTTGAGTCTATAGAGACAAGCTCTCATATTGACTCCAAGTCAACTCTTACATTAACTTCTCTCCCAGAGAACTATCCAGGGTCTTGGCCAACATACATTTAAAAACTTCCTCAGACTCTATGAGTCTAGAGTCCTTTGTTTTTGACCCTGTCTCCATGGCCTCTGATTGCCTGGAAGTTCATCCTCCGTCTGACAGATTAGGTAAAGAAAAATAGAAGCAGGTCTGCATAACTAGGACAGGTACTTGACCATGACAAGGTTGGACACCACCTTTCCTTTTGTCCAATAAAAGGAAAATAAGCCAATGGGCCAAGAGAAAGTCAGTGAGGCATGGGAAAAAGTGAGGAATGTCTTTCTAAGCCCAGTCCAGAAAGTATGGATTCTCCCAGCCTAGCAGGGGATTAGACTTCCCCTGCAGAGAACATTTGATATCCCCAGGTATGAATTCAACCCTTGGCTTGCTGTTTGCCAGGCCCAGCTCTTTCCGCCTTGGAGAAGGAGGGGCAGAATATGCCCATGAGAGAAGGCTAGAAACCAGTGAGGGGAACTGGTGTGACTGACGTGGGCTTAAGAGTGACCCCATTAGCACCACAAGCTCTGGGGAAGAAGCACTGAGACATCTTCCTAATGCAGTGAATGGACTGGACGGAGCATCCATCCAGAAGGCACCAGTGGCTCTTGGTGCTTAATTTGCTGGGATGCCTTCTCTCAGGTAAGGGCCTGTCTTTATCCTGGGCTGGGGGGAGGGAGAACTGGCTATGCCTTTGTACCTAGGGCAGGGGCAATGCGTGTCCCAGGCGTCCTGCTCAATGAGGTGCCTTCTGTACAAGACTGAGGAATTATGACCGTGTCCATCCTGCATGGAGTGGAGGGATGAGTAAGGTGGATACTATCTGGAGGCTATTGGAAAGGGTTCTGGGCTATAGGTCAGAGAATAAAAAGAGTCACAGAGCATAGAATGTTAGAACTGGGTAAGATCTTAGAACATAGACTATGAGAGTTTAGATGACCCTTAGAAAATGGTCTTGGAACACTAGAATATAAGAGTTTGGATGACACTTAGGAAATGGAATGTCAGATTTGGGAAGGGGCTTGGAACATGGAATATCAAAGCTGTAAGGGGCCTTAAAACATGGAATGTCATGGAACTACCCAGTTATCAACAAATATTTATTGAATGCTTAGGATGGCTTGAGACACTGTGCTGGGTTCTGGTAATACAATGACAAAAGCAGCAGAGTCTCTGTCTTCAAGGAATTTGTATTGGGTGGATTCAACATGTACACAAATTAGCTATATGAAATAAGCACAAAGTAGGAAGAGGCTGGAATAATTGTAGGAATTAAGAAAGGTTCTCAGAAGGAGATGGCATTTGAGCTGACCCTTGAAGGGGCAGAGGTGAGGAGGCAGGACACCTCAGGTCTTGGGGAGAGCATGTGCAAAGGAATGTCACATACTGTGGATGTCAAATGGTCTATTTTTGTTGGAACATAGAGCATATGAGTAATTTGTAATCAGCTTAGAAAGACAAATTGGGACCAGATTGTGGTGGGCTTTAAGTAAAAAATAGAAAAAGTAATATTTTGCCCCAGAGGCAATAGGGATATAAAGTTTCTCAAACAGAAGAATGATATGTGCCTTAGGAATATCTCTTTGGCAGCTATGTGGAGGATGGATTGGGGAGGTAAAAGACTGGAGGCAGGGAGACAAATTAGGAGGTGATTACAATAGTCCAGATGAGAGGTGATTAGCACCTGTATTAGGGTACTTGTAGTAGGAATGTCAAATTTCAAGTCAACAAGACTTGGAAACTGATTGGTTGGGGGTAGTGAGTGGGAGTATTGAGTATAGGATGACTCTTAGGTTGTAAACTGAAATGGAAGTGTGATGGTGCCCTGGAGAAAGGTATGCAGTTTCATTTTGGACACGTTGAATTTGAGGTGGGGGAGATATGGATGGCTTCAGGAGAGAAATCCCCTCCAACAAGAGATCAAGGCCATGGAATTAGAGGTGGTTATGGATACCCTCTAGGTTATTATGGAAATAAAGATGATGATGATTATGCTGTGGAAAAGATGCCATTTAGATTCCAATAGTCAATCAGGAAAGAATTAAAAGACTGGTACACAGTACTGAAGGCCTGTTGGAAAAGGAAGATATAAATGTGTACTGGCCCAGCCGGCATCGTTGTGTGACTTCCTCTAGTGACATTGAGTTGAATATGAGCAGGGATGGAGAAAGCAGATTGTGGGAGCAATCCAGGCTTGGAGTTTGGAAAGGGATATGGCAAAAAGGGACGAGGAATTCAAGGGTAGAGGACAGTGTAAAGTTGATCTGGTTAACTATAGAGTCAAGATTTTGAAGTGAGGATTGTGATGTCAGTTTAGGAATGATGAATCTGGTAAGGCAGGGAAGGGGATGAAGTGATTGGGACTTGTAATGAGGTTAGACGCAGGGGTGGGGGGCCTGTGGCTTTGAGGCCACAGATGGCCCTCTAGGACGCAGGCTTCCCACTCCTGAGTGTTGAAGCAGGGAGGGTGAGACACAGGGAGAGTTGGAAGGATAGGAGATGATGTCCAGCAGAGAAATTTCATTTATGGATTTCAGAGGAATATCTGTGGGTGATGATGAGACCAAGTGATTGGCCATCCCTGAGTATCAGAGGTAGCGTGAAGGAGAAGGTGATAGGGAATGAAGAGGCTGATGAACTGGGAAGCAAGGGTGTTTGAAAGGACATCAACAGGTAAATTGAAGTCCTGAAGAACGAGAGTAGGCTTCAGAATGGAGAAGAACATTGTGACTCCCCCAGAAAGGAATGAGATTAACCTTGGGGTGGTGGGGGTGGTAGAGAGAACAGCAATAATGAGCTGGAGAGGGAGATTTGTCTGGATGCAATGAACCTCAAGGGAGGACAAGTTGCTGAGTGACGGTGGCAGAGGGAGGATCTTTGAGGAGCAAGAAGCATATGTATTCTTCCTCCTAGCCCAATGTGAAAGGGGAGATGGGAGAAAATATAGCCAGCATTGGCTAGGAAGCCCAGGGATGCAGTGACTTTTGGGACAAACTAGATTTCTGTGAGTGCAAAGAGATGTAAAGGAGAGAAATACAGTTATAATAAGCAGGGCAGTTTGTTAAAAACAGAATAGAGATTCCAGAGGGCAAAGTGGAGAGAAAGAGGATAGAGAAGGGCTGATATGGATGAGTATGAGGGACACTGGAGAGGAGTGTCTACCCATACAGCTGTCTTAACACAGACTTAGGAAGGTTTGGTTTTCCAAAGTCCCAGGATGACAACAACAAAACATAGAGTTCACAAGACAACCAAACAATCCAACCTTATTAAGTAAGTAGAGGTACTCACAAGTCAGGGCCAGTTGGGTGAGAATGATGGAAACAGGTCAGCTCTTCTAGGTGTTGGGAGGAGGAATTAGGTACTCCACTGGGATGCTGAAGGGAATAGAGGCATACTCTCTCCCCAGAATAGTAAAGTCTGATGGGTTTTTATAGAGTTCTTATCTGGGTCTAGTGGGATTAGGCTTTGGGGGAAGGGACGGAAGACACTGGACCAGGGGACTAGTATGGATTCATGCTAATGGAGAAAGACTTCTGAGGAATAGGTGGCTGGTTGATATTCAAGCTCCCTATCTTGGGAAAAGGGGCTTTTGACTGCTAATGTTTGTCTTACTCTCATAGGGTGACTCAGTTTCCCTTTTAAGGTTTTTAGCTTCCTCAGAGTTTCTTTGTTTAGTGGGGTAGCGCTACTGGGGTCACTAGGGAAGCCCATGACTCTTTAAATGGTTGCCTTCCCTTCTCTTCTCCCTCTTTTGCTTCCTCTTTGTACCACATGCTATGATTTAGCCCTTCCTGGGGAGGTCCTGGTGGACTGGTCTGCTTAGTTCTGACTCCCCTTTCCCAGAGCCTCTATTCCAGCCTTCATAGCACAGTTGTATGTTAGACACAATGTCCACCTGGTCTTAGAGGTTTCCTATTGGCTTCCTCCAAACCTTTAAAATGCTTAGAAGCAGTTTTACTCAGACAGTCCTGAGCCTTCATTTTGTTGTTGCTTGTTCTCCAAGAGGATTATGATACCAGGAAGGGGATCCTGTGACTTGCAAGTGAATTGGATTTAACTGAGAGAGAGCTGTGAGAAGTCACCAGCCTCACTCTCTCCTCCTGAGCCATGTGGGTCCAGTGGCCAGATATAGATCAGGAGGACTGGAAATGACCCAGGATTCAGTGGGAGACCTTGACCTTTGTAAGCTAAGATCTTTCTCAGGTCTCAGTATGACTGAGGCAATTGCCTTTTTCTTATTTATTTCCCCAAAGGCACAATCACTTTTTTAAGGGGACATTTTGCTATGTCCGTAAAGGTGGTCATTCCTTTATCTGTAGACAGGGGCAGCTGGTTAGCTTTGTGGCCAGAGCACCAGGCCTGTAGTTAGGAAAATCCAAGTTCAAATCCAGCCTCAGATATTTAACAGCTGTGTGACCTTGGACAAATCACTTCACCTCTATTGCCTCAGTTTCCCCATCTGTAAAATGGGGATAATAATCACATCTCCCTCCCACAGATCTTGTGAGGATCAAGGGAGATAGTGATTGTGAAATGCTTGCCTAGCACAGTGTTTGGCACACAGGAAGTTATCACTATCCTCTATAGAAGGGATGTTTCTGTGTGCTTCTATGTATTTGCAGGTGTTTGGTTACATACATGTTACAGTGGGGTGAGGATCTGGGAAGCAAAGGGAGATCCTAAACACAGGGTGAGAATCCGGGGACAGAGCCATAGGACACCCCCTAAGCATCCTGCATCTGGAGGAGGCAGAGAGTGAAGGGGAGCAGTGAATCCAAGGAGAAGCAGTCTTGACACTCGAGGCTCCCAGAGCTCACTCTGCTCTCTCCAGGCCTGGACAGAATGGAAAAGGTCCAGGCTTCTGTCTTTGGGGTGGAGTCCTAGCCCGGGGGGTGCTTGGTCATCCGGAAGAGATTGGGGAATGGGAAGTACCTCTCCATTTCTCAATCCCGTGTGTGTGTGTGTGTGTGTGTGTGTGTGTGGCTGTTTCCGAGTGGCTGGGGATGCATCTGTCCCTACATGACTGGACAGAGTCCTAGACTTGGAACCAGGAGATCTGAGTTCCAAGCCTGGTTCTGATACCTACTTCTGTGTGACCCTCTGGACCTCAGTCTCTTCATCTGTACAAAAGTTGGACTAGATGACATCTTAACTAGGATTCTGTGGCCCTATTTCTGTGTTTGCCTGTGTTCATCTATGTGTTTGCTGTGTCAGATTTCATGGGGGATATGTGTATATTTCTGAGTGTGTCTGTGGCTGGGTGGTCATCTGTGTGGCTGTAGGTTGGAGGGGGAGAGTTCCTTTGGAGTTCGGGTTGGGGAAGATAGTGGGGTTTGGAGAGGTGCCTCTGGCTGTGCATATTTCCCCAAATGGGTGCCTCTGAGATAATATTTGTAAAGTGCTTATTACAGTGCCTGGCACACAGTAGGCACTTAATAAATGCTTGTTCCTCTTCTCCCTCCCCCCTCTTCCCTCTGGATATGGGACATTCCATTTTTAGGTTCTGCCTGAGTAACCAGTTCCCAAAAACTAAATGACAACACCCAGGGGCCTGTTACCCTCCTGCTGTCTCCCCAGTGACTGTATCTGATTATTTGCTGCTGGGTGATGCTGGGTGTCTCCTGGGAAGTGTAATCGCTGCTGACCCAGAGAGGTCCCTGGGCCATATTTGAGGAGGGAGTTTCATATACCTTGTAGCCATCCATCCAGAAACACAATTGTAGTTTCTTGGCTTTGCTCTTTTTCTCAGTTCTGTGCTCATAAATTTCTTCCTCTTCACTCTAGTGACTAAAGGCCTGGGGCGGGAAACTATTGAGATCCACCCCAGCGAGGAATTTCTGTGGGGGGAGGGGTGTGGGGTGTAGGTTGTGGGGTTGAAGGGTGTAATAGGGGAGGGAGACTGCAGCCAAACCTGTGCTCCGGATTGGGGCTACATAATGTAGCAGAAAGAACACTGGCCTCTTGGGCTTGTGGCCTGCAGACTTGGGTTAGCATTTTGGTGGGACCTCCCGCAAGCCCTTTGCCTTCTCAAAGAATCAGTTTCCCAGCTGAAAGTGATCAAAATACTTGCATTTCCTAGCTCCCAGGGTAATGGGGAAGGAAAGGGCTTTTTAAAGCTTCACTCCTTTCTGCTCTGCACCTGACTCTCCTGCTTCCACCATCATAGCAGTTAAGCCTTCTTCCCCAAAACCTCCCTCTAAAACTGGAGGCCGCCTCACCCTACTGCAGCCTTCTACCCTGAGGCTCAATTCTCTTACAGTTGAGCTCCTCCAGGAACTCCTCCTTTGAGGAGACAGGACCCCCCTCCAGTCTGTTGCCACACCCTGTTGATTCCTTTCTGGAATCTGTTCCCTCCTTTCCTCTGACACTGCCATTACCCTGGTGTAGGCCCTTATCACCTCAAGCCTGAACTATGACTAGAGGCTGTTGACTGGTCTCCCTGTCTCAAGTCTCCCTTCTGTTTAGCTATTACATCAATCTTCCTAAAGTGTAGGCTACTTCTCTGCTTAGTAAACTCCGGGGACCCCTCCTCACCTCCAGGATCAAATACCCTCTGCTTGGCATTCAAAGCCCTTCACAACATGGCCCCTTCCTATCCTTCCAGTCTCCTTACTCCTTACTTATCCTCACATACTCTTGATCCAGTAACACTGGCATCCTTATGGTTCCTCAGATAAGATACTCTGTCTCCTAATTCCATGCCTTTTCACTAGTCATCCCGAATACCTGGGATGATTCTTTTTTCTTCACAAACTCTTGACTTCCTTCAAATCTCAGCCAGAATCTCATCTTCCTCAAGAAATCTTTCCTGGCCCACGACATGCTAGTGTCCTCTCTGAGATGACCTCCAATTTATCTCGTCTGTATTTTGTTCACACTTAGCTCTTTGAATGTTGTCCCCTCTTTAGACTATGAGCTCCTTGACTATTTTTGCCTTATCTCGTGATGTACTGTGAGCACATAGTGGCAAAAACAGTCCCTGCCCTCTAGGGCATAGAGTGCCTGCTACTCAGCAGACATTTAATAAGTGCTTATTTACTTGATTTGGCTATTTCATTTGAGCCTTGAAACAAGTCCTTGAAGAAGATCCTATGGGCATTATCACCCCCATTTTGCTGATTAGGAAACTAAGGGTGAGGAAGATTACCTGCCCATTGTCATGTTGGAGTTGGAGCTGAAGGGCAGATCCCATTTGACCTCCAAACCTGAGCTCTTCCCCTTGGACTCCAGATGCTTCTTACAAAGTTCTGGTTGATTGACAGACCCTGAGAAAGGTGGAGCGTGGTGCAGGAAGAGTCAGTCTGGATTTTGAGTTCCAAGGACCCGAGTTTGAATCTTGGTTCTTCCACTTATTAATTGTATGACCCTGGGCAAGTCACTTAGCCTCTATGGGTCTTGGTTTCCTTATATGTAAAACTGAGAAAAGGTCTTTTGTAGCTCCATATCTCTGATCTTTCACCATTAGTGTGGTGATGTGAGAAGAGTGCTGGACTGGAATCAAATGTCCTTCTGGCTTCGTGATGTTGGGTAGGTCACTCGCTTCTCTGGGCCTCAGTTTCCTGTTCTGTAAAATGAGGGCCTTGGGCTAAATAGCCTCTTCCAGGTCTAGAGCTGTGATTCTACATCTCCTGAGGTCCCTTCCAGCCCTGGATTTAGGGATAAAAGGGATCTTACAGGGCAGCTTGTACAACTGTTTTACTTTATAGAAAAGAAAACTGAGGCCTGGACAGATTAAGTGACTTATCCCAAATCACACAGTGGGTGACAGACGGGGATTTGAACTTGGATCCTCTAGCTCCAAATATGTTATTTTCTCAAGTGTGCCATATTACCTCCTTATTATTTATTTTTATTTAAAGTGGAGTTTTCTTGCATGATGGGCAAAACCAAGGGTATCTCTTCTTTGCCTCCTTTCTCAGGAGTTGCTGCACACACAGAAGCTACAGTCCTGCCGAATACCAGAAGAGGAATGTCAGGGCCCATCCCAGGAGTCCTGGATCATAGCCATGTGCACATGTTGGGATCCACAGCCAAGGGACAGCTGCCTGCCCTGCCCACTGAGCCAGAGGGCCTCCTCCCTCTGAGCAGGGTCCAGGGCCCATTCAGGACAGCAGGGTCCAGACTCCTACAGGCAGACCCCCAGATTGCCATCAGGAGAAAGGAGCACTTCCTTGGTGAGGCTACCATGGAGACTAACTCCTTTTCTGATGCCAAGGCAGAGGACCCATCCTTTGGTGATACCTTTCTTAGCAACACCAGGAAAGAAAAGCCCTTTGCCATTTCAAAGATAGAAGAATGGTCCTTTGATGATTCCAAGAGGGAACCAGGAAGTGTCACAGCAGCATCCCAACCCTGGACTTTGATGCAGCTTGGCCCAGTAGGCTCATTGAGCACCAGTCCCCAGGGCCTTGGTTCCAGATCTCAGAGGCAGGACCATAGCCCCACAGGATCCCAGGAGAACGAAGGGCACCTGACAACCGCCACATCTGCAGCTCAACAGAGGACAGGGGGTAAGTGTTTGGATATTTGGAGAAGGTTGCTTTTGCATTGTTTAAAATGGAATAGTGAAAAGAAGACTGGGCTGGGGATCCTATATGAATGTTGTTACTGCTGGTAACTAGTTGTAAGCTTTGGCTAAGTCACTTTACTTCTCTGAGACTCAGTTTCCCCACCTGAGTAATGGAGACCATAAGCCTTGTATTAATGACTTTCTAGGTTGTTGTGATACATAACAGTTTGTCAACTAGAAAGTGCCATAGGAATGGGGGCTATATGCAAACCCTCCAATTATCTGCTCCTTCCCAGGCATTAGACACTTCAGCCTTAACATCTTTTGTATAAGGTCTGTTCAGTGTCTCCCCCAGTGTCTTTCCTTTTAAGATTTCTTTTTACTATATCTTGTATGTACCTCTTTACATATTGTCTCCCACATTAGAATTTGAGCTCCTCAAGGGCAGAAATCATGCTTAGGCCTTTCTTTGTATTCATAATGCTTGGAATGGTGCCTGGCACAGAGCAAACTTGTTGACTGACTGGTAAACTAGCCTTCTTTCATGACAAGTGTTCCAGGTTTCCCTCTATGCCTCCCTCCATTCGGGTCCATACATTTAATTGGAGCTGGGGAGCAGGTGGAGTTCCTTAGCCTCAAAGTCAAGCCCCAATTCTGTTGGTATCTCCCATAGGGAAGGGGCAGACCCAGGGAGAATGGAACACATGGTTGTCTCTATGAGAGTCTGAGAGGATGGAGAAGCACGTCTGGTGAAGGGAGAGATATGAGGAGTTCAGGTTTAGAGTTGGGTGGGATATTGAAGTTGACTTAGTCCAACCCTCTCATTCTGTGAATGAGGAAAATGAATATCAGAGAAAGTATATGGTTGGTAAACAGCAGATCCAGGATTCCAACGCAGGTTTGAGCTTTGAGCTTTGAGACTAACACTGAAGTGTGTTTCATCATCAGTCCTCTGGAACCAAGATGTTTTTGCATTATTCTGACTTTTGTAATGTTTGGATTGACATGACTGGTAGTCAAATCAAATAATTTGATTGATATGTCTGGTAGTCTCCTGGTTCTACCTGTTTCACTTTGTACCAATTCAAACAATTCTCATGTTTCTCTGAACTCTACCCATTGGTTATCAACAAACAGATGTCATTGACAGGTATGCTGCCAAAGCTCTCTAGCTCTGTAATCCCAGGGCTTTTTTTGGACTAGGTTGGCTTAGAGGGATCCCTTCCTTTTTCCTCAGGGACCCCAGGGACTGGTTAGCTCAATTCAACAAATATTTCTTAAGCATTCACTCTCTGTAGTGGGTGCTTTCACTCCAGGGATGTCTCCTGCCAAAACCTTATCATATCATGGAGGTGACCCTGGCTTCTCAAAGGCTATGCAAATGGAATGTCTGCTTGGGAAGACCCTACCATTCTGGAAAGGCTTCACATATGAATCTGGTGTTGGCTTTGCATCCTTCATCTGAGGACCAGCCTCATGAAATCCAGAGATTCTCATCACTTGATTGATGGCAGGATGATGCATTGGCAAACCACAGTGACTCCTGATGACTATCTACTAAGTGATAGAGGGATTGAGATCAATTTTTTGGACACCAAAAGAAATCACAGATTACCAAAATATGCATGATTCCTTCTTTGAGACACTGGGATACAAAGTCAGAAACAAAAGAATTCCTGACCTCAATGACTTTATATGCTACTGGGGTGGGGGGACATGACCAGTACACAGGGACGTACGATACAAAACAAAAATTATAGGGAGCCAGAGAAGAACTAGAATGAAGGGCTCTAGCAATATCTATGGGGGAAGAGATCGTTAGGGCTGGAGATCTGGGGAGGCTTCAAGGGGAAAGTGATTCCTGAGCTGAGTCTTGAAGTACAATTTGGAATCTGAAAGTTATTGCTGATAAAGGAGTGTGTTTCAGGCACGGGAGATAGTTTGTCCATCCATCCTTTCAAGGCTATCCTGTGCTTACAATGAGAGACCCCCTCCTTTCCATCCTGCATGGCTCCAGAGATTCACATTTTCCTAGGAATTTCCTTTTTTTTTTTAAAGTAAAATTGAATTTGTTAATGAACAAAAATTGATTTCTCTCTCTCTCAACTCCTCCCCTCTTGCTACATAGGAAAAGAAAAACAAAAACCTTGTAACAAGCATGCATAGTCAAGCAAAACACATTCCCACACTGACCAGACCCCCCAAAAATGCATGTCTTATTCTGCACCATGAATCCATCACCTCAGTCTCAGGAGGTGGACAATAGGCTTCATCATTGGTTCTCTAGAATCATGGTTAGAGTTGATTGGAGTCCTTGACACTTTTAAAGTTGTTTCTTTTTTTTTTTAAACAAATGCTTTATTAACTTCTGTTTTACATCGTTTATTTCCACCAGATTTTGAGTTACAATCATTTTCTCCCTGTTATTCCCCTACCCAACCTCCCAGAATAGCAGTCCCACAAGATATGGCTTCCTCCAATCTGCTCTCTCCCATACCTTTTCCCATACCCGCTTCGACTTTTCCATTAGAGGAAGGTGAATCTTTGTGTCCCAATGCCTGTACATCTTATCTCCCAATTATAAGCAAAAGAGTATCAATAATAGTATTTTTATATATTTGAAACATTTAATGTTAAGACCTCGACTTTCAGATCCATTTCCTTCCTCCCTTGTCACCCATTCCCTCTGGGGAGATAAGTAATTCAGTATATGTTGTACATGTCTAGCTATGCAAAACATTATCATAGTAGATATATTGTACAAGGCTGCTTATAATTCCCTCCCACTCATCCCACCCCCACTTGGTCCATTCCCTACTTGATCCTGTCCCTCTTCTATAGTGGGTACTTCCAACCTCCCCTCCCCCCAAGGATGCCCTCCCATCCATCATCCTTCCTCTCATCCCCCTTCCCCCTATTGTGCTGCAGGTTGAGATATCCCATTTAGTATGTATGTCATTCTCTTCCTGAACCAAATTCAATGAGAATGTGGTTTTGCCTTTTTTTTCCTTCCTATTCTCCCCCTCCCTTGCAACCACTTCCCCTTGCTTCTTCTACATGAGATAGTTTACCCTACCCTGTCTTTCCCCATCTCCTCTTGCCACTTTCCTCTCTCACCTCATAATTTCATCCCTTGAGTATTCTCCCTTCCCAACAAATTCAACTTATGCCCTCTATCCATATATAACTGTAACCATATACACACACATTCACATATGTATTCATATGACCACACACCTTTCTTCCATTATTTTCATAGTGAGAAAGATATCATCAGTCACAGTTATTGCTTTTCCATATAGGAATGTAAATAGTTCAACTTTGATAAGTTCCTTTTGATTTCTTTTCCCTGATTACCTTCTCAGGCATCTCTTCCTTCTTGTGTCTGGATGTCAAATTTTCTATTCAATTCTGGTTTTTTCCTCAAGAATGCTTGAAAGTCCTCTATTCCACTGAATGACCATATTTTCCCCTGAAACAAAATACTCAGTTTTGCTGGGTAGGTGACCCTTGGGTTCATTCCCAGCTCTTTTGCCCTCTGGAATATCATATTCCATGCCCTTCAATCCCTCAGTGTAGAAGCTGCCAGGTCCTGGGCTATTCTGATTGTGTTTCCACAATATTGAAATTGTTTCTTCCTGGCTGCTTGGAGTATTTTCTCCTTGATCTGGGGATTCTGGAACCTGGCTATAATATTCCTGGGAGTTTTCTTTTTGGGATCTTTTTCAGGAGGTGATCTGTGGATTCTTTCAACCTCTATTTTGCCCTCTGGATCTAAAACATCAGGGCAATTTTCCTTGAGAATTTCTTGAAGGGTGATTTCTAGGTTCTTTCTTTGATCATGGCTTTCAGGTAGTCCAATAATTTTTAAATTGTCTCTCCTGGATCTATTTTCCAGGTCAGTGGTTTTTCCCATGAGATATTTCACATTGCCTTCTAATCTTTCATTTGTTTGGATCTGCTTAACAGCATCTTGATTTCTCATAAAGTCATTAGCTTCCATTTGCTCCAGTCTAACTCTGAAGGAATGAATCTCCTCAGTGAACTTTTGAGATTCTTTTTCCATCTGGCAAATTCGATTTTTTAAGGCATTCTTCTCCTCATTGCCCTTTTGGGCCTCCTTTACCATTTGAGTTAGTCTATTTTTTAAGGTATTGTTTTCCTCAGTCAGGCTGTTGACCCTCATTTCATACTTTTCCTGCATCCTTCTCATTTCTCTTTCCAATTTTTCCTCCACTTCTCTTATTTTATTTTTAAAGTCCTTCTTAAGGTTCTCTATGGCCTGCAACCCGCTCATGTTTTCCCCTGGGGCTTTTGGAGCAGGACTTCTGACCTCACAGTCCTTTTCCTGCTCTATGCCCCCAAAATAGGAGTCTAGGGTTGCATTTTTCTGTTTCCTTTGCCTTGGCATGTTGATACTTAATTACTTGATTTTTGGGCTTTTTGCTATACTATGGCTTTAAGGCCAGATAGAGGAATTTTCGTCCCGAATTGTTGGGGGCAACTTCCGTTTCTGGCAAGCTGTAAACCCGCCCACGACTTCCACCCTAGATCACAATCCAGATCCAGGGAGGTTAAAGCAAGAGCGATTACCCCCCAAGACTGATCGCTGGATCTCCCTACAATTTGCAGGCCAGGAGCTGGAGCTGCCTCTGAAAACTACAAAATGGTGTGTCTCCTCAGAGGCTTCTAGCCCCCAGTGGAGGGAGCCGACCCATTCCCGAAATACTGGTCCCAAAGTCCATAGGACACTAACCTCTTACTTTGTCCTAGGCATGTCTATGTTGATAATTCTGGAGTTGCCACGGCTGCTGGTGTTCTGGGGTTTCTCCAGCCGGCTGTTGGCCCTGCGGTTCTGGGGCTAAAACCTCAGCTCGCTCGGAGCTGGGCTTCGCTCGGCTCCCAGTGTGCTGCGCTGGTACTTCCTGCAGGGCTGTTGGGCTGTCTTCAGTGGGAGGTTAGCTTCTCTTTGTCGTTCTGTGGGTGCTGGGGCTCCAGAAGTTGTTCAGAGTCCCCTTTTACATAGTTTGGGGGGAATCTGGGGGCAGAGTGGCTTGGATGAGCTGTTTCTACTCTGCCATCTTGGCTCCACCCCCTCCTCCATCTAAAGTTGTTTCTTTTTTAGTGTTGTTGTCCTTGTATAAATTATTCTCTTGGTTCTGCTCCTTTCACTCTGTATCAGTTCATTTAAGTCTTCTCAGAGTTTTCTTGGTGTTTTTCTTCTTGCCTTGGCTAGATAGCTGATCTGAGCCTGGGTTCATGTTTGTGGAAAAGTGAAATGTGCTCCCAGTTTCCCATGCCTCAGGATCCTAGCATATTTATCTGCCTGAGCCTTTGCATTAATTTTTGGAGACACTCAATGTTCTTTCTAGCTATTCCTCAGCATTAAGAAACATCCCCAGAAGTCAGTTAGGGGTGGGAGTGGGGTGAAATGCAGAAGGATAATGGGAATATAGGTAGAGTCAGCACTAATTAGTCAACAAACATTCATTAGGTGCTTCCTACATGCCTGGTGCTGTGCTAAGTGCTAGGGATAGAGAGAATTGGAAAAAAATGTTCCCTTCCCTTAAGGAGTTCACATTCCAATTGTAGAGACATCACCCTCCCCGCCCCCCTCCCCCCCCCCGCCCCAAAACACACACACACACACACACACACACACACACACACACACACAGCATTCACATTGTGGAAATGGACTGTTTTTGTCCTTCATTCTCAAAGAGGACCATGATGTCATGGAGATAATGCTATGGCATGCAGGTGAATTGGATTTAAGTGAGAGAGGGCTGTGCAAAGTTACCTACCTCACTTTCTCCTCCAGAGCCAACTGGGTCCAGTGGTTAGATATAGATCAGGACGACTGGAGATGGCCCAGGAAGCAATGGGGGACCTTGGCCTTTGTAAGCTAAGGTCTTTAACAGGTCTCAGTTTGACTAAGGCCATGGTGATTAAGGCTAGGTAAGGAATGAAGCAGAAAATGGCCTATTTTTACCTATTTAAAAAAAATCAGTCTGGGAGGAGAAGACCCTGTTTCTGGAAAAAACAGAAACAATTTCCATTTACATTAACCCTAAGCCAATCAGGGTCCAAACAATGATCAAGTGGGGTTTGGGCTAGGATTATTGTTGGCCAATCAATAAGAACCAATCTCAGGGCTAGGTGGGAAAAGCCTCTTACAGAAGGTAGGATTTGAGATGAGGCTAGAAGGAAGCCCATGTCTCTGAGATTGGAGAGAGGCAATCCATCATTCAACGAGCATGTATTACGTGCCTCCATGTTCCTGTCACTACAGGAGGAAGGCTTTTTGCAGGAGGAGGCACCTGGGCTATATCTTGAAGCAAGGTAGAGATTCCAAAGACCAGAGATGAGCAGGAAGGACATTCTAGTCAAGGGTTGTAACCTGGGCAAAGTCATGAAGGTGGGTGATCAAATCTTGTCCACAGGAAAACACTGGCAGGCCACTTTGACTAGAAAGGAATGTGTGGGAAAGAGAGTAACATGAAATAAAGCTGGAAAGCTAGGTGGGAGGCAGATGGTGGAAGACCCTGTGGAGGAGTTGGGACCTGAGTTGTATATTGGAGGAAGCTAGAGGTGATGAGGAAATGTCAGGCTGAAGGTTTTATATTTTTTTACTTTAAGGGCATATGCATTTATTAAATGCCTATTGTAAACCAGCCACTGTGCTAATCACTTTATAAATATTATCTCATTTGACCCTCACAACAACCCTAGGAGATAGATGCTGTTATTCTCTCAATTTTACAGATAAGAAAATTGAGGCAGACAGAGGCTTGGAGATTTGCCCAGGGTCACACAACTAAAAAATGTCTGATGCTGGATTTGAACTCAGATTTTCCTGACTCCAAGCCCAGCACTCTATCCCTTACACTACCAAGCTGTCTAGATCTTGAGACAATAGGAAGTCACAAAACAATTTTGGGAAGGGGGATTGACATGATCTCATCTGAATTTTAGGAATATGAGGGGAGGATGGATCAGAAAGGGAAAGTGACCATTTAGGAGGTTATTGCAGTCATCTTGGCAAGAGGTGGAAGCTGGAATTAGGGGGTGAATAGAGAGGAAGAATGGATGTAAAGTTATTGTTGAGGTAAAATCATTAAAATTTGGCAACTAATTGGGTAGAATAACAATGGCTAGTATTTATATAGCGCTCTAAGATTTGGCAAGTTTAGGGGCAAGGGATAAGGGAGAGTGAAGGATGAATCCCGGGTTGCAAATCTGGGTGATGAAGAAGCATGGTGATTCCTTCAACAGGGAGGGAAGTTAGGTTGAGTTAAGTCTAAAATGAGTTTCACTTTAGACACGTTAAGTTTGAGATGCTTATGGGACACTCAGGTGGAACTGTATGGGAAGCAGCTCAAAATAGGGGAGTGGGATTCTGGAGATTTAAAAAAAAACCCATGCACACACATAAGGGACTAAATCCTCCTTCATTGTTGAATGGGAGCCAGTAGTTGTATTGGATGTCATAGAAGGGGTTGAAGAGGTGTAATGCAGCTGTACTCATTTTCCCCAGCTTACATATAATATGTTTACTGTGGCAAATGGCCAAAGCAATTGAGGGGCGCTTCACAAACACATCACTTTGAGCTGAATTTTTTTTTTTATTTTTTGGAGGGGGAAGGCAGGGCAATTGGGGTTAAGTGACTTGCCCAAGGTCACACATCTAGTAAGTGTTAAGTGGCTGAGGCCAGATTTGAACTCTAGGAGATGAGTTGTTCTGACTCCAGGCCTGGCACTCTAGTTGCCCCTCTTGTTTATAATATTCTCCAATTATGTCATCACTAATCTCTGTATCCCAGTCAAGTTCATCTTTCATTTGAGGTTTAATCTTATTGGAAGGCATATGTCCATGTCTATGTATGTAAACTTCCCCTTTTTCTGTCTCTGTCTGTCTGTCTCTCTCTCTCCCCCCATGGTACACAGATCTATGAAGCATTATCAGAGTGATGATAATTGAAAGTGTGAGACCTGACATCCCCAGGAGAGATAGCATAGAGATATATGGGCGTAGAGTCTTTGGACATGACACAGCCCTTGGAGATACTCCCACTTAGTGAGCAGGAAAAGGATGATGGGGTTTTGAAGTAGGCAGTAGGAGAGGAGTGAGCTCATGAAGGATGGCCTCAGTAAAATGGCCTCAGTAAAGTGGGAGATGAAGTCCTCTGCTGAGAGGAAAGGGAGAGGAGATAATGTAGAAGGGTGGCTGCAGAGGGTGAGAGGGAAGAACAAGAAGATTATTGTGTGATAAGGAAGTTGAATTTGGCTGAGGCAGGGACTTCTAGGTGCCTCAGTGGATAGAAGATTGGAGCTAGACTCAGGAAGACCTTTGTTCAAATCTGGCCTCAGACAATGACTAGTTTAATGACCCTGGGCAAGTCACTTAACCTCTGTCCTGTGTCCCTTTGTAAACCGGGGATAATAACAATAATACCTCCCTCCTAGGATTGTTGTGAGGATAAGATGAGATATTGGTAAAGTGCTTTGCAAACCTTAAAATGTTAGCTTTGTGTAAATACACATTCATAAACAAATATACATAGAGATATAAATGGTAGCTATTGCAAATTGGTAGAACCCAGTCTGCATGGTTATGTGACTCTTGGGCAATTTTCGGTAGCCTATGAGTAGGAGTTGAGAAGGTGGAGAGGGTGGGGAAAACCCAGGTTTGGAGTCTGGCAGGGCATGGCTGATGGCTTGGTAAGGAGACAAGGGATGGCTAGGTTGATTCAGGGTAATAGGATCAAGCCTCTGAAGGGAAAGAAGTGAGGCCAGAGCAGAGGTGATAGACTGAGTGAACAAGATGGTGCAGAGGGACGAGAGGTCATGTCGAGGATGAAAATAGGTTTAGGAGGACCAGAGGGAGGTGGAGGGCAAGACTGTGATCAGAGGTCATAGTGGAGAGGGGAGTTATGGAGATCTGGATCACGGTGATAGAACCATTATTATAAATCATTGTCAGATCAAGGTTGTGACCATCCCTGTGTGTGGCTGCAGTCGAGTGAAGGAGGAGGTCATTAGGAAGGTGATGATTTCAGAGTCCAGGGTGTTTGAGGGGACTCTGAAAAATTAATTGAAGTCCTTAGGTATTAAGGCAAGGGTTAGGATGGAAAGGACACCGATAATCCAGGTACTAACTGCCTTAAGAAAGGAGGGAGAATTCCTGAGCTTACAGTACCAGACCAGGGAGCTCCCCCCTCCACCAGCTTATTGAGATGTGTAAATATGAACCAGATGCACAGGCAGGTGGCCCGAGTGGACCACAAGCAGGATGCAAGAACCAGGGAAGAGGAAAGTAGCTTGGGATGTACAAGTAACTTGTGACCAGTATCTGGAAGATCGAAAGGAAACTTCAATCGGTCACACCTGTTTCTGAGGTGACCTTAACTATTATAATCCCTCACCTGGGAGGTTTTTTTTGTTTGTTTTTTAGCAAATGAGTTTCCTGGTTGTTTCTCTTTCTCTGCTTTGGGAGATTGGAGAAAAGGAAAGTGAACTCCTACTTGAGAGGCAGGATTTGCCCTGGGGGTTGGATCTGAGCTGGGGAGTGTTTGGAGTGTATTCCATTTTTTAAGATACAAGTGGCTAATGCTTCTTCATTTTATCATGTTTTTTACTAATCCAATTCAACTGTTTGTTTAACCATGAAAAAAAAATAGAGAAAAGAGGATGATCCAGAGGCTGGCTCCAGCCTTCTGATAGCTGCACCAAGGGGTCATTCTGAGTGATAAAGAGGGATGGGGTGAATCTCAAAGACAATCAGTCAACAAGCATTACTGTGCACTTATCATGTGCCGAGCACTGTGCTAAATGCTGGGGATATAGAGGAGCTCAAACTGCTGAGTGATGGGGGCAAAGGGGTAATTGGGAAGTGGGAGTGACGAGCAGGCCAACTCCTTTTTCTGACCCAGTATTCTGGGGGGACAAGAGAAGGAGCATCTAGTCTTAGCATGGGGGCTATAGCATACATATGCACATGCAATTAGTTTTCCCCCATTAGTGGGGGAAATATGCCTAGTACATGCTAGGAAATGCTTGCTGATGAATTGGTTGATTGACTTTTCTGTCTTCACCCTCTGTCTCTTCCTTGTTTTCTTCCACTTCACCTGTTCTATAACTATTTTCCTTCCCTTCAGTCTCTGCCTTTTGGCCTAGGCTAAGGGAATCTAAGGTACTTGAGAAATGAGGGTCCAGTGGACCCAGGCTGGGAAGTGAGGGGCTGGGAAGAAAAGAACATTGATGAAGGAACATCCCAGGGGCTCAGGGTCAGTACAAAGCACTTTGACAAAGTTTTTGTCTTTATCTTCTGTTTTAAATTGGTCACATTTCCGCTCTCCCTTCTTGCAAACCATGCCTTGTAACATTCAATTCTTTTAATAAAGAGTAAAAAAAAAATCACAGTTTGGCAAAACTAACCAACAGGTGGAAAAAATCTGACATTATATACAATCAGCTAAAATTTTTTAAAGTCCTTACTATGTGCCAACATTGTGCTAAGTGTGCTAAGTGCTGGGGATAAAAAGAAAGGCAAAAAAAGACAGTCCAGGTACAACACCTGCTCTCAAGGAGTTCGAAATCCCATGGGTGAGACAACATGCAAACAGAATGGAAATAGGATAAATTTGAGGTAGTCTCAGAAGGAAAGGCTTCTAAAGGTGGCTTCTAGTCTCTCACCTGAGACTCAAAGAAAGTCAGGGAAGCCCAGGAGATGCTGAGGGAGAGTGGTCTGGGAAGGAACTCTACACCCATAGGTCTCCAGCTCCTCCAGAAAGAGGGAAAGTTGCCTTCTCTGAATAAATGAAAAAACATTTGTAGGAATTGTGTTCAGCTCTGGGGATAAAAGTAGAAAAGCGAGGCATTCCCAATTTTCTAGGAGCTCACCTTCTAATAAGGGGGTTTGGGCCAACACATATAGGAGGTTTCAAATGCAGGTGAGATAGAAAGATCCCATGGCCCTTAAGGTGCAGAGGCCCTTAGCCTCTCTTGTCTTAGTTTCCTCAGCTGCAAAATGGGGAGAATAATAGAACTTCCCCTCAAGTCCCCCTGTGTTGTGAGGACCAAATGAGATATTTGTAGAACACTTAGCACAGTGCCTGGCCCATAATAAGTGCTGTGTAAATACTAATTATTATTATTACCCACTGCTAGACAGCTTTGCTTGCTACTTGACTGACTGCTTTATTTATACATAGGCCCAGATGTGTGTCTGATTCAGCCATTCAAAAGACCATTTCTTGTTCACCATCATCTGCTTCATTCAATGGCCAAAGTCCTGTGTTCCTTTCAGACTGCTCAAGGACTTAGTCACATTGTCTTAGGAAAATTCCTTAATGTCCAATTTAAACTATTGATTGATTGATTGACCCAAAGGAGGTGTAAGGATTTTCTTTGGCCTTTTTTTTTTTTTTGCTTTTTTTGGAGGGCAATTGGGATTTAAGTGACTTGCCCAAAGTCACATGGCTAGTAATTGTGTCAAGTGTCTGAGGCTGGATTTGAACTCAGGTCCTCCTGCCTCCAGGGCTGGTGCTCTATTCATTGTGCCACCTAGCTGCTTCATCTTTGGTCCTTTTCATACAGATAAAGAAACTGAGATTAAATAAGTCATTACACTATGTCTTTTTTAATGTGCATTTCCACTGATAAAACCCTATCTGCTTCTGAGGTTGAACTGTTTGAGAGTGTCCAGGAATTTGGTGGTGAGAATTTTCTTTTTTTGGGTGTTGGGTCACTGTGGCTGGGGGTGGGTGGTGGGTGGAATATGCCATTCCCCCCAAAAAAGCAATTACCAGGTCATTTCTCCACCGAGGTTGTTTCCTGGGAAAATGGAGTCAAGCCTGATCATTGTAATTTTACAAGGAGACTTCTAAGTGATAAGCTATAGGAAATGTAAAGAGGAGGAGAGGCTTTTCAGTTGGGAGATTAGGGAAGGGATTTATGGTGGTTTTACTATGTCCTTTCTCTTCACTTTATAATATACCTTGGATGCCTGTCACCCTAGTACCACCTTTTTATGTTGCTTCCCTGCCAAGGTGAAATGGGTAGGTAGGTAGACTACTTCTGCAGCATTGAGTAGCAATTATTTTTGTTATTATTCTTGGAGAACATTTCTAAGAAGGTGCCTGTAAATTCATTCATTTATTCATTCATCTGCACAATAAACACTTATTAAAATCAACCCAGAGCAGTCACCTTTGGCTGCTCTGGAGAGAGATAGAACGGTTAGATAAAACAGTCTTTTCCCCTAGGGACTCTGATCTAAGATAAGATACTATTAAAAGTGGATTTTTGAGAGCTAAGACTGGTGGGTTAAGAAAAATCATAATGAACTCTCTTTTGTTTTGTACTGGACATTTTTTCTGTGTGTTACTCTGGCATGAAACACAGTACAATATCTGGTTTTCTTCAATGTCTTCTTTCTTTCTCTGATTGCAACTAAGACTTCACTGCTGTAAAAGAAGGACTTCAACAACCCAAGGACCTAAGATCCCCTTCTTTATCTCACAAATGATGTATGGTCTTCCCTTTTTAATGCAACTAGATTTACTGACAAGAACACTTTCCTTCTCTACATAATTAATGTTACACATTCTCCTTAACCGGCTTGTTTTTTTCTTCGTATAACCAAATATAAGGACTGTAACAAGCAGCCATTTTTTTCTCTCTCATGTCACATCTAAGTATTATTATGCATTATTATGCTAGTTATAGGGGACACACCTGTCCATCAATTGCCAGGGGAGCGGATCTCACTCTGAGTGAATGAAAAACTGCAAAGTCCTTGTTTCTGGCTTGTGCTGGCTTATTGGCAGTGGCTGGTCAAACTGACCAAAGGGAAACACTGATAATAGAAATCTCACAGAAATACCGAATTGGGAAGGCCTTTAAAGTTCATTTATTCCCACCTTCCTCTTCATTTTGCGTATAAGGAAAAAGAGGAGAGAAAAGGGACTTGCTTCTTGGTAAGTAGCAGAGCTGGAATTCGGACAAGAATACCAGCCAGCTTTTTCAAGATTGGCAAAACTCTTTGTATACCTTTTTACACTTAAGAGTTATAGTGGAGTAGTATTATTCCATTTTAAATGTAGCATTCCCTCTGGACCTGCTCCCCTAATTGGGGATAACTATAATTCCACAAATTATGATACAGTGGGGAGTGAGATAAGTACAAAGGAGAGATCTAAGTGATGAGCTATAGGAAATTTAAAGAGGAGGAGAGCCTTTTCAGTTGGGAGACTAGGGAAGGGATTTATGTTGGTTTTACTATGTCCTTTCTCTTCCCTTTATAATATACCTTGGATGCCTGTAGCTTAAACAAAGCATGGCAACTGTGGGAAGAGCCCTGGTTCCAGAGTTAGGACACCTAATCTCTGGAAGGCCCAATTTTCTCATCTATAAAATAAGGGGTGTTGGATTTAATAGACCCTGAGGCTCCTTCCAGGTTTAGATCTACAGTCTTTATTGGTACTTATGCTAGCTTGAGAGGAGGCCTTGGTATAGTGGCATCAGGAAGAGCAGAGTTCAAACCTTCCTTAGATATTTGTTAGTTGTGCAACCCTGGGCAAATCACTTAATCTATCTGAGCCCCAAGTGTCTTTATTCATAAAGTGAGGATCATGATAGCACCTATACCTTCCAGGTATGTTGTGAGAATCACAGGTGGTGATGTACATGATACACCATAAAAATATGAATTATGGCTACACACATACACACACACACACACACACACACACACACACACACACACTGATTGTTTTTTAAGCCACGCACCCCCAATGTTGTGTATGGCAGTTTGGCTGGGTAGAGACAGCTCAGGAGTTAGGAGGGCTAGCATCTAGTCTTGACCTTGGCACTGACTGGCTCCCTGTGTATGGGGCTCTGGATAAACTCTTTCCCTTCTTTCATCCTTAGTTTCCTCCTTTGTAAAATGAAAGAGTTGGATTAGACATTCTCTTGGGTCCCTTCCAACAACTCTGGTATTCTACCTCTTAGGATCAATTCTAGCTGACACTTTATATTTTATATTGTCAGACTCTTTTCAGCTGTTACATTCTTTGTTGTAAGGACCCTCCCTACTCCGACATTCCATGTTCTAAGGGACCTTTTAGCTCTGATATTCTGTTATCTAAAGGCCCTCCCAGCTCTGAAATTCTGTATTCTAAGGACCCTCCCAGGCCTGACATTCTGTGTCCTAAGAACCCTCCCAGCTCTGACATTTGGTGTCCTAAAGGCCCTCCCAGCCCTGACATGCTGGGTTCTTTAATTCCAGGTCCCTCCCAGGTTTGACATTCTATTTTTTTTTAATTGTTCATTTCTGTTGTTTGAAAGTCCCTTGCAGTTCTGTGAAATACCTTTCCAGTGACTGCAGTCGTGGAGTCCGTTATTCAGGACACCTGTTTCCTGATACTAAGGTGCCTGGGAAAACGAGTGAGTCATTGGAGGACTGGCTAACAAGGTTGGACTGTGGCCAGCCAGAGCTGGTACTATTTGTGGTCCATTCCATCTCAGTCAAGGAGATAATGTCTTGGGCAAATTTCCACAGGTGACTGATCTCTTTTATTTCATGCTGATTCTTATAATATAATCCCATCCAAGAAGCCTTTATTAAGCACCTACAGTGTTTAAGACCTTATGCTATGTGCTGGGGAGGGGTTTAAAATAATCTACATTCTCTCCTCAAGGAATTTACATGATGGGGGTGAGTGGGTGAGGACCTATCATGTAAATAAGTAGTTCATACATGATAATCTGAGAAGAGAGAGAGAAATGAAGCCTAGAGAGACGAGGAAGTCTTCTTGTAGGAGGGAGCACAGGAGGTGATCCTTGAAGGAAGCAGAAGATTCTAAGATATGTGATTGAGGAGGCAGACTAGTTTTGTTAGCTTCTATTTTAGAGGACCATATCTGTGCCTGTTTCTGGTTCTGGGGGTGCCCTTGTACACTGAGCAAAGAGACAACAGTTTCCACTATCTCGTGCCCCCCTTTTCTCTCATCGTCACATAGCTCATTTCTGCTTCCTACCCTCATAGCTCCAGTTCCCCATAGGATACAAAATAGTGGCATTGGAATGCTGTGCCAAGAACCCCAGAGTAGGATATAGAGAACCTACCTTCAAACTCTTTGGAGATGGTTTTTACCATCGATTGTCATTCATTCATTCATTCATTCATTCATTTATCAATTTATAATCCATCCATCCATCCATCCATCCGTTTGTTTCTTTATACTCTTTCACAGGCAGGTTTAATTATTTCTCAGGTCCTTATAGGGTCCTGTGACACTTGATAAGCTAAACTCGAATTCAGTGAGATTGGTGTTTTTCTCTAAATCCAAAAAGAGGTTTCTTGGGTGTCTGCACTGTCACCTTAAACAAAATCCAAGAAACAACAAACCAGGAAAGGTCCCAGATGAGCATTTAGCAAGTTAAGTGTTGTTATTAAGTGATTAGAATCAGGAATGGAAAGCAAATGAACTATTGAAATCCAAGTTCAAGGTCAACAAACTCTAGGCAGGTTCCTCACCCCTGTCTAGGGATTTAGTGTCTTCCAAATAAGAATGCTGCAAACAGATAGCTTGGAGGAGTCAAAAATTAAGAACTGCCATTCCCCGCCCCCCACCCCAGGTAGTTTGCATTTCCCAAATGACCACATGCTTTTAAGGTGCTTGGTATTCCCAGTGTTTTTCCTATAATCAGTATGAAGTCTCTGTTCCTCTTGGATGCCACTTTGCCACCAGTCAGTAGCCATTGTGGTCACTGAGAGTGACCACAAAGACAAAGGACATAGGAAGAATTTTCTATCTAACAGAGTTGGCTCTTGTCTATCAAAATCATAACTCATCTCTCTCAAAAGTATATGTAATTAGTATAATAATATACATTTGATAAGTCAAATGGCAATAAAGGACAATTTTCCAGGAATTTCATTCAAGAAAACAGAAGACTACATTGTTAGGAAATTAGAATGGTTTTGTGTCTCACTGGGGAAGATACCTTCACAATAAAAAGGACAGGGAGAGAAAGCCCAAGCTTGAATTTGTACAGTAAAGATGAGCCTTCTGAATCTCCATGACTCACAGGACTCACAGGGCAGAATTCAGGCACCCACCAAACTTGAAGCATGTGATGTTATTATCTCCTCACATGAGGAAGGGAGTGCAGTAAAGCCATTGTCCTGGGCTGGGGTCATCAAGATCTCTGGAAGGTGGCTAAAACAGTCTTTCCCTGACACCAGCTGGAGTTTTCTGTGGCCTGGTGACCTGGGCATGAAGCCATTTGCTCTTCATTCGACAGTATCACCCACTTAGAGTTGGTGTCCATTTACTTGCTGTTTTTTTTTCCTTTTTGGTTGAGTCCCACTCTCTGTGGCCCTGGTTGATGTTTTCTTGGCAAAGATACTGGAGCAGTTTGCCGCTTCCTTCTCCAGCTCATTTTACAATGAGGAACTGAGGCAAATGGGGTGAAGTGACTGTGAATGCTTTTTGTTTGTTTTCGGTCCAGAACTGATATTTCCTTATTGTAGACAATTTGGGATGGAGCAACTTTTTCTCCCCAGGTAGAAGGGCAACTCTGGTGTACCTTGCTTAATCTTAGGGAGTTGCGTGGGGCACTTGTAGGTTAAAGTGACTTCCCCATAATCTCCCAGCCAGAATCCATTAGTTTCAAGGCTTGAACTGTGAGATCTTCTTGGTACAAGTTTGGCCTTGGTCTAGACACCTTTCTATGTTGCCTTTTGAATTTGGGACAGGAATGATGCTAGCTGACATATTTATCAATTGATTTTTCTACAACATATCCTTCAAGGTTTGTGATGACCTCGACAGGGTCCTGGTCTCAGAATTCTTATCTTAGAGATGAAGCAAGTGAGGGAGTTTAGGTAACTTGCCTCTGGCCATAGAGCTAGTAGGTATTGGAGGCCCGATTCAGTCCTAGCTCTTGGGGACTCCAAGTCCAGCACACACAGGTGTATTTACAGTATCACTTTGTAAACTGATTTTTCATTAAAACCAACACAAAAGTTTGCAAATTGCTCTGTCTGTGCATCAGGTAAGAACACTGCTTCTTGCTGGAGGAAATTCCAGCCTAGATCTGGGATTATGCTACATATATAAACAGCCTTAGCAGGAAACTAGAGTGCAATTGATTCATTAAACAAAAACAAAGGATTATGTGAGATTCACCAAGGAGAGATTATTTCTGACTGAAGGGAGGCAGAGAGGGAGACCACAGAAGGAAAGCTTCCTGGAAGAGGGCATATTTAACTGGCCCTTGAAGGACAGGGCCGACTTCAACAGGCAGAGATAGAGGTTGGGAGGTTAGAGTGGGAAAGGGTGGGGTATATTAGAGGGACAGACAGCTATTCATTTAACTGGAATGTGGATGCCTAAGCAGAGAATTATATGATATGAGACTGTGGGGGTAGGGTTATTCGGGATTATAGAGGTCCTGGAGGGTCAGAGGAAGGAGTCTGGACTTTACCTAGATAGTGGGAATGTTCATTTAGAGTTGCAAAGGGACCTTGATGGCCAGCCTCCCCATTTTAGAGATGGGAAAATTGAGGCCCAGAGAGAGTCATAGTGTGATACCGTTGGAGCTAGAAGGGGCCTTAGAATAATGATAAAAATTATGATGACTATATTTTATATAGGGTTTTAATGTTTTGCAATGCAGATTACAAGTTTTGTCTCAGTGCTGTAGATGAGGAAACTGAGGGAAAGCTAGGTTAAGCATCTGCCCTGTGGCCCTACTAGAAAGTGTCTAAGGCTGGATTTGAACTCAGGTTTTCCTGAATCCAGGTCCAGAGCTCTACCCACCACACCAGCTAGCTGCTGAAAAGGTATGGGGTCCAACCCCTCGTTTTACAGGTGAGGAAAACAAAGAACTGGGAGGTTTAGGTGAATTGGTCGGATTCACACAGCTCTTGAGATGGGAACTAAATGATAATAAGTCTTATTTGATCCTCAGCTGCTATCATTATTCCCATTTTCCAGATGAGGAAACCGAAGCACGGGAAGGTTGACTTGCCCAGGGTCACACAGCTAGTGTAGCCTGACTGAGTCGAGATTTGAATCAGTCTCTTTATGACTCCAAATTCAGTCCTCTGTCTACCACGCCAGACTGTTGCCAGTAGGGAGTCACTGAAGGCTTTAGAACAGAGGAATGATGACCAGATTCAATAAATATTTATTGCTGTTGGGTCATTTCAGTTGTGTCTGATGCTTCATGACCCCATTTGGGGTTTTCTTTTTTTTTTTACATTTGCAAAAAATGTGTAATTTTATTTAATCAGTTTTCATAGTCTAGATCCTTGAGGGATAGAGCATTCCTCGGATCCTGTGTCCAATGGCCTTGGCAGGAAGATTGCTTCTGAACTTGTCTCGAACCATTCCGCTATTTCCATGGGCCCAAGTAACTTTCCCCCAGATAACTCTTGTTCTGTTTGGTTTCCCACCAGGAGTTACTGTGTTGTTTTTGGCTTTGTATACATAAGCACATCTCTTTCCCAAATAGAATTCGGTTTCATCCTGTGCATAGACGACTTCAATTTTCAAGAGTAGTATGTTTCCTCTGGTTTCATAGGCCTCTCTTGTAGCCAGCAAAAATGGCCTTGGACCACAGTCTTCCAGACATTTTGCTGTTCTAGAAGTCCTGTTTCCAGCAGGCCTCCACAGCTCCAAGATGGAGGAAAAAGGAAGTGCCCCATTTGGGGTTTTCTTGACAGAGATGCTGGAGGGGTTTGCCATTTCCTTCTCTAGCTCATTTTACAGATAAGGAAACTGAGGCAAATGGGATTAAGTGACTTGCCCAGGGTCACATAGCCAGTAAGTGTCTGAGGCTGGGTTTGAACTCAGGAAGATGAGTCTTCCTGACTCCAGACTCAGTGCTCTGTGTGCTATGACACAATCTAGCTGTCTTTAAGGACTAGAAGGGCTGTCCTATGGAAAAGGAATTAGCTTTTTTTTTTTTTTGCTTGTCCCCAGAAGGCAATTGGTAAAAGTTGGAAGAGGGAGATTCAGCAATGAGACTTGTCCTGAAGTGGAAGGGGATCCCTTGGAATGTGGTAGGTTGTGCTTCTTTGGACACCTTCAGGCATTAATAGTGAGGCTAGTGATACAGTAGATAGAGGGCTGGGCCTGAAGTCAGAAAGACCTGAGTTCAAATCCAGCCTTAGATGCTTATTAGCTGTGAGACCCTGGACAAGTCACTTTTCCTTGTCTGTCTCAGTTTCTTCATCTGTAGAAGGAAATGGCAAACCATTCCAGTGAATCTGCCAAGAAAGCCCCAAATGGGGTCATGAAGAATCAGACACAATTGAAATGACTGAACAACAACATCATGGGGATCCCTTTGGTGTAGTTTGGATTAGCTGGCTGCTGGGGTACCTCTGCTATCAGATTCTTTGTTTTTTTTTTTTTTTTGCTTTTTGGAGGGGGGAAGGCAGGGAAGTTGGGGTTAAGTGACTTGCCCAAGGTCACATGGCTAGTGAGTGTTCTGAGGCTGGATTTGAACTCAGGTCCTCCTGACTCCATGGTCAGTGCTCTATTCACTGCACCACCTAGCCATCCCTAAGATTCTGTAATTCTTAAAGGAGTGAATACTCCCTAGGAATGAGGAATGGCTTTTGTAAATCCTTAGAGGCAAGAGATGTCTCTGGACCTCCAGTGCCTAGGGCTGTGCTCAGAAAGTCCTTGCTGATGGAGTGATTGACTAGAAAGATTCCAGGGACCACATACTAATAGGCAGAAGCTGAAGAGTGTCCAGAGGAAGGCAACCTGGATGCTGGGTGAGGGTGGGGGGTGGCCTTGAGACCATATCATAGAAAGATCAGCTAAGCAAATTGCAGATGTTTAGCTTTGAGAACATGTGATTTAAAGGGAGGGTCATGCAAGTTGTCTCCAAATATTTGAAGGGTTGTATCAAAAGATTAGTCTTGCTTTGCTTGGTCTCAGAAGGTGGAACCAGGAGGAATGGATCACAGTTGCAGAGAGGCAGATTTAAGTATGTGGCCCAGTGGACAGAGTGCTGGACTGGGAGCCAGGAAGACCTGAGTTCAAATCTGAACTCATATGCTTACTAGCTGTGTGACCCTGGGCAAGTCACTTAACCCTGTATATCTCATTTTCCTGTTTTCTGTACAATGGGGATGATGATATCATCTACCCCTCAGCATTGTTGTGAGTATAAAATGAGATGATGTTTGTAAAGCATTTTGCAAATCTTAGAGTGCTATATAAATGCCAGCTATTATTATAAATGACAATTTTCTAAGAATTAGAGCTCTCCCAAAGTAGAATGAGCTGCCTTGGGAAGTAATGGCTTCTCCCTCCTTGGAAGTCTTTGAGCAAAGGCTGAATGATCACTTGTCAGGTTTAGTTTAGAGGGTCATTCAGGGATGCTTTGCACCAGCTGACCTTTGAGGACTGTGAATGCATTAATTTTGCATGAGTTTGACAGGGCAGTGAGATTGGAGGGGAAAATATCCTTTTATAATAGTTCTAATAGGCTTTTATAAAATTTTATAATTTTCATAATCTAGAAATTTTATAATTTAATTTAAACATGATTAATTGATAAACTTTTAAATATAGTAAACTAATTTAATGAAATTTAATAATTTAAATAAAATAAAAATAAATTTAACATATGTTAAAATCAGAATAAAAATAAAGATTAAATAAAATTTAGCAAAATTTTATAATTTAAAATTTTATTTTATTTTATTTTATTTTTGCTTTTTGGAGGGCAATTGGGGTTAAGTAACTTGCCCAAGGTCATGCAGCTAGGTTTTTGTTTGTGTGTGTTAAGTGTTGGAGGCTGGAACCGAACTCAGGTCCTTCTGACTCTAGGGCCAGTGCTCTACTCACTTCGCCACCTAGCTGCCCCAATTTAAAATTTTATAATTAGAAATTTTAAGTGTATAATTTTATAATTCTGTGATTTTATAATTCTTTAATAATTTGTAGTTTGTAGGCTTTTATAATAGTTCAGATCAATGGTAACAAAGGCTAGTGGTAGGGTGTGACAGTGAGACTAGAGAGGAGGAAACAGATGGGAAACATTTTGGAGGCCAAATCAGCAAGATCCATGAAATATTGGTTTCCTCAAGATCTTAGGTTGGGAAATGGAAAATAATTTAGGGGTCATCCAGTTGTCAAAGACATGACCGCAAAGTGGTCCTATACTCCTAAAAAGGTACAAGTCAGATTAAAATATAATTGGGAAATATTTAACAAAATAAATAAAAGTACGATAAACATAGGTAATGCCAATTTGTGGCTTTTTAAGGCAATGTACATCTGGCAGGGATCCTTGTGGATGATTTAGTGGCCTTGTTTTAATTTGAATCTGACACTACCCATCTAAGTCAAACGCCTCACTTCAGAGATATAGAAACAGGAATCCAGTTCCATGACTTTTCCAAGGTCACAAAGACAGGAAGCTGTATTTGAATTTGAATTGGATTTGAAATTGAAAAGGATTTGAAAGGTGAGGGAGAAGGAGAAGTCAGTGCTAGTAATTGGAGTTAGAGCCGATGGCAGAGATTTGGATAGAGACAGAGGGTGGTGGAAATCATATGAACAGGAAAATGCCCAGGCATGCATGAATCCTTGGTTTCTCAGTTGAGAAGGTCATCAGCACTGGATTGTGTATCTTGGCTGTGGTGACAACAATGTGTTATTAATGTATATGCTGGGCAAGGGTGAGGCAGTGGGGGAATTTGCTGGTGACTCGATGTTTGAGTTTGCCTTGAGCTGGTCCAGGAAATGTGGAAATCTCCGAAGGGGCCCTTGGAGCTCCCCTAACACTGCTCCTGCTTATGTGACCTTTGATGCATGCTATAGTGGGTATAGAGATAAGTAAAATTTGCTCTCTGGCTCCATGGAAAACTCAGAGAAAAGTACTTTAATCAAGGATTCTCTCCCTTTTGCTGTCCACCCTCAAAAGCAGTCCCTCCTCCAAGATGCCTGGGCCCCTGCTGGCCCAGCCGCAGGGGCCCAGGCATTCTTCTCATGCTTGTTGGGTATCAAAGAATACTCTCCAGACGAACCCCAACTTGCCTCTCTGAAGCAGGCAGGCCGTTTGCTTCAGAGAGGGGAGGATGGGTTGGCCCCTGCCTTGAGTCTCATTTCACAAAAGGCTTAGGTAACAATAAAATTTGAAGGGACCCCAGAAGCCACCTACCTCACAGGAGCATGGGGAAACTCAAATGAGATAACAGGTGCAAGGTCCTTAGCAAACCGTAAAGTAATATGAGAATGCCAGTGGCTAACACCATCCCTTCACTGTCCAACCACCTCATGTTCCAGCTGATGAAAATGAGACAGGGGGATGATGTGATTTGCTTGAGGTTACACAGATGGTGGGGCCCACATGCATCAGAAGTAGAATTTGAACTGGTTGCCCAAAGGTAGCTTTCAGGAGTGGGATTTAAATATTAATTTAGGGTCTTTAACGTTTACAAATTGTTTTGATCCTTATACCACCCTGTCTGAGGTAGGATTTGAACTCAGTCAAGTTAATAAACATTTATTAAGCCACAACTATATGCCAGTGGATAGAGTGCTGGGCTTGGAATCAGGAAGACTCATCTTCCTGAATTCAAATTTGGCCTTACATGCTTACTAGCTGTGTGACCCTGGGCAAGTCACTTAACCCTGTATGCCCCAGTTTCCTCATCTATGAAATGAGTTGGAGAAAGAAATGACAAACCACTCCAGTATCTCTGGGGAAAAAAAAAACAGTTCCCGCCCTCAGGGAACTTAGAATCTAATGGGGGAGACAACATGTAAGCAACTATGTATAGCTGGGACTTGAAGGAAAGCAGGGAGGCCAGGACTTCCTGATTTGAAGTCCAGTGCTCTTTCCACTAGGTTAAACAGCAGCTCTAAACTAAAGGTGGAAAGGATGTTGGAGGTAATTCAATCCAACCCCTCATTTTACAGGTGAGGAAACTGAGATCTAGAGTTTGTGAGTTGTCCTAGATCACACAGTTGTTAAGTGACAGAGATGGAATTTGAACTCAGGTCCCCTGACTCTTTTTTGGAAACATTCTGAGTTAAGTGACTTGCCCAGGGTCATACGGCTAGTCTGAGACCAGATTTGAACTCAGGTTCACCTGACACCAAACCTAGCGCCCTAACCACTGCAGCACCTAACTCCCCCTGGTCCTCTGACTCTTCAGTCCAGTGCCCTTCCCCACTGTCAACAAAAAGCTAATTAAAGTCCAAGCAAAACAAAAATTCAATAAGTGTCTGCTATACCCAAAGCCCTTCTGTGCTTGGTGTCAGGTTTAGAACAATAG
The DNA here is from genome assembly GCA_011680675.1 of Gymnobelideus leadbeateri. Lineage (NCBI taxonomy): Eukaryota > Metazoa > Chordata > Mammalia > Diprotodontia > Petauridae > Gymnobelideus > Gymnobelideus leadbeateri. The sequence goes on along the minus strand of WOXC01012492.1, from coordinate 681,561 downwards.
AGATGATGCAGGCTGGACTGGCAAGAAGCCCACAACCCAAGGGGCAGAAGGACAGGAGAGAGGCACCTTATAACAGGGGAAAGGGTGCTGTCTCTGGAGTCAGAGGAGCTGGGCTCCAGTCTTGCCTCTTGACATGTGCTGTGTAGGATTCTTCCAGCTGTAACAATAATTATAATCATTAGTAGAACTAATAGTATTTATATAAGGCTTTAAGGTTTCAAAATACTTGTATTTTCTCATCTGATCTTCACAACCATCCTGGGAGGTAGATACTAATATCATCCCCATTTTACAGATGAGGAAACTGAAGCAAATAATGGTTAAGTGACTTGCCTAAGGTCACACAGCTAATAAGTATCTGAGGTAGGATTCAAACTCAGGCCTTTCTGACTCCAAGTTCAGTGCTCTATCCACTGCTCCACCTATCTTATTATTTATGACCTTACACCTACAAATAACTATGACATAAAGGGGAGATCAGGATGCCATGAAATGAAAGAGATTCTTTTCACTTGGCTGGGGGGAGGTGCCCCCTGGGCTGAGCCTTGAAGGAAGAGGGAGGTTTACTCAGGTGAAGACAGGGTGAGAGTCCTTAGAAGGGATGGGGAGTACAAGTAAAGACCAACAGAGAGAGAACAGGATGAGGACTGTGGCTAGAAAGTACTTTGAGTTGAATTGACGTTATCAAGTGTCATGTTCCAAGATATCCTTTCCTTTATAGTACTTGTTGCAACATCATGTATAATTCAAATCTACTTTTTTTTTGAGGGTTGTTAAGTTGGCATTTATTATTTAAATTCAATGTCAGCTCGCCAACAGATTTGTGGCCATTTTGGAAAACATGTTCTGGCACAGCCCAGGGATGTCTGCCACAGAACCCTAGGTGGGCTCTGTGGCCTCCTTGGCCATCTCCACCATGGCATCATCTAGGCCGGGGAAGGGAGGAAGGAGAAAGGATGGAGGAAAGGATGGGGATGGGGGAGAAAGGGGAGGGAGAAAGAGAGGGAGAAGGAAAAGGAGGGGAGGGGAGAATGAAGGGGAGAAATGGGACCAAATCAACTTTTAAAGGTCATCCAGCACTGGATTGTGTGAAGTCAGGTTGTGGACCTTGAATGACAGAATCAGGACTTTATATCTTCTTTGGCAAGCAATGAAAATTTAAAAATTCTGACCCCCCCCTTAACCCTGGTACCAATGTTAGGCTCTACTTAAATTTCCTTCTTCCTATTCTCTGTTGCATTCCTATGACCGTGGTCTATGCTGAAGACCTCCATTCTCTCAGGTTCTATAATTTTCCGATAATTTGCTTTCTTTCTACCTCCCTTCCTCCCTCTATATTGAAATGGTTCTCACCAACAGAGTCATAATGATTGATTTTAGTGCCCATGGCAAGCAGCAGGAAATATTTTGTCAAGGTAAATGAAAAAAAAAATCCCTGTCCCCTCAATTAAACTTTTTTCTAGCTTTTCTCCATTTTTCACCCAAAGTCCTTGAAAGGGTGTATATACTCATTGCCTCTACTTCCTCTCTGTTTTACTCTTCAATTCATTATAATGTAACTTCTTGTTCCACCCTTCAATTGGACCTGTTCCCCTCTGACCTAGTTTGTAATTGTTTTTTAAAATCTAAACATGACTCTTTTTTCCCTGTACTTATCCTTCTTGACCTATTTGCAGCATTTGAGACTTCTTTCTAGACACTCTGCAAATTTTTATGATGCTACTCTCTCCTGGTTATCCTCTTACCTGTCTAATCGCTCTTCTCTTGTCTCTTTTGCTGGCCCAGCACCCCTATGCTTCCCCCTAACTCAGGATGCTCCCCACGGTTCTTTCCTGGGTTCCCTATTCTTTTCTCTATAGATTTTTTCTTTTAGTGACCTCATCAGCTTCTATTGGTCTAATGATCATTTCTATGCACATGACTTAATGGTCAGTCTCTCCCTGAGTCCCACACCACTAATTGCCTTTTGGACATTTCAAACTGAATATCCGAGATATTTCTCAAACTCACCATGTTAAAAACAGAACTCAGCTGTCCCCTGAAATTCATCACCCCTCCTCCAAATTTTCCTATTTCTATGGAAAACACCAGTTTCATAACCTTCATATTATTCTCAAACCACTTGCCCCCACCCCTTATATCCAATCAGTTGCCAGATCTTGCTATTACTACCTCTATGACATTTTTCACATTCAGGCCCTTCTCACTCACATCTACCACCAAAATTCACTCCCTAATCACCTTTCATCTTGATTGCTACAACAGCCTCCTAATTGGGATAGCTGCCTAAAATCTCTCTCCATTTCAGTCTCTCCCCCACACTGTTGCCAAAGTTATTTCTTAAGCACAGAACTGATTATGTCATTTCCCAATTCAGTAAATGCCAAGGGCTTCCTTTTGCCTCTAGAATCAAATAGGATCTGTTTCACTTTTAAAGCACCTTATACCCTCTCTTTCAAGCCTAATTATATATAATTTCCTTTTCTATGTACCTCAGTCTGGCTAAACTGGCATGTCTATTCCTTATACATAAGAACTGATCTCCTTTCTCTGTTCCTTTTCACTGGCTGTCCCCTCTTACTTGGGATGTACTTCCTCCTCTCCATTTAATAGGCACACTCTCTTCCTTTAAGATACATGAATTGAGATTCATTCACCATCTTGTATGTGAAACTTTCTGATTCAATTCCTAGTACTCTCACTATTTCAAGTTATGTTATATTTAACCAATTTGTATTTATTCATATTTATTTAGTATATACATATCCTGACTGGTCTTGTTGTCACCCTAATTTGAATGTAAGTACTTTGTGGGTAAGGATCATTTGATTCATTATCTCCTTATCACCTAACATAGTGGCCCATAGTAGATACTTAATATAAGGTTGTTGATGGATGATTCTTGGTTATAAGCCTTTTTAATTTTTTTTTTTTGCCTTTTGGTATATCATGTTCCAAGATTTCCTTTTCTTTGTAGTTCTTGCTGCAACATGATGTGTGATTCAAAGCAACTTTTAAAGCCAAATTTGATTGAGATAGAACAGAGACCATAGGACACAAAACTACATAACATGGAGTCATATATAAGGTACTGAATTTGGAGTCAGGAAACCCTGGTTCAAATCTCACCTCAGATACTTACTAGCTGTGTGACCTGGAACAAGTCATTTAGCCTTATGTTCCTCAGTTTCCTAATCTGTAACTCAATGACCTCCAAGGTCCATTAAGAGCTCTAAATCTCTGATCCTTTTGCTACAGACAGAAAGAATGAAGTCAAAGGGAGTATTAGATTTAGGGGAAAAGTTAATGACTTTGGCATGTGAGGTCTAAAGTGTTGATGAGACATTACCATTCGAACATAAGTTCTTTGAGGGCAGGGACTGTCTCACTTTTGTCTTTGTAACTAGCACTTAGTGGCATCTGGAACATAATAAGCACATAATTAATGCTTGGGGACTGATTGATTGAGATATTCTGAAGGCAGTTGGAGATTTGAGTTTGGAGCTCAAAAGTGAAACCAGAACTGGAGGTCAAGACTGGGGAATGATCTAGAGAGAGATGACAGTAGGTATTTAATAAATGAATTCAGAAGTGGATAAGGTCTTCTGACTAGAGTTGGGAAGAGGATGAGAAGCAGTGATGGAGACCAAGAAGGAATCATCAAAGAGTTAGGAGAACCCGGAAAATATGCCATAGAGGAGATTCTTGGTCAGGCATAGGTTGGACTAGATAGTCTCAGAGATTCCTTCCAACCCCCAAATTCTATGACTCTGACCTTGCAATCCCTGACCATTTTCAGACGGTTTCTGTTTAGCTGCACCTTTCCCATTTTGTACTTATGAAATGGATGTTTTTTAAAATTTATTTATTTTTAGTTTTTGACATTCATTTCAATAAGATTTTGAGTTACAATTTTTCTTCCTGTCTTTCCCCTACCTCCCCAGACCAAAATAGCAAGCCTACTAAATATTCCTTACCCACTCTGTTCTCTCTTATATGCTCCCCTGTTACCCCTTTAACTTTCTAGTAGGGCAAGTTGGATTTCTATACCCCAGTGCCTGTATATCTTATTCCCCAGTTGCATGTAAAAAACAATTTTTAGAATGTTTGTTTCTAAAACTTTTGAGTTCCAGATTTTTTCCCTTCTTCCCTCTTCACCCCCCACAATGGGAAGATAAGAAATTCAATATAGGTTGTACATATGTAGTTACACAAATCATTTCCCTAGTAGTTATATTATGAAAGACTATATTTCCTTCCATCCTATCCTGCCCCCCACTTATTCTATTTTCTCCTTTGACCTTATCCCTTTTCAAAAATGTTTGCTTCTGACTACCCTCTCCCCCAATCTACCCTCCCTTTTATTATCCCCCCCTCTTATCCCCTTCCCCCCTACTTTCCTGTAGGGTAAGATGCCCAATCGAGTGTGTATGTTATTTCCTCCTTAAGTCAAATTAAATGAGAATAAGGTTGTCCCATTCCCTTTCACCTTCCTGCTCTTTCCCTCCATTGTAACAGATTTTTCTTGCCTCTTTTATATGAGATAATTTACCCTACTCTATCTCTCCCTTTCGCCTTCTCCCAATAAAGTCCTCTATCACCTCTTAATTTTATTTTTTAGATATCATTCCTTCATATTCAACTCATCCTGTGCCCTCTATGTATACATGAACATACATATACCCACACCCACATATATATTTATATACACATACACCCTCCTATACATACATATATATTCCCTTCAACTATCCTCATACTGAGAAAAGCCTTATGAGTTGCAATTATTGTTTTTCCATATAGGAATGTAAATAGTTCAGCTTTAATAAGTTCCTTCTGATTTTTTTTCCTGTTTACTTTCTCATGCTTCTCTTGCTTCTTGTATTTGAAAGTCAAATTTTCTGTTCAGCTTTGTTTTTTTTTTTCATCAAGAATGCTTGAAAATCCTCTATTTCATTGAATGACTGACTATATTTTCCCCTGAAGCATTATACTCAGTTTTGCTGGGCAGATGATTCTTGGTTTTAGTCCTAGCTCCTTTGACCTTCAGAATATCATATTCCAAGTCCTTCATTCCCTTAATGTAGAAGCTGCTAGGTCTTGTGTTATCCTGGTTGTGTTTCCACAATACTCAAATTGTTTCTTCCTGACTGCTTGCAGTATTTTCTCCTTGACCTGGGAACTCTGGAATTTGGCTATAATATTCCTAGGAGTTTTCTTTTTGGGATCTTTTTCAAGAGGTGATTAGTGAATTATTTCCATTTCTATTTTGCCCTCTGATTCTAGAATATCAGGGCAATTTTTCTTGATAATTTCTTGAAAGATGGTGAATAGACTCTTTTTTTTTTATCATGGCTTTTGGGTAGTCCAATAATTTTAAAATTATCTCTCCTGGATCTATTTTCCAGGTCAGTGGTTTTTCCAATGAGATACTTCACATTGCCTTCTATTTTTTTCATTTGTTTGATTTCTCATGAAGTCATTAGCTTCCAGTTGTTCCACTCTAATTTTGAAGGAGTTATTCTCTTCAGTGAGCTTTTGAAATTCCTTTTCCATCTGGCAAATTTGGCTTTTCAAGGCATTCTTCTCCTCATTGGCTTTTTGGGCTTCTTTTGCCATTTGAGTTAGTCTATTTTTAAGGCGTTATTTTCTTCACTGTATTTTTGAGTCTCCTTTAGCAGGCTGTTGAATCACTTTTCATGATTTTCTTGCATCATTCTCATTTCTCTTCCCAATTTTTCCTCCACTTCTCTTACTTGGTTTTCAAAATCCTTCTTGAGCTCTTCCACAGCATGTAACCAGTTCATATTTTTCTTGGAGGCTTTTGATGCAGGAGTTCTGACTATGCTGTCTTCCTCCTGATCCATGCCTTGATCCTTTTTGTCCCCCCAAAAGGATTCTATGGTCTGTTTGTGCTTCCTCAGCTTGCTCATGTTGCTAGTCAATTACTTGACTTTTGAGTTCTTTGCCATGGTAGAACTCTGCTTCCAGAATGGAGTGAACTTTGTCCTAAACCACTGGGGTTTTCACAGCTGCCAGAGCTATTAGGTGGGTGCCCTCTCTACAGCCCCCACAAGCTTTGGCACCTGGTCACACACCCCAGGATCTCCACCCAAGACCATGATACAGATCCAAGCAGGTTAAAGCAAGAGTGATTACCCTCGAATGGTTGCATGGTCCACCTATGATCTGCAGGCCAGGACCTCCTGAGGCAGCCATGCTGTGGCAGCTACAGAGCTGCCATGCTTCCACTCTCTGGGCAGGGGCTGGACCATGCTCTTCTGTTCCCCCCCCCCCCCCATTCCAACAGAGTTCCACACTGACCTTTTACTTTGTCTTTGGCATTTATGGGTTGAGGAGTCTGGAGACCACCACAGCTGTTGGTGATTCACTCTCCTGAAGTCTGCTCTGGCTGCTGCTGGTTGGGGCTGCCCTGGGGCCAGAACTGCGTGGCTTATGGGGCACTGCACTTGGCTCCCAGATCAGTGCAATAGGCCCTTCCTGTTGGCCTGCTGGTCTTCCTTCAGAGGGAGATTTGTTTCTCTCTGTCACTCTGTGGGTTCTATAGCTCTAAAGTTTGTTTAGAGTAATTTTTTACATGTATTGGAAGTGATTGGAGAAGGAGCTCACACCAAGTTTGTGCTTCTACTCTGCCATTTTGGCTCTTCCCCCCCAAATTGATGTTTTGAAGCCAAGGGAAAGTGCTTTACATTTGATTCAGACTCATGGTTTTGTGTAGGAAACTTCCAGTGAGAAATTCCCTTCACCAATGCAGATCTGTAACTATTTTGCAACTTAGAGTGTTAGGAAAGTTTCTGGGGAACACTATATGTCAGAAGCATGCCTTTACTTCTCAGATTTAGCCTAAATTTTGTATTAGAGGCAGCCAAATGGTCCAGTGGATAGAGCCTTGGACCTTGAATCAGAAAACCTGTCTCCAAATCTGGCATTTGTCAATTAATTTCTCCTTGCTTCAGTTTTCTCACCTGCAACATGGGAATAACAATACTACTTGCCTTCCAAAGCTGGTGTGAGGACAAAAGACATAGTATTTGTAGAGCACTTAACACAATGCACTGAACATAGTAGGTGCTTAATAAATGCTTGTTTAAAAATGTCCAGATTTGATCCAGTATTCTAGGCTGTTGAGAACTTTTTGGATTGAAAGTAAGTCTCTTCCAGCTTTGTGTTACCTACAAATTTGATAAGTATGGTATCAATACCTTTATCCAAGTCATTGATAAGATCAGACTTAGTGTGGGCCCAAGGACAGAGCCCTAAGGTGCTCAACTAGAGAGTCACTCCAAGCTGACAGAGTCACCAATGCCACCTCTTTGTGTTGCCATTTTGAGCTGCCGGGAGGGAGTATGCCCCAGCCAAGGAGGAAAAAGGACTGAAAATAAGAGCATTGGATTGCTTCAGCTCTCCTCCACCCCTGTTTCAGCAAGCAGCTGTGGATTGTCCCCTGGGGCACAGCACCAGCTAGGTTATGAGCTTGTGGGGAGAAGGAGAGGGAAGTAGCAGGAAACAGTACCTTTTCTAGGGGGTTAGAGTGTAACTGGGGAGGCAGGATTTATCCATGCACCTCAAACGGCCTGAGCCAATGGAGTGCAGGGTGCAGGCAGCTGCTGTGCCTAGCCTACCCACCAATGCAAGCAGGGTCTGGGAGAGGTATGGGTCCTGGGGCTGATCTAGGAGGGCTTCCTAAAGGAGGTGAGCTTTCAGCCTCATTTCATGTTATTATGTATCCATGAATGTGAACTTCAACTTTCAATGATAAATCAATCTCCAAGCTCCCTGGAGGATCTTGGAAAGACAATGGTTTCCAGGAGAAGACCTAGAGGAAGGGTTGGCACCTACATCGATTGGCCAGAATGTGTGTGTGTATGTGTGTGTGTGTGGGGGGGGGGTCCCACCCTGTGAAACTGATGCTTTCTATAACACATTGAACTAATGTCTAGTGGATATTGATTATCACTGATTTGAATGATAGTAACTTGTTAGAAGGAGAGGTGAGAAAGGGAAGAGAAAAGGGAGGAGAACTTTCTAAGTTTGATCACTGGCCTAAACAGAAGGGACCCACTGGCCTAGGCACAGTGGGGTAATCCTTTTTGGAGAGGTCAAAATAATGAGATGGGAAATGAGGAGATGCCAGGCTGAGGAATTCAGATTTGATCTGTGGGCATGTCCCTTCTCCCTCTCTGGCCTTCAGTATCCTCATCTGTAAAATGAAGGGGTTTGGGCTTGGTGATTTCTAAGACCCTGTCCAATCTTCATTCTGGGATATTGTAGCTATGGCTGGGCTTTGGGGAAATGGGCATCCAGTCAGGAGGTGCTGGAGGCAGAGAGGCTGGCAGGGAGGTTGCTGCAATAATCTAGGCAAGAGGGAACGATTTCATTATTTTCTCACACAGCCCCTCCCTGGATCTGCAGCTTCTTCATGCTCTTAGGAGCATGTATACTTGGTTGGTACTAAGAGGCAAGAGTTTGAAGGTTAAATATAAATTTAAGGCATCTGAGGTCATCTAGGCTACCCTCACCCATTTTACAGATTGAATCACTAAGGCTTAAAGAGATTAAGAGACTTGTCCAAGGTTATACAAGTTGTGACTGAGCCAGGATAAGAAGGAGTGAAGTGGGCTGTGGCCTGCTCAGGGTCCCTCAAAGGGCCAGGGTTTCAGGGGACTCTCCTTTTAGTGACTGAGATTCCCTGTCCCACAGTTTGGCCCAGCCTGGCCCAGCCTGGAGCCCCAGTCTGACAAGGTAGAACCACCAAGCAAGAGTCGGCCAAATTAAGCCAGCAAGGGAGGAGTTAGAAGAGTGAGGGATGGGTGGAAGCTGAGCCCCAGACCTGGCCTGCTCAGAGGGTCTGCTGTTCTTGGTTCCATCATATCCTCCACCCCCCCCACTCCCCCCACCTGCCCCAGCCCCAGCTCTCCCAGGTGGGTGTGGTGGAGCAGGTTACTCCTCCATCCTGGGGGCTGGCCAGATGGATACATCAGCACCAGCCACCCTGCTAGCCAGGATGGGTTGTTCCCCTTCTGGGGAATGCAGGCCCCCTCCCACTCCACTCCTTCACATTCTTCAGCTCCCTCGGAGCCAGTCGCAGCCCCTCACGTTCTTGCTTCCTCCTTCTGCCCCTCCCCAAGGTAAGGGGAAACCCAGAACCGAGGCTTGGCCCAGCCTGGCCCTGCCTGGATCCCCAGTCTGACAGGGCAGGACCACCAAGCAGGAGGGCTTAGTCAAACTAACCCAACTAAGAGTTAGCTGAGTGGGGAATGGGGAGGGGTAGGGGTATCTCCATGAGACTGATGAGATTCACCTCACCTACTCAAGATCAGAGCCAAGCTCAACATCAGAAATGCTGCTGCCTCTAGTGTTTTCCCAAAGCCACTTATGGGAGTGGGCCCTGAAGTATCCCACTTTAGCCTTCTGAACTAAACTTTTTAGGGACCATCAAGATGGATTATTTAGCCAGTTTTAAAAAGAGATCAAAGACAGAAGAGTGATTTCTGAGCAGCCGACTGAAGCCTCTATCTTTGTTCCCCCCTCCTTGTGTAGTGGGTGGTTATCCATCTGCACAGAGGCAGGCAGGCGGGGCTGGACATACCCTGTGGTCCTGCCCTTGGATTAGTCACTGGCCTGTCCCCACCACACAAGGTGCCGAATAATGCTGGGTGACCTTTGCCAACTGCCAACTCCTTCCTCTTCTTCAGAGGGCAGGCCCTCCTCCCCCTTTGTGAAGCCTAGCAAGGTGTGTCACCACCCTCCTTTACTCCAGACCCAGGGCTGGGAGGGTTCACTGTCAGCTTCCCCCTTGGGGTGTGAGGAGTGGAGACACTGCCCGCCTGGCTGGACCAGGCTGCTGCTGCTGCTGCTGCTTCAGGGTTCGGCTGGCCCTGGATCTAGGATGGAATGGAGGAGCCATGTACCCCCAAGGCATCTACTGGTTCTGACTGTATTTTTCATATTTACCTGTGGGGCAGGTAAGTTCACCTCCAGAGTCAGGGATCCAGGGAAGAAGGAGGCACTACTTGGGTGATCAGGGACAATTTCTTTGCACTCTCTGGGCCTCAGGGGCCTCCTTTGAAAAACCAGGAAGTTGGACCAGATGGTGGATCTATGGGGTCCCTTCTAGGAGCTTCTGGGATTCTAGTTCATTTTGAAAGTTTCCCTGTGTAGAATGATAAGACTGAATCAGTTTCCAGAGTTGGGGGGTGAAGTGGGGAATGGGACTTCTTCTAGGAGAGATGAATACTGACAGGTAGGTGGGTGGAGGGGGAGCCAGACCACTTACTTCCAGCTGCCGTCATGTGATTTACACCTCCCCTCCTCTCAGAATGTCCCTGTGCTAAGGATTTCACAAGGGGCTCCCCTTGGAGAGATTTTGCTGACCGGCAGAGCTTGTGAATGAAACAAGAGGCTCATAGAGACAGACAGAATCCTAGTTAGATTTTGAATTTGGAGGTAAATACAGGCAGGTTCTGTGGCAGCTTTTTGGGAATCAGCCATTTGGTGGGAGGTTCCCACTCATGCTAGGGTTTTATGCATTGTGTGGGACTGTTTTCTAGTAAAGCCCACCCCTAAAGATGCTCTGCTGGTTCTGGGTCTTCCTAAGGACTTTCTGTCCCTCTGGATACTTCTGTTCTCCTTGTAGAGATGGAAACTGGTTTCAAAAGATGAGATTGTGGGAAATTCTCATGAGTCACTGTAATTTTTTTCTTTTTTGGTAATTATAGTAATAGTGACTGTTAAAATGATCATTGTTATTAATGACAATTTAATGGATAGAAAATTGGCCTAAGGGCCAGGGTGACTGGGGTGCAAGTGTTCTTCTGAAATACACTGACTGTGTGACCCTGGGCAAGTCACTCAGCCTCTAGGAGTCCTCCTCCTCCCTTCTGTCTAACTCTCTAAGAGCCATCACAGAAGCTTTGCACTTACACCTTGGTAGGAGGACAGAGGGAGTCAGACTGTGTATGGTCTGCCTTCATGGAGTATTGGGCGTCCGCCTTGTGGGACACTTGAGTGTGTTTGGAGTTGGGAAACCTGTGTTGGAATCCAGGCTCCCAGGCTTCTAGCCCATGTGGCCTTACACAAGTCCCTTCTTTCTGGATCCCATTTTTCTTGTCTATAGAAAGCAGGGAGGGCCGTGTAGGGGGCCTGACTTTTAAGGGCCCTTCTAGATTTAAATCCTGTGATCTTCAGGACTAGAGGCTTCTCTTTGTTTTTTGTTTGTTTAGTCCTTTTTCAGCTTCTGCTAGAAGAGACTCGGGTTTCTTCTTCTGTGTCCTAAGCAGCTTAGGGCCTGGGACCCTGGAAATGATGCTTAGTTAATCTAGTGTATTGGGGTCATAGTTTAGGACTAGAGACTGGGGTTCTTGACTCCAGCTGGGGCTTTTTTGTGGGCAGGACATTTCCTTCTAAATGTTCACTGGTCAGGCAGAGGGGTGACTGGAAGGGCTTCCCCTCTGGACTCATGGAACCTACCCACTCCCTCCCCGCTAAGACTAGACCTAATTGGGGGAAGGGGGCAGAGAGTGAGTCAGACACAGGAATGGCTCCCAGAGCAAATAGCTGTTGGATTTGTGGTCAAAGAGCATTGTACATGAAGCATAATGCCCTGAATAGCAGGCAAGTTTGTACAGACTATATACATTACTTGTGTCAGGAAAGTATCAGGGGAGCTGTCCCCAAATCATGTTGCCACAACAGACACAGGTTTGCCTCTCCATTCCCAGGTGGAGTCTTTAATCAAAGGTTAATAAATGCCACTGGACATTGGGTAGACTTAAGCTTCTCACATTGGACAATGGAGACCCCCTGGAGTTAGTTGCACTGGGTACTGGGCAAACACATTTAAGGCTATTCATCTAGGACACTGTGAAGAGCCCCCTCTAGACTATATCCACTGGTTATAGGGTGGCCACCTCTGCTCCACTCCTATTGGACAATGCGTGGACATCTACTCATGTTGGGCACTTAGCAGATACCTATTAAGGCTATTCATCCTGGACATGGGGCAGAACCACACTGGACAATGGACAAGCACCGCCCCCCGAATTTTTACCCTGGCTACTGGGCAACCCACTCTCACATCACTCACATTGGACAATGGGCAGACCACTGATGGGTTAGATGCCTCCCCTCCCCATATATCTTACCATCACTATCACCATTAGTGCTGCTCTCACTGAATATTAGTCAAATCATCTGGGGGCTGTTCATACTTAGAAAATGGGAAAAACACCCAGGGTCATTCACGGTGGGAATTGTGCAGACATTTCAAAGCTATTTGCATTGTGTCGGGAAGACTCCCTCTGAGGGCTATTAACAATGAATACTGGGAAGATCTTTGATGGCTATTCACTCTGAGCCTTGGACGGGTCACCATTGGGTCAATTTGTCCTGAAAATTACAAGTTCTCTCTATCATAGTTATACACCCTAGGCACTGGGCAGGCATTCTTGGAACTATTCACATTATGTAGACCCTTGAGTTATCCACACTCCCCTTTGCCATTCACACTGGACAGTGGGCAAGCATCCCCAGGGATAATCACACCGGATAAGGGGCAGACTGTTCAGTTATTCACACTGGCCAATGGGCAGACACTACTAGGGAATGTTCATGGTAAGCCTCAGATGGACACCCCTAGGAATATTCACACTGGGGCTCAGGCAGATCCCCTTTGGGTTAGTCACATGGACATTGGCCTCCAGGGCTATTTTCATTGCCCTGTCCCCCTGGGTTTCTGAGAGTGCTTAGAGATAAATCATCAGAATCCAAGATTCTTGATGCTCAGTTTGATGGTCTGAGTGGGAGCATCTCTAGAAGGTGCCTCTGATTTGTGGACGTATTCCCTTTAGAGTCCTTTCTTTTTTGACCTCCTGCATTTACAAGTAGGATCAGACACCCAAGTCCTGTCCTGTTGGGAGTACTCAGTGCTTGGGAAGAGCATTTAGGGTTGTGTTCAAAGTGTTTGGGGGTGTCTGGGGACATGAGAGAAATCCTGGTGGAGGGGGCCATTAAAGGGATGGTGGTGGGCCAAGCTAGAGGCAAGGGAAGGGGATGGGAGAGGAGGACACTCAAGGGAAGGAGGCCATCAGCCCTGGATGGGTTCCATCTCAGCCCTCAGCTAGGGAGAAGAGTTTCAGTTTATTTTTCTCTTTACTCGATATAACTCCAGGAAGAAAAACACTATTTGTTTAGGGCTTTGTGATCCTTGGTAAACAAGGACGATGCTCTTTTATGCCCTCAGCCTATGTTCTGATCAGGAAATTGTCCTGTTAATTGACAGGGTGCTGGGTGATGTGTGAAAGTATTGTCCTTTCACTCCTCATCTGTCACCCTGGTCACAAAGCCGCACCTGGGCAGGGCAAAGGCATCTCCCTGACCACTGGCTTCCCTTGCTACCTACATCTTACCCCACAGGGAGAAGCAGAGAGAGCCTTTCCTCCTTCCAGGGTCCCTGCCAGAGTTATTTTCTGCCTCTCCTCTCACTTCCTAGTGGCTTTCTCTACTTTTTAGTTTCCTAAGGGAGTTGTTAGGTCTCAGGGAGCTGAAAAACAGAGGCTATGTAGACATATAATTAATTCCCAGTTTAATCTTATTGGCCTGTAGAGTGTAGAGGGGAATGGGGAGGTTTCTGTTCACACTGCCCCTTTCTCATCCCATTCCATCCCTATATTCTTTACATATTATTAAAAGTTACTTAACTTCTCTGGGCCTCAGTTTCCTCCTATGTAAAGTGAAGAGATTAGATTCATTGATCTCTAAGCTTCCTTCCAATGGAAAATCTATGATCCCTTCAATCAGTCATCAAGCAAGTATTTTAAAAATACCTTCTTATTATGTGCCAAGCACTAGAGACACAAAGAAAAAGAATGAAACAAGTCTCTGTCCTCAAAGAGCTTTCATTCTATCCAGTGGGACAGTATGTCCTCTATGTATAAGAAATGACAAAATATTTTCAAATTAACGTAAGGTAATTTTTTAAATGAGGAGACAGTCAGGGAATGGGGGAGATGACCAAGAGAGGCTTCATGAAGAGGCTAAATCTAATTGAGTTTTTTAGGGAAATAGAGTACTCTAAGAGGTGAAGGGAGTAGGGAGTGCATTCCAGCCCCATCCTGCGTCATTATCATCATCATCATCATCGTCATCGTCATCGTCGTCATCATCATCACTGGCATTTATATAGCATTTTAAGGTTTTCCAGTGCTTTGCAAATATTATCTCATTTGGCCCTTGCAACTGCTCTGGGAAGTAGATGCTATTATTATCTTCATTTTATAGATGAGGGAACTGAGGCAGACAGTAGTCAAATAACTTTCCCAAGGTCATATAGCTTGTAAGAATCTGAGGTTAGATTTGAACTTGGATCTTCCTGACCTCAGACCTAGTAACCTAGCAGCTTCTATCATTCTGAAGCCCTCTTCTCCAATCCCTACTCTTTCTTTCTTCCCATATCTCTGCGAAGCAAGATGGTATAGTAGTTAAAAATCCAGGGTTTGGAGTTAGGAACCTGAGTTCATATCCTGACTTGAGGCCACTTCCTGGAAGCATGACTAAACCTCAGTTTTTTCATCTGGAAAATGGGTACAAGAAGGCTTACACCCCCCCTCCCTCATGGGGCTGATGTGGGGGAAGTGCTTTGTAAACCTCAAAGCCCTAGATGGACTGTTATTAATATTATCCCTGGGTTTTGTCTCTTCTCTCTCCCTCTCTCTTTCTCACTCTCTCTCTCCCTCTCCCTCCCTCTCTCCCTCCTCTCCATTCTCACAATTCTCTCCCTCTCCATATGAAAAAGAGATTATCTCCATTTTAGGTGGTATGGGAATGAAGTAAGTCTTTATGGCCAAGCTGGTCTTTGATTAGAACCCTTAAGGACAAGAATGAAACAAGCAGAGCTGTGGGAAGTGAAGAAGGTATGGTAAGGACAGGCACCAGGATTGGTGGATAGGAATGATCCCAGGGCCAGAGATAGGAAAGCCCAGGGGTGTGGTGGGTACTTTGGAGTGTGTTTATAGAAGACCTTGAATGCCCAGCTGAGGAGTGGAAATTTGACTTGGTAGGGCTTCAAGAGGCACGATTCAAACCCAGATCCCCTCACTCCAAATACATCACTCCTTCCATCACACTCATGGCCATCTCCCATTTCTTAGTTACTCTATTAACTGATCCTCAGTTTCCTCATGTGGGCCACATCTTTGTAGACCCCAAAGTGCCCCTGGTCCATTAGCCATTGTTATTTTTCAGATTTCAATGTTGAGCCAGAGCATATCTATTGGATGAGATCATTATAAAATGGGCATATTTCCTGCTATCTAGTAAGTACTCTATAGATATTAGCCATAATTATCATCATGTCTGTCCCAAATGGGTCAACGGGCACACCCAGCCCCATGGGAGCAACCCAGTTCAGCCTGTGATGGATTTTCTTGACCACTGTCCCCTGTGCCTGTGCTTTTTGTTCCCCATGGTTATCACTTCTCCATGGCTCCCCTGCTCCCTAACAGAGTCCTCCATTCCCAACAAAGACATAAAGCTAAGGGGCAGCTAAGAGGTGCAAGGAATAGAGCACCGGCCCTGGAGTCAGGAGAACTTGAGTTCAAATCCTACTTCAGACATTTAACACACACACACACACACACACACACACACACATACACACACACACACACGCCGTGTGACCTTGGGCAAGTCACTTAACCCCAACTGCCCTACCTTCCCCCCTCCAAAAAGCAAAGAAATAAAAATTTTATTAAAAAAAAAGGACATAAAGATAAACAAAACAAATCTGCATACTGGCCACATCTTCACTGACACAACACTGATTCTATACCCCCAGCCCATCACTATTTCTTTCAAGGGGGTAGGGTTAGGATTGCTTTTATTGTTAAGTCCACTGAAGTCACAATTGGCCACTGCCACAATCAGAGTTCTAATCTTTCGGTGTGGTTTTTCTTTTATGTTTTTATTGGTATCTTGTATTTTTCATCACCTGTATTTCCCCCTATATCCTTCCCTTTGTCCCAGAAAGCCAAAGACTTTTTTTTTTAAGGATAAGATAAAAAAAATTCAGCAAGAACAAATACCATGTCAAAAAGAAAATATGACCTTGTATGTAATGGTCTGTGTGGGTGGACCTCCACCTCTGCAAAGGAGTTGTGGTGGAAGTGTCTTTTCCTGACTCCCCTTTTAAGGCCAAACTTTTAAATTCTCTTGCAACCTTCCGTTTTTATTATTTTGTGGTGGTTGCTCCTTCCATTTCATCATCTGTGTCATTTTCCTGGCTCTACTTCCTTCACTTTGCTCGTGTAAACCTTTCCATGTTTCTCTATTCATCATGTTTATAACTTTTTACATTCACATATTGCAATTTATCTAGCCATTCCCCAATTGATGGGTGTCTACTTGGTTTCTAGTTCTTTGCCCTCCCAAAAAAGTATTGCTATAAGTACTATGGAATGTATCAGGGATGGGGAGGGCTTTCTTTTTACCGATGGGTAGATGCCTAGCAGTGGGATCTTTGGGTCTTAGGGGGCGGACAATTTCTTCACTTTCTTTGCATAATTCCAAATTCCTTTCCAGAATGGTTTGCAGCAGGTCACAACTCTACCACACACCTTTGTTTTACAGAAGAGGAAACTGAATCTCAGAGAGTGGAAGACATATTTAGTAGAAGATATGTACAATCCTGTCTAAGGTCGTACAATTAGTGAGTGACAGACCTGGATTTTGGTCCTTGGTAGGGTTTCAAGAGGCAGAATTCAAGCCTAGATCCCCTCTCTCCAAATACTAGACTTCAGTCCAGGTTTGTGAAGGGCTGGAGGCAGTTAGGTGGCGCCATAGTGCATATAGTGCATATAGAACACCAGGTCTAGAGTCAGGAAGACTCATCTTCCTGAGTTCAAATCTGGCTTCAGACACATATTAGTTGTGTGGCCTATACTTCTTTTTTGTCTTTTTGGAGGGGGGAAGGCAGGGCAATTGGGGTTAAGTGACTTGCCCAAGGTCACATGGCTAGTAAATATCAAGTGTCTGAGGCTGGATTTGAACTCAGGTCCTCCTGACTCCATGGCCAATGCTCTATTTCTGCATCACCTAGCTGTCCCTTCACCTCTATACTTCTAAACTTCCTTTCAGCCTTAAATCCTATAATCCCATGACATGGGCACAGATACACATGGCGTACAGGGCAGAAAGTGATGGGCTTCCAAAGAGCCTTGAGTGTGCTTGAGGATGGAGGCATCTTATTTCTTTCTCACCCTGGGGGAAGGTGGTGAATGTCGGGGAGGAACCACTGCCAGGGCTTCTCCCTTCCTGATGCTGCCCTTTGGCCCTCAGAGGAGGCTGGGTTGGGACTGGAATTGGCATGGGGAACTTGACACCTCTGCTCATTGAGAAGTCACGGTTTCTTCCTCCCTAATGGGGCTCAGATATCCTTGCTGCCCTGGGGCTGTGACTGGGGTGAAGCCCCTCCCATTATGTCAACATTGTGGTCTAGCTAGGGTGCTGGGTTGGCTCACAGATGATCATGCCCTGTGCATGTTTCCTCTCCAACCCCTCAGGCCTCCTGACTGATCCAGGGTGGAGCTGGGCATTGGACTGGTATCTCCACATACCTGGTTTTCATATCTTCTTTTGTTTCTCTCCTCATCTGGGGCTGAACCTAGGTGTTCAAATCTTTGAAAGGGAACAGACTTAAAACTTGTCACCACACCAAGGTACACTGGTTCCTGTTCATTATCTTCCTCATCAAAGAGCGCATTAAGATTCTCCTCTTCTTTCCCCTGATGCTGAAAATCGATAACTTCTGTAGGTTGGATCCTAGACCCTTCTCATGCAAATGCTGTGCTTTTTCTAGCCCTCTAGGTTCTGACCTTGGAGCCCTCTTTGACTAGAGGTTCCAAAGAACTCTGGATTTGTGGTCTCAGAACATGGACTCAAAAGCTAGATTTTATGCTTGCTACCCATATGACCTTGGCAGTCATCCTCTTTGGGCCTCAGATTCCTTAACTGTGAAATAAGAGGGTTGGACCATTAAGGTGATCCTTTACCAGAACTTCTGACTATAGACCCAATTGAATCAAATCTTAAAGTGCTAGAATTATAGTATTATATACTTTTTTCTCATTTAATTTTTAATTTTATTTTTTATTAATTACACATAAACACAAAATATTAACATTCATTTTATTTTTTCCACTTAATAGTATTTTATTTTTTCCAATTACATGTAAAGATAGTTTTCAACTTTCACTTTTATAAGATTTTGAGTTTCTCTCTTCCTCTCTCCACAAGACACCAAGCATCCGATACAGGTTATATGTGTACAGTCATATTAATCATATTTTTCACATTAGTCATAACATTCATTTAAAAATTCGAATTTCATATTCTCTCCTTCCCTTCCTCCTCCTTGAAAAGGCAAGAAATTTGACATAGATTATACATGTGCAGTCATACAAAACATATCTCTATATTAGTCATGCTGCAAAAGAATATGCAGACCAAAACCCCAAAAATAATAAAGTGAAAAAAGTATATATTGATCTGTATTCAGATTCCATCAGTTTTTCCTCTGGAAGTGGATAGCATTTTTCATCATAAGTCCTTCATTATTGTCTAGTATCATTTTATTGCTGAGAATAGCTAAACCATTCACAGTTGATCATTGTACAATATTGCTGTTACTGGGTACAATGTTCTCCTGGTTCTTCTCACTTCATTTTGCATCAGTTTATGTAGGACTTCCTAGGTTTCTCTGAAACCATCCTCCTCCTCATTTCTTAAAGCATGATAGTATTCCATCACAATCATATATCACCACTTGTGCAGCTATTTCCCAATTGATGGGAATCTCTTCAATTTCCAATTCTTTGCTACCACAAAAAGAGCTATGATAAATATTTTTTGTGCATATTGGTTCTTTTCCTTCTTTTTTGATCTCTTTAGGGGTATGGACCTAGTAGTGGTATTGCTGGGTCAAAAGGTATAAAATGACAATTTTATAGTCTTTGGGCATAGTTCCAAATTGTTCTACAGAATGGTTGGATCAGTTCACAACTCCCTCAACAGTACATTAGTGTCCCAGTTTTTCCACATTTGTCATTTTCCTTTTCTGTCATATTAGCCAATCTGTAAGGCATGTCAAAGTTGTGTTTGAATGTGCATTTCTCTAATCAATAGTGATTTCAAGAATTTTTTCATATGACTATAGTTAGTTTTGATTTTTTCTTCTGAAAACTACCTGTTCATATCCTTTGACCATTTATCAATTGGGGAATGATTTGTATTCTGATCAGTTTGACTCAGTTCCCTATATATTTGAGAAATGAGGCCTTCATTAGAGAAACTTGCTGTAATCTTGACTGCATTGGTTTTGTTTGTGTAAAACCTTTTTAATTTGATGTAATCCAAATTATTCATTTTACATCCTGTAATGCTCTGTATCTCTTGCTGGGTCATAAATTTTTTCTTTATCCATAAATCTGTCAGGTAAGATATTCCATGCTTCTCTATGATATCACACTATGGGATTATTATAGCGGGAGACAGGACTAGAAGGGGAAAAACATTGACTATTTACAATTGACTCTCATTATATAGGAGGTCAGGGAAGGGAGAGCTCACTATGGGCTAGGGTAAGCAAGGAAGGATTCCCTGAACTGGGAGTTGAAGGAAAGTGGAAGGGGAAGGCAAAGAGGTTCCAGGAGGAGAGCTCATAGTCTTTCAGGATATTGGAAGTTGTAAAGTGCCTTACTATTGAATTCAACTCTTATTTTGTAGATGGTAGAATGAGGCCCAGAGATGAGAGCAAGACTTGACCAAGATCACATAGTCAGTGGCACTAAATGGGCAGAACTTGGTTTAGAGGCAAGAATGTATATGAATATACTGGATGTAAGAAATGACAGGAATGAGAAGACAGAGCCTGACCTAGGCTGGAGGTTCCTAGGAGCATAGATTTAGATCTAGAAGGGTCTTCAGGGGCCTCTTACTACATTAGGGGGTAATCTAGTCACATCCCCTTAATTTATTTTATCTCAAAATGAAATGAAATTAAAAAAATTAATTCCCCCATTGGGGAAAAATGAAAAAGTCCTTTGAATAAACATGTATAGTCAAGTAAGAAATTTTCACAAAGCATCCATCCTTAAAAAAATCTATGTCTGTGGTTTTTTTTTTTCTTTTCGGAGGGCAATTGGGGTTAAGTGACTTGCCCAAGGTCACACAGCTAGTTTTTGTGTTAAGTGTCTGAGGACAGATTTGAACTCAGGTCCTCCTGACTCCAGGGCTGGTGCTCTATTCACTGTGCCACCTAGCCACCCCTTGAATCTTTTTTTTTTTTACCTTGACTCCATCACCTTTTGGACAAGATGTAGATAGTATATTCTTCATTTTACAGATGAGAAAAGAGGAGGTAAATTGATTAGTAAACGTCAGAGCAAGATCTGAAGCCACATCCACCTGCCTCCAGATCCAGTACTCTGTGAGAGAAAAGGGTAGAGCAAGAGAGGGAGACACACACACAGTGTGTGTGTGTGTGTGTGTGTGTGTGTGTGTGTGTGTGTGTGTGTGTGTATAATGTCAATCAAGGCAGCACACTTGAGGGCTGCTGCTGTGAATGATTTTAAGGGTCTAATCACAGATAATGAACACTCTATTCAAAACTGAATCTTATTCAAGAAACTAAAGCATAACAATTTATAACAACACAACTTATTATCAAGGTGGTCACATAGCCTTAAACACAACATATCATCCAGTATATATTGTAGCACTCAATATGTAACAGCACACAGCATATTGTATTCAGTGTATCTTATTATATATATAACTGTATATTATATATAATTCTAGTCTTGGTTCCAGGAAGACTTGGGTCCAAATCTTTCTTCTGGCACATACTGACTTTGGCACCCTGAGCAAGTTACTTGAGCTCAGTGCTCTAAGGTCTAGAGGCTAGACAAGTCTCTATGATACAGAGAAGGTGTTGACTCCTGTTGATTAAGGGAGTGAGTATCCTTATTTGGGAGTTTTCCATGCCAATGAAACAACACAGTTAAACACACACACACACACACACACACACACACACGTGTGTGCACGAGTCCCTTCGTCCCTTTTGAATAGGCTACCTCAGAAGAGAGGGAGCTCCCTTTCTTCTGAGCTATTTCAGCCAAGATTAGGAAGGGTATTGCTGTATGAGCTGGTTTAGATAAAACAGAGATGGATGAGACATGGATGTTGGGAGACATTAAGCACTGAGCCCTTAAATAAAAGGCAGACAATCTCTGGCCCTCAGCTTGGGGGTTGGCATGCTTTTTGTTGTTGTTGGGGACCTGTGATTATCTTGGCAAAGGGAACTCCTGGGTAAGGAAACTTTCTCTCCCAAGTCAGATAAAAACCTGCTCTCCACCTTGTATCAGATTGTATGGGGCGCTGAGCTTTGTCTCAGAGACTTGTCCAGGGGCACATGGCTAGTTTGTGTCAGAGATGTGGACTAGAACCCCTGTCTCAGTCACCAAGAAGTCATACCCTATATCCTTGTACCATGGTACTTTGTGACTTTAGAAGCCACTCCTCAGGTTACCAACACCCCTGTGTCCACCTCTACAAGCCATCATTGGTCTGGGACACTCACAGAAACCATCTCATCTTTGGTAGGAGCCACCATGCTAACTGAGAAATATTTAACAAAATAAACAAAAATGCAATACAATATAAATGCTGTTAATTTGTGGCTTTCTAAGTCAAAATGTGACCTGCATGGGTCCTCTTCTATTTGGGTTTGATACTGCGGCTGCTATAACACGCTTCCTTCCTAACCAGGTTAAATGAAGTGAGTTGCCCCAAATCACCAAACTAAGAGTCAGGACTTGAGCCCAAGTCTTCTGATTCAGGGTTAGTGACAATGCATTATGGGAGATTGGGATGTCCCTGAGTAAGAAGTGACCTTACAGAGAAGACATGAGAATGGTGGTCAAAATAATTTTCCAGGCAAAACACTCCCCACCCCCCATCCCCCACTCCATATACCATATAAACCTTCTGTAGGACCCAGTCAGCCCACTCTTCTAGTCCCAGACCTGTCCAGCAGCCATGTGTGGACAGAAGGCTCCACGGCTACATCTCCTATGACCAGAGAATCCTTGGAGCCTTCTAGCATTCCTGTGATTGGTTCCAAGGAGGGAGCTTCTATTTCAGACACTCCAACAGAGGTAGTTGTCACGGAGACATCTTCTGGCTCTGCTACCATTAAGTCCACCAGTCTCACTGGGTTTGCTGCTACAGGCAGCCCAAGAAGCAAGCCCACCAACAAGAACCATCTGTCTTCCACCTGAGATGTCACCAGAAGGAGTGACCCAGGGCTCCAGAACCACCTCAGTCTTTCCAACCCCAGCCATACCTCTCAACGGCCCAGGTTTTAGTGTTCCTTTCAAGATCAGTTTCCTCTCTCACACCTGGAGCAGGCACAACTATTAGTGAGGGTCCCAGCCCAGCACAAGCTCCTCAGTCCCCCGTTGATTCTGCCCCTCCAGTGTTTCACCTTTAGAGCTAGGGACCTTGTCCCTCTGTCCTCCTCTCTGGAAGCCCTCAGTGCCAAAGTCATAGGGTGAACTCTGCTTTGGATCCCTAGTGCACCATGTCCACCTCCAAAGAAAGGACA
Source organism: Gymnobelideus leadbeateri (assembly GCA_011680675.1). Lineage (NCBI taxonomy): Eukaryota > Metazoa > Chordata > Mammalia > Diprotodontia > Petauridae > Gymnobelideus > Gymnobelideus leadbeateri. The sequence goes on along the minus strand of WOXC01012492.1, from coordinate 658,880 downwards.
GACAACCAGACAGGGACAGAATTCGGATCAGCCACCCTATCTACTACTGCACCAGGCAATATCCCCAAGACTGCTGGAGGGGACATGAGCATAGCCACATCATCCACTGAAGAGACAAGAGAGAGCGTGGCAGGGTCAAGCACTTCCCCTGAGAACACAGATATACCTGTCATAACTCAGGCATGGCAACTCAGTTACCTGGGTGCCCCAGCTCCTTCCTTGGAAAAGGACACACTTCCCTTTTTTCTCTGCAGTCACTCCACTATGGTCCCCTCACCCTCTGGCTCAGGTAGCAGCTTTTCTGGTGGTGAGACAAGTGAAGAGACCTCTCCATCCACTGTTCCCACAACCCCAAATGGAAGGTCTAGGTCAGTAGCCTCCATAAACACCACTTCAGCCTTCACCAACACTGGGAACTCATGGCCGAGTCCAAGTTGGATCTCCACAACCGTCCCGACTGATAGGTCAAGCACAGTGGATAATACTCGAGACACAGAGACCAGCACCATTTCCTCAGGTACTTCTGACTCTACTGACAGAAGCCTTGGCTTCAAGACGAAGCATCCTAAAGGCTTCAGCACAGATTCGATCGTTTGCTCAGATCTACCACACACCTCCAGTAACACATCAGAGACCAGGCTTGAATCAGAGACAGATTTTTCCTTGCTACCAACCACAGCGGCAGTTTCCACCATTGGTGGCTCTGTGCCAACCACCAGAGAAAGCACAGTCATTCCAGGGTCCCCTTCTACAGCTGAAGCCGTGGTTCTCACTATGTCTAGGTTAGAAAATATAAGCTCTGCTTGGCCACAGGCATCAGGGGTCACTCTTGTGGCAGAGGAGATGACTTCAGCTATTCCTAGGACTGAAAGGGCAAGCCTGCCCCCAGAAGTCAAAGTCACTGAGACCAGTCTTGCTTTTCTGCCAGAGTCCTGTCCTGAAAGTACAGAAGCAGAGGCCGGGAGAACCACCCCTTTGTCCACTCCTTCTCCTCAAGTCCCAACATCTCCAGGCTGTCCACTGGGAGTCCCAAAGAAATTGGTTGTGCCTCCTGGTTCAGCTTCAGTAGAGACCTCTCCTGATGACATTTCCCCTACAGTAGTCCCAGAGACCAGCACTGCCAGTGTCACCAGAACAAGCCCTGATTCAGTGCTGACACACATGCCATCAACCATGAAGGAGAGACTTGATGGGCAGACTGGAGCAGTGACTGTTCTGCTCCCCTCTGCTCACAGTGGTGTCTCAGGAAACGTGCAAAAGGCTGTGCCTGCAGAGGAGACAGAGGGGATGGCAACAGCATTGGATGAATTCTCTCAGTCCAAAATCACTCCCCAGCTCGACTGGAGATCCAGCAGTGCATCTGAAGGGTTCCTGGATACCTCCTGGTTTGATGTGATATCTCCTTTTGAGTTTATCAATGAAACGGAAGAGGCAAACTACTCTCTATCTGTCCCCACATCTTCCATGACTGTGGACAATTGGATATCCTTTGTCCTAACAAGAGCACAGATAATGGAAGCTACCTCTCAAATCATGGCTCTCAAAGAAGCCATTGGTCTTGAAGATACAGCTGACTCTGAGGAGTCTGGGCCCTCAGATCTCACCACCATCAGCAGCAAGTGGTTAAGTCCAAGTATGGATGCCATAACCATACTGGTGGATGAAGACAGCACAATGCGCAGTGACCCAGACGTGGAAATCAGCGTGGTTAGTCCTAGTACCTCTGCCTCCTTAGATACCAGCACTGTCCGCATGATACATCTTCCTACAATGTCCAGAACACAGTCCTCTATCTACATGACCAAAGCTCACACCCCAGGTACTACAATAGGGGCTGATCTAGGAGTGGAGACAGCCACAGCAAAAACATCTACTACCAGCAGCTTTGTGTCCACAACTGGAGGAAGCATAGCCATCCCAGCACCCTCTCCCACAGCTGGAGCCCCAGCTCTTGCTATGTCTGGGACAGATACTGGTCTTTCTTTGCAGCAACCTTTCAGGGTAGCAGCCCCTGAAACTTCATCAGGGGTCACTCATGAAGAAGAGATGAGTGTGGCTATCCCCAGGACTGAAAGTGTAAGTCTGGTCCCCAACACCAAGGTCACAGGCAGTCCTACGTGTCTCATGTCTCTGTCTTACTCTAAACTCTCAAGCACAGGTTCAGAGACTAGTTTGACCATCCCCAGGACCATTTCCTTATCTGATATTCCAACTTCTTCTGTCTCACGGGATAGTCCAACAACTATGCAAGCTATATGGTCCATAGACCAGCAAGGGGGTATGGATACAGGGTTTGATGACTACTCTGAACTCCCAGAAACACCCCACATCACACGCCTGCACTCTGGCTCCCTGGTATATCAGACTACTTCTTGGTCTGAGAGGATGGCTTCTTTTAATCTCCCTACTATAAGAGAGGAGGTGAGCATCTCTTCATCTGTTTCATCATCCTCTAAGTCCTCAGAGAGCTCAATGACCATTATCATAACTGGAGAAGAGATAGAAGAAGCTGCCTGTCCATCTTATGGATATCCAGAGACCACCAGTCATGAGCAGACAACCACTACTATGGGCCACAGATGGTTAAGTTCTGGTTTAGCCTCCACAAGTGCTCTGGTGCCCCAGGGAAGGAGCACTGGCAGTGTTCCAGCCTCAGAGACCAGCAAAGATTTTCCTGGCACCTCTGAGTCTATTGATAGCAGCCTTGATCTCAGGGCAAGTCGATCCACATGGTTCAAACCAGAATCAATTGTCTATGTGACTCAAGACAACACCCCAAGTTCTGTATCAGGAGATGATCTTGGAGTAGGGACAGGGTCTTTGTTGCTACCAATCACATCAGCAGCATCCATTGCCAAGGGTGCTATGATCACCCCTGGAGAGAGCACAGCAAACCCAAGGTCCTCTAATGCCACTGAAACTACAGTTCTCACCATGTCTGAGACAGGAGCCAGCATTTCTTTGAAGCATCCCCTTGCTTCATCAGCCTCGATAGCCTTCTTGGGGGACATGCTTAGGACAGAGGAGATGACTTCAGCTCCCCCCAGTTCAAGTCTGATCTCCAATGCTAAGGTTGCAGTCATCAGCCCCAGTTCCATGGCCATATCCCATCCTAATCTACAAAGTATAGGTAAAGAAGCTAGCACGGCCACCCTCCTGAACACTTCATCATCTGAAGTTTTGGCATCTTCAGACAGTGAAATGGAAGGACGAAGCCCATTGGCAACACCTGATGGCTCAGCTCTGAGGGAGACTTCTGATATTTCATATATAGCCCCAGACACCCACTTTGCCAAAGTCACAGAAACAAACCCTTCTCCAACACTTGCTGAGGCACATGCCATTTCTGTCTCCCCCACAGAGAAGCTGTATACCCAAGTAAGAACAGAGCGCATCTTAGCTGCCCTGCCTCCTACTTTCCCAAGTGATGCCTCAACTGTGTGGGCAATGCCATGCACAGAACCCATGTGTGGTAGTGAGACGTCTAGTGGTTTCTCTGGGCCAATTGCTTCCCTGCACACCAGCTCCAAAGCACATCCAGCCACTTCCTGGGCTGAGAGGATAGTGTCCTTTAACCTTCATACTATAAGTGAGGAGATGAACCACTCCATGAAATCCACGTCCACAGAACTTGCTTCTCTTATCACCGTGGCCCCCCTAGAGACTGTCGTTCCTGAGCAGTCAACTAACTTGGTGAGACCAACTGTGGCCACTGCTGAAGCCTTCACCATTGGCACCACAGAGTCCAGTTCAGATTTGGCCTCCAGTATTGTAGAGGTTCAGCAAAGTAGAGTGGGCCATGCTCCATTTTTAAAAGCTAGTGCTCTTTTCCCTGAGACATTGGGCACAAGCACTGACCTCAAGACAAGTCCAGCTAGAGGGGCCATTCCAGACTCACCTGTGTATAAGACTCTAACCCGTACCATGTCAAGGGCTAGCATTGGAGCAGAGGGCAAGACTCTAACCTGTACCATGTCAAGGGCTAGCATTGGAGCAGAGGGCAAGACTCTAACCCGTACCATGTCAAGGGCTAGCATTGGAGCAAAGACATATCTGCCCTTGGAACTAACCAGAGCATCAGCTGATGCATCAGTTGCCAGCAGCACGCTGCCTGTTACTGAAGACAGCACAGTTGTCTCTTGGCCTTCTAGAATAGCAGAAGTCACAGTTGTCCCTGTGACTGCCACTGCTACCAGCCCTACTTGGTCAGGACCCTTCACCCCATCAGCCTCATCAGAGGTCATTCCAGTGGCCAAGGAGATGGACCCAGATGTCCTTGGGTCTGAAAGTTCAAGTCTGACCCCTACCAGTAAGATGATGGATGTTGTGTCTCCTCCTGGGCCCTCCCCATATCCTGAACTTCCAAGTGCAGGGGCAGAGACTAGCCTAGTTGCCCTACCAACTGCATCTTCTTCTGAAGTTTCAACATGCTCAGAAACTGAGGATGGAGGCCCCAATCCTTTAGTCACATCTTTTGCTTCAACACCTGTAGGGATGTTTTCTTATTGGAGGACCCATGCAAGTATGCAACCCAATTCCGTTCAAGTCCCAGGCAAGGCCTCAGCTTACTCCCTGAGCCTAGCTTTACCCACTCCTCCAGAGAGGCTGGATGCCAGGGTAGGAAGAGAGACCAGCTCAGAGGCCCTGTCTGTCTCTGTTCTGAGTAACGTCCAGAGAGCTTGTATATCAGCAGATCCACCAGGAGGGAGTACCACCTGGTCTAGCTCTTTCTTTGAACTGACAGATATACCTCATGTCATTCAAAAATTGTACCCCAGCTCTGAGGTTCATCTGGCTACTTCCTGTTTTGAAGGAACCAGTATGACAGATATCCAGCAATCTGCACCCACATCTTCCACCACTGTGGATGTCAGGGCTGTCTTTGAAATACAGAAGAAAGAAGCTCCGTCTCCATCCACTGGTGCCATGGAGACCACCACTTCTGAGCAGGCTACCAGCTCTGCAGAAGTTTTGGCCACCCCTGGAAGCTTGACCATGGCGAGAACCAGATGGTCTTATCCAAATTTGCCATTAATGAACACCCGAGTGGCTGAGGCCAGTACAGAGGGCAGCACTCTGGACTTAGGAAACAGTACAGGTTCTCCTGGGACTTCACTCTCAACTCAGAGTAGAGCTGGCTTCTGGGTTAGCCCTCCTGAAAGGCAGAGGAGGGGCTCGGTCAGCGAAGCAAACCTAACCTACACAGTAGCTGCTCAAGAGACCAGCCTTGCAATAAGGACCCACTCGTCTTTGGCACTGACCACAGTACCTGATGCCTCCAGCACCAGCAACTCTTTGGCTAATACTGGAACGAGCCATGTCACCTCAAGGTTCCTAACCACAGCTCAAGTCATTGGGAATACTGGAGGTGCTGCCCTCCCTGTGGCACAGAGCTTCATCCCATCAACCCCTGCACTCTCATTGGGAGCTTCTCCCAGGGATGGGGAGCTGGACTTACCTGTCCCTGGGATGGATAGCTCATGCCTGAGACCTGGGAGCCAGCTTGCAGAATTTCTTCTGACTGCTTACCATCCTGACTTCCCACATGCAGGAGTGGGAGGTCAGACCAGCATGACCTCACACCTGACCACATCCTTCCTGGAAATTCTGTCCTTAGACAATATGACCCCTCAACCAGGTTCATCAACCACACCTCTTAACACTATGGCTCCTGGGAGCCCAGAGGTTAGCTCGACCCTCTCTCCAACAGCTTCATCTGCTCTGGCTATGGCCAAAGGCACCTTGGCCAATGACATTGGAGAGAGCCCTCCAGTGGCTTTCTCTGCAAATCCCAGCCCTGCCACCACCAGTGGATCAGCCATGAGCCCTTTGAGCCTGACTTCTTCAGTCATTACAGGACAGCACCCTGCTGCTAGTGATGAAGCCCACAGAGGGTCTAGCCCTCCAGAGCAGACCCTGATGGCTAGCTTGACACCTGGAGCTGCCTCTGGCTCAGGAGCAGACACCAGCCCAATGGCCTCTCCTTCCACAATGCTGTCTGATCTCACGGCATTGGCACAGGAGCAGGTGCCCAAAGGTCTGTAGGGGAGAGCACACCCTCCCTGGACCCAGGCTTAGGGACCAGGCATTCTGTAACTTGGACCTCACCCCTGTAGAAGACCCCATCTTCCGTCAGCCTAGATACAGAGTCAGGGACAGGAACCCCCATTTTTTTCAGCACCAAGGAGCTCCCCTGCCCTGGTTGTCACCATTTTTGGTGAGTTTGTGCCTTCCCTCGGGCCCTCCACAGTCACAGGGATCTGTATCGGGGGGGCCCAGCGCCTCTAAACCCAAATCTAATCTCTGCCTTCAGCCTTCACTGCCCCTGAATCCTGGGGCAGCCCCCCATGACCCTGCTCCTTCATAGTAGGGGGGAGTGAGGAGGGGGCTGCAAGGACAGTTAATACCACTGAACCAGGCAGGGGCAGAGTGACATATTGGACAGAGCACTCAACCCAGTGTCAGGAAGACTTGGGTCTACATCTCACCTCTGATGCTTACTAGCTGTAAGACTATAGGCAAGTCACTTAATGGACCTGAACCTCAGTTTCTTCATCTGTCAAGTGGGGACAAAAATGAACTCCAAAGGGTTGAGGTAATGTGCATAAAACACTTGGCAAACTTCTAAGCATCACACATGTTGTTATAGGCTCAGAAAAAGATTCATTGAAAACACCCGGAGTAGTCAACATCCTTCCAACAGACAAGACACGTGCAGCACAGACTACAGCCTCATCCTCCCTCGAGACTCTGGCCACAGGGAGCAGTGTTCCTGAAGTAGGAACAGGATCTACTCTTCCAGCCAATCATACCCTCTTGATAAGTAAGTAGCCACTGGGTGGTGTGGTGGAAAGAGCTTGAGACTTAGGAACCAGGCAAACTGGAGTTTGAATTCTGCTGCAGATACTAGCTGTGCGACCCTCTGCAAGCTATTAAGCCTGCCTCACTTTCCTGATTTGTAATGCTACCTATCCTTGCAGGACCATTGGAGCACATGGCAAAACTGGAAGTGCTATGTAAATGCCAGCTATTCCGAGTGTTATTACTATCACCTTCTACTATTTGGGGGGCCTGGTGGAGGGTAGGCTGTGCCCTGGGAAGTTAGAGCTGCAAAGAAATACAATTCTCCTGCCCTTTGCAAACTTCTCCCAGGGACCTTGTTTTGGTTCACTTTTTGGCCCTGATTTCAGGATCTTGCTTCTTAGACCTTGGTGGTGACCCAGACCTCTCCCCACATCTATCCCTCTGTACACTCCCCTGGAGGATAACCTCCCGGTCTTTATACTTAAAGGAATCACCCTCTCTTGTCTTTTTTCCTTTTTTAAGTATGTTTTATTTTTTACATTTCTGTCATTTCTTTATATAGTTCCCATCCATCAGAGCCCTTACTTGTAACAAAAAAGGCAAGCAAAACAAACAGATATGTTGACCATGTCTGACAGCATATGCCTCATTCTGCACCATAGGCTACCACCTTTTTCTTGAGAGGAGAGCTGTCAGCTTCATCAACCTTTTGGAGTCAAGATTGAACATAGCACTGTTCTGAGTCCTGAGGTCCTTTACCTGGAGTCCTGTGAATTAAAAAATATTTTGAGAACTGTATTTCTATTTTTTTTTAAGCAATTGGGGTTAAGTAACTTGCTCAAGGTTACACGGCTAGTCATTATTTATGCGTGGGTGCTCATTTTCTGAGGCCGGATCTGATCTCGGGTCATCCCAACTCCGAGGCCGGCGCTCTTACTCACTGCGCCACCTTGCCGCCCCTTTAGGGCAATTGGGGTTAAGTAACTTGCCCAAGGTTACACGGCTAGGTTTTTTTTTTTTTGTTTGTTTGTATGGATTGTGTCGGAGGCCAGCTCCGAACTCAGGTCCTTCTGATTCCAGGGCCGGCGCTCTATTCACTGCGCCACCTAGCCGCCCCTGTATTTCTATTTTTTAATAATTATTTTATTTCCCACCCCCACCCCCCCAATTACATGTAAAAGCAATTTTCAACATTGGGAACTGTATTTCAATAGAATTGACATGCTTTGTAATTCTGTGTATTTTACTTTATGCATTTAAAAAACATGATTTGGAGAAGGGGATGGGGTCCACAGGCTTTATCAGACTGCCTGCCTGAGGGTTCCATAACAAAAGGGTTAAGAATCCTGCTTTCAAATAGTGTATTTCCTTTCTTGTTGGTAGAAGTAGGATTTTATTTATTTATTTATTTATTTTTGGATCTAAGGAAAATGTGGTACTGTCCAGTCATAGGCTAGAACTTTGAAGATGAAATTCCCTGGAGCATGTGAAAGTAACATTACATGTTCTAGGTATATAACTTGTCTTTGGAGTTAGTGCCTGTGGGGGAAGTGTATTTTCCTCCATGACCTTCATGTGTCTGACATAACTGAACCTGGTGTCTTCCCCTATTCTATTCTACAGACATGATACTCTCCATAAATACCCCAGGTCATTTGGGCATAGCCAGACCAGCAAGTGACCCCTTGGAACCTGTAACCACCTCCACTCCCCTAAATTTTCATTCTGTTCTTAAGATAAGAGGAGCCCACTCTAAAGCTGGAAGGGACTCTCAAGGTCAACTAGTCCACTCTCCTTAGTTTACTAATGAAATGACAGGGTGCCAGAGAAGTGAATTGAGTTGCTGAAGGCCTGCTTCCTTACTCTATCCCCTAGTCAGATAATCAAATCAGGACAAGGACCTTTCTGGCCTTACATTTTATTCACCCTGACTTCCCTGTACACATTCACTTGCCTGGAATTTTATTGGAATGGACAGGTTTGTAAATGGTAATAGGTCATATCTTCTCAGAGTCTGGTGCTGTTGAGTAACTTTTTAACACAATCTGGAGGGCACTAGCCAATTCCTGAAGATATTACACCACCTTTCTTTGGGAATTTCCCAGTCAACATTGGAGAACATGGATAGAGTCTGTCCTACTATGGTTTTCTCTCCCATTTTTAATCCCTAGTGGAGCATCTTGGGTCATCTTTGTCCTACAAGTCCCTGTGGGATAAGAGACTTTTCAAGACTTAATCTCACTGTTTTGAATCTTAGTGACTCTTGCAAAATTAGGGGAGCAATTCATAGATTAGTATGACACCTCAAAAAGTAACACTGAGTTCTAAGACTGCTTATTTCATCACAGATCATGGATTTGGAGCTAAATGAGATCTTAGAGGTTATTTAATTCAACCCCTCACTTTACATATGGGGAAACTCAGATCCAGAGGAGTTAAAGGGGCTTGTCCAAGGTCATACAGGTAGCAAGTAGCAGGAGCCTGAGTTCTGAACCCAGCTCCACTGACCACAGATCAAAAAAGCGCTTGTTTCAAGATACAGATGGGACCTTCAATTCAATCCAATCCAACAATAAACATTTACCAGATACCTCCTGCATAAATGGCACTAGGCTGGGAACTGGAAAGAAAAGATAAGGAGCTTAAGTTCTATTGGGATGATAGAGAGAAGTAACAGAGTTTTGGGGTTTAGTGGATGTATCTAGAGAGGCAGCAACTAGTAATGAGGAAGGTGTTGCAAACTGAATGATTCAGATAGCCCTCCTAATTCCACCCTTTTGCCCTTTCCAACCAATCAACTGTTCAGCCACAGGACTGTCCAGGAGGTACACTATGGCTGGAGCTGTCTGGGCTATAACTTCTGTAAGTGGCGAACCCTGGGTGCTTTTTTTTCCCCCCAGAGCTGGAAGTGGAGACAGTGAGTAGGGAGACAGCTCCTGGCTTAGCCACTCCTCAGGTTACCAACACCCCTGTGTCCACCTCTATAAGCCATCATTGGTCTGGGGCACTCACAGAAACCATCTCATCTTTGGTAGGAGCCACCATGCTAACTGAGACATCTATCCAAGAAACCATAGGACATGAAGACCTTTCTCATTCCCCACTTAAGCCCACTTTTGCTCCAGGTTCCAGCATTCCCTTAGAGACTAGTACACTTGGAACAGTTTCCTCTGATTTCCCTGCAGCCACTCCAACAGCAGGTACAACATAGTGTACTGGGGAGATCCCTCACATGGTTCCCACACCATTACCTATTCCAGTCGATTCCTTGTACACAAAAGTTTTTTTGTGGAGGAGCGGGAACGAGCCCCGAAGTCACATGGATGCAACCTACTTCAGCCCTGATGAAAACCCCATCTCCGACCCCAGAGAGGCCAAAGTCCCAGGCAAGAATAGAGCTGGGTTCCTCTCCTCTGCCTCCCTTTGCCCCGAGTGATGTCCAAGAACTGTTGGAGGAGACACAGGCTCAGTTGTGCCAGTTACAGAACTGACAGCCAAAGACATGACAGTGATGACATCCGGCACCTTCTCCAAGCCTGCAGACATATCGCACGCCATCCAAAGGACACACACCAGCTCCTCGGACCGTCCATCCATTCCCTGGACTGAGAGACTGACCTCCTTGAATGCAAGAAAGAGCTACTCCACGGTTGTCCACAGGCCCTCCAGCTCATCTGACACCACATCTGGGGCACAGACAAGCAAAGATGCCACTCTATCTCCTGCCCCCACTGAGGCCCCAGATGAACAGGAGGCAATTAGCCCAATTTTTGCCACCAGTGAAAAACAGAGAAGTCCAAGTGTATTCTCCATGCGCCCTCTGGTGTCCAAGGAAGAAACAGCAGACTCAGAGACCAGCTCAGAATTCACCGATTCCTTCTATATGAAAGTTTTTGGAGGAGGCGTGAGTGCCACCCCCAGCAGTACCTGGTCTAGCCCAAGTTTGACCTCCGTCAGCACTTCGGTGGAGGAATCCCATACATCCCTCAGTGCCCCAGACACAGCCATGAGCCCATTTTTTCTCTGAGACCTCTGTCTCTGTAGATGCCAGCACCAGCATCAGGATTAGTCCTTCTGGAGAGTCTAGTATAGACTCATACAGAGCTCTCCCCCTACCAACCACAGCTGCAGCCGAAGCTTCTGTGACTCTGGAGTTGGAGACTGTGACAGTAGAGACATCAGCTCTGGCAGCTTCATTTTTCACTCCTGGGATCTCATCATCTCTCCCTTTTGAGACCACTGCTAAACAGGGGAGCACTCTAAGCACAGGGACAATCACTGCTGCCTCTCCTACTGACCCCACCCTGCTTACAAATAAGCTCCCACTTCTGCTTCCTGTTCTGAGGGAACTTACTGTATCCTTTGGCAGGCCATGGTAGGCTCTGACCTGATAGATGAGAGAGAAGCTACTGAAAAGGAGAGACAGGTTTTATCTTTGGCATCCCTCTCTCAGGATCTCCATTTCAGGCCACCTTGAAACCTTGGCTTCAGAGACTATTTTTTAGACCTAGCTGGTCACTCCATCTGCCCCCTAAACACTCCTTTGGGAGGATAACCACATTGTCCTTGCACTTAAATGACCTGATCCTTGAAGGAGAAGGAATCTCATTTTTATCAGGTTTAAGTTAAAGATAATATCATTCAAAAATGAGCTTGGGCTTTGGAGAAAGAGTTCCCAGGAACCAAAAAAAGCAAGAAAAGAAGTGAGAGAATGAGGACAAAATACAAATCTCCTCAGTAGAAGAAGTACCAAAGGGTTCAGGGTGTTTTTTCAGTGCCTTTCATATACCAACCAGGACTTTACCTGAGCCCTGTTCTTGTTCCTTCCTGCAGGTAGCAATGCTGTCGTTGTACCCATCACACATTCTCCAATCCATGCGGCAACAGGTCCTCCAGCCCCCTCATCCACTGTTGGCCCAGTTGGTAAGTAAGAGCCTTTCTCTGGTTGCTCATTGCACTGATGACTTGTTGCCTGCTCTTAGGGGATGGCAAATAGATTCATTTTTAGACTGAAAAAAGGCTCTGAGAGAGTAGTTTGCTGTCAGTCTGTGGAGGCTCAGGGAAATTTAGGGCCCACTGTTTTCTTTCTTCTGTTGGGCTGTACCCATGGACAGTTTGCTCTGGTCTGTCATCTTCAAGAGAAAAGGCCTGGTTAGAGTCATGATGCATGTTTCCCATCGATCAGAATAGGGAAGATGGGAAATCCTTTCCCGTGGGGCTTCTATGCCATTCCTTATTCTTACCTGCACACTTCACTTGCATCTGGGATTCGGGTGGAAGGAAACAGATATTTGTGTTTATTCCTTTCCATTTCACATTTGTTTCCTTCTCCTCTCTTGTCCTGTCCTGTCCTCCTCTCTTCTCCCCCCACCCCACTCTCCTCCCTCCTTTTTCTTCCTTCTTTCTTCCTCTCTCCTTCCTCTCTCCTTTCTAATTGGAGACTGGCAATCCCCAAAAGTATTGGGTTACCTCTTTAAGTGACCACAATTCAGTTACTTAGAGCAGGGACTAGGCAGTGTAACATCAAGTGATTTGGAAAGCATTATTGTGGCTGTAGCCTGGAGGTCAGGAGTATTCCAGCTATACATTGTACCTTTGGTCATATTCTGTTCTCTCAAGACTCAGATGGTTTGGGAGATTTCTAAGACTTAGCAGATAGCTCTCTGCATGGGAGTCCAAAGGAACATCATATCTGTCACAGATGAATGGCTGTCTGGACACAAGAGGGAGACCTCAGGTTGATCAAACAGCTTATAGCTTCCTGGTCTTGAAGAACAGAGTAGGCCACAGGGATCTGCCAGCATGTGTCCCAAGGAAGGAGCCAAACTTAGGAGAGATGGGGGCAACTAAATCAAGCCCAAGGGCTGCTGAACCCAGCCAGGGCTAACCAAGCCCTTCGTCTAGTCACAGGCCTGTCTGCCAGGAGCATAGTGTCAGGGAGTTCCACAGAGGAATCTCATGTGAGCAGACAATTCCTAGAGCCCCCAAAGATCTCAGTGGTGGGATCTAGTACTTGAATTTTAATGTTGGAGAAGAACAGGCTCCACAGGCACAGCCTCTGGTTCTGCCTTGACCACAAGCTTCAGCAAGCCAAGTGACTCTTTCCATACAGGTCAATCTCTTATAGAAATAGAAAGCAGCAGAACACTTGCTCTGTCTTCTGACCCAGTGTCCACTAGCAAAGTTACAGAGATACTACCTATTTCAATTCCAGCGTACACAATGACCACCACAACCACGGGGAAACCAGAGGCTCAGGTAGGGACTGAGCCCAGATCATCTGGGCTGCCTTTTACTTCCAATGAGTAAGACTTTATCTTCTGTGGGAGGAAGCTCAAGCACAGCTGTTCCAGCCTTGGGAGGGACCACAGAGATCAGGACTGTATCTAGCATCATCTCTGGGCACACAGACACTGTCCACACTACTCTAGGACAGCCTACTACCTGTTACCACAACTAGGTTGTGGAACACAGGTGCTCCATCTCCACCTCCAGCCACAAAGGTGATCTTGTATTCTGAGAAGGGGGCTGGCCTCCTGGCTTCTTCTGAAGGCTTCCTTCCCACTGCTGGCACAAAGTGAAGGCCAAATGCTGGCTCCACATCCATGCCCATGGCTCAGTATGGTTCATCAGGCAACCCTCAAGGCACAGAGAGCAGCATGGATCCAGAGGATTTCTTATATTCTCCTGGGACCAAAGCTGGCCAGATCACCAGTCCAACTGGAGGGCCTAGTGCTGGCTCCCCTGTGGACACCACCTCACCTCACAGCTCAGGTGTGACTATTCTTGGAACAGAGACCTCCCTCGACCAAAATCCAGCAGCAAAAATACCAGAAGTTTCCTCTCACAGTGTCTCTGTTGGCAGGCACTGAAGAAAGTATGACACCCCATGGCTGTCTACCACAGTTAAAGTTGTGAGTGTGCTAACAGGTCTTAAGTGGCTATGGGTCCTCACTCCAGCCACCCCTGAAGCCTTCTCATGGAGCATCCCCAGGGTTGAGGACCTGAGGTCAGTTGTCCTAGGGAATGAAGGTATAAGCCTGACTCCCAGGAGCAAGATCACAGACACAGTCCCTACATCTCCTGCTTCTTCTCATCATATTGAGCTTCTAAGGGAAGCAGGAAAGATGAGCCCATCTGTCCCAATGACCACCTCCTTGACTCAGGTGCCAGCATCTTCAGCCACTGGGCCTGGAGGACCTGGCTAATCTTCAATGACAGTAACTCGAAGAGGCACCCCATCTTTACCAGGTACAGGGGAAGTGTGGACATCTGCCTCTTCCTACCAAGGCACTGCACCCATGGTAGCCATCACATCCCAAGCAGGCACATTCTCTGCTGCACTTCATGCTCCTCCCCCATCTACCTTGTCGACCCTAAAGCTTCAGTTTCTTTCTCCTATCCAATGGATATCATTAGGTCATGGATAAAAAGGTAGTATTAGGTACTGAAAATTGAAAAAAGTATGTCCATGAAAAGGAAAGAATACTCTGCTTAGTTTAGACCATTATGGGATTTTATCTGGGCCACGAGAGAGCCCTGGATTCATTCCCAAGTGTGATATAGCCTGGTAGACAAAAACTCGCACTAACTAGATCCTTCTTTCCTCTTCTTGGGAGCTTTATGTTTCATAGTCCTTCTCCCTGGAATGGTGGACTTGTAGTCCTTGGTGCTGTATGACCATTCCTGTCCTCTGGGCAGAAATTGCATGTTCTTATTCTGGTCAGATGTTTCCAGTAGGATGCTGAATTGGGGTGTGGAGAGGGGGACCTGTTTGGAAGGGAAGGTGTGACCAAAGATGCACAGAAGGCTTGGATGAGTCTTTAGGAGAAGTTGTTCATTCTGCTTCGTATCTGAAGGATCTCTCTGCCAGGCCTAGAGAATGTGCTCAATACTTGCTCGTTGACTGAGGGATTGACTGACTTTCCATCTTTCCAGGAACTGGCGAGATCCTTGGTCCCAGCACCCACGTTGCAGATGGAACCTCACAGGAAGGTACCAGATCTCCAGCCAGTGAGCCCCCAGTGCCCACCACCACTGTCAGTGCTTCTGGTCAGTAAGAATTGACTGTCTGCTTGCACCGGGGGACAGTTCTTCATCAGGGCTCGGTTTTCTGCTTTGGGGACTTCTCCATCTCATGGATATTCGTGGTGCAGTTCTTGGATCTTGGGGACTTCATGCATCATTTTCAAATTCTGGGAACATTTTCATTCTGTCTTCCTTGGATTCTCTATGGGAAGTCTTTCCTCTATCTCTATTCCTTCATGATTAAAAACGTGGATGCCTTTCCTTTGGAGGATGGAGGGGAGACAGAGGTTTGTCCATTGCTTGTCCGGGGATTAGGAAGAAGCACAGCTGTTAAGTAAATGGCATCCACCAGGCCCCACAGGATATGTCAAAAGAAATGGGTTGGAGGAGGTGATGTGTTCAGCTGAGCAGTGACTGAGATCGTATTGAAGAAGGGTCAGGGCAAGCCTAGTGATAGACTCTCAGTCTTAACCCTGTCCATATGGATGTATATCAGCATCAGAGGTGAGCTCAGGTTCACAATCTATGGCCAGGAGCTCTGAGTGATGGAGGTTTTTGTCCTAGGGGAGGTGCCTGTGGTGTGTGTAGGAGTGTAGCACCAATGAAATATTCACAGTACTCACATCACTCTAAATATATCTGCATGGTACTCCATTACAAAATTGGCAGACTTTACATATAAAAGACAGAAGTAAAACATTTATTCAGACACCAGAAAATTGAATTCCCAAACCAGTAAGCCAATTCCATCATAGTAGCAAAGAAGTTAATAAACCACAATAGCACAGAGAGTCACAGCATCCTTTAGCCTTCTAACCAACCAGTATAAGATCAATAGTTACTCATAAGCCTATCTGTCTCCCTCAGAAGTGTGCTCTCCTCCCAACTATCTAGCTGGCTCTGACTTTCAGCTTCTTGTGGGCTCTGCTGCACCCTTCAACAAACTCCTCCCACCACAGGCTCCATGTGATTACATTCAGCCTATTAAGGGGGCAGAGTTTATTTGCACAGCAGGGAAGGTCTTCAAATTCCCTTAGGCTTATTGAGGGGCAGGGAAGATCTTCAAATTCCCATTACCATTACATTCAGCCTTAAAATCTTTCATGTCCCTTATATAGCAAAAATATATTAACAATACGTTTCTTTACATAGATCAATGACAGTTTAGGGGTAACTGGTGGGGTAACTAGTGTCAACAGAACTTTACAACAATATAACAGGAGTAATAGAAAATAAGTACATAAAACAATATCTTAGGGTGGAGGCTTGGGCACAAACATCCCACCTTCCCCCCTTAAATGAATGAGGCTCAAAATATTGGGGCAAAGGACAAAGATCTCCATAGTTACTTCCAGTTGAAATTGGATGTAGAGCTGTCCCTGCCCAAAGAGGTCCCATTTGGAGAGGTCAGTTCTTTAGCTGGCATCTGGAGCTTGGTCGATGCCAGGTTCAGGGGTGGCATATCACAGTCATGGGCAGGGGAGTGGCATCTCACTTAAGATATCAGGCATATGCAGATGGAGTGTATTAAGCCTATAGGAAACAAATCTAGCAAACTAGTTTAACAGACAAAAAGCCAAAAAGAGACAAATATAGGGTGGGCTGTGCTTCTGGAGTCCATGAACTCACTATCATAGCCTCATTTATGGTAGAATACATGAGTTAAGGGTACAATTTAGTAATCATCTTTTCCTGAACAAACAACAGTCATGGTATCATCTTTTCCATGTGTTATAATCTCTGCAGCCTTTGGAACATAATCTGGTTTCTGCTTTACCCAATTTTGTTCTGTTAGTAGAACCAAACCCTTCAGTTCCTCTGATAGTTATTTCAGAAGGAGGGTGAGTTTTCACAAAGGGTATTGTTTCACAAGGAATAATGATTACTTGAACTATTCTATCATTTTTATAAAGCTGTATAGGTTTTTCACCCAAATTTTGGAGTGTCACAATAATTTCTTCTTGATAATTAGAATCTATTACTTCAGCCAATACATGTATTCCTCGAACTGCTAAACCTGATGTAGGTAATATCCACCCAAAATGATTTTTAGGCATTCTCATACATATTCCAGTAGAGACATTTCTTATTTCTTTTCTATCTAACCAAAAGTCTTCTAAACAATGTAAATCACATCCTGCTGAACCAGGTGTTCCTGGATATGGTGCTGGGACATCTTGCCTCATAGTCCAGTACTCAATATTTGGGATCTTATGTGTCTGCTGTTTTCTAATTTGCAGATTTGGGATCATCATTCTGGCTAGAGGTGTGCTTCCTGACAATGGTCTGTTATTCAAATTACATAAAGCAGTGAACAAATTATCTTTCCAGTGCTGATATGAATTATTAGAACTTAACTTTCTTAACTGTTCTTTTAATAATTCATTCATTCTTTCAATTAACTCAGATGCTTTCAATTAACCCATATGGAATATGATATATCCATTTTATATTGTTTAATATACAATATCTCTTCATTTCATTACCTTTGAAATGTGACCCACTGTCACTTTGAATCTGCATTAGGGTTCTATACTTATGATATCTAGAGTTTTACAGGTATTTTACAGGTATTTTACAGGTATTTTTCTGTGTCACATTCTTATAAGGACAAGCCACTCATACACCTGAATAGGTGTCAACACAAGCACATATAGATTTGCATTCTTTATCTTGGGGTAGGGGACCAATATAATCTATTTGCTGCATTTGGACTAGGAATTTTCTTCTTGCTATTGTCTGCTCATGTGGCCAACACATGCTGATCCACTAGCAAAGATTGCTCCTCAATATATTGTGGTGAGGGCCACATGAGCATCTACATGAAAAACTGACAAATTAGTAACCAAAGACATACCCCATATATCTTCCCATAAGTCTTTACCCCATTCTTGTTTGCTATGAATTTCCCAATTTTGATTTTTCCACATAAGCATTCACATAGCTAACCCATTATCTACCTCCCATGAATCAGTAAATATATGACACTGTCCTCCTTGTTTTGTACTTCTCTATTCCATCTAACATTAAGCCCCTTATCTCAGTACTTTTAAATAGCTCATCAGTTGGAATACCATAAATTCTTCTAAAATAAACCCTTGCTCTCAATATAGCAATAAACAATTGTCAATCTTGTCAATCTACTATGACTTTGAATCTGCTGGCCATTTAGTTTTCTCTCTCCAGGAATCGTACCTTTTCCCCATTCTCCTAAGTCACTTACCTTGAAATATTACTCAGCACCTCTGAAAGAGGGTGCCCTATTTCACCAATTAGTAGAGTCAGAAGTAAATGCTTATAAGCAGGAGGAGCCATCTTCACCATGATATTTCTATGAAGAACTGCTAAGGAGATATCATGATAAATACATGCATATCCAACCATGATAGCAGTTTTCATGACTTCTTTCAACTTTCTCATATAGTCCCTAAGCAAACACCAGGGTCTGTATCTACTATGCCACATAGAATCAGTGGGATACATTCTATTGCACCCATCAGCATCTAAAGCTAACAGAGTGGTCATATTATTATCTCCTGCCATATGGAAATCTCTAAAAGTTTGCTGGACAAAAGGATTCTGATAAATACCTATACATTTCAAGCAGTCCACACTATCTACGAATACTCCTCTGGCTCCTTCTCCATTGATTCTCACCATCCAAAGCACCAACAATTCTCCCATCCTTTGGGTGAATCTGCTTAATATATCAGTAATCTCCTGTTGAGTGAAATCCTCAATTATCTCCCTGAACTCTGTTTGGACTCCCTGATTCTCCTGCTTTCTTCTCAGTATGGAGTGAGCTTCTGTCCTCATAAAACCTTGGCCATGAAACATTGTGTCACTCTGTACACATACACTCTCCTGGCAGTTGTTGTCATAGCAACTAGGTTCAGTCTCTACCAAAACTGTATGAACTTTCCTCCTGTTGCTTTTCTGCTTATTTTTCTGAACTAAACTCACAAAAGCCCCCTCTTCTACAACCTGAGATCCTCTAGCTATCTTTTCTAAAGAAGAGCCTGAATGCTGTAACACAGCCAACTTCCTTTGCATTTGAATTTTCTCTTGTAAGAACTTGTCTCTACTCTTACGCATAATATGGTAACCTGTTAGTAAAACCCAACACTTCCTACACACTGCCTCCAACCCTCTCCCAGGTTTTATTGGTGTTCTTTGCAAACATGTTTCTAAATCTCTAGGTTCTCAGTCCTGTAACATCAGTTCCCAGTTTTCACAAAGCCCTGTACTTTTATACCACTACCTTGCTGGGGAGGAATAAGATAAATCCTCCCCACTTGGGATAGACATTTCTGTTTCTAAATCCCTTCTGCCTCCAAATAGAGGTCTGATATTTTGGGATCCTATCCGTGCCAACAAATGAAGCACCAAGGCAATATTCACAGCACCCATGGTCACTATAAATATATTTCGATGGTGCTCCATCAAAAAATATAATAGACTTTCCATAAAGAAGTCAGAAATAAAACATGTATTCAGACACAAAAAAACTGAATCCCAAAACCAGTAAGCCAATTCCATAATAGCATCAAAAAAGTTAATAAGTCACACGAATCCTATAACCTTCCCAACAACCAATATAAGAAGCCTATGTGTGTCCTTCAGAAGTGTGCTCTCCTTCCAAATGTCAAGCTGGCTCTGACTCCCAGATCCCTTTGCGCTCTGCTTCACCCTTCAGCAAATTCCTCTCGGCACATGATCCATGTGATTACATGCAGCCTATTAGGGGGCAGAGATTATTTTCAAAAAAAGGAAAGGTCTTAGGCTGATTAAGGAGCAGGGAAGATATTCAAATTCCCATTACCATCATACGGAGGGAGAATGCATAGTATAATTTGGAGCGGGCAGTGTCATTCCAAAAAAGGAACAAGTCTTGAAAAGAGGAAAGAAGGGGGACTGTGAGGTGCTCGTCAGTCAGCCAGTAGACACTTCCACAATGACGAAAATTGTTTAGATACAGGAGTGACCAGAAGGAGCCCAACGTCAGCAGGTAGCAGGGATCTATCCGCTGCAAGCAGAGAGGACACGCAGCCCAGCAGTCGGCCTGTGGTTGCGTCCAGCACGGGCACCTCCAGTCTGAGGACGGCAGCAGTGACCGTGCCCTTAGACAGGGCTCCTAGTTCAGCCTGGGCTCAGACCTCCAGCCTCACCGTGGGCTCTTCCCCAGGGAGCCAAGCTGTGGAGACACCCCTGCCGACCACGCCCTCTCTGGCAGGAGCCCCCACTTCCACTGAGCCTCCTGCTGGCGTGACCACGGCCACTGGCTCCCTGCCACTAACTCCTACTTCAGCTGGGGTGCAGGCGGTTCCGGGCTCCAGTGCTCCCTTAGACTCCAGCGCAGAAGGGACGATCGCCTCCACCTCCCTCACGACCACCCCTAGTGCAGCCACAGCAATGGAGAGAGAAGGTGACAGCACACCACATGCCGAGACTCCTCCAGGTGCCTCCTTCCATCCTGACATGGCTGCTTCAGGGCCAACAAGCAGCCGCGTCCTTGCTGTGACTTCATCTCCCTCAGTCTCCAGGAGCAAAGTCACAGGCATCCTCCCCTTTTCCAGCAGTCCCCACCCAGTGGCTTCCACTATCCCAGAGAACCCAGAGGTTCAGACAGGGACTGAAGCGAGCTCAGCTGGGCTGACTTTCACGAGCCCGAGCAAGACCTTGTCCCCTGAGGGAGGGGCATCATCCACAGCCATGCCATCCTCGGGAGGGAGCACAGGGCACAGGGTTGTGGCCTCCACCAGCTCCCTGCCCACGGGCACTTGGGGAAGACCCATCACACACGAAGTGCTCAGCAGTTCCCCGGCGACCCTGGAACCATCCTGGACAGCGAGAAAGACCTCCCTTGGGTCTCCCAGTGTGGGACATGGGGCGGGCTATTCCACCAGTGTCTTGGCCTCCTCTGCATCCCTGGACGCCACGACTGGGGAGCAGAGGACAGATGCTGCCTCCCTCTCTTCTGTGGCGACCCCAAATCCTGAGGAGGGGCCCAGTTCCATGGTTCCTCCTGAACGCTTCCTCCCCACTACGGGCACACAGAGCAGCCCAGGTATGGCCTCCTCCACCTTCCTCCTGGCTCACCCAAGTTCCTCTGGCAGCCCTGTGGGCTCTGAGAACAGCCTGCCTTCACATGGCTCCTCGAGCTTTGCGGAGACCACGGTTGGGCAGGTCAGAGGTCCAAGCACAGGTTCTAGCCCTCAGTCTGCTGTGCACAGTACCTTCTCTAGCTCAGGTGTTCCAGTGAGCAGCCTTGGAGCAAAGACCTCCTCCGTCCTGGAGTCAACGAGTGTAGCCGAATCCTCCTCTCAGAGTGTCCCCGTGGCTGTCACAGATGAAATTCCAAGTGTCCCTTGGTTTTCCACCCCAGCTGAAAGTGCTGTGACTTTGCTGAGCACCAGTCTTGCTTGGCTCTGGACTCCCACCCCAGCCACCCCTGGAGCCTCCTCAGGGAGCAACGACGCGGCAGATGGTACGACTTCCTCTGTCCCAGAAACTGAAGCTGCAAATGTGACTCCCAGGAAGAAGATCACTGAGCTCCTTCCTACTTCTCCTGCCTCTGCCCCCCCTAGTGAGAGTGAAACGCTGGCAGAAGCTACTAACCCCGCTGCTTCAGTGACCACATCCTTGCCTCTAGCCTCCACATGGTCAGACACTGGTCATGGAGCTCCAGTCTCGTCACCTACGTCTTTGAGCTCACCTTGGGAGCGGAGCAGAGCGCCTGAGGTGTTGCCTACAGGCTCAGGGTCCAAGCCTTTTCCTTCCTTGCCGCCTGCAACATCCGAAGATTCCACCAGAGGTGTGCCAGCTAGTGTGTCAGGAGAGGGCACCGAGGGGAGAGTGAGTGAGGAGCCCAGTACCAGCCTGGGAGAGCTCCCAGGCTCCTCAAAGGACACAGCCCCCACGGGGAGGAGCGCTATTTCTCAGGACGTGTCCCTTGCTGTGGGCCCAGAAACGTCCTCAGGTCTAAGACCTCCTGGTGGCCCATCAGGTCCGCCAGCCACAGACGTGCCAACAATGACTGATGCCAAATCCCCACTAGCCCCTGGTCCACTGGGAGAAGCCAGGTCAACTCCTCCTCTTTCTCCAGTCATGGGGCTCAGCCCTTCATCGATTTCCCCTATGTCCACATCAGAGATCAGTGGAGCTTCTTCTCCCAGGACCACGTCTTTGACCCCTACAGAGCTCATGCCCGATGTCTCACCCTCTGGGCCGGCCACCAGTGTAGGTCGTGTTGTGTCCACCTTCTCAGAGAAGAGCAGAGAAGAACCTGTTTCCAGTTCAACTGCCCTCCTGGGCACCAGGCTGCCAGGCTTCCTAGGCTCAGCTACTGGGACAGGGGCCCCTGGGTCAACAGAGGAGAAGACCAGCCCCCAGGACACACAGCTATCCACAGCATCAGGGCCCGGCCCCACCCTCGGCCCTCCAGTGACGGAGACCCCACTTTCACATGTTGTTGGCTCGTGGACAAGTCCATCTACCTCTGTGAGCGACCAAGCAATGGCACCAGCTACCAGCCTTCCCAAGGTGTTGGACACATCCTCTAGTGGGGCCTCCAGCCTTGTGACCACTCATTCCACAGAAGCAGGGAGTCCAGGGCTGTCCAGCCCCAGCACAGACTCCTCTACTGTGTTCATCCAATCCCCAGGCTGGACAAGTACCTCTCCTCCTGGGAGGTCCACATCCTCTGTGTCCCCGTTGACTTTGCCCACCACCACTGAGTCAGAGAAGAACACAGAAGATAGAGCCACGGAGGCATTAGCACCGTCTTCAAGGCCCGTGGAGACCCTGTGGACATCTGTCCCTTCTTACTCAGAGACCACCCTCCCAGTGGATATCCCTTCTCCATCGGGTACAGTCTTTGGTTCTGTCCCTGGTCCTTCGACCTCAGCCCTCTTCTGAATGAGCCTTAACGAACTCCTTCTTCTCCTGTTGAGGATCCGCAGTGTGTCTGTCTGTGTGTGTTTGTGTGTGTGTGTGCGTGCGTGCGTGTGTGTGTGTGTGTGCATGTGCGCTGAGGGGCTTGATTCCTTTCTGCCTTATTGCTTTAAGTAGCCATGCGTATTGGAGAGGAAGGCATGGTTTGTCCTGACACTTCCTCCTCAAGGCCTCTCTTTGCATCCGCTGAAGCTCTCTGGCTTCTAGTGGTTACTGTAGTTTTCCTCCCAGTGAGAGAGGCCGGCATTAAGGTCCTTGTGGCTGAGATGACCCTTCCCATCTTGGGGGCAGACGTTGCATGTCCTCATGCTGGCCAGATGCTTTCAGTGGGATGCAGAATTGGGCTGTGCAGAGGGGAGCTCTCTAAGCGGAGTTTCGAGGGGAAGTCATGACCCAGGACATAGAGATGATCTTTAGGAGCTTCTGGGACCCCTTAAGTATCTTCATGCTGCCCTGTCTCCGAGAGCCTGTGTGTGTCCTAGAGTATGTGCTCAGGACGTGGTGGCTGCCTGGTGGATTGACTGACTTCCCGTCTTTACAGGATTTGGGGAGATCCTCGGTCCCAGCACCCAGCTTGCAGACTTCACCTCGCAGGAAGGTACGAGATCTCCAGCCAGTGAGCCCCCGGTGCCCACGACCACTGTCAGTGGTACAGGTCAGTAAGAGTGGCGCCCCAGCTCCCCTTCCAGTGGGGGAGCAATGCTCGTTTCGGCTCGATTTTGCGTTTCAGAGACTTTCCATTTCATGGATATTGGCGATCTTTTTCTTGGTTCTTGGTGGCTTTGTGTATCATTTCCAGTGTCTGAGAAGATTTTGATTCTTACTCCCTTGGACTTCCCATGGGAAGTCTTTCTCTCTGTCTCTCTTCCTCTGTGAATGAAAAGGGACTGCTCTTCTTTGGAAAATGGTGGGCAAGGAAAGGTTTGTCCATTGCTTGTGTTGGGTCATATTTGTGCCAAGTGCACAGAGGTAAGATGATGGCATCCAGCAGGCTGCACAAGATGAAGGGAAGGAAATGGTTCGGAGGAGGAGGTGGTGTGTTCATCCGAGCAGTGAGGGAGAGCATAGTGAAGGGGGGTCGGGGCAGTCAAGTGCTAGAGCCCCGCTCTGAGTCTGTCCCTGTGGATGTGTGTCAGCAGCAGAGGCGAGCTGAGGGTCCCAGTGTGTGGCCAGGAACTCGAGTGATGAAGGCTGTTGTCCTGGAGGAGGTGGCCATGGTGTGTGTGGGAGGGAGAGTGTGTAGTTGAACTTGGAGAGTGCAGAGTCATCCCCATGGAGGAGGGAGCCCTTAGGAGAGGAGACACGGGTGACTGTGAGGTGATTGTCAGTAGACACTTCCGCACGTGCCAACCAATGCCCTCTTTTAGATACAGGAGTGACCAGCAGGAGCCCAACGTCAGCAGGTAGCAGGGATCTATCCGCTGCAAGTAGAGAGGACACGCAGCCCAGCAGTCGGCCTGTGGTTGCGTCCAGCACGGGCACCTCCAGTCTGAGGACGGCAGCAGTGACCGTGCCCTTAGACAGGGCTCCTAGTTCAGCCTGGGCTCAGACCTCCAGCCTCACCGTGGGCTCTTCCCCAGGGAGCCAAGCTGTGGAGACACCCCTGCCGACCCCGTCCTCTCTGGCAGGATCCCCCACTTCCACTGAGCCTCCTGTTGGCGTGACCACGGCCACTGGCTCCCTGCCACTAACTCCTACTTCAGCTGGGGTGCAGGCGATTCCGGGCTCCAGTGCTCCCTTAGACTCCAGCGCAGAAGGGACGATCGCCTCCACCTCCCTCACGACCACCCCTAGTGCAGCCACAGCAATGGGGAGAGAAGGTGACAGCACACCACATGCCGAGACTCCTCCAGGTGCCTCCTTCCATCCTGACATGGCTGCTTCAGGGCCAACAAGCAGCCGCGTCCTTGCTGTGACTTCATCTCCCTCAGTCTCCAGGAGCAAAGTCACAGGCATCCTCCCCTTTTCCAGCAGTCCCCACCCAGTGGCTTCCACTATCCCAGAGAACCCAGAGGTTCAGACAGGGACTGACGCGAGCTCAGCTGGGCTGACTTTCACGAGCCCGAGCAAGACCTTGTCCCCTGAGGAGGCATCATCCACAGCCATACCCATCCTCGGGAGGAGCACAGGAGCACAAGTTGTGGCCTCCACCAGCTCCCTGCCCACGGGCGCCAGGAAGACCCATCACACACGAAGTGCTCAGCAGGTCCCCGGCGACCCTGGAACCATCCTGGACAGCGAGAAAGACCTCCCGTGGGTCTCCCAGTGTGGGACATG
The DNA here is from genome assembly GCA_011680675.1 of Gymnobelideus leadbeateri. NCBI lineage: Eukaryota > Metazoa > Chordata > Mammalia > Diprotodontia > Petauridae > Gymnobelideus > Gymnobelideus leadbeateri. The sequence goes on along the minus strand of WOXC01012492.1, from coordinate 633,818 downwards.
GGGCGGGCTATTCCACCAGTGTCTTGGCCTCCTCTGCATCCCTGGACGCCACGACTGGGGAGCAGAGGACAGATGCTGCCTCCCTCTCTTCTGTGGCGACCCCAAATCCTGAGGAGGGGCCCAGTTCCATGGTTCCTCCTGAACGCTTCCTCCCCACTACGGGCACACAGAGCAGCCCAGGTATGGCCTCCTCCACCTTCCTCCTGGCTCACCCAAGTTCCTCTGGCAGCCCTGTGGGCTCTGAGAACAGCCTGCCTTCACATGGCTCCTCGAGCTTTGCGGAGACCACGGTTGGGCAGGTCAGAGGTCCAAGCACAGGTTCTAGCCCTCAGTCTGCTGTGCACAGTACCTTCTCTAGCTCAGGTGTTCCAGTGAGCAGCCTTGGAGCAAAGACCTCCTCCGTCCTGGAGTCAACGAGTGTAGCCGAATCCTCCTCTCAGAGTGTCCCCGTGGCTGTCACAGATGAAATTCCAAGTGTCCCTTGGTTTTCCACCCCAGCTGAAAGTGCTGTGACTTTGCTGAGCACCAGTCTTGCTTGGCTCTGGACTCCCACCCCAGCCACCCCTGGAGCCTCCTCAGGGAGCAACGACGCGGCAGATGGTACGACTTCCTCTGTCCCAGAAACTGAAGCTGCAAATGTGACTCCCAGGAAGAAGATCACTGAGCTCCTTCCTACTTCTCCTGCCTCTGCCCCCCCTAGTGAGAGTGAAACGCTGGCAGAAGCTACTAACCCCGCTGCTTCAGTGACCACATCCTTGCCTCTAGCCTCCACATGGTCAGACACTGGTCATGGAGCTCCAGTCTCGTCACCTACGTCTTTGAGCTCACCTTGGGAGCGGAGCAGAGCGCCTGAGGTGTTGCCTACAGGCTCAGGGTCCAAGCCTTTTCCTTCCTTGCCGCCTGCAACATCCGAAGATTCCACCAGAGGTGTGCCAGCTAGTGTGTCAGGAGAGGGCACCGAGGGGAGAGTGAGTGAGGAGCCCAGTACCAGCCTGGGAGAGCTCCCAGGCTCCTCAAAGGACACAGCCCCCACGGGGAGGAGCGCTATTTCTCAGGACGTGTCCCTTGCTGTGGGCCCAGAAACGTCCTCAGGTCTAAGACCTCCTGGTGGCCCATCAGGTCCGCCAGCCACAGACGTGCCAACAATGACTGATGCCAAATCCCCACTAGCCCCTGGTCCACTGGGAGAAGCCAGGTCAACTCCTCCTCTTTCTCCAGTCATGGGGCTCAGCCCTTCATCGATTTCCCCTATGTCCACATCAGAGATCAGTGGAGCTTCTTCTCCCAGGACCACGTCTTTGACCCCTACAGAGCTCATGCCCGATGTCTCACCCTCTGGGCCGGCCACCAGTGTAGGTCGTGTTGTGTCCACCTTCTCAGAGAAGAGCAGAGAAGAACCTGTTTCCAGTTCAACTGCCCTCCTGGGCACCAGGCTGCCAGGCTTCCTAGGCTCAGCTACTGGGACAGGGGCCCCTGGGTCAACAGAGGAGAAGACCAGCCCCCAGGACACACAGCTGTCCACAGCATCAGGGCCCGGCCCCACCCTCGGCCCTCCAGTGACGGAGACCCCACTTTCACATGTTGTTGGCTCGTGGACAAGTCCATCTACCTCTGTGAGCGACCAAGCAATGGCACCAGCTACCAGCCTTCCCAAGGTGTTGGACACATCCTCTAGTGGGGCCTCCAGCCTTGTGACCACTCATTCCACAGAAGCAGGGAGTCCAGGGCTGTCCAGCCCCAGCACAGACTCCTCTACTGTGTTCATCCAATCCCCAGGCTGGACAAGTACCTCTCCTCCTGGGAGGTCCACATCCTCTGTGTCCCCGGTGACTTTGCCCACCACCACTGAGTCAGAGAAGAACACAGAAGATAGAGCCACGGAGGCATTAGCACCGTCTTCAAGGCCCGTGGAGACCCTGTGGACATCTGTCCCTTCTTACTCAGAGACCACCCTCCCAGTGGATATCCCTTCTCCATCGGGTACAGTCTTTGGTTCTGTCCCTGGTCCTTCGACCTCAGCCCTCTTCTGAATGAGCCTTAACGAACTCCTTCTTCTCCTGTTGAGGATCCGCAGTGTGTCTGTCTGTGTGTGTTTGTGTGTGTATGTGTGTGTGTATGTGTGTGTGCGTGCGTGCGTGCGTGTGTGTGTGTGTGTGTGTGCATGTGCGCTGAGGGGCTTGATTCCTTTCTGCCTTATTGCTTTAAGTAGCCATGCGTATTGGAGAGGAAGGCATGGTTTGTCCTGACACTTCCTCCTCAAGGCCTCTCTTTGCATCCGCTGAAGCTCTCTGGCTTCTAGTGGTTACTGTAGTTTTCCTCCCAGTGAGAGAGGCCGGCATTAAGGTCCTTGTGGCTGAGATGACCCTTCCCATCTTGGGGGCAGACGTTGCATGTCCTCATGCTGGCCAGATGCTTTCAGTGGGATGCAGAATTGGGCTGTGCAGAGGGGAGCTCTCTAAGCGGAGTTTCGAGGGGAAGTCATGACCCAGGACATAGAGATGATCTTTAGGAGCTTCTGGGACCCCTTAAGTATCTTCATGCTGCCCTGTCTCCGAGAGCCTGTGTGTGTCCTAGAGTATGTGCTCAGGACGTGGTGGCTGCCTGGTGGATTGACTGACTTCCCGTCTTTACAGGATTTGGGGAGATCCTCGGTCCCAGCACCCAGCTTGCAGACTTCACCTCGCAGGAAGGTACGAGATCTCCAGCCAGTGAGCCCCCGGTGCCCACGACCACTGTCAGTGGTACAGGTCAGTAAGAGTGGCGCCCCAGCTCCCCTTCCAGTGGGGGAGCAATGCTCGTTTCGGCTCGATTTTGCGTTTCAGAGACTTTCCATTTCATGGATATTGGCGATCTTTTTCTTGGTTCTTGGTGGCTTTGTGTATCATTTCCAGTGTCTGAGAAGATTTTGATTCTTACTCCCTTGGACTTCCCATGGGAAGTCTTTCTCTCTGTCTCTCTTCCTCTGTGAATGAAAAGGGACTGCTCTTCTTTGGAAAATGGTGGGCAAGGAAAGGTTTGTCCATTGCTTGTGTTGGGTCATATTTGTGCCAAGTGCACAGAGGTAAGATGATGGCATCCAGCAGGCTGCACAAGATGAAGGGAAGGAAATGGTTCGGAGGAGGAGGTGGTGTGTTCATCCGAGCAGTGAGGGAGAGCATAGTGAAGGGGGGTCGGGGCAGTCAAGTGCTAGAGCCCCGCTCTGAGTCTGTCCCTGTGGATGTGTGTCAGCAGCAGAGGCGAGCTGAGGGTCCCAGTGTGTGGCCAGGAACTCGAGTGATGAAGGCTGTTGTCCTGGAGGAGGTGGCCATGGTGTGTGTGGGAGGGAGAGTGTGTAGTTGAACTTGGAGAGTGCAGAGTCATCCCCATGGAGGAGGGAGCCCTTAGGAGAGGAGACACGGGTGACTGTGAGGTGATTGTCAGTAGACACTTCCGCACGTGCCAACCAATGCCCTCTTTTAGATACAGGAGTGACCAGCAGGAGCCCAACGTCAGCAGGTAGCAGGGATCTATCCGCTGCAAGCAGAGAGGACACGCAGCCCAGCAGTCGGCCTGTGGTTGCGTCCAGCACGGGCACCTCCAGTCTGAGGACGGCAGCAGTGACCGTGCCCTTAGACAGGGCTCCTAGTTCAGCCTGGGCTCAGACCTCCAGCCTCACCGTGGGCTCTTCCCCAGGGAGCCAAGCTGTGGAGACACCCCTGCCGACCACGCCCTCTCTGGCAGGAGCCCCCACTTCCACTGAGCCTCCTGCTGGCGTGACCACGGCCACTGGCTCCCTGCCACTAACTCCTACTTCAGCTGGGGTGCAGGCGGTTCCGGGCTCCAGTGCTCCCTTAGACTCCAGCGCAGAAGGGACGATCGCCTCCACCTCCCTCACGACCACCCCTAGTGCAGCCACAGCAATGGGGAGAGAAGGTGACAGCACACCACATGCCGAGACTCCTCCAGGTGCCTCCTTCCATCCTGACATGGCTGCTTCAGGGCCAACAAGCAGCCGCGTCCTTGCTGTGACTTCATCTCCCTCAGTCTCCAGGAGCAAAGTCACAGGCATCCTCCCCTTTTCCAGCAGTCCCCACCCAGTGGCTTCCACTATCCCAGAGAACCCAGAGGTTCAGACAGGGACTGAAGCGAGCTCAGCTGGGCTGACTTTCACGAGCCCGAGCAAGACCTTGTCCCCTGAGGGAGGGGCATCATCCACAGCCATGCCATCCTCGGGAGGGAGCACAGGGCACAGGGTTGTGGCCTCCACCAGCTCCCTGCCCACGGGCACTTGGGGAAGACCCATCACACACGAAGTGCTCAGCAGTTCCCCGGCGACCCTGGAACCATCCTGGACAGCGAGAAAGACCTCCCTTGGGTCTCCCAGTGTGGGACATGGGGCGGGCTATTCCACCAGTGTCTTGGCCTCCTCTGCATCCCTGGACGCCACGACTGGGGAGCAGAGGACAGATGCTGCCTCCCTCTCTTCTGTGGCGACCCCAAATCCTGAGGAGGGGCCCAGTTCCATGGTTCCTCCTGAACGCTTCCTCCCCACTACGGGCACACAGAGCAGCCCAGGTATGGCCTCCTCCACCTTCCTCCTGGCTCACCCAAGTTCCTCTGGCAGCCCTGTGGGCTCTGAGAACAGCCTGCCTTCACATGGCTCCTCGAGCTTTGCGGAGACCACAGTTGGGCAGGTCAGAGGTCCAAGCACAGGTTCTAGCCCTCAGTCTGCTGTGCACAGTACCTTCTCTAGCTCAGGTGTTCCAGTGAGCAGCCTTGGAGCAAAGACCTCCTCCCTCCTGGAGTCAACGAGTGTAGCTGAATCCTCCTCTCAGAGTGTCCCCGTGGCTGTCACAGATGAAATTCCAAGTGTCCCTTGGTTTTCCACCCCAGCTGAAAGTGCTGTGACTTTGCTGAGCACCAGTCTTGCTTGGCTCTGGACTCCCACCCCAGCCACCCCTGGAGCCTCCTCAGGGAGCAACGACGCGGCAGATGGTACGACTTCCTCTGTCCCAGAAACTGAAGCTGCAAATGTGACTCCCAGGAAGAAGATCACTGAGCTCCTTCCTACTTCTCCTGCCTCTGCCCCCCATAGTGAGAGTGAAACGCTGGCAGAAGCTACTAACCCCGCTGCTTCAGTGACCACATCCTTGCCTCTAGCCTCCACATGGTCAGACACTGGTCATGGAGCTCCAGTCTCGTCACCTACGTCTTTGAGCTCACCTTGGGAGCGGAGCAGAGCGCCTGAGGTGTTGCCTACAGGCTCAGGGTCCAAGCCTTTTCCTTCCTTGCCGCCTGCAACATCCGAAGATTCCACCAGAGGTGTGCCAGCTAGTGTGTCAGGAGAGGGCACCGAGGGGAGAGTGAGTGAGGAGCCCAGTACCAGCCTGGGAGAGCTCCCAGGCTCGTCAAAGGACACAGCCCCCACGGGGAGGAGCGCTATTTCTCAGGACGTGTCCCTTGCTGTGGGCCCAGAAACGTCCTCAGGTCTAAGACCTCCTGGTGGCCCATCAGGTCCGCCAGCCACAGACGTGCCAACAATGACTGATGCCAAATCCCCACTAGCCCCTGGTCCACTGGGAGAAGCCAGGTCAAGTCCTCCTCTTTCTCCAGTCATGGGGCTCAGCCCTTCATCGATTTCCCCTATGTCCACATCAGAGATCAGTGGAGCGTCTTCTCCCAGGACCACGTCTTTGACCCCTACAGAGCTCATGCCCGATGTCTCACCCTCTGGGCCGGCCACCAGTGTAGGTCGTGTTGTGTCCACCTTCTCAGAGAAGAGCAGAGAAGAACCTGTTTCCAGTTCAACTGCCCTCCTGGGCACCAGGCTGCCAGGCTTCCTAGGCTCAGCTACTGGGACAGGGGCCCCTGGGTCAACAGAGGAGAAGACCAGCCCCCAGGACACACAGCTGTCCACAGCATCAGGGCCCGGCCCCACCCTCGGCCCTCCAGTGACGGAGACCCCACTTTCACATGTTGTTGGCTCGTGGACAAGTCCATCTACCTCTGTGAGCGACCAAGCAATGGCACCAGCTACCAGCCTTCCCAAGGTGTTGGACACATCCTCTAGTGGGGCCTCCAGCCTTGTGACCACTCATTCCACAGAAGCAGGGAGTCCAGGGCTGTCCAGCCCCAGCACAGACTCCTCTACTGTGTTCATCCAATCCCCAGGCTGGACAAGTACCTCTCCTCCTGGGAGGTCCACATCCTCTGTGTCCCCGTTGACTTTGCCCACCACCACTGAGTCAGAGAAGAACACAGAAGATAGAGCCACGGAGGCATTAGCACCGTCTTCAAGGCCCGTGGAGACCCTGTGGACATCTGTCCCTTCTTACTCAGAGACCACCCTCCCAGTGGATATCCCTTCTCCATCGGGTACAGTCTTTGGTTCTCTCCCTGGTCCTTCGACCTCAGCCCTCTTCTGAATGAGCCTTAACGAACTCCTTCTTCTCCTGTTGAGGATCTGCAGTGTGTCTGTCTGTGTGTGTTTGTGTGTGTGTGTGTGTGTGTGTGTGTGTGTGTGTGTGCGTGCGTGCGTGTGTGTGTGTGTGTGCATGTGCGCTGAGGGGCTTGATTCCTTTCTGCCTTATTGCTTTAAGTAGCCATGCGTATTGGAGAGGAAGGCATGGTTTGTCCTGACACTTCCTCCTCAAGGCCTCTCTTTGCATCCGCTGAAGCTCTCTGGCTTCTAGTGGTTACTGTAGTTTTCCTCCCAGTGAGAGAGGCCGGCATTAAGGTCCTTGTGGCTGAGATGACCCTTCCCATCTTGGGGGCAGACGTTGCATGTCCCCATGCTGGCCAGATGCTTTCAGTGGGATGCAGAATTGGGCTGTGCAGAGGGGAGCTCTCTAAGCGGAGTTTCGAGGGGAAGTCATGACCCAGGACATAGAGATGATCTTTAGGAGCTTCTGGGACCCCTTAAGTATCTTCATGCTGCCCTGTCTCCGAGAGCCTGTGTGTGTCCTAGAGTATGTGCTCAGGACGTGGTGGCTGCCTGGTGGATTGACTGACTTCTCGTCTTTACAGGATTTGGGGAGATCCTCGGTCCCAGCACCCAGCTTGCAGACTTCACCTCGCAGGAAGGTACGAGATCTCCAGCCAGTGAGCCCCTGGTGCCCACGACCACTGTCAGTGGTACAGGTCAGTAAGAGTGGCGCCCCAGCTCCCCTTCCAGTGGGGGAGCAACTCTCGTTTCGGCTCGATTTTGCGTTTCAGAGACTTTCCATTTCATGGATATTGGCGATCTTTTTCTTGGTTCTTGGTGGCTTTGTGTATCATTTCCAGTGTCTGAGAAGATTTTGATTCTTACTCCCTTGGACTTTCCATGGGAAGTCTTTCTCTCTGTCTCTCTTCCTCTGTGAATGAAAAGGGACTGCTCTTCTTTGGAAAATGGTGGGGAAGGAAAGGTTTGTCCATTGCTTGTGTTGGGTCATATTTGTGCCAAGTGCACAGAGGTAAGATGATGGCATCCAGCAGGCTGCACAAGGTGAAGGGAAGGAAATGGTTCGGAGGAGGAGGTGGTGTGTTCATCTGAGCAGTGAGGGAGAGCATAGTGAAGGGGGGTCGGGGCAGTCAAGTGCTAGAGCCCCGCTCTGAGTCTGTCCCTGTGGATGTGTGTCAGCAGCAGAGGCGAGCTGAGCGTCCCAGTGTGTGGCCAGGAACTCGAGTGATGAAGGCTGTTGTACTGGAGGAGGTGGCCATGGTGTGTGTGGGAGGGAGAGTGTGTAGTTGAACTTGGAGAGTGCAGAGTCATCCCCATGGAGGAGGGAGCCCTTAGGAGAGGAGACACGGGTGACTGTGAGGTGATTGTCAGTAGACACTTCCGCACGTGCCAACCAATGCCCTCTTTTAGATACAGGAGTGACCAGCAGGAGCCCAACGTCAGCAGGTAGCAGGGATCTATCCGCTGCAAGCAGAGAGGACACGCAGCCCAGCAGTCGGCCTGTGGTTGCGTCCAGCACGGGCACCTCCAGTCTGAGGACGGCAGCAGTGACCGTGCCCTTAGACAGGGCTCCTAGTTCAGCCTGGGCTCAGACCTCCAGCCTCACCGTGGGCTCTTCCCCAGGGAGCCAAGCTGTGGAGACACCCCTGCCGACCACGCCCTCTCTGGCAGGAGCCCCCACTTCCACTGAGCCTCCTGCTGGCGTGACCACGGCCACTGGCTCCCTGCCACTAACTCCTACTTCAGCTGGGGTGCAGGCGGTTCCGGGCTCCAGTGCTCCCTTAGACTCCAGCGCAGAAGGGACGATCGCCTCCACCTCCCTCACAACCACCCCTAGTGCAGCCACAGCAATGGGGAGAGAAGGTGACAGCACACCACATGCCGAGACTCCTCCAGGTGCCTCCTTCCATCCTGACATGGCTGCTTCAGGGCCAACAAGCAGCCGCGTCCTTGCTGTGACTTCATCTCCCTCAGTCTCCAGGAGCAAAGTCACAGGCATCCTCCCCTTTTCCAGCAGTCCCCACCCAGTGGCTTCCACTATCCCAGAGAACCCAGAGGTTCAGACAGGGACTGAAGCGAGCTCAGCTGGGCTGACTTTCACGAGCCCGAGCAAGACCTTGTCCCCTGAGGGAGGGGCATCATCCACAGCCATGCCATCCTCGGGAGGGAGCACAGGGCACAGGGTTGTGGCCTCCACCAGCTCCCTGCCCACGGGCACTTGGGGAAGACCCATCACACACGAAGTGCTCAGCAGTTCCCCGGCGACCCTGGAACCATCCTGGACAGCGAGAAAGACCTCCCTTGGGTCTCCCAGTGTGGGACATGGGGCGGGCTATTCCACCAGTGTCTTGGCCTCCTCTGCATCCCTGGACGCCACGACTGGGGAGCAGAGGACAGATGCTGCCTCCCTCTCTTCTGTGGCGACCCCAAATCCTGAGGAGGGGCCCAGTTCCATGGTTCCTCCTGAACGCTTCCTCCCCACTACGGGCACACAGAGCAGCCCAGGTATGGCCTCCTCCACCTTCCTCCTGGCTCACCCAAGTTCCTCTGGCAGCCCTGTGGGCTCTGAGAACAGCCTGCCTTCACATGGCTCCTCGAGCTTTGCGGAGACCACAGTTGGGCAGGTCAGAGGTCCAAGCACAGGTTCTAGCCCTCAGTCTGCTGTGCACAGTACCTTCTCTAGCTCAGGTGTTCCAGTGAGCAGCCTTGGAGCAAAGACCTCCTCCCTCCTGGAGTCAACGAGTGTAGCTGAATCCTCCTCTCAGAGTGTCCCCGTGGCTGTCACAGATGAAATTCCAAGTGTCCCTTGGTTTTCCACCCCAGCTGAAAGTGCTGTGACTTTGCTGAGCACCAGTCTTGCTTGGCTCTGGACTCCCACCCCAGCCACCCCTGGAGCCTCCTCAGGGAGCAACGACGCGGCAGATGGTACGACTTCCTCTGTCCCAGAAACTGAAGCTGCAAATGTGACTCCCAGGAAGAAGATCACTGAGCTCCTTCCTACTTCTCCTGCCTCTGCCCCCCATAGTGAGAGTGAAACGCTGGCAGAAGCTACTAACCCCGCTGCTTCAGTGACCACATCCTTGCCTCTAGCCTCCACATGGTCAGACACTGGTCATGGAGCTCCAGTCTCGTCACCTACGTCTTTGAGCTCACCTTGGGAGCGGAGCAGAGCGCCTGAGGTGTTGCCTACAGGCTCAGGGTCCAAGCCTTTTCCTTCCTTGCCGCCTGCAACATCCGAAGATTCCACCAGAGGTGTGCCAGCTAGTGTGTCAGGAGAGGGCACCAAGGGGAGAGTGAGTGAGGAGCCCAGTACCAGCCTGGGAGAGCTCCCAGGCTCCTCAAAGGACACAGCCCCCACGGGGAGGAGCGCTATTTCTCAGGACGTGTCCCTTGCTGTGGGCCCAGAAACGTCCTCAGGTCTAAGACCTCCTGGTGGCCCATCAGGTCCACCAGCCACAGACGTGCCAACAATGACTGATGCCAAATCCCCACTAGCCCCTGGTCCACTGGGAGAAGCCAGGTCAACTCCTCCTCTTTCTCCAGTCATGGGGCTCAGCCCTTCATCGATTTCCCCTATGTCCACATCAGAGATCAGTGGAGCGTCTTCTCCCAGGACCACGTCTTTGACCCCTACAGAGCTCATGCCCGATGTCTCACCCTCTGGGCCGGCCACCAGTGTAGGTCGTGTTGTGTCCACCTTCTCAGAGAAGAGCAGAGAAGAACCTGTTTCCAGTTCAACTGCCCTCCTGGGCACCAGGCTGCCAGGCTTCCTAGGCTCAGCTACTGGGACAGGGGCCCCTGGGTCAACAGAGGAGAAGACCAGCCCCCAGGACACACAGCTGTCCACAGCATCAGGGCCCGGCCCCACCCTCGGCCCTCCAGTGACGGAGACCCCACTTTCACATGTTGTTGGCTCGTGGACAAGTCCATCTACCTCTGTGAGCGACCAAGCAATGGCACCAGCTACCAGCCTTCCCAAGGTGTTGGACACATCCTCTAGTGGGGCCTCCAGCCTTGTGACCACTCATTCCACAGAAGCAGGGAGTCCAGGGCTGTCCAGCCCCAGCACAGACTCCTCTACTGTGTTCATCCAATCCCCAGGCTGGATAAGTACCTCTCCTCCTGGGAGGTCCACATCCTCTGTGTCCCCGTTGACTTTGCCCACCACCACTGAGTCAGAGAAGAACACAGAAGATAGAGCCACGGAGGCATTAGCACCGTCTTCAAGGCCCGTGGAGACCCTGTGGACATCTGTCCCTTCTTACTCAGAGACCACCCTCCCAGTGGATATCCCTTCTCCATCGGGTACAGTCTTTGGTTCTCTCCCTGGTCCTTCGACCTCAGCCCTCTTCTGAATGAGCCTTAACGAACTCCTTCTTCTCCTGTTGAGGATCCGCAGTGTGTCTGTCTGTGTGTGTTTGTGTGTGTGTGTGTGTGTGTGTGTGTGTGCGTGCGTGCGTGTGTGTGTGTGTGTGCATGTGCGCTGAGGGGCTTGATTCCTTTCTGCCTTATTGCTTTAAGTAGCCATGCGTATTGGAGAGGAAGGCATGGTTTGTCCTGACACTTCCTCCTCAAGGCCTCTCTTTGCATCCGCTGAAGCTCTCTGGCTTCTAGTGGTTACTGTAGTTTTCCTCCCAGTGAGAGAGGCCGGCATTAAGGTCCTTGTGGCTGAGATGACCCTTCCCATCTTGGGGGCAGACGTTGCATGTCCCCATGCTGGCCAG